>JAAALK010000082.1:51575853-52843444 GCA_019279435.1 Zizania palustris | reverse complement strand
GGCGGCCGCATCTCGCCGTTCTGCTGCAGGCACCGGAACGCCAGCTCGGCGACCACGGTCATCGTCTTCATCGTCGCTTGGTCGGAGCTGTACCCGAGCTCGAGGTCGACCAGCTGGTCTACCTGGCACCTCTGGATCTTGGTGATAGCCATTCCGGCTAGGTTGATCTCGTCGCGGTCTCGAGTCACGTCCACGGCGGGCTTCGACGAGATGAGCTCCACGAGGACGACGCCGAAGCTGTACACGTCGCTCTTGTCGGTCAGCTGGTAGCACTGGTGGTACTCTGGATCCACGTATCTGCGTCGCACACGTACGAGATCGCAAGAACATGAGCTTCTTATAGCACAATGTCACCAGCAATGGCGAGACAGCAACTAAGCGTGGCTCAGTCATGGCGTACCCTGGCGTTCCCTACTTCCCTGGGGGGCGGTGGAGACGTGCGTGACGTCGAGCGGGAAGAGGCGGGAGAGGCCGAAATCGGCGACCTTGACATGGAAGTTGGCGTCCAGGAGGATGTTGCTGGTCTTGACATCACGGTGCACGATCTGCGGCTCGACAGCGTGGAGGTACGCGAGCGCGGCGGCCGCTTCGACGGCGATGTTGAGGCGGACCGGCCATGCCAGCGCGCGCTCCGGCGCGCGATGGCCGTGCAGGTGGTCCGCGACGGTGCCGTTGGGCACGAACTCGTAGACAAGCAGGAGCTCTCGGCTGCGGCTCGACGTGCAGCCATAGAACAGGACAAGGTTGGGATGTCGCAGCCGGGACAGAATCGCCGCCTCGTTCACGAACTGCACCACGCGGCGGCAGCTGTTGTTGTACAGCCGCTTCACGGCCACGACGCGTCCATCCCGGAGTTGACCTGAACATTTCCAAATTAACCCAAACCCAACGAAATCAATTACATGTCAAACTGAAAATCTGCATAGCAATTCGTTCTCTGAAAGGCCGCGTAGGAATTTCCGAAATTGTACCTTTGTACACGGTGCCGAAGCCGCCATCGCCGAGCTCCATGGCGTCACTGAAGCCGTCGGTTGCCTCCTCCAGCTCCTCGTAGGCGAAGTGATGCGTCTGCAGGCTGTGGAAGCTGATGGACTCCATGTCTCCGCTGCCCATGGAACGCGGCGTCCCGCCGGAGATGGTGTACTTGAGCAGTCTCGACGACGACGACGCCATCTTGTACTGTCTCCTCTTGCGTATGTACAAGAAGGACACGACGACGAGCAGCAGGAACAGAACACCGGCAGTGACGGAGGTTGCTGAAAGGTGCAAATGGTGATGAAGTTTTTTTCAGAAAAGAACATGCAAATAGCAGAAGCAGAAAAGAACATCGATTGCTACAAGTACAGTTCTGGAGTTCACATCCAGTTCACTTTTCAGTTAAAATTAGCAGAAGCGCCAGAGTTTTCATATATTTACCTAGTGCGATGGCCCTTTTTCTCGATATCTTCGATCCTGTAAAATCAAGAAACAATTTTAACGGTGAACTCTGTTCTGTTTCATTTCTATAATGGAAATGGGAAGGGACTGTAGTCCTTTCTTTTCTCAAAAAAAAAAAAAAACGATGCACAAATCAAGTCCAATCAGCTAACTTTTTGTCCAAAATATTGTCTTTTCGAATTCTTACAACAAATCAATTATATATTTGATCTAAAAAACAATTGATCGTTTCATATTACCCAATCCCCAAGTCGCCAATTTTTATTATCTTTCTAAACGTCAAAGAAAAAATAATCATAAAGACGAGTAAAAAGACAAAGTCAAGATATATCTGAATTTTCCAGACCGGTGCAACTTAGCAAATACTTGTCGTTTGAGCCATGTCATATGCACACTGAATCAAAGGTTGGACAAGGCCCCGTCAAATGGTTCATTTATGTAATAGAAAAGAACTCACATATCGTCATATTAATCAGAGTAGGCCAAGAAAAAAATCGCCATTCAGTCTCCAAACTGTTCTAAGTTGAGGTCAGTGATAGGACCAAACTGCACAACCAGTGTAGCATGAGTCAGGGCCGAGCAAGCTTAGGATAGTTAGGACTTGAGTCCTAGGCATGGCTCCATAAAATTCTCTAAAATTTCCCAAGAAACAACATAACTAAACAGCAGCCTTAACACCAACCTTGAGTTGGCTCAAGTTTGGTCAGAAGATGCAGAGAGTACCTGAAGATTCAGAGCATGGTCCAATAGCTTGGCCATGAGGGCAGTAACATGTAGAGTCATGAGGAAAGCTTCCATTATACCCACAGCGCCCTCCAGAGACCTTACAACCACTACACCACCCCAATCCAGCCTTCCATCGTCTCAGCGTGAAACCGCCTCTTATCACATCCCCAAGGCTAGAATATCGAGTAGCCAGTGAGCCTGCCATGGTTAGGCTGTACGGCACAGAGAGAGTCGAGCTGCATGAGTGCATGATGCCAGAACATCTGGCGGCGCCACTGAGGCATCCAGCCTATAGTATGATGAGCTGCCCCCGGAGAAGCAGGAAAGAAGATCATAGAGCAAAGGCAGAGACGACGAATTGGCAGTGCAGTTGACATAAACCGTCAAGAACTGATCACGGTCTGTGTAGATGAACTTGCTCTCGTCGATGGTGGTGTTGCGGTAGCGCTGCGGGCATCTCCCCGCCGCCGCCGGAGCCAGATTTTGATCGATAACTGCGAGAAGCATGTTGCCATAGTCGACACCTGTAACCTGGAACGCGATGGAATTATCCGTGTAGATCACCAGCTTGTCGTCGGTGCAGAAGAGACGGTACCCTGGGTAGGAGCAGTAGTCTGGACGGGTGAGGCCGGCCCCGGTCACCGAGAAGGGATAATCGACGTCGAACCTGACTGATCCGCACTGGTAAGGAACTGGGGCGCAATTCATGTACCGGAAGTAGGCATCGGATTGTGGCGCGGAAGATGGCACTGACGAGAGTAGCAGGATGATGAGAGTGAGTGGTTGCAGGAGATGCAGATAATACATTGTTTGCAAAGGCGCTTCTCTGCTTGATGAACTAAGTTCAGAGGGGGAGAGCAGCGGCTGTAGTAGAGGAAAAGAACCAAGATATACATACAGACGATGAGAAACGATTTCCATTGATACTTCGATAGAGGTCAAGAGAGGAAGGCTGAGAAGAATTCAGGGGACACGCAGATCATGGCGTCAGGATTCAGACGATGATCCATTCAATGACTTGGTTATTTTTCTCCTTCCACGGCGAGCTCAACTGGAAGGAAATTTCCAGCGAACGGTGGTGTAAAAGTCACAGTCTTGAGGCGCCTTGGTTGACGGCCGCTCGTCACACTCGTCTGCTCACGTCACTCGCCCGAATTGCTGGCCGCAAAAATTAGGATAATAATTAATACAAGCTAGTGTTTACGGTATGAAATAGTCGAAGCTCAAAAGTTTAGTATAGAAAAAGATTGTTTTTCCGCTACATTTTCAGGCTTTATTCATACGCGTGAATGTTATTCATCAGACAGAGGCAACGCACAATCGTAATAACCACACAACGCTTACACGTACGAAATTAAGCGAGCGAAACGGCACACCACCATCGTACATTCGTGCCACGGTTCTGCCAGGTCGGATGCCAACGCGGCAGGCACTCGCATACATGACGTGGCGCGCACGCGCCACGTAGGATGCGGGCGTGTGACTTTAACTAGCAGCTGGGCACGGGCACCCGGCAGGCGGCCATGACCTTCTTGCCGTTGGGCGAGCTGACGTAACGCTGCAGGTTGGGGTCGCGCGCGTACTGGCACAGGCACGGCTGCTGCTCCTTCAGCCTGCCGCAGCACGACGAGGTGGGCGCCGCGTTCCCGACGATGGCGCCTGCGCACGGCGCCAGCTGCAGCGCGTCGCACGTCGCCGCCTCCGCCCCCGGCGCCGCCGCGCACAGCAGGCACAGCACCGCCGCCGCCGCCGCCACCTGACCCGGCTTCATCGCACTACTTATCAGGATTAGCTAGCTGCTATTACGATCCTGATTCTGGAGGGAGGCAACGGCTGTATTTATAGGCTAGCTGCTAGCTAGCTTCTGGAGAGTGGCATTGCTGCGTGCCTGCGTTGCTGTTGCTGCCATGGCTACTTGGCTACATCACTCCAGAAGAGTCCATCCACAAGTGCACAAGACAACACTTGCTAGTGCGGTACAGGTGTGATGCGCATGCAGATTGCACAAGTTCACACGCTGACTTGTAGGGATCAAATCGAACGCGTGCATCGGTGCATGTATATATGCGCCACTGAAGAGGACAGTGTGACGAGGGAGCAAAGTGGTGTGAGCACCACTCGATGGAAAACTGAAAAGGAGATATATAGAGCAGCGACAATTATGGTGTAGGATAGTTGAGCTGAGAGCGAAAGCAACTCAGCTCGTAGTAGCATAACATAACTGCACGCACGATATATGCAAGTGTGAAGTGACACACACCCTTGCTGAATTACAGAATTTCAGATTAGTTGATCAGCTGGCTAAAGCGTGGGTAAAAGTACGGTTACTCTGGTCACTTTCAAGAGCAAAGGTAAACATACACCTGGTCAAAACTCAGAAGCGTGAAAATAAAAGAAGCTGAAGTGATTGATGCTGGTCTGCTGGAGGACTCAGGTTATGAGAACTAGTTAATTCTGCATGTCTAGCTGACAATCTTCAGAACATTCGGATTTGGCCTGTAAAACAACCATTAACTGTCGGTATGCAGTAAAACCACCGGCAATATTATGCTAGCGACCACATGAGTTTACATACACTGAGCTCGTCGTAGGTCTGAAAAGCGCCATTCAGGTATTCTAAATTTTTAATGCCGAGTGTATTCTTTGTCGCCAACACATAGAAAGTTTAAAAGGGCAACAGATCAAGTGCACCATTCCATTAAGAGAGAAGCCTTTCAGTAGTGGAGATGGCACTTCCTCTTGGCTAAACCAAGAATCATGTTCAGGGCACCCAAGGAGCTGAGTCCTAACGCTCAGAACTCGAGAATTAAAAGCAAAATTCAGTCTGAAACCTGGATTCAACAGACTTCAATCGTTGAGCTGAAGACTCACTTCTGCGTTTTTACTCTGAACCTATGTAAAACTCAAATGCATATGAACCTCTTTTCTCAGTAAAGTATTTACTGCCTTGATAAATATTTACTGTTAAATTTTGTTTGCTCCTAGAAGCTGGCTTCAGGGCTCAAGCAAAGAATCTCCTCAGTTCTCAGTAAACCTCTGGCTGAAGCAAATCTTGCCCCAACATCCATTCATTCCTCTGCACCTCAGCACAAAGCTATCCTTTCCTTCCGAAGCTAGGCAGCTTTGTCCTAGTATCCAACTAATCCAAGTGCTTGTATATAAGGCCAAGAGTTCTGTAACCTGACCAACTAACCACACTTTCCAGAGAAAAATCTCGAGGAACAATAACTCAGGCGCCATGGTTCCTCATGTTCAGAGCGATTCCGATTCATCTCACGATGATCGACCGGTGATAAAGCTGCCCCATAGTCAGAGACCGGTTCATAAGGTCCTCGGTGGACATAAAGGTGTGCTGTTTCTGTATGAAAAAAAAACATTCTTTTTCAGCAACATTTCACCGATTTTCAGCCTGAATTTACCCATGATCCCCTCGTCGTTTTGGTTTCTTGCAGTTGCGGACATCATGCTATGGAGGGATAGGAACTTATCGGGCGGGATCCTTGCGGGCGCAACATTGATATGGTTCATGTTCGATGTAGCTGAGTACAACGCAGTGACACTCCTATGCCACATCGCTCTCCTTGGAATGCTTCTGCTCTTCATCTGGTCCAATGCTGCACAACTCCTCGACAGGTTTGCATCATCTTTTCAGCCAGGTGACCATTGGCGTTCTTCGTCTCTGATCTTAGTTCACCACACGTGATATTTACAGGGACCCTCCACAGATCCCAGAAGTGATAGTTTCTGAACGTTCCTTCAGAGAACTCGCGCTCACCATCCATTCCAAACTGTCTCACTTTGCATCGGTCCTGTATGACGTTGCATGCGGAAAGGATCTCAAGAAGTTCCTTGTGGTAGGTACATCTATCGTTAAAGAATTTTGACTTATTAAAAGGTCAAAGAACTTGTAATCATCTAACTCCATTGTTGTTCTTTTCAACATTAATAGGTGATTGGATCTCTGTGGATAGTGGCAGTTATTGGAGAGTTAGGCAGTTTCACAACTCTATTATATGTTGGTAAGTACTGCTAGCTGGTACACTGAACTTGCAACAGAACTGCAAAAATAAAATAAAAGTGAGATGTAAAAGAACAGTTTTTTTCACATCTATTGACAAATTACCATGTCTCGTTGACCAGGGTTTTTATGTGCTCTCACCCTCCCTGCGTTGTATGAAAGATACGAGAGTGAAATTGACCATTTGTTTGCCAAGGGTGGTCAAGACCTCAAGAAGTTCTACAAGAAGGTCGATTCCAGTGTTCTGGATAAGATACCAAGGGGCCCTGTCAAGACCAAAGCTCACTAAAATGTACTAAAACAGATGCCAATACTTATGAGATCATTGTTTCTTAATTACAAAATATGACCCGTGAGAACAAGTGTGAGTTGACTTGTTGTAAGCGTTTGTCTCGACTTTTCCAACTATTTTTTTCAATAAAGAAAGCCGAATTAAAAAGGTTCTGACGAGTGGGCTCTCAAGAAAATCCGGCCCAGTAGCGTGGATTGAGGCCCGTGGGCTCGCGATCCACGCGACAAGATGGGCTTTTGAAGTGAGAAAAACCTGCATTGTATCGACACTGAAGCATCAGTATGCAGTGTCAGGGTTCTTCTGAACATGGCAAGATTGTATGGACAGTTTGACGCGTTAGCTGTTGAATTGTAGGATTTTGACCTCGTGCATACTTTGAGCACAATTTCAACTCTCAAGTAGTTGCAAAATATTCATTATTGTGGTTGTCGGAGTATATAGGATTAGAGATAATGTATTATATTTTTCTACCTTATCTCTTCACGGTGTAATCTATATATACCGTCGTCCCGAGACTTAATGTATCACACATCTCATATCAATCCAATCTACAATCTATCCCCCTCACTCGTAGTAATTCAATAGCGATGGCGATAGCTTCTACATGTTGAACACAAGTGTGTCATGCGTTCAATTCAGAGTCCTTGTCCAGGATGCATAAATCCTACCTACCAGATAATAATACTGCCAAATCAAAGCCCAGCCTCATGTAAATTTTTTCTTCTTTCTATAGTTCACCACAGTTCAGTTAAGTTGCATCCCGTCGGTAGCTTTTAATTTGCATATTACAATCGTGCCAACTGATACAAATTGCGAGACGGCATCAGAATTAGGGGAGACGTCGTGTTCTCGGTGTAGTTTCAGATAGTGATGATGCCCAGCTAGTGTTATCTTGGTCTCCAGTCTCGGCAGCGTCTATCGCGACTAGTCCAGCTGCTGTAATTTGACCGGTGCAACCACTGAAAGTGACTGCCGACTAGTGCAGCAGCCAATAACTGATCAGAGCACAGTTGCTGTGCTAGTAGCCTGTGATGTTTTATGGCTTGATGACTACATTAGCTCAAGTCAACTGCCGCGTAGCCAACCCTACTGTTGTCAGTGGGATCTGTGCTCCGAACTTCCAACGCTCCCGGCCATGGAACTGATCATAAAAGCTCTGAACTTAGACTCGCTCACATGTTGCTTTTATTTTCTGGAACCAAAACATGTTGCTTTCATTGCACTCTTCTTCTCTGAATGACTGGTTCCCTTGTGTAGTTGTGTTAACATCCTGGGACAATGGTTACCCTGCAGGCTGTGCATGGATCACAGCCTTGTGATACAAAAACGAAGCACCAGATTACCACAGAGACATGTGTGATACAGTAAATCGATGCAGCGTTGAATGCCATAGGCTGGCATAGCGCCACTGCTTGGGTCAAACAAGATCTCCATGTCAGTGTCACATGGATGCGAATATGCATCAGAGATTGGATCCTGTGAGCTACTGGTTGTACCATGGAAGCTAAATTTCTTCCAAAATTCCGCGTTTTTTTTACGCTTCACGTAAGATAAAAATGTGAAGCCACTTCCGAGCCAGGATGAGCACTTTTCCTGTGGTAGCTGGCTTGGTCATGTGGTTTCACTCTCTATATAAAAAAAAAGAAAACGAGATCTGATCATGTTGCTATAAGATAATCGAAATTTCAGGTCTTGTCTGAAAATATCTGAATTTCAGAGTAGAACCGTTTGAATGCAGCTGGCTATGTAGTGATAAGGTTTGAACGGAGCTATCAGGCATCTGCCTATCTATCTGCACAACTTGGCAATAAATTGGACTTGCTCACATGCACTGGATCGATCGCCCACATGGAAACAGAGAAAAATTCCAACTGAACCTGACACGACGACTTGACTTTTAACTTTCTTTGCCGGGAAGGATAGCTGAATAGGATCTCTGAAGAAACTTGATGCTTGCTAATTAAATTGTTGGCGATTATGTTAGTTCCTAATTACCCATCGTCAAACATTAATCTGAAGCTACATACATATCCATTTAGAGCATCACTCACCAACAAACTGCTAGCTTGTCTGAAGTGCCTGCTCCTGACTATATAGCAAAACTAGAAGCATAGATTTTAGAAATTTTTAGCGTATAGTTCATGCAGAGCTGGTCACTCTCCATGTTCCTACTTGTCAGTGCCCAAGCTGTGGCTGCGTTGATTGGTCGAGCTCTTTGCTTGGCACCTGATGCTGAGCTAGCTTCGCAAAGCAGCATGCTAGCTGCACAGGAGTACCCTGTGCCCGGGCAGGACAAAATAGCTAGGCAGCACATGGATTTGGACGAACGAGAATTGGCTGAATTAGCTGCGAAGGAATTGTTAGGAATCGCGACGCGAGTTGGAATTCTTAATTTTTGACTCGAAAAAATGCTACCTCGCTTAGCTAGCTTGTCTAGTACCAGTAGTAGCCAGGATGCGTGGAGTTGTAGATAATAGACACCACACCATGCACTTGATCTGACGATTAATTAGGACTCGGAAATCGGAAGACCTGTATGGAATTAGGTGATTAGCTCACCTTTGTACTTTTAGTCCAGAACAACACGTACATCTGGCGACAAATCTGCTGTGTCATGCCGCTGCAAGATACTAGTTTCTGAAGCTGACAGGCAGAATGCTGGCGCAGCTAGCTGCTGCTGCTAATGGTCAGTCACTATACAAAATTCCATCGATAGCTGTTTAACTGTTTTTCATCATTGGGACATAAAGTCAAAAGGACCCTCGATGAGAATCTTTCCACAAATCCATTGCCATGTAACTAGCCGGGTATGAGTAGTCTGATCGATCTGATTGGGCTTAAGCACTGGCCGGCTGTGAGGTTTGACGACTGTCCACTCTGCACCAATGGCATGGCATGTTCTCCCAATTTCTTTAGACACCAACTGGGATCAACCACTGTTGCCAGTTTATTTTTCCTGAGAAGAAAAAACAATGCAATGCAGCACTAGCATGACATTGTCAACGGGCAATGGCATGGCGTGAGGCTTATCTACCACTGCACGTCTTACATGCATGCCCCCCAAGAACCAACAAAAATATGCCCCAACTTGTGTTTTGCACTGATCACCGCAGAGGTAGAGAAACAGGCAAAGTAAAGTTTTTTTTTAAAAAAAACTCTGCAGTTGCATTGTTGCTTCATGATCCGGTCAGTGAGACTAGGTCAAGGATTACCAACTACGTCAGCGTTTAAGATAAACATTGCCAAGTTAATTAACTTTCACTTCAGCGCTTAGCCAGTGAGCTCCGTTTGACTCCAGCATTACACGACGAACTGAAGCAGTTGTCTGTTTGAAATCGGTTAAGCACAAGGGGCTTGCATGGAAATGCATGATGCATACTACCGCAGAAGAAGACCGAAACGACAAGGACCTAAACCGGCGTGCAGATCTGAGCCGAGGAGTCGGTCAGAGGGCACTGCGAACCTGCAGTCTCTTGCATCGTTGCATCCAGCGTTGACCTGCCATCAATGGCCAACCTCTCCCTCCACATGCATGCGCCTTCAGATTGCGACATGCCCCGCCATACATCGCCTACCTGATCGATGCATACCAAATACCAAGTCCTAACCTGCACTTCACTGAACACGATTAATCCATTAATCTAGAGACTAACACTGCAGTCCATCGATCTCTCTCTTTCTGAATTTTTCTGAACTCTGCTTTCAACGTTGCCGGCAGTTCGTGTAGCTAGCTTGGTCAGTAGAGTAGTCGCCAAGATCGATCTCGATCTCTCTCTTTTCTCTCCCAAGGCTGAACAGTGATCAGTGCAGCTAGCTGACTAGCTGAGAAGCCCACTGGCTGGCGGTCCTTTTGCTAGTTTGCATGAATTTATTTTACTCCAACTAAATAACTCCAATTAATTAGCTTCAGGATTCAGCCAAACAACCTAGCCAAGCTTGTATCGAATCAAAAATTCACAAGGGAAGATAATATATATTGATAAGGGAGTATTTATGTATACATAATAAGGTCCTGATTTGATCTTTTTTTCGTCAGAAAGTTGAACTGTGGTCCATGATGCTATCATTATCATGTCCCCAAGTAGCACAACATATAATTATTTCTAGGGAATTCAACAAACTTTAGAGATTATAAAAATCAAATCAGTTAGCTGCAAGCTAGGCCAACTGGCCCGTAGTGATCGCGTCCTGCTGCAGGGTGGTACAATGTATCGAGCTGAGGTCGAGTTTGGATTCGCAATTGCCAAATTCAGAATTCGTTTTTTTCAAGAAACACTGTAATAATGCATATTTTATTTTCATGTTCATAAGTTCAATCACGGAGTTTGCCTACAGATCGACAGTAACTTTAACATCAGAACCAAATTAAAGGATGATGAGTTACACTTTTCTGATAATTAATTAAGACCAAATTAAAATTCTCTGCGGTTTAAACAGAGGATGAGCTGAGGCTCCGAAATTATTGTACATACATTATCGAGATGTGCAACCATATATTATTTCCAAATCTTAGGGTCCTCAAGTTAGAATACAAGTATATATTAATTAGGTGTACTTTCTATGTATCCTTTATTTTACTCTATTTTATAGCTCAACACACAAAATATTGTGAAAGGAGTGTGAGCAAGTCGACGCCAGATCTCATAAGAATTTCAATGTGAAGTGTGCTCAAATGAGTTACATGACCTCCCAGAAAGTCCTCGTATCACCCATCCTGACACATTATTTTCAATCAAAATCAGCTATCAAAACTAGGTTTTTGTGGTTTTCTCGCACAAAAAAAATAAAAATTCATATGACTTTTAAACAAAATCGGACAATATTATCTTCCTCGGAAAAACACACAGTGGTCAATTTATTTGATATTTTATTTCTTACTTGTTGTGGCCGACACCTCTAAAAACCATAGCTGTGATCGAGATGTGCTCTCGAGACCGAGATCTCGTCTTACCGTAGAAAGCGAAAGTAAAATCGTTAGTGAAAGCCTGGCCACTTAACTAGCTCAGATCATATATATCAAGCTAGGTTGATCAAAATTTGCAGAAAGCTAGCATTCATTCATGCATGCATGCATGCAGTTCCTTTCTTCTTCCTCCCTCTCGATCTCTTTCTCCCAAGCTGGAGCAAGAGCCGTGAGTAGTATGTAGATGACGCGCCCACGATATCGATCGATCTGTGGAAACGGCGGCCCAAAGTCGATCTGTTTCAAGAGCCGGTGAACCTGGTCTCAGCTGGCGCATGCATATGCATGCATGGGTTACCTCAGCTCACAATCCTGCAGCCAGCAAGCTAAGCATGCATACCCGGTCTATCTGCAGTTCATTCAATT
The DNA here is from genome assembly GCA_019279435.1 of Zizania palustris. Classification (NCBI taxonomy): domain Eukaryota; kingdom Viridiplantae; phylum Streptophyta; class Magnoliopsida; order Poales; family Poaceae; genus Zizania; species Zizania palustris. The sequence continues at coordinate 52,831,642 of JAAALK010000082.1, read as the reverse complement.
CATTTTTCTGAAGTGTCACTCCCTAGCTGTCTCTTCATTCCCACTGGAAACCTGCGTCAAAAACCAGATACGTGGCGTGATTTGAACCATGGTTAAAAGCAATAGCTAAAAGAAAAGGTAACATCAAGCTAGCAGCAGCATTGCCTGATGTTTCAGCTTAAAAAAGATAAGTGCTCAAAGCTACTGCTAGCTGATGCATACCTTTTCCTCGGTCAAAATGTCTGAATTGAACAGTACATTGGTTCTGTCGTTGGTTCTTTCTTCCACTAGCGGCGCACTGTTTTAGATCCAAAGATTCAGAAATAACTGAGAAATATTCTTCGTTAACAGCCTCATATGCATGTACTCAAAATCATATCAACAGATCTAAGACTCTAAGAGTATATATATATATATATATATATATATATATATATATATATATATATAACACGAAGTCATCAACTATACGCGTTGATGAGCTCTTTGAAAAGAAACAAAACTATACGCGCTGATGATGAGTTTCATGTACACAGACACTGGCTATTCGACATGAACAAGCCCTAGGGGAGAGAGAGAGAGAGGAGAGAGAGAGAGGAGAGAGAGAGAGAGAGAGAGAGAGAGAGAGAGAGATTCTTGCTCATGCATCAAAAACATTACATGCTTATCTCCAGATTCTTCTCTGTTGGCAGCCGGCATGGCCGGATCAATCTCCCAGCTGTGAAAGTATCATTCATGCATCCACTTTAGTTTACGGCTGTTAGTTGCATGCTAAGCAAAGCATATATAGCACATATATATATCGCATCAGACGATATATCACTATAGCTACGGCAGCAACAAGCTAAAATCATGAGGTGCAATGCATGCAATTATGGACACTTCACTTTCGATCCTCATCTCCATTCCATGTCATGGCATGGGGACCAGATAACTCCCGGAGCTTTTCGCACTCAGGCTGATACATGCAATGCATCTGGAGGGGTGTGGCAGTGGCACACATCTATCACATCGATCTTAACCCATGTGAAAGCTAGCACACACCAAAATGAGTGCCAAATTGCAGTATACATGTAGCAACAAATTGACATCTATGGTCTCCTCTTTAGTTACATCATGGCAAGTAACGAATGGATATGAGAGCTAGAGACAAACTAATTAAGCTAGCTAGATAGCTCGAGATTGATCCCAACATTTGCTTCTTATGGCATGCATGCCCTCTCGATATAGGGCATAGTAATTAGTATACACTTGCCGAATGAAGAAAATGGAAGATGAACAAGAAGGTCACAAGAAATTAAGCAAACAATTCGATCAAGCAAGGAAGAGATCGAGCACTAATTAAGCTAGCTACCATGCATTGCATACGAGAGCAAGCAAGCAAGCGGAGAGCAAATAAAACGCTAGCTAGGTGCAAGTGATAGCTAGGTTAGTGCGAACTCGACGCATTGCTTCTTAAAAACCACGTGCGGTTGGGTCGCCGCGTCGACGGCGTCCATGGCTCTCTTGGTTTTGGTCATGGCGGCGCCGTCTTGCGCCGGCGGCGCCGTGAGCAAGTCGACGCCGAAAAGCCTCAGTGTCTTCATGGGGGCCGGCGCGGCTGGCACAGCGCTGACGAAGGCGGCGGCGGGCTTCGACCGGACCTTGCAGTCGATGAAGAGCTGATTACCGGCGGAGCGGTAGAAGCCGACGGCGTCGCCGGCGTGGAGGCCCTTCTCCTTGACGAAGCGGCTCCACCCCTTGGTGAGCACGTAGCTCTGGCTGCTGTTCCAGTAGGAGTACCGGAACCTCCACACTTTCCCAGCGGCGTCCTCGAAGTTGAGGAGCACGCCCTTGCACTCGCCGGCGCCGAGGACGGATGCTGTTGCAGGGGGCAGGAGCTTCAGCGGGAAGTGCTTCTCCGCGTGCTGCTTTGGAATCACCAGCCGATTCAGCTTCCCCACGTCGCTAGGCGTCACCGTCTTGTCGAACAGGTGCTCGCGCGCCGCGGCCGCCGAGGACGCCGGAAGCGACGAGGCGGGATTCTTCGGAGGCGGCGGGGAGATGGCTGCGAATGCGCGCTTGTTCTGCGCGAGCTCCTCGAGATAGATGTGCTTGCGGAGCATGTCGACGACTTCGGCCTTTGACCGGGACGCGAGGAAGCGGAGCTCGACGGCGGCTTCCGGGTCGGACTGATCGGCGAGCGTGCGGAAGTTGGTGACGGCGTCGCGGCCGCGGAACCGCTGCGCCGCCACGTCGTAGGCGCGCGCGGCCTCGGCCTCCCCGGTGAACGTGCCGAGCCAAACGCGCTGGTGCCGCTCGTATATCTGCGCGCCCCACCGCCCGTTCGGCTGCGGCACCACGCCCTTGTACTTGGACGACGGCAGCTTCCCGCCGCCACCCCCGACGCCGCGCCCCGCGCCGCCCGAGTCCGCCTCCGCGCCCGGCTCGGACGCGTCCATCACCGCGCTAGCGCCGCTGCCCACGCGCTGAAGCGGCCTCGTCGGCGCCGCCACCGCCGCCTTCTTGCCCGTGGACGCGCCGCTGCTCAAGTCGTCCACGAGACAGCTCGTGCTTTCCATATAGCTAATCGCAGGAGAGAAGAGATGCTTAGAAGGGGAAATCGTTGGCTAGTCGAAGCTAACAGAGCCCAGCTGAGGAGGAGCGCAGCCCGAGGGACAAGCCGCCGGAGCGCGCGGAGCAGCGGTGCACGCGCGCTGATGAGGAGACGGCGAGGAGGAAGAGCGGGAGCTTGCCAAGGGCCACACTGCTGCTAGCCACCATGGGTTATATAGATCAATAGAGGTAGGAGATGATAAGAATGCTTATTTTATCTGGTCACATGGATGTTTTCTCTTAGGATGACGACATTTATTAATTATGTTTGTGTTAAGCGTAATTAATTGGATTAATTATCACTTCCTCTATAGAAATTCATGTGTTTTTCATGTGTTTTGGTAATTGAGATGATGAATTCTCACTCTCTCTCTCCGATATAGAAAATAAGTCGTTCTGGCTTTTTGACCGAGTTGCATTATACTTTTAAGTTTTTCGGTATAATTTTTCACAAATATATAACCACAATGATCAACAATATAATCAGGCTAATTATAATACTGAAAATATATTAAATTCCTATGCTTTTCATTATCCAAATGCCAACTCTATCTATTGAGTTATACATCTTTCCTATTATATCATTTCCACTAGAATTATTTTCATTAATGCATTGCCAATTTGGACATTGAATATGCTGAACCCCACTACCCATACTATGTGTACATAGGGCATATGGTTTTGTTCTGTTTTATATGGTCATATATGTTAAGATCATTTGTGCTTGATGGATTATATGTGCCATGTCTTCATGGGTTTGAATTGGTGTATGTGTGTCAATGTCAACCCAAGGGAAGATGGTGTGAATATGTGATGGTCCTCCAGACATACAAGGGTGTGGTAGATTTGTGGTGACATTTGTTTAAAAAATGGTTTGTCTTTGATGAAAAGTGCAAAACACAACACATGAACCATACTATAACCAAAACCACTAACATTTTAAGGGCACTGTTGAATTATAGGGATTGAAGACACTCAGTGGCATATCGAAAAAAATTAAGGAAGTTAACTGACTATATATCAGCCACAAATAATATGTATATAAATTATTCATTATTTTAAATGAATATTAAATATGAAATTATAATTATATAAAGATATTAAAATTATATAAGGATTTATAAATAAATATATAAAAATACACAAGAAGTATACAAGAAATACAATGAATATACAAAATACAATAAATATAAAAAATACAGAAAAATATACAACGGAACAGCCAACGGAGATCGGTGTATATAAAACACATGCATAAAAATATAAGAAAGATAATCTACAAATAATAAATATATATATAAATCCAATTCTACGTAATATCCTCACTACTACTGTATACTTTAGTGTACTAGCTTTCAAGAAGCTCTAGCTAGCAAATAACATCATGTGGCTGGTAAAACAAGAAATTGTGTAATAGGTTTGTGAGATTCACATAGCTCATCTACACGTATAGAAAATCAGTCCTTGAGTTAGTATATCAGCTGGCTTCTGGTTTAATTCTCGTGGAAGGTGAAAAGTAGTAGCCGTGCGTGCATGGATATCGAAATTAAGCTGGATTGCACATCAATTTTTTTGGCGTTTATGCTACAGGTATATATTGTGTTCTGGTCTCTGTTAATTGATAGGGATGGTGTGGTAGAATTTTAATTCTGTGGAAATTGTAGATATGTTTTTTGTGCAGGTCTGCGTCGACTAGCTAGCTAGCTAGCTCGTTTTCCTGATTAGATTCCTACTGTGTGTTCGTCTTGACTATTCATCACTGTACATGCATGATTGGCCTTGGTTCATTGCCCAAATTACCCCCCTTTAAGGATTTGACATCTTAGAACATATCCCAGAGAACTCATATAGGTATCGAAATTTTAAATTTAAGATTTTGGTAAAAAATTAGACTCTGACAATATCTTTAAATAAATTTATAAACATTTTCTAAATCTCTTGCTACTTATCCTAAATTTAGGATTAACTTCTCGTTCCTTAATTAAGAATATGTACCGTAAAATATAAGACGTCTCTTTTGGAGATGCTCTTAATTGTTGAGGTTTTAATAATACAGTATGACCTATTTTCTTACTTTTATATTATAAATTTTCTGAATTTATCTAATTATGTTTAAGTTTAAATACAAATAGAAACAACTATAATATTAAATAAATACATGCATTTTATGGTGGATTTAAGAAAAATCTTGACGGTGTTAATATTTTTTTATAAAATTATTTGAAATTTGACTTATAAAAAATTGAAATGATTTATAATATATATGTAATGGACGAAGTTAACCAATATTTACTTTTTCAGTGAACGATCGCACTAGTGTAGAAGTGTACGTCAGTCAGGGGCGGAGACAAAGGTTGAGGTGGGGGTTCTCTTGCAAAAAAAATTAGTTATTATTGTTAATTTTTCATCTTTTGTGCACTCCTCAGATTTAATTTGGTGTACCGCTTAAAGCGGTGCACCTCTTTCAGTTTTACTCTAGCTCCGCCACTTAGGTCAGTTTTGAAAAAAAAAATCCATAAGGTCTATCTGAGAATATTATTTTTGTCAATAGCATAAATAAATCCAGCAATGCACGCAGCCTCTGCCTATTAATAATATCTACATCGTGTGTGTATTGGATTGAACGAGAATTGATAATGTCGTGGGTTAAATTAATTATTCTCGAATCTCTTTAAAACTCTGAACAACGTTTTGATAAATTCAATCTTAATATAATTTTAGACGTACGTTGGTCTATGCTTAACCCCAATTATGATAGATCTCTACCACCACTGTGTACGTGTACGTGCTGGGGTCGTGAACTTGTGATATTTTTAAAGGGTTGACATGCATGTAGTTTTTTTCAGCTATTTACCAAGTTTTTTTTAAAAAAAGAATCATATATATGCCCTGTTTGAGACAGTTTCAGCTCTATTTTTTTTGAAACAGGTATAATCTAGCTTCAAAAAATCTTAGAGATAGAGCGATGGATTTATTTAAATTATTTTGTTATGTTACACTAACTCCAGATTCAGCCTGAATATTAGAGTTGAAGTTATATCAAACGGACTAAGTACCTAGACAACACATGAAAATATAGTACATCATATATCGATCATATCATGCTCACTGGCCGAACTTAAATAAAGTCAATATAATGATGCATATCATCCAGTTGCATGAATATATATATATATATATATATATATATATAATTACACCTCAATATGATAACACTGATATGATGTCGGCCGTGTTGGATTGGATTTTAGCGTGCATATTGGCTTCAACAATGCAGGGAAGGGGCACAGAGATATTTGTATACATATACCCCCTCCATTATATACTCAACATTGATATTTTTTGAACAAATAGACCAACAATTACAACAACATCAAAACAACTTTATTAAATCAACCATTAAATATATTTTAATAATGTATTTATTTGATGTTGTTAATGTTCACGTATTTTTTATTTAAACTTAAATTGGTAATGTTTAAAAAGTTTAGATCACTTATAACGTGAATCAAATATATCATTAATTAGTATATATATACACACACGGGAGCGCTACTCTACACCACGGGTGTGGAATAGCTATTCTACCGAGAAATCTACTACTGAGAAAAAATAGTATTTAATTGTTATTCTACTAAAAAATCTACTACTGAAAGTATTCCCTGTAGAATAGCTATTCTACACACGTGGTGTAGAATAGCACTTTCGCGCGTGTGTGTATGTATATATATATATACATATATATATATACATATATATATATATACATATATATATCTATATATGACTAATTTCAGCTAGTTGACAAATGGCAGGTCATAAAGATGATGATGGGGTCATATCAGTGTAGAGGAGCAAGTGGTGTAGCAACTTCATCCAGTGTGCGTTAATTGTGCCATGGCTGGATGGATACGTGTAATGCAAATCATTATGAGGTAGCTAGTATAGCAAGCTGCATTGCATGCGTGCCGAATTGAATCTGGTCGCTGGCATGCATGCATATGGTTCAATTCATTCGTCGCAACATTTGAATCTGGTCGATCGATTAGTTGTTGTGTTTTGCCATGTGGCTAATTAGTGGGCACGCGTATGTAGCAGAGTAATAAGTAGTAATTGCAACAGGCGACTTTGTGTGTACAACTTGGGGGACGACTCGCAACTGGGGTACGGTGCGCTCGAGCTAATCAATTAATCCAATCCATAATTAAGCAAAAAAACGATCGAGCAGGTTAATTAATTGTTTTGTTTTTACACCAAAAAAATGAGGTGGTTTATGCCACGTACGTACGAGTAGCTAGCTAGTCTCAAAGTTTTGATGAAATTAAAATGGCATAACTAATATAAATCATGATATATATATATATATATAAATATAAATGTTTTTGTAAATTAGAAACCATATATTATTAAGTAGTGTACTGCATATAAGTTGTTTTAGAAGTTTTAGTTACTTTTTATATTGTATTCTATGTTTTCTCTTGCCAAATAAATATTAACCCTCCTCGCCCCAGACTTGCATGGCTCCGCCGTCGGCTCCAAGGCCCTGCGCCCCTCGGCGCCGGCCTCGCGTGGCTCCGCCTCCGACCGTCAGTCCTAGCACCTCCGCCGCTAGTAAATAGTCAAAAATCCATAATTTAACGGTAATACATATTTATTTTTTGTTATTTGCCGTTGCGTAGCACGGGCCAACTACTAGTTCACAATAAATAAGAGACGACGTAGTAATTTAAGTAGATTTATAAAAATATACAAACAATAGTATCATCAAATTATTTCTATTAAACTGATCATTAAATAAGTTTTGATAGTACATATTTATTAATATTAATACATTTATTTAAACTTGTTCAAAATTAAAAAAATGACTTAACCACTTTGTGAAATGGAGCTCAGCTACTAACAATAAAGTATTTAAGAACTAGGTGTACGTGTAGCCGCAGGTATAGTAGACAATACGTCCTGGGTTTGGTTTGACTCAGGGGCCATGCATGCCAGCTCTGCGAATGTCAGGTGCCATCCGGCCGCCGCTGCGTGCATGCTGCCGCCATGTGATGTGGCCGGAGTCGGAGCTAGCCAGCGCATGGAAAACCGAAGGCCGCCGAGTCCACAGCGCGCACAGATCGACAGACAGAGAGATACAGAAGTACATGTGGCGGACGGGCATGCGTGGATGGGATCGAGCTAGCTTGTCCGGCCGCCGGCCGCCGGCCGCCGGCGTCGTCGGAGGAGGGGGACAGGCGCGCGAGGGCGCGGCGTGGTGTTCACGTGAAGGGTGGACCATCCATTTGCATGGCGCCGCGCGCGCGCGCGCGCGCACTCGGGTTCCGGTGCACGTACCTGGCCGTCCGAGTTCCCATCAGCAGCCGCCGGACCCATGCACCTACCCCTCTCACGCTCCTGCACTGCACTGCGAATAGTCTGGCACGATTGATCGATCACCTTTTTTTCTTCCTTTTTTAGATCAGGCGATTTCCGCCGATTTGTCAGAACAGCTAGCTCGGTGCCCGGATAACACAGAAAATAAACTGGGAGGGGCCGGCCTGTACGTGTACGTGCAGCGGGATGAGCAGAAAAAACCGAACAAAACAGGCCAAACTTTCAAGCATTTTTGGTTCTTTTAATATTAAGCTTGTTAAAGTAAATTCATTTTCTTTTGTTTTTAGCTGGACATTAACAAGCTGAACGAAAGATTTCGAACAGTCATGTAATTGTGATGTGTTCTTAATTTTATCTGTATTGCCAACTAATGCTTTAAAAATGATCGTAACATATTTCAATCAAAATAAAAAACGAATCAAATTATTTCACTTTTTTTATTTTAGGCTTGGTTATTCTAGACCACTGTTAAGTTCGGTTATTAGAAAACAGAAAACCTAATAAAAGATTGATCAACTGCTAACATATGCATCTATATTATTATAAAAGAAAAAGAAAATAGTGGAAGTAAATCTGTCACCATCACTAACTTCTCATTTACACTTGAACTCTTATCATTAGTAAAAGCTATATTATTTTTAAAACCAGTATACTACATTTGAAATTGAATTATGATAAATATTATTTTACCATGTTTCAAGTTGATTGTATCATTTACATGATGTTTTTTAACATCATACATTTTTCCCATTGCAATGCATAGACACTCAACTAGCTTGTATCTCTCTCTATATATATAGATAATTATTTTACAGTCTTTGATGAGGTACTATATTTTTCAGTGTTAATTTCGATACCTCTTAATATACGAGGTACCAAAATTAACACTACAAAATATAGTATCTCCTAAAAATGATAAAATTTCTTATAGATAGATAGATAGATTGGTAGGTAGATTAGATGCATGCATGTCTGGCAAGTCAAGAAACATTATCGTGTGTATATATATATATTTCTCCGACGTCGGATGGACCCGATCGATGTCGATAGATCTGCGAGCTAACTTGTTCGCCGCATGGCTGACGAGTAGTGCACTTTCTACATCTATATATATTTATACATTCCGCTTACGTGTCCACTGTCAATTAAAGGTGCAAATGAAGCGATCGATCGATCTATATCTGCCCAGCTTATGTTGCTTTTTATCCACACGTACTGGCCGGCCGGAGTATACGTACGTGCCTCAGTCGATCAGCTCAGCTCAGCTCAGCTCGGTCACTGATGCACCTAATATGTTAAGTTCGTTCGTGTGTGTCCTGACCTCATCTGCCAGTTTAGATCAGAATAATCGGCTTCTTTTCCAAAGAAAAAAAAAGCAGATTCACATGCATAGGCCATAGCTAGAGAGAGCTAGCTAGCTCGCGATGAGGCACGTAGTACGTACGTACGCACGCACGCAGCAGCAAGCATAAAATATTACACGACCGATGGACGCACGCGTGTTGCGACGTACGCAGCAGTGTATATCTCCTTATCTCGTACGTGGCACGCGTGCCGAATTGATCGAACTATCCAATCCAAGGCCATATCTCTTGGTCCGATATGATTCTTCCACGGGTTTGATCACATATATATACATAATCGACCTCGATCTTTACACGTTTGATTCAATAATCTGCTTAAATTAGGTATATATAGTATATATTGGCAAATTTCACGCGATTTATCACTAAAAAAATTTGACAGTACTAATGTAAATTAAATCACATGAAACTATCAAAAGCCTATAACCATAGACAAAAGATTTATCACTTGCATAATTAACGTATAAAGTTATATGAGTTTATAATTATATTAATTACCATCCTGAAGGGACGTGAGTTAGCTGATATCAAATCTCGTTAGAACTCAAATTTTAAGCGTGTTCAGATGGGAGTAATTGAAGGAATTCAACGAATTTGTTATCTACATGTGGTGGCACATTTGGAATGAACAAAATCGACGTATCTTCAATGCTACAGTTGAATCTTTTCATTCGGTTACTCAACTGGTGATCTCCGATGTAGAGGCATTTCTGGAGGATAGCTCACATACCTCGCTCCATAGTTGTTACTTGTTAGCAGTGTGATTCAGTCCTTTTTGTTCTTCGCCAAGATGTGAAACCACCTTCTTGCAATTTAACCCCTAACTTTATAACTATCTGCAACAATTCAATCCTTTTCTCCTTAATATATCGTAGTGCTCTCTCGCTCAAATTAGAAAAATGGAAACACAATGAATCTAGCTAGTAACAAATCAACGAACATATATATATATATATATATATATATATATATATATATATATATATATATATATATATATACGTACGTCATGCATCAACCATGCAAATCTCGATCGGACTCATCGATCTTAAGTGGCCGTGGCATCATCATCGCCAAAAAGGGCGCGATTTTAATTGGGAGATTACGTCTTTTTAAGTGCTCGCTTACTCATACTTCGGTATATATATAGTCGTACGTTTGGCTACATATATATCATCAGCTGGAACACGAGCTGGATCATATTACTGCAGGATATATATATATATATCGCTAAGCGTGCACTAATCCCGTTCTTAATTGGAGATTCCGTGATCCGACGTTTGTTAATTGCAGGGGTTTATCCAACTGATGTGGCACTTTACGCTTGATATATACGCGCACCTTGATTAGTATACAATTAATGGCTTTAATTTGGAATATAATTGGCTGATATATAGATAGATATGACAAACTAAGATCAAAAGAGTCCGACTCTTTCGTCGTTCCAACGTCGGCAGATCAGATCACAATCATTAGCCGCATATTTAGTTTGACCAGGATTTGATTTTCTTCATTAGCCTCCTATATTTTATTGTTTTTTTTGCCAATTGGGAGGCTTATGCTGTCTACACACCATTCGTTAGGCTTAAGTTGGATGTAATTTTTTCGTTTGATATATAATTTATTTCTACTTTAAACATAAACTCTTTAATTTCAACATGCATGCATGTGACACTACAAAGTAGTCCTATCTTCTCGAGGAAAGACATATTGAATTTTATCTCAATATTTGACTATTCGTTTTATTCAAAAATCTTTTTTAAATAACATTTATTTTTTATAATTTGTTTTATTATTGAAAATACTTCAAGCATAATTTATATTTTTACATATTTGCACAAAATTTTTGAATAAGGCAGATTTGTTAAATATTGTGATAAAAGTCAACGGTGTTATTTAAAAATGAATGGAGAGAGTACTGTTTTTAAGAATATTTTGGTTTTTTTATTTTTACTACCAGTTTATTAACTTAGTCTCAAAACTAAAGTTTGTAGAGAGTAGAAAATTTACTTGAGCTAACTTAGTCTTCAGGAATTCTCATTGGCCATGAGTACCAAGCAAGTTTCCTACTGCTATTTGACGCAAGCTAAGCAAACCATATATGAATGTTAAGTCGTGCAAGATCGATCGCGTCTCATAGAGACCTGCCGTTAAATTGGAGTGAACGCCACACATGCATGCATATGACTCTCTCGATCACATCGTCGTCGATCTACACACAGTAACTAATACTAATATGTGCCTTGATCAGTTGCTGATGACCGGCCGGCATTGTTCAGTCAAGACTGAGCTAGCTACTAGATGTTTAAAGTTTTAGTCAACTTGTCTCGCACAACTAGCTACCTGCCTAGCTGTGTTACATCGATCTTGACCTGGGCATTGCACGCAAGGTGAAAAGTCTCTGGATGAAAAATCAGAGTGCAATATATTCCAAAATATAACCTACATACTACTTAAAATAAAATTTATAACAAAATACAAGTAGTTCTTCTGAAGTATCAGTTGTCCATGAAATGCTCTCGTTTCAACATTCTTTTAGACGATTTCGGTAAATTCCATTACCTCTCGTTAGAGTAGCAGTAGGAATTAATCCGAACCTTTCGTAAATTAAAAATCAACAAGTTGGGATGCATTCTTTTTTGTCTTCTCTAACCTCTACTCTTCCATTGTCTGAAAATTCTTATATTTTAGGAAAGGTCGAGGAGTACGGAAGTTCTGTTCCATCTCGAGTCTACGTGCTTCGCGTGAGTTCGGACGTCACAAGTGGTGATTTAGTTTACTAGTACTGAACTGTAAATGCGAAGATTGTAGTAGTGGTCTACGTGCTTCACGTGAGTTTGGACATCACAAGCGGTGATTATAGTAGTCGTGACCTGCAGACGTGAAGATTGTGATCACCGGCAGATCGATTCGAACCGCGCGCTGGAGCAGAGCAGGTTCGATTCAATCGAGAGACAGAGAGAGCTGGATACTGGATACTGTAGCTGGACGCGTCCTAGTACATTTCGTCTGAACAGAAAGAACATGCGGCCGAGTTCAGAGCTTGATTGCAGAGGAAACGGTCGTCTATTTCGTCCACTCACATGGCGACGCAGCAGAGAAGCGAAGCTACAGCTTGATCTATTCTTCCGATATGTACTGACACCAAGTAGCACTAAACTATAGCCAGACCGGCCAAGCCGGTGATTCCCAACGAAGCGCTGCGGTAATTTCGGCAGCTGCTAGGCTACCTGTGATCCCTCTAAAGGAGACTGTATTTCCAGTCGTAGCTTAATCTGTAGAAATACAAATACTATGAAGTGATCGAAACACTCTCCTGCGGTGTGTTTTAAAAAACTAGCAGCCCACGTGATGAGCAACTGGAAGTTATTTTTTTAAAATTTTCACAATGAAAATATACTTTTATGCAAAGGTATACTTTGAAGGGCCCGCATCGTATGTAGATTGAGGCCACAGCCCACAGCCTCGTACGGCGGGTGCTATGGGCCGGGACAGCACCAACTAATGCAAATATTTTACACTGCGCCATGGTCAGTTCCTCAATTTTTGCTTAACGGATCACCTGAACCCGTGCAGGTAGGCATGGGTCCATGGCCTCATGGATGAAGCATCCGCCAAGAGCCCAACACAACCCAACACGTAGTCATAAGGAGATTTTTTTTTTTTGAAATGACATATTTTTTAAAACAAATTTCAAACCTGATATTTCCGATCTATCTATGGAATAGGTACTCCCTCCGGTATACAAAAACAAGTCGTTTTGGATATGATTTCACATACCAAGGAACAATTAATTAGTGTGTACTTTTTATATTTGCCCCTATTAAATATAGTGCAAGAGTAAATATAGCATGAAAAAACAAGAAAAAAATAGTACTACTTGAGGTATAGTTGTCCAAATGCACAATAAAATACAAAACGACTTGTTTTAGCAATATCTTGATACAAACCTAAAACAACTTATTTTTGTGTACCGGGGAAGTAGGCCCTAGATCATCACTTATCTGCCAATAAGAGCTAGAGCCGCTCAATCAATCCGATAAGCCTAGATCAACCAATGAAGTGTCGATATAGGGCTAAATCCCTAAATCGACACTAGAAACGCGCCAAAATACCAACAGAAGATTAGTTTTGCACATTTTCAAAAGCGTACCAAATTTGAAATTTGTTTTAGAAAATGTGTCATTTAAAAAAAACGTCGTAGGGAGCCACCGGTTCACTCACACCGAGATGAAAGCATCCTTCTAGTGAAATAGCCACAAGTTATCTGGAAAGCAAAATTTATTTTCTAAATAAGCCAGTAGTCAATGTCAGTTACTATTGGTGGGGAAAACCATGTATTAAGGCTTGTTGAGTTTATTTGTAACCCCACTTTATCTAATATCAGGAAAAATATCTCATATAATGATATATTGATATTATCAATTAACCATCAAACAACATAAGTTCATGTGTAATACAGTATTTTCACTATAATACATAAACAATAGACTCAGATTTCACAAAGAACAAGACAGCAAGCTTCTCACAGTTTCATTTAGAATAGGACAACAGGCTTCTCACAGTATTTTTAAACAGAAACTTATTTAGACTATTTAAGTTTAAGCTGAAATAAGCCAGAGCCCTAAAAGGGGCTAAAGTGGACTGGCACAACATACCACGGCATGGAACTGTCACCAGAACAGGTGAACAACCATTGCCAGCAGCAACATGTCATCAACCATATAGGCATATAGCAGTGACCGATTGGAGTAACTGGACCAGATGATTATTCAAAGTTTCGAACAGCAACACGGTTGCTTATTAACCAAAGAACACAAGACAGTACAAGGTGATAGCCTCTAGAAGTCCATACTGAATCATGGGACAGTTTCAGGACCAAGAGTACTACAAATCAACAGATCATTCCACACATCCAGTCACCCACTGCATTCGATTTAGATGCAGGAGGGAACGGAAATACAGTGACCGATTTGACAGATTAGCCAAACACAAAACTTCAGAGCTTACCTTTGAGCCTCTTCTTGAGGACATCCATGACAGCACCAAAGTCAGCCTTCACGCTGACTGGGGGATTAGCATACTTGCAGGCCATGTCTTCAATCTTGCTATCATGGTAGTCGATCTTGGACTGTGAGAACTTCAGACCATGCGCTGTGCTGACGACTACCGTGCGGTCATTTGGCCCGATGATATGCTGGTCCCGGAGCTTGAACAGTGCTGCGAGTGCAACCCCAGTATGCGGGCAAGCAAACATGCCAGTGCGATCTGCAAGGGACATTGCATTCATGAGCTCCTCCTCTGTGGCTTCCTCAACAATGCCATTAGTTGCCTTGAGTGCAACCACTGCACGATCAACAGATACAGGGTCACCAATCTGAATTGCTGATGCAAATGTCGGCTCAGCGATTTGTGGCAAGAACTCAGTCCACCCTGACTTGTAATACCGGTACAGCGGGTTCGCATTGGCAGCCTGTGCGCAGACAAGCCGTGGTACACGATCAACAAGCCCAAGAACACGACACATCTCGAATCCCTTGTAGAAGGCATATATGTTCCCAAGATTGCCTCCAGGAACAATAACCCAATCTGGCACCTCCCAATCAAACTGCTGCAGTATCTCAATTGCAGCCGTCTTCTGCCCCTCGAGCCGAAGGGAATTGAGTGAATTGGCAAGGTAAATTGGAAGTTCAGCAGTCACCTCCCTGATGAGCCGCATGCAGCCATCAAAGTCTGTATCAAGTGAGAGCACGGTGGCGCCATTGGCAATCGGCTGGATGAGCTGCTCGAGCGAGATTCGGTTGGCTGGGAGGAAGACAATAGCCGGGATCCCCGCGGCAGCGCAGTACGCAGATAGCGCGGCTGAGGTGTCCCCAGTGGACGCGCACCCTACTCCGGCAATGGGGCGGGAGAGCGGCGCGCGGCGGAGGCGGTTTACCTGGCTGACGAGCACGGTCATGCCGAGGTCCTTGAAGGATCCGGTGTGGGAGATGCCGCAGTGCTTAACCCAGAGGTCGTTCATCCCGCCGAGGTGATCGCGGCCGAGGCGCTCCGCCCAGAAGAGGTTGGAGTTGCCCTCGAAGAGGGAGACGATGTGATCGGGGTCGATCTCAGGGAGGACGAACTCCTTCTTGGACCAGACGCCGGAGCCATAGGGCCAGGTGGTGCGGCCGACGCGGGAGTCGAACAGGTCGCGCCAGTACGAGCCCGGGAAGCGGGCCAGCGCTTCCATGTCGTGGCGCACGTCGAGAAGCCCACCCGAGCTGGAGCGGTAGACGATCTCATCCAGGGAGTACCGCTCGTCGGGGTCGCCGTTGGGAGTGGGAGGGAAGGGCGCGTACCATGCCGAAAAGTTATGGTTCGGGGCGCGGTGCCGCGCCGCCTCCTCGCGGATATTCTCATCGGCCGCGCGCCTGTGCTTCGTGGCGGCAGCCGGCTGCGGCGCCGAGGCGGCGGCGTCGGTGGCGCAACGAACACGGTGCGCCGCTGGGCGGCCGCGGAGCGGGAGGCGGGGGTTGGGGGAGGCGGAGTGGCGGTGGGAGAGGAGGAAGGAGAGGGAGGAGGCGTGGGTAGTGGTGGTCGCCATGACGGGGTAAATTTGGCGGCGATGGCGGCGGCGGCGGAGTGGGATTTGGGAGGAGAGGGTGACGAGGAGTGGAGGAGGGTTTTAGGGAAGGAGAAAGGAGGGTGTGGATTTCGCCAGTCGGTTGGGGGAAAGTTGCACGGACGGTCCAGATTTATTTGGAATCCCACTAATGTTTTGTGCGGCATCCAACAAGATTCAGACAAATGTACATAATTGACAACTGACAAGAACACTTCTAGTGCTCAACAAGACTCGAATGAATCCCAAGTTGCATACCACATATCAGGAGAAGATACATTGAAAACAAGCTGGACAGGAAACCAACGATTTGTTGGAGCAGTATCATTGTTAATATCAATCATGTACACGTAGAAATGCAACGACCAACATTTGTTGCGTGCTCCGATGACCCCGACAAATCGATCGGGAATCGGGATACATATGCTCAAGGAGAATGGTCCTTGTGCTTTGTGCAATTACCTGTGTGATTCTAGCAAGTAGCAAGAACAGCGATGCATAATTGTATACACTTCATTCGAATCTCTACTCTATCTGAACGGAAGTGCTTTCAACTATCCAGCATTTGTGATGGCTGCGGAGTGTTCACAAAAGTTGCACTCTTGTTGAATCCTTCGAGTAGCATCATCCGTACCGCTTGCAAGCTCCTATTGATCGTGACATCAAGCTGCAATATATTGGGAGAAGAGTTAACTTTTGTTCTGCATGGACAGATCAATATGTTGTTTCAGTTTTCACAAGTAATACACTCCTTAAGAGGATGATCATAGGATAATGCACACATAAATTTCCAAGGGTCGAAATTGTTTGGTGCAATAAAGTAAAAACCTCTTCTTGCTCTTCCTTGGTGAAGGACCGAAGAACAAAATTGATGGCATCTATCATTCCAGTGGGTCGACCAATGCCTGCGCAACATTCAAGGGACAATAGTTCATACTTGTTGCCTGAACAAGAAAAGAAGTGATTAACTGGTTTACCAATCCTTAGGCGCGGGAAATCACGGCTCTGTTTCAGATGGTTAATAATGCTTCTCATCCTGCAATGCCCATCAATTGTTACAGTAGAAGCTTAATGATTACAATTTCTTGTTTTTTTAATGCTGATAGAAACCCTTCCCAGAAGTGTTAAACTAGAGGAAGTTATATAGACAAAAAATTTAATAATGTCAACATAAGAAAGAACAATGGTAATTGTGCTTCTGTTATGAACCCTAGTTCACCTCAAGCAGGAAGGGCCTGTCATGATTTCATAAACAGACAAGAAAGCACAAAGGCAATGGGTTGTGGAGAAAGAATGAATACCCGTTATGCCCGCCATGTCCCCCCTTAGGCAGCAGGCGCAATTTCGCAAAAGGTAAGTCCAGATCATCATAGATCTGAAAAGAATCAAAAAATAGTTTTTGAACAATCAGAGAATGTAGCATGACAAATTAACAACATAAGTACAACATTTACCACAAGAACTTGACTGAGTGGTATCTTAAAATATGAAACCATCTGTCCGATCTGCATAAGCCAGCGATATTCAGTAAAGACTGAACAAATAGCAAGTACAGTGATCTGAAATTGATTAGTGTTGTTGTACTTACAGACTCACCACTTGCATTCATAAAAGTCTGTGGCTTGGCCAGCATTACTGGGACATCACCAATGAGGCCTATAAATAAGATAAAAATATAACACGTTTTCAGAAACCATAAAATCTATGTATCTGCATTGAGGTTTTGCGTTCATGATTTTTTTAAATCACTTGGCATGTATGTAATTAACACTGTCACAGAAACATTCCTGTAGGTACTCCATACAGTATATTGATCAAATCTATTATAAGACAGCACCAACAACCATTTTTTACAGTTTAACAAAAAAGCGCAATCACGGGTACAAAAAGGTTGGCTACTCGGCTAGTAATATATAAGACTCATGCAAAGGAAAAAGATTTGGAAAAAATGTTGGCCTTGCACAAATAATTAGAAAGTGTGTGAAAGCAACGCATATATAAAAAACCACAGTATCAGTAAAATGACCTTACTGTAACTCTCTCTATATTGTCATCTAAAATTGTAAACATTCAATACATGACAACATTGCATTGATGTAAATCAACAATTTTGCATGTGCATTACCTTTACCAACCAATGCCTTGAATTGCTTACTGCTGACAGAAATACCCTCAGCTTCTGCAATAGCATCGATAATCTCAAATCCCACCTGTGTGCAATACAATAATTACAAACATGAACACACCATAATATACTACTAGTACATAAAGGAAATCTAGTGGAATGGAGATGATCTGACATTTATAAGCCCCTACTAAACTCTAATATGCTAAGCCCGAGAACTCCTACAAAGTACAACAATCGAGGGAAACTAATGCACATATAACATATCATCATCTAGATAGCTAAGAACTGGATAAAATATCCAACGAGCAACCAATTCCGTTATCTAATGCCAACAATTTCTGTAAGCTTTACGCCTTTGCCCCGGCAAAGTAGCTAGATTTAAGACTAACTAGCCTTTCCCCAATTCACATATGCCACCTCTGTTCTTCTGTCTCTAGTTGCAAGTTTTCGCGTAGAATCTTACGTTGTGACGAGTCCCTTTGTACATCCTTCCGGGGTTCCCGAGCCCGACCAGCAGCCACGGCTTCTGGGCCTCTCCGCTACGATCGCCGGCAGCAGACGACGAGGCGGCGTCGGCGGCGGCACAGCAAGCGGGGGCGGGGGCGGTGGCCGTCATGCCTCTAGGGTTGAGGCGGGCGAAGGGGTGTCGTGTGTGGGACGCGAGGCTGGAGCACGCAGCGAACGCGGAGGCTGGAGCGCCGGAGCGGAGCCGCATCGCGCGTCGCCGCTAGTGGCGGTCGCCTCGCCGCTATCGGACGTGGCTCCGGTCAACGTGTCCGCGTTGAATCGGAGCACCGGATTCGCCATGAGAATCTTTCCGCACGAGACAAGGAGTGGGCTGGGCTTAATGGTCTGGGCTGGACTCCAAGGAGTGGGCTGGGCTTAATGGTCTGTGCTTGTTTGTTAGAGTATCGGATCCTAAAATTCATATTGAAACTAGAGTAAAGTACTTGAAGCTATGCTCCATCACTCCAATTTATTTTTCAAAAGTATTATTAATGTGATTAGTTTTTTAATTTAGTATTGTATCTATCACGGACTCAATAGCATATCAAAACTGTAACGGTTAGAGTAGTCACAACCCTCTAAGGCCATCTCCAATGCAATGCATAGATACTTAAATAGATGATAAAATAATAAAAAATGCTAAGCACTTTATCTATGAGCCTTAATTTTCAATGCAATGTGTTAAAGATAAATGCTTAAATTTATTTTTTGAAATCATAACACCTTAACATCCTAGAACTCTGTATTGTAGTATTTATTATTTTTAGAATTTGGCATTTGTTTGTTTGTCGTGTGAGATATACATGTAGATTTGTAAGTTTGTTGCCTGCTGGTTTGCCATGCTTTGCGGCCGCACACCCACACATGCACTTTGTTGGTTGGTTTGTTGTCACACATGTACTTAGTTAGTTTGCCATGCAAAATTGCAACATTTGCCAATTCATTTTCTAATTCAGCACGAATTTCTGTTGGTTGGTTTTCCTAAATTTTCATGGAAGCAACTAGTGAGGCATCACATGAAGCATCACTTCTTGCTGTGAAACATCCCACCTGAATAAAAAACAGATCTTTTCGCTTAAACACCTCTGTAAACACGGCGTTGGAGATGGCCTAATGCGGCAAGAAAATGCAGTCAAAATATTCAAGACGAGATGAAAATAAATTGGATGGGAGCGGAGAAAAAAACAAAATAGATGTATTGGAAATTTAAACCAAACTAAGAAATCAAAGTTGGAACTTGGAAATACGTTTCTTATAAACGATATCTTGTTGACATAAGATATAACATCTTTAAACCATGGATTGTGATTGAAACTATCCTTCTACTCCGTACATTCGTAAGTGATAAGTATAGTACGTCTAGATATCAACAATTGCTTATCTGTTCTCCGAGTTTTCACGTAACAGCGTGAAAAGCAACGAACGCGTCGCGCGCCGCAGCTGAGACCACTGGGTTCAATTGCAATTTGCAACAGCTGCACAAACTTCAGAGCTACTGCTGCAAGTACAGCCAACTCGCACAAATATTAGCACTTTATTACAGCGGCTCAAATGGACCGTAAATTTCAAGCGGTTTCAGTCTTCGGCTCACGGCAATGGCCTGAACTTGGACGTGGTTTCTGAAGAAAGTTTATCAAGTGGCTGCAGAATATGTGTTTCTATCGCGACCTCCGATGTTTCGCGGGTAAAACTCTGGTTTTCGCGCCGACCATTTGGGCTAAAAAAGAAACAGTCGTTTGGAAATTGGAACCGATCGAGGCAATTTGTACTTAACAAAGCAAATATCTCTGAACTAAACAAAGCGTTCTTCAAGCTTCTTTCAGGTCGAAGCATTGAGGCCGTTGTGTGCACGAGCAGTCACTTCAAAGTCCAAAGTTCAGAGGTCAGGTTTACTCGCTGGTTGAGTTGAAGGGCATTCCATCCAAGATCCAAAATGGTGTTCCAAACACCAGAACTGACGCTAACTTCAGCATTTTCTTGGCAGAGAAGTCCATGAAAACCCATTAAAGTTTTGATTTCTGCATGGATAGATTTATGTACCAATCCGTGAGAAATTTACATTTTTCTCTACCCCAGTATTGTTGGAGGATACAGAAAGCTGGGAGGTGGACAGATGTATGGGTAAATATATCCATTCCTAAATTTAACCGGTCTATTGTGGCAAGATAAACACAAGCATTTGAAGGATGTGTGCATGCATGTACAGAATAGTATTCTTTTTCAACACGCAGAAGTGATTCGTGTATATTTCCTTTTTTTTTTCAGACATACGTGTAGATTCGATAATCAGAGACAGATTTTCAGATGGTACACAGCATTGTGAGAAGGTTGCATTTCAAGTATACATTGCTGTTGCTTTGTTCAGAGTTAGTTTAAGCTGTGGATTTCCAACATCTTTCTGGTGGCCAATTAATGCAAAACCACTAAAAAGACTGCACAATTCGTTCCACATAAACACATGGAATGCTTTAGCAAATATTGGTTGTTTTCCAGACTCCAAAACATGCTTTAGATTTCTTTTTCATTTCAGATAAAGACATGTTTGGGAGCTTCATATTCTAAGAAACAATCGGGGAGTATCTGGCTGATAAGAATTTAGAGAAGATATCGTTCCTCCGCTTCTGGATTCAAGGTTGTTTACAGATTCTGTAATTATCCAAAATCTATACCGTTTGAAGAAACTTCAAATTTTGATATCAGCTGCAGTTTTTAATAGCTCCTCAAACATACCCATAAAAAGCCCAAAAAATGATCCAAAGCACATATGAGATAATGAGATACATGTACTACATCCTTGCCAATGTAGGACTTAGGAGTACCACAACTCATTGAAGTCAGATGATATGAAACCGTCAGTAGATCTATGTGAACTATCCTATGTACACCAAAGAATCTGTCAGGCCTACAACCTAGAACCGAAAACCAGAGCGACAAAACCTAGAGCCATGGCATGACCAGGAGTCCAGGACAAACAGCAGAGGTGGCAGCTCAGATCAAGATCAAGATCAGTCATGGTAGCAGGGCAGAGCTGAGGTGGTAGCTCAGATCAGTCATGGTAGCAGAGCAGCATGACGACGCATCTCCTGATGATGTAGAGCCTGGCCTTCTGCTCCCTCAGCATCCTGCTAAGTCCTCCTCCTGACCTGGTCTTCTTCTGAGCCCTCAGCTTTGTCATCCTAACAGAGAGGGTGAGGAGGAGGAGGAAGAAGAGGAAGCTTGGCTGATTTGCTCTATGCCACTAGAGCTGGATCTGCTTCTGCTGTGGTGTGGTCAAGTGTGCACCATCAGGGTGAGCTTATATTGCAAACAGATGGGTCACCAGTTCACCACACCTTGCCCAGTTGGCCTCCTTCTTCCCAGGGACAAAACCTGAAATCCAATGGTTTTTATCTTATCAGAGTACAATGTCCTTCCTCATAGACATATTAATGAAGAAAAAATTACAACCATAAATTTGCTGTCCTCGAACCTATAAACTCATTAAACTCATGAATATATGAGTACCTATTATATTGCATAAGTATAGGTTTCTTGACTGGTAAAAACTATTTTACTCTGATAGGTACATAGCATGAGAAACAAAAACTATTGTCATTTCTGCAACTTCCCCCCATGGCTGCCTACTTGTGCAATATGAAATGCACCATCTTGGAGAAGGCATATACCCCTTCTTGGGAGTGAGGAGCTGCCATTTCCACAAGCACATGCAGCATCCTGTCAAGTTGCACGAATTCTGACGACGCTCCAGGGGACATCGCCTCTGGAGCTTGTGAGCCTGTAGACCAACGGCCCTGCTTGACATCGCATCGATTCCATGGTTTGGATTCTCGGAACCCTAATATCTTCCTCTGGGATTCCTGCTCTCTGCTTGATATTCCTACCTGCTTGCAGCTAGCTTGACATGAACATTGATTCGATTCCGTCGCGATGCCAGTAGCAGCAGCTGCTGTTTGTTCTGTTCCCAACTTGGAACATGGAAGGCCATGGTATGTGCATTATGTGAGCTGATAATGTTCTACCATAAATTCAAGTTAGTACTTTTTTAATTCATGTATTGATCATTGCTTGATCAAGCTAATTAGCAGTATGTGAAGCCGTACAGACTGTGTCTCAAAGGAACATTACATTATTGTTGTCTGACTCCATTAATAAGCGAATTTACGGTTTCAGATCATTGGTGTCATTGATACTTTTATCTAGGGTTTCAGAATTTTGATAAGCCAATGATTTCGCCATACATACTAAAACTAAAACCCTGTTTGGATGACCTTGCTTATTTTTGTATAGACTAAAGTTTAGTTCTCTTGTTTGAATGAAAGAACTAAACATTATTTAACGAGGGGTTCATAAATAAAGATAGAGTGTGCATAATACTTTTAGTTCTTATAAACAACATCAAAATGATTTATGGACTAAACTTTAAGAAAAACAAAGTTATTAGTGATTTTGGGGACTAAATGAGACTAAATTTTAGTCCTTAAAAATAAGCAACGGCTATCAAGCCTAAACTATTGTCAATAAGACAGTGATTTCAATAATAAACTTGTTTGGTAGACTGAAATTTTGGCTCATTCCATATGTATACTGTTAGCAAGAATGACACTGCCTGCCTTTGAGGCAGATCGTTTCTCATATATATAGATGGATATACACAGCAGGTTACATGCAGCTCATGGTACTTAAGGAAAGCTAGCCCCTAATTACAGGTGATAGTATTCTAAGAATAGCTTGTGTCATTCTATGAATAAGGATTGCCTTCTATGCTTAACACCTCCCCTCAATCTGGACGGTGTGTAACTAAGTTCAGATTGCGTCGGAGATTGGAGAAAGCTGTGACCGGTAGGGGTTTTGTCATGATATCAGCAATTTGATCTCTGGAGGATATGAACCGGACCTCCAATTTTCGGGATGCAACACGCTCTCGGACAAAATGGTAGTCTACCTCAACATGTTTGGTACGACGATGAAATATAGGATTGGCTGAGAGATAAGTGGCCCCAATGTTGTCGCACCATAGGCTTGGTGGTCTGTGTTGAGGAATTCCAAGTTCACGAAGTAGCACTTGAAGCCATATAACTTCAGCCGTGGCGTTAGCAACCGCCTTATACTCAGCCTCCGTGCTTGAGCGAGAGACGGTAGGTTGCTTGCGTGAGCTCCAGGAGACAAGATTTCCGCCAAAGTATATAGCATAGCCTCCTGTACTTCTCCTGTCATCCGGATTTCCTGCCCAATCGGCATCCGAAAAAGCACTGAGAAAAGAGGATTGAGATCTCGTGAGGCACAACCCTAACTCCAAGGTGGCATGAAGGTAGCGAAGAATGCGTTTGACTGCCATCCAATGTGCAGTTGTAGGTGTTGCCATAAATTGACATACACGGTTGACACAGAAAGATATATCCGGCCTTGTTAATGAAAGATATTGGAGAGCACCAACGACACTTCTATACCGTGTAGCATCTTCAGCTGAGAGAGAAGTACCACTTTTCAGCATCAATTTATCAGTGGGGAGCATGGGAGTGGATACATGATTAGAGGAGGCCATGTTGGTGCGCTTCAGGAGATCTTTGATATATTTTTGTTGCGTCAGGATGAGACCAGTTGGAGTATGATGAACCTCAATGCCAAGGAAATAGTGCAAAGGGCCAAGATCTTTTACTGCAAATTCAGCTTGTAGTTGTTGGAGAAGCCGATTGGTGGCCAATGATGAGGAGCTCACAATGATGATATCATCCACATAGATGAGAATGTACATATGAATGTCACCTTTCTTGAAAATAAACAGTGAGACGTCGGCTTGGGAGGCATAAAAACCCAGCTGAAGTAATTTGCCACTGAATCGAGAAAACCACGCCCTAGGCGCTTGTTTGAGACCATATAAAGACTTGTCTAGTTTGCACAAAAAATGAGGATGGTCCGGATCAATAAAACCAGTTGGTTGTTTCATATAAACATCCTCATTAAGGTGGCCATGAAGGAAGGCATTTTGAATATCAATTTGGCGAAGAGACCAACCACGAGAAACAGCAAGTGATAGAAGAAGGCGAATAGTAGTTGGTTTTACCACTGGACTGAACGTGTCATCGTAATCCACTCCATACTGTTGCTTGAAGCCCTTTGCCACTAGACGAGCTTTGTAGCGATCAATTGATCCATCCGCGTGGCGTTTCAACTTGAATATCCACTTGCAGTCAATGACATTGAGGCCAGGACGAGGGGGAACGAGATGCCAAGTCTTGTTCTTGAGAAGGGCCTGAAACTCATCATGCATAGCTGCTCGCCAAAGGGGATGCGACTTGGCATTTGTATAGCAGGTTGGCTCATCATCGGAAGTACGAACTGCTGAATATGTCACTGTACCATCAGTGCGTACTTTGGGTGTGATAATTTTATTGCTGAGGCGAGTGCCATATTTGTGCGATGGAGCTTCAAGAGCTGGAGCAGGAGGTGGCACAGCCTGTGGAGCATGTGATAATAACACCGGAGAGCCATCTTCACAGGGGAGACCAGCAGACCGAGCGCCTGGCGAGCTGACATGGTGCTGATCTGAGCTGTCTGCGGTCGGCTGTGTGGGGCGCGGAGTGGATGGTGGTGATCCCGGTGCAGCATAATCGGCAGAAGACATTGATTCGGTGCCAGTCAAGACTGCGGCCGAGTCAGGCGCGACACCTGGGTTTGGTGGTGCAGACACCGGTGCTGATTCGGCTATAGAGGGACCTGAACCTGCTGCATCAGTAAGAGCTGCATCCACAATGTTATCAGGAAGCAAACGCCAATGGTTAGAGTTCAAAATAACACTGCTACTGTCCTGAGAATTGGTGTGGCTGTTTGGTGGCTGATTAGTGGTAGATGAGGGATGAGAGGCAAATGGGAATTGACTTTCATCAAATACAACATCACGGGAGATGTAAACACGGCCAGACTCCATGTCAAGACACTTATAGCCTTTGTGACGGGAACTATACCCAAGGAACACACATGCTTTGGATCGAAAAGATAGCTTGTGGCTATTATAGGGGCGCAGATGAGGCCAACACGCACAACCAAAGATGCGAAGCATGTTATAATTTGGTGGAGTTTTGAGCAAACGTTCAAGTGGGCACAGGTTATCAATAACACGTGTTGGCAGCCGGTTAATGAGATAGGTAGCAGTGACAAAGGCTTCATCCCAAAATTTTATAGGAATAGACGCATGGGCTAAGAGGGAAAGACCAGTTTCAACAATGTGGCGATGTTTTCGCTCGGCCGAACCATTTTGTTGGTGGGTGTGAGGGCAAGAGACATTATGAGCTATACCAAGTGAACGAAAAAATTGGTTGTGAAGTTTTTGATATTCTCCACCCCAATCGGATTGAACATATTTAATTTTAGTATCAAGAAGGCGTTCTACATGTGCTTGAAACTGCAAGAAAATGTTTTGCACCTCGGTTCTATTGCGCATTAAATAAATCCATGTGAATTTGCTGTAATCATCGATAAAACTGAGATAATAAGAATAGCCACCAACGGATGTAGGAGCAGGACCCCAAACATCGGAAAAAATTAGTTCTAAAGGACATGTAGAACGATGAATAGCATTATTGTACGGAAGTTGATGACTCTTGCCTAATTGACAGGCATTACATACCGAGGAACTAGGTTCATGAGAGCACGGAAGTTTATTCAATCTTATGATAGACCTAACAACTTGGGTAGAAGGATGACCGAACCGCGCATGCCACTGAGTTGGAGACGTCTTGACATGGAGAAGGGCTTGTTTAAAAGTCTCAATGTTGGAGAGTTTGATGGGATAAAGACCAGCTTCACTTTTGCCTTTCAGAAGAACTTGCTTCGTGGTGATGTCCTTAATGAAAAAATGATATGGGTAAAATTCAAAAAAGACATTGTTATCACGAGCTAGTTTATGAACCGATAGAAGTTGTTTAGCAATTGCAGGGACATGAAGAACATTGTTTAAAGATAGAGGTCTAGTAGCAGTATTAAGTGAACAAGAACCAATGTGCGAAATTTGCAAACCTGCTCCATTTCCAACTTGAACGGTTTCGCCACCATGATATTGTTCACGGAGAGCTAGGCGATCCAGATCACTGGTGATGTGGTCGGTAGCTCCAGTGTCAGAGTACCAGTTGGGGTCGACTTTGTAGGAGGGAGTGGTGGCAGCAGCAGCGAAGTGTGGTTCCTCTTGGTAGGACTCGTCCATGCGGTGATAGCACTTGATTGCCGTGTGGTTCGACAGGCCACATATCTGGCATGGCTGGCGTTTGGGCCTGTCATAATTCACAGCAGATCGGCCCCGACCAGGAAATGACGAAGGTCCTCGCGCGCGGCCACGACCAGGTGATCCACCGCGAGCGCGACCGCGCGGCGCCGATCCCCCGCGACCAGCAAAACTGGCAGAGGCGCCAACATGAACACGCGCTTCAGCCTGACGTTGGAGCTGGCGAGCCTCAAACGCCAGGAAGTGGGAGTAGACGTCGTCGAGGGAGGGCGGCTCAGTCTTGGTTGTCATGGATGTGACGAACGGATCATAATCAGATCCGAGACCAGCAAGGAGATAGGCGATGACTTCATTATCCTTGAGAGGGGCTTCGGCGGCGGCTAGTTCAGCTGCGTACCCCTTGATCTTGCGGAAGTAGTCGGCAGCAGAGAGGTCTTGTTTCTTCATGTTGGCGAGGTCGATGCGAACTTGAACAGCGCGTGCACACACGGCGGAGGAGAACATGCGCTGCAGAATGTCCCAGGCTTCTTTGGCGGTGGAGGCAGTCACCACATCAAGAAGGATCTCCTCGGTCATGGAGGAGAGTAGGCCGCTAAGGAGTTGCTGATCTTGATCATACCACCGGTCATAGGCCGGGTTGGGGATGAGCTCGACGCCTGCATCAGTGGACGACGCGACGAACTGGGGAGGCTTGGGAATAGATCCATCGATAAAGCCAATGAGTTTGGTGCTCCTCAGATACGGGAGCAATTGCGCACGCCACAGCATGTAGTTTGATTTGCTGAGACGAATGGTGATGGCATGGTGAATAGGGATTGTGGCCGGGGTAGAGGAGGTTGAAGTGGGGATGGTGGAAATGGTGGAGGGGGAAGATGCGGAGGTGGTCGACATGGCGGAAAAAAAAACTATAGCTCCGATACCATGTTAGCAAGAATGACACTGCCTGCCTTTGAGGCAGATCGTTTCTCATATATATAGATGGATATACACAGCAGGTTACATGCAGCTCATGGTACTTAAGGAAAGCTAGCCCCTAATTACAGGTGATAGTATTCTAAGAATAGCTTGTGTCATTCTATGAATAAGGATTGCCTTCTATGCTTAACATATACAACTAATACAAGAACAACAGCTACTCGTTAAACTTCTAATACAGTTAGTAATGCTGTCTTTGCATGGAGTCATGGAGATGAATGCTTCCATGTATACAACTAACATCATATGAAATTTATGCAGAGCTTTATAACGCAGGCTAATCCAAGCCCTAGTTTTCTTCAGGAAAAAAAACTGTTTTTTTTCCTCTATCCATGCGTTAAGTTGCAGACTAGCAGATGCAGCTAGCTAGCGTGCCCGTCTGCTCGGATCATGTGACAATCACATGCGAGCCTGAAACTATTTTTGCCATCCGATCCAGAAACTTTTTTATTGATTATATACACATATGTATGTATCCTTGAGCTTAATCTTATGCATCACTAATCTTGTGATCAACTTACGGAGATCTAAATAGAATACGAGAAGAGTATGAATAGTTAAGTGGTGCACTCAAACTTAATTACATTCCGGAGTCTAGTTTTGTTTTCGGTTTGGCATTACGGAGTTTAATAAAACAATATAGATTTATTTTATATAGTGTTCTTATTTGTTGTATATAATATGATTAATTATAACAAATTTGAATATGTTGAAATTTTCACCAGCTTGCTTGCTTAGGTTGTACGCTTATATAATCTGAGCTTTCGTACCATCGAAACTTGAAGTCTCGAAGGGCCAAAGGAACAGAACTATCGTCCTTGTTAATCTATGGGCGACGGTACGGCGGCTTCGAAATTTACAAGCGTCCCATGTGAGCCGCGCGCGTATGAACGCAGCTAATCTCTCCAGCTACCTCACTGGGGACGGGAGCGATTACTCTGCAGTTGGAGGGGTAACTACAGAGGGCAATTGGGCTTCGCAGCCGTCCGATTTTGATCGGACGGTGCGAAACCTTCTTCTCTCTTTCCGAAGTCTCCTACGAAGTGGATCCCACCGATGCGAAGCCTCCCTCGCACGCCCACTAACTGCCCTTTGCAGTCGGCAGGACATGCATGGGCTAGCTCCTGCTTGCTTGCTTCGGCAACGGACAGCTTCAGTTTTGTGTTCAGCATATTTTACTTTATAGTTATATATATATACGCAAAAGACTATTGTAATTGTAAAAGATGATTTCATATGATATTTATTTGATTTAGCTTTCAGTATTTCAACCAAAGAGGCAAAGACAACGACGCATTTTACATGTTTATCAAGCCGTAGATATATCATACATCCTGACATAGTCTTGGTCTCCACTGATTTCACCTGAATATTCAGACATTCAGTCGAGGCATGCGCACAGCTATCTGCAACTGCAGGTGATCGATCCTTGCAACTGATGGATCAGCTGCTGATGAACTATAAACTGCCCAGATAATCAAAACCAGAGCAGAATGCATCATCAGAAATATAATCTCGCTCCATATTGGGAGCATCTTGTTCTCCATCGATCGACCTCTGCACGAAATCGTCGTTTTTGTATTCAGGAGCAAGGCAAGCGTGCTTGTGTGTAGGGGACGGACGCCCAGTTTATATGCTTTACAACGGGAGAAAGATGCACGTACTGCTACTGCTTGATCAACGGCAAGAACTAACAGCTAGGTTTTGCTACCTGCGTCTGACCGCGATGAACAAGTTTATCTTTCAGGTGTTTACATATACAAATAGGATATGATGACATTAAAATAAAAATTAATTCTTAGTGCCACATTTTTTCATCCACATGGGCCGTATTTTCTAAATTTCAGGTCCGGCCCAGCATAAAGTTGCAGTTAAGATGGTCAGATTAAACGGGCCGTCACTAGCAAATCACGATTACAACTCCAAAAGTTGTTGTTACATGTGTTGCTATTCAATTACAGAAATACTTATATATATCAAGCGACATGTTGAGAGCACATTAAGGGAATAAAATGTCATAGAAGTTGATTGGGGATAAGTTAAGGTCATCCAAAAATAATATACAAATTTGGAACGTTACTTTTGTGCCAAGAAATGGTGAAAGTCGTTTGGTTGAAACGACTGTGGAGAAGCGCTTTGAGTTGTGAGCTGTGTAAAAATTAAATTTATGGAATTTTGTATGGTTTTATGAAATTTAAAATATCAATTTATGGAATTTTGTATGGTTGTATGAAATTTAAACTGTCAAATTATGGAATTTGTATGGTCAAATTATGGAAATTTGTATGGTTGTATGAATTTTGAAATGTCAATTTATGAATTTTTGTATGGTTGCGAAGGCAGAAGGCAGAATTCGCAGAAAACAAGTCGAGAGGAGTTTTCACAGTTTCACTGCACCAAAAAATACTGGCTTGGAATAGACCCTTTGATTTGGCTTTTGGTTTTCAAGAAGCAAAAGCTGCTCCCAAAAGCCAAACCAAATGAACCCTAAGAAGTCCTCTTTACAACGGATCTAGCTACACTTCTAGATTTTATCCGAACAGATCGTAATCACCGAAAAAATGCAGGTTACTTATTCAGTCTGAAGCCCATAGACATTGTAACCGAGTTGCATTCATCTAGGTTTCGATCTCTTCGGACGATCCTCACATATCCATAACCCCTTAAATACCCCTTATATATATATATGGACCCTAGCAAACTTGATTGTTTATTTTCGAAAACACGCGAAGTAACCGCTGTTCACTAATACACCTACATATATTTTAACCATTAATTTTAAAGCAGGTTTAAAATAAATTTCTAGCTACATGATGTTAATACTTGTGGATATAATTATATAACTTTTATACTCCCTCTGTTTTTTTTTCATTTTTTGAAATGATGCTGTTGTCATCCGAAATATCATTTATTTTGTTACAGTTTATTTTATTATTGAAGGTATTTCAAGTATAACCTATATTTTTACATATTTATACAAAATTTTTGAATAAAACAAATAATCAAATATTACAATAAAAATCAATGATATCATTGAATAACAAGGAGCTAGTACTGTATAATTTGATAGTGTACAAATAGTTAACTCTGAATCCTTAAAACTAAAGCCGATAAGCATTAGGGTTTTTTTTGGAATGAAGGAATTTTAAAGGATTTAGTTCAATTTCTGCAAAACTCCTGTAAAATTCCTGCATCCAAAGAAGCCCTTAGTTCTCGATCCGAAGTAGCAATTTTTATCGAGAATATAATTGGACATTTATATGTACTATTTGTACTACTCGTATATGCATCCGCAGTTCCACACGTATTCTTTGAACCGTGGTAGGAAACGGTGTAACGTGTAACGGAGATATTTTCTTCACTTCACAGACGTGGAAGTCCAGTACTGTTACGAATCGGCCACACCTGACTACCTGAGAGCGAATGGTAGCCACTAGCTAGCTCGATGAGCTAGCTAGGATGATACTTCTCTTCATGTCCTTCTCCCCGTAGCCACAAATTATCATCCCACAATTTTATTTTGCATTTTCTGTACGACTAAAATAAGGACCAGATCTATAAAATTAGCTAGTTAGCGTTATCTACTTTATTTGACAACTCATTAGCTTTCACCTTGTGAAACAATAACCTAAACATTTAGGAGAGGTCATGTATGTTTGGGGAAATATCCTGTACAATCTGTAATCGTGCGATCTGATACATCTAATAAAAATTCAACGGGTACATATGAAAAAAGTAAAAAATACTGTAATCGTTGGATCTTGATTAGATACTTCAGATCGCACGATTGCACGATTGCAGATTACACAGGATATTTCCTGTGTATGTTTTTTCTCGTGTTATACAACTCATTAATTATAGAATTTAGAAACAAACTAATATTTAAAATCTAAAAACACCAAATTTTCCATGTTATACGAGCTAAATACCAACCAATTGTTTTTTTGATGAAATCATGGATTCTACCTGCTGACATGTGGGGCCAGCAAGATATACTGCATGCAAGCTCGGAGCGAGCACGTCCAGCCACGGAAACTGACAGGTGGGCCATATACCACGTGTCAACCTGCTTCCATCCCAGTCCCACACGTTTGAATTATCTCGCGACGATAATTCAAAAAATACACACACGAAAGAAATAGAAATAGAAATAGAGTGAGCCGCATTTTCGAAGCGGAGAGAAAAAAAAAAGAGAGAGAGAAAAACGGAGCGCCATGGCCACGGGAAGCCTTGGTCTCTCCACCTCCTTCCTCCCCGGCCACGACAACCTCCTCCGCCGGCGGCGGCTGCGGCGGCTACCGCCGAGTCCCACAGCGTCGTTCCGTCCGGTGACGGCGGAGCTTGGCGTGGAGCTGGGGCGGCAGCTGGTGGAGGCGGTGGGCGTGGGGCTCCCTTGCACGGTGATGGCGTGCGGCGACGTCATCTACCGCAGCACGCTCCCCCACAGCGATGGCCTCACCATCACCGCCCCCGGCGTCGCGCTCGCCCTCGCCGCCGTGTCCTACCTCTGGTCGACTCCTGGTGTCGCGCCGGGCTTCTTCGACATGTTCGTCCTCGCCTTCGCCGAGCGCCTCTTCCGCCCCACCTTCCGCAAGGTGCACGCGCGTCACTTCGGAGCCACAAGCCCTTTCGCGCTTCTTCGATTAGTGCTGATTTGCTTGCTTGGCAGGACGAGTTCGTGCTCGGGAAGAAGCTTGGGGAGGGTGCGTTCGGAGTCGTCTACAAGGCCTCTCTGGCTGACCCCAAAGCGGCGGAGAAGGTAAACACTAATGTGCATCACCGCATCTGCGTATAAAAGTGTCAGATATGTGGAATTTTTATTGCTGATGTTTGCTGCTTGCCTTAGTGGAGGGAATGGAGTAACCGGGTAATTGAAGTGTTCTGGACTCGGACAAACACAAATTGGAGTTGTTCATGAAGGAAGTGAAAATGTATTTCAGTATTTGTGAGTTCATGTTGATAGTATTTAGTATGCACCACGTAAACAAACTAACAAAGGGGTCTGTCCAAGTATTATGGTGGCTGTGAATTTGTGATATGTTAATCTATCATTCATGTAATTTGTTTCCGGTATGCAACTCAAAGATGTCAGGTGCATATCTAAAAGCCAAAACCCTGGGGAAATTTCTCCTAAACAATCATTTATTAAAGAGCAACAACACAGAACTTTTATCCGTTAGGTGGGTGCTAGGCCATGCATACTAATGGGCACGCCTGCCTTGTTTGTTTGATTTAAAGCAAGGTGATGTGGTCGTGAAGAAGGCAACAGAGTATGGCGCGGTAGAGATATGGATGAACGAACGAGTCAGGAGAGCCTGTACTAGCAGCTGTGCGGATTTCATTTATGGTTTTCGTGAGGTATAAATACTCTCGGTTGGTTCTGTTGATGTTTGGTTTCTACTATATTGTGGACTTACTTTCGTTTGCTAGAATTTGATAGATACCTAACAGTCACAGTGCACATATATTTCTTTCTAGAGCAAAGCTAAAGGTAAGGGAGCTGATGAATACTGGCTTATTTGGCATTATGAAGGAGAGGCTACACTTTTCGATCTCATGCAAAGCAAGGAGTTCCCTTACAATGTAAATGCTTCCATCCAAATTGAAATTTAGTTTTAGATTGGTCAAGTTAGCTTCTTGCTTCCACTGGGCCAGTTCAACTCAGTTCTTTTTCTTATATTTTCATTTTTCCATACTGTTTTCTTGTTTTCTTGTAGCTCTAGCTCTTGTAGGGTTTTGTCCTGTAATAACTTCAAGTACTTGGGTTCTCTCTGATGTGCAGTCGTGTCTTGTGTGTGGTGTGTGGGTTTTTTTGTTGTTCTGAACACTGGTTATTTTCATTTCCCTAATGGAAATGGGAGAGGGGTTCACCCTTCCCTGCTTCAAAAAATCACCACCACGAGCTGAGAGCTCAGTTATATACTTATATTTATTAGTAACTGTGTTAACTACTGAGCTACATCAGAAAATGTAATTAATTTATGAGTTTTCATTGCTTGTTGGTGAGAGAACATATCACCTTTGCTACCTCACTAATCTAAAGTGGACATACAGCTGTAGTTAGTGAAATAGTCAGATGAGTTCGTTTTGTAGCATCATCAGTCTCATTGCATTCCTTACAAACTTTTGTTACTACACATCTTTCTGGATTAATTTGGAAGGGGACGGGTTAAACCTTCCATTTAAACCATGTTAAATCAACATAATCTGTAAACGGATTACATTAGTATTACTACAGGATTAGTTCCTCTTTGATTACCATTTATCATTTCAAATTTGTTTGTGGTCTATCAGGTGAGACAAAGATTCTTGGAGATGTTCAAGACCTGCCAAAGGGAATAGCAAGGGAGAATAAGATTATTCAAACAGTGATGAGACAACTCTTATTTGCTCTTGATGGGCTTCATTCGACGGGGATCGTTCACAGAGACATAAAACCCCAAAATGTGATATTTTCTGAAGGTAATAACAAAAACATATTTTGTTTGGTCGTATCATGAGAATATATTTTGAACTAATATTTTCAGTTTTTGTCTACTGATAGGATCACGCACCTTCAAAATTATTGATCTTGGAGCTGCAGCTGATTTGCGAGTGGGCATCAACTATATTCCTAAGGAGTTCCTTTTAGATCCAAGGTACTCAAACCACCTTCATGATCTGAAACGGCACTGCTTGAAAAGAGGAAGTGTTAAAAGTTATAATGTGCTAAAATATAGTTTGACTAGGGACTTGGTTAAAGCTTTATCAATGCTTTGCAGATATGCTGCACCAGAGCAATATATAATGAGCACACAGACGCCATCTGCTCCCTCTGCTCCAGTTGCAACTGCATTATCTCCAGTCCTTTGGCGGGTAGTTTTTAAATCCTTTGTTTTGTTTGTGTGTGTCAGTTTTCTAAGGTAGCTATTCAAATCAAGTTAATTGCATGAGCTAATGCAGCATTTTGTTCATTGGCAGTTGAACCTTCCTGACAGATTTGACATATATAGCTTGGGCCTCATATTCTTACAGATGGTATGTGACTACAGGAGTGACAGATTGGCAGTCAATACTCTTTGAAAATCTAAATTGCTAAGTTTTAATGCCCTTCTATCACATTAGATGTTCTCCAACTGTCCTCCCACTCTAAGCACACAGGGAAGTTTCTTATCCGTCGTTTCAAGTCACAGTACTGATCTCCCTTCTACACTATACTGCCATTTCATCTCCTGTTGAAACACTCCCATTTCTCTACAAGCTTGTAGTGACTGCTATGTTCCTGCATTGCAAGATGAGTCAGCATTTGCTTGTCAGCTTGTAGCTGGCATACTATTTACTTAGTTACCACATATCTCTGTTCCACAACTTGCGACAATGTACAAGTGTGTTTCCACCCTTTCTTCCTTCCTTTGGTCTTAATTGAAGTTACCACATTTCCACACTTCACTGCAAGTCACACTATCAATACATATCAGGGACACCACACAATATCTTTGAACTCTCATTTTGGATTCAGGATAATTCCGTTATGTTGCATGATATTCCAACTGAAAAGTCCTTTGGAAAGATATTGGAGCAACTAATTTATAGGGTTTTATTAAAACATATTGGTTTTTATAGATGCTCATTAAAATAATCTGTAGATCTTCTCTAACACTTTAGTCTTTTGTAGGCATTTCCATCATTGAGAACTGATAGCAGCCTCATCCAATTTAATCGCCAATTGAAGAGGTGCAACTACGACTTAGAAGCTTGGAGGAATCTGGTAGAGCCACGAGCTACACCGGAGCTTCGGAGGGGCTTTGACATCTTGGATTTAGATGGTGGTATTGGATGGGAACTTCTCACATCGATGGTCCGGTACAAAGCACGGCAAAGGACTGGTGCTAAGGCTGCATTGGCGCACCCATATTTCAACCGTGAAGGGCTCCTTGGCCTCTCTGTAATGCAAAACTTGAGGCTGCAACTGCTTCGTGCAACCCAGAAGGACTACAGTGAAGCGGTCCGTTGGGTCGTTGGCCTGATGGCAAGATCAGGAACAGAATCAGGAGGAGGTTTTACAGAGGCACAACTTCAAGAACTTAGGGTACGCATGACAGCATAGCTGGAACACTCTAGCTGGTGATATAAAATACGAGTTGCTGCGGCAGTTTGCCGTCAACCATTTCGTTTTCGTAATGCCATCTTTTTTCTGTGCTCAATAGGAAATCAAACCAAAGAAAGGCGGTGCCCGGAGGAACTTGCTTGCGTCTGTGCTGCGTGTACAGAGAAAGATCGTGAGGACAATCAACGAAAGCATGGATGAGCTTGACAGCCAGCGCAAAAGCATTTGGTGGAGCCGGTGGATACCAAAGGAGGAGTAGGCACACTCAGTTATGTGCCTGCCTCTGTACATCGTCCATTTCTTCTGTAAAAACTTCGCCCTGTAGCAATGGTAATGGTATATCCTACTGCCTTTTCTACCTCTGGTGAGTACAAATCGTCCATCGATCCGAAAAAGGACTACAATAGCATAACGATATCCAAACAGGTGTACATATGTTTGACATATATGCAAAATTTTCGAGACCCTTATCATAAGTTCATAACTAATTGACTGTACTTGATTACTCTGTGATGGATTGCTGCTCTGGAATGTCTTCCTCATGTGGGACAGTGGGACTAAGAATCTCATGACAAATAGTCGTACCCTTTGGAACAACTTAGAATAATCTGTATATTATAACATAATCATAATTATTAGCTAAGTAAAGAGATGATAATCATAATTATTGGATAAGTAGAGAGATCATTGATTTGGTTGTTTTTTTAAGAAGGCCAGGTGCTTAGCTTTGTTTGAAAGTTATATATTTTTTTGTTTTTGTGTGTGGAAGATGCCGCAAAGAACTAGTTTTGATTGAACATACAGATGTGATATAGGGACTTTTGGGTGGTCATCATCTCAATACTACTCTCACCTAAATAGTCTGATTATTAGTTATACGGCTGATTATGATTGTTATTTAAACTGACTATATTTTTTGTTTGACATAATTTATATAAGCTTATTTAAGCTGTCAATAAGCATCCCAAAATGGCCGTAGTGATTAATGAATCCTCATAATTGGCCTGCAACTCGTGATGAGTGAATCTCATGGCCAGTTATACCATTGTGGACCTTCTCTTTTGTTGCATTTACCCGAGTGTCCTCCATGGCTCCATGGTTCTGGTGGACCATGGTGTACCTCCCCAGTTTTTGGCTACTCTGTTCACCGTGCCAGCTGACAAATATGTGTGGCACTAGTCACTCTTATTACCAATCCATATGACTAGTCTGTCAGTCAGTCTGAAATCTGAATGATTAATTTGGTCTATCTGCTACTGAATTACTGGGGATTTCATTGATTTGGTTCCTTATCCCCCATGAAATGCTATGGGCCTATCCGCCTGGGGAGCACGCCAGATTGCCAGTATGGTGTAGAGTTTTGCAAGGCACAGAAGATCCTGTCAGGTTGAAAGCCCACCGGGCTGAGCGTGGAAAAGAGACAACACAGTTCACGGCCAGGAGGGCACAACCGCTGAACCGCTCATAGTCGCATCGCATGGTCCCTCTTCAATATTCCGTCGGATGGATTGCTGGTCTTGGACCATTTGGCATGGCGCACGACATGTCCACATGGCTACAGGGTTCCAAAACCAACTGGGGAGATAAAGTTCCCTAAATTAAATACTCTTAATCTATCGATTTTATAGTCAGCTAAGTTTAGAGCTTATTTCGGTTCTAGATTATAACAATCCACTTATAAAAAATTGAGTTCTACTAGTTATTGGATTGTTATAATTATACTCCAGATTATAATAAGTTAGTGGAATAAATTACTCTTTTTTGTTTCAGTTTACGAAAAAAACTGGATCGTTATAATTCAAAACTGAAATAATACGTAGCTCAAATAATCTTAGACATATAGAACGGTACCAAACGTAACGTAATCATCATGGTTTTCGATCTTTTGGTGGACGTTGGGTTGTGGACCGGTAATCGTTAAACCAGCCAAAGCTGTGGTAACTAGAGCAGTTAGTAGTTACTATCGCTGCTAGCGCTTTGACCAGATGATCCCTAGGAGAATTCTCTTTAGATTTATAATTTTAGTATTATTTTATAGATTTAAAGTATAATTTTTGTATCAATACGATTTGTTCTAGCTGAAAAAATCTTTTTTCTCTGTCACCGCAGAACGACTATTTATAGAATTTGGTAGAAGAAGGCAACACGTACAGTAGAATTCCAAGGCGACGATTTTTTTCCTCGCCAAAGTTGACTGGTTTCATGCAAAGCCCCTAAAAATCGCACAGAACTGGAGCATCTCTCCTGCCAGTCTCTTTACTCAAAAATAGCATATCAGTTAAAAAAATATATCAAGATATTATAGATCAATTTCGATTTAATATCTAAAGTATGATGTGAGGAAATTATAATAAATTATACGTGATGTTTAATACCCTCTCCATCTAAAATATAAACTTTTAACTTAAACATATGCATTAAGATACATAAAACATCATGCTATACTCTTGAGGTAGTAAACGTGGATTTAATAGTAATTCGATAAAGTAATAAGTAATAAAATATAAGATGTATATATATTTTAGAGATAAAATTGATATTTTATCGGCACTGGTTGTGATATTTAAGATAAATAACTAAGAATATAGGCGTACATGTATATGCTTAGACTATTTGATTATTAATATAAGAAATACCAACATAACCTATATATTATGAGGTATGTTTTACTATTACAACCGGTCGAGTTAATGAAGTATTTGTTCTATGGACTAAATTTAGTCCGTGTCATATCGGATGTTTGGACATCAAATGAAGAACTAAAAATAAACTAATTATAAAAACAATTATAGAATAAGAGGATAATTCGCGAGGTGAATTTATTAAGCCTAATTAATCAATTATTAGCAAATATTTACTGCAACATCACATTATAAAATTATTGATATAATTAGACTTATTAAATTATCTCGCAAATAATCCACTGATTATGAATGAATTTTATAAATAATCTATATTTAATATTCTAAAATACCAAAATCACCCGTCTCGAACCTTCGGAAAATCGGCTCGACCGGAAAGTGAAAACCCACGGCTCGTACGAAAAATTCACAGAAAACCGCCCTCAACTTGTATTTTACACACTCTCTCCGACTCTTCCTCCCTCCCCGCGTCGGCGAATTTTGACGCGGAAACAGAAAAATCCGACCGAAAACCGAATCGAGCGCCGGGGGAGAGAGGAGGGAGAGACGGAGACCGCCCAAAAATAGCGAGGCGAGGAGGAACCCGCGGCGAGGACGACGCGGGCGCCGCAGGAATGGCGGCGATGCAGAGCTGGCGCAAGGCGTACGGTGCCCTCAAGGACACCACCACCGTCAGCCTCGCAAACACTCAACTCCGATTTCAAGGTCCGTGTCCGGAACTGCCGGATTTCCCCCTTTTTTCCTCACTATGTTTGGCCGATTCATGCGAACCCTAGGTTCTTCTGCTCGACCGAGTGAGGAGGGGGAAGCGTGCGTGGAGGATTGGATCTGTGTTGTTCTTGATTGTAGTTTGTTCGGCCGTGTGCTTTTGTAGGATCTGGATGTGGCGATCGTGAAGGCGACTAACCACGTGGAGTGCCCGCCCAAGGAGCGCCACCTGCGCAGTGCGGGATTCGTTCTCACTCCATATATATTTTCGTCATGTATTAAGTTTTTGATTAATAGGTATTCCTGGGGTTTTATAACCCTTTATAATTGGGGATAATTAGATATTTAGATTTTAGATCGTGTCCTGAAAGTGCGAGTCTGAGAGGGGAGGGTATTAAGGTGCGCCTTTTTGGTCAGGATAGGTGTTTGATAATATCCCTCATCTGTGTGTGTTGCTGTTTGCAGAGATTGTTGCAGCGACATCCATTGCTAGACCTCGGGCAGACATCGCTACTGCATCCATGCACTTTCGCGCCGGCTTGCAAAGCTCGCAATGGATTGTAAGTGCAACACTTGCTGGGATCTTGCGGAAGATTTTGATAACTATCTACTGTGATCCTGGATGCTGCTAGACTGTTCACTACTTACTAATATCTCGATGATGGTGTACTGTAGATGTTTCTGTGATAATATTAATGATTGGCCTTCCTATGGCTGGTTTTAAAATCTGTAACTTGAAATGTTGGCTAGGCTGAATCAAGTAGATTCTATAAGATATTTAGTATTAAGTTTCATTGTGTATCATATTGCCATAGTTTTGACTGTTCGAGTGTAACCTATGCTGATCGCCAAAATTTCTCATAAGCTGTTCAATGGAGTCAAGTTCCGATGGATTCTGTTATGTGTTTGTTTCTGTATGTGTGATACATTTAGATTTTGCATGCTAAGTGTTTGTTCTGTTATCCATTTTTCGGTTGTTGCAACTTGCAAGCCCACAACTCAATTCAATAATGATTTGTTCACATAGACATAGAATACTCTTATTCAAATAGTCTTGTGTCATTAGCAAATTAAATTATCATGCTTCCAAAACTGAAATCCTCAAATATAACAGAACCTGATGGATCGGGAACTGATTTTCATACTTCTTTTTGTAACATGCAGGTAGCCTTGAAAACACTTGTAGTGATCCATAGACTTCTTCGAGATGGTGATCCTACTTTTCGAGAAGAGCTCTAATTTTGCACAAAGGGGGCTGGATTTGCAGCTCTCAAACTTCAAGGATGACTCCAGTCCAATTGGTTAGTATTGTCTATTTGACAGGAAATCCTGCTGATGCTATCTCCTCTTATTTCCTGCATCCTAATATTGAGTACTGTCCAGCTTGGGGACTGTTCTGCATGGGTTCGCACATATGGTATGTTTTTGGAGGAAAGATTGGAATGCTTCAAGATCCTGAAGTATGATGTGGAAGCTGAACGTTTGTCCAAGCAAGGTCAAGGCCCTGAAAAGGTATGAAACATTACATCCCAACTTTGGTACTAGTCTGCTTAGAACTGATCACTTTTGAGTTTGCGGATGAGACATCTTACATTTCACTATCAATACTAGCTTATGGCGTCAGCTAATTTTGTTTGATCATCAGGGGCACCAACAGAACCAGAGACATTAGACTCTCAGGATTTGTTAGAGCAGTTGCCAGCTTTGCAGCAGTACTATAAGACTCGTTGGATGCGGGTGATTATCTCCTCACTCTATGCTAAGACATGTTATACATGACAATCTCTCAACTTCAGTCATTTTCTTTAGTATATGTAACATAATATTGCTTGCAATTGGCATTGCAGCCAGAAGGAGCTGCAAATAATAACTACTTGGTGCAATATGCTCTAGCTTTGGTAAGTACATTTTCTGTGAGCTGTAGGATCCTGAAAGCTGTTCTTTTGTGAACTCGTTTGTCAGTATCAGCTTCTTAATTTCTCCTCTATAAATTTTGTCAGCAGATTTCTGCTGGCCTGGCAAGTATTAGCTTCTTAACTATCTAAATGGCATTGAATCATTGATGAAAGTGGCACAGCTTTTGTATTGTTTGTTTTTGGTTGTTAGCATTGCAGTTTGCATCTATGACCTTTTAGATATTCTTTTAAACACTATTGCATATTGTTAATTGCCCTTATCCATTCATCCTTTCCCAATGACAAAAATTCTTCTGGTACTTTTATTTAACTATTGTTGAAGACTTGATGCTGAAGCATGTGAATAACATCCATATATCATTAATATTGATCATAAACCACGTCGGGTATAAATATTCGGTTGTAGACTTCTTTTATTTTCGTGAGATTTTTGAACCAGCAAATTTTTATTTTTACTTTTGTATTCCTACTTTTTTTGCATCATTGAAATAAAAGAATATGTCCTCTACTCTTACCATGTAAAAAATATTGTATTCGACCTGGATGCCTGCAACCAATTTGTTTTTTGGGCTAATGGATGAATGACTTAAGGAGTGTGGCCTGTTTTTCCACAGGTGCTAAAAGAGAGCTTTAAAATATTGTGCGATAAATGATGGAATTATCAACCTTGTTGATAAGGTAAAATACACTCTTCCAGAGACAATATATGCTGTATAGTGTTCAACAATCTGCACATGCTTAATTTCTTTTTGTGTGCAGTTCTTTGAGATGCCAAGACATGAAGCACTTACAGCCCTTGAAATTTACAGGAGGGCAGGCCAACAGGTAGCTCCATAGTCCATAGTGCAATATTATATTATGGAGTTATGATTCTGCAAAGAACAGTAATGGTGTATTTTCATTATTCTTGCCTGGTTTGGCTATTTGATGCAGGCCGGGAGCCTATCTGACTTCTATGAAATTGCCGGGGTCTAGAACTTGCGAGGAACTTCCAGTTTCCCACTCTGAGAGAGGTATGGGCTTTACACATGTCATATAATTCCCTTTACTATTAATCATAATCTTCATGATAAGCGTCTTATTTGTTTTTCTTCTCAGCCACCACAAGCATTTCTCATTATGGAGGAGTACGTGAAGGAGGCTCCACGGATGTTCCAGTGCGAGAACATT
The DNA here is from genome assembly GCA_019279435.1 of Zizania palustris. NCBI lineage: Eukaryota > Viridiplantae > Streptophyta > Magnoliopsida > Poales > Poaceae > Zizania > Zizania palustris. Next base: position 52,789,377 of record JAAALK010000082.1, on the reverse strand, counting down.
GGTCAGTACTCAGTAGGCTCAATACTTGGATGATACCATTTGACATATTACTTCTTTGTTGGTGTATATGCACACTTGATGTCACATTACTATATAAACCATATTGTCTCCATTTTGTAGTTTAGAGACTGTTCGAGTGTTGGTTGGTAAAGTGGCAAGCACATTTCTTTGTTTTATTTTCTATTTTGTAGGAGTGTTAGGATGTGTGACTCTGGACATTAGAATATTAGATACATTCGAAGTGAACATTTTTTATTTCTGTGTTAACCTAGGCACTAGCGTTTGTTCCATGCATTATGTTAATTATAATTAATTAAGCAGTACACGTACCTCTCTAAAATTTCCTACGACTAAGTTTTTTTTTCTTCAGATTTTAACATGATCCTCTATGCATTACATCTTACTGAATAGAGTAATTACCAGTTCCTGTAATTTACATGTAAAAAACATGAATCCTCATAGAGTGTTTGGAGTAAAACTTCTCTACTCTTTATTTGTTTCCCCCATAGATTATTTATTAATCACGAAATGAATCTAGTCTATTAATTTGAATTGCATTCAGGAATTCCCTGAGAGGCTTCCTTACATACAAACCTGAAGAATCAGAGGAAGTTTCTCTGCCTGATCCTATCGAAGAGGAAAAACCACCAGTTGAGAACCAGTTCTAGTACCACCTGTTACTGAAGCTGTTTCACCTCCTCCCAAGACTGAGGTGGCAGATACTGGTGATCTACTGGTGAGTAAAGAATACTATTATCCAATGCTTTAATTTTGTCAATCTAAATCTTGTTTTCTCAATAGGGATTAAATGATCCAAGCCCTGGTGTATCAGCAATAGAGGAAAGCAATGCTCTGGCATTGGCCATTGTTCCAACAGTAATTTCTTATGAACTCATAATCGAATTCTTGGCGACAGTCAAGGAAGTTAGGTCAATTAATTTATTGACGTTTTTCTTTATTTTGGCATCTGTATTAGATGTGGGTGCTTCAACATCCAGCACTGCTACATGGCAAGATAAAGGATTTGATCCAACTGGGTGGGAACTCGCCCTTGTTACCGCTCCAAGCAACACAATTCATCTGTTGCAGATAGTCAACTGGTTGGTTTCTTTACAGCTTGTTATTTATTTTATGATGGTCATGGTCTTTATCTTCTTGTGGCTGGTGCTGGCAGTCAGTGTCAGCCCTAAACTGCAAGGAACAGGAGACAAAATACAGTTTTTGGCCAGCTAACAGATCTGCTTTATTCTATGGAGTTTCTGGTTCATTTATAGGGGAGAAATCCACCCCTGTTTGGCCGACCCCTAATCTTATTTGGATACAGGCAGACCCCAGACCTACTCCTATTTGAACAGGGATCTTCTATAATTTGCCTAGATATCTTATCTGCTAATTATAGAATTACTATTCCTAATCTGACTCATTAGGTCTTAAGCCTTGGGTTGTTCTAAGCCTTCTCCAGCTATTAAAACAGAAACCTACTCTGATTCCTCTTCCAGAGCACAGGTGCAGGATTAATTAGGTAACAATCAGTGATATCACAAATGTAGCATTCGTATTTTATGGTGTTAATATGACACTCCACATCCTCCTGTTGCGGAAATACAGAAATACAGAGTGAATAGATTTGGATTTGTATCAAACGACTGTTGCAAACAAACAAGTAGGGACATATTTGGGAGGATAACAAGCTTTGCTATTTTTATTTATCTGATGTAGTGTTATAGACATGCACATGCTGAGTTGTGTGGTTGGCCAATGTTGCTCACTATATGCACCACATTTATCATGCACTGGAGGATTTATTAGGTCTAACTGTTTAAGTAACCACCACATGCAACTGTTGACACGTGTTGTTGCTTTTGGACCAGTGATTCAAGTTTTTGTTGGTGCTTGTGCACAGTAATTTCGTGGTGCTAAGCCCCCAAACTACAGCGATTTGTGTCCTTATTTGCCTGCGTATGAGAGTAAATTAGGGCAGGCATAGCTCGTCTATTATAATCTATATGTAAAAATTATTGCAGAATTATGTTGTTCTACTTATTATCTTTGTGTGTGTTGGTTGAACCTGTTCATGGCAGACTTTGATCTTTCTACTTATTGTTTCACTGGATTATGAAAGCCTGGTCCTGTCTGGAGAAAAAAGTTGTCTAGATTCAATTCCTTTTCTGCTTTATAATCACATAGGACTATAGGAGTATGAAGAAAGTTGGCTAGGCTTGATATAGGGTGGTTGGTCATGGCTGATAATCATTAGTTGCAACCTCATCCTCTGAGCACTCATGGAAATTTTGTTGTTTGGTTGTACCTTTTCATGTTTGACTTAATACTTCTCTGCTACCCATGCTTAATCATGACCTATGAAACTAAATGCTATACAGTTGTTTTTGTGCTCTACTTAGAATCAAATTGAACTTTCCTGTTCTCTATGAACTATCTAGTGTGCATGGATTATGTGTGCTAATTGTTTATATGTTCATGCCCTTCTATGGTAATTGTGGTTATCAATTACTTTCACTTGAATATAAATTGGATTATTCTCTGTTTACAGGGAGGTGGGTTTGACAAGCTCATCTTGGACAGCCTTTATGATCAGGGGGACTACAGACAGAGACAGCAACAGCAGCTATATGGTTCATCAGCTCCAACCCATTCATGTCAAATGATCCTTTCATGATGTCGAATCAAGTTGCTCCCCGCCATCGGTTCAAATGGCTGCCATGTCTCAGCAACTCAGCAGATACCAACCATGATTCAAGCGAATCCCTTTGGACCACCTATTCAGCCACGCACGTGGGCATGGGCCCTGCAACAAACCCGTTTTTGGATGCTGGTTTGGGCCATTCCCGTGGCAAATAATGGGCATCCGCAAGCCAACCCATTTGGTGGCACTCAACTTCTGTATGGTTGCATAGAACATGAGCATATGTGTCCCAGCAAATGCGATTTTCGTGTGGTTATATTATGCATTGCGCCTGGCTTTCTTTATGTCACTCTGTGTATTGGTTCTGCTGTATTGGCTTCGTCACTCGGGGCTGGACAAGCGACCCTTGTAAATAAGTTATATGACATGGTTATAACAAAAACGGAAGTGCATGGATGATCGAACAATTCTTATATGATGGATGCTCATGTCATGTGTCCGTTGCCGTTTAATGTTTTGGTCCATGAACTGTGTGCCGTTTGTTTGTTTATTTTCAATGATTTCCCTTAAACTTCGTTGTGGTCTCCTGGTGTTGATGTAATCTTAGTTAAAAGTTACGTTTGAGTTCTGCAAACATTAGCTGGCTCAAGTTGTTGTTGAAATTTGCATAGGGTGACTAGCAATTTGTACTGCTTGACGTGGAGTTGGCGTGCGGAGATGCCAATTACTTCGGTCATTGAGGAACTTCGAAATACTGTCCTACGTAGAATTCCGAAAGAATTTCCTTATAAGGGATAAGTATTTATATGGTATTTTACTTAATGCACTTTATTATCGAGTTTAATCATTATAATTTTTAGACTCTTTTATTTTGAATACAAGATGAAACCTGTAAGTTATTATTTCATGACAGATCTCATATTTAACCTATTCTTTGTGATAGGCTAAGATAAAAATTTGACGCATTCACGTAAAATAGACGGGAATGAGAAGTGCCAAATATGCCAAATGAGCGCTGAAGTGAAAATTTCGTCCATGTTGAGGGAGACAACGATGAGACGACTAAAAAAAATCTCCCAATTGAATATAGAGGATGGCTACCCGGAGAAAATTAATTATTTGTCCTCTTCAATAATGGACTTTGATTTTTTGCCACCCTTAACATTGACATCGATTATTGCCATTCACAATATTACCATATTTATTTTTTGACATTACAATATTTTAGTTAGTTTTTTAATTCATTCTACTCCATTATAATACATAGGGAGATTACTATCTTACCCTTTATCCATTTTAATAACGAAATATTATTCCAATCGAAAATCTGATCTCCAAGTGGTCTAAAAATTAAAAAACAGCAAAACTATCTTGCTAGAAAAAACATATAGAAAATTAACTAAGCATACTTCACGAGAAGCCGTACAAAATAAAAAACAAAAAAGGTAAGATAGTAATTCTCCTTCTATATTATAGAGGAAAAGAAATTAAAAATTAATTAAAATGATATAATAACAAAAAATCAATATGTTAGTATTGTGAGTGGCAAATAATTAATGTCACTGTTGATGGCTTCAAAAAATTGAAGCCCGTTATTGAAGAGGGCGAACAATCAATTTTCTCTGCTACCCGTTAACATCCTGCTCCGAATCGAACCAAGCAGCGACCCGCGGCGAAATGGACCCCACCCAGATCTACCCGGGGATTCGCCACCGCGCCCCGGTGCCCCCACCTCCCCTCCCTCCCCTCTCCTCTCCATCGTCCATTCGTTCGCCTCATCGGCGGGCACGCCGCACGCGCGCGGCTATAAAACCCGTGGAGCAGCGCTCCGCCATTCCACTCCACTCCACCGGGGCTTTGCGTTCGGCTCTTGACTCCGCTGAATCCGCCGGTTCATGCAGCAGAGGGGTCTCTCCCACAACCGCCGCTCCCGCGGCTTCTCCCGATCCCGCCGCGCCGTCGAGGGCGCCTAAGCTGCTGCTACACACACGCCTGACGCCTCCCATTTCCCTATAACCTCCCCTGCCGTCTTGATCGATCGAATCTGTAAGACCGTAACAACTTGTTTTGTCGAAACGCCCTAGACGACGCGATTTGGTTTGGACTTCGGAGACGGTCGAGATGGACGCCGTCGCCGTGGCCGTCGCGGCGAATGGTAATTAAACGCGGATCTTCGCAGATCCGCACGCTTTTCCTTTTCGTCGCCGTCGTTCGTTGGTGCTGTGGGGGGCATCGCCCGGAGGCGGAGGGGGGATTCGTTGCATGGATGGGAATGGGATTCGGATTGATGGGTTTTGCCTGATGCATGCAGGGTTGGGGAGGTGGAGAGGAAGGCGCAGCGGAGCTACTGGGAGGAGCACTCCAAGGACCTCACAGTCGAGGCCATGATGCTCGACTCCCGCGCTGCCGACCTCGACAAGGAGGAGCGCCCCGAGGTGATGTGACCCTGTCCATGATCCCGTTCATACATGCTTGCCGCATCAACATGCACGCACGCATGGCCCCCTCGATGATCTCCCCGTCTCCCGTGACCATTCCTTCACATCATCTCGTATTTCGTTGCTGCTATGATTTTGGCTTGTCTCCTAGCTACTCGCGTTGTCATGCTGCTATACTGCAAAATTCAGAAGATATCTCCGACACTGATAAATGATTGGCTGTTCGATCGGTACTGAACAGTGAACACTGATACACTCTTTTGGCCCTGAAAAAGTTGATAGAAACTGCTGACAGCGATAGGATTGGAGCTAATTCGTTTCAGGGAAATACAGGTTGGCAAATCGATCGATGAGTACTAAAAGCTGATGCAGAGAGCCTGACGCTGACCCTTGCTTTTATTATGATTCTGCAATTTCGTTTCTACAGGCCAACGACGCGATCTAAGTACAAATTTGCTATATTTAGTATGCAAGGACAAAATCTGAATTTTTGTTGGAAGGCCAACTTTGCTAGTCATTGTGAACCCCTTGTATATTTTTATATTGCATGAGTTTGATAGAAATTGACAGTTCTACTATAAATAGACAATGATACTATACTCGTATACTCTGCAAGTAAATTTTGATTGGAGCTTGTCTTGTTTCTTTCTTTTGTTTGTCCTCCCTCCCCCGGTTCCCTCTATCTCGTGAAACTTTTTTTTTTACCTTTTTTAATGCATTAGACAGAGCTCCTACCACTCAGCTAAAAAAAATTATTGGAGCAGGCCTGGGTCCTACACTCCTACTACACATAAAAAATCTGGCTTGTGCTTGTCCTTCTCAGGCTGCAGCTGCCACTTGTTACTGTTATCTATGATGATACTTTAGTTCATTCAGCTCCTAATGTACCTCTGACCTCATATTATTAATTTATTACCATCATGAAAATTATATAACTGGGTATCGGTCCCCCCCCCCCCACCCCCCCACCCCATCCCACCCCCATCATGAACTTAGTGTTATATAAAGATTGTCTTGGATCTCTGTCTTTACTTTTAGGGTAATTGTAATTTTTGCACAGGACTAATTTACACTGTTGATGTTGCAGATCATGTCTGTACTTCCACATTACAAGGGGAAATTAGTACTTGAGCTTGGGGCTGGAATAGGACGCTTTACTGGGGAACTGGCAAAAGAAGCTGGTCATGTTATAGCACTAGATTTCATTGAAAGTGTGATTAAGAAGGTGAAATTTCTTATTTCAAATCCAAATATCTGGAAGATGGAATGTGTTGGTTAATGGTTATGCATAGTTCCATGAGTTTTCACTCCTTTCTCTTCCTGTAGAATGAAAACACAAATGGGCATTGCAAAAACATAACCTTTATGTGTGCTGATGTGGCCTCTCCGAACCTAAAGATCGAAGATAATTCCATTGATCTTATATTTTCAAACTGGCTACTGATGTACCTTTCGGATGAGGAGGTAAGATCAGGCCATTCTACCAATTTCATAGAAAAGAATTCTGCACTTGTCGTATCCTCCAGATGAGGTTACTTCAGTAAGCAGATCACATCATGGCAGTTTTACATTGTATACTCGACTTGTGAGTTGTGACTGTTATGTCATACATTATAGGTCGAGAAACTAGTAGCAAGGATGGTGAAATGGGTAAAGGTAGGTGGCCATATATTCTTTAGGGAATCATGTTTTCACCAATCTGGAGATTCCAAAAGGAAAGTGAATCCAACACACTACCGGGAGCCAAGATTCTATACAAAGGTTACAGCTTCAACCTTAGTTTCTTTTTCACTCGCAGTCGGTATATTTTTTCTTAAACAAACTCTCACAGTCATTATTAAGAGTAGAATTTTGCCCACTCTACAACTTTCACCTCTTTTAATAATCCTATATATTTAACTGAAGCAAAAAATTTAGTGGCTGACATTTCTCTCTAATTAGCTCCATAGAATTCATAATTTTGTCAGAATAAATGAGGTCTACAGTATTGTTTTGTGATACCTGCATAATTTTTGTATCTGTGGACAGTAACAAAACATACATTTTATTTTCTGACCAGCAATTAACTACTATTTTAAACATAGGTATTTAAAGAATGCCATTCCTATGATAAAGATGGGGGTTCTTTTGAACTTTCTCTAGTAACAAGCAAGTGCATTGGGGCTTATGTCAAAAGCAAGAAAAATCAAAATCAGGTACTTCTATCAGTTTTTAAGTCGTACTATGATACATTCTTTTACTAATGAAATCAAGCGAAATTACTGACTGATATAACCTTATGCTCCATAGATATGTTGGCTATGGGAAAAGGTTAAGTCAACAGAAGACAGAGGATTTCAAGATTCCTGGACAATGTGCAATACAAAACCAGTGGAATCTTACGCTATGAGCGCGTCTTCGGAGAGGGTTTTGTGAGCACTGGTGGAATCGGTCAGTTAAGCAATTTCCTCGCCTTCCTATTAAGTTATCAAACATCTACTCATTCAAAGATGTCTCTTTCATAAACAGAGACCACAAAGGAATTTGTGGATAAGCTGGATCTTAAGCCTGGACAGAAAGTGCTTGACGTGGGTTGCGGAATTGGAGGCGGTGACTTCTATATGGCTGAAAAATATGATGCCCATGTTCTTGGTATTGATCTTTCCATCAACATGGTTTCATTTGCAATCGAACGTGCCATTGGACGCAAGTGCTCAGTTGAGTTTGAAGTTTCTGACTGCACTACAAAGTCATACCCAGAAAATACATTTGATGTCGTCTACAGCCGTGACACAATCCTTCACATACATGTATGTTTCACTCCAGAAAATTTTCGTTGTTCTTAGTAATTTTAAGTATCTTATATGATCTAACTGTTAGTCTGCATGAGTGGACCATTGGTTATTACCGTATTACTTGGTAACAACTGTGCTGCTGCGTTAACCTCAGAAGCGACAGTGTTGACACTTGCTACACATGCTTTTACAGGATAAACCTGCTTTGTTCAGAAGTTTCTTCAAGTGGTTAAAACCTGGGGGGAAAAGTCCTAATCAGTGATTACTGTAGGAGTCCTGGGAAACCATCAGAAGAATTTGGTGCGTACATTAAGCAGAGGGGCTATGACCTCCATGACGTGAAGACTTATGGAAAGGTTTGCTTCTGCATTCTGCACTGACAGCAGCATATTAACCAATCTAGTTTGTTTCATTTTTTGGTAGATTTGAACAAAAAAAGGCGAACTACTAACTTCTGTTTGCACAACACCAGATGCTTGAGGATGCTGGTTTTCACAATGTCATTGCCGAAGACCGCACCGACCAGGTTATCACCCTCCCTCTCTGAATTCCTCTATCTGTCTTGCACTTCCTAGTCCCTCTTTCTACAGTTCTTGGACAAATACAGTCCCTCCGAGACTAATCGCTGCCACATGCTATGTTTCAGTTCCTGAGCGTTCTGCAGAGGGAACTGTCTGAGGTTGAAAAGAACAAAGATGCCTTCTGGCAGACTTCACCCTGGTTCGTGCTTGACACTTCGACAGTCCTGGCGCTACGTGTTCCTTCTTCTCCCTCTGAGCGTTCTCTCACTTGCTATTCCATCTACCAGGAGGACTACGATGACATTGTGAACGGCTGGAACGCGAAGCTGAAGCGGAAGCTCTGCCGGTGAGCAGAGGTGGGGGCTGTTCATTGCGACCAAATGATCCAGAAGCAGAGGGTTCAGAATAAAACCGGCGCTGTTGTTGTTGCATATGTCCAGTTTCTCTACTAGATTTGCTGTTGCAGTCGCAGTCGCAGTCGCAGTCGCAGACTTGTTTGAGCGCCGCGGTAGTGTGTGTGATGTTGTGTAGTACTTATCAGAATAAGGGAAGGGTAATTTCAGTATAATAAGGCATTTTGCACATCAGACGTGATAAACTTGTTCCTAATACGGCCCAACGTTGTGGCCGTTTGTTTGGATGCGGCCAGGCAATTAATCGGCCGTTTTCTGTTTAATCATCCACATGATCGGCAAACTAGAAAACTTTCGGTGGTTCGTTTATGCAAATATGATCTGAAACCAAATGTTTGAGGTATAATTGTGAGTATCAAAAAACCTATACTTATCTAAATGTTTAAGGAATGTATTAATTTATGCAGCTTTGTACATTTAAATTCTAAATAAGTGCCTAATATTATCAGATCTCGAAAGCTATATTTCCGCATAATTTCGACAAATCCTTCAGTGCTACTATTCAATCTATATAGTTTATACATTTAAGTTCTAAATAAGTGCACAACATTAACAAATACGTGTATTTATTATAACACTATACGACACCAATACTGCCGTGTGTTCAGACCAATTGACATTTCCCGGTTACTTCTATGTCACAATTATTTTTCGAAACATCAAAATTATCATTAAAATTTGAAACAGTAATGTAATTTCATTAAAATACTGAAATTTTAATGAAATTTCGAGCAAATCGGTGGTAACAATTAACCCAGTATCAATGTAATGTAAAACAATCGTCTGCCACGTGTGCAATTGTCTACCTAAAACAGTTTATTAATTTCCCCTATACCCCGCAAACCAAGCAAAGCGCACCCGAAGGATCGAGGCGGACCAACCCGAAGGGGACAGGGCACCACCAACGAGCCGGCGACGGCGACGGCGAGCGCGCGCGGCATGAGAGGCGGCGAGATGCTCACCGCGTCGAGGGGCCCCGGCACGTCGTCGTCCACCACGGCAGCGGGCCTGGCCGGAGCGGGAGGCGGGAACTTCCCCCTCTCCGCGGCGCTCCTCGCCTTCGCCTTCGCCAACGTCGTCAACCTCCTCGCCATCTGGTGCGTCCTTCGTCATCCACTCATCCCTAGCTAGATCTAGCGCGCTGAGGCTTGGTGGCTTGGTCCCGATGCGATCTCCCGTGTGGCTTGGTGTCGGTGCGAGGTTGTTGCGAGTTTGCGATTGCCTCTGGTTCGCAAAAGTGGACTTGTTATTGATAAAATTAATACTTTGGGAGGGTTTCCTCTTGTGTTGTGGAAACTCTGAATATGCTTTGCGATTTACAAACCACAGGGTTCATTGGAGTATGGGGAACTGGGTATGAACTTAATTTTGGTAGGAAAGATGAGGAGGAGGATTCATTGGTTCGGTACCCTATAACCTATGGGAAAAACCAGTCATATGCCAATATGCCATCGATGTTACAGATAAGTAGAGTAGTAGACTGTGTTTGTTCAACTGAAAAACTTTGTGTACCTATTAAAAACTATAATTGTTTAGACCAAGAACAATACTACTGATTCTAATCAGTCGTGATGCTACTGTTTCCATGGTAAAAAATCCTAGACATGTGTTGTTGTTAACTTGTTACCGAGGGAGTGAGTGCTGAGTGCTGACTATCCTGCTGAAATGAAAGACTAATCAGTATGCCTGTTACTTTATCTCCAGAATAAGTGCATTTGTAAGTTACAGTTTGGACTGCTATTCCATTAAGTTGTAGTTTGTTCATCCTAGACACGCAGGTTAAAGGAGAAGAGATTGGATGCCAGAAAGTTTCTTACTTCAGCTGGAATTATTTCATCCCTTTCTGCAACAGTGGGGAGTTTGGCTGTGGCAGTTGGTCAACAAGAAGGTGGAGATAGTTCTTCATTTGCCCTTGCATTGGTTTTTGCGGCCGTTGTAAGTACTTAAACCCATCAGGTTCAAATGTTCAATGTATTTAATCAATCTTTCATTTTTAAAGCTATCAAAAGGTGCAATCCTAAGTGCCTTTGTAGTTTTGTTAGAACTATAGACATTGGCAACTAGATTCTTTCAATAAACAACATTAGGTTTCACTACCCTTTACTATGATATGTTGCTTTGAATTTATAGGATTTTAATACAAAGTCACAATCTTTTGAATACTTCTATGTTGAGGACGGGGATGGGTTTTTCCCTTCAAGACACCTGGCTAAAAGCTGTTTAATTTTTATATTTAAGTTCTTGATATCAAATTATTAAAGTGATAAGACCTGCTGCATTTGCAAGATCTCTACTTGTTAATGTACTTTAGCTGGTGCCTTTAATAGGTCTGCAACTATTCATGAAGGTGGCATGCTGCTGTGCACAAACTATATCCTCTCAAATTAAGTTGATCATCAAACTTTCTGTGTTTCTTTGTTTTTCCAAAATGCAGTTATAAGGTGTTCATACACTCATAACTCAGTAGCGCTTTTATTAGAAAAGGTTCTAAGCTTGTATTTTCTCCTTACAGGTAATGTATGATGCGTCAGGAATACGATTCCACACAGGTCGCCAAGCTGCTGTAAGTTTGTGTATTTCTGTGCATACAGCAAACAATGGCCATTATTGTGTGGAGTTGTAACAATTTTTGCATTAGCATGTTTCATGTGATATATTAATTTCTATCCTCTGATGTAATCCACTATTTTTTATGCAGTTGCTAAATCAAATAGTCTCTGATTTCCCACCAGAGCATCCAATTATCTCCACCTTTAGACCACTACGGGAACCTCTTGGACACAGTCCATTTCAGGTAGCTGTACCACATCTGTTCTATTCTGTCTAAGCAGTAAAGATACTAGATGACTAGATCTCCTTGATTTATTCTCATCACAAAAATAATAAAAAAGGATGAGATAGTCAAGTCTGCAATTTGGATATATTCTTGAACTATGTAGCTACCTTTGAAAGGCATATGATAAATTTGCATTCTACAGTACTAGTTATAGTTCCTTTTTAGCATCCGTGACTATTTTTTCATCGCCTGTCCACATTCCATGAGCTACTGTGGAATATTTCACACACGCTTAAAAAACAGAACTCCAGCGTTCATTTGGTCCATCACAATTATTTTTAGTTTCTTATGTATGTCAGTTTGTTAGAAACGTATAATTGGTATCTGTTTATATGATCCGTATGCTGTATGTTTATAGTCATTTTAATGTTTCTCTTTTGGTTGGTGTAGGTTTTTCTGGAACGCTTGTTGGTTGTTCTGTAGCCTATTTCATGGGGAAATCTGTATAAGAAACAGTTGACATTTGTGCTTTACACAAATACTATTGTGACAATATGATGAACCATTCCTGCAAAGCTCTTGTGCCCGTTTGTTGGATTGTTCGAAACAATAGTTTTTCCTTCCCACCTCATAGGGGACCAATCTGAACAGCTTGTAGTCAGATGCCGATATGTGGAGTTATCTTTTGCCTGGAGTTTGCCGTAATTTCGACTTTTCTAGGAGATGGACTAAATTGAAAGCTGTACGTGAAGCATTTGGATATGCAAAAGAACGATTCAACCAGGATTAATTGAGGTAAAATCGTCATGTCCGAATTCTGGCTCTTCTAGGGTTCATACAAACTATGTTCATATGTTTTGCTTGTTGTCCGGAAGCAAGATTTATGTTCCTCTTTCTTCTTTCTTGTGCTCAAATCAAAGCTAAATAGTACGTTTCTGAATGAAGCATAACCTTGAGGAGTTGGAACTGGAGATTTCAAGATGACAAAGCTAACTCATTGACAAGCTTGATGTCACTTGCCAGGGTGCAGCTGCTGCGAACGCAGGTGACAATAGACAGCCACCCATCTGCACCCAAGAAACATCTCCCTCCTCGCCATCTGGTCCAAGACGAAGCACGCCTCCTCCGCCTTGCCGTCGTCGCCGAGCCCTTTCACCAGCCGCTCGAAGGTGCGAGCGAGTGGGCAGTGCCCGCTCGCCAGCATCGCGTTGAACACCCGTAAGCCCAGCTCGAAATCGCGAGCTCGGCAGCACCCGTCGACGAGGACGCGGTACGTGGCGGCGCCCGGCACGGTGTCCTTGAGCTGCATCTCGAGCAGCGCCCTGTGCGCCTCCTCGACCCTGCCGGCGTCGCACAGGCATTTGATCAAGACGTTGTAGCTCGCGTCGTCGGGCTTGAGCTTCCGCTTGCGCATGTCGGAGAGTAGCCCCCTGACGCCGTCGGCGTCCCCGCGCTTCGCGCATGCGTTCATCAGCACGCCGTAGTTGACCACCTCGGCTTGACAGCCACGGTACTCCATGTCAAACATCAGCTTCTTGGCGTCGTCGTAGCGCCCGGCGTCGGAGAGCCCCTTCATCAGCAGGGCGTAGGTGGCGGCGTTTGGCGCGATGCCCCTGCGCACCATCTCGTCGATGAATCGCTCCGCCGCGCCCAGCTCACCCTCCCGGCAGGCCGACCCCACCAGCGTGTTGAAGGTGACCACCGTCGGCCGCACGCCACGGCTGAACATTTCGTCGAGCACGACGCGGGCGCCCTGGAACCCGTCCCGGAGACACACGCCCTTGAGGATGATGTTGTACGACACGGCGTTGGTGCGGACGCCAAGCTTCGGGGCGAGGGGGAGCATGTCGCGGGCAGCATCCGCGTCTCCATTAGAAACGTGGGAGTTGAGGAGCGAATGGAAGGTGGCGGCGGAGTGGGAGCAGAAGGCCGGGACGGCGCGGAAGACGAGGACCGCAGCGTCGGGGCGAGAAGCGGCGCCGAGGTGGTCGATGATGGCGGCGAACACTGTGGGCCGGAGCGGCGCGCCGCGGGAGTGCAGCGCGGCGAGGAGAGGGGGCACGAGCGGGAAGAGGCGCGCGCGCGCGAGGCGGTAGAGTACACAGGCGGCGAAAGGGTGGTCGTGGAGGTGCCTCGGCGCGGAGAGGAGCGCGGCCGCGGCGGCGACGGGGGAAGGGAGCGACTTGAGGTGGAGGAGGAAGGGATGCGGCTCCGGCGGTGTCCTCGGTTTGGACACGTACTTCTTCGGGCGCCGGCCGCCGCGGCGCAGCCTCGCGCCGGTGGCGGGGGGCATCGGAGGGTAAGTTAAAATGGAACGTTGGCCATTTCCATGCCGATATATTTCATCCAGAAATCCCGCCAACATACATACGATGGCGTAATTTGTCGAGCCGCTTTCGCTACTGTTTCCATGACTATTAGGCCCAATTTACTCACCAAGTACTAATATATGGGCCGAATTGGTGTATCAGTATCACCACCATCACAGCAGGTTCGGTGCACATCATTATGAAGATTTTTTTATAAATACCATATAAAACTTGTAAAACGAGGTAACTATTTTTTGGCTCCTGTCGAGCTTTCAACGGCCGACAGGAGTTTTTCCAGCCCTCTTTTTCTGCATTCACACGTATGCCCTCTCTCTCCTATCCATTTTCCTCGTTTCTGCATGCACCCTGGCCCCACCGCGCATGCTGAAAAAGCTGCTGAAAGGTCGACAGGAGCCAAAAATTTATGGTCTAATTTTTTACATCCCGTCGACAGTTGAAATCCTCTCTTACTCCTCCGTGCGCCATGCTGAAAAAGTCATGTCGACCGTTGAAAGGTCGACAGGAGCCAACAATTTATAGACTAATTTTTTATATCCCGTCGACAGTTGAAAGCCTCTCTCTTACTCCTGATGCGCCATGCCCATGATGAATAAAAGGTCGACAGTAACAAAAAATTGTGGACTAATTTTTTTATATCTAGTCGACAGATGCTATTTTTACGATTTTTAGAAACGGCTACACTGAAATACAATTTCGTGAATATATATTATTTATAAAAAAACTCATTATGAATTGGTTGCAATTCGTGCATAATGTGGCTTGATTTTCTTGGCCATGGAGTCTGACGATGATGCAACAGTTGACATTCCAAATGGACCATATGGAATTAGATGTTCTCTGTTAGATTGAACCATGCATTTCTGTGACTCATTAGCAGATGGGAACTAAAGCATTACTTGATGTTCAAGTTTGTTAGTTCTTTTGTCAATATCGTCCATCATACGACATGTTGCCTTCAGTGTTCGTCATCTTTTTTTAAGAGTCAAGGGTTGTTTTGGATGGACGCCCTACCAAAATTCTGTAGTGACAAATTTTAGTAGAATAGCTACCCAAACTAGCCTTAATTCTGAATTCCAATCGCAGCTTACAAGTGCAAGACCGTACAGGCTATATTTCACCACTTACAAATCAGGCACACATATTACAAACTTATGAAACACTGAAGAACTGCGAGTTACGAGTGGAAGGAAAATGAACACTTTCGTCTCGCAACACGGCGCCACCGGCCGCATCAGCTCATGGTCATGACGGCGAGGAGGCTCCGGGACGTTTGGAGCTCATGCGGAGCTCCACCAACGACGCGTAAGCACCATCCTTCTGCGCCATCAGCTGCTCGTGCCTCCCCGTGGCGACGACCTCGCCGTTCTTGAGGACGGCAATCACGTCGGCGCCCCTGATAGTGGACAGCCGGTGAGCCACCACGACCGTCGTCCGGCCGACCATCACCCGGTCCAGCGCCACCTGGACGGCGTGCTCCGACTCGGCATCCAGCGCGCTCGTCGCCTCGTCGAGCAGAAGGATCCTCGGGTCTTTCAGGATGGCCCTCGCAATGGCGACCCGCTGCTTCTGCCCGCCGGACAGCTGGACTCCCCTCTCGCCGGCGCCGGTGTCGTAGCCCTGGGGCAACGCCGATATGAACTGGTGAGCGTTTGCAGCTTTAGCGACGGCGATGATCTCCTCCTCCGTCGCCTCACCTTCTTTGCCGTAGGCGATGTTGGCACGAATTGTGTCGTTGAACAGGACGGGCTCTTGGCTGACCAGCCCCATCTGCTGCCGCAGCCATCCAACTTTGAGATTCTTGATATCGACACCATCTAGCATTACCATTCCTGAATCAGGGTCGTAAAATCTCTCCAGAAGAGCTATGACTGTTGATTTACCACAGCCGCTCTCTCCGACAAGGGCAACCATCTGCGAAAAACCGAAAACGTTTGCTAAGATGAGCAGCAAAATTCCACCTTTTGGTAACTTCGCGTGGTTATGTTAGAGAAAAACAAAAGATACTGACGGTAAGGTAGTACAATCCTGTTACCTTTCCTGATGGTATTCTCAATGACAGATCTCTGAATATTTGTATATCTGGGCGAGATGGGTATGAGAAACATACGTGGAGGAGTTCAAGCTCACCGGCCACATCAACTAAGACCATGCCGTCATCACTGCTTGGGTTGATCTTTGATTCACGGTCAATCAAAGCAAATAATGAGGATGCTGATGCCTTGGCCTTGGCAGAATCTGAACCTAACGCACTTGTCTGGGAAACACCTATGGTTGCCATGAGCAAAGCAAAGAACACCTACAGAAGAACCCGTTAGAAATTACAGAACACAAAACAACTAAATGTGAATCAGCTTAAGAGTTTTCTCACTCTGAATACTTCAGTGAATGTGGCCTTGCCGTCAAGCATGAACTTGGCTCCTACGTAAAAACAAAGGGCGTATGTAGAATACAGTACAAAGAATGATACGCCGAAACCCAAGCCACTGACAATCCCTTGACGTATCCCCTGTCGCACCGGAGCTTCACATTTTTTATTGTAGGCCTTCATTATCTTATGCTCAGCACAGAAGGAAGCGACAGTCCGTATACTACTGACAGCATCATGTGCTACTTGAGTTGCTTCTTCATACATTGCCTGAAACCCAATATTCAGAAAAAAAATATAGCAATATGAGTACATTTACAGGATGGTATCATTTATTATTTTTCCAGGTATGATATAATTACCTTGGCATCTGCACTGAATCCCTCCAAAAACTTTATCTGGAAAAATCCCTGGAGACCCCCCAAAGGAAGTACTATCGTTGCAACAAGGGCAAGCCTCCAGTTTGCAACCATTGCAATGGTAAATCCAGCAAGAACTGTAACAGAGCTTCGAACAATCAATGCTAGCGTGTCTCCTACAAGACGCCGAATATTTGAAGCATCAACAGATAGCCTTGCACCAATTGTTCCACTGGGAATAAACAGTAATAAGAATAGATTAAATGTAATGCAGATTTCATTGTAAATCTCGAAATGTAATGCACAACTGTGGAATAGTTGGAGGCTGACCTTGCATTTGAGGGATTATCAAACCAGCTGATTTCTTGATGAACAATTCTTTTAAAAGATAAAGAACGAATGCGCTCAACCAACTTCCCACCAGCCACTCCAAATAGGAAATTTTCCACTGGCAGGAAAATAAGTGAAGCAACTCCTGCTGCTACATACATCAATGTCCAGAACCGTGCATCTTTCCGAAGTTCAGGCGGTGGCTCGTAGAATGATTTTATGGAACTGGAGATCAACAAACCTAGCATTGGAAAGAGAACACCTGCTATAACCGCAGCAACTGTACCTAATAGAAGAATTGGTATCTCAGGTTTGTTAAGGGAAATAAGCCGCCTGAGAGGCACCCTCTTGCGCTCTTCAATGTCATCTAATGCCTTCGATGGGACCTCAGTATGCATGCTCTCAGGGACAATCATGCCAACTGTTGTAATTATATGCATGCTAGTACTCCCAAATGAAGTTCCTGACTTAATGATCTCTTAAATAATGCATTGGAGCTTCTAGATTTGCTAACGGACATGGCACTTTGGACAGTTGAAATAGACTTTTGACAATCGTCACCAGGTTTATCCAGTTCATCAGTTACACCCTGCAGTTGGATAAGCTGAGAGTATGCTCCATTGGGGTCCTTCAGTAGTTCAGTATGCATGCCTGGTTAACATTAACAAGTCAGGCTAAAACAAATCACAAGAATTACATGGTAGGTGTATGCAGAGTTCAGACTTCAGACCTTGTTCAACTATTCTTCCATGCTGCACAACTGATATAATGTCGGCATCTTTTATGGTGCTCAACCGATGCGCTACTACAATAGTGGTCTTGTCTTGCATAATTCTATTGAGGGCCTCTTGAACCACTCGCTCAGACTCCAAATCTAATGCACTGGTTGCTTCATCAAGCAACAAAATTTTAGGATTTTTAACGATTGCTCTTGCAATTGCAATTCTTTGTTTTTGGCCTCCAGATAGCTGAGCTCCATGCTCACCAACCATTGTGTCCAGGCCCTGAAACAGACAGAAGAGATGCTCAATTAATTAACAAATAACAACAAGAATAGAAAATTGCACAGGCTGAAGCATTTATGTTTTCTTCATACATTAGGTAGATTTTCAATGAACTTCGCTGCATTAGCAAGCTCTGCTGCAGCCATTATCTCCTCAGTCGTTGCATATTCTCTGCCATAGACAATGTTCTCTCGGATACTAGTGGCAAACAACAGTGGTTCCTGACTGACAAGGCTAATCTTTTCCCTAATCCACCCAAGCTTCAGAGTCTTTATGTTAACACCATCAATCAAAACTTCACCAGATTGTGGATCATAAAATCTCTCGACAAGATTAATCACTGTTGACTTTCCACTGCCACTCTCTCCTACTATAGCCATTGTTGTGCCACACAAGACACGCAATGAAAACCCATTGAATATCAATTGGTCAGGCCTAGATGGATAACTGAAGTATACATTCCTCAGCTCTATATCACCTTTGATGTTCTCTAATAGGATGCCATCGGTTCCACTAGAATTAATTGCTGGCTTTCTTCTGATTGTTTGCATCATTCTGTACCCAGCAGCTTGCCCAGAAGCAAAAGCAGACATACATGGTGTTGCCTCACCCAGTGACCTGGAAAGCAAAACATGTATTTTATTATTTTCTTAAGAACATGATAGCTATGTATCACAACATTTGATGTGACATTCCATACTGACATATGTTACTAACCAGATATGTCTGGTGCAATAAAAAGATGTTATTGCAACCATTTTTAAAGCAAAATCATTAAAGGTGTTGCATGACAAAACTAAGCAATGATTTGGTTATATACATTTATATATATGTACTAAATTTTTTCTTCTGTTTATATACAGTTTAGAGCAATATAAAAATATATCACTGGTTCACTGGTCAAGCAGTCCAAGCCACTTACATGGAAGAAAATAAATCAATTCAGTCATCCATAAAATACAGTTGAGTTATTATGGATATATATATATATATATATATATATATATATATATATATATAGGATTATGCACTATGAACCTAAATTGGGGTTATCATAGAATATCATGTATTCGAGATGTTAGAATAACATTGTATTTTTAAATACTAGAATAACAAGTAATCAAGTATTCAAGTAACTCTCCATATCGATCACTTACATTGCACCTGCCATGAATGCCATCCATACAGTGACAACTTGCCCCCCTTCATATCCTTTATCAATAATCAATTTTGCACCATACCATGCTGCTAGACCATATGTGCAGAAGAGGATAAACATAATAAAACCAAAGCCCAGGCCAGTTGCTATGCTTTCTTAACAGCAGAGGCATATGCATTCCGAATGCATTTGTTGTATACTGCAATGGCTCGATTCTCGCCGTTGAATGAAGCAACCTTTGAAGAATTGAGCAAAGCAAGAGCTGATTAAGAACCTATAGTGACACTGTGACAGTTGGACATAAATAAAAGGATTGAACAAGGTTCACACACCGTTCTGATAGCTCCAATTGTCTGTTCAACAACATTCCCTGATTCGTTATTCTTAGATTGACCCTGGGTTGACAAGTTTGATATAACCCACGACATAGTTGCTCCAGCAATTAACACAGGAGGAATACTTGAGAGCATGACACATGATAAAAGCCATCCTTTAGAAAAAGAAACTACAAAACCCCCCACAAATGTAGCAGTAAGTTGTATAAATTTCCCAACCTGAAAAACAAAACAATCCCAACAGGTTGCATATTTTCAACATAGAAAAGGAAATTATTTACGGCTGTCTGAAATAGACATCAAATCACTACAAGCATGTAAGGGAAAACAAATCGTCCAATCAAGCATGGAAATTACTTGGAACAGTGAAAGAAATAACCCATATTAGTTACAAATATGCCTCCTATGTGATTGTGCCTTCAACCCTACAGAAACAATACCAAGAAGCAGCAGCAAACAACATATTTTATGTAATGCATAACTGTACCTTTTCACCAATTGCGTCCTGGATGAGTATTGTATCTCCAGACATCCTCTCAACTACTTGTCCAGTTGTCATCTCCTTTTCAAAAAATGCAATATCTTGCCTCAGTACAGCTTCAAGATACAACCCTCGAATGCGGGCAGCTTGTCTTTCACCGGTTATCATCCAACATGCAACCTCTGATAACACAAGGACAAGCAGTAGCAGCCAATTCATACTCCATACCATGCAGTGCCTCTAAAGCGAATTACGTACAGATGGTCTAGGCACATAGTGGATTTGGATATCAGAAGATACAAATATAATGTGCAAAGTGACAGATGTTCTGCGTTGAACTTAAGAACTTATTAATGCAACTGTTGGGGGAAATAGTTTACCCTAACAGGGACCAAATGACAAGTAAGTTTCGAGGCCTCTGTAAGGCCGAAGCCCACTGAGCTAGCAAGGCTGCTAGCAGGCCCCAGCCTCGTCGTCTCGGGCGAAGCCTACTTCGAATGCCACTACGAAGATTACTTTAAGAAGCCACAAGACTAGAAGCTAAATCACCGAGGTCCCCTCCGAGGTCCACTCCGAGGCCCCCTTCGAGGACCTCTCCGGGCCCCTCTCCGAGAGTCCCTCCGAACCGAAGCCTCCAGCCCATGCTCCGGCACAAATGTAAAATATCCTAATACCACTACAGTGTAAAGACCAAAACCAAGAGCCCCTGCCCCTGGTATTGGCACTTGTACTAGCTTAGACTTTATCCTTTTTTACCCCTACGAAGCTCTGTAGTCCGAGCCATGTAGGGTAAAACGAACTTTTCCTTTGATATTTGCCTATAAAAGTAGGACACTAGCCTTGTAAGAGGAAGGACACAACCCCCAAAATAACTATGAATTGGATGTAGGGCTAAGGAGACCTGAACCAGTATAAAAACCATCTCTCCTCATGAACCCCTCTAGAGGTTCACACCCTTCTATACACTATCCATATTACAGAAACTTGTTTGTAGCTAAAGCAATTGCTACTGCTTACTTAATTTTCAAAATGGAACATTTATTCCAGAAATGTTGAAATTTAGCTTCAGATTCAATTGTACTACAAATATGCCTGCACAAAATAGGTAATCTGGAAATGCAAGATATTCACACAATTAGCAACAGATCATAATTCTGTTAGCTATGACAAGTAAAACCTATAGTTCAATACATTCATCCCTGAAATGCAGGGACTAGAATCATTAGTCTCTTTTCTCCTTCCTTTTCACTTATTTGAAATGAAAAAGGATGTTAGTTGAAAACATTTTTTATGGGCAAACCAAATGGTAAAAGTGAACCTATGATGTGGATGAAGAAATAGTACTCACGGAGGAAGCAAGCGAACCATGATCCAATGGCCAAATAGAAGAACTTCAGGCACACCTGAAACAACAGGACAAGATTCTAGCTAAGGTCCAATTCATCTGTTTGTTTATAGATGGATGCAGAAACGATCCATGAGCAGTAACAGTGTACGGTGTACCACGCATAAGCATAAATCTTATTTCATACATCCCGTGAGCATTATAACAAAATACACTTTAAACGAAGTGCCACATGTTGATGTGCAATACTCTCTACGTCCCATAATATTACAACCTAGGACCGGATTTAATATTTTGTAGTACAACAAATCTAGGCACCGTCATGAAATATCAAATTTGGTCCTAGGTCGGAATGAGTACTATTGATTAGACTAAGTGAACTGCTAATCAAAACTTCCTCCAGTGACAGTGAAGCTATTGGGAATGGAGCGTTGTACAGTAAAAGAGAAAATTATTCCTTTGACACAAGTACACAACGTATCGTGGCATGCTCAACTTTGTCAGAAAATCTGTCACTTCTCTTGGCAGATGGCACATGGTCCACTATCCCATGAACTGATGAACTGTGTGGCATTTTATCAACACTGCTTTGAGTATGGCACGACACTTCGTGGCAAAAAATGGAGAAATTATCTCAGCAGAGTTCAATCGATAGATGATATCCCAAGTGTGCTTCTACGGTTCTACCACAGTACCATTTGCACGGATCAATCGGCAACATGGCCGCCCGTCTCAGAAACGGAAACCAAAACCTATTACTGCAATCAAACTAGAGGCAACTGAAGTCAAGTTGAAGGTAACATGGGGAATCGAGGAACCGGGAACGTGCCTTGGAGACGCGGTGGAGGACGTCGTCGCGGGCGCCGGAGCCGAAGGCGTTGACGACGTCACCGAAGACCAGCGTCATGAGCGGCTGCGCCGCGCCGCTCGCGACGGCCCCGGCCGCACCAGCCGCCATGAGCAGCACATCCACCCCGTCCGCGAACCTGAACAGCCGGTGCAGCCCCACCTTCCCCTCCGGCTCCTCCGCCACCCCCACTCCCCCTCCTTCGCTGCCTCGCGCGGCCATTTCCTCTCCTCCGTTCGCACGACGGGGGGGCCTCGCATCGCGGCGACTTCCGTTTAAATGTAGGGGAGGAATCCGCCACGGGGAGAGCTGATTCCGCCGGCTCGCGCACGCCGGCGGAGAGAAGCAGCCGCCGGGTTGGGGGCTGGAGGCAGTCTCTAGCGGATCAACCGCTTCCGCGCCCAAGGTTAAGCCCAACTTGAATTGAAAAAAATCAGTTCACGGAGTACTTACTTTTATATAATATTCATATGAGGTCATATCTATCTATCGTTACATCATTCTTTTTTTTTCTAACGCGGAGGAGAAAAATGATACCGAATTATTATTTACTAAGCAGATGCACGTGATTTGCAGCAGAATCTTATTTTATAATAGGTTTTTTATTTCCACGCAAAATACATAAATTAAAAGACTGAAATATAAATACAATTTTCTTTTTCTGGTTTTTTATTTTCTTTTTTATTCTTTTTCCTTTTTTTTCTTTTTTTCTTTTCTTCTTTCTTTCTCACGCAATGAATCCTGCGCTGCGCGCATGCATGCGTTGCATGCTGAACGGTTGCACAGGGGGCGGGCACGGTTGAGCGCACGTCGCGCTCAGGGGCCGGGCGGTTGCACCGATTTTTTTAGGGTATAAGTTTTGATTGGTTTTTTATGGGAAGTAAGAGGCACGCTGCACGGGGAGGGAGGCTGCGGACGGACGAACAAGTCGTCGCTTTATAATAGTAGAGATTACTCCATTCATGACACATTAGCCAACAAATTATCACATTTTCTCATAAATATTTTATTATTTTTAACAGGCTAGTATTAAGAAGAAACAAGAGCACCCTTAACATAACATTACATGATGATGTATCATTGTATTAAATAAGGAAAGATGACACGAATAAAAAATGATATTAAATTAATGTTTTATGTATTAAGCTAGCTGCATCTATAAGTAATTTCTATGAAATATAAAAGATATAAAAAGTATGTATATTGTCTAACATCTAAAGTGATATAACTTAAATATCTGTATTGATTTTATTAGCTCTAATTTTATTCAAAATGATTGAATAATGATACTTCATTGACTGAAGATTATTAATCGTGAACATATTAACCAAATAAACATGTAAAAACTTTTTTTTGATGAACATATTAACCAAGGAATAGCCCGCCCCATTTTAGGCAATGGTGCCTCAGTTGTCTTCTAAGACTACCGGCTTCAAGGCCCCCTCAAACTATCTTTTCCTAGACTTTTTTCGTTCTCAACTCAAGACGGTTGTTCTGTCCGGAGCTTCTTGAGCCATCCTCATCTTGAGGATAATTTTGCCCTACCTTTCTCCCAAGAAGCTCTCCTTGACTTCCACCAACTTCAGCGCATTACAGACAACATTGGGCTCCATAAACATCGTTCGGACTCCTGATCCTTCATCTGGGGTTCCACGAACTACTCCCCAAAGAGATTCTATGATCATTGCTACAAAGCACTTACAACCACATGCTGTATTTCTTGGCTTTGGAAGTCAAAGTGCTCCAACAAACTCAAAGTCTTCTTTTGGCTTATCCTTATTGACAGGCTTTACACCCAAAATATCTTGAGACGGAAAGCACATCTTTCCTACGGATTCGGATTTCAGTTGCATCCTCTATCAGCAGGGACCGAAAGAATCTACTTGTCACCTCTTTCTTGATTGCCCTTTTAGCCTCTGTTGCTAGCGCTTCCTGCGCATCCTCTGGTCAAGTGACCTGATGGTGAAATCCAAGCTTGTTTCTGCCAAGACTGATTTTTCTAGCCCCTTCTTCAGGGATGTGGTGGTCATAACCGCTTGGTCAATTTGGCTGCACAGAACGGATGTACTTTTGACTCTGAAACTCCTAATTTTTCTTCTTGTACTTATTTTACGTAACTATCTCTAATCAGTCTAGTAGATTTCCTCTCTTTTAAGGCTTTCTATTCGCTATTGGCTATAGAGTCTTTGTAACCCCTGTCCCCTCCTTCTTCCCTGCTTGCTTGTAATACTTGTTTTTATTAATAAAAAATCTCTATCCTGTTGATTTTCCTAAAAAAGAACGAAGTGAGCAGTTGGTTTTAGCAGCATTAGCGGCAAAATGACACGAAGATTAGCTGCTATACTGATGGAATGCAGATCGAGCCGTTGATCAGAAATTCAGAACGGACGGACAGGATCGAACCAAACGCCCCACCGCACCGCACCGCACCGACCTAATCGTCCATAAATAGCAGCCCACCCCTCCGCGCCGCCGTGCCGCCGCCGCCGCTAACCGCGAGACGCGAGGACGGTGGACGGAGGAACCCGCACGCCGCGGACAGGGACGAGCGTACAAGCTAAGCTCGAACACGAACCGAAACGAACCCGTCGAAGCGGAGGCAATGCACAACGTCGCGGGGGGCGAGGAGCTCTACTGCCCGGACTGCCAGTGCGCGACCCGGGTGGTGCTGGACCACGCCACCGGCGACACTATCTGCACCGAGTGCGCGCTCGTCCTCGAATCCAGGTACATCGACGAGAGCTCCGAGTGGCGCAACTTCGCCGATGACGGCGGCGGCGAGGATCGCGACCCGAGCCGCGTCGGCGGGCCCATCGACCCCTTCCTCACACACGTCGGCGGCACCACCATCACGTACTCGGCCCCGCTCAAGACGCGGGCCAAGGCCGCGGACGAGGGCGGCGCGCTGCTCCCGAGGATGCTCGACGTCGGGCCGGCCCCCGAGAAGGCGCTGCTCACGGCGTTCCGCGGCATCGCCGACATGGCGGATCGTCTCGGGCTCGTGGCCACCATCCGGGACCGGGCCAAAGAGGTGTTTAAGAAGCTCGAGGAGGCCAAGTGGAGCGCGAGGGGCCGGAACCGCGACGCCGTCTACGCCGCCTGCCTCTTCATCGCGTGCCGCAACGAGGGGATGCCGCGGACGTACAAGGAGCTGGCCTCGGCGACCGCCGACGGCGTGGCGGCGAAGAAGGAGATCGGCAAGCTCGCCACGCTCATCAGGAAGCACCTCGGGGAGGAGGAGGGGCAGGTGATGGACATCGGCGTCGTGCGCGCGGCCGACTACCTGCGCCGCTTCTGCTCGCGGCTCGGGCTGGGCAACCAGGAGATGCTTGCCTCGCAGGAGGCGGCACGGCGGCTGGAGGCCGGCCTCGACGTCCGGCGCAACCCCGAGTCCATCGCGGCCTCCCTCATCTACATGGTCGTGCTGCGCGCCGGCGCCAACAAGTCCATCCGCGACGTCTCCACTGCCACCGGCGTCGCCGAGGGCACCATCAAGGAGGCGCAGAAGGAACTGGCCCCTCACGCCGGCCTCCTCTTCGGCTAGGGGACGCCGCCGCCATGTCCGTCCTTGATTCTTGGCATGTGTTCGATCGACATGCCAATGTCTTGGCCATGTGGAATTCATGTTAGTTCCAAGCTGACGAACACCGAGATGGTTGTTGCTGATTACTACTCGAGAGTGAGCTCATGAACGTTAGAGGCACATGCTGTATGGCATCGAAAACGCCAAGACTGTTCTTGCCAGATAATCTGACAAATGTTCAGATACTCAGCAATGAGATTAGCACAGTAAACAGCAGAATCAATTCGACATTTATACCAATTGAAAGAATCTGACGCTGGTGGATGAGATCGATTCAGACAACACGTTCAGACATTTAGCAATGAAACTAATGCAGTGTACAGCCAAACCAATTCCACATTTATAACAATTGAAAGAATCTGACTTCACTTGTGGTTGAGGTCGTGATTCATGACCATGGTGAGGTTTAAGCTGCATAACCTTTAAAACGTGGAACCTGTTCTTGCAAGATAACAAATGCGCAGCGAATCAACTGGAGATAGATCAATTGGACTTACCTGACATGGGTTGTTGAACAGATCACAGATGTTACTCAAATGTGTTACCTTTTGCCAGGAGCAGGATTAACAAAATCATGGATACTAGTCTAATAAGTAATAACTGTATGCGTTTTTCAGCTAACCGTCAGCTGGCGGTTAACGATAAACGATCTGATTACAGGTAAACCAGCCTGGTTATTGTGTCAACTGAATCAGTTATCGCTGAGGTTAACTATGGATCAGAGCTGGCAAACCAAATTCTCACTTTGTTCTGTGGCTGGAGTCTTGTCCTTGGACAAAAGGGGAGCTTTGTAGCAATGCAGTTTGCTAGTGTGCGTCGAATTTCAAAGAAATTTCACAAAGATCCACTTTAAATTCAACCAACTGCCAGGGCCGAAAAAGTACCACCGAAGGGAAAGTGAAACACTGGTGCAATTATCTCTGTTTAAGTAGGGGCAATCTGACAATAACCAAGAGTCCAGGACAATGGTTCAGGATCTCAATTGCAGATGATACACTGAATTTTCTTATTATCAACCAAGTTCCTCTGGAAAAGGAATTGAATGCGATAGCATAAGTAAATGAAAACAAATGTTTCAACATATTCACCAACGATCCATGAGGAAGCAATGCACCAGCTCTTTTATCTTACTAGCTCCTACAAGAGATGCACACGGACATCACTTCACACAGAACATGAAGAAGCACCACCATTACAATGTATACTAACATATAAACGGAGCATCTAGCTATCACCTCCCAGCCAGTAATGTATGAATTTAGCTGTATCGATTGTAAATTGTAACAACCCATCTGGCCAATGTGATGGGAGCCATCACCACATACCTTTGATTTAAGAGCATACGGATATGTAATAGTTATTCAAGACCATTAATCTGTTCCAACCACAGAAACCGCCTCCCAAAAACGATGCATTACACTCTTCAGGGCAGAATACATGACAACTACCAGATTCCTACATAAGTACTGCAACTCTCGAGTGAGGGTGGAAAATATTCATCAGGGAACTTGTTAGGAATGGAAAACTTCTCTACTTAAAGTACAACAGACCTCCTATCACCCAAAGAAACCTCCCAACCTGCACCTACCATTGTATAATCTCCTGCTTATTCATGGATGCCATACATCATCTGAATAGTTGATTCAAATTCAATGATAACCATACCAGGAACAATACTACAAAAGGTTGTAGCGAACATAGTTTTATAATGATAATTGATAACCACTAGTGGAAAAAATAGCCTTGGAACAACATCTAGACAGATATTATCAGGCAAATATCACCAGAACAAGGTTAGAACATGTCAAATATCATATACAAAAAATAACATGTAGGCCAACTGAACTGCTATTGAACATAAATATGTCTAGCTCTTAATTAAGAGATGTTTAAATTAAAACAAAAAACTCGAATAACCATAGGACGACAGGACAATTCTACCAACAAGTATAACTAAGAGAAATAAGCATAGGAAGGAATGATTTCTGCATGCAATATGTAGTGGCAATAGGCTAATAGCTGATGGCTAGTCTTGAGAGTGAGAAAAACCCTAAATGTTTGATTCCTATTACCACAGAAATAGAATACAGAAGCACCGATTTTTCACAAACTAAATAAGACACAAACAGAAACATGGTCAATATTTCTCGACATGAACTTTTGTGTGGTAGTCATAATTCTGCAAAGAATGATGTATACTCTTTCAACTCGACTTGATCATGTTGCTGGTTATATATTCTAGTAGCGATTACGTTGGCGGCCTCGTCCTCGGAGGCGGCGGCCGCGCGCGTGTTCAGCGGTGGCGACATCCTCCCTGGCCTGGGACACAACTCCGATCCCTCCAGCCGGTGGCGAGCAAGCGGTTCCCGACTTCCCGTGGCCGATGGCGGCGAGTTTCTCCCCAAGGTCGCGCCTCGTCTCGTGGAGGGTGTCGATCTCGGCTGGGTATCGTACGACTTGGTGGGCTAGACCTCGCCGCCGTCCCCTCCGTTTGTCATAGTCTTCTCGAACTCGGCGGCGGCGGCGGCGGCGGCGTTGGTGGGCATTCAGTTAAACCGCAAATCGGGTCGGTTTTTTCGGGTTCGGTTTTCTCTCTCCGCGAATGTTCCGATCGGACGGTCCAAGAAAAAGGTATCAGATCGGACGGCTAATATGGGCCAATGTGATGGAAAGGAGAAAAGCCAGATGGGTTGCGTTAAATCCACGGGGGAGGAGAGAGAGAGAGAGAGAGAGAGTCTATTTGCTCTTCTCGCCGCAGGCTATCGCCGCTGAATCGAAGAGGCTATCTCCGGCGAGCGCACGGGGAAGATGGTAAGATCGCTGCTCAGTTCCTACAGTTTTGGTTGCGGGTCTCTCCCGACCATGCGCACGCGCTTGAATCTCTAAATCTTAGGGTTTGTGCCTTTTGTGGGAAAAAGGTCTGTTTGGCCAGATGTGTGAGTGTTCGTTCATCTTGATCTCTTTGCCCGTGTTTGATGTCTCGATGGATTTCCTGTTGTCATCGCAAGCAGTTGAAGATAGCGATTTGGTGGGGCATTGTAGATAGAAATCTAATATCTTGAGATTTTTGTGGTTTCGCATGCTCTGTCGACTGAAGAGGGACTGAGGGATGGGGGAAATTTGGGGTTCTGGAAGATTTCTTTTGGCGAGCTAGCTGCGAGTTATGTTAGGAGTTCTAGTGATATGCTTCTTTCATCAGCAGAATCAAGAAATCAATCTTTGCCACTTTCATCATGGGTGCAAACACTAAGATGGTCAGTGACCAGTCAGAATTGTTACTAGGTTTTCATGGATACACCTAGCTAATCTCGCAAATACGAATACATGGATCTATTCACACATCATGAGTCAGGGGGTGCTATTCTGTTGCATCTTGAATTCAAAAGTCACATTTGTGATCCTATGTCCTTCACTCCGTGCTTCATGTGAACAATGTTAGTTTCACACCTTTTGTATGAACTGTAGAGGATCTACCGCTACTAGGTCCCTCAGTCCCTGTTTGGCATGGCTCCAACTCCATCTTGTTGGGGCTGGGAATTTGTAGCTCCAAAAAATTTGTAGGTCCCTGTGTTGTGCTTTATGTTCTCGACAAACACATTAGCTTGTGACATCAACATGGAATGGCCTTCCTCTTAGCTGCAGCTTTTATTTCACCAAGGTGGTTTTCTTGGCATGGTCTTCCATGATAGTTTCTTATGTTGTTCAGAATCGATTACCCTATTGTCCCATTGAAACATGGAGTAAGAACTTCAAGACTTGGTGAAATAAAACAGCTATGTTTTTCTTTATCTCCCATGCAGTAATATATATTCACAGAATAATTTGTTCTGGTTCATGTCACATAAATCTCTCAGGTCTATATTTTTTGATTTAACCCTTGTATTCTTCCAGAAAGTTAAGACCCAATTCTCCGTATAGACTAAACATTTTCTTAACAAAAACACATTTGGGTGTCTTGCTCAATTTTAAATATAGAAAAATTCGTCCTGACAATATTTCAGTTCACATGAGAAGAAGGAACAGCTCAATTCTATCCATAGATGTATTGGGTACTAAATACCTTCTTCTGATGGAAATGTAAACTATTATCATTAGGCTGACCCAGAGTTGGAAGCTATCAGGCAGAGGAGAATGCAAGAGCTAATGGCACAGCGTGGTGTGGTAAGCTACTGAGATTCATGGTTAAAAGTGGAAGCTGTAACATCAGTGCCCAGTTTTCTTGCCTGACATTGATGTAATGTTTGACCTATAATTAGGCAAATCCACAAATGCAGGGCAACAAAAAGCTCAAGAAGATGCAAAGCAGTACGATCCATTTCCTGACCACATTTTCTAGAATTTGACACTAATTTTGTGTTATGCTATGTAACTCTGCTATACTTTATTGGTTTCATCTAATTCTCAATCAGGGAAGCTGAGGAACGCCGGCAGATGATGCTTGCTCAGATTTTATCTTCTGAAGCTAGAGAAAGGCGTAAGTTCTTCTTGTTGATATCGTTTATGTTGCACACTTGCAGTTATTTTGTTAAGATCATTTGCATAATTACAGATAAATGGCTAGTGGGTGTAGGGGAGATAATGGAGGTTTGCGCCTTATATGCTTTGTGTTTTACCGCAAGGCCAATGTATCTGTCTTAGCTGCAGACCTGCAGTTTAGTGTATTACCACACATTTCTAAAAGCATCAAAGTGGTTGAGATAGTTTCCCTATGTGCATACTTGGAGTTAGGGTTCATCCTTATTTAGTTATTTTCTAAGGAATCATAATATTCATATCCTTGTTTTCAGCGACGAGAAAAAAGTATGATTGATGTTTGTGCTGACTTTGGGCTATCAGATAAAATGTTGAATCATAGGGCAAGGCATGGACTTTTCCCATGTGTACACAGTTAACACGAATTAAATATCTAGAACAATTGCATGGATATATAGTGCACAGTTTTCGTGTAAATTTTCATAACAAGGATGATGCTAGGTAAAAGTCATACTGTCAATCTGCTCACTTGAGGTGGCACATATTAAGGTTAAAAGGTTGTAAAATAATGCAATTTTTACTCTGGAATTCTCAGTCTCCCGGATAGCTTTGGTTAAGCCTGATAAAGCAAGAGGAGTGGAGGATGTTCTTCTGAGAGCTGCTCAGACTGGTGGGATATCTGAAAAGGTAATAGAAGCTGGTCTGCTGGTAACACTGCTTCTTGTACTCTTTGATGTGTGAAGGGACTCGGAGGAAAAGCTTATCTTGTTATCTGTAGGCTGACTTCGACATTTTCTGGCTTTCAGGTGTCTGAAGAAAGGCTCATCTCACTTCTGGAGCAGATCAATACCCACACAAGTAAACAGACGAAAGTCACGGTATGAAATACCGTCGAATCTTCTACAGGTTTTTAAACGTACCATGTGCATTTCTAGACAATCCCCTTTTAATTTTACAGATTCAGAGGCGCCGGAGCGTTCTTGACGACGATGACTAGCTGCAAGTGTGCTCCGTGTATGATGAACTGGTGGAAGAGTCTACAGCAGTTCAAGCCTGCTTGCTGAAAATGATTGCCTAATGCGATTGTGTCAACGACCATCAGGACTTGGTCGACTGCCTGGTGGATATTTGGTTGTACATGAATTCGTGACCCGGTTTAAGTTTGCGCTGTTTCATTGAGCATTTTCAAACTTTTTGCACGTGTCTACACTGTGACTCTTGGCTATTCCTAAGCATGTGTTCTATCATGCCATCATAATTCAGCCGTGTTATTGTGGATTGTGGAACACAGGTTCTTCTTGCCTCATGATATCCTCTGCAGTCGGTCTCACCAACTGCATAGGGCAGTTACCTCTTCGCACCGTCAGATTTCGATTCCAGGGGTGTCATAGGGGACGGTGAAGCTCACCTCCTCTGCACCCTCAGAGGGTGCCACAACGAACGATGGGGATTTTAACTGTAACTGTTCTTTAAGTCTTGACTGCAAAGGAGCCATTCCACCTGTTGAGATGCATGCAATTGTGAATTTAGAGCTGAGACCATTAATAACCAAACGGTTTTGCAAGTGACTCTGATGATTCAGCTCTAGAAACATATTTTAAAGGAATTGAAATGTTTCTATTTCTGGATATATGATAGCCAAACAGTCGGTTATTTTAACCAGTAACACTGTTATTAGTACATGGTTTAATAATTATTAGATCCATTACACAAATTATCAGATGGTCCGGTTATCATTAATTCTCTATATGCTGAGGGCTGCTAGCTTCTTCAATCGCCACGCCACGTAGAGAAATTACCTGAAATCCTGCAAATCCGACGAACTCAGCAACTAATTACGACACAACTGATCACTCAGCTAGCTAGCTACAAGCTAAGTGCACAACATTAGGACTGTTATACAGTTGGTACTTGGTACGTATATATATACGTGGCTTGATTCGGCACGTGTACGTGCGTGTGTGTGTATATATATACACTGTTCGCGTACTTATCTTCTTCTCGCTTCCGATCGATCAGGCTGCGAGTCCGATCACGTATCGGACGGCATCGCGCATCGCTCGGTGCAAACCAGCAGGCGCATCCGCCGGCTGCCGGAGTGGGGAGTCCGTGCTTTGGCGCCGGTGGTGGTGAGGCGGCCAGTTTGGCTCTGGCGGCGACGGAGCGGACGGCTGCCTCGTCCCCGACACGCTGCCGTCGGAGACGCCCGGCTTCTTCGAGTCACCCGGGACAGGTGACGGCGGGGTGGTGCCGCCACCCCCCTCTCTGCCACCTCCAACTCCAGTCACGTTGATCTCAGCAGGAGGCGGCGGCGCCGCCATCACCGCGCCGTCGCTCGGCAGCATTAACAGCGGCGGCGCCACTCTCGGGTGTCCACGTCCGAGTGGCCGTGCTTGCAGCACCGGAGCGAGCAGGACGAGCACGGGGAGAAGCAGCATCGGCAGCTGCAGCAGCATCTTGGAGGGAGACGAGCCATCCATGGCGCGAGACCGAAAGGCGAGTGAGATGGGTACGTGTGTCAAGTTGCACGACGGCAAGCGGCAGCGCGACTAACGATGTGGCCATGTGTGCTCTTATATAGGCAATGGACCGGCAGGATTACGGCTCCTAGTCTCCGTGTGTGGCGTTGTGCAGTCCAAAGTGCATTAGCCAAGTCAAGTGTTTCTTCCTAATTCACCTTGAAAAAGTCATCTCGCTGGTGGCTACTCTCGGCTCTATCGGATTTTATTGACACGCACGAGAGAAATAATATTATGAGACTGAGTAAAATAATTTTATAGTAAGTTATCAAAGCTTACCTAAAGTGAGTAAGCTAGAAGAATCAACCATCATATCATATCTACTCCCTGAGTCTCATAAAATAGTAATCTAGAAATGTATTTAACATTTTACATTACAATGAAACAGATTCGGTGGCACTGTCTAATTAGATTCATTATATGACGAAATATTAAAACTAGAGACGGAGAAAAAGGGTATATTATCTTATTACGTACGGTGAACACGAAACAAAATTACAGATATGTGTAGCCGTATAGTATATATTGTATTATAATCACTGATACGTAGGTTTGACGATGATAGGG
This sequence comes from Zizania palustris, assembly GCA_019279435.1. Taxonomy (NCBI): domain Eukaryota; kingdom Viridiplantae; phylum Streptophyta; class Magnoliopsida; order Poales; family Poaceae; genus Zizania; species Zizania palustris. The sequence continues at coordinate 52,756,114 of JAAALK010000082.1, read as the reverse complement.
TCCATAAAATTACGGCGTGGTTGGTGAAGTTGAGTGCAAATTATTTTGATCCGTTTGTTGAGCCACTAACCGGCCGGCTCCGTTTTTCGCTACAGGCCAGGTTGCAGTCAAGCTGCAACTATTCAAAATGCAGTTATAGCTGTGCACGTGTTCATTGAGTTTTCAACGACCTAGCTACCCTTTGCACGGCACACGTACGAGCTAACGACGCGTACATGTTTTTTTGAATGGGTCGACAGGAGATCGACATATCGACGATGGCGTTGCGCGTGAAAATTGTCTTTCACGTAAAATTTGGAGAGATATCAGATGAACGGTGGCAATTGGCAAAGCCAAGGAGTATACTGCATACTGTCTCTTGACCAAACTGACTACCTCAGCAGGAGAGAAATAAAAGGAATTTCGATCAGACAAAATTGTAATCAAACTGAGGAACTTGCCATTGAAAAAGATATATAGCAAATCAACCAGCAGCAGCAGCTTGCCAACAACGTTGGTTATGTTCATGGGCTAAAAGTAAAAAAATAACAACTGTAACTTTTGACTAATAATTAAAGTAAAAACATTAGGGTTTCATATAATTAGATTAATATCTGATTGATATTTGAATAATGTTATGATATATATAATAAAGTAATTAACGGTTAATATTTTATATATGATAAAAATCATATAAAAAATTTATGTATTTTATAATTTGGAATGATGTAGTACAATACATCGCCCATTCGTGAATACTCTACTGCCGGGCTCTCAGGGGCGTCTTCATCAGCATGATGCAGTTGAAGGCATCGCATGCGTTCCTCGCGAGCCACCTATCGATTTGGTTGGAGGCATCTCCTGATTCAGGCAGGCAAAAAAAAACTAGGGGGCATAATTTTCATCAGCAAAGGACAACCAGTTTAGTATAACTCCATTACTTTCGTCATACACCATGCGAGTGAAAGCGTGTGTTCTGCCTAACTCATGCTCGCGAAAGCTCAGCGAAGAGGACGAGAAGCTCATTTGCTTGATACCATCCAAGGCTGGATTAACATGTGTGCAAATGAGACGTAACCAAAGATGCCCATCGCCATGTGCTTAGCTTGTCATTTCTCTCAGTTTTGTCCACGAAGTGTCTGCCTGCAGAATAGTGTCGAAGCTAGACTACAGCACTCTCCCTCTATGAGATCAAACAGTTTAAAATGACAAACATATCAGATATCACTGGTTACAAATTGCCCATCTTTAACCATGTTATGACAAGGACAAGTATGACATGGTGTTTTGGCAAACCATGAATTCACTCGTGATACTGGATCAACCTCTCAAGGAAACAAGTCTAGACTCTAGAATTCTATAAACTCAACGGGCTGAATATCCTTTGCCATTTTCAGACATTCTTGAGGTGGTGCTCCCAAGAGCGTAAAGCCAGATTACAATACAAACAAAAAGCAGCAGAGCTGCAGAGGGATGGGCAAAATCTCAGGTGCAAAGCTTCCAGCAATTTCAATCCTCAGTCTTTTGAGTTTTCGTGGAGCAAAACATACTCTCGGCTGCAACAAAAACATTTGCAATGTTTGAGTTGAACTGAGCTACCAAGATGTTGCTCAAAAGGAGGTATATAGAAGCAAGATGCATCACGTCATTTGCATTTATTTTTTTGGGCAAGTGGACCCAAAGGGTCCTAGCTCTGGATTAATAACAGTTCATCCATTAAGAATAGAATGATCAGGGTTGGTGCTTGGTACTCAAGGATGAAAACTCTATAAACTAGAAAAGTGCAGTTTGTAGACATATAATACATAAGTTTCAATATCTTATAATAGATTTACATTATTGAGCTTGCAACTCTGACTCCATAAGGATGAATTATGTTTCCATAAGGTACAAGGATTAAGATTCGGTAAAACAATTCATATACACTTGATGTTCTACCTATAAACTCGTTTAGAAAAATGTAATGAGAATGACAAAGTTTGCACTTGCAGAGGCATTCCTTAGATTGATGGAGATAATATGTTTACCCCTACTATGAGTACCACAAATCATAAGTTATTAATTTGTGCCATAGCATAAGAAATGTGCATTAAGGAACAAAAAAAGGTCCTGCTTTCTTTAGTTGATATGATGGCGCGAACCAACACAGCAAACACATCTATGCACATCTTAAACAGTAACAAACATTAACTCTTCAATTTCAATGATCATACCTACTATTGCCAAACTTAACAGTATCCTTTTCAAAGAGTTCATAGTAACGGCTAGGCTCAATACGATTGTCCTGAAAATAAAATTGGAAAATATAAAGATTGGCAGAGTAGAAAATATGAATAAAACACAACCAGTATATTCAGGGAGGAATACATCGATCACTGGAAATCTTACATTAATGAAAGTTCCATTGGTACTACCAAGATCCATCAGATAAGGCCTATCAGACAAAGCAGCAACAGAAAAAATCATCAATACATTAGAGGAATGACAAACTAGGATACTAGTGCAAATTAATTAACACATATTGTTAAAAGAACACATCACTAGTCACCTCACTTTCTTTGACATCATGCCATCTGGTTGCTCTTTCTCTACAAGTCTGAGAAAAGCAAAAATATGAGCTAGTCACAACAGTATTTCTCACTAAAGGCAAATAAGAATACAATTCTAAAGCTTACCTATATTGCAGAACTGCATGCTGCTTGCTGCAGGAAGGATGATCTGTGGGGATGTCTGCAACTTTTCGTTCCCTTCCAAAAAGGTAGCTGCTCATCCGATGAACATATAATGGTTCTGTTCAACCAGGCAACATCATCAGACACAGTCAATCAAGAAAGCAAAACTAAAGCATTTCATCAACAATATAAGCATGTGAGTTTTTTTTACCATCCTACACAATTGACTCTTAACATTATGGTTCTTAACTTGTTGTTACCACAATTGACTTCTCACTTCAGTTTATTCACTTCTGTCAATACCAAAACACATGAGCTATCCACATCACACCAACATTCAAACAGTACGGCTAGATGTCTTTCACAAGAAAGTGTATCATAAGGAACTAAACGATAGCTCGATGTTAGGCTTAATTGTTATGAACCATTGATCCTGAGTTTGACCCCTTGAATCCTCGAGCAAACAAAGGATTTCCTACCTTTCTCCAGAGCTAGACGCCTAGGCTGCACACACGACAAGTAAATACAAACATGGGCACGTTCAGTTGCCAAAGCAAATGAATACCTTCTATAAGACATAGGCCTCCACTCTAGTTAGATGTGTGCGAGTTGACACACCCATGTATGTCACTTTGGGGTGGACATGGCATGTGTGCATGTGTCTACCTTTGTACACTAGAAAAAGGGCAGTGTGTTACTGTGTCGTATTTGACTGCTATATATGATTACTTCAAAGAACTCTTTTACTCCCCAGAAAAATGATATTGCTTCAAGGAAAGCTCATATCATAGTGGGCTACTGCTTGCTTTTGCTCTTGTTAAATCTTTCATTAAAAACTACCGAAATTAGCCTAATTCAAAAATGTTTTTATGTCCTGTATCTGCTTCATCACATTTAGTCATTTCCTGGCTTACTGCTTCTAACTGAACCCCGCTTCTATTTGGCTATGTTGGGAAGGAAAATAGAGAGACGGCTGTTCAATTAGTTAGGTATATGTCTCTATAGAGTATAGACTGGTAAATCTGAAACTGTTCTTTCTTCTTCCATTTAAAAATTATTAACTCAACAGTCAACAGATAAAAGGCAAAAGCTAGCTTCATATATGGAGTAACAAGTAAAAAATAGCTACCATTTAGTGGTTCACCACCCTTGAAGACATAGAGTCTCCATCTAATTTCTGATTTGCGAGCCTCTGGCGGTTCTGAATATAACAGATTTACACCTGAAACAGAAGTAAATTGCAATCTTTGAGGACAAACAATACAGCACAGACAAGGGAACTCACAATTTCTCATTTATGGTTACACAGACAAAACAATCGGAAACATCTATATTCATGTCCAAAACGGAAGATAATACAGCTTCAAATCAGCACCTGAAACTCTGTTAGTCTCCTCAGCAAGTTTTCCAGACAACTCGAATGATGGTTTTTTGCTGCAAAACCCCAAATAGATATTAAAATCATAGTACATGGAAAATGAAGAGGAATATAAAACAAAAGAAATGCTGTCATGAAGTATTTTTAATTGCGAAAACAGCTAGAATCAAATAAATGAACTGTTCCCAGTCCACGTCAAATAAGCAAAATGTCATTATTTGTGATTTCATCATGGATTTCATGGAGTATGCACTACCTTTTCTTTTGCTTCCAGCGCTTCTGCAGCAACATTCATCTTCACCAAGGAATCAGGATCACCACTCCTGACCAAAACGGTAGCAGAGATTTTCAGTTCTAAAATTTCTAGCATGAAAATATTGCACACATATAGCTGGTCTAAAAGGCACATTTGTATGCAATATCTTAGTTGCTTAATGAATATGCATCATAATAATTCCAGCAAAACACTACGATGCCCATAACATATGTATCCCCATTAATATTTAATAGAACAGGAAACCATGGCAAAGTTTACAGTTCATATTGAATATGGATTTTTGAGTACTCACTGTGATGTTGCATTTGCTATATGGCTTGTATCCTGAAACAAACCAAATACAAATTTGAGATTGCAAATTACAATCCAAAATATTACAGCAAACTTGAAAAGATACCCTATAAGCATAAATGGAAAGGATAGTGGACAATTAATTATATCCTCTTTAGTCTGAACCAAGAAGGGTTGATAACTTGATATGGATCACAGACCAACAAGTTTAGTGTATGAAAATGTGAGATTGCTGATTACAATTTACAAGACATAAATATATTTTTTCTCACTTTGTATTCATTTGGGTGCAGCTTATCAGATATAGAGAAGCAATGAGAGACATTCATAAAAACAAAAGAACATAGGGAAGCCAATTAATAGGTGGATACATGTAAGAAAAGGCCAGATATCACCAAACACCTCAACATGGGCTGCACTTCTGGATGGCCTCGGTGATTGGCGGGATTCATGTCTGCCCCTATGCCTTTGCTCTTCTGGAGATACTGATCGGCCATGTCTAGAAGATCTTCCTGACCCACCATTGTTCTCATCCCGGTCTGCTCTTCTCTCTCGTGCAAAATCCCTTGAAACTCCATCTGACCTTTTACCCCTTGAATCACGTCTCTCATCATCCCGGCCTGACCATGTCTCTCTTGAAGCACCAGACCGATCATCCTGCTCAGCCCTTCTACCTCTTGAGCGATCTCTTTCACCATCACGATCCGATTTCATGTCCTTGAAGGAGCCCCTACCATCCTCCCTATCAGATTTTCTATATCTTGGTACATCCTTTCCCTCATCACGCTCGTTGTGCCTCCCCGAGTCCCGCTCTTCCCTGCTGGTGGGCTCCCGCTCACCCTGAACTCTTCTTAGTCGTTTGGTCCGCGGTGAGGGCGAGCGAGACTCCTGTTTCCTGGCAGGCGATGGAGACCGTGACTGCGCCCGTGCGTGTTTCGGCGACCGGACGCGCTCCTTCACCTTCTCTCTCTGGGGCGACCTCTCCCTATGAGAGCCAGCCTTAACAGGGGACCTCCTCCTAGGCGAGCCACCCCTGGGAGCCGGCGACCTCTCCCTCCGTGCAGACGGGCTCCTCCTGCGTGACGGCGAGCCCCACTCCCTCGCCGGGGAGCGCGACCTCGAGTGCGCTGACCTCCGGGAGTGCTCCCTCCGCTCCACCGCCGGAGCCATTTCCCACCTGAAGCACCAACCTCCACCGATTCAGCACAGCACTACGAAAAATCGCGGAATCGCGAGTACTTTGTGCGGCCTCCCTCCGAAAAGCCACCAGCAAGAGGAGGAAAGGAAGGAAAGAAGGGGAGCATACCGGACACGGCCACCTGCGGCGGAAGCGGAAGCGGAACCGGGACGGTCGGCCGCGGGCTTGTCGCCGGTGACGGCCGGCAAGTCGCGCGAGGCGGCGAGGGTTTCGTCTCTCCCCGCTTGGTTCTCGAGAAACGAGAGCAATCCCGAATCCTCCATACCAAGACGATGCGAAAGCCCAATAGAGAGCCCAAGTTTGGTGGGCCGTACTGGCCCAATTAAGTGGGCCCAGATTCTGCAGGCTGTGTACGACGGCCCATCTCACCAGAATCTCCACTGAATTTTAAAAGGGTTAATTGTTCGGTGCCACCATTATTTTCCAATTCACCAGAAATATCATTAAAATTTCGGTATTTGTTTATATGCTATCATTATTCAAATTCATTCTTTTATGCCATTTGAGTCCAAATATTTATAAAAGAGTAATGGCATTAATGGTGAATTGGAAATAGTAATGACATATGAGAAAATATTCAGAGTCTGTAGGTGGATCCAAATGGTATAAAAGAGTGGATTTAAAACAGTAATGGAATATGAGAAAATATCGGAATTTTAATGGTATTTCTAACGAATTGAAAAATAACGGTTGAACGGAAGGAATTAACCCATTTTAAAAATCTTCAAGCACAGCTAGCCAAAATTATATATATATATATATATGTGTGTGTGTGTGCACTTGTCAAAATAAAAAAAAGATGTGATATTTTAGTCAAAATCTCATCCTATGTCCACTTGTCAAGTGAACTTTCTATCAACTATATAGACCAAGAAGACTGTGCAGGCCTGCAGTGTAGTCAATAACTGCTTCCACCAAAGAAACTACAGTGCTTAGCACCAATAATCTGACAAACCGATTGCTTGATTGCTCCTGTCAAGATAAAACAAACAAATTGCTCGATCACCTAAGTCCGAGATTCTCAGTGTGAGTGGTTAGCATGCCAGTGCGACTGGCAGGGATCAATTCAGAATTACGATTGGATATCTGACGACGATTCGGTGGAGTTGGGGCGAAAGGCTCGTACTGCTGCATACATATCTGAATATCTGATTCCCATTTTCATCAAACGAATCCTCTTCCCAATCACGTTGATGCTGATACAGTTATCCGCCTAATAAACGTCTCCGCGCAGTAGCATATGCCATCTCTTCGCTTGGTCAACTCCTTCGTCGATTAAACTAATTGGCAGCTCGTCACAAGTCAGCGTCAGTTGCCTAAGGACGGATGAACTTCTTCTTCTAGCTCCCTTTTCCTTTTGTCGTACGGGTGTTGACTTCTCTCTTTCTTTTCGGGGAAGAATATATACTACTCTCTACTAATTAGGACGTTGACTCTGATATCTGAAACACTAAGTAAAGTAAAGTAAAGTAAAGTAAAGCGCGCTGACATTTTCGCCGACTGCGCATCGCTACGAAGCAACAAGTTTGACATCCCAAAAAAGCATAACCGTTCAGCTCACCTTCAGAGATCAGAGTGAAACACAATCTATGTACTAACTTATTTTCTCTGAAGGCTCAGAAGTCAGAAGTGGTCTCAATGTCAAAACCTGAGCTGAAATCACAGACAGAATTCGGATGCTGAGTGCAACGCACTGCGAAATGACAAGGATGGGACGATGGATCGTCCAAAGTGGCAATCTGCTAGCATTCTATCCCCAACTGTCCGTACACACGGTTGATCACTTCAGTCTTGAGACTTTCAGAGCTCGTGTCCATCACTTTCTTATCTGCTCGGAGATCCTACCAATCTCGCAGATCAAACCGGACGCACAACGACCGATCCCGTATCCATGTCCGTTACTCGTCAACTGCATCGAAGCTCATGCTCGCGCATCGGCATTTGGTCAAATGGCAAACTAGTTCCAGTGAGCACTTGCTGCACTTGGATAATACCAGCTCAAGTGTTTCGGAACGGTTGACCTGCTACAGAGAGCTGGAGCTGTTGCAACGGAAGGGGGGCCCTTCAACTTTTGGCCTGATTGCAACAGGCGCAATAGGATTTAGAACAAGTGGGATGCCCAATGGAATAGCACTGGAAGGAATTACAAGGAAAGGAGCTTGGATGCAATCATTGGTTGATGAGCCTTCAAGTACCTGCAAGAAACTGTAATGAAAGGTTGACCTGTGGTACTGTCTCTGCCGTTTGACTTGTGCAGTGCAATTGAGCAAAGAAAGTTTTTTTTTTGGTCCCAAAATGTTGAGCTCATATGCACTAGCCGTGTGGAGAACGCCGGTGGCGGTGGCTGCTCCTTTCGGCGTCGTCAGATCTGACGCGCTTGCAGGTTGCAGCTCTGCAAAGGCTCACCGGCGCGAGCTGCGTCCAGACTACAAAGTGTGATCTGAATTCTGAACACGGTGGCTGCCGTTTCTTCTTCTTTTTTCTTCTGGTAATAAACGGTGTGCCAATGCCATGACATGGTGGTTCTGTGAGATTGGGAGTGGTGAACTGGTGATGAGGTGGTGATCTGGCGAGACGAGGGAGATGGCGGAATTATGAACGGCGGCAGGTTAAAGGTGGTGGGGGGGTTCTTGCTTGGCAGGGGCGGTGAAGTGGAGTGAGAGGGAATCAACCGGGCGTGGCAAAAGGGACCGGCACCGAGGGCGGAAGCAAGGACAAGCGGCGGTGAGCTCACGCTGACTGGCTAAGGAAGCAAACGCATCTGGCTCACGTCCGTCCGTCCATCCATCCACCCACCCTCTTGGCCGCCCGGCGCCGCAAAGTGCGTGCCTCCACCTCTCCACTTTCGGTCGGCGCAGGCCAGCCGCAGGGCATGGGCCACGGACACTCGCGCGCCGCGGCGACACTTGTCTCGAGCCTGTCGAGCTCGCCCACGTCGTCGTCGCTAGCTGCCTTTCTTCGGACGAGGAGAGGCTACCGCGACGACGCCGTCGCGTGCGGGCGCAGCAGGCAGCGGCTGCACGCTCGCACGTACTCGTTGTTGATGCAGTCGGTGATGGGAGAGGCGGAACATGCATGCATTCATGCATTCATGCACGCCGCCGCACGCCGGCCAGCTGCGTGCATATGCAACGAAACGGGGGACTACTTGTTGGAACGTTGGTGGCGATACACCATAAAGACAATTTTGTGCAGGACTCGTAACATACCACAGTGTCAAGCTACCTAACGGCGGATCCAGGATTTATATAATGGGTGTACGAAATTAAACATACTATAAATCACACATATAATATATTAAAAATTTGTCGATTATTCGGAAAATATGAGAAGAGAAAAAAATTAGTTGGTTATAAAAATAGGTTATTGGACTAACTATTAAATTATTGGGCAAGATTTTTACCCAATTAAAAACACAAATAAATATATATATACACATACATACATATATACACATATATGTATACATACACTCATGTTTTACAAAAAAATTTGGGGATACAACTGTACCTCTTGCTATATTACAGGTCTGCCCCTGAAGCTACCCACCATGGCCCCTACCGCCCTTTAAATAATGTCCCATCACAATAAAATCTCAAGTTTTTTTATAGTCTAGATTCTATATTTCCATTCTTATTAGCTACATAGTAGGTAGAATATTGATAGAGCCTCTTTTTTCAACTCCAAAATTATAAATTCATTTTAGATTAACCACTTAACCAAGAACTTTTCCACGTCTAGAGTACCAACCACTACTGTAAGAACGACCACGACTTTTACGCGTAAATTGTCACCTCAAAAAGTCAAAACGGCAAAAAAAAAAAGAGAAGAGAATACTCGCATCGCTGCCACCTGCGACACGGAGGAGACGACTAGACGAGCAAGAAGAGAGGGAGTTGACGGCACGCGGGGTAAGCGGACACACTCACACACACGCCGCGTTCCCACTTCCCACGCAGTCGAGGTGTCCGCGTGCCCTAAAAACGAAAGGGAGCTTGCTTCCCACGCTTTTTCCCTAGTACTATATAAAACGCACCCGGCACAGAAGAATTCAGCACAAGCTCGAGACAGAGAGCAACAGAGAGCACCAATCCGACACAGACGCGGAGGAGGAAGAGGGGAGATGGCGGTGGAGGGAGGGAGCCGGAGGTGGACGCGGGTGCGGGACGCTCGGACGCGGGGCGTCTGGGGCGGAGGTGTTCCTGGCCGCCGACGACGTGTCGGGGGAGCTGTTCGCCGTGAAATCCGTGGGGGCGGCGGACGCGGCGGCGCTGAGGCGGGAGCAGGGGGTGATGGCCTGCCTGCGCTCGCCTCACATCGTCCCCTGCATCGGCGGCCGCGGGGGGCGCGACGGGTCGTACCAGCTCTTCCTCGAGTTCGCCCCCGGCGGGTCGATCGCGGACGAGGTGGGGAGGAGCGGGGGGCGGCTGGAGGAGCGCGCCATCCGGGGGTACGCGGCGGATGTGGCCAGGGGCCTCGTGTACCTCCATGGGATGGGGCTGGTGCACGGGGACGTCAAGGCGAGGAATGTCGTGATCGGCGCCGACGGCCGGGCCAAGCTCGCGGACTTCGGGTGCGCGAGGTGGGCGGATTCTGGCCGGCCGATCGGCGGCACGCCGGCGTTCATGGCGCCGGAGGTTGCGCGCGGGGAGGAGCAGAGACCAGCCGCCGACATCTGGGCGCTGGGCTGCACAATCATCGAGATGGCCACCGGCAGCGCCCCGTGGAGCGACATGGACGACGTGCTCGCGGCGGTGTACCGGATTGGCTATACGGATGCCATGCCCGAGGTCCCCGGCTGGCTGTCCGCGGAGGCGAAGGACTTCTTGGGCCGGTGCTTAACAAGACGCCCCATTGACCGGTGCACGGCGGCGCAGCTGCTAGAGCACCCATTCCTGGCCTCCGCCGGCCGCGACGCGATGCCGGAAGCCGCGAAGGGGAAATGGGTGTCCCCCAAGAGCACGCTCGACGCCGCATTATGGGAGTCCGACACCGACGAGGAGGAAGACGAGCTGGCACAGAGCACGGCCGAGAGAATCCGAACTCTGGCCTCCCCTGCCTCATCTCTACCAGACTGGGACTCCGACGAGGGCTGGATCGACGTGATTTCCACGCCAACCGGATCATCCGACACCTCACCGGCCGTGGAGACGACTGACCTCGACGTCGACGGCGATGTCACGAGCGGCGGGGAATCCAGCGCAGAGTTCGAGCTTCTCGACATTGACGTGGACACCACCAACAGTACCCATAACGTAGTCGAAGCCAATGCTCAGCAGAGGCATCATCTCGCTTCGATTTTATTATTCGAACAAATACCATGTATACCATCCTGCAAAGAACACAACGCAACCGAATCAATAAAATTTCTCCTCGCAAACATCGCTCTGCTCCTCTGTTCATCATCTCCTCACTCACTCTGCAAGGCCACCCGCGGGAGATCCAGCACCGGTCACTGTTGGTTGATCAATCGCACTACTCATACAGGACTGTTTCAAAGAATCAATTTTTATTCTACAATCTAGATGTGATTATGATTGCTTAAGCAAAAAATCTAGCCGTCATCACACCCAGAATCTATCAGCTTCCCCAGCACGGCAAGCACACGCGCACGCCGAAGCTTCCAACGCGAAATGGATGGAGTCGACGCGGAAAGGGCAGCAGCACAATGAGAGAGCCCTTGGGGCCATCGGCGGCGTGGGCGGCTGCCAGGGACACGTCCGCTTCAGCGATAGCCAAAGCGAGAGGTGGAAGTGACGGTGAAACGAGAAAAAGGAGACTCTTTTACAAGTAAGCGTCGCGTCCTCCTCCCCTGCCACTGCCAGCGTGCGTACTACTGCGTGGCAGCGGTTGCTTCCACCGATGGGGATCCGGGCATAATGGCCGTCCGGACCCGGGGCGGTTCGTCCTCCCGTTTTTCGCACGCTGTGCAAATGCAGTACTTCACCGCCGTTCTGCTTCTCGAATCTCGATCTATTGCGTGTCGTCGTGGGATAAGCCGGATGCTAGCTGTGGCGGCCGGCGTGCCTGTGGGTTCATCGCTGTGCCGGCCTGCCGCCTGCCGCCTGCCGCCTGCCGCCTGCTGCCTTTCCAATATTTCTAGGCGGCGAGATACTTTTCAATAAGCTAGCTCCGATCCGTCCGCTGCCGCCGGACGCCTTGCTTGCGTCTTTTCCGGTTGCTTTCTCCTCGCTTTGAAGCAACGGGCTGGCCGGCGAGCGAAGGAATCTTGACGGCCCGGACCGTCGAATTGATCAATGCCACGCGCGCCGCGCGCCGTCCTTCGCTGCATGCTAAAAACCATCTCGACGCAACGAGGGTTCTCTCGCGCGGAAGGGTTATCTACTTATCTGTTATCTCCGGTGACACGACAACAGCATCAGCGAATGTTCAGGCGATCTCTCGATGAGCCGAGCAAAACCAAACACTACCTGTGCTAGTGCTAGTGCATCCGAATTATCCGCACGGTTCGGTACAGCTTAAAAAACGAATCTGTTTGTTTCCATATACGATACGAAACCATTTAAAATATATTGGTTCAGATTCTCGTAATATTCTCTCTAGATGTTGAACCATTTCGTATGGTAAAAACAAACGAACGACGTCATTCAGTTTTTGTTAATTATACTGATTATTTATAATTAGGCAAGCTTAGTGGTTATTAAGTATTTTTAGTGAAAAATAATTATAATTAGATGTTATTAACTATAAATAATCATTATCATGTATCATCTCATATATCCAACTAAACAATCTATTTGTACCATATCATTCATGATTATCTCATTCCGAATCAATATATCCAAGATCATTTCATACTGTTCAATTTCATTAATCTAACCAAACACTATCTTAAACCATAGCAGTGCTGAATGGGGCTTGCACAAAGGCTAACATTTCATTTTATTATTTAGTTCCTATATTAACGTAAATATATATTGTTGGGAAAAATATTTTCATCAACATGATAAATAGAAGGCTTCTATGGAGGCCCCTTTGAAAGGAAAGAGGAGTTGAAGCTTCGCTCCCTAAGGATGTAGACGATCGACAAGGCTTGGATAAAGATAGCTTTTCCTAAGGGTTGTAGGCCGAAGGTTCAATGAGGCTTTGGTTATAGAGAACTCCCCGAAGGGGTGCCGCTAAGTTGGATAGGGCATCTGCTTTATTCAAGTGTTCATACGACCTTTTATCTTTTTAGCCCTACGAGGGTTAAAGAACAGTTCCATCTATAACGGTTGTAACTAGAAGGTAAAATGGTATTCTCCTTATGTATTCTTGCCTATAAATACCCCTTAATTACTGAGGTACAGGCATCGAATCTAGAGATAATCAATAGACACTCCGAACTGTCCTGGGCTATTATTCTACTCAAAGGCCTAGAGCAGTCCGCAAACAATCATCTCACTCAATAGCCCTTCGTGGTTATTTAAACCTTTAGCGTAATCTTTTACGTCAATACATATCTTGTTACAATTATCTATATTATATATCTTTTCATTATAACAAAAAAAGAGGCATATACCTTGAGCTGCTGGGTGTTGAATAAGGAATTAAAACGTGTTATCTATAAGATTGTTTTTGTACACAAAACCCATTAGATTATTTTGGCACACAAAACTAGCCGGTCAAAATCGTTTTTTAAAAAAAACAAGGGATATCTACCAGATATAACTGACGGGGTGTTTGGATCTAGGGGCTAAATTTTAGCCCGTGTGACATCGGATGTTTCGACATTAATTTGAAGAACTAAACGAAAACTAATTATAAAAATAATTGCAGAATCGGAGACTAAATCACTAGATGAATTTTTTAAGCCTAATTAATTCATAATTAGCAAATGTTTATTGTAGCATCACATTGTCAAATCATGGTGTAATTAGGCTCATTAGATTCGTCTCGTGAATAATCCTCCGATTATGAATAGGTTTTATAAATAGTTTACATTTAATACTCCAACATAGTATTTTAAACATTGGATGCGACGGAGGCTAAAATTTTAATCTTATCCAAAGACCCTAAAGGTAAAGACGATTGTTTAAGACCATCGCTAACTACTTCTTGGAAATATAACCACTAGTAATGAGTGACTAGTGTGTGTATTGTGTGGTCAATGATCTTGTGCGTTATCCTCGAAGCCCACGATTCCGCGTTTCTGATCTGCGATTTTTTTCCAAATAACATTTTTTTTAAAAGAAAATTTTAAATATGTATGACGATTTTGAAGAATTACAAAAATGGGTACCGGTCGGTACTTGAAGTGTCAACTGGATACTATCTCTCAAGTATCGACTGACCGGTACCTACTTCTGTAATTTTTCAAAATCATCATATAAATTTAAAATTTTCTTTTAAAAATATTGGTTTTTTTTTAAAAAAATCTCTGATCTACTATGGTGTGAAACGGCTTCGATAGGTCTGAAATGATTCGGACAATTTTAAGAAATAGAATAGACCGTGTTTCCTCGGATAGGATGGTATAGTCTCGGAAGTGAATATTAATCTATCTGCCAAAAACGGAAATGAAATATTCACTTTTATTGATTCTTATTTAGTTTACTTGGATAGTTATGGGTTATTTATTTATATAAGTGGTAACATTTATTTGGTAGCTAGGAACATACATACAATAAAAGAGATGAAAACATTGACTAGAAAATTATTATTGATTTTTAGGTCATGTTTGGATCTTTAGTCCCGAATTTTAGTCCCGTCACATCAGATGTTTGGATGTTATTTTGGAGTAATAAATGTAGACTATTTATAAAACTTATTTATAATCGGTGGATTATTCGTGAGACGAATCTAATGAGCTTAATTACGCTATGATTTAACAATGTGATACTACAGTAAACATTTGCTAATCATAGATTAAGTAGGCTTAAAAAAATTATCTCGTGAATAATCCTCCAATTCTATAATTATTTTTATAATCAATTCAAATTTAATCCTTTTAATTAATGTCCAAACATCCGATGTGACACGGACTAAACTTTAATCCATGAAACCAAACACCCCCTTAACTCACACTAGTTGTGTTATTTTTCGTCTTCACGTACTTTCCACACCGACCCAGCTTTATAGGATCATTATAAATCACTAGTATTTAATACTATATTGTTTTCCCAGAGTTCTCATTAATTTTAAAATTCAATTTAAGTTTTAAATCAAATTGACACGTTACCAAAACTGATCCGGTAACATACATGGTAACCGATCTAAAATCCTGCATTCGAGATCTGCATATATAAGATATGTAAGGGGAAATATTCTGTGCAATCGTGAGATCTGGTACATCCAATAAAAATTTAATGGTTATACATGAAAAAGTAAAAAAATATTAGGTTTCATATGTAACCGTTGGATCTTGATTGGATGCACCAGATCGCACGATTACACGATTACAGATTGCACGTGATATTTTCCCGGTATGTAACACGTTTGATTGATAGATCATTTCGATGAAACTCGTGTGTGGCAAATTTCCAAACCGACACGATGCATCTCATCCAGGGTGCCATTAGCCCTCGTTTTCCACTTGCCATGCGCGCGAAAACTCGAAAGCCCCACGTTCCCACGTGGCACAACCGCACCACCGGTCACCGGCTCATCGCCTTGTGTGGGGCCCACCACGGATTGGCCCACCGGCCAGTCTCTCTCACGCGCGCGCGTGAGAGATACCGTCCCGCGCTTTTCTCGCGCCAGATTGCGTATAAGTAGGGCGCCGCCTCGCTCGGCGCCTGGACCGGGAGGAGACGAACGGCGGCGGAGGCGGCGCGCGAGAACTTCCGAGACCTAGCGAGGGAAACCGCATGCAAGGGGGGGAGGGAGAAGGACGGAGGCGTGTAGGCGGTGTAGACATGGACGCGGCGGAGAGGATCAGAGGCCGCCGCATGACGAGGGTCCGCACGCTCGGCCGTGGGGCGTCGGGCGCCGTCGTGTCGCTCTTCGCGGCCGGGGACGGGGAAGATCTCCTCGCCGTGAAGTCGGCGGCGGGACCGGCCGGGGAAGCGCAGCTGCGGCGAGAGTGGGGGATCCTAGCCTCGCTCTGCTCGCCGCACGTGCTCCGTTGCCTTGGATTCCGGGCCGTCGCCGGAGGGGAGTGCCGGTTGCTTCTTGAGTTTGCACCCGGTGGTTCTCTCGCCGACGAGATGGAGAGGAATGGTGGGAGATTGGAGGAGGACGCCATCCGGGCTTACGCGGCGGATGTTGCCAGGGGGCTTGCGTACCTCCACGGGGAGTCCATGGTGCACGGGGATGTCAAGGGGAGGAACGTGGTGATCGGCGCCGACGGGCGTGCCAAGCTCGCGGATTTTGGGTGCGCGAGGCGCTCCGATTCGGTGGGGCCGATTGGGGGCACGCCGGCGTTCATGGCACCGGAGGTGGCGCGCGGGGAGGAGCAGGGGCCGGCGGCCGACGTGTGGGCGCTGGGCTGCACCGTCATCGAGATGGCCGCCGGCCGGGCCCCGTGGATCGACATGGACGACATTGTCGCGGCGGTGCGTCTAATCGGGTACACGGACGCCGTGCCGGAGTCTCCGGAGTGGCTCTCACCGGAGGCGAAGGACTTCTTGGGAAAGTGCTTCAGGCGGCGCGCCTGCGAGCGGTGGACGGCCGCGCAGCTGCTGGACCATCCGTTCTTGGCAATCGCTGGATGCGGCGCTCTCAAGGTGGAGGAGACGAAAGCAAAGTGGGTGTCTCCTAAGTGCACGCTCGATTCCCTATTGTGGGAGTCGGACGCCGACGACGAGGATGACGACATGCCGGGGAGCCCGGCCGAGAGGATCATGGCCCTGGCCGGACCCTGCTTAGCCTTACCAGACTGGGAATCGGACGATGGCTGGATCGACGTGCTGAGCGGCCAATCCGAACTTTCCAGCCCGGCGGCCGAAACGCCGGCCGAGCAGACGCGATGCGAAGTTGCCGATGCGCCGGTTGCTACGCCGGCCGAGCAGACGCGATGCGAAGTTGCCGATGCGCCGGTTGCTACGCCGGCGGGGGAGACGACGACCTACGTAAGCTTTTGGGACGAAGCATCAGAGGCAGAGGCAGAGGCAGAGGCAGAGGCAGAAATGGATGCTGATTTTTCTGGTGCTAATGAGCTCTTGCACCATGTAGGAGTTGCTGATGCTTTTGTGGATGAGCATGAGCAGCTCCAAAATATTTATTTAGATTTTACCAGTGATCCAAATCTACTTCATGTTGATACTCCTGATGAAAGAACAGTAAAATTATCACCTCAATGCCTGACTGCTTCTGTTAGTCTGTTCATCCAATTTTCTCCCTTTTATTTCTCTTACTGTTTCATTCACTCAAATCTGACAAATGACAATAGGACAAGTATCCTGTGCACATCGGCTGGCCGTGCACATGGTACACATGTGAGATCTTCACCCCCATCAGATCATTTAGCAGAAAACAACTCCCACCTTCCCTATTTCGTTCCTTGCTACATTTACGATATTGAAGGTGAAGATCTTACATGTACACCATGTGCACAAGATGCAATATTGTCACAAACATGTGAACATGAGACCTGAAGTGTCACATTACTCACATCAATTCTTCAGAACGATAAAACGTAGAGACCTGAAACCTCACATTTTTTCGATTCTATAGCTACCAAGTTTTAAAATCGAAAGAATCTAGACTGTTTGAGAGAACCGGTGATTATGTAAGTAGATACAACCTTGCAGCATCTGAAAACTGCCCAGAGTATTGCATGCAATTTGTCAGGGTCACTTGCCCTGATGCTATGAACAACCTTGTAGCAGCACTTGAGAAGAACTTTCACCAGGTTTCTTGAATCTTGAGGAGCAAGGAAGATGGAAGCTTCAGAAGTGGCCAGGCCAGCTGCATCTAGAGAGCTGTCCAGGTGTGCAAGATGGCACACAGCCAGAGGCACAGGCAGGAACACCTCATGTTGATGTGTCTGACTTGTAGAAGCTGTTAGTTGAGCGTCCAGAGCATCACTGAAATCTCAAGTTGTGAACTAAATGCGACAAGTCAGCATTTCAAATCCAGTTTGAGAGATTTCTCACTGAAACTTGGAAGCTCTCGAAGCAAATGATGGCTTCTGGAATCTGGAGCAACAGAAGTCTGGCCTCTGGGTGACTGCAGGTCGTCTTGTTCCTTTCATATGAGCTATGGCCTGGTCTTACATTGGAAGCATTTCCGAGTCACCCCGTTTCATCACAACTTTCCAAGTCATTCTTTGCTGGTACAAGTACAAGTCAAGCTATATTCAGCAAGCATATGCATATCCAAGTATCCAACGGACCAATCAAGTCAAGCTACCAGAAAAAGATCATGTACACACTGAGACGACCAGCATTGCTTAATTTAAGCTCGTGCGTAATTGACCATGGTTTTGATCCTGTACTGGTCTACGGAAGCGTGCAAACCAGGTTCTGATGCAATTCATCTTCCTTATCTTAAAAAAGCAGGTTCTGAACCCAGCAGAGTTGTACCTCTGCATGGATGCGAGCAGATTTTACATTTACCTTTGTGACAAACTGCAAGATTACAGGCTTACAAGCAAACCTCACTTGAACCTCATATACCATGGTGTTATTGGGTGACAAAGATCAAATCAAGTAGGTAGGGGGAGAATGTACACAGCAAATTTCGATTCTTTTTCCTACTAATTACACGCTTTTACACTCCAAACGACATCATCCATGTTAGTGGCGATTGATCCAATATACACGAACAGCTTTGTGTGCTGTATAAACATATTGAATTAGATGTTCTGCTCCTCGTTTAGCTCTTAGAAGCAGAACTTCTTTTTCTGCAAAGGCGTATATGAACTGTATTAGATGGCTCTCTACTTTATGTTTTTATCTCATCCCAATACAAAGAGAATAAAGAACTGTAACTTACACGAAACTTGATCAGATCTTGCCCGTCAATGTACGCAAGCAGCTCGTCCTGCCGCATCAAGGCTTCATACAGAGCCTGTTCATGAAAACCAGAGAAGGTACTCAATCACTTTATGCACCGTGAAGTAAATGGGAAACTTATCTGGCTTGTACCAAATCACTCAGTTGAAGCTAAAAAAATTAATGCCAGTTGAAGCAAAACAAGTCTACCTTTTTTGTGGATATTAACTCTGCTTCTAATGCATCCACACGGCGGACGGCTGCATTGAGCAATTCCTCCTTTTCAAACGGCATCTCAGAAGGCTTTGTTTCAAGCGCATGCACCTTCTCCTCCAAGTCACCTAGGCGCCTTACCATAGATGAAAGGACATCCTTTTCGGTATAAGATGGAGCAGGAGATGGAGGTCGGAATTCTTCCTTAAACTCTGGTTCAGGATACTCCACAAATAAATGATCATGCTCGGTGGATTGGCTTGAGAGTCTTTTAAACATCGTGCTCGGGATAGATTGAACCATAGCAAAAAGGCTCATGATCAAGACAGTCAGCCATGTGATAATTTGTGTCCGGAGACCATCCAATGTGATAGGGAAATTCCTTGAGGGTGAAAAATCTGGTGTGAATCATGTGAAAATTCAGGTTTGGCAACAAATCAGGGAAAAACTACAGTACATTACACTTGCACATAATGATTACAGTGATCTGACAAGAGTGAATACTTCTCAATTAGCTTATTCGGTATAACAGTTTGAGTAGATATACCTAATTGGACACTCTGAGAGAGCTCACATTAATCAGGAAGATTTAGCCATTGATTTGGTAGATCATAGATCGTAGGATCCAATCTGTGCTTAACATCGTAAATTTTGATATTTATTAAAATTCTAAAATTATTAAATCTTGAAAAAACTATAATAGAGACTCTAAACCAAGGAGAAAATATTGTCTTTAGAGCTTTTTAAATATGTTATATATATAGTTTTCAACAAAATTTAATAACCAATATATTCAGCATATAATTGTAATTATACTATTTATAATATCAACAGCAATAGCTGTGCAACACACCAGTTGGAGACTAGTTAAATATTAGCTTTGGATGAGCTTCTAGATAAGAGAAATAATCAAATTAAGAATGTAATAGACCTGAGGAAGAAACTGCCATATTAGCTCTTGGACTACCCCATCCATCATCCACAACCTTGTCGACAACAGGTATGCTTTCTTCAATAATGGGAGGGGAAGCAGATGTAGAAGCATATGCTAACAATTTTGACTGAAATTGCAAAAGGAGGTTACCTATCAGTGATAGTTATGTAATCCAAAATGCTGCATCAGTACAATAATCTCACAGTAACCCAAATATCCTTCCATGATTTTTTGGATAGCTTTTATTTATTGCAGATAGTATTGCTAAATGCAATTGAAATACGGTGCAATGTAAAAAAAACTAAAAAATCCACATATTTATTCCCAAAATAGTCATAATTTGGTGACTTGGTGTCAACAATTTTGTATTCCATGTGGTGCTATTAGTTATTTTTAATCATGGTGTAGACTATGCTTGTAATATTATATTATAAGCTGAACTGCAATACAATTCTAGTATTTTGTAGTGTGATTACTTGCCTCCTCATGAACAGGGGTCAAAAGAGGATTTGCTATCAGGTTCTTTGATGCAATAGGTGATGTAACATCTTCCACTTCAGACCCAGACTCAGCTGAGGCATCACTTCCTTTTCTCTGCTAGATAATAAATTTCAATAGAATATTTTGAGCATGACGATCCTAGAAATCTCCACATTAATAATGCTTATTGCTTACATACTTACAGTTGGGTATTGTGACCCAGCATAACGAATTATTTTTCCATCAGTGCTTGATATGGTCACAATTTGCCTCCCATAATTTGCTTCTCCACTCTGGACCCTCTGGACAGGACAAATACAAAACCCATCATGTTAGCAATTTAAGACACCCATGTAATGATAGTGTGCATATATCATATAACTATATGCTGTCAAGCCTCTCTTTGTGTTTCTATCTTTGATAATGATAGCTGTGGGCAGATGATTTCGTTTAGGGATATAACCTTTATTATGTTAGGATCCTTCCAAGGACCTTTATCTGATTTCTGGCAACCACCATGTTCGCTGCACTTGCATTTTCCACCAAAAAACTCAGGTAATTCACTGAATACATGGAGTAAAGTAAACAGATATTAGGATGGAAGCTAAGAACACAAACATGTACAGATAAGATTGCAGATACTGACCACTCATCAATTATTTCAAGTAGCTTATTTTGGTACTTGCTTCCAAGAACCTTCAAGAGAAAAGAAAGAATGGAATAGCTGTTAACTATATACAGAGTACTCAATAATCCTGGCCAATGATATAACATATTACTCAACAATCCTACAATAAAATAAATGCTACATGACTGCTGTGCTTACATGGATCTTCGAAGCAGTTTTTGGATCTAGGAAAGATTTTACAGTGCCCCATAACATCCTGAAGCCTTGGCCAGCATTAATAATGTACATGCGACACAATGTCTGCAAAAGGATTCATTATGCATTAAGCAATGTAGTGTTTGGACACCAAATGAAAAGTATGCACTATGCCACTACTTCAGAAAATAAAAGTAACCTGTGCATAATGGGAATCTATAGTTTATTAACAAAGTAGTGAAAAGTGGAAACTTTTCATACAAAAGAGACAAAAAGACAGAAATACTGGGTAGTTGCCATTTATACAATACATAATCAAAGGTGCTTGTGAAAATCACCTACCTCTGGGTAGTTATCATTGTCAATCTTCTGCAACCGCGTGATTAGTTCCCTTGCTGATTTTGAGAAGTTCTTTAAACCCTTGATTTATATGATAAAGTCAATCACAAAATCATAGCTATATGTGGCTTAGTGCTAAGAGCAACAATAGGTTATGAAAAGACATACCACGCCTTGCACATCCAGAATAGTTGTACATGAATCTATGTGCCTTTTTGCCGCAATCGAGCAAGCTGGAAATCTCATGTGGAAACATCTCTCAAATTCCTTCACATGATATCTCACATACCGGTCTATACTTGTTACTTGCATTAGCTTGTTCACATCAACTTTTCCTATTAACTCTACGTAGATAGGCCTTCCTTCTTTATCTACTCCATGATAAAATTGTGGATAATATTGCATAACCTCATCTGACTCAGTATAGTCAAACTCCTGAGAAAAAGGACCAACAGGTGTCACAATAGAATGGTATATTTATATTTGTTTCTTCAACTTAATCTTTACCTCTATATTGTCAGTCCCAAATTCCTTCCTCCATTTAAGCATGTCTGACCACATAATCTTTGCTTTCTCATCGTCAAATTTCCGTGCTTTGAGGAACCTGCATGTGAAGGAGATGAAATGAAAATCTCACACAACCAGACAATCATTTTTCTCAGGAATGATTCTTAAGTATTTGCCGCTCCAAATATTTTCACTCTAGAATAAAAACAGAGATAATCAAATTTTGTACCTAAGCATCATGTGATAATCATCATGCTGCTGTGGTAACAGGTCTTCTTCGGCTAAGCATCGTTGAAATGCTTCGACGGCTTTAAGATCTTGAGTATCCCTTATGTCCTCAATTGAACCCCGATTTTCGCTTTGTTTTTTGCTTCTTCTCCTCAGGGAATGCCTGAATTTGTTCCCAGCATTAATTGCTTTTTTCTTGAAAGAACCCATCTTGGTCTTCTTCTCCCCTTCTGAGTTGTCTGCATCATATCTGCTCTCTTTCCTTTCATCGTTTTGTGTAGAACCTTCAAAACCTGCACCAGCGAAGGCATCCAATTTTAATCTCAACCAACGCGCAATACGCTAGTGTCAGGCTGGTAAAAGAATTTTGTTTTTTGCAATGACTGCTAAGTGGCCTAGGCAAAATGGAGGGTAATGGAGCTTTACAGGGAACTAGACAACAGCAATGCGAGTATAGGTGTTACTAAGAATATTAAGCAGATGATCTTCATAAAAGGAGGACTCATTTGGCCAATTAATTCAGTGCAAGGAAATAGGAACAGTACATGGATTGGTTAAACGATTTGAGTGTAATGATTTATACATAACACATCAATATCAGCATGTGCCGATTATTCTCAAATATCTTGAAGCATCAGCTGATACGCCCTTCAGTCAGTGAGACCAAGAAACTTTTTTTCGAAGGACGAACAAGAAACTTAAAAAATCGGGAGGTGAATGGACTTCTGCATGAAGATTTCTTTTAAAAAGGTTTGATTTTGATAGGTGACTCTTGGTGTTAAATGGAAGGGGAATTCCCCAAATCCTATGAACTGCTTAATCACACACTTTTCAGCATATTATAGAAAACGAAATTTCTGGGCATGTCCTCTTGTAAGAATTGATTACAACATTCAAATATGCACCTATTTGAATCGCGCAATACCAAAAACACAAGATAAACCACAGATATTAAGTCCTAGAAATCGATTCCTCCCAAGTCTCAAAGCAACTAAGAAATACTTCATGCTCACATGGCCTGGCAAATCGATCGAGCGGTCCTGACATCCTCTCCTCCAGTTCCTAAATCAATCACCCGTGCAAGCTCCGAGCTCAGAATCCACCGAAATGTCCTGCCAAGAAAAAAAATCAAGAAACGGCCATAAGCCGTCGTCTTCGAACGACAGATTGCATGGGAGAAATAGATTCGAGTGTTCTCCGCCGAAGATACTTAGGAAAACGACACGTGTGGAGCCGGCGAAAAAACTGGATAATATCGAGGATTTCATTTACCTCGGAT
Source organism: Zizania palustris (assembly GCA_019279435.1). Classification (NCBI taxonomy): domain Eukaryota; kingdom Viridiplantae; phylum Streptophyta; class Magnoliopsida; order Poales; family Poaceae; genus Zizania; species Zizania palustris. The sequence continues at coordinate 52,732,638 of JAAALK010000082.1, read as the reverse complement.
TTTCGGGTGATGATTTTGGACCAAGAGGAGGAAAAGGAAGAGGAGGAGCTTTGCTTGCTGCCGTGGTGCTCTTTAATGGTGGGAGCTCGGGAGGGAGAAGACAGGAGAGACGAGGCGACGGGTTCCGCCGCTCTGTCCATGTGGACCCGGTCCATAGGCTCGAAGCAGTTGACATGCACTACGCGGCTATGAGTTGTTCGGTTTGTGTTTTTAATAAGAATTTGGTTTTTTAAAAATAAAAAACGAACAAACGTGAATTCGATAAAATTGAAATAGTTCAATTCGGTTCGGTAGTAAGAAAACAAGTATGTATTATTTATGAAGTATTCGACATGACTCCGGACTCAATTTCTTTATTTCGTGAAGTTAGAGTTTATTCAAACGTGTTTGATAGGCTTTCGATTGGTATTTAAAAAAAATACAATCGTGTGGTGAAGGCAGGGTTCAGGTAGTTGTTTCACTTCAGAAAAATCAGAAAAATTATTCATAAATGTCACTGAACTAAGACTAACCCACCCGTATCTCTTTAAAACTAAAACTAATTTTTAGAACAAGTCAATTTAGTCAAACACTTTTGACCTACTTTAGATTATACATGTATCCAGATCACACATGGATTTTAAGATATGAACCTCTACCAAACAGACGTTTATACAACAAGTATTTGGTTTTATATGAATTAGAATTGAACCATAAATTAAAAACCAAAGTTACAAAGAATAAATAAAAACCAAATATAAAAAATTCGAAATTACATGTATTTTCCGGTTAATTTTGTTTCATGGACTGGGTGCACCTAGAGGCATCGATAGCAATAGCAAGGGTATACGATACGATCGCCGGTGGGGCCCACCTTGCGGTGTGGCAGACCATAGGTCGCTATCTGGCCGTTGATTCGAGAAACGGACGGCTGTCATGGGCTCAGGTTCATAGACCGTGTTCAGGGATATCCCGTCAGTTAGTGACGCGTGGTCGTGGAGGCGTTTGGATGGTTATCAGAGGAGTTGTCCAACTCCTCTTCTACTCCTTTTTTATGACAAGACAAAATTGATTGTTCAACAAAATTATTTGCTGGAGAAAATGTCATCACACATCTGACTGACAAAAAAAGTATTATTTACATTTTGTTTTGTCATAAGCTGAAATAGATACTTGCCTGCAAGTCTGTTCATCTGCACCCTGGCAATTTTATCATGTATCAACCAGGCATCACTACTCTAGACTTTGATTTTCTGAAGAAGAAAAAATATCCTTCATCAGCATTGCTTAGATACCCTTTTCCAAGCTGTTTGTTAGCTTCATATTATTTAATCCATATATTAATCATTCAAATGATCATTCCGGCTTCGTTTTTCACCAGCTGAAACCTCTGACAAGTTTCATCAGTAGCTTTGTGCTGGTCGAGCTGAACAGTAGCTACTACTGTAAATGCAATTTTCAGAAAAAAAGACAGCTAGGTTACAAGATTTAATCCATTCAGAGCAACTCCAACAATGACCTTATTTGAACCCTTAAACTCATTTTTTATCAATTGTGTCGGTTAAAAGTTAACAAAAAGGAGTATTATTTAATCCATATATTAATCACTCAAATGATCATTTCAGCTTCGTTTTCACCAGCTAAAACCTCTGACAAGTTAAGACATCAGTAGCTTCCTGCTGGTCGAGCTGAACAGTAGCTACTACTGTAAATGCGATTTTCAGGAGCTCACTATGCTGTCCATGCATGCAGCACAGTGGCAAAAAAAAAAAAATTAAATCGGCAAGTTAGGCAGAGAGATGAACTGATGATCAAGTCGGCAACGACGACTCTTCTTGCTCGTGACGACTACGTCTTGGTTTGGTTGCATCTGATGCTTTGCTTACATACTTCGCCCAATCTTAATTTATTAGTCTAGCTGTTACACTAATCGCGATCATCCGTGAACTGCGTTTAAACTTTCCGGCTTTTGTTTTTTAATAATGGAAAAGAATCGGTCTCTACGCTCAAACGGATACACACATGAATAAAATACATGATATTACCCTCTTCGTTTTAATCTTTTTAAAATGATGTTATTGACTTTTTATTACAACGGTTTGACTGTTTGTTTTATCCAAAAATCTGGTATAAATATGTAGAAATATAAGTTATATTTGAAATAAATTCAATAATAAAACAAATTATAACAAAATAAATGATATTTCAAGGAGTTCTTTAAATAAAACAAATAATCAAGTGTTTTGATAAAAAGTCAATGGCTCCGTTTAAAAAAGATGAAGTATATTATAAGCCATTTGACTTTTATAAAATCAAACTTCTCGAAATTTGACCACTTTTATATGAAAATATGGCAATAACAGTAACATCAAATTAGTTTTTTTATTAAATTTATCATAATATATGTACTAGTATGGTATTTAGTACATTTTATATTCGTTAATATATTTTTTATTTAAATCTAATTAACGTTAGATAATTTTGCTAAAAGTACTTATAGATTAAACATGATGGCAAGAAGAAACATGTGCTTTATTTGAGAGGAGATTTAACATGTGCTTCATGACCAAGCAAGAGACAGATACTGATATGATCAAATCTGACCAGACTTTTTCTGACACTGATCATGTCGATATTTCTCTGTAGATTGTTTTAAACCCAATCCATGCATACACATTAAGAAAATTAACTGATCAACGACTGGATGTTCCAAAATCCCAATCTTGCTCCAGTGTGAGATGTGGATACGGTAAACATCTTTGTTATTATATATACATATATCACGTACTCCAGTCTAAGCTGTTCGAAGCCACGCAAGTATCTATCGAACAATTTATGTCTTGATAAAATTATTGTATCAAATAATGGAGGAGATATTGTACAATGACAAAGTCATCACTTGATATCAATCTGTCAACAACCAGCCAAATCTATCGCTAATTAATTGTTTCATGTAATCAACGAGCTGACATGTATATACACGACCGATTCCGCACTATCATTTTCAAGAGATTTTTAATGAACGGTAGCTATAGGTACAGGTACTCAGTTGTGATTCACCTCCTCTATATATCCTTGATGCTGAGAGGCAAATTTTACGGCAAACCTAGATAAGTACAAAGATTGTTGTTCATCTTAATCGATAAGAGATATATAAACATAATCTACCGGTTGCTGCATAGCCGTTTTCTGCAGCATATATAGCATAAGAAGAGCAGATGTAAAATGGCTGATGAATCACTGCATCTGACCTTGCAATCTCTGCAGGGACAGCAAAAGCATGCAGAAGCCTTGCAAGTTGTCACCAAGAACAGATTACTACTCCCAGCTGAGTGCAACTGTAGGACAGTTCAGGTGTGTGGCCATTGCAGCTGCAAGTTGGCATTTAGCAAATCCTGCAGCTGTGAGCATGCATGCAATCACGGGCACTAGGACATGACAGCTTCCTGTAGATGCAAACAGTTTCATCGTCAATTACGCAGCGATCCGGTGATCTCTCGAGACTCTGAATATATATGCATGCATCAGGAAGAGGAAGATGATCCCAGTGGCCAGTGCTGAGCTGCTGACTGAAGCAGCACCGGCAGAAGAGAAGTCAATCATGGACGACGACGCAAATCGGATACGGCGAAACGGCGGCGGGGCTCACGTCGGAGACAGGCGTCAGGTCGCCGCCGGCGAGGACCAACGGCCACAGGTGACAGGCCACTAGCTTCTTGGCCCAATGCCTGCGTACAAGCCCACTCCTCGCCTGCCAAAAAACTAAAAATAAAAATCAAGCCCATTCCTACATTTTTTTAAAAAAAATCCATTTCAAAAAATTCTGAATTTTTACCGACCGGTTTATTCAAAATAATTTTTAAATTCAAAATAATTTTAAAATTAAAAATTCAAAATAATTTTTAAATTCAAAATTAAAATTTTAAAATTTGATCGGCTTTCAAAGCTACCTGAGCAGTCTACCACCATGCAAGGTGTGTCTGCCACCGCATCAGCTAGGCTCTACGACACTGACGGGTGGGCCCGGTCTATCCACGTTGACGATATGGCATCCATTACCGTCCAGGCGTCCACACCTATCAGGGCAAGTGGCCAACTCCTCCTTCCTAGGGAGCTCCCGGTCCGCCCGAGAGGAACAAGATCGATTCTTTTTCCCCCTCCCAATCCTCTCCGTGTTCTTCTCCTCCTCAGGGACCTTCCAGAAGCTTCCAGAACCGACCCCGGTACGATCTTTCTTGGGTTTTTAATTCTTTCTGGCTAGGCTCTGTCGATTTCTCATTTCTATAGGATTGGCGACTTATTCTTGTGTTTGCAGGTGTGGCCTGTGGGCGAGATCCAGGAGCTTCCTGGCCTGCCATGGTGAAGGACAGCGCTTACTATGACATCCTAGGGGTCAGCGTGGACGCCTCCCCCGCCGAGATCAAAAAGGCCTATTACCTCAAGGCGATTCCTTTTGCGCCCTTGATTTTTTTATATATAAAAAATCCTATGTGGTGTTCAGTGTAGATTGCCATTGAGTTCATCTTCATCTGCCAAAAATGATGTTTTTGTCTTTCTTCCAGGCGAAGCTGGTGCATCCGGACAAGAATCCTGGGAACCCCGACGCCGCACACAAATTTCAGGTTGTTTTTCCCGTGTCTTTTGTTGACACTTGTGCTAGTGTTTTATTTCTGGTATTTCAATGCGGAAAAGCAAGATTATCTGTTCACGAAATGCTTTTTTTTAAGAGTTGGAATTGTTAACTGCAAACAGGCTAGAGCTAGAGTATGAATTATCCGAAGTTTGTTTTTTCCCCAAGTGAGATTAGATTTTTGTAATGCAGCACCTGTTGTTAGTTGTTACAGTATGAGTATCTCCTGGTCGTTCTGGATGTTTGCTCACTAGTTACGCCGCTATGTTTTGTGGATGGAATGTTGGTTGATTGGTGTATGTGTGCGTTGAACTTATTGTATACACCATTTCTGTATCAATTGTGTATTTGGTATCAAGTAACTCTTAAATGATTTTCCATTGCGAATTATTGAATTAAATAGTTTTATCTTAACAGGAACTCGGCGAGGCCTACCAAGTTCTAAGTGATCCTGCAAAAAAGGAGGCTTATGATAAGAATGGAAAGGAGGGACTTCCTCAGTAAGTCATGAATTTGTTGATGTTTGGTAAACAATGTGTATTCTTCTCAAAAGAGAAAAGAGGGTAACTAAAAAAATTATTCAGTCTGAACAGGTGGGCTGAGAATACAGTATGGGTTGATTTGGTAAATTGTTTATGGTGATAGATTGAACAGTGAAAAAGAAAATAGGATTGGATTTAAAATGCCTGCCAATTTCATGGTTGATAGATCAGAAAGATCACTATTTACGTAGCTGTAAAAGAACATCTGTTTTAAGGAAAACGAGGCAATCGGCTGGTCTCTTGGCAATGGATTGAGATTTAAACATTCATTTTGGGAACACAATATTTTCAGTTAAGCTGGTATTTACACTTTATGCAAGTGTAGACAGGTTATATGTTGTGCTGCACCAATACACCATATAAGTTGGCTTCTTACGCAGTCAACACGGCATTTCAGGGATAACATGGTGGATCCTGGTACTGTGTTCGGGATGCTTTTTGGAAGCGACTATTTTGAAGATTATGTTGGCCAGCTTGCACTGGCAACCATAGCATCAGTGGAAGTCGAGGAAAATTTGAACAGTCAAGAAGCAAGAGCAAAGGTTCAAGAGAAAATAAAAGTATGATACTGTCAAATTTACCTACTGTTTTGCTTAATTTTTTCATTGAAATTCATTTCACTCAGACTCTAGCATTCTTATACACAAATTAAAAACTAACGCTTCTATGTGCCACAGGAGTTACAAAGAGAAAGAGAGCAAAAGCTTACTCAGAGTCTAAAGGATCGACTTCAACCATTCGTGGATGGGAGAAAGGATGAATTTGTACAATGGTCAAATGGAGAGGCTCAGCGTTTATCTGAAGCAGGTATATTGTGTGAACGTGTACTACTGTGCTTTTATTCAAGCTGGTCATTTTCTTCCTGCAGTCATTTTTACTTTGTTTGATAAGCCAGTTACTTTCATCAGCATATTGACAAATTGGATATAAGTTAATCCACAGAGACTTCAGCTTTGTGGGTCTGAAATTTAAAAGAAATAGGGCTTGATGTTGCAAGTCCCTTTATTTGTCTTATTCTTACCTTGAATATCCTACTTTGTCTGTTTTCAGCTTTCGGTGAGGCTATGCTCCACACTATTGGCTATATTTATGTGCGACAAGCAGCAAGAGAACTTGGAAAGAGTAAAATGTATATGGGTGTACCATTCATAGCTGAGTGGGTAAGAGACAAGGGCCACTGTATTAAATCGCAGGTTAATGCAGCTTCAGGTACATTCTTAGACACTGTTTTATTTTTGGTGCAATATATGAGTCAAGTACTTCTTGGTAATTAGCTCCTGCCTCCTGTTACAGGTGCTATCGCTCTGATACAGCTACAAGAAGGAATGAAAAAGATGGAGGAATCTGACAATAAGGCGGAGCAGTTAATGAAGAATTTTGAGGAGAAAAAAGAGGCCATGCTTAGTTCCCTATGGAAAATTAATGTGGTCGATATTGAGTCGACACTTTCACATGTTTGCCAAGCGGTGAGTCTTTCTGCATCTTTTTGTCCATTCAAGGCTTGCACCGTACAACGCAATTATGCAGTACACATGTTGAGGTAGAAAGCAATAAACATATGGGTTATTTACTTATTTTTGTGTAATCTTCAACCCCTACAGGTTCTGAAAGACAACAGCGTCTCAAAAGATGTTCTGAAATTACGAGCAAGAGCATTGAAAAAGCTCGGGACAATATTCCAGGTAAGTTTAACCTTCTTCCTGGCTCATTTACCATGTTGGATATTAATTCAGTGCCCATTGAAAGATCACAAGAATTATGATTCATCAGATCTACAAACTTTTCTTTTGCCTTATACATGGTCATCATCAACAAACTAAATCGTACTCTTAGAGCAATAGTGCATCACTGCAACAGCTAGCCGAAATGAACCATATGAACTGTTTCAACATATTGATCATTAGTTAAGTTTTGTGCCCACACCATACTTAATTAATTATGCATAAATGACTTCTAAGTAATTAGTTCCAGTTTGAGTTGAGTATGTATGTATGTATGTATCTATCCCATATATCATACTAAAAAGGCAGTCACGTAGATCAATCCAAATTTCATACCTGTAGCGTGTCTGCACCATAGTTAATTAATTATCCATAAATGACTTGTAAGTAATTAGTTACAGTTTGAGCTGTGTATTTATGTATGTATCTATCTCATATATCATAGTAAAATGATAGTCATGTAGATTGATCCAAATTTCATACCTGTAGCTTTTCTCTTTCAATATCTCCTGTGCAGTTCATGTGTTCTTGGTTTATAGCATCTTATATCCAGTGAGTTTGGTAGCTGTGCTTGATTAACAGAATACATTATATTCACATCCTCTGTTCTTCAATGTAAAACCAGGGCGCAAAATCCCTTTACCAGCGCGAAAACAGCTTACGGGTCGAAACCAGCATGACAACCTCACACTGAACTGAAGACTGAAAAACACCTGGCTGATGATGCAATCTGGGAGCTGTGTGGAGGAGGTCTCTCTTGTCTGTTCATTTGTTTCCCTTGTGTAAAAAACAAATATGAATGCTGTCGTGGGTGCTGGACACAAAGCATCACCATAATTTTGTGGGCGATCTGCACATTAGCTTGGGCACCTTACTGAACCCTTCCCTTTTTATGTTTCTCAAGATTTGCCCTTTTGGTGTTTCAAGTTGAATCCCTCATGTTTGTTGCTAGTACCAGAGTACAGAAAATTCCCAGTTCTGGCGCACTCATAATTAATTGTCACAAGTTAGGGTTTTGCCGATGAAAATTACTTCTTTCGTCGGTATTAACCTAATTTTTGTCGGCAAAGCCGATGGAAGTTCCCAGTTTTCATGTAGTGTATGAAATGCTAGAAGTGAAAATTCTGAAAAATTCTTGTGCTTTATATTGAACTCTAGATATGTTTTTTTCTTCTAAAAACATTATTTTTAATATTGAATGCAGCCGCTCGTGCCCTAAATAATTGTCACAAGTTGGCGCCACTAAGTGCATGCCACCCCATGCAACTAAACGCCTCATCTCGTCCGATCCTATCAACCATTTCTTGTGGCTCCTGATCATACTCGCATTAGACCATATAATATTGATTAGGCAGCACATGAGAGTGATTAATTGCGCACATGAAGTAGCTCTCCCTCCCGCTGTGAGCTAGCTAGCTGCTCCGTCGCGTCCATGCATGAATGATGCCCGCAAAAGTAGGCCGGCCGCCCGCCCGGCCGCCCTCCGACGAGCTCCTCCGGCCGTCGCTCTCCGCGCGCGCAATTAGACTTGCACCGTCGCCGGAGCCGTCTCTCGTCTTGTCTACTTCTGTCAAGCGTTCTGTTCTTTACGCGGGCGATGGATGGATGGACGAAGCTTAAATTAGATATTACATGGTTGAATAACTGTTCTTAAAATATTATAAAAAAGCTAAGAAAGAAAATTTTCGGGAAAACAAAGGTGATTAGAAGCGTGCGTACAATAATCCATCATTCATTAATTGTGGAATCCGAACGGCCCTTAACCACCCTTGATGACAGTGTCGTTCCACGTCCCTACAATAAACTTTATGTTGCAGCGTAGATCGAGCTTACAATTCCACGTCCTCTTCCGTGTTTTTGATTCGCTGGATATTCTCGGATGGGATAGAGTCATTCTATCTAATCAACTGTTTAGTTGGAGAGCGAAGGTGGATGGAATGACCACCGAGAGAATATTTCTTCAATATGTTGGACGGAGAGATTCAGGAAATTTTTTTGATTAGCTCGTCCAATATTAAACGAGATGATGTGTCGTCTCCCGATTGATTATTACACATTTAATTTTCCGTTTATAAATATTCAAATGATTTTTTACTCCAAATTATTTATCCAATTTATGATCTAATTACATCATTGTATTGATTATAATTTAATCGACAAAATACAATCTCATATGATTATATTTTTATTAAAAAATATATTTGATATGCGAGTCCTACTAATTTTAAGCTTATCTCATCCAAGTTATATACATCTAACCAAACCAAAACTTGTTTTATCCCATCTATCCAACCAAACAACTTAAATGTATCATCCCATCCTAAATCCATGGATAAATAAATCTATGGATAAAATCATAATATCCATCCTCACCCCAAAACCAAACACTCATCATCGTCGTCAAATGGAACATGGAAAACTGCCTCGATCACTTAGGGGGTGTTTGGATCCAGGGACTAAATTTTGGCCCGTGTCACATCGGATGTTTCGACATTAATTTAAAGGACTAAACGTGAACTAATTATAAAAATAATTGCAGAATCGGAGACTAAATCGCGAGACGAATTTTTTAAGCCTAATTAATCCATAATTAGCAAATGTTTACTGTAGCATCACATTGTCAAATCATGGTGTAATTAGACTCATTAGATTCGTACCTGAATAATTCTCCGATTATGAATGGATTTTGTAAATAATCTACATTTAATACTCCAAAATAATAGTTAAACATTGCATGTGACAGGGGCTAAAGCCTCATCCAAACACCCCCTTAATCTCCTGACTCGAGAGTGTTTTGCAAGCATCTTATGTTAGCGTGCTTCTAGTAAGCACCACTCATATAGTACTCAATAAATGCTAATTGCACACTTGCATGATTAGCTTAGCTAGCGTGCAGTGTTAGTATGACATGTCCAGCCCGGTATTAATTACTCCCTCCGTCTCCCAAATTAATTGTATTTTAGGAACCAAATTAATGAATTAGTTATGTGAGTGATACACCAAAGTGTCACTTACTAATAAGAAGAAATAAGTGATAAAATAAATTCTAATTGCACATTTGCATGATTAGCTTAGCTAGCGTGACACGTCCACTATTAACTACTCCCTCCGTCTCCCAAATAATTCCATTTTTGGAACCAAATTAACAAATTAGTTGCGTGGGCAATGGATCAACGTGTGACTTACTAATAAAAAGTGATATATAATACGCATTAATCACACAAATTTTCTTCATTTGTGAGCTGATGATAAATAAATAAGAAATGGAAATTAAATAATTTCCTATGTGAAGTACATGCGACGGAGATGTGATATGAGGACTTTCCATGAGGTTACCCTACTGCTCTAATCTTGTCTGAATATGCTCAACATCGAAATTTTAATAGTGTTGGGGGAAAATATTCATCCTCCAGCGGTCAAGGAAGCCTCCACATCAATACAAGCAGAAGAAACAGAGTCTGAAGTGTTGGTCTTTGAAGATTCTAAAATCATCAAGGCTTCGCTGTATTTAGAGCTCTTCACAGCGAAGGTCTCTGTAAAGGCTTTGACGTGACGAAGCCTTACAGAGCCTCTTTACCCGAAGGGGTACCGCCAGCGAGGACAGAAGAGTTATCTTCTCACTGATTAGACTAGTCTTTTGCTCTTTTAACCCTACGAAGAATATTAAACAGTATCTTCTTAGTCGGTTGTAATTAGAGGGTAAATGAGTCTTTTCCCAATGTATCATGTCAATAAATACGCTCTTCGCTCCGTAAAGGATATCGAATACTCAGATATTCAATACACACTTTGAACTATCTCAAGCTATTATCCTATTCGGAGGCTTGGAATAGTTTTCTTAAACAGACACTTTATTTGTTAATCTTTCTAGTTCTTTAAATCTATTAACGCAATCTTTTACGCCAACAATTAGGATCCAGTGTCGACTTGCTCACGTTATTTTCACTAATAAATATACTCTTTTTAAAAAGGGATTGTTTTTTTCAAGCTCATATCTCTCTCTCTGTCCTGTTTCGTAAAACATAAATCAGGGGAAAGGCTAAAGCGTGACAGCAACCAGTGCAAGCTAAAGTTAACCATAATTAATCATTTGATTAATCAATAATGTCATCAGAGAGAGAGAGAGAGAGCAAAACACAAAAGTACACATGCCTTTCCATGGCGTGCAGATTAATTAGTAGCAGTACAGGGTGTAAGATGAGAGTGTTAATTACTTTTTTGACAAGAAATAATCTTATATTGCACAATGTTCTCATGTAAAAGGAGAAAAAAACAGTGTGATTAGATGACTAGAGGAAATTAACATGTAGTAGGTACAATCCCTAATATTCCAATGATTTCTTTAATGTTTATCTCGTGTAAAATCGACGGGAGTAATAATGGGTAATTTAAGAAGGTAAAAATAAAAATTAAGGGGCGGTGAAAAAGATCAGAAGTATTCAAGGTTGAAGTCGAAGTGAGCCAAGCTCTGCTCATGGCATGGAAGTGGAAGGGAGAAGTTGTGGTCCAGCGAGGCGTCGTCTTCCACATGGCCAGCTACATAGCCGGTACTGTGCTGCGGCTCCATGTCGGTGAAGGGCTCTGCCTTGGCGGCGGCGGCGGCGCCCGAGGCGGAGGCGGAGGCGGAGGCCCAGTGCAGCATCTCGCTGTCGAGCACATTGCTGACCTCGGCGCAGGTCCAGTTGCTGCTGTTGCTGGAGCTCTCGGCGCCGTAGCCCAGGTTCTCCGACACGTCGAGAACGCTGCTGTAGTCGGCGACGAACCCGGCGTCGTCGGCGTCCTTGCCGTCGAAGTGGCCGTACAGTGTTGCTATGTTGGGCGCGCCCAGGTCGAAGCCGACGGCGCCGAAGTCGGTCACCGGGAACGGGTCGAACACCGACTGCTTCGAGGCGAGGCCGTCGGCGGCGATGTCATGCGGCTTATGGTCTTGGTCCAGATGGTCGTCCGGCGACGGCGCCGCCGCGGCGGAGGCGGAGGCGGAGGCGGAGGCGGGGGAGATGGGCTTGTGCGTGGTCGGGTCGAGGCCGCGCTGCCGGAGCTTCTTCTTGAGGCAGCTGTTCCAGAAGTTCTTGATCTCGTTGTCGGTCCTCCCCGGCAAGTGCGACGCGATCTGCGACCACCTGCACCATTTCCCGCGAAATCTTTGAGCCCTCTCCTCCTCCGCCATGGCCGCATTGCGAGCTCTGAATAATGCATTGCAGAATTGCTGGTGAAAACCGACCTGTTCCCGAGGATCTCGTGAAGCGCGACGATGAGGTCCTCCTCCTGCTGCGAGAAGCTGCCGCGCTTCAGGTCTGGCCGGAGGTAGTTGATCCACCGCAGCCGACAGCTCTTGCCGCAGCGTTGCAGCCCTGCACACACGCGAGCACGAAACAAACCAAATTAGCCAACGTAAATCAGCAATGGCGATCCAATCGATCGATCAACCCATGCGTCATAAGCAGCTCGTCGCATTTGCAATTTTCCATGCGTGCTTGCCTGCGAGCTTGGGGACAGAGCTCCAGCAGCCCACGCCATGTCGGATGATGTGATTGTACAGCTTCTCGTCTTCCTCCGGAGACCACAGCCCCTTGCGGAGCTTGGTCTGCACGCCGCCGCACGACAGCCGTCCCATTCCTAGCTCCTCCCTCCCCGGCTCTCTATCTATCTACCTCAGGTCTATCTAGCTCGCTACTAAGCCCCCGCCGCCGCCGCCGACGACGACGACGATGACAACCGACAAGCTAGCTACAGCCTCTTCCCGAATCCCGACCTATCTCTCGCTCATCGCCTGCTGCCCGCTACCTATATCTTCGCCCGGGTATATATGGGGAAGCTTGCCAGTTGCCAAGAACTCCTGCAAGCTCAAGGTAGAGACTAGACAGAGAGAGAAAGATAGATAGATAGATAGATAGATAGAGAGAGAGCTAGAGAGAGAGAGGGGCAGAGAGCAAGGTGTTTGTGTGGTGAGGTGAGGTGAGGGAGCGATCAAGTGGGTTCTAAGCAAGCTAGCTGCACTGTCCGGCGAGCTGCTGGCTGGCTGGATTGGAGCTTAAGATACCTCCGCCTCGTGGGAGATGGTGGGATAAAATAGTTCGCGCCAAAGCGGAGGAGAGAGAGAGAGAGAGAGAGAGAGAGAGAGAGAGAGAGAGAGAGAGAGAGAGAGAGAGAGAGAGAGAGAGAGAGAGAGAGAGAGAGAGAGAGAGAGAAGCTCACAACGACATTGGAGGACAGAAGCTCACCTCACCTCACCTCACTCACTTCCTCTCTGTGACGGCGTTAGTTGGAGATCAAATTAAACTTTCCCCAAAATTTTTCCTTCGCTTCACACATGCATGATGCATCCACTGTTAAGAGAGAGAGACTTAACACTGCTAATTGCAACAGTTAGCCATTAATGAGCTCGGGGACCTGCGCTGCAAATCGTAGGGACCAACCAATACATGAGCTGACCGGGAGCCACTGTACTAGCTGTGAGTACAGCCACTGATTAATCAGCTCGGCCACTCACTCACTCTTGCTCGATGAGGTGATTAATCAAGTCGCTAATCACTAATCACCTCACGAAAAAAGATTAATTTTCCATTTATGTGGCCCACTGCCGACCTTCGTGTTCCATCGATCCGACGACGCCTCGACGAATTATTGCGCGCGTACGTACGGTCGTGATACGCGCGAATCCGCTAGCTACATTTTCGTCGTCGGATCGATCCGTCGCTTTCTCTCCTCGTCACCCTGCTGCTGCGGAAGACAGCGGCCGCCGGCGGCCGGTGCAGCTTCCCTGTCGTTCGAGAAGAACGAGCTCGCGCCTGAACGTACAACGCTGCTGCTGCTGCTGCTGCTGCTGTTTGCGTCGTGGAGGCAGCGCAGCGATAGATATCGACGGATCTAACGCCTAGCCTTCTTCGCAACCGCGACGCGACTGCCGGCCGGCCGGCCGGCTAGCTGACCGATCGAGCAGCAGTAGAACGTACTGATCGATATGATTCGATCGACAGAGAAACCAACTAACGGCGATCTGGCTGGATTCGGCGCTCTGAATTTTGTCACTGCTTCTCCGTCAGACTGACGAAAAAAATCCTGACTTGTTTCCCGTCGAATTCAGAGTTTCAGACAAGTACGCACGTCGATGGATTTGTCAGGTGTAACTTCAGATAAAGAAATAGAAACGATGAGAAAGCAACTCACGTACCTGCAGCTGAAAATCGCCACCATTTTTTGAGCGTCTAACGACAGCAGTAGTGTCCACAGATGTAGCATTCAGTTCCAACCTCTTTAGATCTTTTACAGGGTCCAGTTGTTGATTCTGTTCTTGCTTGTTCGTCGGTAGCTAGCTAATAATGTGGCACACCACAATAATGTTCTGACCTTCTAGCGACGATTAGGGGTGAATTTAGGATTTTAAGTCATTGGTGTCATCACAAACTTACTGTCGTCTAGGGTTATTTTACCGTCTTTAAGGAGGTATCAAAATTAACACTGAAAAATATGGTACCTTCTCAAGAACCGTAAATTTTTTCTACTGTCTAATCTAACATTTTAGGATTTTAGTAAGTCATTGAAGTCGCCAACGGGCCAAACTATTTTTATTAACATCGAATTAAGAAAGAGTATTATCGGAGATATGGTCCTCGGTACCCTACAATTGGGCTTATCAGTCTAGACCAAGAGTAGGTCAAGTTCAATATTGTAGTCCGATATGACCTATAAAGGAGGGTTTGATTATGATAAAGAAGAATGAGCCTTTATCAGGTAACTGAATATCGTATATATATGGCACATAGAGATATGTTTGTACTGAAATCCATGTAATTAGAGAATTATCACCCGAGTTCGGTAGGTAACCTTAGATCGACCCAGTTAGAGTCCTGACTTGTTGGGCTCACCTGCTAACTATATAAAGGAGGTGATGCACCATCCGGAGGCATTGATCCATCTATATATTCATCTCATCTAGCATCCAACATCATCATATTTTTCTTGCTTTTGATGCCTTACGTTTTCATAGTTTAATTGCATCGTATTATAAGCTCATTCACTATATTATACACACCAAACACACGGGACATAGGTTATTATTCTCCGGGAGACACAAACCAGTATAAACATTAGCTCTTGTGTTTTAGAGTACTAGTCGATCATCGGATTCAAAGACATTGCACTTCTCTTATACACATCTAATCGTCACTTCGTCGGTACCCCTTAGCTAACGGAAAAGATATTGCCGCTACATGACGACAACTATTATTGGCGATGTTGTGTAAATCGTGTGGACAAATACTAGCAGTACAGTAACATCACTCAATGTTGTCGTGTAATTTGATGTCACCTATAAATTGTAGAGGAAGTGAAGCCATGAAAGACACTGGAGAAAAAAAAGTGAAAACTACACAATATATGTTTTGGTTACTCTGGCTTTTGCATTGATCAAAAGGGGGACACAAGAGGACAGCAAAGGTGGCCCAGATCAAGAATAAACAACAAAGCACCTGATCCTTGTACTTGAAGGGAAAAGGAGATGTTTTTTTTCACAGATTTTGCACGAGCCTGCGATAGATCCATGAAACGGCAAAAGGAAACAAACAGAGAAAAAAACTCCTATAAAAAATTTTATTTTTACCTCTATCTTTGTTAGATTTTGTTAAAAAAAAATATTTTTAAAAATATATTTATTTAAAAAAAATCAAATTTGTATGCTCATTTCAAAAAATTGCAGAAGCAGCATTCAGTCGGCATTTGAAGTGCCGACTGGTGCTGACTGGGGTCATGTCAGCTCCAGCCTGCACTTCAAGTGCCGACTGGATGTCGCGGCCCTATCAGATTCTGCCACGTCAGCACCACTCGATACTTCAAGTGCTGATTGGAGCTGACGTGGCGTCCAGTCGGCAGTTCAAGTGCCGACTGAATGCTCTACTTCTGCAATTTTTTTGAAACGGGCATGCAGATTTGAATTTTTTAAAAAATATTATTTTTTAAAAAAAATCATCTTTGTTACAAAAGACATATATATATATATATATCCTTAGTTTACAAATGAGGAATTTTAATTCATTATCTACTTCTTAACGTTCACTTCATAATACTGATTTGTTATTAATGTTTGGTACTTTCATCTTTTAATCTGACTAATAATTTATCAAATTTATCTCAAAAACTACAGTTTCTATAGTAGTTGATAATGTATTATAAAAAAAATAATCGGCTACCACACGTAACGTTTAAATCTGCATCATTTATCAACGGCCGTATCACTGTCTCGCTTTAGCTAGCTAGCTGCCACTGCAGCACATGAATAATATCGATCGATCGCACGCGCTTCGATATATAGGTCAACCCCGTAATCAAAACTTGGGTTGACCTTAATTCGATCGTTTTTGCACGAGTTAATTGCACATGCACGCACGCACGCACGCACGCGTACGGCCGCGCGCCCGCCCGCTGCAGCATCAAGCAAGCAAGCAAGCCTGCTTCGATCGATCGATCTCTGACTTTGCAATGCTGCTTTGTTACGGTTAATTATATTATAGGGTTTCTGTTCAACGACACACGCCCGGTTGGTGAGATCGATCGATCGATCGAGATGAGAACTCGAGGACACACACAATCTCGTGTGCCGATCACACTGCATGCATGCGTGCATATAATATGCATGTATACGAGCAACAACAATCCAATAGCAAAAGCTGCCTTGGCAATAACTCTGAAGCGATCTTGGAGCGATCTTGGAGGAGAAGTGGCCGCGGGGCCTCGCCGGTGCAGGGCTCCGGCCCTGGACAGCCAGATAAGCTCCATCCTGTTCCCTCTTGGGTTGCCTACAATGCTTGGACCAGGTATCACTCTTCCTGAACTCATTAAGGATGCAGACCTTGCTGAGTTGGTAGCAAAGTGGGATTTCTCGCCGGGTTTAGCTTTTCAACGATGCATTTTATCAAAGTTTGGCTCGACGGTTCACCACCCTTCTTCGTCCACGAAAGGATCTTTCTTCTTGCTGGCCATCTTCCGTCGTTATACATTTCGCCTCTCCTTTGATTCAGTGGGTCTTGCTTTGCATGCCTGTCTTGGTGGGTTACCAGCGGGTTACCATGTCTGTCCAGTAAAAAATGGCCAGTTTAGGATCTCAGTAGCGTCAAAGGAAGTTGGCTTTCTCATTACCCAGCAAAAACGTTTTTTATCAGACAGCTTCGACATCTCTTTCCATCTTTGGAGAGACGGCGGCGCTAACTGGAGACTTGAAAAATCTCGTTGGGAGAAAGAAGAAGATAACAGCTGGTTGTTTCCGCACAGGCGCAAAAGAGCACCTCATCAGAATCCTAGGCCACTGCCAAAACCTTACACCAATTTGCCCAGAAGGGTGTCTTTTGCTGCTTCACCATGGATACAAGATTTTCATCACTCGGATCCTCCCTGTAGGCTAAATCAAAAGAAGCCGCCAGAAGCACAGGCCTCAAATTCAAATCTTAGCTCCAACGGCTCTTCATTTCAGTTTGGATCAAAAACAGGGACTACTTCTCTCTTAGTGGGACAATTGCTTGTTCCCATCCCAAGTGTTGAAGAAAACCAATTGCAACTGATGCATCATGACCTACGTATAGCCAGACTGAATCCTTCACGTCCTATCAACTGGAGTCCAAATAATCTACGACGTTCAAGAGGAAGCGGAGTACTAATGCACAAGGAAGCTAATAGGCAGAGTAGGCTATCCCTTCGAACAGTATCAACTAATAAAGTCTTTAGCAGGCTGCGCAATGCTTTGTCTAATCCTACTACTAGAGGGGCAATGAATTCCCAACGGCAAGCTTTGGCCAATGCAACTAATTTGAGCAGCTTGGTTTCTTGCGCAATTCACAGGCATATTCATAACCCGATTAATGGGAAGCTACCTGCCTGTGCCTCACTTCGCTGGATTCCCAAACCTACTCGCCCAAAGAGCCCAGGCCAGCGAGCTACTGCTTGTTGTCTTCAACTTCCCCCACCGCCACTTCAGTTTCATCACTCTGCTAGTCAAGACAGAATGGCAAACTTCCCCATGGATCCGCTGATCTACGTTCCTCGGGGAGGAATCATCATCGACGGAGGTGGACTGCATCGGAAGAGACGATCGCTGGTTTCGCTTTGCGGACAGCATGTCAAAAAGAACGAGGATCTAGCAATAGCCAGCTGCGACGATCACTTCACAGCCATGGAGAGGCACGAGTTCCTTCTGCTTATGCATCATCACCTCACTCAGGTACTCAGGCTTCAAGTACTCAGATATGGAGTTTTCCCGTTCGGCATAGGCTTCTTTAAGTTTGGGACCATCTTTCAGCGTGATAGTGTAGTTAACTCTGGTCCTCATTGGATTGGTGACCGTCTGGTCACTTTCACCAAGCATGACGAAGGACAAAACTTCAGAAACTCACCAGCAAATCGCATTGTGTGGATCATGTTTTTAGCTTTCCCCCTAGACTTTAAGGAATTCGGGTTTCTGGAGCAGATTGTTTCTTCTTTTGGTAAATTACTGGTCTGGCAATCTGAAGACACAAGTGTTTGCCGTGTTATTCTGAAGGTGTTAGTTAGTAGCACGCTTGACATTCCACGCAGCATCACAGTCAGATCCTGTCACTCGATGGAAGGGGATGGTAGGTCATGGACTTTTCCAGTGTACATCTTGAGCAATGAGATGGCAGACGTCCTCCCAGGTGATGAGGATGACCTTCCACCGAATGGCGCAAACCCACATCCATTTGATGGCCAAGTCTACCCAGGAGAGCCTGCATGGGTGCAGCAATGGGTCGACGATCAGATGTTTCAGGTTCCTTTCAACATTGCACCTGTGGTTGATCAAGAGGTACAAGTTGAGCCTCTCTTTGCGGAGCCGATGGTGGATGATGTGCACTGGGACCAATGGCCAAATCAACCGATCGTTGAACCACCAGCTCCTCAGCCACAGGAAGAAATCAGCTTGGAAGTTTCTGACCTCTCAATTGGAATTAACAGTGGATCAACAACTCTTTCAACCAATAGCTCTTCTCTTCTTGCACTCGTAAACTCAGTACAGCACGCAATCCAAGACTCAGTTCCCCAACAGATCGCTAGCCAAGGACCTTCACGTCCACCAATTCGTTTCTTCTACAGCAGGCGCAACCGCAAAGCACAGGACGACAACCTTCTGGCACAACAGACTTCAGTAACAGCTACTGTAAGTTTCTCAGCTACTGGCCTACGCAGGAGCATTAGGCTTAGAGAAAAACAACAAGGCTTTAAGCCTTCATACGTTGCTCGGCGTTTTGCTGACTACCACATGCAGGGCTCCTCATCCAAGGGCGGGAAAGGGAAAGGGAAAGAGATCATGCCAGACCAGCCAACGCTCCAAGACTTTCTGAATGTGAGCCTAAGCAATGGTAAGCAATATGATGAGCTTACTTATAGCCAGATTAAGCATGCGGCAACAAACTTTTGTGGACTAACAGGCCAACATGTGAATTTAGCTAAGCTGATGAAGGCTGTTCAGGATACTTCCCAAACAGTCCATGCTCGCGGACAGGCAGAAGGGGATGCAGATGAAGAAACAAACTAAACAGCCTTGGCCTCACAAAGGGAGCTTTAGATGGAAGTTAAATTATTTTGGTATTGTAATGGCAATTGTACCTAAGCCTCAATCTTGGTTGTATTGGACCTCTGTTACAACCTCCCTACTGAACCATGCCACTATGCTATGTCCCAGAACCTTAATCGCAACTCATATGGAGTTAAAATTGGTACTGTACATGTATGTTTCCTGGTGGGTTCACTTACGGCTATGCTGTGAGTATCACTGGCAGCTCAATGATCGTACTGAATGGGAAGGAATCATAGGTGGTTAATTCTCAACTGGAACATTAGAGGATTGAATGGAGCAAATAAAAAACTTGCGATCAAGCATATGCTCCTAGATAGGCGCATAACAATTTTCTGTCTGCAAGAAACAAAATTATCTTTTATAGATCACTCGGTGCTAAGATCCTTTGCCCCAAAAAGGTTCAACCAGTTTGCTTATTACCCATCAAACGGAGCATCTGCAGGTGTGATAATTGGATGGGTGGGTTCTAGACTAACAGGTCATTTGATTTCCTCAAGCAAATTTCAAGTCACAGTTGTCTTTAAATCTTTGGCTGAGGGACACTGTTGGGCTCTAACAACTGTCTATGGGCCATGCCGTCCGCAAGAAAAAGTGGAATTTATAAACAGTCTTAGTCAAATTGATACCAATGATCACAAGAATTGGCTATTTGTGGGGGATTTCAACCTTACTAGGTTTCCGGAGAATAGAAACAAGACAAACCATCATCAATGGCAATCCAACCTTTTCAATGACTGGATAACAAACAAAAGCCTGGTAGAAATCGCTTTAACAGGGAAAAAATACACTTGGAGCAATATGCAGATAAACCCTACATTGGCAAAACTAGACTGGTGTTTCACCTCAGCAGAATGGGCAGTTGATTTCCCTAATACGAAATTCACAGGGCTAGACAGATTCATTTCAGACCATATCCCATGCATCATTGAGATCAACACAACAACAAAAAGCAGTTCATCAATATTCCGTTTTGAAAATTATTGGCTACAAATGCCCGGTTTCAGAGAGGTAGTAGAAAGGACTTGGTCCCAACCATATCACATGACTAACCAGGCAGCTGTTTTGGCTCAAAAGATCAAAAAATTAGCAATGGAGTTAAGACATTGGAAAACCAGGATAGGAAGAATTGAATCTTTTCTCAAAGCATGTCACATCATCATCTCTGCTATTGATACCTTTGAAGAGTATAGAGCCTTAAATACTTTGGAATGTAACTTCAGATCAATTTTGAAAGACCACATCAAAAACTTGCTGGCAATTAAACACGCATACTGGAAGCAGAGATACACTGAAAGATGGATTAAATTAGGGGATGAGAACACAAAATTTTTCCACATGGCAGCGACGCAGCAGATGAGACATAACACAATATCTAGCCTACTCTCAGCAAATGGACAATTAGCCTACAGTCATGCAGAAAAATCAAAAATACTGCTAGATAGCTTCACGCAAAGATTGGGTCAATCTAAAAATACGACCAAAGATTTCCAGAGTCCGATTATTTACAGGATATTCCCCAGAGATTCACAAATTGAAGCACAATTCACACATGAAGAAATAGATAATGCGTTAAGTCAAATGCCGTTGCAAAAGGCACCAGGCCCGGATGGCTTCAACAATCTGTTCTACAAAACGTTCTGGAATTCAATCAAAGGTGATTTTTATGCTTTATGTGATAATTTTTGTGAAGGAACACTAGATATCGCTCCTCTGAATAACTCGTTCATCACACTAATACCGAAAAAAAGCAGCACCAATGACTACCAACGATTACAGACCAATTTCTTTGGTCAACTTTGCCGTAAAGCTTATATCTAAAATTCTAGCAAACAGAATTCAGCCTTTCTTACACAGATTTATTCATGCAAACCAATACGGATTCATAAAAGGGCGATCAATACATGACTGTCTAGCTTGGGCTCTAGAATACACTCATCAATGTCACCAAAGCAAGAAACCAGTGGCAATGTTAAAATTAGACTTCGAAAAGGCATTTGACCTAGTGGAACATACGGCAATAATCTTTATGTTGCAAAAATCAGGATTTCATCACAAATGGATCGGCTGGATTTCATCAATTCTAGGATCTATGAGCTCAGCTATTTTACTAAACGGATCTCAAGGAAACTCTTTTAGGTGTCTGAGAGGAGTCAGACAGGGAGACCCTTTATCACCACTGTTATTTGTTATCGCAACAGAGTTGTTACAACTAATGATCAACAAAGCATGGTCTCAAGGAATAATCAACACACCAGAACACCACGCCCATAATGACTATCCAATCTTACAATACGCGGATGACACATTA
The DNA here is from genome assembly GCA_019279435.1 of Zizania palustris. Taxonomy (NCBI): domain Eukaryota; kingdom Viridiplantae; phylum Streptophyta; class Magnoliopsida; order Poales; family Poaceae; genus Zizania; species Zizania palustris. The sequence continues at coordinate 52,710,881 of JAAALK010000082.1, read as the reverse complement.
ATCTTCATCAAAGCCTCCCAAAAGGACATTTTCTATCTCAAAGCTCTACTTAACTCTTACTCTGCTTTCACGGGTTTAAAGATAAATTTCTCTAAATCGAATCTCATCCCGATTAACGTGGACTCGGATCAAGCGGAATTACTGGGCAAAACTTTTGGATGCCCACTAGCAACACTGCCCATACCTTATCTTGGGTTACCTCTTGGCACAAAGATGCCAAGGTTCAATGATCTGGGACATATTCTTAACAGGATTGAAAAGAGGCTGAATTTCAATGCACAATGGTTATCAATGGCAGGCAGATTACAAATTGTTAACTCGGTGATCACGGCAACACCTATTTACACAATGGGATTGTTCCAACTTCCAGTGGGACTTGTCAACAAAATTGATCAGGCAAGAAGAAGGTGTCTTTGGGGGAAGAATGGACAAAATCAGCACATACATCCCCTAATCAGCTGGAGTAAAGTATGCAGGCCAAAAAACAAAGGGGGCTTAGGGGTGATCAACCTTACAGGGCAGAATACCGCGTTGCTACTAAAAACCTAGATAAATTCTTCAACAAACCAGAAATACCGTGGGTTAATTTAATATGGAGTAAATATTACCAGACAGGTAGACTTCCGCAAACAAGTACTACAAGGGGCTCTTCTTGGTGGAAAGGATTAATTAAACTAATGCCAGCATTTCTAGCAATTGCAAAGCCAACGGCACGGACAGGATCAACCATATCAATCTGGTTCGACTCATGGAATAACATTCCTCTCAACTTAATGCTACCAAGGTTATTCACATACGCAAAGAAGACTGAGTACTCCATTCAGGCTTTTCGAGCACAAAACGATTTTGCACAGCTGTTTCACCTACCATTATCAATTGAGGCACATCAAGAATTAGATACACTACAGGGTTGTCTACAAAATTTGGATGTACCACAAATGCAAAGGGACTCGTGGAGTTACATATGGGGGAAAGATATTTTCAATCCAAAGAGTTGTTATTTGCATACCTATAATAGCTTGAATGCCCACCCGGTTTTTAACTGGATTTGGTCAGGTAAATGTCAGAAAAAAATCAAAGTGTTCTTTTGGCTCCTAATTCATGACAGACTCAACACTAAGGACATCCTTAAAAGGAAGAAACTTCTCCAAGCAGAGGAAAGTGACCTCTGCACTCTGTGTGCCGGGGACCAAAGAGAGACGACCACTCATCTTTTCCTAAACTGCCAATTTGCAAAGAACTGCTGGACAAAGTTGGGAATTCAATGGCCCAACAATGGGCGAATGGACGAACGAATTGCTTTGCTAAGATTGAGAGACAGCAGGAAATTAGTCATGGAAATTATTATGATAGGATCTTGGTCGATTTGGCTACACCGAAATGACTGCATTTTCAGGCTTAAAAGACCGAATCTGTTTGACTGGGTTAATTCTTTCAGGACAATAATATCTTCACAAGCTCAAAGATTTAAAGTTAAAACAAGAGATCAGGTTTATCAGTGGCTACAGCAATTTTAATGGAGCAAGGCTGCATCTCTTCTCTTGATTTAGTAGTTAAACTGGATCAATCTTGTAATCTAGGAACTCTATCTATTGCTCTGTTTCTTCACTTCCTCGGTCTATTCCTTCTAACTTGTCTCTTTGGTCATTTCTGGCCACCGGAAAATTTTCTTTTAATAAATAACCGCAGTAGGAGCCTCTCCTGCTGGTTGTTTGCTCAAAAAAAAAAATATGCATGTATACGACAGTACTAGCTAGTGACGATCGTCACAGCTCTGCATGTGTACATACATACGTATACGTACGTACTAACGTACGTACCAACGTCGTGCATGCGTACAGTAGTTTATACGGGCCGGGTAACGGCAAATGATAGCTAGCTAGCGTCTACTCCCAAGCACTGGATGGGAGAGTGTATATGTATGATCAATAGATTTTAAAAAAAGTTATAGTCATTGGTATATTTTTTTATAAAATATATCAAAGCTAGAAAATTTTACTTATAAAAAAGTTAAATTATATTACTTATCTCTAATATAAATAGAGTTATAAATGATAATAGCTAGCCAGGTTGGAGCCTGGAGGAAGCAGCTGCGCGCAGCTAGCTAGCTAGCGTGAGTTGGAGAAAAAGCTAATTAAGCTAGCCATGCTCGCGTCGCTCACCGGTACACACGTACGCGCGTGGTTGATTGGTGGCCGGTCGACGTCGCGCGCGCGCGGCCGCTACGTACATGCGGACCGTGTGCGTTGCGCCCCGGCCACGCGGCGAGCGAGGCAGGCATGCAGCTCGCCGCCGGCCGCCCGGCCGGACCGCGCCGGGACGACGTACGCGCGCGCGGACCACTGGACCAGCTAGCAGCGCGGCCGGCGCTCCTCAGCTCCGTCGCTCGTCGATCATACCGTCGTTGTCGCATTGGAGACTGGGTGACCACACTGTGACACTGATGATCGATGACCTGGTCCAAGCAGATTGATCATATCGACACGAACATGCACGGCAGAACGGAGTTAGAGCTAGGGCCTGTCAGGGTCAGCACCTCGATCGATCGCTAGTTGAGACAACTGTTGCTAGCTCGATCTGCGTGTGGCTGCTGAGGCTGCCGCGCGTCTACGTAGACGCACGCTGACCGCCGGTTAAGTTGGCCATGGTGTGTCCGGTGAGAGCCTCTCGCGTACGCAGTACGCACGCGATCGTTGTCGTCGTCGCCTCGCATGCAAGCATGTTCGTGCGAGCTGACACCGACGGTCATGTGATCCGTCGATCTCAATCCTCAGGACCGGCCGGGGATATGCTAGCTAGCTCACGTCAAATTTCGAGGAATCAATGCATGTTTCAGTCGATCTATTGCATTCAGATTTCAGACTCACCGGGCATGCATCATCCATTGTTAGCTAGATAATCTAAATGATTTATATCTCCAGCTCTGCCATTCGATCGGCAAATGATATGATTGTGACAGAAAAAAACCATAGACCGCTCCGTGGTAAGACGATCGATCGAAAACCCCTCGACGATGGTCAGACGGGTGGTTATTACAGTTACAGTACCATTACAACACTATGGCCGGTTTGACGGTTATAGCCGTGGTAAGATGATGGAAAACCATTGGCAGTTGAGCCAATTATCCATCACATGTACAATCTCAGACAATGCTTGCAGCTAGCTAGCTTGTCGTCCTGGTCCTTTGGCAAAGTTCCAAGCTACTTCACCATACAAGGTAGGACGGATTTCGTTTTCCAATCAAGTTGCAGACCGAGCAGTTACAAGAACAGTGCCGTTTTCGAACCAACCAAAAAGCTAGCTAGCTAGGCAGGGGGAGGATTGAATCGGATGGTGCTGCAAAAGCGTCCTGAACTAATCATCTCGCCCTCCGATCGAATGCGCAGCTGCTGCTTGTCGGTTACTAGCTTCTTCTCACTCAGAAATGACACCTCGCATCGATCTCCTGTACCTGACCTAATTTCAGACGTAGACTGAACAAGATTTCAGCTTTCAGATTTCAGGACCTGAACTCCAACACCAGTAGCTCCAAGTGTACATTTAATTCGGTTTGTAAAACGATCAAACATCTCCTGGGGGAAAAAATCTGATGTAGTACATACCTACTTCACTCGTTTATAGTCCTATCAAAAGACTGGTATAGTTAGTTATCTTCATTTCTTCAAGAAAAACTCCATGTAGTTTGGTGCTGGCTATCTACCAGTGTGTGGTACATTCAGATTCAGTATTACAGGCAGGAGTAAGAAGAGGATAATATTAATGGAGGAAAGGAGAAAGAGAGAAAAAGATAATTGGATTATAATTTTTTTGTGCGTTTGGTACATATTCTATCTCGAATCAAGGTAGAAACACACCAGTAGAGTGGCCAATCCATCGGTTTCTACAAGTGCATGGCCCTATTGTTGGACAAAAAGATCCTGAGAGAATCTTACATGACGCCTGATCTTGACTTGCATCCTCAAGAAAGGAAAGGGAAAGTGAAAGGCGGGGAAGCACAACAAGGAAGCATGCATCATGCATCATGCTGGCTCCTCTTTGAAGCTATGCAAACCCAAAGCTAAATAAACTAATCACAAAAGGGAAAAACACATCAGGATATATTATTACTAATTGCATATCAAACTCAACAATCATACATACGAAACTACAGAATCGATCGAGCAGCTAGCTAGCTAGCTAGCCACATGCATGTTGATTGTTTAGTCATCTCGACGTACTACGTCGTCGCCGGTGGAGAGCTGAGCGAGCTGAGGTTGGTGTGCAGTGCAGTGCTAGGTCGTTAGCATCACAGCAGCAGATAGCGTGACGTGCACTTGCCTTGCATGATTAGTAAGTTGTTCGGTACCATGGCCGGAGAGCGAGCGAGCTAGTAGTGTGTTTATTCAGTCCATGCATGCATGCAAACCAAACTGTGCACTAAGAGTATCCACATGTATGGAACTATAGAACTAGTATTAGATTGACATGTGGCAAAGTTGTTTTTTAGGAAAAATGATACAATGTATAGTACTAGAGTTATGACTCTTAGCAAGATAAAAAATATAAAATAATGTATGCTCTATCCAATGGACAACTAGCAAACCAAAAAATAGTATTATTTAATTTGAAGAACTAGTATCCATGCTTAGAACCCATACCTTACTTAGCACTACCTTCTCAATGTATGGAACTAGTACTAAAGCAAAAAGATTCTCTTAAACACCCCTTATTTCATACATTGTGGAACTAGTACTAGGGCTAGGACTGAAAATTTGGCTCGAGCTCGTAAGAGAGCTTGAGCTCGGCTCCGGATGAAATGAGCGGAGCCTAAACTTAGCATTTATCTTGTTTCCAAACTGTACCAAGCTCAAAGCCAACTTATAAACTTTTAAAACTTATAACCCATGTTAATGTTATAGTTTTACTCTACAAAATATTTTGTTTATGTGTGACATGCATGCACCTAGTATTTTATAAAGTTGATAGTGTGAATATATAAATTTTGATCTTTGTTATTATTTATATAGAATGTTAGCTGCTTATTTGGCAACTATATATGCTTCTTATTAATTATTCATATTTTATTTCCAGTGTACCATGATTCTTATTACTCGCTTGTGTTTTATTCTTAAATATTATATATATATACACATCAATATATCATAATAATTTGCATTCTATAGGCGGCATAAGCTGAAAATTTATGAGCTCATGAGACAATTCAAGCAACCAAACAAGCAGCCGAAAACCATGAACCGAGTTGAGCTGATTCTTGTTTCCAGCCCTAGCTAGCTAGCTAGGGCAACAACTGTTTCTCTGCATCTTTTTTCTTGCCTGCTTACAGCAAACTGATTAGATGTTGGGCTAGTTAAGGTAGGTCACTATATTATTATAGTGAGTTCTGTGATGTCATATGAAAGTTTGGGGTAGGGAACAAACTGAACACTGTAACAATACTGTGTCTAGCTTGCTTGTTTTCTTCTTCTTTCAGGCATGCATGCATGTTTATTTTTATTTTTTTTTGCCCTAGTGCTGATCATAAAGCCTTCTTTTGCCCTGTTAGCTGGATCAGATATTTTATTGAACAATCAGGCAATCTAGAAAGGGAATCAATTAGGGGTTGATGAGCTTACCGACTAATAATTCAGTGACTGATTTTCCAACGGCTGAAAATAGGTGCCACTAGCTGACTGCTGTTCCCAGAATCTTACCCATCTTGAATCCTGTATCCAAAATGATCTTGTGAATTTGACACTGATCAGCCGAGCTAGCCTCCAGTAGTAGTTCATCAACAGTAGTACAGCTAGGTGTATAAGTTAGTACCATAATGTGAGTTGCAAGCAATCAGTGGGAGGATCCTGTATATATATACTAGTGAGAAGCACGTGCGTTGCAACGGATGCATAATTTTAATGGCAATATATTTAGAACATAATATATTTGCCGAACACATTTATTTAGTAATATTGTGATGATAAGAAACAAAATAATATATTATTGTTCAAAACAATACATGATGAAATTTACTAAAATTTTCCCCACATTAAACTTAATTTTATCTTATTTTTGGGCATTTTTCTTAATTTTTTAGGAATAAATAAAACAGAAAATTAATTTCTTAAATCCTGGAAATTAAAAAAACCAGAAAACAACCCAAGAGGTAAACTGGCCCAGCCCAGCAGCGTGCACAGCCAGGCCGGCCTCTACCTGGGCCTGGGCCAGCAATTTGCCTCCCCGCCTGGGCTGATTTGGTCCGGATCACCCTGGCCGTCGGATCTCATCCAACGGCCACGCATCAAAAGCGGGTAGTATAAAAAACGTTGTAGCCCCGGTGCAAAAACCCTAACCCTAACCCTAACTTTCTTCTCCCCCTCCCCTCCACCCGGCCCCGAAGCAAGGCGGCGCGGCGGCGGCCAGAGGCCCGCGCGGGCGCACGGCGGCGCGGCGGCGCCCGCCTCGGGCGGCGCCCGCCGAGGCTCGGCGCGCGGCGGGCGCGCGGCGGCGCGGGCTCGCGGCGGCGCGGCACGCGGCGGCGGCCCGAGGCGCGGGCGCACGGCGGCGAGGGTTTCGCTAGAGGCGCGCGAATCGGCCGGACGGTTTTTACAGGGTGGACGAACCGGACGGTTTTTATGGGGCACGGTTTTTTTAAGAGACGGGAGGCACGGAGCGGACGGACGAGTAACTCCGCGCTTTATAATAGTAGAGATATATCTTTATCTGCTGGTTAAGCAAACGCATATTTGGTTAAGCTGAGCTTAACATTAACAGTACAATAATTCAATTAAGTGATGTTTTTTCTTCTGGTGATGAGAAGATATGCCACCTCAAATCCAAGCTCCCGATCCATCATGTCACACACGGTGAAGATAATAAAGGCACGAACGATCTATCGCCAAGCTAGCCAACGCAACCACCACCACCACCTTAGATAATATTATCGGCTAATCCAATCGATCGATCGATCGATCGGCCGCACACGAAACCAATATATATATATATATATATATATATATATATATATATATATATATATACAGACGGGAGCGCTATTCTACACCACGTGTGTAGAATAGCTATTCTATACCGACTACTTTCAGTAGTTGATTTTCTCAGTAGAATAACAATTGAGTACTATTTTTTTCAGTAGTAGATTTTTTGGTAGAATAGTTATTTTAAACATGTGGTGTAGGATAGCATTTATATATATATATATATATATATATATATTAGCACGATAAGGTGCATGATGGAAATCTTTCATGCATGGTAGTTGCTTCCCATGAAATCTTTCCCTGACGTTGATTTGACCTAATAACTTCCGTGGCTACGTACGTACTACCCCCGTGAATCAATGCCCTCATCAGAGCGCTGTTGCTATCCCTCGATCGCTTAGCATTTCTACACTGCTGCAAATGTGGAAAATTTTGATGGTGAGGATCCTCCTCGTATCATCCTCACAGTTATCTGAAATTATCTGAAATTAAAGAGATAGACGAGCTTGCATGTGTTATACTGTTATGTGTATACTGTTTCAGGTTACATCAGATACGCGAGTAGGGGATTAGTTGATCCAGCCAAAGGCTTTGTTGCATGGCAAAAGGACGATACTACAGTCGATCGCCAATTCGCCATGCATGACACTAGCTGCATTATATTCTTCATGGCGGTCATATATATCACATATGTCACACACGTACAACTAACTGGACAGAATCGATCTGCAGCTAGCATAGATTTTATTTGGCCTTGCTCGCCCTTTGCATGCATTGCATGCAGCATCGTCGTCCTTTCTTCGTCGTCAGTTCGTCACGCTGTACGTACGTACGTAGTAGCTAGCTGCTGCTGCATGCTTTTGTGCGCGCGTGTGGGCAAGGAGCAAGGGACGTGCTCTCTGACAGCTACGTTGCAGCCAACTCCATCACATCTCTGCGCAGAGGTAGAAGAAAAGCCGTCGTTTTCTCTTCATGGCCGGGAGCTGAGAGGAGAGACGAGATGAATTTGATCATTTCTTCATCCGATGGATGGACGTCAATGCGGAAGCTTCAACTCTCGTGGCCTTTTGACCTGGCGCCGCGCTGGGCCCCGCGTGGCATCTTCGGGAGGCTAACCACTCAAATGTGTCGGCACCAGCCTCGCTTCTCATTTCGGCCAGCTGCAGCGAGCGACCTCATCATATCTACCGATGAGATGTAATTAAAAAAAACTCTAAAATTGTTGGTTGTGTAGATGTAAATATACGATAGAATAATTATTATATCAAGCTTAAGCTTAGAACATCTTCAAAAGAATATCTAACAAACCTCCATCTCTATTTTTTTTGAAATTACAATTAAAAAAATCAGCTTCATCATATTCTCTAAATGACTTTTAAAATAAAAAATCCCTAAAATTAATCTTTTCACTCTTTATTTTTAAGGAGCATACTTACATAATCTAATTTAGGGACTGTTGAAGAAAACATATTTAAGTGATTTGTATCTAAAAAGAATCCTAAAAATTATATAGAAAGTCAATTTTTAGAACTATTCTCCAAGATACTCTTAACACAAAGAAATGACGATTATATATTACCATTGTAAATGATAAGTTATATCATCTAGAAATGGTCAATTTTTACCTACTACTAATAAAAAGCTAAACAAGTCTAAAAAAACTAGTTTTATACGATCTTTATTTTTATCAAGATTTTCACTTTATTATAAAAAAACCGATTAGAAAACTAAATCAAACCCATCGCAAGAAACACTCTTCTCCTTTTGACGTCCTCGTCTGAATGAGCGCGCGGTACCTGTGCTCGATCCACTCATGCATGCACCCTGCTCCTCGCGTTGATCTCGTGCTGCTTGCTTCCGATGCGAGAATTCGCCGGTCGCCGCAGCATGCACGCGCTCTCGTCGTCGTCGTCGGTCATCAGCGGCGCCGCCGCGCCGGCAGATTTGAGAGGACGCAGATATACCTGTCCCCTTGGGGTTGGGCAAGGGAGACCGGAGACGACGACGGGAACTTGCAAGTCTCGGCGAACTAACAACCAAACCTTGTGCAAAAGCAGCCGTGGAAATCATGGGGCTGGCTACTCTTTTTGACTAAATTAAAATTGAAAAACTATATTGAATCATCAAGTTTATTTGCAAATCGTGATCGGATTCACAGCCGAGCGTGCATGCGTTCCGTTGACTTGAGTATCACGTTGACAATTGACAAAGAGGTGTAGTTTAATTTCGACGCGCAGCTAGGACTCGGAGATCTGTCGTGCGTACGTACGGTAGCAGGAATCAAAGCAAAACCAGCTATAATACAATTTATATTACATCGTCAAATTTTTTATATGTTTTTAATGGAATTTTAAAAGTAATTAAGAAGACAATCTTACTTACAGCTTGAGCTATAATGGTCCAATTCTATGCGAAGGTCAGCGCCAATTTTTTTTTTTTTTGCTCTTGGGAGCTACTTGGGTGTAGCCATGTCAACCGGCTCTCTTTCAGTTTCAGATTCTCCGGCCACGCGGGTGCACACCTGTGCCGGCCAGCGGACACGTCACGGAGCCTCACTTCTGTGTGGGCCCGGCCGTAAAACAGCACGTGCATAAAATCGTGCCGTGGAGGCCGCACGTGGCAAATTTTGCGCTTACAGAATATAACGGTTTGGGTGAAATCTCGTTGTCAACTTGCTAATTTAATGAACTAAATTTTAGTTTTTTTTAAAAAAATAATCCCCAAACTACTAAATACTGGTATACTAAAAAGATAAAGTTAAGCTCTTTAATCATCGGTAAGTTGCTAAAAATGACTAAGGGTCCGTTTGGATGGAATAAAACTAACCCTATTAGCTCTCTTAGTTCACTTTTTTGGACTAATTACTAACTATTAGTTGGCATATGAACTAATAATTAGTTTAATAATTAGTTAGGCTGTTCGGATAAACTAATACTAAAAATATATTATGATTTGTGATTTATTAGAAGTTTTCAACGACGTGAAATTGCCAGCTGATTGGCCCATCACGTTATCTCACCGGTGCTCGTCTGATGGCCCAATAGACCCAATTAAGTAGCCATCCACTAAAATCCCTTGTAGTATCGGATCGGATATTAACGGATCGGATATTAAACCAATAGCGTTTGGTTTAATTCTAGATATTAACGGATCGGATCGGATGGATTGTTCGATCCTGGCTCAATTGGATGGCCCTTTTGTTGTTTTCAGGCCCGTTTGGATCGACTAAATTAACGGTTAGCTAGAATTAATTATTAGTTAGTTAATAATTAGTTCACGTATGATACTTTGGGACTAATACTTAAAAAAGAGTAAAAGGTCCCTATTAATTCTTATTAGTTTATTTTTGTAGACGGATGACTAATCATTAGTTGGTTTATGAACTAATAATTAGTTAAGTTGTTTGGATGAGCTAAAACTAAAAATTAGCTACTAACAATTAGTTTGTGGGATCCAAACATTTTAAATAATAAAACAAATTAAAATAAAATAAATAATATTTTTTAAAAATAAGACAAATAAGCAAATATTGAGATAAAAGTTAAGTGAATGTAATATTTTTTCTTTTTGTTTTCCCCTTCTTCTCTACTTTCTCTCTCTTACTTTCCCTTTCACACGCATCCCCTTCTTCGCGGCGCCGCGTCGGCGTCGTGCAGGGCGCCGAACGAGTTGTCGGCGATCACCGGGGAGAGAGCGACAGCACGTCCACGCCGTCGTGGATCGCGTCGTAGGTCAACATTCGAAACAAGCTTCCAAAGCTAGCAGCGTAGGGAGAGATGAGGGGGCTGCTTGGCGACGCCCCTGGCGGCTCGCCGGCGCCTGTCCCCCCTCACCGCCCCATCCGCTCCCCCGGCTCCGGCTGGAGCTGCCTCCCCCCGCCGCCCGAGGCCTCTACTCCAGGTCATACACCCGTTCGCCCCTCTCTCTCTAGCACCAGCTCATCCCTCCCTTCCCTAGTCCCCCTCTCATGCCCGCGCACCGGTTACTTCTTCCGAACCGCGTCGCATCGCATCATCGCCCCAAATAGGATCAATCGAGGTACCAACGCTGCTATCCCTCTTACTTCAGTTTAGTGGGTGTGGACGTGGGGTGGGGGTTCAAATTTTGAGTTCAACATTTTCCGAGTTACATTCGTTACAATTCTAGCAGAGTCGCGTCGCGCTTGCATTGCTCAACGGTGAATCGATCAGCGTGCCTGACCTTGGTGCCTGTGGACACGTTTAACTTGCTTATATCATGACCATGTTCATCTGTTCATGTCCTACCTAAGGCCATCAATGTGCAGTGTTCAGTTCTACTTCAGTATGCTTCTTGAAAATTCAATGTGCAAGCTAAAATTCTTTCTTGAAAGGAACTCACAAAGTAGACCACTACTGACAGACTGAAACAAAGACACAGCAGATTATTTATTTAGTTTATCCTACAAGTCTGAAATCACGTGATTGCCTTGCACATTATTGCAGGGCGTGGAGTATGCATGATGAGCACTTCGTGGAGAGATAAACAGCAGCCAAGCCTCATCAACTTCATTGCTGCATTCCTAGCTGCAAACTCATACCGCCTAAACTTCCTGTCAATATCTCCTGTAAATACCTCTTACTGCTTCAAAGTCACAGAACTGTTGTTGTGGTGTCTTTCCGTGACCTGATCAAGTATATTCCAGGACTTCATATTCAACAATGGGGGGTTATCTGTTGCTTTTGTCTTTGAGACAAATTGGGATTGCCAAAATGAAGATGCTGTCTTTAGCAGGTGATCAAAAAGACACTTATTCCAATGCACTGTATTGACTATGATAGTTACTTCAGTTTTGTAATGCTTTTGCAGGGTGAATAGGCTGAAGAGGCAGTTCAAAAATCTATATGTTGTTGTTGCTGTTCCTACAAGAGAGCAAAACGAATCATTTAATCAATCATATCACAAGTATGCACCTAACACAATGCTAAATTGCTAATGGCAGAGTATTTTAGTTGGACAATTGTTTTTATGCATTTTTATTCAAGGTATGACATCGAGCTTGGCTGTCCTACGTTTGTGCCTGTTAATGATCCGGAAATGGGTTTTGAGAAAATCGCAAAGATAGCTCATGCACGTGGAGGTAAAGTTCTAACTTCATCTACCAATTTTCTGAGTCATGTTGAAGTTATGGACTATAAGCTGAAATTGTTTGACACATCTTTCTTGTTCAGTATGCAAGCAGCAAGACATTATCTCAACAATGAAGATTGAGGTGCTTTCACAGATTTCCACATATATGGTGCAGTATTTTTAGGTCTAAATTGGAGCTAATGATTTCCTGCTTGTATGTAGCGTGAGCAAGCAGTTCAGTGCATGGATGCTTTTCTACGTGTGCTCACCTCAATTCCTGGTATTGACAATCATGATGCCAATGCGGTATGCACTCAACTATTTTAGCCTTTTATATGACAAAATGATCTCTTGTTTGCATAAAAATGTTAATCCTAAGTTCCCTTGCTTGATTGCAAGTTTTTTTTCTTTAAGGAAAAGGAGCTACACACATTGTTTGCAGATATAAGCATCTATACTAAATCATTTTAAAGGATAAACATACCTTTAGCCCTTAGCTAATTCAGGGTATACAAGCACTTAAACACAGATATTGGACCTTCTTATGCAACATGCTTGCCCTTTGCAACTTTTCAAGAATGAGAATTGAGTATTTTTCTATTCCCGGTAAATTTATGTACTAATCTGTTGGGATTTTTTTTCTGTAGCCTCTCCAGTAGGTATATGGTCAATTCTCAAGCTTAAAACCAGATAACAATTTTCTGTATTTTCGTGTCTATGCACTATTCATATCATGTCATGCTGATATAGTGATATTCGTGCTACACTTGATTTTCAAGCTTGCCCAAGCTGTTGGCTCTATTGAAGCAATTGCAAAAGCATCCAAGGGATTTATCCTAGAAAACACTGACCTTTCCATGGATAAGGCAGAGACAGTTGTCAGGTTCTTCAGAGATCCGCAGTATTACTTAAGCCCTAAGATTAACTAGTTTTTACAGGTATTCTGTTCTACCCACTTAAGTAGTTCTATTGCAAGTATGTTTTTTCTGATAATATGCTCAATGTACCACTTTTCTTATTTTCTCTTGTATTATCTTGCAAATTATTCTTGAGACAAGTGCAAAAACCAATGCATGGTAACAGCGTCTATCCATTGTGAAACTTCTGCAGTTTTACTTGCATGTTCTATTGTCATTTGTTTTATGTTGTAAAATCTTATGGTCTGGCATATCACACTTACAAGAGGAATGTCTGGCGCACAAACGATGGAAGATTGTATGATTTGGTTTGTTCAACTGTGTTTTTAGAGTAAGCCCTTAATCCCTTTGGATAATAATTAATAAGGACCTGATGATTTCCATGTTAAATTGGTGTGTGCAGAAATATGTGTGTTTTATAGTTGAAAGTCCAAAAAGAGGTGCATGTAATGATTAGACCAGTGTCTTCAGTGGTGGATACTATCAGCCTTTCACTTTAAAACTCAGAAATACATTGAAGTTCTTGTTAGCTTAGCAGTCTTTTCCCTTCTGTACTGGAATTAATGCCTTGATTTGTCAGGCTTTTACTTACGGACTCAGAAATACATTGAAGTTCTTGCATTCTTGTTTGTCAGGCTCACGATTTCATGCATCGTATCTTGATTGGCAGGCGAAGGTGACTGGTTGTGATTTGTGAACCTGAGCTATGGTGTGAACAAACTGGGTGGACTGACACTGACTGCTTGTCGAAACCATTGCACGGAATCTGTTGTTGAAGCTGCAGCAGCGGTGGCAAGTAACAATTGTTCTACATATCTTCTGCAGCGCCCTCATAGAGTCGTAGGTAGACTATTAACACATATTTTCTAGGAGTCATCGAATGACTGTTTTAACCAAACTTGAATTCGCTCTTGCGAGGAATCGAACATTGGAACCCAAAGACCTAGGTGCTACTTATACATCTTAACCACTAGGTTACATGCTCTGATGTCATTATGCTGCACTCCATGTAGATGGTATCTCCTAAAGTCAAAAATAAAAGATGCCAATGAGATCAAGGCTGATAATAAGGATGGGAATATGCAGGTGGAGGAGAATATAGATGACAAAGTGACGGAGAAGAAAAAAATATTCCCCAGCTGATGAATTCATTTTCAGTTAGCTAGGGATCAACTCCATTCTTGTTCAGGAGCTTCTCGGCGAGCAATTTTACTTTCTAGAAGGTGTTGTTGGATTATATCTGTACAGTTTATCCGTCCTGAGAAGTGGAGGCAGCTGCTGGGGTCACTGATGTGATCGTCGCCTCCCCGTACTCAACGAAGAGCCGACCTGTGGCTGTTACCGTTTCGTTTGTTTGCTTGAGCTGTAGGAAATGATTAATCTGGCAATGGTTAAGGGCTAGTAAAACAAGTGTTACCCACGGTCTTTCGTGTTGTAATAGCCGGTTTCTTGGGTAATAAATTTCCAGAATAACTTGGTGTTTGTTAGTGGGGTTAGAGACTATAATAATATCTCTGGTACAAGCAAAAAACATAAGGTTTATCTAGACATCTCAGCGTATATGGTCTAACGTGGCATGTGTAGATAGGTTTTTCCTAGATGGATGAATTGGTCTGGCTTCTTAGGGTGTGTTTAGTCTTGTTGTGAGTTGTGAAAAAGTTGTTGTGAGTTGTCTACTATAAAAAAATGGATGTGATTTGTTTGGTGTGGAAGAATTGAAAGTTGTTTAGTTAAAGCTGTTGTTAGTTGACTTTTTTTTATAATAACATAATTTTCATCATTATAATATTACATACATATATATAAATAAGAAACAATCAACATGGATACAACTAAATAACTGAAAAATATATTAGATAAATAAAAAAGTCAATAATTCATTTCATAAAGTAACTGACAACCTCATTAGCTCTCCTGAAATTATGAGATGCGATACAAATCATAATGATGTTAGATCAATCAAGATACCTTGAATTCATGCTATCCAATTTGTATTAAAAACATAAAATAGGGTCAAACTGTTTTCAATTTTGTATTAGAAAAAAACTTGTTTTTATGGGAATAGAAGATTTGGTAAATCTCTTTGATTCAACTTTTACTTTTTTCACAACAGAAAACGGATTTTAAAAGCAGAACCAAACGTGACCTGAGATTTCAAATGAGACGAGTATTGCGTTCGACTTTTATGCTAATATATAACTTGGATTGCTTGCTTAGTTGCATGTCACCCTAATTGTCATCTTAAGGCTATTCACAATGGAGGTTTATGAGGTGTTTTATGGTATTAATTACATGCCACATCAGATTTTTTGATGACATGACATTCAATTAATGAGAAAAGAGAATGAAGTAGTGTCATCACCATGACATGGTGCTAACTCATTTCCAAGACGGATGAAATAAAATGAAACACCCATTGAGAGCCAAATCGTTTATTCAGAGAGGGTATTTCATGAGAGCTAGTTGCATTTAATTATACTGGTTAGCCTAGAAAATAGTGAAATAGAACTCTCCACTGAGAGAGGGTATTTTATTCAGTTATAAAATTGATGTAGCGTTATAGGAAACAGTGTTATAAAATTCACACTGTGAATAGCATTATATGACTGTGTAAAAACAAGAATGTGGAAATTATGTACATTTCAAAACATGTGGAAGGGCCTAAGTGGGCCGTCACCACTACGGAAGCGAAAGCCCACCGCCCACGTAGAGGATGACGTCTCGGTGTCCACGTTGCGCCCGAGCCCGACTCCCCCTCAACTTAAATACTCCCCCGTCCCTTCTTCCCTCGCTTATCTCCCTCTCTCTCGCCTTCGTTTCGGCGTCGCCTGCGGCCTGCCCCCGCCCTCGCCCGCGCTAGGTTCTAGAAGGTTCCGGAAGTTCCGCGAGGATCGTCACGGCGTGCCTCCCTCCTCTCCCGCACAATCCAAGCTCTGCCCGCCGCCGTGCTTCGGTAGGTTTGCGTTTCGCCTCTTCCCTCTATCGGCTCTACTCGTCCCGTGTGTCGTCCCCTCATCCCCGCCCTGCGCGAATCAAGGCCGAGCGATTCCGCGCGAGCCTTCGATCGGATCGCGAGGGAAGTAGGGGACTCGGCGTAATCGTTTAGATTTCGTCGGGCCCTTTCGCCAGATTCGTTCCGGTTAGGGATCGAAATCATCGAATTCCCGGCGGTATTTTCGCGAGGCAAGGGGAAGCGCGGTATATTTTTTGTTGCCCCTGCGGATGAAGCAATCGTCACCAGATGTGTGTCTTGCTGTTGTGCAGGTGTTTGTGTATTTTCTGCATCGGCGGATTGCCTGCGGGTACTCGTAGAAAATGGCGTCGTCCGGTGATGCCGGTGGCGGCTCTCCGCTCAACAGAGCAAATTCCGGTGATGCCGGCGACGGCTCTCCGCTCAAGAATGCAAATTCCGGTGATGCCGGCGACGGCTCTCCTTCCAAGATAGCAAAGACGTATCCGCACAGACTTGAGACTATGCAGTGCTTGATGTTTATCAGGGGCGAGCTCCCTCAAATCGTGTACAGACAGTTCATCAGCCTTATGCTGGAGATCGGGAGGGAGAGGTTTGCATCCCCGACAAATCATTTTTTTGTGAGATGTTAATATGCTTTGTCAAAAAAATGTACTGATCCTGATGGTGAAATCAGGAACATGTTGATTGAAAAGTGCCCAGAAATGGTGCCGAAGATTCTCGATGGCCACCCTCGAGTCATAGAAGCCTTCCAGCACTTCATCCAAGGGCGTAATCCACTCCAATTCAACCAGATTCAGCATACGCTCGCAGTCAAATTCCTTAAGAAGGTCAAGGTAGGCCGAAGAAAATCAACCTCAGCTCATGCTTGCTCATTATGTGGCGTGGGTACTTGCTTGGTTCCAATGGTTGCTAACTTGATCTTTGCTTGCACCTGCAGGAATGCCCTGATATCAGTACCGACGATCACGATGCTTTGCTGAAAACCTTGGTTGACTTTAACAATAAGACCCTAGCCCGTGAATATGCTCTCCAAAAGGTGCTCATTCTTCAACAATGCCTCGATGAAATAATTGGAAGGGCAGTCATTTCACTCTGATTTGTGTTGCGTTGTAGGCAAGGGAATTCCTTCGTAACTCTCCCCAGCTGCTACAAGAGTTTGAAGCTTATACGACTGGTGGCCGAAGGGATCCTCTGCCAAAGGAGCAATCCTGCATAAGTTCGAATACTAGTCGAGTGGGCAACGTATGCATTACATGCTTCATTCTCTACCACACCATCTGCTGCCCATATGATATATAGTTACACTGTTTTCATCGACAATGTGAATTAATACTGTTAAATAAAGTATTTTTTATAAAATGTGAATAAACACAGAGCACTAGTACCACTGCTTTCATCAAATTTTTATATTATTAGCTCACCTGTCATAATCGGTTTCATCAATTCTCTTCCTTTGCAGACTGCTCTGGGTTTTACCCCAGATACTAATAATAGATTGGATGACATCCAAGTAAAAGCAACTAACGACAGAAAAGACGTGCCTCAATTGAAGTGTACCCTGGACCAAAACCATGACGGCTCAAAACACAGTTTGAGGCACAAACAAACCAAGAAAATCCGTGCCCGGATTATAAATCGTCGAGAAGGTGTGACAAACTTTTCCCTTTGTTTATTTCGTCATTGGGCCAACTCATGACAGGGAAAAATGGGATGCTTTGTTTTTTTGTATTTAATACATACTTAATTGAACACTTTGTGTTGAAGTTACGTTTAATCATTTCTGATAGGCAATCACAAAGCACATCATAAGGAAACGAGGCTGAACCCTTGCTGCAGTGGAGTCCCTCGCGAGAAAACGAATTACCCCCAAAAGTGGATCTCAGTAACTGCGACCATTGCACTCCTAGCTACCGCTTTATACCAAAGAATGTAAACTCTATAAACACATGAGTTTTCCATGTAAAATCATTATTGACATAACATGTTCTAACACTCTTTCCCAATCTTAGTGCATGACTCTCATAGCGAGCTGCCAGTCTGAAATGGAAAAGTCTATTCTTAATGATTCTTCGGTCTCTGTACCATCTGGAACTGAGGATTCATTTAAGTCCATAACTAAAAATCAATATGAGGAAAACATGTTCAAATGTGAAAATGACATGTAAGTACACAGTTGTTATTTTCTTGGATGCTTTAATATTTTTTCTTCCTTTTAGCTCTCAGTTCACATTAGCTTGCTCATTGACAATCATTTTTTTTAAAAAAATCTTTTTATCTAAGGACAATCAATAATGGTTCTATACTACTTTTTAGGTTTGAGAGTGACGTCCTATTGAAGCGGTATATATCAACTGTTCGCTTTATTAAGGGTCTTCAAAACTATTTACGCGAGCAAGGCAGCAATGTGAACATTGGAGAATGCCTAACTCGTAAGAATACTAACCCACGCAGAATTTTTGAAGCAAAATTTTTTGTTCGGTAGCTAAATGTTCTCTCTTTTTCTTTGTTTTTTACTTGTGCGAAGCTCTACATAAGAGGTGCATTGAACATCTATATGGTGATTATGGCCTTGATATGCTTGAAGCTCTGTCAGAATCCAACAACCCCATTGCTGCTCTTGATGTTATACTTCCTCATCTAAATCAGAAGATACAAGATTTGTCTGACGCACGATTATCTTTGCGTAAAATGTGCTCAGATACTGTCGCCAACAATTTCTACAGATCACTTGATTATTGTAGCTCATCATTCAAACAACTGGACATTAAAAGGATGAGCCCAAAAGGTAGTTTTATTATTATGTACTGCTGGAGATATATTCTGCATTATAACTTAGGAAATGTTACCATTTTAGTTCAATCTTAGTCATTTTCAAATTATCTCTTACAGCTTTGCTAGCAGAAGACAACAGTAAGATGAAGTCTCGTACGGATATTCACATCCATGAGGACATATCCAGTATTATTCATTACGCATATAGTAGAAGTTCCACTACTAAAGATAAGCCAACGATGAACTGGACAGAGTTGGTAAAAGCACTTCTTTCTATTGAGTTTCAAAAGCCATGCTTGGAGGCTACAGTATCCCTCAGAAAAAATTGTGAACGTTGTGGAATGGACAAAGATTTTTCCAGTAGTATTCCTGACGCTGTGATTACTAATGAGAAGGTATATGTACTTACATCACTTTGATATTTAGAAGTTTGATTTTTGTATTTTGAATTTACAGAAATAGTTTTTATCCTAAAAGTAAAAAAATAGAAAAAAAATATTTCTGAAAGTTTATTGATGATGACTTCATCATCTCTATCAGGTAAAAGCAACTTGGCTTCTAACAAAGATGTAATAATAACTTGCATGATTTTTATTTTCCATTTCAGAGAGTCGAAAGTCTAATAGACAAGTCCAGTGAGTCTACTTCTTTACATGATAGTATCCACGATGAGGTTGAGGAGGGTGAGTTCATACCAGATTTGGAGAATACCAAGTTGACTGTTCGATGTTCAACAACCAATACTTTCGAACATAGTAATCACAACCATGAGATTGAATCTGAAGGACGGTATGAATCCTCCGCTAATGAGGTTGGCAGTTCAACATATTTCGTAAAAACAACTGAAGCCCGCGATGTATCTTGTTGCTCTCTGGCTGTGCTCTCCAGGCTTCTCCAGGTATTTCAGTTTGTTTCCTATTTCATGCTTTTGTTTGGGTTGGTGAGATGATAAATACCCCATTTTTCTCAAAATATAAGACGCTCACGTATTTTAATATTCAAAATTTATAAATTTCGACTAACAATTAGTGTAATAATATATAGGTATAGCGATATAAAAATGGTATTCCTAAATTTGTATTTTGATATACTTTCATATGATATTGTTTCACTATGAATAATAATAATATAGCAAGGGAAATTAACAATTACTGTTTTATGTTGAAAGCTGTCTCAAGTTATATTTTGTGAAGGGGTTAGTATATGCCAGCGAACAAGCTCCACATTATCTACGCTCTTACACATGAAAGAGTGATCCTTGCACCAAATTTGATATGCGACATTATAGTTTCTTTGGGACAAATTATTGGCCTTGCTAATTGTTTTATTTATGCGGCAGATTATGTACGAGAGACTACTAGTCGCTAAGCAACTCTCGGAAGAATCATATGCAGAGTAACGTCAAAGATGCCTAGCTTTTATCAAAGCTGAATTATTCATACCTCACTATTAACATAGCGTCTTAACTCCATTTGTTTTGCATTGAATGATGTAGATTTAAGGAGAAACTCTGCAACCTGATTGATGGCTCTATTGACACTTTGGCCTTTGAGCAGCACTGCTTGAAATTTCTTGGGCCCAAATCATATATACTATTTACTCTGGATAAGCTGATTGATCGTGCTATCAAGCAGGTAACCAAGTTCTATGCCATGATAATTAGAAATACATACTAGCTTCTCTCGGTTGATTTAGCATTGCTTGTTAACCTCGGGTCTTTCACCTGCCTGCAGATCCATTCAATTTCCTTGTTGCAGATTTGCAGAATTTATCCAAGCCGTGAAGTCAGCTCGGTTCTTCAGCAGCAAGAGAAATCAAGAAGAATAAACCTGTCGAAAGAGTCGTTACATCATCAAAATGCAAGCGGCGTAAGTCTTAACTCTAATTAATTACTAAACACACACACTCTCATGTTTCATCCAGTTTAGGACGGACGTATTTCATCGTACATGCTTAGCCCTGCGATGTGTTAAAGTGCAAATGCGAAATATTAATACCATGCATTATTTCCCTTTTTCTTCCCCCTGCAAAAGGAAACCATTTCCCGTTTTCACTAAATTAATCTGATATTCCAACTGCTATGCAATAATACAATTCAGCCATCAATTGAGTTGCTGAAGCGAGATCGAGAGGAACCAAAAGATAGCGAGCAGACTGGCAAAGTGATTCAAAACCATTTTCAGAGAAGGTAGGCAGGGATCCTTGTTTTCTGCTATTTCCCTTCCCATTATATATATCTTGCAACATAACATGAGCCATACGTATTCTGTCGCAGGAAAAAGCGCACGGTGGACAATGCTGCTACCACTTTTTTTCACCACTGAAGTTACCGTGGAATGTACTCGATATATAGGGCCGGTCATTTCTTTTAGGCCCCTTTTTAAATAGACAAAGAGATTATAGACAGCCAAGTGCATGCACTTAGGTGATGTTTGGTTGCTTGAACCAATTCATTCGTCCCGATGGTTTGGTATAACTTTGGAAAATTAGTCTGTTTGTTTGGATGTATTTATAATTAGTTAAGATTAGTGGTTATTAAGTATTTTTAGTGAAAAATAATTATATTACATGTTATTAATTATAACTAATTATTATCATGTATCATCTCATACATCCAAACAAATAATCTATTTGTATCATCTCATCCAGTACAATCTCATATCGAATCAATCTATCCAAGACCATCTCATACTGTCCAATTTCATTCAGCTAACCAAAAATTTGTACCTTGCTTCCTACCGCCTACTAACGTAAATACTTAATAATAATAATTAAGATTAGTCCAATCATATTTATAGGCCAGCTGGTCAACTAATATCGCATTATATTTGGGAGACAAATATTCAATATCCAAATTATTGTAAACAGCACATGCATACACAGGGGAAATTAATAACAAACAAGCTCAGAAATTAACGACAGTAATTAAATTAAACGAACTCATGCATGGACGACTTGTTCAGGTTGTTCGTTCTACTTCTACGTGCACGCAGCTACTGGCCGGCCGATGACTAGTGATCAGTGATCGATTCAGAGCTAGCTAGCTCACAAGTCGACGTGATCTGATCTTAAATTCTGTATGTAGTAGCTTGCCTCGGACTCGGAGGCTCCGAGGATGTCCGACGAGCAGCACGACGACAGCGAGGATGCCGAACGAGGGTTAGGCGGTCGCGCCAGCCGCCGCCCGAAGCTGTCGTAGTGGATGGCGCCGGCGAAGTCCAGCGGCTGGCACCGCTCCCCCATCAGGATCGTCCGTCGCCACAGGGCCTCGCCCTTGTCGCCAAACGCACCAGCGGCCGGTGGCACTACGGGCGGTGCTGCTGCTGGCCGCCGCCTCCTGTCCGCGCCGCCGCCGCCATAGCACCGGCGATCGCGGACGAGGCGCCTGCCGGCGCGCGAGAGGTGGCGGGTGCAGAAGGACACCACGACGGACAAGCTCGCCACGACGTGATCGCTGTAGCCCACAGCCATGGAAGAAATGGTCCAAATGGATCGACGAGAGAGAGAGAGAGAGAGAGAGCCGGAGCTGCAGGCAGCTATGTAAGTACATACGTGATCTCCGCCGCCATCGCGTGAGTAGGGAGAAGCATGAACAAGTCAAGGCCCAACTAACTTAACATAAACTGTAAATTTCGATAAAAAAATCCATTTCGCTCCAACTGGTCGCGGCCCAACATATATCACTTGGTCGCGGCCCAACACGTTTTTTCTCGCATCATATAAAAAACCAGTCAAAATTTGTGCATCGTAAAAATCGTTTGAACTCACCATGTCCACGCGTAGCGCGCAACCGCCCGCGCGCACCGAGCGGCCTCATCTGTTGCAACCGAAGGAAAGAAGAAAAAGAAAAAAGAAAAAAGAAAAAAAAGAAGAAAAATAAAAAAAGAAAATAAAAAGAAGAAAAACATGTTACTTTTGCATTTCAGTTTTTTAATTTCTTTATTTTACGCAAATGTACGAATTTTGTATAAAAACCCTAGATTTCTAAAAAAACACGCAAAAACATGAATTTTATACAAATACCCTGTTGAAAAATAAGGTTCTCTGTTGTAAAGCACAGACATTTGACTAGTAGTGGGTAATACGAAAATTGTACTACAACTATCCATTGAATCATATCAAAGGAGAATGATTTCATCTTTGTCCTGCCCTGGCCACAACCACAACGTCTTAGTTTCTCAAGTCTCAACTGATGGAAGTCATACTACTATAATCTAGACTGCTTTTGTTTATCAATTAGTCAGGCAACCACACAAAGAAGGGAACACACGCCTCGCTCGTCTCCTTTCGCGTCTTTAAAGTTTGTCATGCATTTCTTGATCTGTTTCAATTGACCACGCTAGAGCTAGAGCTCACTTTAATGTGCTTGTGCTTATCCGATAAGTTTAACTTTACTTTAAATCTTTTCCTAAAAATTAATGTAACCCTTATAAAATATTTTCAACCTCTAAAATAATTATAGTCTTTATAAAATATATTTTATTAAAATAATTATAAACCTTTATAATTTACTCTATTTGTCCCATAATGGGATAAATATAATGCCCTAGGTTTAACGTGGCATCTTACTATTTTCATTGTCGTGGAACGGAGTAACGAATTTGATTTATTTATAACTAGTTAAGTGTCCAGTTCATTGCCATGGGAAAAAACGAAGAGTTTAATTTGACGTGAGGAGAAGTGGTGTTTGATGTATTAACGTTATTAACACGTGGGTTTCGTATCTTATGCACAAAATCCCTTTCGTGTATAAATGTACAAGTCTCATCGTAGTCATACATCTAAAATCTAACGATTATAGTTTGAAGGTTGTTTTTTGCAAACTGGCATGAAGAAGTGGAGGTGCATTGCAAAGAGAATTTTTTTGCAAAAATAAAAGGTCGTTGGATTTTAAATGTGGGGCTATGATAAGCTTGTACATTTATGGATTTTTGAGATATATGCCATTACAATTATCGTGCTTTGGAACTTTGCCACTACAATTTATCTATTTAGATATATGTCATTTCGAAATTGTAGCTCTCACAAAATCTAATGGCATATTTCAGATTTCTCTAAAATTATAATGACATATTTCAGAATTATCTAAATTTAGAAATGGTATAGTTCGGAGTTCTCTGAATTTGTAATGGTATGAATCTAAATACGTGAATTGTAATGATATTTCTCAAAAGTCGCAAAATTACAATGAAATGATCCAAATTTCCCTATATTTATACGCAAAGCGGATTTGTGTAGGTGATACGGAGCCTAACGCGAGTGTGGTTACGGAATAAAATATTAGATTAGATCTTGCGGACTCACCGATGACTGTAGGCGTGACGACGATGTCGGTCAACTCTGATATAGATCCAAGCGTCGCTGCCACCGCCGCACTGCCGTGGCGATCGCGATCTGTGCTACGGCTCTCCCCTCCTCGTGGCGTCGCTCCTCAGCCGCCGCCGCCTCCCCGAAGTCGCACGGGCGCAGTGGCGTGCTCTCGCCGCGTCGAGGACTAGCTCCAGACTGGCCGAGGCCTCTCTCGATCCTGCTGTTCGCCAGCCACCTCCCCCTCTCGCTCCCTCGTCAATGGCGGCGCCCGGGAATGGCGCCGCTGGCGGGGACACCAAGGAGGCGTTCCGGCGGATCTACGACGTGCTCAAGGGCGAGCTGCTCTGGGACCCCGCCTTCGAGTTCACCGACTCGTCCCGCCATTGGATCGACCGCGTAATGCTCCCGTCCCCTCCCCCTCCCCCCTCTCTCTCTCTCCTCCTCCATTGCCGTCTTTTCTGGGTTTGATCTTGGCGGGGTGGAAGTGCGCGTGTGCTCCACTCTGATCCTTTTTTGCTGGATTTATTAGAGTTTACGCCGGATCCCCGTTCGTGCGAGATCGGGTTATGATGGGTGGAAAGAACTGCAATTAATTATGATGAGTAATTAGGCTTTTGGAGACTTGGAGGGTTTCATCCTGGTTGTGCACGTTGGAATGGATCAGCGGGTGCAGAAAAGGAAGGCTCAAACGATCAAATCTCCCCTTCAGTTCAGCTGGTCTCTCACTGGTAAATGGTCTTGTCGATGTCAAGGGCGAAAATGATGCTGAAAAGATAGAAGTCCAAATTAGGAAGTCAAATATGATCTTTTGGGTCAAGTGAATTCTTGGAGGTGAACTATCAGAGGAACTCGTATGATTATTAGCTTCTGTAAATAGAACCATTTTGCCTGTCATGGATTGATATGTTTTAAGCTGAATCTTGGATGGTCGCCTTTGAGGCTTTGACACCTGCTGTTTTCTCCATTTGCTACTTCTTTTTAATGTAAAACTTCATAAGACAGTGCACAGATTGGGTGTACAACTATGATAATATCGGTTAAATTCACTATTGTGATGGGCACAATTTAACTTTTGTATTTTCTTTCATGCAGATGGTGGACTATAACGTACTTGGAGGTGAGATGAATTTTACCTTGTTTATGTTCTATAGAATGTGCGGAAGAGATAAGTTTTCTAACCTGTCGTTGTCAATGATAGGGAAGTGTAACCGCGGTCTCTCTGTGGTCGATAGCTATAAGCTGTTGAAGGATGCCAATGCTCTAGGTGAGGAAGAGATGTTTCTTGCAAGCACTCTTGGTTGGTGCATTGAATGGGTAATGCTTTCTCCTCGTTGTTGTCGATAATGGGTGCAAAGCAACTAAAATTGCTCCTAAGCTTGCTGGTGTTTGTAGCTTCAAGCTTACTTTCTTGTGCTTGATGATATTATGGATGAGTCCCACACTCGACGTGGCCAGCCTTGTTGGTTCCGTGTGCCACAGGTTGGTAAATCTGAAATTTTCCGCTCTGGATGCCACATTATTTAACTATGTATTGAAAAAATTACTTATTCTGTCAAATAGTTTTCTTGGTAATGCATTTTCACACTTGTTACATATGAATTTATCCCCCGTGCTGCCATTTGTTGCGCTATAGGTTGGCTCCATTGCTATCAATGATGGGATTATCCTGCGCAACCATATCTCACGAATTCTCCGGCTTCACTTTAAGGGAAAACCTTACTATGCTGATCTCCTTGATTTATTCAATGAGGTAATTTTATATTTTTATATGCTACATAGCTAGTATGAACTTTCTGATTGTTAGTCTCTTACTGGTACTAATTATCTTGCCTTCATTTCCTAGGTCGAGTTCAAGACAGCTTCAGGTCAATTGCTAGACCTTATCACAACTCACGAGGGAGAAAAAGATCTAACGAAATATAACATAGGAGTGTAAGTTTTGTAACAACTTCAAAACATAACTCGTTTTACATGCTTGTATCCAATATATTCTTACGAGCATAAGCTTGTTGTTTCAGTCACATATGAAATAGATTGGGTTCGTCTAATATATCTTCAATAGTTTTGATTTAGAGATATAAGCTTTTATGTATTGTTGATTCAAACTTCTGGTATTTTTGTAGTCATCGGCACATTGTTCAATACAAGACAGCTTACTATTCATTTTATCTGCCGGTAAATTTAATGTTATATTTCCATATCCTGATTTATGCGATCCTTGTTTGGTAATAGATACAAATCACAAGTTGTACTGATATGTCATTTCACTGAAGGTTGCATGCGCACTGCTGCTATCTGGAGAGGATTTGATCAACTATGGTGCTGTAGAAAACATTCTTGTTGAGATGGGGACATACTTTCAAGTCCAGGTAACTCCTATTTCTGCCACACATAACAATATCAGGAATTTGGCTTCCACGAGTATTAGTCTACTTAGAATTAATATGATTTGTTTTCTTACAGGATGACTATCTAGATTGTTATGGTGACCCTGAATTTATTGGCAAGGTTAGCGCACTTACCTGTTCTGGTAGCTTAGATGAGCATCAATAATTATATCGATAGTTCTTTAGCTCTTGTAGTTTGATCAAATTTTACGCCGTATATTATAGATCGGAACTGACATTGAAGATTACAAGTGCTCCTGGCTCGTTGTACAAGCCCTTGAGCATGCTGATGAGAGTCAAAAGCGTGTTCTATTTGTAAGCCATCTCCATAGCCCTTTGTGATGATACTAAGGTTGTTGTCAACTTGTCTAAACACTTAATTGGTCCTACAGGAAAATTATGGCAAGAAAGAACCAGCCTGTGTGACAAAAGTGAAGAATCTCTACAAAGAACTTAACCTAGAGGTTTGCCTTGACTCTTCAAGCAGCTTTCTTTCTTTCTTTTTGTGGATATAATTGTTCAAATAGGATTACACAAATCAAAATAGAGCACGTCATGTTATTTCATTCACGTTTGGGTGCTCAATTTGTAGTAACATGGTGTTAGGACCTGTTCTGCCGGATTGTCGCCACTTGCTACAATAATCTTCCTCCTGGTGTCTATTCTAAACAAGAATTTTTGATTGACAACATGGGATATGAACATCCATGATTAATTTTTCCTAGTGTAGTTAAATTGGTCTAGTATGCTGATAGAGAGCTTCTTGCTACACCTTTCAAAAGAATCTAGTGGCGTCTCGCTCTCTTGTAAACTATGATGACTACAATTCTACAACCAATGCCCTTGCTTTTGTCTGCAAATTTCAATATCTTGAACCATTATATCGACTCCCGTACTCGACGACCAAGTCTGATATTTTGTTCATTATTTCATTCCAGGCGGTTTTTCACGACTACGAGAACAAGAGTTACAACAAGCTGATTGCCGGTATAGAAGCCCAGCCGAAAGAAGCTGTTCAGAATGTTCTCAAGTCCTTCTTGCACAAGATCTACAAGAGACAGAAGTAGGGGTGGGTTTTCTGCGCTGGAAGCTGCCCGTTTTTGCACGCTTCTTTAGCAATTCATGTTGTATGTTTGCACTTTGCTGCTCTGGATAATAATGTTGAGTTTGATGGACCGCTTGGTTGTAGTAGACATTACACAATAATACACTGTTTCTTAGGTGCGTTGAAGAAGTAAATTCAGTTGCAATTCAAAATTTCAGGGATAAATCTCCAATTGTTTCTAAGAGTTCCAAGTCATCGACGCTAAAGGGGTTTCATATGCAAGTCATGGATCAGGTGAAGTTAAAAAAAGCTGTGGATCTGTAATAAAGCTCAAATCGGTGAATGATTCTATACATCAACTAACAATGGATCAAGATTCATTGATCAGATGATGTGGATAAAGCTATAATAACTTACATTCTAAAACAGTAAATCATGATCGTGTAGTTATAAAATCTAGAGGATGAATAACTTTTAAATTATATTAACAAAATACTGTTGTCAATGACTCTGAATCCCCTAAATCAGCCTGTTGCTTTCGCATGCAGCTAGACAAATTTCAATGACTCTGAAGTCGATACATTGAGTGCCAGGTTGCGTTCTTCCACTTTCATATATTTTTTTCAAACAAGATGAGATTTCAGTTACAGGTCATATTCAGGTCGCTGAAGCGACGACGAAGGGGGTCGCTGAAAACAATGCAAATCCACGAATTCTATTGAAGCGTATACTCATGGGGGCACTTTGAACATCGGTGGCATTAGTTTCCATTTCTCAGAGCAAAACTAGCAATAGAAATTGAACGAGCGAGCTCACAAGGGAGAAGAGGCTAAGAACTGAAGCATGCAAGCTAGAAAATGAGCAATAATGAGAAATCCTCTCATCCAACCCACCCTGGATTGTAAACACCAAAAGAATTGGACCGGCAGACCAGCTGTACGTGTTGCCATTTATACTGAAAGAAGTGCATAGGAAGATTCTTGTAAGTGGAGCTGGAGTCAAACCAAACATTATTAGATTCAATTTTTTAAGAACAGAGTAAGTGGATCTGCTCTACAAAATGTGTAACTATTTCTCCAGCTCAACAACTCAAGATTCATTCTAGATTTGATGTTCTACCAAACAGACCGTTTATGTGTGTTAATAATAGTAACAAGAGAATATAATGGGAAGGTGTACGGTATGATGTGGAGATGACAAAGGGAAGCAATAAAACGAGAATATGCTTGGAATTATATGATAGTTGCCTCAGATGGTAATAAAGTGACGCTTCATACACAATACCTATCTTTTGCTGGAAAGAATAATGCAAGTGTTTGTTGAGTCAGCTCATCTCATGTTCCATCCGTTTCCTAGGCACCTAATTCGAATTGGACTGATTGGGAATCCAAAAGGTTAGGGCAGTTGACGCAGTTGCAAACATTGCTCGACGGGGAGCCCACTTCAAAGCAGTGATAGGACCAATATGAGTGTTCCAACAAGCAATCTACAAAAGGAGACAGTTTAAGAAAAAGAAAAGCACACACTAAAAGCATGGTTTAAGAAAGAGCACCTCTTGTATTGAATTGATATTCCAAGCATGCAAGGTACCATCACCAGATCCTGCAAAATCGAGAAAATATTGTTCTCAACAAAAACTTCCATCACACAACCTGAAATATTGTTTTACCAAAAACATATTCTCACAATCAAAGTTCCAAGATTAGTTATATGAGCATATATATAAGCCTTCACTTTCAGCAGTAGCGCTTCAAAACTGTCAATGGTTCAACCTACTAGCATATCATATGATGCTAATTTTCTATGGTGTTATATTGTGCATGAAAAGCAGAGCATGTAATGCTGAAAAAATATTATATTCAGATGGTTAAAGGCAGTTTGAAGGTGAAACATCTTTTCTGACTAATTATTAACTCTCTTCTTATAGTAGAGTCAACAAATGCACAAGGCAAGTCAAACATTTTAAATGTAGATGTTTTGATCACACACACATATACATATGTATTGTACATACATATGTATGTATGTATGTATGTATGTATGTATGTATGTATGTATGTATGTATGTATGTATGTATGTATGTATGTATGTATACATATAACAGAATACATACACACATATACATATGTATTGTACATACATATGTATGTATGTATACACACATGGCAGTGTTGTGCACGTTATTTGGCTAAACAGCACATGAGGGTATTCAGGATCCTGTTCTTGTTTCCCGCACACCTTTCCCCAAGGCTGGCCCTGAGAGGGGGCAGATAGTGCAACCGCCCTGGCCCCCCATATATGTATATATGTACAGGGCTGATAGAAGATATTTCTCTTGTATTTCAAAAGACAGGAATACAAAGAATATATATAGGGCCTCAACCAAGAGTCCATCATCCTGATTTATAGCAACAGAATCAGGGAGGAGATCTGGGAGGCTGCACAAAGGAAAGAGCCAGGTGGGAGAGACTCAACCACCAGCCATATAAAAGGCAGGAGATAAACTAAACAGGAAGGGAGATAGATAATATCTCTAATAAGGGAAAACTTAAGTATATACTAGCATCCAAAGCTGCAAAAAAAAAAGCATTTCATGGTCCAATGGCCAAAGGCCAAGGCACCATCATGGGTTCGATCTAGCAACAGCTGTGAATTCAGCAATTTTTTTCATTTGGCAGTGTTGCCTATTCGGTTAAAGTACTTGAATAAAGAGGTGCAATCCAACAGCTGTGAATTCAGCGATTTTTTCCTTTGACAGGTATATGAATATTGTGTATCAGTAGGATTTCACATATATACACATAAATTAAATTTGAGTACTATATTATTGTTATATCATTATAACGATCCCTAAATTTTAGTTTGCCCCAGCCCCCGAAATCTCAGGACTGGTCTTGCCAGGAGGATCATGGCCAGCCACTAGCAGCAGAGGAGGTGAAGACAATACATCCCTTGCCAGGAGGAGCGTGGGGTCTGTTCAAGAGGCGCTGAAGTAAAAGTTTACTACCATGGAGGTGGGCTACCAGGGGGAGCGTGGGGTGGGTTTGAAGGTGTACTGTTTAGCTATATAACGCCTGCAGAAGTTCTCTTTCTATTGTGAAATGAAAAAACTAAAATATTATGGTCTTACCCGAAATTACAAATTGACCATCTGGAGTGAAAGCAGCTTCAGTTGCTATATTGGGAGACGACTCCAAACTAAAGCCACACCTCTGCAAAAGGAATGTGAGGATGACAATGATTTCATTTGAAGAAATTATGCACTTCCTAGTTCAATATCAGAAGCAAAATTTGGCTGCAAGACAAGTAACAGACCTTATCCCCTCCATATGCATCCAGAACATATATATGGTTGTTAGTTGTTGTCAAAAGCATAGATTTGCCATCATTGCTAAATTTGATGTCAGAAACTTCAGCTGTGTCTCCACCGACCAAGAAAGTGTCAAATGGACCCTGAAATTTGATTTTGCACACAAGATAAAAAGTTTCGCAAGTCTTATAGGAATTTACAGTTTTCAGATTCAGGTTGAATACCAACCTTGTCATATGACCGGGAATCAAATAGCTTAATAGCACCTCCCTCCATTGCTACGGCAAAAACGAGACCCTGCTGATCATATGCAACAGAAGGCCTACCACGCAAACGTAGTATACCCTGAATGCTAAATAAAGTGAGCATCAAAAGCACTCAGATGACAAATGGTACTTTTAATCTGCTAAATGTAAATTGTGTATCTATGATTGATCTCATTAAATAAGGAATGGTGTCCAAACCTGACAAGCATTTACACGAAGATCCCAAATCCTGACACTGTGGTCGAGTGATCCTGACATAAAACTATCGTTGACAGGTGACATACATAGTGAAACAACCCTGAAATGAAATAAAAGGAGCACGCCTCTCATAATGTATCCTAAACATAATTGTGGGTTGCCAGGCAAGAAAGAAACAAGAATATAGCCAACCTGTCGTTGTGTCCTTTAAAATATCTCAAACAGCGGTTGTCATACAGTGATAGATAACGAAGAGATTCTGCTGACTCTAGATTGTATCTTGATGAACACAAGATGGAACTTGGATGGTGGGTAAAACAGACACGATCAGCACCATGTTTCCTATGATATGTAGTCTTCAGCAACCTAAACAATAGTCCCAGTTATAGCACTAGTTAATAAGAACTAAGAAGTCAGGAAACTTGCACAATGGATTATCGAACACTCAATAGTTCAGTTAGCACGAAACAAAGCAAAATGACAGCATCACACAGAGCTTGGTGCAGAACAGGTTAAATCTAATGAAAACAGAAATAAATACATGGATAGGGAAAATTAAAGGAGGCCGTAACATACTGAGATGCTGAGTTGCTGACAGTATGAGTGCATAGCCCCTGGCAATATGGTTAGTCAGACAGAATACAGTACAGATCATAGAAGGGCATCAACATCAATGTATATCCACCAAATGAAAGGACAAACATGCACACACGAAGATATTGTCATCTCCTAAGTTCCTAACAGTAGAACCCACCACACATCACAACCCTAGCATAAAGCTGACCATCAAACTCTCAAATCTAAAAGCCAAAGCCAAAACTGATAATGCAGCACAGCCCACACTCGTGTATCCAACTCTACAGGTTGCAGCAATCTACAGATTATGGTCTAAGGAACACAGGTCGAAGGGGGGGATCAAGCGGCACAGCGCACTCACGTCGCGCTGGTGATGTTGTAGAGGCGTATGGAGTCGTCCTCGCTCGAGGTGACGAGGAGATCCTCCTTGCGGTGGAAGTCGAGGCAGCTTATCTTCCCAGCCTGCCAACGATTCGAGTAGGCATCACAGCGAATTAGAGCTTTCGGCCAAAGCCATGGGGATTTTCGCGGTGGAACTCACGTAGTCGGTGAAGACCGCGCCGATGGCCATCCCGCGGACGATCTCGTCATCCAGCTGGGACAGCGTCGCTGCCGCCATCGTCTTTACCACGGCGGTGTCTGATGACTCTGATCACCCGCGCCGCCGCCGCCGCCCAGTCGTTCTCCGATCTGCTGTCCTGGGTGATAGAGGGAACAGGGGATTAGTACCGATAGCGAAACGGACGTGATGAGCTGCCGACTCCGGTCGCGAATCGGCGCCGTTGATTTGCTATAGGCAAGTAGCCTTCTCATCTCTCAGTTTTTCCTAAGCTAAGCGTTTAGTTTAGCGTCAATTATTTTTAAAATTAATTTACATTTAGTATTTCAAATTAATGTTTAAATATTCGATGTGATACGAGCTAAATTTTAGTCCATAGAATCAAACACCCGCTGATTCTATGGACCAAAATTAGTTCATGTCACATCCCGTCGGATGTTTGAATATCAATTTAAAAAACTAAATATGAATTAATTATAAAAATAATTGCAGAACCGAAAGATTATTAGCGAGATGAATATAATATGCCTAATTAATTCATAATTAGCAAATGTTTACGGCAACATCATATTATCAAATCATGGTGTAATTAGTCTTATTAGATTCGGCTCGCCAATAATCCACCGATTATAAATGGGTTTTATAAATAGTCTATATTTAATGCTCCAAAATAGTATATAAATATTTGATTTGATGAGGGCTAAAATTTAGCCCCCCAATTCAAACATCAGTCCAAAAATTTAGTCCCGTCACATCATATATTTGGATGCTATTTTGGGGTATTAAATGTATACTACTTATAAAAACTCATTCATAATCAGTGGATTATTCACGAGACAAATCTAACGAGCCTAGTTATATCATAATTTGATAATGTGATGCTACGGTAAACATTTACTAATTATGGATTAATTAGATTTAATAAATTAAGCTCACAGATAATTTTCTGGTTCTGCAATTATTTTTATAATTAGCCCACATTTAATTCTTCGAATTGATATCTAAACATTCAATATGACACACACTAAACTTTAGTCCATTAAAACAAACATACGCCAAATCAGACTCTAACTTCGTGGCTTTTTAGTCTAAACTTTACAAAATAGTTTATGTTCTAACTTTCACAGTTCTTTAATTTTCCACTTTGAAAATCGTATTTTCACAGATCCATTCAGTTTTTAGAAACCGATTCAAAATTTTGAACTAAAAAATTATTTGTCATTCTAGTTATAATCTCAGATAGTTCTGACCTCCTACTTATCATTCTAATAAGTCTTAAACAATAAAATAGTAATTTAAATATCAAATTATATTTCCACGTGACAAAAATGGTGAATTTTTAGTGAGACACGTGTAATTGTTCGCCAAGATGGCATCCACGTCGGACTGACTCGGTGACAACGAAGAACGCTGGGCCCCACCAGGCAGCGGGAATGAAGGAAATGTTCCGCCCGGATCCAATCCAGCCTCGGCGTGGTGGCTCCCGTCTCCGATCTCCCCGCCCGTCTCCTTCCACCACGCAAACGCCGCCGTCGCGCGCGCGCCCCGCCCCGCCCCGCCCCGCCCCGCGCATTGCAGTTCAGTGGCCGCTGCGGACGCGGCCTGCTGCCAAACCCCGCCGCGCAGCGCCGCGACGCCCCCACCCCAAATGGCAGCCGGCCGCGGTTAGGTGGGCGAGGGTCGTTAGATATATACGCGCGGGCGCGCGCTCTGGGCAGATCCAGATCCAGCGGCGGCATGGCGGGGGCGGTGTCGGCGCTGTTTCTGCTCGACATCAAGGGCCGCGTCCTCGTCTGGCGCGACTACCGCGGCGACGTCTCCGCGCCCCAGGCCGAGCGGTTCTTCGCCAAGCTCCTCGACATTGAGGTAGCAAGCGATCGCGGCAACTTCTCACCTCGCTGCTCCGCCATCCATTTCTCGTAGATCTGTGGAATGCCGGCTTTTCGCTAAGCCCTGCCGTTTTCGGATGATCAGAGCGACTCGGAGGTGCACTCCCCCGTCGTCCATGACGACGCCGGCGTCTCCTACATGTTCATCCAGCACAACAACGTCTTCCTCCTCACAGCCGCCCGCCAGAACTGCAATGCCGCCAGCATACTACTCTTTCTCCACCGAGTCGTCGATGTATGCCACCATCTTCACAGCAACATTGTGCATTCATCAGTATGAGCATTGAGCAATAGCACTGGATTTTGGTTCCTATGATTTGTGCGTGAACATAGGTATTCAAGCATTACTTCGAGGAGCTAGAGGAGGAATCGTTGAGGGACAATTTCGTAGTCGTGGTATGCGGTGTGCTTGTGTGTTATGTGAATTGGTACTGGGTTTGCTTCGATGGGAGTTGCTGACACTAACATTGGAGGATTTGATGTTCGTTGTTGATTGTAGTATGAGTTGCTTGATGAGATGATGGACTTTGGGTACCCGCAATACACGGAAGCAAGGATCCTGAGTGAGTTCATTAAGACAGACGCATACAGGATGGAGGTCACTCAGAGGCCACCCATGGCAGTGACAAATGCTGTGTCATGGAGGAGCGAGGGAATTCAGCACAAGAAGAATGAAGTCTGATACATCACACCTGTGTTTTTGTTCTTTGGATCATGTAGATGTGTGATGGACTTAGAAAATTGTCGAACTTTTTGCGTTGCAGGTGTTCTTAGATGTGGTGGAGAGTGTCAACATTCTCGTTAACAGCAATGGGCAGATAGTGAGGTCTGATGTAATTGGTGCACTGAAAATGCGAACATTTCTAAGGTAGTAACTCCATGATATCATTCTTATATCATAAATTCACATTGTGCTTATAACTCACCTACTTCCGTGATAAATTTGACGGGAGTTGCCGTTGTAGAATTTTAGAGGTTTTGAACAGTGTATTTATTTATATGATGTATCCAAGGATAGTGAAGGGTCTATACAATATTCTTCCAACTACAACATATATGTTGCAGGATAATAGCATCAAGCAGTACATAATGAATGGACTTTATTATAGTATGTTGTGAATGATAATTAGACTAGCCATTTAACTGACTAGTTTGTCTTTCAGACTATCTGGTAGATTGCCCAAATATTGTTTTACTATCACTATGTTTCCCAAGTATCCAGTTTGGCATATGCATCGTAGCTAATATGCATGTGCTTGTAACAGTGGAATGCCCGAGTGCAAACTTGGGTTGAATGATAGGGTTCTCTTGGAGGCTGAAGGCCGGACAACTAAAGGAAAAGCTATAGATCTGGATGATATCAAATTTCATCAGTAAGATACTAAGATGACACTATTACTATGATTCTTTTTTATCAAATGTATTTCTTTTCGATTAAATCAGCCATCTTACAACTCTGTGCTGGCCCATCATCCTTCTTTAGGTGCGTTCGGTTGGCCAGATTTGAGAATGATAGAACTATATCCTTCATTCCTCCAGATGGATCGTTCGATCTGATGACCTACAGACTTAGCACCCAGGTTTGTCCCTGACTGAGCTTTACAGCCAGGAAATTGCTAGGTCCTGCCATGCTTTTCACACTATCATCCCTTGGTCCTTCCCGCAGGTGAAACCTCTTATCTGGGTAGAAGCACAAGTAGAGAAACATTCAAGAAGCCGGATACAGATCACAGTGAAGGCAAGAAGTCAGTTCAAAGAAAGGAGGTGTTTTTATATAAAAACCCAATAATATGCCTCTGCATTGGTGCCCAACTTTCAGAAGAGTTACTATCATTGTTTTTCTCATTTCCAGCACAGCAACAAATGTAGAAATCGAAGTACATGTGCCTGAGGATTCCACAAACCCAAATATAAGAAGTTCAATGGGTTCTGCGGCATATGCACCTGAGAGGGATGCAATAGTCTGGAAAGTAAAATCTTTTCCCGGTGGCAAGGTAAGTACTGATCTTATATTGGATTAATGATTTGCTAGGGCCATCGATTCTAATTTACTAGGATTTATCCATTAGGAATATATGTGTAGAGCGGAATTTAGCCTTCCAAGCATAACCTCAGAAGAAGCAATGCCTGAAAAGAAGGCTCCAATACGTGTGAAATTTGAGATACCATATTTTACTGTGTCGGGTATTCAGGTAATCTGTCAGCTTACATTGCATATCTTTTACCAATATGCTTGAACTTCCTCTGGTATCTTACGCTGTTGGTTTTGTACTTTTGCAGGTTCGCTATCTGAAAATCATTGAAAAAAGTGGATACCAGGCCCTTCCTTGGGTTCGATACATCACAATGGCTGGTGAATATGAGCTGAGACTTATCTGATTTTCCCAGCCCTGGTTGCTG
Organism: Zizania palustris; assembly: GCA_019279435.1. Classification (NCBI taxonomy): domain Eukaryota; kingdom Viridiplantae; phylum Streptophyta; class Magnoliopsida; order Poales; family Poaceae; genus Zizania; species Zizania palustris. The sequence continues at coordinate 52,674,218 of JAAALK010000082.1, read as the reverse complement.
GAAGAAACGAGTGATTTCCTAGAGTCCAACCCTCCAATGGTGGCATTTGCGGTGACAATTCAGATGACATTTACTTGCAGGACGGGTTCTAAAGTTTCATGCTTCCGTCATGCAAGCAAGCAAGCGAGGAAAGCTTGTTGACAGCCCTGTTATTGATTTTTACCCATGTTTGCTGTAAGTTGGCCATCGGTATACGTCCCAGAATCTTCAATTCTTTTTCTCATTTTTCTCCCAGTTAATATTTCTCGTTTCATTACAAATCTATCTAATCTTCTGATGTCAAAAGCTTGGATTGTGTTTCTCCTATATATTTATTTAACAAGATTGGATTATGTATTTCTCCAGTACTTGTCTAAGATCCTTCTGAACTAAATGTGCTACACTGCTTCTGCATTGCCGTAGTGTGGATTTAGGAGGGGGTCTACTGGGACAGTCTGATGAGCTGACATGATCGTATCGGGTCAGGACATGAACTAGCATCATGATCTCTGCTCCTTAAAGCAATACGAATGGTTATTAAAGTTTCTGAAAAAATTACCACTGATAAAGGGCATACATCGGTATATCTCACTGCACGAAAGTTCAAATCAAAACTCGATATACGTAATAAGAAAGATGACAGATTTAGTTGTGATCACTGTATGCACTGTTTACACTGTATCTTTGGTTACTAGATATGTTTTGCTTATAAATATGTAAGTAGAGTTTTGGATTGAAATTTTGTAGGATAGTTCAGGTCTGTTTGTGGAGCCATCACAACTTTTTCCAAACAGCTTTTTTTAAGCAATCCAATGTATATATTTTTTTCCAGTCAGCTTAAATTCTGAGTCCAGATTATAGATTAGAATCTAGAAATTAGAAAATATCACTTAATTGAATTCTAATTATTAGCTAGATACTAAAAATCTTTAAGCTTCCATAATTTGTTTCTGTTGCGCTGTTCTGAAGGTAAATTAAGGAGGAATTTTTTTAAATAATTTTTTTAAAAAAAAAACAAATATGTATACCCGTTTCAAAAAATTGCATAAGTAACATGTGGTCGGCGCTTCAAGTGCCGACTCGTGCCACGTCAACTTCAGTCAGCACTTCAAGTATCGACTGGATGTTGTCCCCTATTAGATTCTGTCACGTCAGCATAAGTCGGTCTTGAAGTGTCGATTAAAGCTGACGTGGCATCTGGTCGGCACTTGACACGCTACTTTTGCAAATTCTTCAAACAAATGTAAAGATTTGATTTTTTTAAAAAAAATATTTTTTTAAAAAAATTCAATTAAAGAGCGTAGTGGCAGCAAAAATCTCAAGCCTTTTTTTTATCTTTTTTGAAGTTAGATACAACACCATCACCCCTGTCTTACGATCAATTAACACGTAGGCGTGCATGCACACATAATTAATGCATGGCTCACGCACGTGTGCTAATTAATGTACATGTTTGATTAATCGATCAGGTGATTTTGGCCGCGATGGCGAGCGTGCTGGAGACGACGCGGGCGACGTGGCGCTGCATGCCGTCGTAGATGGACTCCACGCCCATCTCCTCGAAGCTGTCGTCGCAGTCGCCGGCGAAGGTGCTCGCCGCCGTCATCTTGGAGATGATGTTGGCTCTGGTGTCGTTGGCGTCGACGCACCGCTGCGCCTGCTCCAGCTCGTCCACCAGGTCGCCGTAGCTCTTGCTGCACGTGTCCAGGATGGACGCCATCGGGTTCCCCAAGTGCGACGCCCTCTTCGCCTCCTCGAACTTCGCCTTCGCCGCCGCCGCCTTGCTCAGCGACACCGTCAGCGCCACGCGCAGCAGCTGCCGCGGCGACCCCGCCGCCGCCCCCGGGATCTTCGCCCTCAGCGCGTGGCACATCTTCTTGTACCTCACCTGCAACGCATGCAACACAATGCAGTCGAAGATGGTTGGAGCGAATCGATCTCTCGCCGTGATCCATTACTGAGCTAATAATTGCACTTGCACGTCTTGCCGGCCGCTGCTTACATGGTCGCAGGTCCAGGCGCACTGGTCGACGCCGTCGGCGAGGGGTCTGGCGGAGTTGCCTGCAGCTGGGTCAACGATGGGGCGGACGAGGCGGCCATCGACGGCAACGAAGGCGGTGGCGACAGCGACGACGAGAACGGCGATGACGAGCCGGGCCATGGTGTTTATTGTCCTCTTCCTCCTCTCCGGCCGCCCTCGATCGATGGTTTCTTGAGGAACTAGTGTAGCTCGAGGGCCGGCCAAGAAAGAGAGCAGAGAGGCGAGCAACAGGCTGAGATGCTACAATGGTTTGTGTTTGGTGATGGCTTCGCCTCCGACGTGAATCCGGTTTATATAGGAGAGGTGAAGGGTGGAGGAGGAGGTGAGGTTCCATGGCCATGGTTTCTTCCCGGATTGATGGTCGCATGGATCGCCATGGTTTCAGGTTCTCTCTAAACTTGTGTTGCCTTTTTTACCTTTGTATATATGCTCTCTAAATTTGGGTGCTATTTGGTTTTGCACTGCAAATTTGAATCAAATCCCAAAATTTATTTTATTTGGTCCAACACTGTAACGCAACAAAACAAAAAAGTGGAGGATTGGTTCTATGTATTAAAGTTTAGTCTGTGTAATGTCGGTTTCATATTGGATGTTTAGATATCAATTTGAAGTACTAAAGGTGACTGAGTGAACTAATTATAAAAATAATTGTAGAATCAAATAATTATTCATGAGATGAATTTATTAAGCACAATTAATCTAGCAAATGTTTACCGTAGCATCACATTACCAAATTATGATGTAATTAAGCTCATTAGATTCATCTCGCGAATAATCCACCAATTATAAATATGTTTTATAAATAGTCTATATTTAATATTCTAAAATAGTATTTAAACATTCGGAGACTAAAGTTTAATCCTCCTAACCAAACACCCCCTAAACACATATATCACAATTTATTACACTATGTAAATCTGTTCATGTTACAAAACCAATAATCAAACACCATATGGTATTACTTTTTTACATGTATGGCCTAATTACCTGATGGCCTCAGCTATACTTTTATTTTTACACCAATTTGTTTCAGTTTTGCTTACGAAAAGAGAGCCTAATTACGTATGGCCTCAGCTATATTTAACTAATTTTATAAAAAAAGAATTCAACAATTATAACATCAAATTATTTTATTAAATATAGGTAAAGATAGTGTAATTATCAAATATTATAAATGGCAATATGTTTTTATTTAAAACATAAATTCGACTGTAAGAAATCAAACAACTTACAATTTAAAATAGAGGCAGTAGTTGTGTTCGGAACAATCAGCAAGAAGTCAGCAGGATGGAATTATATTCTGAAAGGAACGCGAATTTCTTGCTCAATTATACGGGATTATTAGAAACATAATTATATATACTTTTTTCATTACATAATTGTATTTACTATAAATATTATTTGTTCGCCACGTAATAATAATAAACAATAATTACAATAATAATATTATCATACGTGTCAGGCTCGACCTGCCACAGCTTCACCGGTCATCATCCTCTCCGTCGTCTCCTTGTCCGGCGACTTGCCGGACGAAGTCCCCTTTGCCGAGGCACGACTCCGGGAGGACGACGCCGACGGTCTTCCCGAACGCCTGGTGGCAGTAAGCGGACGCGTTCTGCCCGTCGGCCATGGTCAGGTTCACGTTCTCCAGCGTCAGGCGGCTGCACGGCGCGGCGTCGCTGCACGAGAACGTCACAGCCCGCTCCGTCGCCGACGTGCCGGTGATTCCCACGTAGTTGATCTCCCCCACCGTCACCGCGCTCCCGCCCTGCAGGATCCACAACCACAACTCCCCAGCATCAGTTGCAACGTGCAAGTTCAGTCTGCTGCTCCACCATGTGTGTTCATCGTACCTTGGATCCACACGGGATCTTGTTGCTCGAGTAGTGCTGATCGATGATGATCGGGTTGCTGACGTTCTTCATCAAGATGTCACCGAACTTCACCTTGCGGGCGGTGCCGCAACCATCCTGAACAACAACAACAACAACAACAACAACAACAATGGCAGTAGCAGGCAGCAGCTTGAGTTCAGTGTGATCTTGAGCTCCTCACAAAGATTCATGCTTACCGGCCAGGTCTTGATGCGTACGCCGTTTTCAGTGTTGGAGATGAACAAGGTATCCATCTTGATTTTTTCTACTCTGTGGTAACTTCGGTTCTCGCCTAAGCCTCCAATACTGACAAGCACACGCATGTGGAGTGTGTTTGGGCAGGAATTTTTTTGGATTCAGCTCAAAATTATTCAGAAATTCTACTTGACAGATGGAGAAAAAGGTTACCTGATGCCATGGCCAGGTCCGCAAGAGATGGCTCTCAGACGCACATCCGTGGAATTGCCCACAATCGAGACGCAATCGTCGCCTGAATTATGTAACATAAAGATGGGGGAAGTGTTTATCATTGTGCTGCTGCTACCGAGTCTGAAACTCTGAAAAAACTGACAGTTTTTACAGCGGGAGATGGGAATGTACCTGTGGAGATCAGGTTGTCCATGATGTGGACGTTGCGCGAGCTGACGACGAGGACCCCGGTGGTGTCCGGGCTATGCTCCGGCGAGGTCACCCTCAGGTAATTCGCCTCGACGTGGGAGCACCGGGTGAACGTCAGGTGGCTCTGCTGGCTGTTCTGCAGGGTGATCCCCTTCACGCTGATACCCTGGCAATCCTCGAAGTGAAGAGCCTGCAAATTTAGAGCAAGAAATGCGATTGATCGATTCATCTTGTGGTCGGCGACGCCTCTCGAGCTGGCAAAAATTGTCGTCGAAATCGACCCAAAAATTTCACCTTTGGAGCAGCTTCGTTGGTGCAGTTCTGCAAAGGGCATTGTCCAGAACATGAGAGCTCAGATCTTCTCCACTGCAATGGCAACATCGAGGGGTAATAGCTAGGGGGGAGCGCCATTGCTTACCTCGGTCTCGTTGTGCGGCGTATTGCACGACCGCTCCCACCACTGCTGCCCCCGGCCGTCGATGACGCCGCCGCCGCTCACAGACAGGTCTCTCACGCCTTGGAAGTGGAGCCACTTGCCGCGGTCGCTCTCCGGCCAGTCGTCGGGGCTCTCCGGCGCGACGATGTTCCCGGAAATCTGAAGAATCGCAAGCCGGCGAGCCGGGATTAACGAACTAGGAGCATAAGATGAAAGGGGGAGGGGGAGGGGGGTAGATGCGCACGAAGAGTTTGGTCTCGTCACTGCAGGGTCCGGTGAGCGTGACCGGCCAGATCAGGTAGGACTTGGCGGCGGGGACGTGGAGGAAGCTGTGGTCGTCGGTGGCGCAGGCGGCGCTCCAGGCGTCCACCAATGCCTGTAGAGACAGTCAGACCCGAGACGGCGAGAAAGACACCATTCGTACGGTGCTAAGGTACAGTAATTGCGTGCCTGCGTGTCGTTGGCGACGCCGTCGCCGACGGCGCCGAAGTCGTCGAGCGAGAGGAGGGTGCGGGGCTCGGCGGCGCGCGGCAGGAGCAGGAGCAGCAGCACGGCCGCCACCACGCCGGCGAGCGTTCGTCGCGGACGCCGTCGCTCTCCCAGCGTCATCCTCTCGAACGATACGTGTGGCAAGCGGTCGTCGACCAGTCGCAGCCAATGCCAAGCTCAAGCTTAGCTGAGCTCGCTGCCAGTTAAAGTGGGAGATAAATTTATCGGAAGCGAGATTTAAAAGCTTAAATCTTTATGCATTTCATCTCCACACACGCGGGGTGTACAGCTTACAGATTTTGTGCCCACGCACGCAACGCCACAAACGACACGTCGTCTCGGTACAAAAGTAAAAAAAAAAATCACAAGTATATGGTAGTATAACACTTGAGCTTCTGCCGGTGCCGGTGCCGGTGCACGTGGCGGCGCGGCCGTCAAGAATCGAGACGGTCCGGCGTGGTGTCCCGGAGCATCCGGGGGGCTCGCTTGGCGAGGCAGGACGGCGGCACGACGGTGCCGGCCGTCTTCCCGTACGCCATGTAGCAGAACCCCGACGCCGCGCCGCCGCCTTCCATGGTCAGGTTGACGTTCTTCAGCTCCAGCTCCCGGCACGGCACGGCGTCGCTGCACGCGAACTTGACCGCCTGCTTCGTCGCCGACGTGCCGCGGATGTCCACGAACTCAACCTTGCGCACCCGCACCGCCTGCGTCTGCAACGCACATGAAAAAGCTTAACCAGCTCAGTGTCCGAAATCCGAATCGACCAACACAAATCCAGACGATTCACAGTTCACGCGAATCTGCAAGCGAAGCCAGTGTCAACCTGGTTTGCGCAGGGAGTTGCCTGGTCGCAGTAGTACTGGTCGATGATGATGGGGTTGGACACGTTCTTCATCACGATGCTCTCGAACCTCAGATTGTATGCAAACCCCATCCCTCCCTGATCAAACACAAATTTTCAAATGTTTCTCACTTAATTTCTCAAAAGATTGTTCCTGTCAGAATTCACAAGCAGTTGATTTTTTTTTCATGCCTGCCAACTCTTGATCCGTACACCGTTTGTGGTGTTTGTAAGCAGGCAGGTGTCCACCTTCACGTTCTGCACTCTGTCAGTGGTCCGGTTCTTGCCTAAGCTTCCAATACTGACGAACACAAGTGCTACATGTTAAATCGACAGTTCCAGGAGCAGATTCCTCAGAAGGAATCCACATGAAATGTCTTTTTTTTTAAAAAAAAAATGGATGGAATCCTGGAAGAGGAGTAGATTTTTTTAAAAAATAATATTTTTTAAATAAGTTTTCAAATTTGTATTTTGATTTTGAAAATTTGCATAAGTGTCGACTGAATGCCACGTCAGAAATCTGTACGACGATTTTAAAGAATTGCAAAATTGGTTACCGGTCAGTACTTGAAGTGTCGACTGGTACCACGTCAGCTCCAGTCGTCACTTAGTGTCGAGTGGATGTTGCCCCTATCAGATTCTGTCACGTCAGTTCCAGTCAGCACTTAAAGTACCGATTGAAGCTGACGTGACACCAGTCTGTACTTCAAGTACCGATCGATACCTATCTTTACAATTCTTCAAAATCATTATACAGATTTGATTTTTTTTTTAAAAAAAATATTATCTCGGAAAAAAACTCGAGAGGAGTGAAGTGGAGACCTAACCTGATACCATGGCCAGGTCCACATGAAATGTCTTTCACTCGGACGTCAGAGCAGTTGCCGACCATTGAGACGCAATCATCTCCTGAAAAAAAAGGTAATTAAAGACACGACTAATCATGCAGCTAATGAGTGCTGTTAGCTCTGAAAGGAAAGCACAAGAATTTGACCAGAAGCAGCAATGTTTGACTCGATTAGTTATGTATCAAGTTTTTTTTTATGGTCAGAATCAGACACTCGATTGACTTTGATAATGCAAGCAGATAGATGAACTGGATTGCCTTGGCGAGATACTGTTAAGATGTCACCGTCTGAAAAAACTGAAGATTAGGTCAAGCTTGTAAGCAAGCAGGGACCTGTCATGATCAGGTTATCCTTGATCTCGACGTGGGAGGTGTCGTTGAGGTGGATGCCGTCGGTGTTGGGGCTGTCGCCCGGCGCGGCGACGCGGAGGAAGTTGGCCTTCACATCGGAGCAGCGGGTGAAGACCAGGTGGAACTGCGGCCCGTTCTGCAGCGTGACGCCCTGCACGCTGACGCCCCTGCACTCCTCGAAGTGGACCGCCTGAGGAGAGCAATCAACAGAGGATCATCGTCGTGCACTCGCCGACGCCGCCGCCGGCTGTGCTCCGGCACGTCGCGGCCGGAAGGAGACGGGAGCGTCGAGCGTTTCATTCTTTCACCTACCTTGGGAGGAGCCCGCGTGTTGCAAGGCTGCAAGAAGTCGAGAATTCAGATGCTTCCACGGTTCGGAGCTCAGAGTTTGGACTTTAGTGGTGGATGGTTTTACCTTGGTCTTCTTGCGCTTGCAGGAGCGCGCCCACCACTCGCTTCCCCTGCCGTCGATGGTGCCGCCGCCGCTGATAGACAGGTCGTCGACGCCGTAGATGTAGAGCCACTTCGTGGGGTCGCGGCCGGCCCACTCGTCGGGGCTCGCCGGCGCGGCGATTGTCCCGGCAATCTGTCGCGGACAGAGAATGCGGCGCGCGATTGAGCAAGCGACGCTGCAGGGGAGGAAGGAAAGAGGAGAGGCGCGGAGACGACATGAAGCTCACTTACCAGCAGCTTGAGCTTCTTCCTGCAGGGGCCGGCGAGATGCAGCGGCCAGATCTGGTAGGTCTTCCCGGCGGGCACGGCGAGGACGGCCTGCTCCGTGGAGGCGCAGGCAGCGTTCCAGGCGTCCAAGAAAGCCTAAAGAAACAGAGCACGCCGTCGTGTCAGAATTCTCGCCGGCTAAATTGCAGCAACCATTGATCGAGCCGTAACAGATACCTGCGTGTCGTTGGCAATGCCGTCGCCGACGGCGCCGAAGTCGTCGAGGGTGAGGAGGACGCGGGCCTCACCGACGCCAGAGAAGCCAAGAGCCACGAGAGCCGTGGCCGCAAGCAGCGGCAGCAGCGACACGGGAATCGCCATTGATTCCCCGCACCCCCGCCGAGCTGCCCTGCCTAGCTACCTACCTACCTACCTCGGCGCCGCCGTTACGACGCGCCGAACAGGGAGGAATCGATTGGAGGTGGGGAGAAGCGAACGCCGGAAGAAGCAGGTCAACAATAGCAAGACACCCAACAGCTACTACTAATAGCATTCATGTGCCGGCTTGTACCCTGGTCGCCTGTGCGGCTTGGCCTGTACGAGTTGCTTTGCCGGGAGGAAGACGGTGAATTCAGCCATGGTGATTGCGAGGTTTCTTCATGCTATCGCCGGGAAGAAGAGCAAATGAAATGGCCGTTATCTGTGGGATCAATCACAAAAGCTCAATCAGGGATCGGCCAACCACATCCATCTGCTTTTCCTGATTGATTTGTTAGGTGATTAAAAAGATTCCACCTTTCAGGTCTATTTGGAACGAAAGATTTGATAGTTTGCCACACTCCAAGCAATCAAGGAGATAATGAGCTACACATTTTTCTTGTCATCTTTTTCTATATTTATTGACTTAAATAATCATATATGTTATAGTTAAGAACGGTATAATAATTGATGTGGTCGTCTTGAGAGTAGCAAATAATCAATTTTTATTTGGGAACTTCTAACAACTGCAACTATTTTCAAATCTGAAGCTCCTGTTCTGACTCTAGCTTCAAATTGTGAAATAGAATAGATATAGAATATAAAAATGAACCAAATCTATGTATTCTTACTAAAGATTTTGACCAATTGCTTCTCAAATCTGGAGCTACTCAAACAGACTTTTTGGGTCTATGTAGGTATGTAAGTCTGATGATTAGTAGTAGTAGTACATGGTATCTGAATATTTTCCTGCAAAAGGTCCATTCCCTTGTGCAGATTTTTTTTAATGTAATTAGGCCTGTAATTTCACAGGATTTCAACCAACTAATTCATATCAAATTTATGTATTCCAAAGCAGCCTTAAACATGCCACAATGGCAGCAAGGATTTGGGGAAGGGAATCAGGGGCATTTTGCCCTTCTGTAAAAAAAGATGGCGTAATTTGTGCATTTGGAAGTGTAGCAGCAGGATAGCTGTAAGAGTTCTTGCGTAAAGGAACTGGAACAGCAACCTGGCTTTCTTCAGTTTCACCTCTTCATTTTTCGCCTTCTCACTTTTTTTTTGAGTTTTATAACACAATGTTTCGAGCAAAATGGCTGGATGTATGGTGAACTCCCATTCTCTACAGTGTTCTTGCATTGTACGTTCGTGCAAGGACACAACAGTGGAAATGAAACTCAGGAGCTGACCTAACAAAGCAGCTAATTACAGATTGAATTTCTCTCTCTGTCCCAAACAATTGAGTTTTTGACAATTGCAGCTACTCCAGATTTTGAAACTCAATTGCTGCAAAATCTAAAAAATTAAATTAGAATCTGAAGCTTTCAAACAAGCTATAGCATCCAGTGTTGTTGGTATGGCCTTGCTAAGCATTGGTCCATTACTAATGCTCTGATTAGACACCTTGAACTTTCTTCCCTTTTATCAAGTAGCCACTTTTCTAGCTCTTGAGAAGCATCAAAGTGATCAAAGAATACATATGAGAACATTACAACCATTCTATTTTTTTAAAAGGAAGTAGGAGATTTGCTATTGTATTAGAAGGTAGAATAAAGTAACAAGGGAGGAGAAAAGAAAACCGCTACAATGAGAGAGGAGAAACTAGGCTACGTGGGGGTAGAAAAACTATCGCCGCCCTCGCCAAACGGGGGTTGATGCAAAAAAATGACATCATGCACAATTAGGTTGAAGGTTTGGTTGGAGAGGAAATTATTCCATGGAAGATGCGTCTGTTCCGCTCCTTTCAAATGTTCCAAATGGTGTAGATGATAATACTATTAAGAGTGTGCCGGTGAGTCTTTAGGAATAGCTTGCCAAATGGAAATAAGCTGTCACACCTCTTTTGCGAATACACAGTTGAAGAGAAGGTGTGTCACGCTCTCCTCCTCCTGATCGCAAAGAATACAACACTTGCTCAGAGGCCATCCCCGCTTGGCCAGGTTACAACCATTCTATCATGCTGCTGATACCTCAAATGAGTGGGTCAAGCAGATCCAACCCCTCTGCTGCTTATGTCAGATGTTCTAGGTGATGCCCTGCAAGCATAATTTCTGATCAAAGCCAAAAAAGTAAAAAAAAAATAAACATTTGAGATGCATGTGTCTGAACTCTGAACCCTACTGAACTGAATCAACATGGGAAGCGGTAGTGATTGGTACAGCAAAATTCAGTACGTAGTTGCTAATGTAAGGTAAGCATTTACAGCCAGGAACCAAACACACACAGAAAAGTCTTCAGCTAATCAAACATACAGTGCTGTTCTTACGTGCTTAATAATTTGCATGCCAAATACACAGAAGTTATATGTCAAACCGCATTAATGTCCATGCATGCTGTCACCTGTCAGGACTGGAAACCCCAGCTGATAAAGAGCCGGCGCATATCCAGGGATTGCTCAAGTGGTGTTTTTCTGCGAATTGTTTTGGCCGACAAGTTTGAACACGGTCAGTCTCGATCTGTGCAGATGGCAAATTCTCTGAATTCTGGATCTATCGTCAAAGAAAGCAGCTCACCATGATCGCAAGTAACGTGACGCGGAAGTATGATGGAGATGATTAATGCCACGCGTAACAGGAAAGGAAGGAAGGTAAGAAGGAAAAAAGGACAAAGAAATAGCATTCATGGCTAATGCAAATTTCAGAAAAAGGGCAAACAAGTTTCAGAAAATTCAGACAACTGTTGATCAGCTGCAGCTGCAGAGCAGCTTGGGTAGCTTCAGGTCTCCGCTTCAAGCATCACTGTAATATACACAGGCTCGTTCGGAATAAACTATTTTTAAAAGAATTTTAGAGAATTTAGTTTGGTTCTTGAAAAATCCTATGAAATTCATGCGGTCCAAAAGCCCTAATATACAGGCCACTAAGACATAAACACTTCCAAAACCTACCACAGAAGTGGAGGAAAAGGATGATACTGCACAGTTCGTTAGTTAGTTTGTTCTTCTTTTACCTCATTTGCATTATATGAAGAAGAAAATCAGCTCTCGTCCGAATAGATTAATTGCAAGAAACAGGATCGTCGAGCTCTGCACGGTATAATCCATGGGCACATAGTTCAGACTTAGTATAAATCTCATAACTTTCTTATGCTATTACTACATGCTCCCCCTCCATTACATATTCTCCAAGTCATTTGACTTTTGTAAAAGTTAAAAAATTTCAACTTTGATTAATTTTATAAAAAATATACTAACAATTACAATATCGAATTGGATATTGGAAATATTAGTATATTTTTATTTAAATTTAAACAAAGTTAAAGAAGTTCGATGACTTGCAGTAAAAATGGGGTAGTATGTGGGACGAAAAAATTGTCGAGAAATAAAGGAAACAGTTCTATCGAAGAGGTAACAAGGAGCATGATCCAATTCGACATGATACAATCGACAAAACAGGAAAGAAATCTACAAAAAAAATCGGATGGAGAATGATCCAATCCGATATTCTGATGGATGCTGCATGTACAGATGAGCCAGTAGCTCTGGGCCTCTGGCCAGTCGATCAGTGGCGCCTGGCCTTTGTCCTCGCCTTGCCGCCCTTGCCGCCGAAGAGCCTGCAGAAGCCGCACACGGCGACGCGCGGCGACGGCGGGTCGAGCGCGGGCTGGACGCGCCCGGTCGCCCTATACCCGCCGTGGCCGCTCGACCGGCTACGCTCCACCCGCGCGGCCGCCGCCGTAGCGCCGCCTTCGACCGCCGGCTTGATCTCCCCGGAGAGGCGCCTGTCGTCCCACACCAACCCCGATGACCCCGACCGCCGGAACGTCTCGCTCGACCGCTGCAGCCCCGCCATCGCTCCGCCGCCCGCTTGCGAAGACCGACCACAAGAGCAGACCTGAAGAGACGAGACGAGAAGCCCTATATGTACGAGACGACGCGGCGAAGAAGAAGAAGAAGCAGTCGTTCGCCGAAAACCGAAAGATCGAATTTTTATGGAGGATGGTAGATTAAACCGAAAGGGTCGGCGACGGCGACGGCGACGTGTGACGATTGGGATAGAAAGAGAGAAAAAAAATGGCCGCCACCGCTCACTGCCCTCCGGAGATAATCTATTCTGATCGCCGGCCGTTCGCTGCGGGCGTTTGGTATCAGCTCACCTGTTCCGCTCCGTCGCGGTCAGAGAGAAGAAACGGAAGGGCTCCAATCTGCCGCGCTGGTGGGCGAATGGCCATGGATATCGGTGCATGGTGGCTGGCGCGGCGGCGGCGGCGGCGGCGGCTTGGTCCAAGAACGTGGACCTGCTCCACGTAGGTAGCTCGTTGATATTTGACCATGGAACAAAGCGTGGATGATCTGTGTTGCAGTTAATTTCATCCAAAAGCAAGAGACGCCAATGGTGTCTATTCGCTGCCATCACACCCCTTGGCTACACCCTTTCATTCTCTATATAAACATGTAATCAATCATCAATAAAGGCACTTGTTCATTCTCTCTTTTTGTGTTTGCGTTCAATCTCTTGTGTATGTGTTCTTTAATTTACAATACGTTATCAGCACCTTGTTCTACATTGAGCAACAAGAACAGACAAGAATGAAGAAACAAAAGGTGTTGTTCTTCACAAAAGCAGCCAAAAACATGCGAAAAACTTTCATTACAGAAAGATCAATCGCGAAATTTGGCAAAGGCCGTAGAGAAGAAACACATGTTCTCTTTTTGCTTCCACCGAAGCAACACAGGAAAGAACCAGAAACAAAGAACACATAAACGAAGGAAGAACAACAAAAGAACACACCGGACACAGGTCAATCATGTTCTTCATTTTTTTCTTTCTTTCACAGAACAAGCATATCAAGCCCAAATATGGTGCGGCCGGCCTTAGCCCCACGGAGCCCTCGGTACCCGTGAAGTGTGCCGCCTTGGCCACCTTGGCGCTGCCAGCCCTAGCCCCCGCGGCATCCTCGCCGCCTGCAAAACACGCCGCCCTAAGCCCTGCGGTGTCTTCGGCGCAAGCGAAGCGCCACGCCTTGGCGACCGATGGCATAGGCTGTGGCGGCGGTTGGATGCGCTCCTAGGCGCAGCGGCGGCGGCGATCCAGCGGCTGCGAAGGCGGCGGCCCGGTGCTAGCGCGCCCAAAGAGGTGGCGGCGACCCGGTGCCGGTGCGCCCAAAGCGGTGGCGGCGCGGCCGGCGGCTGCGAGGGCGGCGACCCGGTGCGGGCGCGTCCAAGTGGTGGCAGCGGTGGTGTGTGGCGGTTAGGGTTGGAAACCCTAACCGCCCACATTTATACTGCATCACATAAATGGGCCAAACAGGCTAAATACAGCCCATTTCTGAAAATAAAATGCAATTTCTGTAATTTTTTAAAGTACTTTTATATTTTAGCTCATGTGCTTTACAATATTTAGTATTGCCATCCAAATAATAGTAATAGAGTCTATGTAACTTTTATACATAGACCCCTACTATTCTTAATTATTGTACAAATGTGTTTGAGCCATTGCATTTGGTAATTTTTAATTGTCTTCACAATAAAATCCCTTTGCAAAATAATTGCCTTAGCCCATTAGCTTATTTAAAAAAAAGCTATACATATGTTTCATGCAAAAAAAAATCTCCATTTTGAAATAACCAAAACATCATTTTTTTGATGTTGACTATATGTGAATAGTACTCATGTACTATAATAGGATCTACACCATGCCTCATGCATAGTGATTATCCTCAAAATAAATCTGAATTTTTGAATAAATGGTCTACACCATTTTTTTTGGTGATTACCATATATCCATTTTTTTCAAATTTGGTATGCATAAGGTGATACATATGTATTGCTAGGGGATCTACACCTTATTATTCATACGGTGATTATCTTCCACGTACATACCCAATTCATATTCGGATTTAATTAGGCTTACACTAATTTAGAGATTACTTAATTCATTTCTTAAAAATTGGTCATACATAAGGTAGTACATATGTATTACTATGGGATCTTTACTCCTCAATGTGTGTATCCAATTAGAAAATGAATTTTCAAAGATCTACTCTATATTAGTTAAGTGGCTTCTTATCGTTATTTCAAATTTATGAGATTATAATATGTTTGAATTCAAGTTTCCTTGTTTTCACATATTCAAATTTATGCATCGGCATGTAGGATCAATGGTCATAAAAAAAAAGAGTTTGATCATCTCACTCATAATGAATCCAATTTTCCTACATTGGCTATGGACATCACAATGAGTCTATCAGCACACGAATTTTTTTTATGCTCTCGCTGAATTTAATCCAGATAATGAGCTTATCCTAGATACATACATAGTTGGAGCCTTATACATTATAAGGAACTATATTCACCTAGACCTCAAGTCTGAATAAGCGTCGAAATTCATATAAATATGGCTTACTCTGAAAACGCTATGAACACATAGATCAATAGTCTTTTATATGACTATCTATGACTATAACCATCTTTAAAACTATAGATGAGTTCAACCATGTTCATAAATTTGCTTAAAACTTCGGTTTTGCGACTCGAAACCTTAGTAGTAGAGTCAGGCAAATACAAGCGTACAAGAGATATCACAAGCCATGTGGACACTTCCATAAAAATGAAGATGATTTCTTAGTCTAAATATGACAACAATGTAGTCATAATCATATTTCTAAGAAATGTAAGACCCTAGACAAACTGGTGAATTTGTATCTTATCCGTGCAACATAGACACATCATTAAAGAGAGAAAATATGAAGCACACTTGAACTCCCATATGCATGATGTAAGTGGTTCAAATACCACATAAACTATACATCAGGGGGAGAATCTCTCAGCATAATAATATGATCGTGGAACATACCACCAATGATTTATATGGAGACTTTAATTAGAATCCATACGAATATATATTAGATACTTCGCTATCTATCTATTTATAAGGGATAATTAGTATTAAAGACAAGAAATTATCATAAATTGGTTCAAATAAACATCATTGGTACATAATAGATATGCAAAGATTCTATATATTTGCTAGAATTTTAAAACAAAAAATTCTTATATATAGATTCTACGCGAATTGGTACAATGAAGGAAGAGATGCATTTTGTGGACAATGGTACCACAAACTATATACTTAGTGAAACAAATTATTCCTAAGGTCTCATCAAAAGCCAAGGAAATATTTAAAAATCGCATGACGCGATGTAATAATTGTTGGCTCACATAAATGCCATAAATTATTCTATCTACGAGTACTCAAGTTATAATCTTGGATAACAATTTATCTAGATTCAACTCATACTTCACTAAGTCATAAAAATATCCATCAAAATGGTTTCCATATTGAAAGTTGAAACCCATACAAACGATAAAGAGACTTCTCTTTATAATGGATATAATAAAGTAATATTTCAATACACATCATCTCTCCTATATGAATGTACTACATATTCATCAAACATGTACCACATGTTGCATATCAAGTAAAAAAATAGAATGTCAATAGATTCTAGATTATGCATTTTCGCCTTGATCATCATAACATTGGATGATGCGGAAAATTACTAGCAATTCTATTGGTTATAATTTAAATAATATTGCATTTTCTCAATTATTAAATTTTATGTGCACCACATGTGTCATAGGGAAAATAATTCTAAAGCCATCAAATTAAAAGTTCATCTAAAACCATTTAAATTTCTTGAACACATTCAAGAAGACATACATGGTACTATACAACCATTTATCGGTCTATTCTGATATTTTATGGTTTTAATAGATTCATCTATTATATGAGCTTATATGTGTCTATTATACACATAAATTATTTATTTGCCACAATTATATCAAATTTATTGGTTGTGAACTACTTAGAACATCGAATTCAATCAATTCGAATGGACAACAATTACAAAATATTCCTTGCGTGCCTTCAATCAGTATTGTAAGGCCCTAGGAATTCAAATAATTTTGTCCTATATGTTCACACTCAAAATGGCTAAGTAGAATATTTAATAAAGAGGATTAAGCATATTATTAGACCATCATTATAGAAATGCAATTTACCAACTCAATGTTGGATCATATAGTTTTACACGCTGCATAAATGATTCAATTACAACTAATTGAATATCGAACTCCCCTCTACAAATAGTACGTGGAAATTCACTAAGTATTTCCCATCTGCGTAAGTTTTGGTTGCACTATAAATGCACCATTCTCACCACCATAGCATACATTAATGGGTATACACGGGAATTTGGGATCTATATTGAGATACCAATATCCGTCAATCACAATGTCTCTCAAACCTCTCTCAAGAGGATCTATTTATTACCCAGTATGCCTACATTTAATGAGGTACATTTCCAGGCATTAGGGGGAGAATTCAAGTACCAATAAAAATGCCAGGAAATCAATTATAATGTTCAAAGATATTATTACATTGACACCTCAAATCCACGTACTCATAAATCTGAAATTCAAATTCAGAAAATCACCAATTTGCAACATATTGCAAATAACCTGCCAAGTACATTTACTAATGACAGAAATATCACAAAATCCTATCACCTTGTTAGGAATATACCAGAAAGAATAGAGGTACCAAATAAAACTATTCAACTCCCTAGTCAAACCGATAAGGGGAGAAGTATGGTTACCTACAAGTGTGAAGCTTCTTGAAAGCATAAAGGAACCCATTGAATCAAAGGTCCAATCATAAAATTGAGACAAATTCTATGGGTAACACTTCTCGTAGACGTATGAGAAAATAGAAGTATAAAACTTCTAAACTAGTAAATGCAACTCAACCTAGCATTGAGAAATATCAAGTGGATTAACCACATCCATTTCCTGTATCAATAGTGCACTCAATATCTGATACTGGAACATCGGAACACCATGACGTCCTCATATTGGGAAATACAAAAACCGTCAACTAAGGTGTAAGAGATTTCATCATCCATCTCAAGTTTGGAGAAACATATAATCATAAGACTACGATTGTCGACACGTAATTCTCTGCATCGATTACTAAAACCTCTAAATGGTCCAGATCCAAAATCCATGGTCAAGTGCAAAAACGCGCTCGGACTGGAACACATAAAAGAGGTAATTCAAGCAGAGTTAGCCTCCCTCACAAATGAAAAGTATTATCATCAGTAATACATACACCTCCAAAACCTTCCCTGTGGGTTTTTAAATATGTTTTCATCTATAAAACGGTATGAAAACCATAATGTGGTGAGACATAAGGCGAGGCTCGTAGCACAAGGATTCACGCAGAGACCCGAATTGATTTATCAATCAAGCATTCTCTCCAAAAATAAGTGAAATCATTTTCCGATAAATTATATCTTTGGCAGTAAAATTGTCTATCTAAACAGTTGATAGACATAGTGACTAATCCCTATGAGTCACTTGATTCAGACATAAAGGTTCCCATTGGAATCCAAAATTCTGAATCCAAATACTAATGCAGCATATATTTTGTAAAACTCAATAAGTCATTACATGACTTGAAACAGTCGGATAAAATTTGGTACAACCGACTCAATGAGTTCATTATAAAATGACTACTCAAATAATGATGATTGACCATATGTATTCATCAAGATATCTCCACTGGGATATTAAATTATATCTATGTTTGTTGACATCATCAACAACACTAATGATATCGATGAAGCACGCAATCATTCAAATGACGGAATTCGAGACAAAGGATTTGGTCAAAACCAAATTTTGTTTAGGTCTACAACTTAAATACCTTTTCTCGAGTATTTTAATACACTAAACCACATATATCCATAAAACACCTATGGTCATTTGATCTCTACATTTAGAGAAAGATCAATTGAGACCTTATGAAGAGATACAAGGATTGGAGGTTCCATATCTCAACATTGTTGGAACACTCATGTAATTTGCAAATTGCACTAGGCCTCATATCGCATTTGCAAATAAATCACTAGCTAGACATAGTGTTAATCCAACTAAATATCATTGGACTGGAGTCAAAAATATCTCCAAAGCACCAAAGATCTTTATATTTTCTTTCAATAATAAAAAAAATCAAGATCTAAACATAATTGGATATATAGATACTGACTACTTATTAGATCCCCATAAGTCAGATCTCAAACAAGGGTTTTGTGTTCTCACATGATGGGACAACCATCCCATAGAAGTTTACATAGTAAACTTTAGTGGCTACATCCACTAATCATTCTGAAATAATTTCATTATATGAAGCATCATGCAAATATGTATGACATCGCAGAATGATAAATCACATACAAGTCTTGTGTTATTGATTCCATTGAATCATCTATTATTATCTTTCAAGATAATAGTGCTTGCATAGCACAAATGTAGACAGTTTCATATTTTGCAAGCCTTAGGGGGGGAATCTCCTTAAAGGTTTAAACTGTACATATATTGTATTATACTCTTTTCTTTTATGAGTTTTATATACTTTCTCATAAAGTTTTTAATGAGGTAATATCTACACAAGATCATATATACCATATTCCTATTTTCCCTAAAAAAAGGGTTTTTATAAGGAATATACAAAAGGTATATAAACTTTTCCATAGAAAGGTTTTAAGTACAAATCATATGTTGTATTATTTTCTCCTTATTTTTCCTACATGGTTTTAAAAGGAGTTTTAACAACATATCATATCATATCATATTCCTTCCTATTTTTCCCACGTGGTTTTTGGAAGAATATTCAAATAAGGTTGAGGGGGAGAATTCTCTCACACCATGCCTTATTAAATAATCATATTGTTCTCTTTTCTTTCTATGAGTTTTTCCTCTTCAAGGTTTCTCATATAAAGTTTTAATGAGACAATATTAAACATAAATATATGTCATATTTCTAGTTTCCCTACTAGGGTTTTTAGAGAAATATCAAAGACATATAATTGCTCCTTAAAACTCTTCAGAGTATATAATTGAGCAATAACTCTATATATTATTCCTCGTATTTTTCCCATAGGGTTTTGGAGGAATAATACATACACTAATATTTATAATGGATTCAATTAAGGGGGAGTGTTGCAGTTAATTTCATCCAAAAGCAAGAGACGCCAATGGTGTCTATTCGCTGCCATCACACCCCTTGGCTACACCCTTTCATTCTCTATATAAACATGTAATCAATCATCAATAAAGGCACTTGTTCATTCTCTCTTTTTGTGTTTGCGTTCAATCTCTTGTGTATGTGTTCTTTAATTTACAATAATCTGATCCGGTGATGCTCTGACATATTTTTTCCCCTTTTGTTCTGACCTTGTGTTTCAGATGCGGCTGCACTAGGGTGCACGGTGTAGTGCACCACGGAAGAAACCAATGGCATCACCGAATGTGAATGTAATTCAGTTTCTGTTCATAAAACCAGTAACACCAGTAGCTGGACGATGTTTTTTTTGAACCAATTAACATAGTAATCGATCTAGTTTTCTATGGTTAACGGTTTTAGAAACCTGGATCTAAGTGACGTCTAAGCTTTCGTGAGTAGTACGAATGTACGACATATTCGTAACTTCGACGCAACAAACGCATCGTCATGTGCCGTGTGTTGCCATGCCAAGCTGATCATATATTCTTGGTGGCACGCTACGTCTTCGTCAAAGAGCAGGGGTGGTTCATGTTAGCCTTCTACTCTGAACTGACAGCTTTTGTCGTCTCCCATCCTGAACACCCAGTTTCGTGCCAAATAATACATCTGTTCACATGACCAAAAGAAGCTAATGGAATTCCATCATTCAAGCACGGTGTATAACCGCTGACAAACTGATCATAACAGAGTTCTACACAAAAGGTTTCTATCCTGTCAATATCTCGCACTTTGGGTGAGAAGCTCTAACCCCTTGGAAGCAAGGTGTGCATGAGCATTTCAGCATTTGGATTGGTACAGGAGATTTTCCAGGTGCAAAGCAGAGGCAAGCTTCGTCTTTGCCTGCACCGGAAATGTTGCATCTTAGCAATAGCTTAAGTAAAGCGACCACCCCAGCACTCGAACTACAAGCTCAAGGCAGAAGCCATCCGAAGGCATTTGGATCATCCTAATGACAGGACAAGGAGGAGCAATCCAAAGCCATAGGTAAACAACTTCCACGACAAGGAGTTGGGTATGTACAACACCACGGTACATGGGAATAGGGATTTCATCATAACAAACAAGCGAGCAAGATCGAAATCAAGAAGCCTTCCTCCGGCTGCTGCCCCTAGGACTTCTAGGGATCACTTGGTTGGCGGAAGCATGCTTGTCCTGAGCCATCGGAGAACTGCCACTAGCCCCATGGTACATCAACCGACGGGGAGAATCATTTAGCATGCTTTGGTTCTCTGTCTCAAGTTGTTTAGCCTCCTCCATTAGAATAGATAACTGTTTACATCACCAACTAGACATTAATGATAACTTCATTAAGATCCGTGTATTAAGATGCAAGCACTACTCACCCGAAGTTCATTTTCCTTCAGACGATCCTGAAGTGCAGTAATAGCAGGGCTCAAACTAGCATAGCAGAATGTAAGATAAGTTAGCAGAGAAATGCACATGAATAAACATATACTGGCCAACAAGAAACAGAGAAACTGTGTTTCTAACCAATATTCCATTAATTTGCAGAGAGAAGAATTGTATGTAGATGCATGGTGAATCGATGTAAGTGGGTGGATCTTCCCATCACTGCAAAAGAATCGGATAAGGTGCAAAATTTACCACATAACAAGCATGTGATGTTACAGAAGGGAAAGGAACTTGAGTTACCGAATATTTTGATGCATGGCTTGATTATATGCTGATTTTTCCTCTTCGAAAATGACATGTTGCATATCACAGTAAGAAGTCATTGTAGTGTCCAGCTTTAATAGATGCCCTGTCGGAAAAACATAGAGTGGCACCTCCTTCCTTATATACTCTGCACCACTATTGGCAACAAATTGCAGATTAGAAAATAACATATGGTTATGTTAAACATCCTGCACTTGCTAAATCCATCAACAAGTACAGTTTTGATAAGAAGGCAATCATAAGATGTTCTTCTCATATGTTATGCCATACACTAATTAGGAACTGACAGAAAACTTTAATAGGAGAACGTGCTTAGAAGTTACAGCAGAACTAAAACACAGCGCAATCTATTGGATAGCATTTGCGGGATTGCAATGCTTTTGCTCAGGGAAAAAAACATTGGTAAGCTCAGGGGAAAAAACTTGCAAGACCAGTCACATTACCATAGTTGTCGTGGCGTCAATATATCGTCGCTATAGTGGCAATATGCCACTGTGGCATTTTTTGCTATTTGCCACAGAGGCGTCATGGCACTACCAGTCTGTGGCGGCTGCCACAAGCCCGTGGTGCTCCTGTGGCAGTGTGGCATTCTAGGGTGCCCGCTGTTAGAGATATGTGTCGAATATAAGTGTTTAATCTGATTACGATTGGACTTTGAGTTGTATTAGGGATATAGTTAGAGTACTTGTCTAATACTCTATCTATGGGGCCATATAAATAGATGACCAACCCTGTATAACCATGAAGGAAGTACACAACTTAGGTGATCGGTTTGGGTGGACGGCGTTGCCGCGGTGTGCCCGGATGCCGATGTAGACACCGTTTATGGGGAGAAGCGTCCGTAGTCATGCCCCGGAGTCATAAGACTTCGTTACCAAATATCGTGTCTCGGTGTTGTCTCTTCGGTGTGATCTTCTCATGGTGTCTCTTTAATCTTGTTGTTTCCGCTGCGTTAGGTCACACGGGCCTGAGTTTCGTAACACCCGCAATGGCCGTGGCGGGCATCATACAAGGTGTGCACATTTACTTACCTGTTGGCCCAAACCTCTAACCCAAGCCGCCACCCATCCCTTCTATCAACCACCGGTGCCACCCACCGGACCACCATGAAGCTGAGGTGCGGGCACGGGCTCATAGCATTGCCTTCCACCGATGCCTACCTGTCGTGGCATCGCCCGCCGCTGCCGCCTACCCATCGCCTCCAGCCACCACCTACTTGCCATGTCGTCCCCTTCCCCAGCCACTAACCCATCGCAGGTCACCACCGAGTATTAGGTATGTACTATACTACTATGTAGACTGAACTCTTGTAGTCTTTTGCAGTTTGCTTGAGCAGTGATAAGCCTTTTTCTTGTTCTATACCTAAAACCGAGCAATGAGTACTGCAGAAGCAAAATTAAGGCTCGATCCAGAGGGTTGCCATGAATACGCCTACGGAACATGAATACTTTGATGTAATAAAATCCTACACTATAACTTTTGGACTACATTTATATGTCTCTTTTGTGCTATATTTGCATAGTTGCCTACTTTACATTTACATGTCCTACTGGAACTGGTCCTAACGTATTTGATTGTTAGCCATGCTTATGTGTCTAAGGCGTCACCACGCCGCACATCATAGGCATTGTAAATTTGTGAAGATGGTAGGTCGCCAACTCGCCATGCTTTGCCACGTCGCTGTAACAACCTTGCACATTACTATCATTACATTAAAAATGGAACCTGTGGATTGTGGACATAGCTCCATGAGAAAGTTGTTGTCATATTGGAATTGCATTAAAAACATGTTTCTAGCTGATATGAAGTAGGAACTCAGAAATCCTATAGAAAAAGTGTCATACAGAGTAAGACAGCTTAATCATATAACTGAGATTTCTATGGCATAAAAAGAATATAAATGTGATGTGGACAGGAATAGAAAGATTTGAACAAACGATACCTGATGTCCATGTTTGACCGGTGCAATGCCTCCTGGATGCTTGGGGTCAGATCTGATTCATCTACCTCAACAGAGGCCTCAGGTGAGTTATTGGGATTGTATGCAACTAGAGCATTTTCTCTGGATTGATGTTTTGCCGAATGATTGGTGTCAGAATGAGGATAACAATCCACATCTGGAGATTTTGCCCACACCTAAACAATAAGTACAGTAAGTTTAGCAATATACTTCTAAGATGACACATGCACAAGACTGAATTGACTAAATAAACTAAAGTAGTGCATATTACAGTCGCTTCACAGGATGCACTGCTGAGTGGAATATTTATTTCGCTGTCTGTGCAAAGCTTTTCTGGCCTTCTAGGTCAATATTATCATGTAGCCAAAGTTCACACCAAAAAAAATTAGGCTCTTATTAATGAATGGCAAATGGATCAAGTTCTTTGCAGATTTCTTATTTAATCTGTTCATTCATGAATTATGCACTCTGTTTAATCCCAAAAGGCCAAAACTGCAGCAGTACCACTTGGATGATTTTATTTTCTTGCATATTGTGCTATGACAGTGCAACACATAACATTGCCACCATTACCACATGAGTTTGTTAGCCATTGCTTGTGTGGTTTAAACATTCTCCATTTAAGGGAAAGCATTGGAAGCTGTTGAGCAACAAATATCAATGTTATGCAAGGGAAGAGGTCATTGTGGCCTATATTGTGCTCAAAGAAATGAAACTCTTAAGTCTTAAGTTCCATGGAAATAACTTCTATAGCACTACAAGGATAACATATGGTATGAGAATAAACCTTGCTATTTCTTGAAGCTCTAGAATCCCCTGTGTCTTGTTCCATACCCTCAATCAACGCAGGATGTGATGCTAACGGATTGTCTAATGAACTCCAAGATGACTCAAGGTCAATGACTGGGCTGGTAACAGGAGCAATAGAATGTTGTTTTCCATCAAGTGACTGAAAGGCAATCACTTGGATTTTTCCAACCTGTGTGAACAAAAAGATTCAATCCAGCAGGACTTCTTCAATGTCATGGGTGCCCCAAACAGGAAGTCAACATTTTTTCCGTATGATGTACAAGAACCAAACCTTTTGAGCATCTTCACTAAAACAAGAGAATATGAGACCCACAAAGCCTGGTTCCATCAACTGAAACATTGCCTGGGTCCGAACATCTGCAATGCATATGGCTCATGCAAGTCATATATAACAAGCAAAGTCCACAAGACCACAACCCTCACTGCAAATGGGCAACATCTCACAAGAGACAAACAAAGCATAAAAGCAGATGCACTAGCAAATTCCCTATATCTAAATTGTCACAGTCAATTGGTCAAGAAATGGACCTTTACTGCCTTCATAGGCAGGGAAATACAGGTTAGTGTCATAACAGAAATTCTGGAGCAAAGCAATATGCCTAAATATAGCATTCTACCAAAAACATAAAAAAGCATAGATCTACTAACAGGCAATGAGCCCTAGCAAATTAACATTCATTTTGCAAAATGGCAAGTAAACATCAGATGGGATAATGAGAGGTGTTACATCAGTAAAAATAAAAAATGGTATGGCTACAACAGCACACTTGCAAGTAAATTTCCAAACTACACAAGTCCCATATCACTTGACCACATCACAACTACCAAATGCAGCAAATTATGAAATATTTGATGATTTGACATTCAAAATAAGTGGTTGAATGATATATAGCCATATAAGACTGTCTGAATTTACCACTGTGGTTCAGAATGAAAAATAATTAAAGCCACTTGTTTGAGAGTGAAATCATCAAATTTCCCACAGCTAATAGAATGCAGTCGAGCTTAGTGAAGCACAACACTAGGCACGAAATGGGAGGTAGCATGAATCGCTTACCTACATGGGAAGGCAGAACAGTGATATGCGGGTGCGAGTGGTACCACCCGATCACCCTCGTTTTCTCACCGATGGAGACTGACAAACTGTGCGAAGAGAGTTAAGTCCAACTCTAATCCCCGAAACCCCAACACTAGGCTTCTCGACACATCACCAAACACAACAAAATCTCAAAAATGGAAGCGACGAAAGGATATCTCGGCCTGCGCCGTCGCCGCGGCGAGCAGCTCGGGGTTGACCTCGACGCGGTCCTTCTTCCGCTCGCACCTCATCTGCGGCGACGCCCCCCATATCAGAGCAATCACCCTGCCCTTGCTCGAATGCTGCAAGCAGGCAAAACCACCACGATCTCAACACAGCAAGCGAGGCCTTCGCGCTCGAGCAGGAGAGGAGAGAGAGAGAGGGGGGGGGGGGGGGGGGTAGGTAGGCAGGTGTGGGGTTTGAGTTAGGCGCGCGACCTTGATGTCGCCGAAGAGGAGGCCCATGACCTCCTCCGTCTCGGTGGTGAGGGCGTGGGAGAGGCAGGTGAGCCACACCTCCTCGCCGATCCTGACCTCGGTCAGCGACATCTCCGCCGCCGGCCGCCGATCCGCTGGAGTCCAACACTCCAACCGATCGGTGACGACCGCGCTGCCGGCCGCCTGGCTTCTACTCCGTGTCTCGTTGGCAAGTGGGCCCACATCCCATGTAGCCGGCAGATCACGCAGGTGGGGGCCCACAGATAGATCTCACCGGATAGTCTCGCAATCCTGTTTCGGCCCAACCAATATGGGCCTCATGGAATACATAGTCCAGTTTCGATCCAGGCCGGCCGAAATCGACAATTCCGGCCCATATTTTTTTTTAGAAAAGACTACCCAAACACTTGGGAGTCCAGCTTTACTAGAAAGCAGATTAGAGCAAGTTTTGTCGGGGACACCGACTTTACAAGAACGCACCTATAGGTCATCCGCTACACAGCAACCCCAACCGGCACAGTTTAACCCAATATACAAGACAGACAACACTGACGATGCTGAAGACAGATGATTATGAAAACCCAACCCACACAAAAGATAGGACCAAGGACTAGACAATAACAGATATGGCAAACACAAAAGACTAAACCCAAAACAAGCTACCAAGCACCAGAGCTAAGCGCTTCACAGCCACGGGGCCATCAACAGGAGATATCAGCCCAGCTCACTTCAATTTGGAGGAGTTTCCATGCTGATGAGACTGTGCAAACGTGCACGGAGTAATCCGAGGCACCTTGAAGTTTCCTCTTTCAGTCGCGCTGGTACCAGTTGAAACCACTAGGTGAGAAACAGAATCAATTTGTGAATCACCTATATAGCATTAGTACAAATCTTATTCTGAAACACATATTCATTACGCATCAGCCAAATAGACAAAGCCCCAGCACCCAGAATTTGTGTAGCAACAGAAGTGACTTTAACACTCCTAAAACCTCTTAACACCCCATTAAGCCCAATCCTAGAGTAATCTGTCATATTCCACCCTAAGACACTATTTACAAACACCCATAAGAAATGAGATAGGGGGCATTGAAAAATTAGGTGGTCCACCGTTTCAAGTTGCCCACAAAATTTGCATGTCGGGTTACCTTTCCAGTTCATTCTACTCAATTGCTCACCCACTTGAATCCTTCCCTTCATCGTAAGCCATAAAAAGATTTTAACTTTGAGAGGGAGACTACATTTCCATATTTTCATGTTAGCAGCATCAACCACACCCCTATTGACCATCAAACGATATACTGACTTAATAGAAAACCCCCTTTTATCAATAAGCCACCTTATTTCATCAAAACCACTCCCCCCCTCACCCTCTGGATGATCCTTTTGAGCTGCTCCCAATTCTCCAAATCATCTATTCGCAAAGATCTACTGAACAACTCATTGTTATTGTACATCTCTATAATTTCAGCTACTGTAGCATTTTTACCAAAACAGATCTCATACAAATCGTTGAATCTAATTTTTAGAGGCACCTCACCCTCCCAAACATCTTGCCAGAAAGCAGTTTTAGTGCCTGAATTTACATTAAAACCACACCCCAGCCTTGTCCACATTTTCACCTTATTAAGCCCCTTCCAGAAAAAGGACCCTCTAGACATGTCAGCATGTAGAATACCTATATCAATACCATATTTCTTTCTCAGAATTTCATAGCAGCACCCAGTTTGACATCTTTCTATATTATAGATCCACTTACACAACAAAGCCTGATTCATAGCTCTGATGTCCACAAACCCCATCCCCCATGTCTCTAGGAGCGCAAAGAGCAGACCAGCTCATCATGTGGTATTTTTTCCTGTTTTCAAGACCCCTCCAAAAAAATTGGGATCTAATCGAATCAATTCTTTTAT
This sequence comes from Zizania palustris, assembly GCA_019279435.1. Taxonomy (NCBI): domain Eukaryota; kingdom Viridiplantae; phylum Streptophyta; class Magnoliopsida; order Poales; family Poaceae; genus Zizania; species Zizania palustris. Next base: position 52,646,664 of record JAAALK010000082.1, on the reverse strand, counting down.
AAATTTTTTCCGGCAAAGAAAAAATACCCATCATATACATCAGAATACTACTAAGGCAAGCATCAATCAAATCATTCTGCCACCATAAGAAAGCTGGCCATTTTTCCAAGCAGCAAGTTTCTTATCTATCTTAGATATAATACCCATATGTTTGCTCATAATCCACAATCTCATTTGGCGGCACACAGGGGTTATCAACACACTTTATCGCACATATCCACAATCTCATTTTACGTATGAGTTGTTTGATTCTCAGACACACTTTATCACACATATCCACAGTCTCATTTTAGCATATCAGTTGTTTGGTTCTCGGACACACTTTATCACATATATCCACAATCTCATTTTATGTATGAGTTGTTGATTCTCAGACACACTTTATCACACATATCCACAGTCTCATTTTAGCATATCAGTTGTTTGGTTCTCGGACACACTTTATCACATATATCCACAATCTCATTTTACGTATGAGATGTTTGGTTTTCAGACACACTTTATCACACATATCCACAATCTCATTTTACGTATGAGTTGTTTGGTTCTCACCCACGCTTTATCACACATATCCACAATCTCATTTACGTATGAGTTGTTTGGTTCTCACCCACACTTTATCACACATATCCACAATCTCATTTTACGTATGAGTTATTTGGTTCTTACCCACACTTTATCACACCTAAAATTAGATAAGTTTAACTAAATTGGCAGCGATTTGGTTGTTGTCACAATCTGTGGCAAGATTCTGTTTGGTCCAACGTGTCAATGACTTTAAAAAGTGTGCCAAGATTTTCTTAAGTTTACCAAAATGTGGCAAAGAATTTGATAACCTCATCTTAAACAAGTGTGACAATTTTTATTGGCAAATGATGGCTAGCAACCAAACATACCCATAATCCATGATCCCATTCTGTTTAGGGAGTTTCAGATTCGTTAGATACTTCAAGTAGTTCAGATTTTTAGAATCTATGGAAACAGCTAGTCCATTCAAGTCTAGATTCTACAGATTTTTTTTATTAAGAACCTGTTTGGGAGTCCAGAATTCCAACTCATTCCCTAGAGATGGGTCGGGATTTTAAACTAAAATCTCAGCTCATCCCAAAGAATGGGCCGAGATTTTAAGTTCCAAAACCAACCCTAAGTGACCAAAATCATAGACATCCTTATTCCTTAGCATGGAAACGAACATTTACAACCAGGCCTAGGCGCCAACTTTATTATCATACACCTTACCTTAACAAACGGAAACACAAGAGAGAATCCGACGGAGTAGAACATCACCACGTCAGACATCCTCCCCCAAGAACTTCCATCCATCATCGAGACAGATTCCGACACAAAAAGTCAAAAACACAACGAACTTTACACTGCATTTCAAGTGAAAAGCATACGTTACAGCTTACAAACAGAACAAGCATTCGAATTCAGAGTTCACGCGGTCTAGTGATCCTTGGTGGTGGTCGTCGTCCCGGTGGCGGTGGCGGTGGCGGCGCTATCGGTGCTGTCCTTGTCTCCGGTCATCCCCAGCGTGCTCATCACCGCGTCCTTGGCGCCGACCACCGTGCTCTTCACCTGCTCGCTCGCCTGAGGAGAAGAAAAAAAAACAGCATCCATGGCCGCCAAAGATGGTGTTTGATAATTGATACGAAGCGATTTAATCAACAAGTGAAAGCATGCAACGATACATGGGGATCGAATGATCGATCTCGGCGGATCGGATCACCTGTTGGAGGACGCTGCCGGCCTTGTCCTTGCCGGCGACGGCGGAGTCCTTGGTGTACTGCGCGGCGTCGGTGGTCTTCTGCTTGGCGGCGTCCGCGGTCTCGGCGGCCTTGTGCTTGGCGACCTCGGTCTTCTCGCCGAGGTAGCTGCCGGTCTTGTCCTTGCTCTCCGCGGCCTTCTCCTTGGCCGCCCGCGCCGTGCCGGACTTCTTGTCCTTGGCCGCCTGCGCCGCGCCGGACGTCTTCTCCTTGGTTGCCTGCGCCGCGCCGGACGCCTTCTCCTTGGTCACCTGCGCCGTGCCGGACGCCTTCTCCTTGGTCGTTTCCTTGGCGTCGCGCCCCTTCCCGGCGGCGTGCCCCGCCTTCTCCTGCACCAACCAAGGTCATCTCAGCTCATCTCAAGAGAGTGATCATACCAGCCGCCCGGCATGGCACTGACCTCGGTGCGCCCCTTGGTCTCGCCGGCGCGGTAGACAGCCTGCTCCTGGTGGGAAGCCATGATCCGAGCTGCAAGAAACTTCAAACAAACTCACACACTAACACACGCGCTGATCCGAGCTGCAAGAAGCTTCAAACAAACTCACACACACGGACAAAAATCGCGAGAAAGATATCGATCCGATCCGATCCGATCCGATCACAATGGCGCAGCTAGCATTTATAAGCACTCTGCCTGGAGCCATGCTCCGGGACACGTAGCACGCCGGGGAGCTTACATGACGGCCACGTATAGAAAGGACGTGTTGTCATTCACCGCTCCGTACCTTCGCGAAGCCCTTCAATTCCATGGCGACGACGAAGCGGATTCCAAGTTTTCGAACCCTATAATCCAAACGGGCGTACTACCTACCAAAATTTTTTTTTTTTTGAAAGCAAGCGAGAGATCCGCTGCAATTCATTAAGCTCGGAGAAAAAAATAACAAAATAGTTTATCCTGTACAAACCAGGACCTTACAGCAACTCAAAAGCTAATCTAACAAGCAAAACAAAATCAACAAAAGATCACCAACACTAACATCCCTCCAATCCGGTGAAACTGGGGATTTAAGAAAAACTACTGTCCTCTTGAAACTCTCAAAGAGCTCCCCAGAAAAACCACATCAGCTAAGCTAATTTCCACTAGCGAACCACCGTGGAAAAAAGAACAATGATCCACTAGCGAACCTACCAAAATTTGAAACACCTTTAGAATTTAGATTGCAATCTTGCAAAGATTTGGCGGATCGACCAAAAGTTCTTCAGAAAGCTGCTGGCCCAATAATCCGGCCTGGCACTGTGCCCTTAGCTGGGCCTGACACGAGGCCTACAACGATCAAAAACAAATATTTGACGATATATCACTTTAAAACGGTTTCGATTATTATTCACTCGAGCTCACGGTCATCGAATTAATTAGTATGATATAAAGCAAATAATTAAATAGTCAAAAAATTTAACAACAAATGTAACAGTGTAGTGTCCTGCTGATGATTGGCATAGTGAGTGTGTGCCACCGCGGGATGACACATTGAGCGGCCATAATTGATCGCACAGACTGCACGTACACTGGCCATATCAATATATCATAGTGGCAATCCTGACCTGCATGCACTACTGCACACAAAGCCTAGCTACTAGACTAGCTAAATGCACGCGTGCGTACGACGACGCAACCGCGGTACGCACGCGCTCACGAACATGCATGCACGTAAGGCTTTGTGGCCGATCGAACACGAACGGCTCAGCTCATTAAATTAACAAGCTAAAATCTAAGCACAGGTCAGCTCGTTTAGTTGCTTCAAGCTCAGCTAAGCTCGAACTAGCTCATGCGCAGTGCGCATCGCAGGCCGTGTTGCGGTCGGCGCCGGCCATCTCCGCTAGCTGCTGCCCTTGTAGTCCCCTCCACATGTGGCCGACGTCGAGGACCACATCACGATGTCTTGTACGTTGTATTTTCTCAGAATTCAGATGAGCAAGAACTTACCAGCAGAATATTCAGAGCAACTGAACGGCGTCGTCGTCCATGTGTACATACTATATATATATATAGACTGGATGGATAGTGGACACTCGCCACAAACGCGGTGGCCACTGAAGGCCACATTGCTGATAGCTACGCGTGCTAGCGTTGCAGATTAGCACTATCAGATTCCCGCCATATATAGCGCGCGCACTACGACGCACATGCATGTGCAGTGCAAACCACAGCACTGCAATGCCATGCAACAACGAACAGGGTAACAAGGTGATCGACTGGATGCGTGCTTCTGGTAGGTTCGTTCTGAAGATCGAGTCGATCTGGTAGTGTTTCTGCAGGCAGAGCATGATATGTGTACGTCGTGTCCCTAGTTGACCCTGTACTGGTCGGGAGCATGATGCATGGGGGGTCGTGGACTTCACTGTCATCGCTATGCACCGTTGCAAAAGGCTGCTGCTGTTCACTGAATTGCATTGTCCGTTCCAGCTGTATATAACAAGGGCACGATGGAAGCTAGCTGCAGCTCCTCACCATCAACAGTCACATGCACTGCAGTCTGCATAGCAAAGAGGGAAGCTAGCTACCATGTCCATGAGCAAGCTCAAGTTCTTCGTCGCTGCCATCCTCGTGATCCTGCTACTGTTCGACGATGCATCTTCAGGCATGCCGTTTCGTGTTCCTGATCTTCGTGCTGATCTGCGTATAGCTACTAGCCTACTATTTTGTTTGCTCGGTTAATCAGCTATTGACGATGAACCATCTTCTCTCTCTCGTCTTAATGCAGGTCAAGCTGGTGCAACAGACATCAGTGATGAAGTGACTTCTAAAGTGACAGAGGTCTGTACTTACCTCTCAATCTTTGTGTCAGTGTAATACATATATCAGAGCGATCTGGTGTTCTTCACATTAATCACAAACTGACTAACAGCATGTGCTATAAAGTGTTATGTTTTTTAAAGACACAGCATGATCTGATGATCTGACTTATATTGGCGAGAAGAGAACTGCAGAGATGTATACATACTCAAATAGCATGTTTTTTTTATCTCTAATTAAATTCATAGTAAAGATTAGGATGGACTGATCCTAATCTGAAAAATGAAGCAACACAATCAAATGCAGAGGTACAGCAGGACGCTCAAGACGCGGAGACACGGCGCCAGGAGGGTTCTGACAGATCTTCTGGATTACGACTACGGAGGAGCCAACGCCAGGCATGAGCCGCGCAAGAAGCCTGGAAATGGACACTAATGATCCACCTCTCTTCCACCTTGCACCCTGCACAAAGATCAGTCAGGTCATCCAAGATGCTGCTCCCATCAGAGATTCAGATTTCAGAGTACTAACTATCCTACTGTAATGTACTAGAGCTAAGCAGAATGGTTAGGCAGGCTCCATTATGCCCTTATTACCTTGTAAGGTGTAACTAGTCAGGTGCATGATTTCATCAAGTTCTTCAGGCTTCAGATCGACCAGCCACTTTAGATGTTTTGTGATTCAGACTTCAGAGATTTGGACCATCCTGTTTACGAAGCTTGTGCTGTTTTTGGTTTTGACCTGAGCCACCGAAAGTCAGATACAGACCTGCATAAATATTGACCGCTTCTTGTCGATCTTCTCATTTCCGCAGGGCAACAAATCTACAAGTTCTATCCGTTCCCGTTCTTATCCGGGTTTGCATGAACAGGCGAGCAGCCTTCAGATACCTCAACTCTCGACAGCTAGCGAACACTGCGCACCTGTGAGCTTCTTCACCACTGCAGAAAATACAGGAAGGATAAGCCGTGAATTTCCAGCCTCGTCGTGCAGAAAAATTCCATTTTTTTTGAGATTTTCAATCGACCTCTAGAAGCGTTGCTCGGTCAGAAACATCAGCTGCCATGCCAGCCACTAATAGATTCGCGAATTCCTCAATTTTGGAGTTCTAATTTGTCAGAGAAAGTCACGGTCAAACAAGATGGCTTCTAGCACTTGCTTGGTTGCTCATTGTGCTCGTGCATTATGGTGAGCTATTCTTATCTTGGACCAGGACTGAGGTCCTAAATCAGGCCTACCCTGCTATAAAAGATGCATTAAGTAGAGTGCTATAGAGTATCAACAACCACTAACTAATACTATTTAGGTTAACTCGTTTAATTAGCAAGAGAAAGGACGGATCGCTTTAGAGCCAATCAAGCTTACTTCAAGCCCTTGTGAATTCACGGACAAGGCTCTTAATTAAGATATTGCCAAGTTGCTACGAAACAAGAGGCTTTGCAACGTCCACGTTATGGAAGTTAAACGTTTTTTTCTTCATGTGTCTAGAACTAAGCTAACAATTCTTAACTAAGTATTTAAATTATTCAAATATATATTTTCATACAATTTCAGAAAAAAGATATGAGCTTTAACACCTCATGTCTCATATCTTGTTGTGATACACAAGATAAACTTCTCTTCTGATAAAAAAATGTCCTGGTTTTTTATCTGTCAGAGACAAAGATACAGTTTTATTTCACATGATGCTGCATTAGGTAGTTCTAAGTTCAGACTTCATACAATTTTTTTTTTTGGTGTGTGTGTGGGGGGGGGGGGGGGGGGGGGGGAATGGTTGGTCAGCTCAGCTCATCCTTTTCGTGATGCTGCATAGCTTCAATCGCGGATGTACCGTGTTCAGAGGATGGCAAAACACTCGTGGCACACACATGGTTCTCCTCCTGGATTTCTCTGAATTTTTTGACGTGTTCTCTGTGCTGAAACCCCGGCAATTAAGTTCCTCTCTTTGTTGTAGAAGCGCACGGCTTGATTGGATTCTTCCTTGTCGCAGCTGCCAACAACTCCTCACCGGAGCGGAGGCGGAGGAGAATCGTAACGTGAAAGAACGTATAGAGAAGCACGATCTGATGAGGACCTAATTAGAATTGAGAAACATGGGAGAAGAAGAGCAAATGATAAAAATGGTTCGAGTTGCATCAGCTAGACGTCAGCGTAGCCGGTGTGCAATGCCACTAGCGAGCCGAGCAGGATAGTAGACGACGAGGACGAGGACGAGGACGAGGACGGCCGCCACCAACGCCACCGAGCGGCAGCGGGGGGGCCCAGCTGAGGTCGCAGCGGACGACAGGGACGGGGCGGCGAGGCGAGTGGTGGACGGCGACGCCCAACCAATCAGATCGGCCCCGCCTTGTCAGCGCGCGCCCACATCAATGTCGCCGCGGCCGCGCGCGCGGGCGCGCCACCGCACCGCGTCGCTGACTTGGTGGCCACAGAGACAAGGTAGTCAAACGCGGCAACAGCGTGCCTCTGCTTACTCAGCCGGGCCGGGCAAGGTAAAAGCAGCTGGCTGTTGTCTCTTTGGAGCCTGGTTTTCAATTAGAGCTGGTCAAAATGTCTAAATTGTCATTGGGCTAATTAATATTCTAATTATGTGCTAAGTATAAATATATTAAAATTTTAATATTTTTTTAAAATGCTAATTTTGATGGCATGTTACTAAAAGAATCAGCTTTTGAAAATTTCCAAAATATGAAGAATTTGAGTGCTGTTTGGGGTCTTCTAGTTGACAACTATGAGTATCTAGGGCTAGAAGTCCTCAAGAATGCCTGGTTAATGAGAATTTGAGATGTTATGGATGATAGCTTGTATTTGTTGAAGATAAAAGAAGAGACTTGGTCAGTCAAAATCCTTAGCTCTGTCAGTTGAAAGGGGGGATAGCTGTGTAGTATCCATTTTGATTGCTTTGAGAACTAAAAAGGGGAACTTTCTTTCTCAGCAGGGGACAAAGCAGTGATAAAAAAACTGAAGACCAAATCCACTTGGAATGATACTAAACTACAGAAGAAAACTGAAGCTTTTCTTTTGAAGTTAACAGTGAACTGAACCTGTTTCAACTTTAAAGCGCATGTAGAATTGTAGGGAGGCTTTTTTGTGATCATGTATGTTGCAAGAGCCAAACAATGGTTGTCCATCTGAAAACTGCAGCTTTTTAGATGCTTGATACTGAAGCTGACTTACCCTATCTAAAAAGTTTAAGATTCTAAAAACAAACAACACTGCTATTTAGTTCCATAATCTAAAATAAAAATCTAGATCATCTAAAGTTACACTGCCAAAATATCTCTACACATACCTTAGGATGAACTGTACTTACAATCTGTTGCAACAATCTGTAGCCTCTGCACACCATATGTGGTCCAAAATGTCCTCTTTCTCTTGATCAAGCGTTCAGTCCAACCATCATGATCAGAAAATCCCGATAAAAATGCAAACTTTTTGCAGACCCAATCCATCCACACGAGCTGGAGACCTGGATTATCTCATCTGTCACAGCACGGCTGAAACATCCCGAAAATCGCGGGCCTCAAGCTCGGGGGTGAATTATCCCTCCTCCCATCGGAGAGGGAAGAGCAAGAGCAACACGTGTGACTCAGCTGACGGCGACCGGCCGCGTGCCCATCCATCCACGTGTTCGCGGGTCTGCTCCGGCCTCCGTCTCCTCCTTCCTCGCGCCCCGGCCAAAGACGGGCTATAAATAAACCGCCCCTTCGTGCCGAGCTCCGCTCCGCTTTCCCACCTCTCATTTTTTTTCCCGTTTTCCACCTGCCTCAATTCGCCTCTCCGTCCTTGACCGGAGTAGCAGTACTCTTCCTCCATTCGGCCATTCCGCCCCCGGAATCGCGAGAGAAGGTGAAGATAATCAGAGATCGTTGGGAGGAGGAGGAGGAGGAGGAGGAGGAGGAGGAGATTGACCGCAGCAATGCCTTACTGCGAGGTGGACAGGTACCAGAACGGCGACAAGTGGGAGGACGTCCGGCTCTTCTACCGCCGGTACGGCCGCGGCGGCACCAAGGTGCTCCTCATCATCGGTGCGTCGAGCCGCCCTCTGAAATCTGAACCCTTCGCGCGCCGGCGATCGGAAAAAGTTCTCCTTTTTAACGTTTTTAGCTTTTGGTTGCAAGTTTTAATGGCGTGGTTGGGTGTGGTAATAGGATTGGCGGGGACGCACGACTCGTGGGGCCCGCAGATAAAGGGGCTGACCGGCTCGATGGAGCCGGCCGACGACGAGGCGCCGCCGCCGCCGCCGCCGCGGACGGACGAGGAGTCCGGCGACGCCGCAACGGCGGCGGCGGCGGATGACGAGGAGGATGGCGGCGACGGCATCGAAGTTTGCTGCTTCGACAACCGCGGCGTCGGCCGGAGCTCCGTGCTGCCGCACAAATCCTACTACTCGTGAGTTCTTCCTTCTCACCTCTCCCCCACTTTCCTCTCATCGCGCAGATCCAAAATCTCCATGGATTTAGATCGGACTCGGAGGAGAAGTTCGGTTAGATGGGATTTAGATGATCGTTCCTCTTCAGATGTAGAAGCATCCTCCCCAATCTCGATGACGATGTAGGTCGAGATCTGTAAGAAGAGGGGGCGTTTCATGTAGCTTTCGCTAGAATGAATCCACCGTTCTGCTCGATTCCTATCGCGATTGCTTTCCACGAGAAAATTTGTGATGGAGAGGGAAAGGAGGGAAGATAACTTCCATTGTGGAAAACTGGAAATGTCAAAACGAGCGGTGGCGATGGTATGCTGACCTTGTGAATGCCCTGGCAGGACGGCAATCATGGCGAGGGATGCCCTAGCCTTGATGGACCATTTGGGGTGGAAGAAAGCTCATGTCTTTGGCCATTCCATGGGTGAGTCCATCTTTCTGATGCTAAATGATGGTCAAAATTTTGGTGAATAGACTTCATTTGTTGGGGGTGGGGTGATTTGTGTAGAGTATTGGCATTGATGCCGGTGCTGCTCTTCTCTGCAAACAGGCGCCATGATATCTTGCAAGCTAGCAGCCATGGCGCCTCACAGGCTGTGCTCGTTAGCGTTGCTGAATGTTACTGGCGGTGGCTTCCAGTGCTTCCCCAAGGTACTGGAACTAAGAAATCTGCTTGTTTATGCCTGGACTTTGCAGAACTTGTATGGAATGTCACCGCTTGCAATTTCCTCAGTTGTTCTCATCAATGGAGCTTGTTTGCTTTTGCAGGTAGATGCACAGATGCTCTCTCTTGCATTCCGTTTTTTAAAGGCAAGAACTCCAGAAGAAAGAGCTCTAGTAGATTTGGAAACCCACTATACAAAGGTGATAATGCAGCCAATTTGCCATATCCCAATTGATGTAAATTTATTATTTTCCTTAGGATTTGTGGTTTAACATCACACGCTCCAATGTGGCAATGCAGGAATACCTTGACGAGAAAGTTGGATCATGCACTAGGAGAACAGTCCTCTATCAAGTGAGTGATATCTATACTTTAGATTGATGTTTTATGACAATTTGTATGTTGTTGATGGTTTATCAGGTAGGATTCAATCTTTATCATAGACTTGTAAGAAACATTCATTAATTTTGTAATGTCATTTTATTATGTACAACCAAAGTCCAAAATTGATTGAACAGAATTTGTTGTGCTGCATACACATCGAACAATTCCTTTATGTTAGTGCTCTTTTGAGTAAGTCATCTGATAGTTGTGCAATTGTGCAAACTGTAAAGTATAATATACCATGGGATCATGGCATTTTGACTAGACCTTTGACTGAAAATTTGGCGCTATGGTTTTGCATGCCTGTTTGTTTATTATGATTATAAATTAGGAAATCAGGATACACTATTCATGGAATAAATATTTTGATACAGTGTCTGGATAAAACAAAGCTTTATTTATTTAATCTAATTACCAAATTTCAATTGTTATGTACATTGTACTTTCAGGAATACGTCAAGGGCATATCATCAACAGGGATGCAGTCTAACTGTGGGTTTGAAGGGCAAGTTAATGCATGCTGGACTCACAACATTACAACTAGAGAACTAGATACTATCCGGTCTGCCGATTTTCTAGTTTCAGTTATCCATGGAAGGTTAGTTGTGCTCCCTCCCTCACAGTCTGCAAGCGCACTGTGAATTTGTTTCTCATGACTTGGCTGAAAAATGATGCAGGTACGATATTATTGCGCAATTGCGTCATGCAAGACGACTTGCGGAACACCTTATGCCTGTTGCTAGAATGGTAGAACTTCATGGTGCACATCTAGTAAGCCATGAAAGACCAGAGGAGGTAAGCCCGGACCTTGGCAAAATCATGTATTGTTGGGCTGCTGAAATCTGAAATACACAAACTGTTGAAAATAATCCTAGATACCTGACCAAGCCAGACAATATTAGAAACTGTGGTTCTTTGCAACCATCATTCTCACTAAAATAGATGCGCTAATGGACATGCAACTTTTGATCCCAAAGACCCAAACATGGAAGAAGGCTTGTGTGAGTTAGAACGTTAATTTATAGCAAGCTGTTGCAACTTCCACAAATACTCCAAAGTTGCTGAACTGAACTAAGGTGACCTTATGGTTCTATGATAGCATCATTCACACGCAGACGTAAACTGTCGAAGGGAAGATCCTAAATTTGAATAATATTGTCTGTCTGTTTGGCCAACTCTAGAACAGCTTTAGGCATCAGCGAAATGGTTATCCCAAACCATCATCAGATTGAATTAATAACATTTTAACTTAAATGATAAATGATAGTTATGCATCTTATTATTTCATCAGCGATATACCCATATGAATATACTCATATATCGAGAAAGAACCTTTGGCATTAATACTATAATGGTAGGAAATCTTTTGGTACTTGGAAACAATAATGTACAACTGAATTCTACTAGTAGTCTAGGCTTGGAGAACTAGCTTATGGGCTATGGCAAGCTGAGAACAGAATGTTTTTGGACTATAACGTACAGGTCACAAACTATGACACTTTAGAGCACCACAACTGGAAGAGAAGATTTATTCCGACATAAGAGAAGCATATTTTCTATAATACACTTAATAATGAAGAGCAACAAGACCAGCCACTTTGCTATCGTTATGTTCTTTTAATGCTTATATCTTCTCCAAGATTGCCATTTGCGGTAAGTTAACTTGCATGACTTTATGTACCACAGGTCAACAATGCACTAATGGATTTGATAAAAGCCACTAAATCTACTACCAAACCAGATGAGTGGTCATCTCAGCCAGAGAATGCATCAGGTAAGCTTCATAAGGCCCAACGCCTCCAAGATATCTTTCGAAGGATATGTTCCAAGACACGCTTCTCACGCTACATCTTTATCAGAAACTGGGGCACTTATTTCTGCAAGACCTGTTACCATTACGATGCAAACAGATGATGGGGGAAATGCTGCTGTAGCAGCCTATAACTTACTTGCCAAGCTGCAACTAAGCTTTCTTTATGTCATAGGAGTGATACTGATGGGATTTGAGCATATGAGGAACATTGTAAAAGTAATGAAGCCAGTAAGGGTGGCAGCAATTGAGTCATAAGGTAGGATTCAAGCATTGAATACCTCAACAGAGGTCTCTCTTAAACTCTATCAAATGCTCACTGAACTTTGTTCAAATTTGCAGAAACAAAGGCATGTAAATTACTCTCGGAGCCGTCGAGGGGACGGGTATTTTATGTCTCCTCAGTACTGTGGAGATGATTTTAGAGTAACATCTCCAAATACTTTCGAGAAAACAACTGCTCCTAGCAGAATAATACAGAAGAACATTGATGAAGTATTTGGCGCGCACCTGGACAGATTCGTCCCAGGACGCAAATGCAAAAAATTGATGTACCTGTTGTTGCATGAGTGAAAGATGTAACCATATCACGGCCACATTGCCGTGCTGGTGCTGTCACTCACCATTCTTTTGTATCATACTGCCATCATTCCCATAAACAAACCGATCCTTCACTGCTCAGTGATAAGTAAGACAAGATAAACTGTGAACAAGACTGAAAAAAAATCGTAAGCTAATAAAAGAGTGCGTAAGTGACCAAGAACACGAGACACGCAAACTTGTAAACTCGATGCAAAAACAAGTGCGCAAATTCTCAAGTTCGCAATCAGTTACTTGTCACTCCAGGGTTCCAAGGTTGGTACCCATCTTAGTCGAGTAGCCGGATGCTAAATAGCCGCCCTCGAACAATGTACCATGGCTTCACTGCTCCGAGTATTCTCGAGGGAGATCATTGTGGAGACAACGAGCAACGGCAGACCATCGACACTCACCGCGGCCGTGGTCGCTCGCCGGAGCGCCGCCGCCTGCTCGCAGCGACGAGAGGTGAAAGCTATTTTTGGCGATAAGTTCCACTGACCCCAGGCCCACATCCGATCGGACGGCCTCTATTATTGGCGAGCCGAACAGGACACTAGTGTAATATACAGTAAAATAAAGGGTTTATATGCAAAACGTACCTCCAAAATCTCTATTGTCCACATCCGAACCGCGTACATCCCATCGGACGGTTCAGGTGAGTCCCGCTCCTCGCCGACTCGCCGTCGGCGGCGCCGCCACTCGCCGGCCTGCCGGGGCTCCTTCGCCACCCCTTGCGGTGTTCCGGTGGCAGCGTCCTTGTTTATCCGAGCGGAGCTTTCTCGTCAGCATGCATCGCCATGCCCGCCCAGTCCGCGCGCCTCGGAAGTTCCCGTGCGGACGGACGCCTCAGCGTAGCCTGCCTCCTCCGGCTCCGGCGAGCTTCACTGGCGGTCCGCAGCCTCTGTGTTCAACAAAAGGTAATTCTCATCCATGGTGCTTCACGTACGGCTCTTCCAATCAGAGCTGGCCCATTCTGCCATGGCTCCGGAAACCTTTACTCCTCCTGCGCTCAAATTGCTATCGATCATCGTGTTGCAGTGGCTACTGGCTACATCTATACACACGCAGATTAATTAGGCTGCAGAAATGCAGATCAAAGTAAGAAATATGGCAGGAAGAAACCGGATGTTTCCGGCGAAAATCACGGGGGAGGAGGGACTAACCTGGCATATACACGATAGATTCCTCCTCCCGGACACGGGCACACGCCGGCGACCGCGCCGACGCGCGGCTTCGACGAGGAGACATACCGATCGAAGGCAGAAGCAAGTGCACGGACACGGTACATCGACGGAGGAGGAAGAGGAGAACCGGAGAGAAGAGAGGGGAAGAGGAGAGGACGGGTGGCCGTACGTGCAGTGCGAGGCGAAGCGAGAAGAAGAAGCGAGAGGTAGATTCCCTCTTCGCGGCAAAATATTCCCCGTCCGCTACCGAATATTCCTTCGAGAGTTGCTGAATATGCCGGCTGGGTATGCTTCCTTCTTTGCAGAGTTGTGACCAAAGATAGAACTGAACCGAACTTCGATTTTTAAATCTTTTTAAATTCTAAGTCCATTTTGTTTTAGAAACGGAAAAATATAACAAAAAATCTGAAGTTTATAATTTCTAATATTTTGAATATATTGGAATGTGATGTAGTTTTAATTTTATCTACCTTAAAAAATGATGATTTAAAAAACAATCATAACATATTTCAATTAAAACTGAAGAATGAAAAAAATGAACCGAATTATTTCAGTTTTGGTTATTCGATCCCATCGTTGGCTTTCAATTTGCTAAAAACGATTTTTTTATAAACTAAAATAACCGAAAAAAACCGATTGCCCCTTATGTTTTTGATGATATTTGAAAATTTACACCCACAAATTAAATTTCAAAAAAAATATTTTTAAAAAATCGCCTATTGACATTCGGACCGAGGTCTAGTTGGACCACATCGACTCTCCAAAGCAGGCCCAATTTGAAGTGGGCTTTGGGCCATGGGCCGTGGTCTGTGGGCCGTGGTCTGTGGGCCGTGGTCTGTGGGCCGTGGTCTGTGGGCCGTGGTCTGTGGGCCGTGGACCTCGCTTAGCAGCGGCTTCGAGAGAGGAATTTTGGGGGAGACGAAATGGGCCACGTGTACAGATCGGAGAACGTCGACACCCACACTCACCCACTCTTCGGGACGCTCGTCTCCAGGAAGGAGAAGGGGAAGGCGAAGAAGGGGGCGCGGGCGCGGGAGGCAGCCATGGGCGTGATGGAGAAGCTCAAGATCTTCGTGGTTAAGGAGCCCGTCGTCGCCGCCTCCTGCCTCATTGCCGGATTCGGTGCGCTCCCCATCCCTCTCTCCTTCCGTGCACGTGGCCGAAACGGCGAAACCCTAGTAGCCTGTAGCTAACTATAGCGGGTAGCCCCATCTTGAGGACGCTGCACCTGGTGTTACCTGGATCTGGTGCCTCCATTTAGCTGGGAATCGGTGAACTGGAATTGATTCTCGGACCTTCTGGGCTGAGTGAAGAGGTTAAGGACGCTTCGATATGCTTTCCGGTTGTTATATTTTGTTGGATCTAGGATTCTAAATCGTTGTTTTTGGTGCTTCATTCCGTGTAAGGTGTAATTGCTCATGTTGTGTAGCTTCGACAATGGTGTGCGGTAGTTTCATTCCCATAAGCCAGACGTTTTCGGATTTCCCCTATAAAAGGTTCACTTGTTCGTCTGTTCCTTCCCATACGAACAATTTATTCTGGTGAACTGCACAATTGTTTGCAGTGTTTTTTGATCAACAATTTCATTTCCTTATCTAGGCAAATGGAAGTTGTCCCATGTGAGATGCTCCTGGCTGATTTGCATAAAAAAAATCAATCTGCTATATTTTGATGGAATAGGTGGGCCATAATGGCTGAAAGTGGTCTTCTGAATCTCATGCCAAAATGTAGTTATTGCGGGGTTTTCATGCTCACTCTGAATTGTGTTTAAATGCTTGCTTATAGTTTGCAGCATGCTGCAAGTTATAAACTTGAAATGGTGTTTGAAAATGTTGAGGGTCTTCCTTAAAAAAACTAAAGAAAGGTTCTGCAGAACCTAAATACCAACACTAGATGTCTTCTTTTGACAACAATCTTGCAGAAATTGTCTTATACATCAGAAGACATTGAGGCCACATGAAAAATGAGTTGTTCCTGAGTGCTGATGGAAGAATCGGTGTGTTGGCCCTCTGTTTTGGCTTTTGGGAATCTTCTGTTGTGAGCAAACTTGCTAGTAGTTGATGTGGGGGTGTGTGTAAGCGTGTTGCAGCATCTTTTGCCTCTGTTTGTGGTTTGCTGTGGTGCGCTGCTACAAACGCTTGTATCTGGACTGGACCTCCTCATGTATGCTGGTAACCCCAGTCAACCTCCTTAATGCTTTCAACAAAAGCTGGGCTGGTAAAGCCTTTTTCAAAAAAAAAAAGAGTTGTTCTGTGGCCAAACTCCATGAGGCCACCTAAATTACTTTTCTATAGGGAACCTTGATTGCTCCAAGAATCGTTTTGAATTTCAGTATTATGTATATTTCATTATTTGGTAGTCAACCTTTAGAAATGTTGAGAATGGAGGTAATGAGGTATTATAGTTTAGCTCTCTGTTGATTTTCTGATTTTTCCTGCAAGTTTGGTTAGTTATTTGTTTCACGAAATTTGTCATTAGTTATTAGTATCTTTCTTCTTATCTGTACCAGAATATCTGACTTTACTGTACTAACTGGTTTCTGAGTAGCACCATAGTTATCTCCATGCATTAGGTATTCTGTGATTTCCTTCCTTTTGCAAGATTGTAACCGTCTTTCTCTGAGAGTTTGTTCAACAGTCGTTCGCTAGTAATGAGTGTGTAGAATATTGATTTTTTTGCATAACCAAGCTGTTTTAATGTTAGTATAGCATTTCAGCAAGAACTATAGCAAATTTGATTCCTAGGATTTTTTTATTGGATCATCCTATGTACCTCTTGCTCGTCAAAAGTGCTGGTAGCACTTCTGTATGCTTCTACCAAATTATTTCAGCTGATCTTATAATTTGCGATTTCAGGTCTTTTTCTTCCGGCAGTTGTCAGACCAATGTTAGATTCTTGGGAGACTGCAAAACAAGTTCCTCCGCCCGCGTTAAATGATGTATGTAATTCCCTCCAGTTTTGGTTTGCTTTGTGCTTCAAGTACATAAAAATGAGTCGCTGTCATACCTTAGTTTCCAACAGCATCATTTGCGATATCCCAAATTTGTTATGTTCATAGTGTGCCACCCAAGATTCTGGCCAGCAGCAGACACTAGACAGCAGTACCGAGTAAACTTCCTATTTGGTTATTGTGTCAAATAGGCTTCAAAATGCCTGGAAATGAGCATTAAATATTTGACTGCCAACTTAGACTGAATTACACAGGGCATTTTAAAATTTGTGCTGTGTTACTGAACTTACTGTTACCTTGTGTTGTCAACTTTGCCATAGTTCAGATAGTCATTTAGTCACGTCCTGGTTCCACACTGCTGAAGCCATGATGAAATATCACCCTCTTGCTGCATTCATACTTGATCTATTGAGAACGCCAGCAATAATGTGGAGGCATCGTTATAATTCCTTTTGTCTTGGTACTTCTGCAGGTGATTGCAGGTGTGACCGGCAAGAAAAAGGAGTGACCTGGCATCTTTTGCACTCGTTAATCTCGTCGCAACAATTTTCTCTTGCTTGTTTTTGGCTCCCGGACCAGATGACATTTATCCGGCCAGCACAACGTGGAAACAATACTGCATGTATCTTGGCAGTAGGATTACGATAATAATCGTTGTACCTCAACTTTCTTTCAGCATAATTCAATGCTATAGTTTTCATCCTTGAGCTTCTAAGAAATCGTGTCCATGGTCAAAGATTACGACTAACATCGAAAATTAAAATGTAAGGTGTGTGTATTTTTTTTTAAAAAATAAATATTTTTAATTTTAACTAATATTTAAACTAAAAACATATACTTTTTGTATTATGTATGTGATATAGTTGATTTCTTATATTAAAATAATTTAATCTGATACTACTTGTATTAACTTTTATCTTAACATTTGAAGATTTCTTAAATATAATTTATTTTGTTATTATTTTTTCCAGTTACTTTAAGCATAATATTTGCACAAATTTTTTAAATAAAACAAATGGTCAATGAAAAAGTGTAAAAAATCAATTGTGTCATTTAAAAGTTAATATAGTATTATTTTATAGTCATTGATGGTATACTCATGTTCTTCGGTTGAAAACCATGCCAAATACATATACGACTATATTTTTTGACAGTATTACATTTTAAAAATATATTTTTGACAGGAGTAGTACATTTTTTAAAAGGAAATTTTCCATCAAAAATTTGCAAACGTGTGTAAATTAGAAAATGATACATCAACCAATATTAGGATGGCAAGTGGGACCAGGGAGACTACACAGGTCGGTTAATGGGCCGAGCCTGCTGATTAGGTCTGCCCATTAAAGCCCATGGAGGGTTCTCCTCTCTCCTAAAAAAGCCCATGAAGGCTCCACCGAACCTAGGGTTTACGAGCTCACTGCTATAAGAGGGAGAAGCCTCCGCGCCGCCGTCGCAGCCACCCCTCCAGCACCCGAACCGAGCGAGGCGCCGTCGCAGCTACATCATCTCCGGTGAGTTGACTCCACCCATCTCTTCCGCTCCTTAGGAGCCCGGCCATGTGCGCCGTTTGCATCCGATGAATCGATGCTATGGTAGCTTCAGTGTCGTTGGGATGTTCCCATCGTGGTTCAAGTCGCAGTCGTTCCATTCTGGTGTACTCAATCGAAAGGTTTCGTATTAGTTATGACGTATAGATTGATCATTCGCTGGTTAGATACTTAGATTTGACTATTGGGCGCTCTCGGTTTGATCTGGTTGCACATATCACCAGCACGGGCGTGATTTGCAACGTTGGTGAATGGCATAAGACTTCTCTTGTTTGAAAGATTATATATACTTATGACTTATGATTCCATTGGTTGAAATTGGCCAAATGTTGTGTTGTACCTGTGTACTTTGACTACATGAACTTAGATAATTTGTTTTTTGTTGATTTAGACAAAGGGGAATGGCGGCGGTTCCAGAGCCTCTGATTTGGGAGATTGTCAAGAAGAACAACTCCTTCCTGGTGAAGCAGTTCGGCAACGGCAATGCTAAGGTGCAGTTCAGCAAGGAGCCCAACAACCTGTACAATGTCCACTCTTACAAGCACTCTGGTCAGTAGTTGCTTCTTGTGGTACCCTTTTGATGCCAAATAAGCGTTTCTTTCAGTCTGTGCAATGAGCTGACATGATGATTGTGTGTTTTATAAGGCTTGGCGAACAAGAAGACCGTGACGATCCAGCCATCAAGTGGCAAGGACACTGCTTTGGTCCTCTCCACCACCAAGACCAAGAAGCAGAATGCCCCAGCGAAGCTCTACCACAAGTCAGTGATGCGCAAGGAGTTCCGCAAAATGGCTAAGGCCGTCAAGAACCAGGTATTGGCATGAAAAGAAAACACTTACTTGCTCTGCTTCGTGTCCCTGTATGATTTGTGGATTGTGATGCAAGATGCTTTAGATGCACTGTTATGAACATTAGGCCCTGTTTGGGGGAGCTGCAGATTCTCAGAATCAGCTAGTCTGAGTATCTAGTTGGCTGGTTGGAGTAGCTAGCTGTTGGGTGGGTGGGTTTTATTCAGTGACATAGTGGGTAAATAAAAATCTGCAGAATCTGGAGAAGTTGGGGTTAGCCAGCTTATCAGCTACTAGACTTGGAGAAACTGTTTCTGTAGATTTTGAAATCTGGGCTATCCGAGATGTCTGGCCAAGGTATTGCTTTGGGTCTTGTCAAATACTTTTGTTGTCATCTTTGTTATGCTTAAGTGCTTCACTTTGACGTGACATTTCATTGAAATTGTGAGGGTTTCATATGGAACATTTAGAACTTTAATAGTAGTTTTTACGGCAATTGATCTAACTTAGCCAGAAAATTCACCTAATTGCCAATGAAATGCAAGGGGTCTTGTAAGAAATCTAGATTTACTCTTTTAGTAATCAAAATTTAGTCCTGTTTGGGTTACATTGCTAATCCAAGACCAACCGATCAATTAGTTCTTTGATGAAATATACTTGTTATGCTTGGCTTCTGAGCTGAATCATCATGCTATTCATGCAGGCCACTGTTTTCCCCCTTTGTACAACATCTTTCCATGGTGCACCTTCTTGAAGAAATAATTGTGTGTGCTTTAATTAGTATTTTCCTGTCCTACAGGTGAGTGACAACTACTACAGGCCTGATCTGACCAAGCCGGCTCTTGCAAGGCTTAGCTCAGTGTACCGCAGCCTCCAGGTCGCCAAGTCTGGTGTTAAGAAGAAGAACAGGCAGCCAACTAAGCTGTAAACCGCTTTAAGTTCTCTTTTTGTCAAGGGCCCTCGTGGTGCTCATGTTTCCAGCTACCTCTATTCCACCAGTGTTGAGACTTGAGTTGAGATTCCTATTAGTGTTTGGATCAACAATGATACAAATATATCCCGTGGTTTGTACTCTTTATTAAAGTTTTGCCTGCTGCCTGTCCTTACCTTTGCTTGCTTTACACTTGATGGTTGATCGTAGCAGCTAATGTCATCAAATTGTTGGTGCCGATTGCTTCTACTTAGATTAACTATCAGTACATTTAGTCAATGATCTGATGGCGCGTGGAGCCTGCTCACCGTTGTCGTGTGCCACGGCGGCAATGTGCTGCTTGCCGGCGATGGCCAGCCTGTTCCTGTGGTGTCGTCCCACCCTTCGTAAGCTTCTTTGACACAAACATCTTCCTCTGAGGTGGCTGCTGCTGGATATAAAAAATGCTTATATTTTTTATGTCCAGCAAAATATTTGAGTGAAAAGGGTGTACATACCATGTTTGGTTCAGACATGTTCAGAGCTACAGAAAGTAGTAAGGTGAGCAGCTAAGCTTCTTCAGAAATCAGTACAACTGTGCTTATAGATAAAAATAGGGAAAAATACGCACGTGCCATTATAATGCCATTATAAGTGACTGTGGTGCCATTATAAGTGACTGTGGTGGCCCTTATCTGTTAGTGACACATCAATGACATATTGAAAAACCGTGAAAATTGTAGTGGCACCGTGAAAATTGTAGTGGCACAGAAAAAATTAACCCATAAAAATACAGGCAATGATATATATATATATATATATATATATATGGCAGAACAGCCAAATCTTTGTCACTCTTTTTTAGATAAAGGTAAAGAACTGGCATCTACACTTAAATGGATGTACACAACCATCATCATTGTCACTCTTAGAACTATATAGTATATATACTACATAGTGGCAATTGGGTGATAAGTAGGAATCAGAACTAGATGCTTTAAGGACAATATACTGCTTTCCAGAAAGCTAAGGCTCAGCATATGGTTCAGGAAAATTTTGTTCAACACCTAGAATTCTAGATTTCTTGTTGAAAGGATCGTGACACTCTGCACTTTTCACTTCAATTCTTATCATGTGCCAAGGACATGTTTTGGATTTATTGCACATCCTGTATGAAGTGTTATTTTTCAGGAAAGAAATGCAAAGCTTGATAAGTTGGTAAATAAAGCTTTCAAGTAGAATTATGGGTTTCTCCCTTAAACTCCAAGTTCATAAGATTTTGCATGTTAACATCAGATAGAGACCTGAAACAAATGTTCAAGCTCATGTTATGTCAATGCTTTGTACAAGGAAAATGAAGAACTGGACTCAGTCAGAGCTAAGAACAACAGAATTGGGTTAGTCCTGAACTTTTGTTCATTCCAAATTCGTATTTCCCCTTGAACAGTACAACTAACCATGTTCATCTGAACTTAGCTATCAGATTTGAACCTTGTGAAATATGCATAACACATTTTGTTCTCACGTATTTTTATTCTTTTTCTATTATGTAAAGTTGATGTCAATTTAAATACCTTTCATCGCTAGTTGGAATTGCGTACTTTAAAACCAAAGTCACAGGAGAATCGTAACTGACAGCATTCAGAAAGTCTGAAAAACAACCAGCACCTGCCGTTTCTATCTTCAGACATTGGCTTCACAGCATTTTCAACAATGATGGTCTCTGTCACTTCAAGAAGATATCAGCATCGACAACTGTTTGGCCCTTGGATGCATCAAACACTTGTCTGAAGAAAAATGATTGAAGTGTTTGTGATAAGGCATCCAATCAAGACCTGCATCTGTGCTGCCAGCAGCTCAAATCTTTTCTTTGTCGCAACCCTCATGGGCGGAGCTACGTGCTGGCAGCGGGTTCCCGGGACCCGGTAAAAAACAAATTTTAGTTATTAACATTTTTTACCCTTTATGCACCCTCTTGGATTCAATACGGTGGTGTACCACTTAAAGTAGTGTACCCCTCTCAGTTTGTCTCTATCTCCGCCACCGACCCTCTGATATCCATCTACAGTACATGCAATTCTTTTGCTCAACTCCAGACTCAACAAAATGGCAATTTGGAAAGAGGCAAGTACAACTAAACAGCAGTGTATACTGTCAACTAAAGCTTTTGCCGATCTGATCAGTGCTGATCAAAGAGCTAATCAAGCTCAAGCAACCCACAGGAGAGTGAGACCCACAAGAACAACTTTACAGGTGTATTAATTATTATTGTCTGGACTCAGTTTGGACTATGGTGCTCCTTTCTTGCATTGGCTGTCCAGTGCTAAAAGCAACTGAAACCCAGTCTGTATGGCTCATTTTTGAGCTAATGCACTCATCAGCAACAGCTAATTACAGCTTAATGTGCATCATTAACAAATAGCAGTTTCATGTCCTTATGCTAACTACAATTAGTTGTCTGATGGAAATAGGCCACTGGTCAAGGAGAGATCTTATAACCAAGAAATGTGGTCAATATAATCAAGGAGATTATTTTGAGAGTAACAAATCATTAACTTTTTTAAGAGATTTGAGGATTTACCACTTTTTAGAGTAGCACATCATCAAATATTTCATCTTTTTTGAGCTCAAAATTCTCTCCTCATTGCTATAAAAGGCAGACACTCTCCCTTCTCTGATCTCTCACTCATCTTCGCAAATTCCCTTCATCTCTTTGCAGTTGCACACGCAAATCTCTTTCTTGGATTCACAATGGCCTCCCGGACCTTGTACGCCGCCGTCATCGCGGCCGTCGCCGTGTCCTCCCTCGCCGGCGCCGTCTCCGCTGCCGACGCCCCGGCACCGAGCCCGACCTCCGGTGCGGCCGCCGTCTCGTCGTCGCTCGTGGTCGCCGTGCTCTGCCCGGCCGTGGCGCTCCTCCTCCGCCAGATGAACTGAAGGCTAGCTCCTCCTAGATGGATGCTGCTGCTGCCGTCGACACGCGTCGTCGCGTGATATCGTCTTCGTCTTCGTCTTCTGCTTGCTTGCTTCTTCTCTCTGACGTGTACTATACCAACTGCCTTGTGCTTGCTAGTTGCTATACATTAATTTTTATCGACTCAATCGAGACAGTTTCGGCAGCAGCATCCATTCAATCTGTTAGTGTTCGAACATTCAGAGATTGGTTGTTTGATTTGATGATGATGCTACTTACCGACATTTTCTTCCTCGTAATGTTTAGAGGTTTGTAGGAAAAAAAACTAAAAAAAAGTGATATTATAATTTTTACGGTTTAAAAGTATGTTATGGGTAAGTCACTACAGATGAAGCACACCATAATAGTTTTTTTCATATTTAAAATTACAATGACACGTCAGGATTTATTCTAAAAGGAAACTCATTATATAGAATTTATAATTGATAACAATAAGAAGTGTTAATCGACTTAATGGTTCAACATATTATTGTCACTGAGTGATAAAAAAATTAAGTGTGATAAATGACGATTTTTTTTTGTTCCGGATTGGACAAAACACAAATCGCTTTTTGGTATTTTTCTCTTGCAATTTACATCTCATCCGCAGAGAAAAAGTGGAGCTTTATTTGGGATAAAGCGTAGAAAGCTGGTTAATAAAGCAGCCACCTAATGGCTGTAAAGCAGACGACGTACTCGTACATACATGGCGTGCAATCTAACCTACTTTTTCTCTGCCGCTCAACTGATCTTCGAATTCATTTCGATTTGTTCCACTCAGCTTTGTCGATCTGAATTACAACCAGTCAACCACAGATTTCACGACCGTTTATGTTCCCCTGATTGTCTGACTTGTCCCGATTGGATTTACAACAAAATTAAGTTGATAAACACCAGGAGGAAATTATTCAAGACTCTTTCGTGTCCGTGCAATTGCTGCTACTGTCTCATGCACAGGGCAACAAGCTACACATCGAACTGGACTGGCGTGTGCAGTGCCTCGCATCTGAGGCATCAAGAAAAATGTCGGAAACATGCAGAGCTGGGATGCAGACAGTAGTAGTAGGCAGTGTCCAGAGCAAGCAAAACCAGGCTTGGAATTAACCTGCAGCCTGCAAGATCTCCAATCCCATTCCCCTCCATGTTCTTCTGTGCAGCTTCCGACAGTCCAGTCATCTTGATATCCTGAAGTAAGAGAGCTACAAGTGGCGGCGAGTCCATGATCGTTCCATCAGAAAGCTGAGACCTTCAGCTAAATGGATATGTGCAATATCTTCGTTCTAACACGTTTATCTGCACGCGCATTGGGTGATCCTATTATTCAGAGTCGCTGTCCATGTTGTGCATGGCTTTCAATCCCCTGGGGCGCTGCGAAGCCATAGGAGAATGCAACGAAATTGAATGAATCTAGAGCGTGAACCAGGGATTTGCATGATTTGAGATTGATACAGGCATGTTACTGTACTCCACTCACCTTTTTGGAAATCTTCTTCTCTCGGACTTCATATCTTTCCAGGGTCAAGTCGCATAGCCATGTTCCAGGGCATACAAGCTGCCAAAGATGAACAGAATTTGAGTAAGAATTGCAAAAATAGTTTATATACAATCTCAATAGGTATGGTGGCTATCTCAAACAGAACTGTATACACCAAGCATTTAATGGGGCAATCAAATGGAATGCATCAGCTTTCAATCTGTCTAAATGTTTGCTTCAGACAGAAGCATGCCAAGGTGTTATGGACGTCTCTGTTTGGTTAAGCAGCAAGGCAGGCAGCATGCGCAGAGGTTGCCCTGTGTTCCATGTGATCTCAAGCATTGTATGACTTTGTCTGAATTAAAAAAAATACATAGTCATTATGTCTTGGTAAATCTTTGTGTTAATGATCTGGCACTGTAGTTAGGAGCCGACAACTATAGCCTGCTAGCATGTTGCAATACTGATTTGGAATCTCTGTGCCACAAGCAAGGAACACATTTATTTTTCGTATTATATGCACCAAGATAAGCGCCCTATGCACATTGATGCAAAGTGGATGCGCTGAATTTAACCATACAGTTTCTTAAGATAGAGAGTTAAGATGAAAGTGTCATACGTTCACGGTCCTCTGGATGACTTTGGCTCTCTTCTTGGGCCTTTGAGGAGGCTTAGATCCTTTGAACACCAAGAAGTCTGCTTCTTTCTCTTTGTTCGTCAGGGTGACAGCAAATTTAGGCCAAATTGACCCCTCACTCCCTGAGGACGATCCCTTCTTATCATCTGGAGATGTCGGCGGACCTCCATTGTTATTGATGACGTTATTGCCCCTTGCCGGGCGTTCCCTGTCCAGTGATGCAACTGTGTGGATACCATTTGGCTGCTGCTGTTGTGCTGACGATCTCATTGAACCAGACTCCTCCAAATTCCTGCCAGTTCAGAACAAGGATTACAAACGATGCAGAAAATCGGAAAAGTTATAATGACAAAAGACAGAAAAATACATCTGAGAATGGTGAATTATCAAAGTGTTGTTTTCTTGATTTTGTTTTGGCTGTGGTAGCAAGCAAATCACATTAATTCACTGAAAATGTTTGGTCAGGTTTGAATTTAGCCAGAAAGAACATCTAGTTGCACCACAATTATAAACATACAAAGGGCAAGAAATAAACAAAACAAATACTAGGGATAAAATTGTTCATTCAGTTCTCTTGATAAAAAATGTGTATATCACACCAGTATTTGTTTAGCACAACAACCCGTTGTTGTCCCTGTATCAGTCAATCACAAACAGGGTAAAAGGTAATGTGCTTATATACAGCTACAAACAAAATTAACAGCCAATGAAAATAGCTGAGATTGGATAAACAGATATTAATCTCTACAGCTTCTTACAGCAAACAATTCAGACAATATTGGAGTCAACAAAGTTCGTGCTACAAACAAGTTACAATTTTCAGCAATCACCTACATCATGCTCCGTCCCTTGAGATAAGAAACCAATACAGGAAGGGAATGACAATGGATGAATATGCTGTCACCATCCACCTTACGAGTGGTTGTGACTGATTTGAGATAAAATATGGTGTTTGTTCCTTCTCAAGCCAAAATTAGTCGACAAAAAATAGCAGAGAGTACCATCCAATTCCAAGCACATTGAATCATCAATGTAATTCTGATGATATTGGCAAATTCGCACACACTGGATGAGGAAGCTAAAACACAGCATCAACTGCATACACAGTTACGATTCAGAAGAGAATTATTGATAATTCAGACCATGCATTGAACTAGAGGTCGATACCCAGACAAATAAGCTAATTTGAAACATTGGAGCTAGATTGGCCAAAGGACAGAAACTAAGTAATCACTTGCTAGTCATTGATGAAAGAAAATAGCCTTTCAAGGCCCAATGAACCTAAAAATTGAATCTCCAGTAAACAAAATCAGTGCCTCACACAAGAATATCAAGTTTCAAATGGAGAAGATCACATCCCGTAGCCAAAAACACCCATGTTGACTTACAACATTTTCAGAGGAAGAGAAGATTAAATTAGCCTAAAGATCAAACATAATCATAATCTGTACATCCGTTTGAGTGTAGATACCAGTTATTTTTACAATTATCTAAAAAATATTCCGGCACAAACCAAGACCCAATTAATTGTCTACCATTCGTGCTTCCATCATTATAAACCTGCTAATTTGGATTATTCAGAGAAAAGATGCACGTGTTCTTAGGTAACATCTGCATCAATGCACTATACAGTCGCAGAGGCATCTGACCCCTCAAGCAAAACCGAATCAGATCAAGAACAAAAGTACTGCTCGACGTCACGTGCCCAAGACAGACATCACGTGATGGCCAGTTCTTTCAACCAATAGTTAATTAGCTATTACTAATAATCTTATCGCAATAGTTTAACAAAATGCTTAGCAACAACTACAAGCATGGCAACAGCACAAACACACACAGAAAAAATAATAATTCAGCAGACGGACCTGAGGGCGCGGTGGTGGGCGAGGCCGGCCGGGTGGTGCTGCGCGGCGGCGGCGGCGGCGGCGCGGCGCTGGCTGGCCGCGGCCTTCTCGGCGGCCACGGTGGCAGCCGACTCGACGTCGCGTCGATGCACCTTGACGCAGCGCAGGCGCTTCCGGTTGCCCCACTGCAGAAGCAGATCGCGCTCAGTCGCCGTGCCGCCGCCGCCGCCGCCGCCGCCGCGCGTCGAGCCCCGAGTGTGGTAGTGATTCCTAGCCTCCTTCTCCATTGCCGGACGAGCTCAGCGCTGCACCCTACACGTGCCACAGAAGATTATTAGAGAAAGTATTCAGCAGCAGAAGCCAGGGAACAAGATTCGTGAGCAAGGGATCAAAGGGAGGAGCTGAAATTTCGATCAGATTGGAATAGTGAAGAAATCGCAGACGAAAACTGCTTGCTTTGATTAGAAATCTCCCGCTTCAATTCTCCGTACGAATTAAGGGGAGAAGCCGATCAGGAACCAAGCCCCCAAGAAACATCCAAGAAAGATCGAAACTGACGAAGGGTAGTTCAGCTCAATTTCACTCCTCTCACACAAATAAATCTTCGCAGCTGGCCGACCAATTTACCGAGACAGATGGGAGAAAATCAACTGTAAAAGGGGGGAAAATAGAACCACGCAACTGTAATTTCTGGGTAATCCTCCAGTACAGAACCAAAATTGCAAATTCAGACAAGTGAGGGAAAGTGAGGGACAACAAATCAGACAAGGTTAAGATGAGGACAAGCAAATTGGGATCAGAAAAAACTAAGACTGAAATGGGCTAACTTGGTGATGATGTTACAGAAACATCAACAGCTAGGGGGAAACGATACAAACCACCACCAGCAGCAGCACTCTACCTAAACAATTAACGATTTCAGCTCGCTCTTTCCAATCGACCTACTGCGAGGAAACCCAAATCAAGAAAAGGCAACTTGCAGCAAAGATTGTGAGGAAATCAGTCGATCCCAATCAGAAACCCCCAACCACGCAAATCCCAAGTCAGGCAGCTCAAATTGAAGCACAATTGATGCAGTTCATGCCGAAATGCAGCTCCGCGAAATCGATTCAAATCTCCCAGCCAGATCATCCCCTCACCCCATTCGGAACCAGGCACAAGGGCAGAAGAATTCGACCACACGAAAAGCAGCGCAAAAATAAAAAAGGGAACTGAATCTCCCAGATCAAACAACCAAATAGCAAGAACCGTATAATCAAGAATTCAAACGAACCACGAGTTATAGCTCATAGAAATTCAAGAGAACATCTCCATCACTGCAAAAGTAAAACCTTTCAGTCCCAATCCACACCAGAATTTACCGGAGGAAAACAGCATCGATCAAGCCCAAGAACAGACAGAAACGCAGACATGCCAACTGCAGAGAGCAGTACCTGCAACGGCAAACACCGCGCTCCAATTCACTGCACGAAGCCACAGATTCCTCACTCGTAATCGCCACCAGAACACCGAGAGACCAAGAGCAGAATCAGGATAACGGATTCCTCAGGCTGGGGTGAGCAGCGAAAGGAACCCGAGAGAAGTCGGGACGCCTTTTGTGGCCGTGTTCGTCCCCTCCTTGGTCTTCCTTTCCCCCTGGTAGAAGCCGAAGCCGGAGCCGGAGGAAGAAGACGGAGGCCGTTTTATAGGGCCATCTCCCCGTCGGGCTGGGCCACACCAAAACCGGATCCTCTCAGCACCCCGCTGGGCCGGAAGACTTGCTGTTGGGCTGCCGGGCAGGGGCGCGGCAGCACGCGCAGCCGCTCGCTCACCCTCTCCCGACCGAGGGCCGCGCAGGCCGCAGCCACCGTCTTCGGTCGGTTGGGCTTTCCGGCTTAAACAAGCCAGGGGCTGAAGAGGTGTGCCACGCGTAGGCTACACCGAAGCGGGGCTTCATCTACCTCACACCCGTGTAAAGATGACGATGCTATACTCATCGGATTTATTATCTCAAATTCATATCAGTTAGAAAAAATATTTTCGTCGGATATTTTTTGTGTACGATACATATGGGTATCATTTTTTCTCTAAACTCATATTCATGCAGGTAAATATATCCATCGAATATCCATACCCATCAATAGCATCATATACAAAACATGCTAACAAATAACAAACGTGTTTCTATCGTTGTAAAAAACAGTTTTCAACCTAATTAGATTGATCACGCATTTAGTCATAAGATCAATTAATATATAAATAAACTCAAACATAATGCATCAATGATTTAAACAATAACAATAGCCAATGATTAAACTCCAAAAAATAGCATATTTGGTTATGGATACCCATCGGGTAACGGGTATGGATATAGGAAACCATACTCATATTCACGTACCCGTTGGGTACTATTTTTCTCATTAATAGACCCACAGATGAATTTTTTTCCTATATCTACCTATACCCTAATAGGGTAAAAACCCATCAGGTTTGGGTACTCATTACCATCCTTTACACCCGTGGAACACCTATGGTCCGCCTCTCTCGCAGTCGCTAGCTCTATTACCTTTTTCTCCGGTGAGAGAGGTCGGCAAACGCGATACGAAGATTTTTTATGAAATCATTTATCTCACAGTTCTATTTTGTTGAACATGCTCAATATTAAAATCTTATAATATTTGGTATCGACTTGCTCACATCCCTCTTAATTCCTGACATAGATGTATAATATTAACATGAGAAGCACGAGAAACCATAGGAAGTATGAGTTATCTAATTCGAACAACTGACTAAAGGTCTGTTTGGGGGAGTTTCTGGTAAACTGCAACTACATTTAAAATCTAAGCTGAAACAAACAGTCCAAATTTTAGTTTAGATTGTGAGAATCAGTAACTACAGAATCTAGAAATAAACTATAATACAGAAGTTGGAAAATACCAACTTCTCTAGATTCTCATCCGCTAGATACTCAAACTATCCGGCTACTCTGACTAGCTAGCTACTGAGAATCTCCGGTTACCAAAAGCACAGAGTTGTTTGTTTCAAACACAGAGTGAAATAGGATGATCCTATCTTATCTTAGTTTTTAAATATTTGGTTGGTAAATAAAATGTAATAGACTGACTTTCACGCTGTTTAGCTGTCATCTTAAAAATTAGAACATGGTCACACTTGTACCTCAGTCTATCAAATTTCACTCTCAAGAATGTTACAATGCCTTCAATTTGCAGTAATGGCATGCAATCATTAACATGTATTCTCACTTATTACATATATATATAGATAGTATAAGAATTAAGAAAAATACTACTCTTATTTTTGAAATCAGAATAAGGAGGGACCAATAAATTTATAAGAGTAGTATTTATTTGATTAAAATAAACATGAAAGAAAAAATAAAAAGTTTCTAAGACAAAACAAATTATAAAGTTCGAATAGTAGAAAAAATTCAAGTCGAATCGTAGAGATGCTAATTCGAACCGTAGGAAAACAATTTGATTTTTGCATTGCAAATTGACGCAACAAGGATATATAGCATTGCACTTTCGAATCGAACAAGTCAGGCTGTGTTCCATGTTACCTGGGCTTGCTAGTTTGAGGTCGGCGCGGCCGTCGCGCTCGCAGAGGGCATCCTGCGAGTCCCGGCCATCGGCCGAGCAGCGCGCCCGCCGCTCCCGCGCCCGCAGCAGCGCGTTCAAGCGCTTGAGAGTCACGGCGAGCTGCCTCGCACCAGCCGGCCGCGCACCAGCGCCTGCAGCCGCACGATGCCTCTCAGCGCCTTCAACGCCGGCCGCGCCTAGTCGCACACACCATTAGCATCAACGCCGCTCCACATCGAAGCAGCCGTACCAGAAGATGGCCATGGCCCATGGGCCATGGAGGATTGGAGGAATGTCTCTGTCTTACCAACAAGACGCGGACGGCGGCCCACTCCTGCCTGATCACACGCATGTCCTTCGGCGGCGCGTCGGACGACGGCCGCTGCGACCGAGCGAACGGGTCGGCCGACGCCTCGGACGCGGCCGCCGCCGGCGCCACCCAAAAATATTATTGGTTTTTCTCCCATAAAGATTTCCTACAATACATGCCGTTTCAGTATTTGTACTTATTAATTTTATTATTTGAAACGGCAACTACTAACTAATAAAATAAGAACGATTTGTTTGTTTTTTTACAGAGCAAATTTATGTTATATATTACTTATATTAAAAGCAGCTGGACTTTGCTGCCACTAGAGAGCTCCACGTCATGTTTTTGCAAAAAAAAACCCTGCAATTTTTGGTAATTTGCTAATCCTCCGGGATTTTAGCTGACGTGGACGCTCCCGTGAGCTGCCACGTCGCCCCGCGAGGAGCTGGCTCTTTTACGAAAGATCCTAATTTGTATCGTTAATTGCGTGGAGGTTCGCCTCTGTACTCTTGCTGTCTTGCATTTTTTGCGTCCGCGTCCTCGCTTCCTGAGATTTTATACGCGAAGGAGAGAAAATCCGAAAATTGGGACTGCGCTCTAAAACTGGAAAACCCAGGGAGTTTTTTGTGAAACAGCTAGCCGCAGGGTCCAGAACCCGCGGGCTCCGCTCCCCATTCTGCCCCATCCCCTGTCCCCCCATGTCTAACCCTAGCCGCCGCGCACAGATCCCGTATCCGACCCATCGTCCGTCTGCTTACTGCGTCTTCTTCTCATCCTTCACCGGCGGTGGTCTTCCCAGACGGCGTTGCCACCATCCCTACCCTAGATCCACCACCGGCGCTACCCCGCACCGTAGATCCATCATCTCGCCGGCGCCGTCTCCACCTAGATCCGCCAGGCGCAGAGCGCGTTAGCGACCACTGCTCCTGCAACGGCAGGTGGAGGCACCGCCACTGCCACCGTCGCCGCGGTGAAGTATGGTGGGCCGATGGACGTGGCGAGGCACGTCCTAAGATCAGAGGGCGGCGTGAGGGGCCTCTTCAGGTTTGATTTCCTTGATGCTGAAATGGCTATCCGTGCTCGTAATGATTTCCTAGCTGTTATGAATCATGAAATGAGAACTCCAATGAGTGCAATAACAACCCTTTCCTCCTTACTTCTGGAAACTGAACTTACTCTTGAGCAACGCCTGATGGTGGAAACAACATTAAAAAGCAGTAATCTTTTAGCAATACTTATTAATGATGTGTTTTATCTTTCCAAAATCGAGGATGGTAGCCTTGAATTAGAGATTAAAGCATTCAACCTTCATGCTGTTTCAAGGAAGTCAAAAATGCCATATTTTTTGGTTATATAATGACTAATATGTGTTTTGCGGTTCTTGAAAGTTTATTTTGTCTTACCATTACAAGTTATGAGTTTCATCAAGCCAATCACATCCATCAAGAGATTGTCTGTGTCAGTTATGTTGGCACCAGATTTCCCATTTTGTGCCATTGGCGATGAAAAGAGGCTAATGCAAACCATACTGAATATTTCTGGTAATGTTTTTAAGTTTACAAAGGAGGGCCACATAACACTTTTAGCTTATGTTGTGAAGTCTTACTCTTTGAGAGAATTCAGAACGCCAGATTTTCACCTAGCTGCAAGTGATGACCATTTCACATCTGCATTAAGATATCACAAGTGAAGCCACACTATTTCATCTCAGAACCACATATACATCAAAATCTTTTAAAAAATGGTTTAATTGATCCCAAATTTCATGAGAGTATAACTGGAAACCTGCAAATTGTAGATTATATATAACTATGAAGTTCTGTATAGTTAGATAATTGGTTACTAATTTCCTTTGTTATTTGATGATGTTTGTTATTTGTTCTATTGTAGATTAAAGATACAGGTTGTGGCATTAGCCCTTAGGATCTATGTCGCGCCCCGATTTAAATAAATCAGGACTTTATTGAAATTCCATAGAAAAATCAATAAAACAAGACGTTCATCACACGACCGCGTACAATACGAGCAATCATTCACGGTTCGTAGACCGCATTAATACAAAAGTGAATAATGATGAAGAGAAACTAATAAAACAAGGGTCCTAGATGAACGCCTCCTTCCAGTCTCGCCTTGACTGGGTCGCTACTCCAGACCTTCATCCTCCTCGTAGTAGACGGGCTCTGATGTTGTAAGTCAACGGGGTGAGTACAGATGTACTCAGCAAGCCACCGAATGCAAATATAATGCAAGGTAATAACAAGGGAGATAGTGGCTAATTTTTGCGGAAGCAGCATAATTGTAAAGCTTTAAATGAGAGCAATTTATTAGTACGGAAAAGTAAACATGTGCATGTGTATCCTCATCTTCTAACTCGAGGGGTACAGTCACCCCACCTCGCTCAACAGTCCTTACGTGCCATGACTAACTTGAACATTCAAACAATAGAAAACTAACTGCGAGTAGTCACACAACCCGCCCTTGACCGTGGGCTCGGCTTTTCGAAAAGATTAAATTACTCTGATCAGAGATGTACCACTGTACCCACAAGGCACGCACTCATCACCTACACCGAAGTGTAACGAGATGACCCATCACACGGGAACTCGTGCCAAAACCTTCCATATGGTTCCCTCCGACTCCACAACACCCTCTTATGGGTTTCGTATCGTGTCTCGACGTGTCGAGTGCTCACCATAGTTGTTACGGCGGCGCGGCGAGGCGAGGCGCCGGACCACCTTCACAACTTTTAGGCGAGTATGGCGTGCGGCGAGGCGACGCCATACTCACTTCACAGATTTTGTAGCAACATTATTATTACCAATATATGATGTTCATCAATCATCACAATTCACAATACTAATAGCAATAAGTGTTCATAGCAAGTCACACACAAATAACAAACAATAATAGCAACAACAATTGTTCATCACAATACTAATAGCAATAAGTGTTCATAGCAAGTCATACACAAATAACAAACAATAATAGCAACAACAATTGTTCATCACAATACTAATAGCAACAAGTGTTCATAGCAAGTGAACAATCTAACACTCTCATCTCTCATCATCATCAATCATCATCATCATCAAGGTTGAAATCACCCAAAGTGTTTTCTAAATTTTCTTCATTGCCCTCATGATTATCACTATGTGGAACTTCACCATAGTCATCAACATCTTCATCATCCATAATAAAATCATCATCTTCATTCTCATCATCATCTTCTTGGACCTCAACCTCATCCTCACTATCACGACGAGCCCTTGGACGACGTGAATAACCAATGACATTACCATCATGAGCTCTTCTAGGAAGATTGCGACCTTGTAGTCTTTGTGATGCACCCATAGCCTCATCAACATGTTCCCATGTAAGGTCGGTGATCTCTACACCACGATGACCTTGAACTACATCAGGTGATGGGTTCACCCATTCATTACCCCAATCAAAATCCTCCATAACTAAAGGCTCATAATTACGACCTTCTTGACGCCGCATTTGAAATCTAGTCTTCATCTTTTGGTTGTATTGAACATAAACCAAATCATTCAATCTTTTGTGTTCCAATCGGTTTCTTTTCTTGGTATGAATCTTTAATTGACATTGAAACAAATAAATAACAAAGAGTTAATGTCAATCTAAAGTTAAAGGCACAAAATCTAAAGAGTTAACAATGAATGTTTCATCTTCACTTACAAACTCAAATGTGCTCCAGTTGCGCTCACAACCTGAGGATGAGGCACATAGACTAGTGATTCTCTTTGCTATCCTTTGCAACTCTACGGCAAGACCACCATATGCACGCCACCAATCAACTACAAGATAGAAAGAATTAAATTTATGACTCCTAGAGATCAAAGTTGCCCAATTAAGTATTAAATTCAGAACATACCAGGACTTAGTATTGTTTGGTTATGGATGGCTGATTCACTTGAAAATTGATCTCCTCTTTTTTCCTCATATTCAATGGATTGCCTTTCAATCTTGCTTCGAAGATTAATATTGGGCACCATTTTTTTTACCACTTGGGTGAAACACCCTCTTAGCTCACCAATTAATGTATCATCTCCACTCTTTTGGATGGCAAAAAATTTGCCTGGATTCAAAAAGAGAGCAGCCCCATGTAATTTTTGCTCCATTGCTTTACCCAACGTGTATCAACAATTGTCATTATTTTTTTTAGCAATCTTGACTTGTTTTGGCTAGGAAAAGCCATCTTTATTTTCTCCTTTGCTTCAGTCATAAGTGCCATAACTTCTGGCATGGCTGGCTTCTCATCTCCATCAACGACTCTCAACACAACAAGCAAAGGTTGAGAGGCTCTAAGGCAATCCTCAACTGAATTCCAAAATTCTTTAGAGATGACAGTGTCACTCACACTTTTGCCCGCCTCTGTTGCAGCCAATTTGGACCTCATCCAATCTTCACCGGCAAATAGATGTCTTAATGCATCTCTGTGCTTAAGCAAGCTACGCAAAGTAAGAAAAGATGTGGCAAAACGAGTGGCTCCAGCTCTCACAAGGTCTTTCCCACTGTCATTTCCCTCATTGCACTAAGAAGTTTTCCATGCCTATAAATAAATGTAGTGATGCGTTTGGCACGTGAAATTGGCTTCTTGAATTCTTTTAGCTTTCCAATATCTTCCAACATAAGGTCCAAGCAATGTGCTGCACAAGGAGTCCAAAAGAGTGTTGGCATCCTCTCCATAAGTATCTTACCAGCTGCCTTGTAGTTTGCACCATTATCAGTAATAACTTGAACTACATGATCTTTTCCAATGTCATCCATTCTCTTATGAAGTAAATCTGCCAACATTCTTGCATCATGCACTTCAGCAGATGCATCCACAGACTCCAAAAAGAAGGTCCCCTCGGACTATTGACAAGAAAATTAATCAAGTGGCGTCCCCTTCTATCTGTCCAACCATCTGACATGAGTGTGCACCCATATTGGCTCCAAGCCTCCATATGTTCTCCTTAATCTTATCAATTTCTTTCACATTCTCCTCTAACAAAGGCACCCTTAACTCATGATAACTAGGAGGCTTATATCCAGAACCATATTGTGCTATGGATTCACACATGACCTCAAAGCTCCTACTATTAGCAGCATTAAAAGGAATTCCACACTCATAAAAGAATTTTGCTACATGCATGTTCACAACATGTCTTTCTTCTTTAGTTCTCATCTTTGACTCAATAGAAGCTTGAGCCGCAATGCCCTTGGTGTGCCGTTCTTGAACAATTTCTTCAGGACTTTTTCTAAGCATGTTCACAACCGACTTGTTTAGCTTCACCTTTGGTTGGGAAACCATGAAATTGAGGATGGATTGCTTTCTCTTGGCTGCTGTTCCAGAACTTGGAATAGTACTTGCTGGTCCAGAACTTTGGGCAGCAATGGAGGCAGCAGTGGAGGCAGCAGAAGAGCCAGTAGCAGCTGATCCAATAACTCTAGCTACCTCAGCTACATCATCATCCCTAACATCATCTAACACAAGTGGTTGATACTTTTTGTTGGCATTCAAATAATCTTGTATCTCTTTTCTGATTAGTTCTGTAGTTTTGGCACACTTTACTACATCTCCATATCCACCAGCAAGGTGTTGTTTCAGCCTCTTAATTCCTCCAGATAATTTTCTATCACAAAGTGAACATTGCAATAGATCTCTGTTTCCAATTTCAGGCCAAAAAGAATACTTCCAACCTGGGTCCTTTGATTTTGCCTTTCTTTTTGGATCATTTTTGGGATCTAATGGTTCACTACCACTTGTTGGTGGCGCATCAACATTATTGTTACTCATGATCTAACAAATGTTCTAGCTACCTAGTACCTATATAGCACAACAAATAACATTAGTGCTAACTGCTAACACTTAACAGTAGAAGTGTAGAACACTAAGTACTTTTGCTGTTTTGCATTTAACAGAACAGAGAGAGAATCTCATAAATTCAGAACCGGCAGAACAACAAATAACATTTAACAGAAGGGCAGAGCAACAGACCCAAGAGGGCTTCGGCGGAGGGAGCAGAGGGCTTCGGCGGAGGGAGCGGCGGGCCAGCAGGCTCCGGCGGAGGGAGCGGCGGGCCAGCAGGCTCCGGCGGAGGGAGCAGAGGCTCTGGCGGAGGGCCGCACAGAGCCGCAGCCGCGCAGGAGGGCTCCAGCGGAGGGAGCAGCGCCGCGGGCCAACGGTCTCCGCAGAGGGAGCGGAGGCCGGAGGGTGCGGACTGCGGATGTGCGGAGGGCTCCGGCGGAGGGAGCCGAGGGTGCGGCGAGCTCCGGCGGAGGGAGCGGCGAAAGGGTTCAGCGGAGGCGGCGCACAGCAGAGGAAAGGGGTGAGCAGAGCACGCACTGAGCTAGGGTTTCTTACTTTCTTTCACAGCTAGGGTTTTTTCACAGAGGGCTCGGGCCAGCCGTTCACAGGCCGTGCGTGAACTAAGCCCAGCACTCCAGCAGACCGCCGCCGCGCATGGCGTCGCCGCGAATCAATATGGCGTCCATACAGCGCCATATCCGCTTAGGCGGACGCCATATGGCTTGTGGCGGACGCCACACTCCACTGTGGCGAGGCGATCGCCGTGGCGTCCGCGGAATCCCGCCCCGACGCCTAATCGTCGCTTAGGCGACGCCTAAGCGACGCCATGACAACTATGGTGCTCACCATACCCCCCCTTGAGCCTTCTTTGGTACAAGTCGCCCGCAGGCTAGCCCCTTGTACCCCTCCACTATGGTGCATAGAGCCGAAGAGTTCCACACTTCCAGTTAGGACTTACCCATTAGACTTGTGGTTGGTACGGAAGTGCTTTGCAACAGATCCCGCAGACCGGTCCTTATAGTGCCCCGGGTGCGACAAACCAGTGCCCGAGCTTGCACCCGGAACCCACCATACTTATAACCTAGCCAACTCCAACAGAGTCCAGAGACGAGAATAACAGGGAAATTCATATACAGAATCCAGCTATCTACGACTCGTTCTTTTTAACCTATAGCAGTTGTGCCGGTACATTGGGCACTAGCTAATATTTTTGTAGTAGAGTGACAAGGAGTTAAGGCTCAATAAGCATGGCTTGGGTTTGCACACAAGGACAGGGATCTAATAAATATAAGTGTAAGGTTTGAATATTTGACTAATGCAATATTAACCTATGGGTTATAGCGATAATTTATTAAAACATGGGCTCAATATGATCAACTGTTTCCACAGAGATGGTCGATGACTTGCCTTGATCAGCAAAGGGGGATGGAGGAACCTCGGGGTAGAACTCCTGCTCCTCGACGAACTCGTAGTCTTCTCGATACGGAAAATAAACAATACATTTAATAAACAGATAAAATTCACCAAATATTAAACATACACATTTGTAGGTTTTATTATGTGAAGTAATATTTCTAATATTTCAAGGTTTTGTTCAAAACAGTAAAGTTTAATATTTTAGAATTTTCCCAATTTATTTTCTGTATTTTTAATTTTAACCCTAAGGGATTTTTATTATTTATTTATTAATAATATTTTAAGTAACAGAAACATACTGTTTTTATTGTATTAATGTGTAGAGAATAATATTCTGGTTCTAACAAAATTTGAATGGTGAAATTTGGAGTTAAAATGAGCAAGATATGAATTTTTGAAGTTTAAACAATTTTCTGGAATTTTATTTAAACTAAAAACAGTCTCTGGTCCACGGTGAACCAGGTTCACCGTGAACCCGTGACTATGCGCGTGGACCCGAGCGATCTGGACCGTTGGATCTGGATCCAGCGGCCAGATGCGAGGCGGGGGTTTTAAATGAATTTCAACGGCTCAGATTAAAACGTGACGAAGGGTTACACGTGGACGCCTGAGATCGCTCGGAGGCTTTAAGTGGCGATCGACGGTCGTGATCGCCCGATACCCCTTCGATCAGATCCGAGGGCTCGGATTAAATCCCGAAGGGATTTAATCGTAGCCCTCCGATCGTGATCGGACGGCCACGATCGCGTCCGGCACGGCACGACGTAAGGGGGCGCGTACCCCCTTCGTCTCCGGCGACGGCGGGTTCGGGCGCGGTGGCAGCGGCGGCGGCGAGCGCCTACGTGCCAAGCTAAGACCAAAAATGGAATGCGGGGAGCAAGGGGGTCACGATGGTACCTTCGGCGGTGAAGGTGGGTGACGGACGGCGACGACGGCGAGGGTAGACGGTGAGGTCTCCTCGGGAGCTCGACGGCGACGGCGATCCGGTGGCTTTTACGACTGATGGAGGCGTGGCCGAGGACGGGTGGACGACGGCGGACCCGATGGGAGCGGTGGCTAGGGCAGGGGAGGCCGGAGGCGGCGGCGATCGCTCGCCGGAGGCGGAGCAGAGGGGAAACCCGAAAAACGGGAATTGGGCGCTCTGTTCTCACTCGACTCGGGCTGCTACGGTGTGGCTGAGGGCGGTGGTCTCAGGTGGTTTAAATAGGGGGGTCGTCGGCCTCCCTATGGCAAGGAACCGAAAGGTTCCCGAGAGCTCCGGCGAGGGTTACCAAAAGCTTCGGGAAGCTTTCTATAAGCGCGAAAACGCGTCGGCCGTAGATGGAAGGGGAGCGGTGGCGACCAGGGAAGGTGATCGGAGGGAGATCCGAGGCGATCCGGTGGCCGGCGGCGAGGGTAACAGAAGGGGATCGCCGGGGAAGGAAAGGGGAGCGATCCCCTTCCATCGGAGACGAAGGTTCTGACAGGTGGCCCCCACCTGTCAGCGACCGAACCAGAAAAGGAAGGGCCGACAGGCGGGCCACGGCTGTCAGAGGGCGAACGCGAGCGCACAGAGGTTGACTGGTGGGGCCGAGGCGGGGCGCGGGCGGGAGGAGAGAGAGGAGGGCGGCGCCGACAGGCGGGCCCCTCTTGTCAGAGAGTGAGTGGCAACGGGCTGGGCCAAAAGGCCGGCGGGGAAGGTTTCGGGGTTGAGGCCCGTTAAGGCTTTTTAATTCTTCTCTGATTTAAAATAATTCCAGTAATTCATTTATTTGATTAAGGGTTGAATCACTGTTGATAAAAATTTGTAAAAATTCCTAAAATTATATTTTGATCTCTAGTTCATCTCATAAAATTTTCAAGTCCAGATTTTAAGTATTTCTCCCTGTTTGGCTTTATTTGGGTTCTTTTGGGATTTTTCCTTTATTAATAAATCCAGAAATGATTTAAATATTATTTTCTTTTTACTTTATTCCTTTTTAATTTCTGGGGTGTTACAATCTACCTCATCTATTTACAAAGTTTGCTCAAACTCAACCTGGAGCAAAGCAAGGATACGACGGTAGTGTTCATGATGAGTTGGCCTTGCCATTTGCAAGAGGTAGTTTACTAAAGTACATTTACATCTCTGCCTCCTTACCTGCCAGCTTCTTTTTGAGCAGCACAGAAAAAGGTTTTGTAATTGTGGGGATGTTATAGCCTACTCATTCGCTAATTGCTCTATGCTAGGTTTATTGCTTTGATGAGAGGGAACATTTGGGGTTTAGGGTTTAGGACCTGCTCCTTTGAAATCTCGGTACTAAAGAAGTGTATGAGCTTGTAAATGACCGACGGCATCCTACCAAGTAGTAACTGGTTAGTTTTCTCTCTGATTTTTTGCCTAGCCTTGTGGTGGCTGGAGTATACTTGTACAAACAATCTGCAGCAGATGGGATTGCATCATGCATTCATGCAGCTATGCATGCACCTAGGTATAAGTAATCTTTTTTTGTGTGACCCAGGATAGCTCAGAAATGCTTGCTATGTCATGTTCTGCTCGTAGTGGGAACTTGGATTGCATCAGAAAGCTGCTTGCCTGGGCAGCCGGTCGGCTCTAAAGGGATTCAGCTGGGTGAGAATTAGATCTTTGTCGTGCAGTTTTGATCTTGTTGTTTATAAAAGAAAAATCTCAAACATCGGCGAGCTTTCAAGTTTAGTTGTTAGGTAATGCCCAGTGAAATTGTAGGTGTTGCTTTAGTTATTTCGTAAAATCCGTGCAGTTCTTAGTCATTAGAACATCAATTTAGTAACAAGTGAAAGTCACTAACCATTTACTGAATTCATATTTTTTGAATTCATGGGGGATTGCTCTTTGCTATCCGTCTTAACTTGATCTGTCCTTTTGATGAACTGCCCATGCTCTCCCACTGAATTGTACTTATTTTGTTTCCTAGAAGAATTCCCTATTCTGTCACGCTGAAGCGCAACCATGGAGCACTATTTGTTACTGGTCTTCCATGTTCTCCGAGATATGATTTTGATCATTAATTCCTATAGCTGATCATTATGTACTAATTTGATTGTAAGGAAAATATAGGATTTGCCACCCCGTATCTTATTAACATGTCAATATTGGGTACTGTATGTCTGTTTTTTATACTCAGTGTCTCATCCACATGTGAATAATTTGTACTATATTTCTTAAACCTTAGTAAGTTGCATTAAATGGTTCTTCATAGTGCTTAATATGGATGCTGGTCTTTGAAGTTCATGCTAGAAGATTTCTGCTCTGAAGGCCCTTACCTCCTCTTCCACAATCAATTCTGGGATGTTGGAAAAACTCTTCGAGATTGTTTTTGGTATTTTGTAAAATGTTGATAATTGATATCATTAGTTATGTTTTTCACATTCACATTAGTTACTCAAAGTTTTATTTCTCTAGGTTCCTTTTTACTGTCCCTGGTTTATCTAGAAAATTGATAGTGTTCTTCTGTCCACGATGTATTCTGGATGCTTTCAAGTGGTAGATGCTAAACAGAAGTGAAAGAAAGGTATTTTTACTAAACAGGGAGGTGATAAGGAGGTACTATTTATATTCAAGAACATGCATTTTATTTATACACTGTTAAGTACGTTTGTCGAGATAGACTTAACCCTCCACATTTTCTTGGGGGCTACACATCACATACTTTGCTAATAGTGGGCATTGTGAATATACTGTTTGCAACATTATACTTAGTTGACAAGGTTCTCTACATTAGATAACAAAGATGATGAAACTATTTTGAGTTTATTCTGAGCTAAAAATTAAAAATGTTCATTATTATAAATCAAGATCCAGTGTGATTATTTTCTAATTTGTATTATTTTTGCATTCCATTATATGGAATAATATGCAGTATGCTTCATTAAGTGCTCTGAGAAGACTTCCTCTTGATCTTGGCAATCCGACATTTCTACACCGAGCTGTCCAACGGTGAGTGTGACCTTTCTTCTCTTGAAAGCTAAATTTAGATTAATTTTCCACCCATGTTTGATTAATTGATCTACAAGCTTCCTTCTAGGTTTGCTTCTTTTGAAAACAAATGGGGGTGTGGAGTATTGTTTTGTGGAATATTTTATTTGACCACAATAATAGTTCTTTCTTATCAGGAGCCTAATCCAAATTGAGAAACTATTGAGATGAGTAGATGACATTGTTAATTGTCTGGTGTGTTGGACTATGGATAAAAGCCCCCACCCCTCCCACTATAACGTCTAGGTTTTATGGTTGGGTTGGCTAGGTGGGGTGAGCCTAACATGGTATCAGAGCCAAGGTCCTGGGTTCGAATCCCCCTGGCCACGCATTTCCGCTGCGTGATTTCCCCTGCGTCTATCTAGTGTGCTGAGACCTGTTGCGGGCTACGCCGGGCCTCTAGAACCTGCTGCGGGCTACGCCGGGCTCGCACGCCGTAGGGGGACTGTTGGACTATGGATAAAAGCCCCCACCCCTCCCACTATAACGCCTAGGTTTTATGGTTGGGTTGGCTAGGTGGGGTGAGCCTAACATGGTGTACGAGGATACTTCAGAGTGTGATAAACAAACAACAAGTATTTTATAGTTGTTGGTTTGTTAAGACCCTATCATGATAGATCTAGAGGGGACACCCTTAAACTGTATTGGTGGTATTGTTAGATGGGCATGATATTGTGAGAGTTGACATTCTTTTTATAAGGATGGCTATCCAGTGTCATGGTAAGCGTTACATCAGAGTAATCAAATGGTAAGTAAAGTTATAGAAAATGTTTCCTTCTACAAAGATTAAAAACAACTCCTTAAGTTACATATCTGTATCAAATTCTTCTTTAAGTTTGCTTTGTTTCTATATTCATCATTTCATTGTGTTGCCTGAACATAATTATCAAATGGACACTTTTCTGTCTATATATTTTTATGATCGCTTGAGTTTGCATCTGCAACAAAAGTACAAAATTTAGTAATTGATAGACTAATAATAATGTTTTATGGAGGAACATATTGTTGCATGATCATCATTTTGTTCTCATCTGGCCTAATACAATTGCAGGGTTTAATTTTCTGACCCTGTTGCTGTGAGACATTCACTTTCAATAATCTCTGAAATTGCCATGAGAGATCCATATTCTGTTGCAATGGCGTTGGGTCAGTTTCCTCACTGCTATTAATTGTTCAGCTTTGTTTTTGCTCTTGCAAGCAGACAAAACATGTGTCATTGACTCATTGTGGTTTAGAACATGACTAATCTTTTCTCCATACGGAAATGTGCTAACATTTTAATAGTTGTTTGTTTCGATATATTTAATTAATACACAACAAATTGTTCCATGCCATTTCTGTATATTGTCAACTTCATGTTTGTTATTTTTGTTCTGCATGCAAAATTGCACTCCACCATGCTCTCCAATTACTTCTGCATTTACACATTTTGCCAACTAATACAGTCACCATTAGTTCAACCATCAACATGCATGTAAGGAACACCACACTACACTATGTGCTGTTTACTAAGGTAAGCCATAGTATGATTGTCTCAGCGAGTCCACATCATTAGCAGAGTAGCAAATCTTTCTCTGCCGACAAACATATCTACAGCAATACTGGACATCCTATTTATCTTTGCATACAACTCCTGCAATTAACAACAGATAACCCTCAAAATATTACTGCTTGGGCAAGTTGTTGCATCCTAGAATCTATATTTTTGATAGAACCTTCATCATGAAGATTGAAGAATAACATTTTAGTACAGCTTATGTAATGGTATGAACAGAAAATCACATCAAAGATGTATTTTTTATTGTGCACACCTGAGGTTTAGCATTCACTCGGCTTTGCAGTTTTTTTGGTTTGGTTCAAAATTTATCCTATGCAAAAACTCATTTAGTTTTAGGCTCAACACTCTTGGAAAGCCCTAATATATTGTTAATCTATTCTTCTGTTGATGGATATATTTTAATTGACTTGGAAAAAGTAGTATTAGAAAATTTAGTTGCATCCATTATGTGAACTATATTAAAAAGAACCATCACAACTAATAGAGCACGCGCGCCTAAAGACAACTGATAGAGCACGCGCGCCCGAAGGGCGCTGGCCATTCTAGTAAATAGTAAAACGATCAGTATTTTAAAACGGAAGAATAAGAAGCGTTGTATTGAGTATTTAGAACGAGGGAAATAAAGTTATTTTAGAATTAATATGGCATGCACCTAGTGGTACTCATTTATTTAGGCTATTCACAATGGTGATTTATAACACTGTTTCCTACAATGTCACATCAGCTTTACAACTGAATGAAATACTCTTTCTTAGTGGAGAGTTTCATTTCATTATTTCGTAGGCTAACCAGTGTAATTAAATATAACTAGCTTTCATGAAATACCCTCTCTCTGATGAAATGATTTGGGTCTCAATGGGTGTTTCATTTTCTTTCCTCATTAATTGAATGACACTATTTCCTTTTCTTTCCTCATTAATTGAATGACATGTCAGCAAAAAATATGATATGACATGATAATTAATATCATAAAACATCCCATGAAACCTTCACTGTGAATAATCTTACTAAGCTTCTCTCAAAGTTAGCCAAAAAAATATTAAAATAAGACAGGCGCTGCTCTATATTTTATGACGTGTCATACAAATTTGTAGTCTCCTCTAACAAAGACCATATTTTTTTAGTATCCACTAGCAAATTTTATCTCTAAATTATGGTTCCATAATTAAGTAAAACTAACAAACAAAGCAGATCGAGAGAGACATGGAAATAATCTATACAAATCTCCGTGCATGTACAATATCTCGAATAATAGAAAGGAAGTACTCCGCTAAGGAAGATCGTTTCTAGTGGCTAATTTAAATTTGTGGCCTTGAATAGTCATGTAATTTTTAAACGATTGGAGCCACTTTCTTCCCGACGACGTCTGTTGTCGAAAAATGCATTTATTTCCGTGTAACCAGATTGACCAGGTCCCAATTAGAATAATGTCCATTGCAAAGCG
The DNA here is from genome assembly GCA_019279435.1 of Zizania palustris. Classification (NCBI taxonomy): domain Eukaryota; kingdom Viridiplantae; phylum Streptophyta; class Magnoliopsida; order Poales; family Poaceae; genus Zizania; species Zizania palustris. The sequence goes on along the minus strand of JAAALK010000082.1, from coordinate 52,601,923 downwards.
TTGGTTATGCCTCTTTTGTAATACTTGGCTTTCGGAAATCAATGGATAACCAAAGTAGGAGTCTCTCCTGCTGGTTATTTATCAAAAAAAATATATCTCGACGATCTTAGAGATGTGGCTGGATTTGATATGATATCATGTCTGTGATAGCGACGATGAAGAAGAAAAAGTTTGAGGTTTAGGGACAGATTATCCCCTGCTGCCTGCTACTTAATTAGCTTAGGTGGCTTGACAGCGTCGTTAAGTGAAAATTATAGCTATGGACGTACGGGCGCGCGCATGCATGCATGCAGGCTGAGCAAGCAAGCACGTGACGTCACCGGCACGTCAAAGCGTGCAATGCAAAGCTAATTAATGTAATCCACTTAAACGGCGCTTATTATTATTTCTTAAACCAGCTATCCTCTGCTATAAGCTTAGCAGTTGACACTCCATCCATGCATGTGATTAACCATGTTCATTGTATTAATTACATAGTGTTATGAACGATGACAATAAATCTACGAAGAACAAACGAATCAAACCGAAAGGGGACACATGATTTAACGTGGAAAACCCAACCAAAACGGAAGGGAAAAACCACGGGCACCAGCAAAAACTTCAATCGGTCAAGAGTCAGGTTACAACGCCAAGCAACATCTTACAGGAGGATTACAGTTGCAAGAGGGCACTCTAATTAGAATGGAATGTGTACAGCGGCCCTTTTGAGTCCAGCTGAATTTGGAACACAAACTAAACACATAGATTGTATAGTATATGTGTATATGCATTTTTATTTTAGGGTTTCTTTTTGGATTGAATGGTCTTTTTAGGGGAAATGAAATGTAGGAACTACAAAATTTCTAGGAAATATCTATGAACGTTGGAAAAAATAAAGGACTGGTTTCCTTAATTTACCACTAGTTTCATAGGAATGTAAATATCTATGAGATATTCTTTCCCTTTCGATCCTTTACTAAAAGTCGAAGGTATCAAGCTATGTAGAACATAAAATGACTATAATTAAAGTATATTTTAGAAATATCATTATAGTATATTATAACATTCTACAAAATTAAAGCATATATTAACTAGACACACCCAAAAATTTTATTATGTCTATGCTATCATACCAATAAATTCTCCGTTATCACCGCCCAACAAGAGAACCCGCGACTCTCTCCTCCACCGCTTACCGACTACTCCACTAGATGTTGACATAAGAGGCGACGAATACGCGAGAGGAAACAGAATAATCGCAATCTAGTTTTTTTCACAAGATAAGTATTTCTAAAATCTTAAGAGAAAATCATCTCCTCCAAAATAAAAATTGCTACACCATGCATCGCACTCCCTCAAACACAAAACAAACAAACACACAAAGCAAAGTGAGACTTGTAGCTCCGGAATGGCCAACCAAACCAAACAGATGAATCCTTTCGCTTTGGGGCGGAAGATGCCATGCAGACGCAGCAATCCCGGCGAGTGGGCGGGCGCGACAGCCGAGAGGGAGGTCGGCGCTCGGATTCCCACCAAGTCAGCACCCGCCACGTGTCCTCTCTCGCCACAAGCCCACCCTTTTTACTCGTTTTAACCGCGCTCCTCGCGTTCGCCTCGGCCTCGCCGTCGATCCAGCGCTCCGCTCTCCTGAGCATCCGGTATAGCGGTGCTCCCCGTCAGCCGTTCGTCCGTTTCGACTTCCACCTCCCGGCCCGGCCGTGATGGACGGGGCGGAAGCGTCGCCGGTGGTGGGGGCGTGGGCGTCGATCCGGGGGTACCTCACCCCGGCCACGCTCTTCCTGGTGGTCAACCTCGTCATCGGCACCATCGCGCTCACCTCCCGCTCGCACCACCAGCGGCGGCGGCGGCGGCAGGGCGACCACGAGCATCTTCACGGCGAAGTCGGCCATCAGGAGATGCTCCGCCATTTTCAGCCGCCGCAGCACCAGCAGGAGGAGATGGTGTATGCCCCGACGGCGCCGCTCGCGCGGACGTCCTCTGTTCTCGACCGGCTCCGCTCCTTCGGCCTCTACCGCTTCCGCTCGGGTGACTTCCCGCCCGAGTACAACACCGCGGCGGTGGCGGTGCCAAGTCACACGGAGGACGTCATCTCTCCGATGGAGGAGATGAAGCAGCCGCACTATGCAAGCAGCCGGTCGGAGCCGACGCCAGCACAGGAGGATAAGAAGGCGGCGTCGAGATTGAGGAATTCGAGCTCCGAGGTCATGAGAGCAGAGGTCGTGAGAGCCCGACGAGGGCGGTTGAGGCGTCCCCGGAGGAGACGGCCGTCGACGGGAGGGCGCACGAATTCATCAACAATTTTACACCGAAGCAGCAAGATCTCCACTACCAAGAAGAATACGTCCCTCCTCCTGCGCCGGCGTCGGCGCCGCTCGCGCGCACGTCGTCCGTCCTGGACCGCCTCCGCTCGTTCAGCCTCTACCGCTTCCGCTCCGGCGACCTCGCCCAGGAAGACATCACCTCCTCAGCTCCAGCACAGGGCACCGCCGCCACCTCCGCGGCGTCAGACGACAAGAAACAAGCGGCGCACTACGGCAGGAGCCAGTCGGAGCCGGCGCGGGAGCAAAACAAGAAGGCGAAGAATCAGGCGACGTCAGAGGCAAAGATGACCAAGTCGAGCTCGGAGGCGAGGAAGGAAGCAGCCGCTCCGAGCATAGCGGAGGAGGCCGACGACGGCGTGGACGCCAGGGCGGACGACTTCATCAACAATTTCAGGAAGCAGCTGCAGCTTCAGAGGCTCAACTCTCTGCTCAACTACAAGGAGATGCTCAACCGCGGCGGCGGCGGCGAGCAGTAGCCTGATCTGATCTGCAACAAGAAGAAGACTCTGCACTTTTGCAGCAAGCTCGCCATGCTCGTTGTTAGTATCGGACTAAGCAGTGATAAACTAGTAGATTAATTGATCAATAAATGGTTTTGTGTGGCATAATTTAAATTCTGATATCTTTTCTCCCTCTAATTTCCTCTCTCTATATATATATCATTCATTTTAAATTTGTAAAAAGAAATAAGAAAATAACTCAAATAACCTTGTTTATTCTAATTTAGAATAATTAAAGGATTGTTTGGTTCTCAGCCACATTTTGCCATAACTAAAGCTAGATAAATTTAACTAAATTGGAAGTCGTTTGATTACTAACACAAACTGTGACAAATTTATCTCCGGTTCCACATATCAGTAACTTTAAAAAGTATGCTCTTAAGTTTGACAAGACGTGAAAAAAAATCAACTAAACAAACCTTAAATTTATAAGATATTTAATATTTATATAATAAGAGCAAATATAAAAAACCTGATGCCCAGAAGATAATATAATTTGGGAGCAAGTTTAGGATCTGAGGCACGGTGACCAAGATGGATGGAACTGAGCCCTCAGATCTCTCTGTACGAGTCTGAAGTAGGATTGATTGCTCTCCAATGTGGTCCGTTTCAACCTCTCAAATTTATACCATAATATAATCCCTCTAAGTTAACATTACTAAGTATTTTAGAATAAATTTAAGATATATACACACAAAAAAACTGAAGTTTTATGTATGTACCATGTAGCTTTAATTAATTCTACAAGATTTTGGACGTCGCAGTTCATCAGGTATCTATCTATACATACCTATACTAATCGGATACTCAATCCTATGGAATATAACTTTTAATTTTATGGGCTCTTTATAAAGCACATATATTCTATTATATATCCAACCAAATATAACTTAACATTTGTTAACTAAAATTTTCAAAATTATATAGAGAGCGTTATTCTACACCGACCACGGGAGTATTACTTTCAGTAGTGATTTCCTCAGTAGAATAGCAATTGAGTACAATTTTTTCTCTATAGTAGATTTCTCAGTAAAATAGTTATTCTATATACGTGGTGTAAGATAACATTTGTGTGTGTATATATATATAATATAACTAAGGAGTATGGATCGTTTTTAATAATTTCAAAAATATTAGATGATGAGAAATTATAATAGAGGCCTCGTATTTATTTTAGTTATCAATTTCGTAACTATTAACAAGTGGTCGTGGGCGAAGTCGACTGGTTTATTTAAGCTGTCAAATTAAGCAGAGGACAAGACGAGAGAAGAAGTAACGAACTCCAACCGATCGACTTGGACAACAGATCATGTCACGCTGCCTCAGCCTCTTAGAGGAGTCGGAGCTGACCTGGCCACCGAGTTTTTTATAGCTAATGGCCAAGTACATAATTTTTTAATAATATGTTTTTTATTTAAATTATTAAATATGATAGGCAAATGTCAGAAATTACAAAAACAATCTGTTGGGTTATGGTCTGCCGATGGCTGAGGCTTCTGTCAACAGTGCATGTGACGATCTAGATCGATCTGCTCTAAGTCCGCCGATTGCGGATGTGATACTTTAGACGTAATTTAGAGATACTTTAAATATACCTTAGACATAATTTAGGAATACTTTAAAAATAATTTAGAAATAATTTAAGGCTACTATAGAGATAATTTAGAACATCAATTTTTTCATATTCTTCTCTCTGCTAGATATTCAACCGTTGCTTTTTAGAATATCCTAACAATATAAGGGCACAATTATTTTAGTTCCTGGCAACTAAAGATTCTCGGCTGCTATTTGATTTTAAATCGTTTATTTCAGTTTTAGATTTTAGAAGTAAATACAACCGTCAAAAAATGAAACAAACTCACGTAGCTCTCTAAATAGGATAGATCTATCTGTGCCGCTTATTTTTTCCCCGTCTCTACACGTACACGACATGGGGAGTCTCCAGCATATTCGATCCGATCGGTAGGGGAGCTAGCAAAAGTGGAGCCCGTGTGGAGACGTGGACCTGTGTCGCCGCGACCGGACGAAGCGTCGGACTCATCGATAGCCTCCTGCGAGCAATCCTTTCCCAGCGTTCGCGATCGATGCACGAGACTGTACCATTTGCAACTTTGCAGCCGTGCGGCATCGTATTTCTCCTGTGTGGACTTCATTTCAAAATTTACTTGTGTCCCTCGGGGCTTGGTCTGATTGATTAGTTTGGTTAGAGGGGTTTTTTTTCCGGTCCGATCGAGGGGTAATTTGCTATTGGACAGTATGAGCCATTAGTGCTAGGTCTTGCTCTACTCCCTAGGGTGACATTTTTGGAAAAAAAATGATCATTTACCATTCTTAAGATGACAACTAGTGTGACGAGTAACAAGCAAGCAATCCAAGTTAGATAACCATAAAAGTCGAGCACAAGACTCGTCTCATCTGAAATCTCAACTCTACGAAGCTCAGCCCAGTTCATCATCCATGTAAGAACCACGCGCTAATACATTATAGGACATAGAGCTATTATCATCCAAGAGAGCTGAATCTAGATAAAACCTTAGGTTTTGTGCTTGTACCAGAGATTATTATAGTCTCTAACCTCACTAACAAACACCAGGTTATTTCGGAAATTTATGCCGACACACAACATCGACATCTAGCATTAACTCTACTTCTCCATTAACAACGAAAATACCTCGGCCTTGGCCCTTGAGCCATACATGAAACCCGCTAGGAGCACGAATGGCGCGTCTCCCCCATATAATTACCCAAGAAACCGGCTATTACAACACGAAAGACCGTGGGTAACACTTGTTTTACTAGTCCTCAACCATTGCCAGATTAATCATTTCCCTACAGCTCAAACAAACAAACGAAACAGTAACAGGTCGGCTCTCCGTTGAATAGGGGGAGGCGACGATCACATCAGTGACCCCAGCAGCTGCCTCCACCTCTCAGGACGGATAAACTGTACAGATATAATCCAACACCACCTTCTAGCAAGTAAAATTGATCGCCGAGAAGCTCCTGAACAAGAATGGAGTTGGTCCCTAGCTATCTGAAAAAAGAACAGTCACGGTCGACAGCCATGAATTGGGCAATAGATGATCAAGTGCAACTGTACAAATTCAAATATTCAATTCAAACCAATATGGCATACCAGGGCTGTTTACTACAGAATGTTTTATGCAGTCCAACAATCTGAACAAGACACATCAATCAGACGCCTTCAACTTCCTAGGCCTCTTATTGGACTGGGGTGGTGACGGAGGTGCATCCATAAACCTTCCAGTGGACTGGCCAAGATGATCACGAATGTAACAGATGAAACCAAGTAATCATAAAGTTTTATAGTAGATAAGATCCTGATTGAATTCTAACATATCATCAACATATCATTAGAAGAACATATCATGCCTGCCTACAGTCCGTCCAGGATGGCACGTAACAAAGGATATGTTTTAGAAAAGCAAAACTGTTGAACCACTAGACTTGCATTAAATTTATTGGCTGCACTCTAGCTAGATATTTAGAAGAACAGCTGGATGCATCACAGACATACATTAAAGAAGAAATTGGATATTAAGTACTTTGTCACAGAGAGTATAAGAATAAACCTTCCGTTTGTGGTCCCGCTTGCCCGCTCTCTCACCTAGCATGATCAGATAACAAAGAGCATGCAAAATGTTAATAGAAAAGCACAGCCATTAATCAGATTGAAGAGGAAAGAAGGAAGTAAACCAAACTTTCTGTTTCAAAATTACCTCCAAACCCAACAGTATCAGGAACAAAGGATCTATCAACATCTCTATTAGCACGCTGTGGACACACAATGTCATTAGCTAAAAAGCAACGAATATACTCATATTTACTCTAGTTCTAATTCAAGTTTTAACTAATTATCGATGGAATGTTCCAAAAAAAACCTGCATTCTTACTTTGGACCCCATATATCATTATGGTTGTATAACACCCTCTGAGTAAATATGCTGTCCACTTATGAAGGTATTTATGGACTGTCTGCTTAAATTACTATTATCATCACAGGAACGCAAATCTCCATATGTTGGCAGGGTACTTCAGTTGTCACCACTTTGCACCATCCCATTAAAACTTCATGAATCAAGGTGACGATTTTATCATTACTGCTATTAATTAGCTAGTTATTACAGGCTTACAGCAATCCAACAATCCAAAGTGAGCATACTTGAGAAATATCATGCTGCCATACTTCTGTGAAGGGAGTCCATTATGCATATATAGATATATACCTTAGGTGTACTTGGTGCCTCTGTAAATGAATTTTCTCTGTTTGCTGAAACTTCTGCTTCTTTATTTTGCAGCTATCAACATAAAAGACAAAAGAGAAGAATGTATTAGATGAAAGCAAAAGAAAATAGCGTAAATAAGGTATATACCATCCAAATTTAACCTCCTCAAATATATGCCATTGAAATAAATGAGCTCAATTTAAAACCATCCAAGCTTCGAAAATCTACTCAAAACACCATCCCATCGCCTCTCATCATCTCCCCCCTAAGGCCCTAAGGGTTTGTTTCGCAAAGACACAAACCAAAAGAGCCCCTTAATCCCTTCGGATTGGTTCAGATTGATGGGAAGTTTAGTTATTCCGAAGGGATTATAGATATCCCCACTTGTCCAAACAAGGGGTAAGAGGGTATCTCTGCACTGAGGCATGGCACTATCCTTCCTGAACTACCCCTTCTAGCCATGTCTTTGGCCTCCAAATGTGCACTCTTATGCACTCCGATAGCTGCTCTCTCTCAGGTTAATGCCTCCCCTCTTGCTCACTCCCTTCATTTGGGAAAGTTACCGTGTAATTATAAACTTCCAGCGCGGCAACTTAACCAAGCACCTTATACAACCTATAAAAAAATGACTACAATTGCATACTGCCGATATCATTTTAGAGAGCACTTATCAGTCAAAATCTGGACATGCTACCATGATGCTTGCTAGAGTCCACACCATCACCATTGTTATGAATAGCGCATGTATTGAATAATAGTCCCATGGGGGGCAATATATAGGAGTACATTAGTGCTAAACAAGGAATAGTAAAAGGATTTAATATGACTAGGACTCTATATTCCTAACAACCATCATCGCAGCCATCCAAAAGAACATAGTAGAATTTGTACTGCTTGTGTCCAATACCTTGTAACTACATACCTCATATATCCCTGCAATACTAAGATGACCAAGCAACGCTGGCACACTCAGTGTTCTAAAAGGCGCTAGGCGCTAGTCGGGCGTTGCCTGGCCGCCTAGCGCCTAGGGGCGCCTGGGGCACCTGGGTTAGAATACTCTCAATATAAAGACAACACTACATTTTCTACTAAACTGCAAAGTGCATGTGCAAATCGGGATGAGAGGAGTGGTAATGGACTGCTGGAGAGTGGAGACCAGAGCGGAGGGTGAGCGGCCATGGCGCACGAGGCCGAACTGCGTCGGAGAATGGAGACCATAGCGCGGCCGGAGTGGGGCGCGCGTGAGGCCAGACTGTGTCGCACGAGGCTAGAACATCGGACCGTGGCGAACGGCAACGAACAGAGCCCAGGAGTAGCTAAAAAACCCTAAACACAGCCGGAGTTTTTTGCTTTTTATCCCCCCAAAACGGTTTATTACTATAGTCACCATCGCCATCCAGGGCGCCTAGGCGCCGCCCAGGGCGCCTAGGCCGCGGTTGACCCGCCTAGGCGCCTTGACCGCCTAGCCGGCCGCCCAGGTGCTCCGCGCGGCGCTAGGGTGGCGCCTAGCGCCTAATCCGCCTAGGCGGGCGCCTAGAGCCGCCTTTTAGAACACTGGGCACACTTGGATATTGCACTGGTTCTCTCCATGGAGGTGACTTCCTGGGGACAACAGTGGTGCACTCCTAGCAGAAGAGCAGGCAGGTAGGGAGCCTCAAGGCACTTGGGGATGGTAGAAACACGCTCTCCACAGGTAAGGGCTGGTGTACGCACCGAGATGGCAGAGAGATCTCTGCAGGGGGGTGAGAGTAAGCGGCTTGAATCAAGTGGATGGAGAAAGTAGAGAGGACAAAGCTGATCCACGTCACATCTGGCCTAGTTGCCATTAGGGGAGTGACAGGAGGTAAGGGAAAGGTGTTGAGGTGATTTGTGAAGTTTCGATGGTACTAAAGTGAACCCGACTGTTTCAATTCAATGGTATCTAAAATGGGAAGATGATTTGTATATACGTAATTTTCTCAAGAAAGTAAACCAAAACATCTGAAATGTACTGTCAATTCCCCCCTTTTGAATGATATTATTCAACAGGTGCTTCCATAAAATAGTGCATACATTTTGCGTGAAAGTATTAATGCAAATTGTAGATTAAAACCATCACCGATCGCTACTCTAAGAAATGCTAAGTCCGAGAGCAGCTTGACGGACAATAGCTTCTTGAATGTACCTGCTTTTGTAAGTTAAGCAGTGTAAGTATCTCCTTCCGTAGTTCAAGATGTTCTACACAAACTGCTTTTGTCGGGACCTTAGGCTTCAAATTCACCTACAAAGAAACAATGGGTATGATGTTCATGCATCTACTTATATTGTTAATATACAAGATTGCAGTGCAAATCAATAATTAACCAAAAAGGCACATGAACAACATCAGTTCGATGCATATCAAGTACAGATTGATGTCAAGAAAACAAACCCCAAGATCTTGTAAAGTCTGGTCAACCCTTTTGATAATTCTAAGACCAGCTGAGGCACTTGCTGCTTGGACCATTTGATCAAGTGCTTGGGTTCTCAAATACACTCGAAGCTGTAAGAGAATGTATATCAAGTCAAATACATCTAAAATAAAAGCGTGCAGAGCGATATATTATTTTTCATGAGCTTGATAGACACTCATAGTTAATAAGAGAACAAGACCATTAGTGGTATAATTAACCTAAAGTTTACTTGCACTGCATTCAGAATAATCACAAGAGCAGCCATCTCCGTTGCAATGAGCAAGATAATATGCTATGTCTTTATTTCTCAGGATTCGAGAATAAACATGACATTATTGCTCAGAAAACATAAATTTACAATTAGGTTGCACAAATCTGTGAGCATGAAAGTGGGACAACAAGCATAGCATTGGCCTTGATAACCTGGAGTTTATCATGATATTATGACATGGTGATAAAACATTGTTTCCACAGAATGAAAAAAAAGATAGCTTTAAATAAAAATAACAAAAATGTCTACTGTAACAAGAAATGCTAACTCATCGGGAGCTCAATATGAGTTAGAAAACAATAATTAAAAAATCAATAGTTTCAGAGTTACCATCCGCAATGAAGCAGGTATGGAGCTATTCACTGCTGCAGCTGGAAGAGTAGCAGTTGATGATGGATGTGCATGGCTCAACGGAGATACACCATCAGCAGTAACCACAGCATTATCAAAGCTTGTCAGTGCTTCTGCTTCCTCAGCATTCTACAGGAAAGCTCAAACACTTGAGACATGTAAAAATCCAAACTACTGACCAAATAGATCAGACAGATTATATCTCTAGAAATCAACAACTGTCAAAACTCAAAGTTCATTAGTGATCAACAATGTTATCCCTACATGACAGCAGTTACCTAGAATGCCCCAAAGGCCAAATGTTATTTACTTGAACACATTAATAATTTACAGATACCTGGATTATTTGTCATCTGTTGCTTTACAAAGAAACCCCAAAATGAGAATCATCTACCAATTACTCACCTTGCTAGCAGCACGAGATTCCATAATACGTTTTGCTTCAGCTAAAATCTGAAAAGTTGCACTCGTGATCAGACAAAAAACTGTGGACTCGAAAGAATGGTAAACTGCATAAATCAGCTGTTCATAATACCATTATTAGCAAATTTCTCACCTCAGCATCCTTTTGTTCTTGCTGTTTTGTCTGGGAGAGAAGTGCAGATAATGCACGCTTTCTCTCTGTCTCATGTGCAGCATTGAATGTTTCCTGAGAAGAAACCCAGATAGACATATGTAAGTACAAGGTAAAATATATGATAACAAGCACCTGGTTAAATTACACAGATTAGATAATCAGAATGTACCTTCACAAGGGGATTCCCAGCAACTTCATCAAATGACCGCGCTCTAGCAATTAGAAGAGCACGAGTAACTGTGATAATAAAGATGCCATTGTTGGAATTCATGAAAGCAACAAATAATGAATTGATTGAATTGCTGGGAATACTATTATATCAAAATTCAAACATACTGCCAGCTTCAGCAATTAATTGATTTCAAAATAACAAGTCATAAAACCACCTTACCTCCCATGAAGGGAAGGTATGACTGTATAATGGGGCAATGACCAGAAGATTGCTTACATCAGTTTGTCTGAGTATAATCTTTTATTTGGTTCCCCATTATACAAACATATATAAGCAATCTTCTGGTTATGGTGATAAAAAAACTTGGTAGTATGGATCTGACAAATTAGTAGTTGTCGTGTTTCATATATTGAACAACACAGAAGATAGGATAACCACATTCAATCACTTATTGGCTTATTGAACAAGTAATTTCGTGTGTAACATTAAAAATAATAAAAGAAGATTTTCTACGGTGGATGCTATCTGAGTGTAGATTATAGAGATTATATCAAGATATAAAGTACCAGAGTAATAACGGCTCTTCAAATCTTCCACACTGCGAGCAGATGGAAATCTGTCTGCAATTACTATGAAGCGAAGGTCAAATCTTTCACATAGTTCAAATAGCTGATCTGTTTCTTCCCTGCTCCATGCCTGATATGAAAACATTAACTGGTCCTTTATAAAAAAAATATTTCAGAAGAAAATGTTTCAAATAATATTGTAAGTACTCAGCCAAACACAATAGGCCTGCAAGTGTTTTGAAATAAATGCTCAAAGGCCGCATAGCAAACATATGTTGATGAGCTGATAACATAATTAATTAATTAATTATGCAATTTTTGAACTTTCTAACATCATGAATTTATGATCAATAGTACCAAAGAGCTCAATGCTATCCACATAAGAGTTGTTAAGCAGTAACAGATTTTCAACAAAGAATCAGATTGTTGCATTTATAAAATTTTATTAATGCAACTAGTACTTACAGGATCAGTTAAATACTTCTCATACTCCTCATCAGTGTATTTAAGAACATCCGCCTTCTGCAATAGGAAAGGGCAAACAAGAACTGAGTAAGGACCAATCTAGCATAGGAAGAACTCTTGCTCAAGGACATACTGAACACAATATACTTCTTACTGTATTGTATTTTGCAAAATGATAGTCACCAGTTGGTGGTGTACCATTTACAACTCTAGCCTGAAATATAGAGAGTTTGAGTTTATGAGTTAGCTCGTACTTTTTTAAAATATGAGCACCGTATTAATAATGCACGAGAGACTATACCCAATGGTATAGTTGAAGGTTATCAGTTCGTGCAGAAGATATGAAAGGTATCCACTGCCATGTGACCTGCAGAAATACTTCAAAGGGTCAGATATAGTCTGATAAGCTATATCAAAGTGGGAGCAAAAAACACCTTGCTGAAAGTACCCATATGACACAATGAACATGAATTGATGCAAAGTCAATCTACTAATCTGGGTTGACCACCAACTTAAAACAGCAGTTCCATGAGTACTGATCTCATAATATCGAATTTCACACATGCATTAGTGTACGAATAGTTAAACACTCAGCCCAGTTCAAATGTAGTACAAGAGTTACCGAATTTTCAACATGTATCAGCTCACCTTCTCCTTCTCCTTCTCGACAGCAGGCCGCCGCTTGAGGTGCGAGGCCTCGACGGTCGGCATGAGTGGCGCCATTCCCACGCCTCCGGTGAGCGCGTACACCTAGATCCCCACAACCATCAGCACATAAGGAGCGAGGAACGACGAAACGCGCAGAACCAAAGAGCAGGACGTGGGGGGAGGAGTAGCGCGCGGGGTACCTCGCGCGAGACCCCATCGGGCTTCCGCTGCGGCTCCTTGGGCGGCCGCGGCTTCTTCTCCTGCACGGACGCGAAGGCGGTCTTGGGGAGCCCGAGGATGTCCTTCGCGTCCATGCCGCCGGACCGGAGGCAGCAGCAGAGCGAGCGTGCTAGGGTTAGGGTTTTGCTCTGGACTAGTGCGACATGGGACGGGAGCCGAGGACTCGGCTATCTCGGGGTCGGGACGGTCCAAGACGGATGCGGAGGCAGAGCTTAACGGGTCGGGTTTTTTGTTACGCCCTTATTTATGGCCTACGATGTCAACTGGGCCTAGGCACAGCGCGAAACCTGGCCCACGTAAGCGGCCCGACTTCTACCGCTTTTTGCAACCGAGCAAGGGGCTGATTGTTTTTATAACGAGCAAAATAAACTAAAATAAATAGCTTATTATGTCATTTTTTATAATATAAATTATATATATATAATAATTTAGTAAGTTTCTAAATTTTTATATAAGATAGATTATTATAATTTTAAACTAAAACAAACCGTATCGTGCATCCCGATCCGATCAGAATTTTTCGACGGAAAGGTGTTTGCTTCGTTATTCTAAAAGATTTCTGATTATAAAATTAAAAATCAAACCAAGTAAGTATTAAGTATTACACCGAAGCAGCTTGTAAACGTAGAGTGATTTAAAAAATATAATATATAGATTATAACAATTCAGTAAACTTGTCCAATCTATTTTTTTATAAATTAGATTATTACAATTTCAAATTAAACAAACAGATCCTATCCTAACCCGAATTCGGATAGTGGCCCGTCCTGCCCATCCGAAACTGATCGGAATTTTCGGTAGAGAAGGTGTTTTGTTCTGTTTTCTAAAGATTTTCAATTAGAAAATTAAAAAATAAGCCAAATAAGATTAAGTATTACAACAAAGCAGTTTTGTAAACATAGTGGTTTTTTCAAATATAAAGTATATGTACTAGGTATTGATATGATATTATAGATATTATAGAACAACGATAGTTTTAAATTCTTGATAGAAGCTAGAGAAATTTGTTTTTGTTAAAAGTCAAATGACGTTTAAATATAAAACAGATCATATTTTGCACCTGGACCATCTACCCCATGAACAGTGGGACCATGACTGAGGGAATCGGACAACTATAATTATTTGTTATAATTTAAAGATTTTTTTCAACAGGATTGTTGTTTTTAGACTGGAACACTAGATAAATGTTTATTTGAAAATAAACTATATGTATATTCAGGAGAGCCTTAAACTATAATAAGCGGTTGATAAGAATCTAGATAAATTAATATTCTTCTAATTTTGAACTGTAGTTTTTTTTACATTATGTATAACTTTGTCGTTAGAAAAAAGTTTAGAGATCTAAAAATGCTAGAGATGCTAGAATCTTTCAAAAAAAATCTAAAAACATGTTTGACAACTGTAACTATTTCTAAAATTTAAAACTCTAAACAAATACCTATATTATATAAGATAGTGGTTATAAAATTTAAAAACAAATTAGAATCCAAAACAGAAAAACTCTCTAAACTACAATCTCTGCTTCGGTCCATAAGAGCAATCTCAATGTATATGAATTAGTTGGTCTATATTATTCTTTAGTTATTAAAACATGCACACATAATAATAGCCCGATGAACTAAACAGGTAGGACCCACAATCAAATAAAATAAGCAAAAGTATATGTGAGAGAAAAGTGAAAATAATTTTTTATTTCACATGGGTAGAACACTATGGACAGCTAAAACTATTTCTTGGTATGAAATAGTTTTATAATGTTTATAGATAACTGAACTTACTTTTTTATTCTCTATGGACTAATTTGCTGCAACATTGGGTCGCCCGACACTATAAGCATATTTAAGAGAGCTTAGAAAAAGTTTTAAGAGTCTTAAAAATGCTACAGATGCTAGAACCTTTTAAAAAATCTAAGAATATGTTAGAAAACTTTTAACAGTTGTAACCATATCTAAAATCTAAAACTCAAACGATTACATAAATTATACAATTTAAAACAAATTAAATTTTAGAAACGGAAAGCACTCTAAATTATCAGCCTGGAACTCCAAACCCCATCAGCAATTCAACGTCTCCGTCTCCGAAACGCGAAACCTCACATAAGCCGCCGCACGCAGAAACCACACTCGCCACATGTACCGGGCGGCGGCGGCGGCGGCGGCGGCGGCCATTTCCAGGTCCTCGGCGCTGCGGAAGCATGGTACCCACGCTACTTCCGCCTTTCTCCTTCCCATCTGATGCATCTCTTCCGGCGCGCTAACGGCAACTCCCGTGGGGAAGCAGCTGGCGAGCGGCGGCGGCGAGCAGCTTCTGTGGACGCGGGGGGTATGCGGCGAAGGAGGTGACGTCGGCGTCGGCGCCCGCGCCGCCATGCTCAGGGCGTCAACGACCTCGCCGACGCCGTCAAGGTCACCATGGGCCCCAAGGTTCGTGCTCTCTAACCCCGAGCTTTGTGGATTGGTCGGGAGAGTGATGCCGGGACCGGTCTGGATCTGGTGGAAGCTCTAGATTATCATCACACTCAGTTTATCGACTGAGTGGGGGTGCTTGTCGTGTTGTTGCAGGGGCGCAATGTGATCATCGAGAGATCCCATAAAGCTCCCAAAGTCACAAAGGATTGGGTCACTGTTGCAAAAAGCATCGAATCGGGAACAGTGCCAAGAATGTTGGTGCAAGTCTGGTGAAGCAAGTTGCTGAAGCTACTAATAAGGTTGCAGGAGATGGTAAGGACCAGGTTCTATGAAACTCCTGCACTTGAGCAGCCATATGAACTATCTATTTGATTGAACCAATGTTTAAAATCGTGGGCTATAAAATTTAGCAGAAGACTAGCCAAAAGCTATAGACGTTATAGCGTGGCTATAGCGACAGCTATGTGCAATAGCGGTTGTACAAGAAAACTAATAAATATATGCTAGAACATGGATAATTTAAATGATTCAGATTTTCAGTAGATATTTCATACACACTTTTCAAGCATGAGCACAAGCAGCATAAGAATGAGAATTAAAAAAGTAGAAAACACTAAGGATAATAATTAATAGTGGGTTAGAGCTTGGAATGTGCTATTTAGGGTTAGAGCTGGTGGAAATAGTTGGTTGGACAGCGATTGGGCCTTTTTTTGGTCCACGGCCATAAACCCGAGAATAGCGCAGCTACACATTTGCTACGCTATGCAGTTAGCGGTGCTATTACGTGCTATAGCGGTGGTAGCGGAGATAGCACAAATATATGCAATATCGTCGCGGCAGCTGCTTCTGGCCGCTATAGCCGGCTATTTTTTACACTGGATTGTACATAACAGTTCATCTTATTTCTAAGCTTGCTCAATACCAACTAGCATGTTGTTAATCTTGAATTGTCGATGAGAAATAGCATGGAAGTACTAGCATGAAGGAATATTCAGGGCCACTCACTACATTTCTGATTGATCCGGCAACAGGTACCACTTGTGCAACTATACTTACTCAGGCAATTCTTATGGAAGGCTGCAAGGCTGTGGCAGCGGGGGTCAATGTTATGGACTTGCGTAATGGTATAAACAAGGCCATAAATGCTATCACTACATACCTCAAAAGTAAAGCATGGATTATCAGCTCCACAGAAGAAATAAACCAGGTGGATGATCTATTTGAGTGGTGGATTGATCTGTTTTTTTCCCTCCAGCTACATTCTATAAACCATATTGGAGTTACTATGTATCTTTGCTGTAGCTAGTATGTGCTTGTGTTGTAAACAACCTACGATAATCACTTGGACTCTATGTTACTGCACTTTCTCTAGTAACTATCCCTCATTGTTTGCGTGTTCGCAAGAATCCCTGCTCCAGAATATATTATTTCATATTTCCTGTAAACCAGGTAGCAACCATTTCAGCAAATGGTGAAAAGGAAATTGGAGATTTGATATCAGAAGCAATGGAAAAAGTCGGAAAGGATGGATTATTACTATTACTGTGAGTACTGGATGCTGCCTTTCTATTAGCCTCATAACACATAATCATTTCATTTGGTATGCCCAGTCTGCGACTTACTCTTAGGAGCTGGCAGGATGGCAAGACTTTGGAGAATGAGCTTGAAGTGGTACAGGGAATGAAGTTATCTAGAGGTTATATATCTCCTTATTTTGTGACTGATCAGAAGACTCAGAAGTGTGAACTCATCATGAATTATGACCTAAAATGTTTCTTAAGTTTCCTTATTTGCTTTGATTTTGTGATGGAAATATGATGCAAGGTCCTTGTCATTGCAAATTTCCATTTCATTTTTGTTTGTTCCTTTATAAAGGCAGTCTCTTAGATAGCTTTAGACTAGGAAAAAGGCTTGATAAAAATTATAGACGAGATGTGTAGCAACATGCAAAGAAGATTTCGGACAAGCAGTCTGGGATGAATTATGCATTGCATTTATCTTGTATGCTTGTGCAGGAGATGGCAAATCCTCTGATTCTAATTCATGACAAAAAAAATCACAACCATGAATTCACTTCTTCCAGTATTAGAAATATCCATCAAGGTAATTGTGATCAATCACGTCTCAGTTTTCACTGAATATGCTATGGAATATTGACTTAGTGCTGACTGCTGAGTGGTGACTGATATGTAGAATCGTAGACCACTTCTCATCATTGCTGAGGATGTTGAGGGAGAAGCTCTATCAATGCTTTTATTGAACAAGCATCGTGCTGGACTAATGGTATTACCTACTTCTGTTCCTACTGTATAGAACACTGCATTGAAACATACAATCCGCTTGATGATATGTGCTCATGTTTAATAGAATTGCAAACTTATATGTGGTGCCTCTTGCCAGCCTTCTACAAGTCAAAGCTGTGGATGGTTGATATTCTTGTAAAGCTTATTTAGATGCATTGTTGAACTAATCATCACACATTGATTGTAGGTGTGTGCTGTCAACGCTCCTGGATTTGGTGAACAACAGGAGAGCCAATCTGGATGATATGGCCGTGTTGACAGGAGGAGAGGTCAGTCATTCTGATCAGCAATCATAAATCTCTTTAACAAAGTAATATAATATGACAGAAATTGGCTTCTTCATTCCATTTTATTTCAAGGTTGTCAGCGAGGACCGAGATCTGATCTTGGTAAAGTCCAACTACAAATGCTTGGCACTGCTAAAAAGGTTGTCAACTTTCACAAATTGTTCAACCTGAGAAACAGACAATGACATTTCTCTTTACAGGTTACTGTATCCCTTGATGATACTATCATTCTAGATGGTGAGGTGACAAACAGCAGATAGATGAGAGGTGTCAACAGGTACTGTGATGATAGTGGAATCTCTTTCGACCCTCTTCTAAGCTCTGGGTTATCTGGAGTTCTGGATAGTAGTGGCCACTGGCCAGAACCTCTTCCGATAAAATTACATTATTTATCATATGAATGCCCTTGACAGCTTAGAGAATCAATTGACAAAAGCACTGCTATGTTCGACAAAGAAAAGGCCCAAGAACGTCTATCGAAATTATCTGGCGGCGTTGCTATCCTCAAGGTTTGTTATTTTCAGGTACACTGTGATGTTTCTTTCCCCTTCTTTTACTCTTTTCAGGATATGCATTCTGGCTGCAGATTGGTGGAGCTAGTGAAGTTGAAGTTGGTGAGAAAAAAGATAGGGTAACAGATGCTCTACATGCTGCAAGAGCTGCTGTGGAGGAGGGCATTGTACCAGGTACAGTGATGGTCTTCTTGAGCAATTAAATTTTATTTCTCCACTTGCATTGTCTTTTTTAAATTATTTTCTTGTTGTTTTGCTCTGCGCACTTTGTCCATATTCTGTATGTATTCTCCAATTCACGCCACTTCAAACAGGTGGTGGAGTTGCCCTTCTATATGCCACCAAGGAGCTTGACAAGATTATCACAGTAAATGAGGATGAAAAGATTGGGGTCCAAATTATCAAAATGCTTTGAAGGTTAGTTCCTGTGCTAATCTTTGTGCTTCATGTACTCATTGTTAGTTTCCTAAACCTATAATAATTTCTGGATTCTGCAGGCCCCCTTGATGACTATAGTCGCAAATGCCGGCATTGATGGTGGGGTAGTCATTGGGAAGCTAATTGAACAAGATAATCTTAATTTGGGCTATGATGCTGCAAGAGGTTTGTGCTGTTTAACTATGCCTTTAGCAGTTTAGTCATTAGTGGCTGTAACAAAGAATCAGGATAAGTTCCTAGATTGCAATTTAGTTGATCCTTGAAAAGGCTATAAATATAATAATCATTATTCACTAGTGATTCAGTAGGTAATTCCTGCATCTTGCCAACTGTAGGGGAGTATGTTGACATGATTAAGGCTGGTATCATCGACCCTGTGAAAGTCATCCGGACAGCACTTCAAGATGCGGCAAGGTACACACACGTACACCTAAGTTTGTTAACCACGTTCCTTTTGCACGACTAAAATATCCAAACTGCTTAACAATTAGTTTTGTTCCAGTGTTTCTTTGCTCATGACCAATTACAGAGGCTGCAGTTGCTGAGCCCCCAGCAACAAAAGCCAGAATTGCCAGTCGCATGCCGCAGATGGCGGAATGGGTTTTTGAGAGCAATATAACATGATATATGATCTGCCTTTCCTGATGAACACAGTACGCCCCAAATGACCGAGGTGGATTTTTGAGATCTATACATTACATGATTTTGTTGTCTTTTCCTCATGAAAACACAATCCTGATATCATAACAAACTTGCTTTATTTTGCCGGCAGATACTTCGAGTTCTACAGAATTTCACGGCCATATCATCAAACGGGAGAAAGACGGCACTGATAGCCATTCTGATGTAAACTGATCTCCTTGAATGTGCGTACCACTGCATAAATACGCAGATATGAAATTGTTTCGAACAATTCTTTTTCGGAGGAAGATAACGACTAAGCACTTTTCACTACTTTGAAATCGAAAGTGCAAATAATTTATTCACGCTAAAAAGCACAACAGAACGCATCGTGCCATTATCGAATCCCCATGCCAAGATTACTGATATGCGATATCGAAACTATCCAAACCTAAACTTTTGAGTGACAGATAATCTAAAACCCAAACTTTTTGAGTGACGAAGCTTCTACGCCGGTTTGGCTTCTTCTGGTGTCTGGACAAAGCGGGGAACCTCTCCGTTCATCACCCTCCAAGGCCCCCAGTAGAACTTGGGAGGCATGAGGGGCACGGTCTCGCCCGGGTGATCCTCCCAGTACTTTTCCTGCTCAACATGCGGTCACAATCAGGCAAAAATCATCAAATGAGATCAAATTTTGCCTCCATTGTTTCACACAATCTGATTCTCCAATATCTAATCTGGTGCAAACTTGCTTGTAAATTAACAAATTGCTAGTCCTAGGAGCATTTCTAAGAGATATACCCTAAATTTTATTCCCTAAATCACGTATAGAGATCATCCTAAATTCTATCTCTTCCTAAAATTAATCAACCTACAACAATTTTACTATAATTTCGATCCCTGTTTTTTAAATCCTACAAATACGGTCTATAAATATAATAATTTTATATAAAACTTTGATACATTCAAATATGTATCGTCAAACCTGTAACAACGCATAATGGAGAAAACAACGTGCATGCAAAAGAAAAATATATGCAAATAGAAATAGGAACTTGCTAAACTAATCTTATATTTGAGAATGATAAATGGTGATTTAGGGAATAGATTAGGAATGAGACTCTGCTCTAATCAGTTCAGTTTAGTGTATAAACCACCTGCTCACATTACCAGAATTTGATATTTTGATGTGGAAACAACTTGAAATTTTGCGATCCAGCTAGTCAGCTAATACATGGAATTTTGAGCATTGACGGATGGAAAATCCACGCGTTTTGAGATATGGAGCTAAGCATTCCGTCGAGCAAGTTGTGCGCGGAATGTGGATTGCCCGACTTGCCGTACAGCGAGGAACGCAACGGGAAGGAGACGGGAAGGGGGGAGGAGTGGTGGGTGAAGAGAGAATCGAGACCTTGTAGAGCTGCTCGGTGACGGCGGAGGCGACGACGCCGGTGTAGAAGGCGGCGACGTAGGTGCCGATGAGGGGCGCGAAGGAACGGGGCGGGCGGTACGGCTCCACCATGTCCCACAGCACCGTCTTCTCCCACCGGTTGAAACTGCCGGTCCGCGTACCACTCCAGAACCGGTTCGACATCCCTGGCCTCCTCCTTTCCTCTCCCCGCGCCGGCGCCGCTCGGCTCCTCCTCCTCCCGCAAAGCACGCCCTCGTCGGCTGCAACGCCGGCGGAGTCGGACGACAAAACACACAGCCGCGAGGCCCAACCTAGCTTAGCCTTCTACTTGGAACGGAGCGGGGTGCAACTTCATGTGGCCCATTCTAGTTGGGCCGAAACTTGAGCGCGACTTCCGTGCGGCCCGGCCCATTTGGACCGGGTCAGCCGGCCGACAAGACAAGCCCTACCCGGCCCGGACCGGCCCGGACCGGAAAATCGAACGCAAAGGCGGGGGCCGAACACGAAAACTCGAAATAGCCCGCGGCCTCTCTCTCTCTCTCTCTCGGTCTCAGTCTCCGCCGCCGCCGCCGCTCGCCGCAGCTGTCGCAGGCGAGATGGGAATCAAGGTGAGCTGGGGGAGGAGGGTGTGCCGCGCTGCGCCGTAATCATTCGGATTCGTGGCCGGTGTGTCGTTTTTTCGCTGTTCTTCGGACGATCTGTGATGGTTTTTTTCGTCTCGCATTGTGGGGTTTGTAGGGTTTGACGAAGCTGTTGGCGGACAACGCGCCCAAGGCGATGAAGGAGCAGAAGTTCGAGAGCTACTTCGGCCGCCGCATTGCCGTCGACGCCAGCATGAGCATCTACCAATTCCTCGTATGCGCTGTGCTGCGCTGCCCCCGCGCCGCCCCTACTCTCCTCCTCTCCCGTTCTGCGAGTTGGGCTTTCAAATGTGCCCACTTACTTGGGGTTTAGTTAAACCTCTGGGCTCTGGCTGCGTGAGACAGATTTGCTATTCATTTGCCCAGTGTTGGAAAGCGTTCCTCATTTCACATTGCTCTTTCATAGACTGGTGATACGGTGCCAAATTTGGTAGAGCCTGTTGGGTGAAATTAGGGATACCTCCATTGTTCTTGTCCTCGTATTTTGTTCTTTACCTCCCCTAGGTTGATTAACTTTTACCCACCGCTGTACAAGTTTTGACAGGCTTCTTATGTTTTAATTGTATAGATTGTAGTTGGAAGGACAGGGATGGAAACACTACGAACGAGGCTGGTGAAGTAACCAGGTTCTACATATCTTTTTTCAACCATGTTAATATATCAAGCAGTGCAAACTGTTCTAGTGCTAGAAACTATTCTGTCGATTCCTTTATAACTTTTGTTATACAGTCATTTGCAAGGTATGTTCAACCGGACAATAAGGTGCTGGAGGCAGGAATCAAGCCAGCGTATAATCCAAATTCCTTATGTGTATTATTGAAATTGTCCATATAATACACATAAAAACTGTGACACAAAATGACCACTTTGCTCATGCAGATATGTTTTTGATGGCAAGCCTCCTGAAATGAAGAAACAAGAGCTCGCAAAAAGGCATGATTTGTTCCTTTCATCCTTAGATGTTTTCTCGCTGCTACTTATAGGATTCCCTATATCAGTTTTGGGCTATAGAATGCTGGACCTGGTATAATTTGCAGGTACTCAAAGAGGGAGGATGCCACCAAAGGACTAACTGAGGCAGTAGAGGTGAGATAACGTTTTTTTCTGTTTTTCTCACATTGTTCTATTACTCCTTTTCTCTGCTCTTCCTTGATAACTAGAGAAATGGCTTTTAATGTTTAGGAAGGAGATAAAGACGCGATTGAAAAAATTCAGCAAGAGAACTGTGAAGGTGAGATTCTTCGTTTTTCAATTATCTTTGAAAATGATCTTCAAGAGTTACTATACACAAAATAAATGTAAAGCAATTTCATATGACTTTAGAGGGCCAACAGATCCATTCACTGAGCAAATATCAATGAAATCTGCTGGTTCATGTAACATGATTGGAAGATAAAAAAGTCTAGATATATGAGAGTGAGCTCTATATTTGCATCTTCTTTTTCCTTGAGCAGGTCACAAAGCAGCACAATGAAGATTGTAAACGACTATTGAGACTTATGGGAGTTCCTGTTGTAGAGGTAATATAATTTTCCTTCATGTCAATTGTCATGCCCAGTGTTTTCAAGTCAGTCGACTAATTGTAATTAGTCAGCCTTATCGTAACTTGTCTACCGATCAGCTCGCTCGATACGACTAGTTCGACTATTTTACTGATTGTCCGACTAATCGCTACTAGTTGGCCAAATTAGTTGTGGGCTGACTAATATAAGCCTAAGGCCTTTGATTTGGCCCCAGTCCAGCCCAATATATGGGAGTAAACTAGCCCTAGTAGCCAAGTGATATTTTGCCTCTACACCTGTGACATGCCGCCACCCTCTACTGTGCATGGGACCTCCAATTGGATGATAATTCACTTATTTAGTGGCTGACTGTGTTTAGTTATTGATGTTTTAGTTATTTTAGAACCCATATACTTGTGCCAATTCATTTCTGAACTTATTTTATCATGAACTTGGGCCAATAGCCACTTGTTGGCAGTTGTACTGATGCTCTGCTATTAGTCATATACATTGTAAAAACTCCTGGACGACTATTGTTGTTGACTAACGACAAGTCAACAACTAATCTTACTACTAGTGGTACCCCTATGACTAGTCTCGACTATACGATTTGAAATCATTGGTCATGCCCTTTTCAGGGAATGAGTGTATAATCATCTTGTTCTAAGGATTTATTGAATTTTACTCTGCTAGCATAAAATCTATTATTTATCATGTGTTTTGATGCTCTCGATCTCGTCCAAAGACCTTTGCTTTCTGGTACTAATAGGCACCATGTGAAGCAGAAGCAGAATGTGCTGCACTTTGCACGAGTGATAAGGTATTGTTAACATAGTTGGTATCTACCTTCTTGTTTCTATCTCGTGCTTCCATTTTTATTAATTGCCATATGTTTTATAGGTGTATGCAGTTGCATCAGAAGATATGGACTCTCTTACTTTTGGAGCTCCACGGTTTCTTCGCCATTTAATGGACCCAAGTTCCAAGAAAATACCGGTTATGGAATTTGAAGTCGCGAAAGTATGCAGTGTTGTGATCTGTTTGGTACTTATATTGATGTTGTATACACTCAACCAATTTTCATATTGCAGGTTTTGGAGGAGCTGGAACTCACTATGGACCAATTCATTGACTTGTGCATCCTTTGTGGCTGTGACTATTGTGATAGTATTAAAGGTATCTTTGCTCTCCTTCTCATAACAGTATACCCAAAAGTTCCTATCTTAAATATTTTGGTCAATGCAGACTTTTCCCTAACCATCTGTTTGTGCTTGTCCACTAGGTATTGGTGGCCAAACAGCTCTGAAACTTATTCGTCAACACGGGTCCATAGAAAGCATTCTGGAAAACATAAATAAAGACAGGTTAATCTATTGAACTATTGAAGATTTCCCAGTTCACCTAAACTCAATCGAAACCTACATGGCTACATTTCAATTGTGGCACAGTGGCAGCAAAAAATATGTGTGCAGTGCTCTCTTTTCTTTTGTGATTGCATTTCTTACTTTAGATGTAATGATAATGATGTATTGTAACATGATGAAAATCATTTCTGATGTTAATTTATGCTAAATTTTGACTCGTGTCTTTTGTCTTCTGCAGATATCAGATTCCCGAGGACTGGCCTTATGAAGAAGCTCGACGCTTGTTCAAGGAACCCGATGTTACGGTGGATATTCCTGAGCTGAAATGGACAGCACCCGATGAGGAAGTATGCCTCTCACCCTATTTTCGTGCCTTCAATTTTTACAGTGAACTCATCCCTGTACTTTAATTCATTCTCCAGGGTCTTGTAGAGTTTCTGGTGAAAGAAAATGGTTTCAACCAAGATAGGGTGACTAAGGCATGTACTTTTCATTTGGTTCACTGTTTTAAATTCTTTAAACATTTTACCAGCAATTGTTTATCTTGTTTATGTAGGCTATAGAGAAGATTAAATCTGCCAAGAATAAATCTTCCCAAGGAAGGTGAGTTGTGAGCGTTATGATACACCTTCATGTACTTGGTTCTAAGAGTGATGCATGTGCATGCATCTTTTTAACTGTTGAAACGATGAACCCACTTGACCTTACCATACCAACTCTTGATCTTGAATTGATGTGACCAGGCTCGAATCCTTCTTCAAGCCAGTTAGCACGTCTGCACCTCTGAAAAGAAAGGTATCTTCACCAGAATGCCATCAATCTTATCAGCTTCATTTTATTATCTTTAGCCTTCTCCAGAATCATCCATTCTAGCATCATATACGGATATACCAGTCGGTACATGTTAGTGTACTGCATACTTTATCAAACCATCCAAATAGCAAAGTTGAATCATGCGGCCATATCTTTTGTATCTCCAGTTAGTTTTATTTGACAAATCAGAAACATGACACTATTAGACACCAGGATACTTGACCTAGTTTGAATGTTTAGATGTTTCAATTGTGCAATGTGCCTGTGAAGTGACAGATGAATAATAAAAAGATATGCATTACTCAATAGTATTTGCAAGCTGGCTAGCAATTACGCCAATACAGTAGCAAAAGCTCTATCTCGTAAACCAGCTCTTAATAGTTGAAGTGGGAGAAGGTTTTATAGCCTCGTGTGGCATGATTTTCCCACGGATTCCATATACTGTTTCATGTAAAAGTGTAAAACTGCAACAATACATGTAATGCATATAATTGCACTGTTGTGGCTATAATTCTTTTTAGGTGGCAATATTGTAGCTCATGGATTTTTCTGTGATATAATCGCAGGAGACCTCAGAAAAACCAACCAAGGCAGGCGCTGGCAAGAAAACAAAGGGATCTGGTGGAAAGAAGAAATAATTTTGATGTGCCATTCATCAGCAAGAGCTTCTGTGCGTGGTCTTTTCAATTAGATTATTAATATTAACTGCTTGTGTAACTCATCCTTCATGTAATGTTTTGTTTTCTATGTTCTTAGCTAATTAGTTGAACAGAGGTGAAAAGGATCTGTTCCAAGCAACCAGAACTTTAGTAAAAAATTATTTCGGCTAAAATATTGGTTTATCTAATATTTTATTTGTTCAATTTTTAACCGAGAAACTGTTTCTAAATAAAACATACCCTAAGTTTGCTGCTGTGTATGAAGTTAACATAACAGATTGACGTTTCTGAAGCATCAAATCAATGTAATTTACAGAGTGCTATGAACACAGGGACGAACACTTAAGTAGTGCTGAATTGAATCTGGCTATTGTAACATGTTCTTCGAAAGCTACGGAGAAACACCCTCTTTGAAGTTTTAACACGTCATGATTTACACGATTCTTGGCTTCTACCCGAATTACACATCACTAATAAACAAGCGAAACGCTGTCGCTCCTACCCCCCCAAAAAAACACAGTAACATCTCCCCGTGCTGCAAACCTTCCATGGTAAGAACAAAAACGTTGAACAATTTGCACGAGTTCGCTGTCTACTTGTCCCAGCCATCCTCTCGCATGCCAAAGCCCCATTTCTGAGGGAGAGGGCCATATATGGATGCAAATTTCGCCAAGCATTTAGTTCTGATGTCATAGTGCTTCTGGGTGTCTCGGCTAATAGCAACAGCAGAAAGCTTGGAGGTGTCGATGGCCCAAGCAGGGTGGACATACTCCACAGTTCTCTCAGAGCTTGCATTTGCATACAGAAAATTCATAAGCAAGTCCTCGCAGTTGAAGTTCTTGTGGACATAACCTCTGCCTTGTGTAGCTTCATCACTCCAGTACTTCCTGAAAGCAAACTGACTGTCCATGAAAGCAGCACCTGTGAGTATCAGATTGTAGCCCCTTTTCCCCCTAGCGTACCGCTCATTCCGGTACTGCAAGGGATTGCCGTCTATCATCCGAGGGTAAAAGCCTACCATACGTTCAGGGTGTTCTCTCCATACCCTGAATCCTTTCTCTATATCACTGCAAGTCATCATGATATCATCGTCCAGTTCAAGAACAGCCCGGGTCTTTATGAGAGGATCAACCCTAAATCTGTTGTTGAGGGAGTTGATTTCTTCCACACGTATCCTCACCGGTACTGTTGAATCAAATGCATCACTGGTCGGAGGGTTGCCTTTGTTCCAGACAACAACTATCTCTCTGACTGATTCACATCTTGAGTAGTGTTCAACAAATAGCTTCAGGTTCCAGAGTCGAGCTTCATACGTCATTGTGACCATTGTGAATTGAGAGTGTTGCCCATGATATGTATATGCCTCTTCAGCACCATTGCCACCAAGTAAGAAATGCACAGCGATGCAGACATTGACAACACCTATTAGAGCAATTACACAAAAGAATAGCATGTTGGACCAAGTTTTCTCACTGAGCCTTGCTTTGGTAGCAGAGATATTTCTGCCAATATAGGTCGAATATCTACGGATTTTCTGGTTGAAGCGGTGCACAGGAAAAACACGAGATAACTCACTTCTCCTAGCTAGAGGAACCAAAAAACTTGGAGGAATGTAGCAGCTGATTGCACCTTTTACAAAACCCACAAAAATGACCAGAGCAACAGCTAACGAAAATCCCATGTAACCAAAGAGAGACCGGCGTGTTGAATCACCTGAAGGGACACGATCACCATCCATTACAGCAATCCATCCACCAGAGGCAAGTTGCTGTGCATCCATGTGATGGTACCTCATACCATTCCAAGCATTCCTCCCTTTCCTTGTCTCTTCAATCCCAAGTTTTACTGGAGCCTCCTTGTATTCTTCCTTACTTAGCTTTTCAACTTTGTACAGCTTGACTCTCCGTCCATAGGTACCACTGCAATCCTGACCTGGACGATACAATGACCCTTCAAAAACAAATAGCCTTCCACCATTTCGAGCTCCTAAACTTTTGTCAGATTTGTAAATAGGGTTTTGCTTATGTTCATTCCAAGGACCAAGAGGTGAGTTACTGTACCAAATTTCAAGCTCAGCATTCTTCTCTATACCATGCCGTGTAAAATCTGAGGCAAACAGCCACCACAGTCCCTCATACTGGACTAACGAGGAATCAACAAGTGGCTTGTTAATGAGCACCTTCTCTAGTGTCCATTCAAGAGGAAACTTAGAAGCACGATAAAGGCGTAGCTCCTTCTTTTTGTTCCCCTCTGGCATCATATAAATCTAAAAGAGAAAAGTTAATGTATTGACATATTCAGAAACAGCTAATCAATATCACCCTTACTATAAATATAACTGAAGTTAAAATTCTACCTCATTCTCATATTTGAACACAAACGGGTATGACAGATGCCATGCCTCATCTAAAGCAATACCAAGAAACTCCCATGTTGCACCTTGATCCAAGCTTCTTGCAACACCAATATCGCCTTGCATTGTGCTTACTGTTTTTGTTTCAAAGAATAGAAAGAGTGTGTCCCCCTGAAAGATGCACACTACCGTATCAGGTTAAGCATTACAGAAATCTCATGTTGAGCTCAAAAAATGCAAAATCCTGGATTAGATTGAAAGTTTACCTTGAATAATCAATGCTATTGTTAGTATATCATAAAAAATAATATGAATATTACAGAAAAGTATGTGAAATATTTTCTTGTCCCAGTTGGGGAAATATCTCCAAAAAGAAAACCCACAGTTTACAAAACTTATAAGAAATATAGCGACAATAGCGTAGTGTTGATCTAAATTGAAATTATACTAGTATTTACCCTTAAAATGTGTTTGTGAAGCTCATAGAAACCACTCTATGATCCAAATTCACTTCAATTGTAACAATGTAGAGGTCTCAAACAACATATTTTTTTGTTTTCGCATTTGATCAATGGACCATGTTCTCTTCAGTTTTTTATACACATTTCAGAATCATGCCAAAAAAAACTTAAATGTTAAGCATCTCTATGTACTAAGCAGAAAGGCTTGCTATCCTTCCCCAATAACTGTTCCCTAGAAGACTATCAATTCAGTATGCACGAGGCTTAGTTAATTTGCGTTTACAGGAGCATTTTAGGCAGAATCTCATCATTGTACATTGTGTTTCACTTACTAATAACATTGTGAACAATAATAATATCCAGCTAGTTAGCTAGGACGTGTGCACCTGAATACAATCATTCCTGTCCTCTAAGCATATGACATGCAGCCCTTACCCCCTTTATCAATTCAGTCAGCTTGAATTTTGCTTAGCTCAAAGGTTTGCTTTCCTAGCTCAGCAAATGAGCACATTTGACCCGGAAAATCAGAGCAGCGCCTCACCTGCACGTAGAGGAACGGGTCAGCGACGAAGTTACTCGGGAACCCGGCGGCCGTCGGGGACGCGCAGGTCAGCACGGGGTTCGCCACCGGCCACGCAGAGCTGTTCCCATTGCTCTTCCCATCCTGCACACCAAATCGATCGCAACACACCAGTAACAGTGAGATCCATGTTCCTCAAAGCACGCGCGAATGGAGAGCCAAGTCAAGCTAAGTCAAGCTCACCAGCTCGATGGGCCGGAGCTCGAGGGGGCTCTTCCCGTAGTACATCCCGATCGCCCACGACCCCTCGCCATCGGCCAGGCACCCGACGGCGCGGGAGTCGGGGAGGCGGAACGAGGAGACCACCACCCAGAAGTACACCCCTCCGACGAGCGCCGCGGACGTCGCCGCCGCCAGCAGGAACGACACCGCCGGCGAGCGCGCGGCGCCGAGCCGCGCCAGCGCCCCGCGCATGCTGCTCGGCCTCATAGCTCGCCTCCCGGCCATACCCAGCCTCCCGCCGCCGGCATCGACCGCCCGATCCGATCCCAGCCTGCGAGCCGAGCTGGATTCTCGTCGCCGGGGAGCACGAGGGGGAGATTAGTTTGCAGCAAATGGGGCAGGCAGGGCCGGTCCTGCACTCCTGCGTGATTAAACAAGAGTATTAGTGGGTAATTAGCGCGGATTAAGCCGCACCTCTACTTCGCCGTCCGAAAGGCTAGCTAATGTATTGCCGAAAGAAAAATAAAAATAATAATTTATCTCACCACTAATAATCGTTCCCACATGTAATACATTTAATTTCTTTGAATACGTGAAATCTTCTATCTATTAACTTGTCACTAACTATTCTTTTTTTCTTTATATTTTCTATCCATATAAGAAATAGTGAATCTAACTAGTAAAATAGTTTACCATTATAACTGCTCTAAGTTATCGCTGCTTCTAGGCTAGCTTTTAAAAAAATAAAATACTCTACCTGCCGTGTTTTTTCAAGCGGCTAATTTTAAAATATCTATATAAAAATTGTATATGATTAATTTCTTTGTTTAAACTCTTGAATAATTTATATATTTTATAAAAAAATATTTTTAAGATAAAGCAGATAAATTAGCGGTGAGATTAAAAATTTGTAGTGTCTCTTTATTAATAAAATTGTTATTATTATATAAGTTAAAATAATGAGAGAATGAAATTCTTAAATAAAAACAGAGTCATATATAAATGAAGATTTTTAGATGAGTCTAAAGAGCTATAAATGAATTTTTTGGACGCAACAATAGTTATTATAAGAGGGATCCAAATTCGATTCATCGCAACCGGTATGAATCGATTCGCAGAAGAGAGAGAAATAATTGACTTTTCCGGTATGAATCAATTTGGGCTAAATAAACAAAGATAAACAAGAGAACAGAAAATAGCAAAAGAATATGTTGGAAGAGCAGAAAAACCAATATATATTTTTCTTTCTTTATTTCTTTTCCTTTTCCTATAGATAAATTAATAACCACTAAATTCTGAACATTCACGTGGTGCGGATGGAGTCAGCTGCGGCTGCACGCGGGGGCAACTGCGAGGATAGCTGTAAGCAACGCGGCGGCGGCAAGGTTTGACCGAATGGGAAGTATGACATGCACATCGGCTGGCTGACCGTGCATATGATACATATGTGATATTTTAATTTTTAATCTGTAATCTAATAAACAGCAGTTTTATCAGATTATTTAGCAGAAAACACCTCTCACCTCTCTCATTCCGTTCCTTGCTACATTTGCGATAATCTCCGGTGGAGTTATTGTCCGTTGGATTACAGATTGAAGGTGAAGATCTCACATGTGCATCATGTGCACGGACATATGAACAGTATAGTTACCTTGACCGAATGGCGTGCTCTGTTTCGTTCTCTCTTGGTCTCTGCCGACTTTTCTTTCAAGAATAATAGGTGTTTTTTTCTTTTGGACATGTCACATGGAAGAAATTTCTTGGAACCAATTAACGGCTAGTAAAATTCAGTGATTTTCTCGCAACAGGAGGGACACGGCAGACTGGAAGTGGCAGCACACCATCTTAAAAGGAGATTTTTATGGTGCTCCTAAAGATATGTGAACCATTGATTATATTCCATCCAATGGTTCAGATTTGATTAGAGTGACCTATTACCTTCTAGGAGGTAATAGGTCATATCTCCTTCCATTTAGAATCATGCATGCATAAGGAAGTTGATATATTTCCTTTTTTCAGTTCGTCTTCCATTTAAAATCATGCGCACATCAGACATTATTTGATATGTTTTCGTTTATAACATGCAATATCATTCACTTTTCTATTTTTTCACGTAATCAGATAATACTGTAAAATTATGACCGCTTGATTTTTTGAAATTTGTGTACATATGTTTGACGCATACTATGAGTTAGAAAATTTTAATTTAATATATATTCTTGTAATAGATATACATTAATATAGCTATCTTTTTCCTCGGTTCCCAATCCCATGTAGACTGACATGTACGGATAAAAATAGAGTAGGAAAGAATTGACTATCTGTACATTCACAAGGAGCAAAGTATCGCTATCAGAAAAAAATAATAGATCATCCAAAAATTTTCAGAGCTAATTAAATCTATTTTTTAAAAAAACTTGAATTTAAAGCAACAACAAATAGAGGTCTTGAAAGTTATTCAGGGATCATCAAAATTTTAAATTATTACTGTCTTGGAAGTTATTCAGGGATCATCAAAATTTTAAATTATTACTAGATCAAAATCTTAAATTATTAATAGTTTAATAACTAGTACTAGCTGTATCCATTACCAGCTTTTACCATATAATGACCTGGCTTTTACCAAAGCAAGTACGGAGGGAATAAGAAATATGGGAGTAAATAAGGCAACTACGGAGAAAAAGCAGAGAGAGGAGAGAGGACACTGACTATAGCCGGTAAAAAGACATTAAGAATTAATTTTATTTTTGTTGATTTAATAAAATCAAGGGCTGAGATTTATCTTACCTCTTACCTCCTAAGTAGAATAGTGGAGCACCATAAAGGCCCCCTTTTAAAAAATATCTATGTAAAAAAATTGCATTGAATTCACGGCGGTTTGTTCTGGAAGGTGTTCTTCCGTGTCTGAGCAGCCGACTCGCTAAGAAGAAGACTCGCATAAACAACAAAATTTAACAGGATTTTCGTATAGACTATAACTGTGCATTATGCTACATTGAAATATTTACATTGCCCATATGAATCACCATAAAATCCAGTAATTCCAGCAACTTGCCCATTTGCAAATACAACTTGAGAGCATGGGGACGGAGACATCTTGTATTCTTCTTCTCACCTTCCACTGGAATACCTATGGAATGTGTTATGCTTATGTCCTATCTGGCTGAGGAAGAGAAACGCCAGTGTTACCACTTTACTCCTAAGTAAGAATCATCCACGCCACGCCCTGTACAGTTACGACAGTTCACCGAGATCAGGTTCTCCACAGAACGCATCAGGCTCGAACGACCTTGCAGAAGTATCGTCGTACACTCCAGGGATGGCACTCCCGCCAGCATCTTCAAAAGGTTCCTTTGGGTTTCCAGTGTTGGCGTAAAGAAGAATGCAAATGGTCAGAGAAGCTGCCAGCCCCACCAGGGTAAATTTCACTCTGTTCAGTACAGGCTTGACCTGAAACATAACAAAAGGGCAGTGCTTATCATCTATATGAAGACAAGTAGACAACATGTAACATTTCAGAAATGGACCATGTATTCTTTTGTATAATCATATTCTACTGAAGGGATTCACAGCTCATGCCATGTGCTTGCACACTATTCAGTATTCGTTTCATAAGTTTATTGGCATATATACAAGGTGTGTCCAGTAGTTAACAAGAAAACACACAAAATCAGATAACAGTGGAATGGACATAAAGGGAAGTCAATGCGGGTCACTTACAGAAAACGAACCTAGAAGCCGATCACGAGCTAAAACTTCTGGGGTTTTAACCCATATCTGTCAGTAATACAAGAAAATGTCAGAATGCAACAACTAATTATGATGCCGGATGCTTTTCACACCCATCAGGCCATCAGCTTTCTATGCACTGATCAATCTGGTTTGTCAAATATTTATAATAACATTATCAAGAATCGAAACAGAGAAGGGCGTAATCTGTACCCACCTAGACTGCATAGAAGAGACAAGGTTTAATGGCATCCAAGGAATGCATCGGTACTACAAGGATGGATGAACTTGGTCTTTGTGCATCATAAATAAATGGCAAAGGAAAAAATAAAAGGCTTTCTGAGTTTATTTGCCAAGTTGCTGCGATACTATAGGCTTGCATCATAATTTTATTTATCTTTTTGACAAAATTTGCACCTTGTTGAATTTCCAACCATAGTAGCAAGGGAATGCACACAAATCACATATGTGTAATTAAGCTTATCAAAATAAAAAGGAATGTTTCATTGACAGAAAGTGAACTCTACTTCATTAGCGAGCTAATATTAGAACATACAATCTGGCCCCATAAACAAGAAAGCTTTTTTAAAAAAGAAAAGGACAAGAAAGATGCTTAAGCTCGAAATTTCAAATCTCAGATATCTCAGAAACAAGTGAAAAAATAGCACGCAATAAAAATGTCCATGTTATGTTGTATTTGAATTTTATAACAAGGTTGACAAAAAGATCCTTATGTCATATGAGAATTTTGACAAATTTGCATAGAGATGCAAGGCTAACACTTGAGCACTTGGTAAAAATGGCATGAAGTGAATAATTATCATTTATCAAGCACAGTAAAGATAAGCACTGTTCTTTTGGTGGCAATGCTTATATAACTGATTTAGTGGTTCCTTCAGATTCTTCACTTCGAGTAGTTTTTATCTTAGGAATTTTTGCTTTTATGCCACAAAGTTGACAATTAGATCCAAAAACCACATGTCATACACTCATATGAGGTAAAAGAGTAATTTCCACCAACTTATGTGTGGCATGAGAGCAAATCTCCCTTTATCTTACCACTAGTTTAGCCAAAAGTCGCAAACTCTTAAGTCTAAAGCAAACCGGCCCTTGGACATATCCCTGTTACTTGTATTTGTAAGAAAATGCCATCGACCATGTTCTCATGGAAAACCAAATGGTCTATGAATAGCAACATGGCAAGTTACCCCATCAGTATCACATGAAAGCCAAGTGTCAGATCAAAACACATATATCTGATCAAATCTATTTGATTTCACATGCCTCAGTACAAGCAATCAAGCACAACCAAGCATTTGGGGATAACCATTTTAGTGGAATCGAATTCACATAATGACATAAATGAGTGGATGACAGGATCGAGCACCTATCTCACCTGCCCGTCGTACCATCCCGTCTCCTCATCTGCAAAAAAAAAATCATGCACGGAAATCAGAATACACAAACATGCATACTAGGTGGGGGGGGGGACGGAAGCAGATTTGGATTCCTCACACTCGACGGTGGCGCTGAGCAGGCGGTTGCCGACGTATGCCCACCCGAGATACATCCGGACGACGGCGAGCGTGACAGCCAGTATCCCCGATCCGGTGGCCCCGAGCGCGAGGTGCACGGCATCGCCGGCCCCTCCACGGCCGCCGAAGGCGGCGACGGGGAGGCCGACGAAGAGCGCGAAGGCGGCGCCGGTGAGCGCGAGGCGGGAGCAGTAGAGGCGGAGGTCTCCGGCCGCCCAGGAGAACGGCAGCGACGAGGCCAGCGCCTCGTACTCGTTCACCGGCATCTGCTCCGGCGGCACGGGGCACCACTCCGTCCCCTGCGAGCTCCCGTTCCGCGACGGCGGGGCCGCCGCCGTTGCGAACCGGTGCTGCCGCCTCCCCCCACGAGAGCCTCCCGTGGGGCTAGGGCTCTGGACGAGCGGGAGGAGGAGGAGACGCGCGTGGAGCAGGCGAGGGGGAGGGGAGAGCGGAGCGGCCGCCATGTGGAAGGGAAGGCAAGCGAGGTTGCTGCTCGAACCGGCGGGAAGCGAAAGCAACGGCTTTGGTGATCATCTATTCATCTCACGCAAACTGTACACTGTTCGGATAAGTGAGACCGGCCATGAAATTTTGGTGGCACGTGATAAAACTAAAAAAACACAACTACATAAAACTCTTATATAATATAGAAGCCATGTTTAAGATAATTTTTTTAGATTTTAAATTATAATTCAATTCTAGATTTAGCTACTAATTTTATTTTTTAACCATCTGGGTCCGAGATATGATTCATTTGTTTCCAGTTTAAATTATAGAAATAATTACAGCTGTCATAAAAAAATCGGCTCATATGCTTATGTTTTATTGTCATCATGGATAGCTCTACATTCTGAGAAAGGATATCGAACCAACCGATTGAAAATCTTTAAAAGTCGTGTTTCTTAGCTTTTGTATATACGACTATGTAATTGATTAGAATCTTGAATCTTGAATCATATATTGTTTTATTTCTAGATTTTGTAATCGTTTATTTCACCATCAACATGTACATTTTAGGATTTTGGGATTCTAAGTATGACTGCAAGTGACAATTTTTTTCCCAAATATTTGCCTTTGTTTATTTATTTAATTGTTGTGAGATTTACAAATAAACACAACTATGTTGCGTAGGGAACTAAGATCTGTTTGGATTGCGGTCCTTATTTTTAGTAAAGTTTAGTCTCATTTAATTACTAAAATCTAAAACAAAGACTAAATTTTAATTCTTAAAGTTTAGTCCATTAGTCTTTTAGAAATTGCTTTTAGGGACTAAAATATCATACACACTTTATCCTTATTTATGAACCTCTCATTAAATGATGTTGGTTCATATAAAAATAAGTAAGTTTTAGTCCATAAAAATAAACAAGTTCATTCAAACATGGTCTAATAAGATTCTTTGAGTGCTGTTTTATCTATTAGAAGCTCCTACCTCCTAGGCATAAGAAACAAGCCCAATCAGTAGTGAACTCCATTAGAATTTTTTAATGAACAAAAGAAATTTGAATTTGAATTTGAAGAACTTTTCTCGCCTAAACAAATTTACTGGGAACAAGTTATTTGATGCAACGTCAAAGAACCGTTTATTCTCCGGAACAAATCGACGCCGGTTTGTTCTAGGGGACCAACCGATTTTTTTTTGTTGCAACACAAAGTCTCAATTTCCTCTAGTGAAATCAACAATTCGACTAGTCGCAAATCACCTTTTAGGAAAAAGATAACACTAATCGGTTTGATTAATTAAAAAATAGGCAAAAAGCATCCCCTCTAGCTCTAGAGGAGGACATGCTGCCACGCATCCCTGCTGCTCCCTGCCTACCAGTTTAAAATAAAAAAATAGATAATTTAACTAAATAGTTTCAATCTACTAGTAATTTTACATATAAGATTTTTAGTTTAAGTCATAATCACATGTGAATTTCGCTCATTTGGAGAAGTGTTCTCACTAGACATATCATATATTTAGCATCTTTTAGTAGCTAGAGTTAAGGGGAAATATCATGTACAATTACTCATTTGGTGTAAGCGTGCAATCAAACGATCTGGTGCATTCAATTAAGCGATCTAACGGTTACATGTGAAAGGAGCTGAAACCTAGTATTTTTTTACTTTCAGCCCCTTTTATATGTAATCGTTGGATCGCTTGATTGGATGCACATGATCGTTTGATTGCACGCTTCCACCAAATGAGTGATTGCATAGGATATTTCCTCGGAGTTAAAGCTCTTTTAAATGGTCTAAATTTTATAGATTATATTATAAAACTTAATAACTATACAATTAAAATAAAAAAATACTCAAAGGTGTACTTTTCCTGGGCCCACATGTCAGTGTGATAGAGGGACCAACCGGGGTGCGCGTAGCAATTCCAGCCCAGGTGCATGCACCTTCCCCTACTTTACTCCTCCCTCGCCATAAGAGTACAGCTTCCGCCTCCGCAATGCGTCGAACACTTGACTCGCACTTGCAGCGGTGGCGTCCCAATCCGATCCATTCCAATGCGACTGCCCATGAGGATCCCGCTGCTCGTGGTAAGCCCGCCGCCCGCCGCCTGCAACCCAGCTCTTCTCCCTGCTTTGCTG
Source organism: Zizania palustris (assembly GCA_019279435.1). Taxonomy (NCBI): domain Eukaryota; kingdom Viridiplantae; phylum Streptophyta; class Magnoliopsida; order Poales; family Poaceae; genus Zizania; species Zizania palustris. The sequence continues at coordinate 52,564,772 of JAAALK010000082.1, read as the reverse complement.
CGGTGCTAGGATCTCTTCGCCGGGAGAAATTTCGGTTCTTTTGTTAGCGCCTTAGCGGTCCAGCGCGGAGAGGTTTGATTGGGGATTTCTTTTGGGGTTCTGCTTCTGTAGGAAGAGGTTGAATGGGGATTAGTCCATCAGGGTGTTTGGTCTAGTACATTGGTGGTTGGATACTTGGATGGTTGCTTGCTTGCTGGAGAAGCGAGGTTGAGTTGGGCTCTGGTGTGGTGTGCTGTTGAATGAAGAGGTAGCTGATGAATTCTTCATGTATCGTGCTGTTTGTTTTGTAAGATGGTTCGCTTTATTAGGTTTTTTTGGTTAATTGAACATAATCTCACTAAAAGGTTTGGTTTTTAGATACGACATCATTTTCATATTATAAGTTCAACCTTGTCAAACTTCGTCCAAATTTAAACAAAAACTTACCAACATATAGTCTGTTGTCGCTTTAATGAAAATAATTTAATGGTATTTTTTTATAAAAGTTGTCAAAAGTAAAGAAATTTAACTATCAATAAGTTGAATCACTCATAATATGTAACAGAGGGAGTAAGAGTTTAGTTTGCATTGCCAAAAGGAAATTGTGAGCCATGTTTGCGTGTAACACATGGTGTACTGTATTGTACTATGCAGGTAATAATAGCATACTGTATTGTCGGTCGATTTGAGGATGCAAAACAACGCCCAACAAGTGATTAAAGTTTTTTTTTATGAAAATTAGCTCGAATTTCTCTTAATGTTTTTTTGTTGGTTTTGAGTTTACACACGAACAGGGTGGTCATTATGGGTTCTGGATGCATGAAACTACGAAATTTACACCATAACATGGTTTCGTTTTGGTGTAACAAGATCAATTCCCTCAGGTTGATAGTTCTTTAAGAAGTGAATGATATGTTGCCGTGGCTGCATTTGAATTTTCCTATTTGAATACTTGTGTGGCATAGGGTTGACTTTGAGAAAGTTTGGCGTATTAACTTACTGTCATGCTATTACAAAAGAAACTTTTAAATTCAGTGGAGGGTCTTTATTTATACTATATGATCATGTCTAGGGAATCCATTGTCAAAGAAAATTGTCTAAGTGTGTCACCGTGTTCGTATGAACAGTACGTTAATGATAACTAAGATTGCCAGTACATGAGCTACAATATGATTATTGGAGAGCTAATGACATTTATTAGAGTGAACTAATGGGTCATTCATTGTACTAAACCGTTGTAGTGGTCATATACTCATATCTATTGCAGGATAGTAACTATGTTCTACATAAAAGGGGAAAGCAAAGGGGAACACCACCTGTCGTACCGTTGCTCTTACTGTTTTCCCATCAATGCTTTAATATTTTGCTTACTTGGCATTGCAATATTGACATATCGTTCTCCACCACTTGGTTGCCCAGTTGCCCATACCATTTTAATTTGTGCATACATCAATTCTTAACATGTATGCTGAAGTACCAGATTTGGTCTGTGGTACACCATTTTAACCTGTTTTGTTTCTCTTGGACTGCATAACAAGCGATGCTCAATGTTTTGTACTTTTATTTTAGGTTGCCAAGATCATGACATGGAACTGGACAGTGCTTGTTGATCATGTTTAATATCACAAGGAGTATTTGTGTCTCTGATAGTATTGCCTTCAATGGAAGTTGAAGCTGCTTCTGGTGATGAAGTTGTCAGTTCAAGTACTGAGATGCAGGAGCTCTGGCCACTAGGTTCAGTAGACCAAAAGAGAGCAAGGTTTCCTTGTTGCATTGTGTGGACTCCTCTCCCGGTGATTTCCTGGTTGGCTCCTTACATAGGTCATGTTGGGATTGCCCGGGAGGATGGAACTGTCTTGGACTTTGCCGTTTCAAATTTCGTGAATGTAGATGACCTTGCATATGGTTCTGTTGCAAGGTGCCTCCAGCTTGACAGGAAAAAGGTACACTTCTTATTCTCCACCTGGATTTATGACTCACTTAAAACTTGGGATTAGTATTTGGGCAGGGCAGTCAATTAGGATCAAACCTGCCATGTTTAGAGATTGTGATTTATTTCCTATCCATGTAATTACTGCCATATATAGCAGCAGCAGCTGCCCTATAAATACAGGCCCCCTCTCCATTGAGAGCATGGCCAATTGCCTCAACCTCACCTTTCTACATGGTATCAGAGCAAGATTGCTCTTGGCCCTCCCTCTCCTTCCCCAACCTAGCTGCGCCGCCCAACAACCGCGCCAGCATGTCCTCAGAGTCCTCCACCACCTCCGCCATGGCTGACGCCATCAACCCAGCCGTTTGCCCATATGCTCTCGTAAACGTGAAGACCCACATTCCCATGACCCTCGAGCTGCGACCCTCTAACTACACCAAGTGGTCGACAGCCTTCCACGCCATGTGTGGCAAATTCGGGCTGCTCCAGCACCTTGCCATCGTCTCCCCTACGCCCACCAATGACGCATGGGTGCAGGCTGACTTTTGCATCCGCAGTTGGATCTTCGGCACCGTCTCCGACTCCGTCCTCAACCTCGCTATGACCGGTGCCCAACAGACCGCCGGCCAGCTCTGGACGGCAATCGCCGCCCTGTACCAAGCCAACAAGGCACCCCGCGCCGTCTTCCTAAGTCACGAGTTCCACTCGATGACCCAGGGCGACTCCTCCATCGACGAGTACTGTGTGCGCATGAAGGAGGCTGCCGACAGTCTTCGCGACGTCGACCAAACCATCACCGAGCCCGACCGCGTCCTCAACCTACTCCGCGGCCTCAATGAGAAGTACCAATCTGTCGCCGACAACATCGCCGCCCAGGAACCTCTCACCTTTGCTGTTGCCAGGAATCAGCTCCTCCTCAAGGAGCTGCGTCTCAAGAACGAGGACAAGGTCCGCGCCGCTTCGGCCCTTCTCGCCACCTTCAACGGCGCCCCTGGTGGTGCCCTGCCGACCGCAGTCCAGCAGCAGCAGCCGCGCCAGCAGCAACAGCCGCGCCAGCAGCAGCACGACAACGGTGGCCGACGCGACAACAGGCGCAACAACACCCGGCGCGACAGCAAGCGTCAGCCCTGGGGTTTTGATCCTTGGACTGGCGCACGTGTCAACCCCGGTGAGCGCGTCATACCTCCCTGGGAGCGCGACCAGGGCAGTTCCGGCGCCCCTGGCAGCCACCCATGGCAGCCCCCACGCCAACAGGGGCTGCTCGGTGCCCCTCCTCAGGCGCACACAGCGTTCGCCCCTGTCCAGCCTGGTGGACCGACATGGGACTCGGCTGGCCTAATTGCTGCCTTGCAGCACCTAGCTGTCCAGGGCAGCCCCTCATGGGTTGTTGACTCCGGCGCTTCAACTCACATGGCGACCTCTGATGGTATGCTCCTCCAGCGCCTTCCCCCCTCCACCTCATCTATAACAGTAGGCAATGGCACTAGTATTCCGGTCACGTCCAGAGGTCACTCCATCCTACCCACCACCTCAGCAAACTTCTCCCTTAATAACATTCTTGTCGCCCCTTCTCTCATTCATAATCTTTTATCCGTTCGTCAATTCACCCGTGAAAATCGTTGTTCTCTTGAATTTGATGCTCTTGGTTTTTCTGTTAAGGATACCCAGACGGGACGAGTGATTCATCGCTGCAATAGTACCGGCGATCTCTACACCATACCTGCTATCCCTCCGACAGCTGGCGCCTCCTCACATGCTCTCCTGGCTGTTTCGTCGACCCTGTGGCACCAGCGTCTCGGCCATCCAGCACCTGCTGCTTTAGAACATCTAAATAAACTTCATGCTGTTTCCTACAATAAAGTAGACCGCTCCCTCTGCCATTCATGTCAGTTAGGCAAGCACACGCGTCTACCCTTCAGTACCTCCCAGTCTTGTACTTATGCACCGTTTGAACTAATTCACTGTGATGTTTGGACCTCTCCCATCCCTAGTATTTCTGGTTTTTCATACTATTTAGTCTGTCTGGATGATTACAGTCACTATTGTTGGGTTTTTCCTCTCCACCGCAAATCCGAGGTCCACCAACACTTAGTTCAGCTCACAGCCCTTGCACAAACCCAATTTAACCTCCCTGTAAAATGCTTCCAAACCGACAATGGCAGAGAATTTGTCAACACAGCCAACACCACCTTCCTCGCTGCTCGGGGAACACTTCTTCGTCTCTCCTGCCCATACACTTCCCCTCAAAATGGCAAGGCAGAACGCACCATTCGCACACTCAACAACTCAATTCGCACCATGCTGCTCCACGCTTCAATGCCACCCACATACTGGGCTGAGGCTCTTGCTGCCGCCTGCTACTTACTCAACAGGCGCCCTTCCTCCTCCATATCCCATGAGGTTCCTTTCACTCGCCTCCATGGACAGCCACCCACCTACAACCACCTTCGCGTCTTTGGGTGCCTCTGCTATCCAAACCTACAGGCCACTTCCCCACATAAGCTTGCACCTCGCTCTGCGGCTTGCATTTTCCTTGGGTATCCTTCCTCTCATAAGGGCTATAGGTGTCTCAACCTGACAACTCAAAGCATCATTATTTCTCGTCATGTTGTGTTCGATGAGACTGTTTTTCCCTTTTCCACCACCGGTGTCATCCCATTCCCTCGCTCCCTGGATTTTCTTCTGGACAACGATTCGGTTTCGGTGCCTTGCTCTATTGTTCCTACAGGTGGAGGTTCCTCCTCGACAACCACGGTTGCCCCGTCCACCTTGGACGCTGTGCAGCCGCCCCCTGATGATGAGCCGGACCCGGCTTTTCTCCTGCCTGGGGGACGCAACCATGTGCCCCCCATCCCCAGTTCGGCTTCTCCACCACCGGGCGGGTGTGGTCACGTACCCCCGCCTGGTCTTCATGTGGTTCCGTTTCCACGGACCTACAGTCGACGACCACAGCCGGTGCCTGCGCCACCAGCTGTGCCTGCCGCACCGACGCCCCAGGCTGCGTCCACAGCTGCAGCTCCATCTCCGCCGCTCACGCGCACCAGGACCGGCGCCCTCCCACGTGTGAGCTATGAGGGGCTCGCCGCCACCTCCTCGCCCTCACCATCGCCTCTACCGACGAACTACCGCAGCGCTCTGGCCGATGCCAACTGGCGGGCTGCAATGATGGATGAGTACCAGGCCCTCGTCGACAACAACACCTGGCGTCTTGTTCCGTGCCCTCCTGGCGCGAATGTTGTGACAGGCAAGTGGATTTTCCGGCACAAATTCCATGCCGATGGGTCCCTCGCTCGTCACAAGGCCCGCTGGGTGGTCCGCGGATTTTCTCAACGAGAAGGCATTGACTACGACGAGACCTTTAGTCCGGTGGTCAAACAGGCCACCATTCGGACCGTTCTCAGCATTGCCGTCTCCCGTGCCTGGCCGATCCATCAGCTGGACGTGAAGAATGCCTTTCTTCACGGTCACCTCAACGAGACAGTCTACTGCCAGCAGCCACCGGGTTTCGTTGACCCCGCCGCTGCAGATCACGTCTGTCTCCTGCAAAAGTCCCTGTACGGACTGAAGCAGGCCCCGAGAGCTTGGTACCAGCGGTTCGCGACCTTCCTTCAACAGCTCGGCTTCGTCGCCTCCACCTCTGACACATCCCTCTTTGTTCTCACCGAGGGGACGAGTCTCGCCTACTTGCTGCTCTACGTCGATGACATCATCCTCACCGCCTCGACTCCAACTCTTCTGCAACAACTCATGGCCCGACTCCAGTCTGAGTTCGCCATGACCGACTTGGGTGCTCTCCACCACTTCCTCGGTGTCGCCGTCACCCGCACCTCCGACGGCCTGTTCCTGTCGCAGCGACAGTACGCCATCGATCTCCTCCAACGGGCAGGCATGGCTGAGTGTCATCCTACGGCAACCCCTGTTGACACTCAGGCCAAACTCTCCGCCCATGAAGGCAACAAACTGTCAGACAAGGACAGCTCAGAATACAGGAGCATAGCAGGGGCTCTTCAGTACCTGACTTTGACACGTCCTGATCTGGCTTATGCAGTTCAACAGGTGTGTCTCTTTATGCACGGCCCACGGGAGCCTCATCGCGCGCTGATCAAGCGAATCCTGCGCTATGTGAAGGGAACACTCTCCTCAGGTCTTCACATTGGGCGCGGCTCCATCCAGACACTGACTGCCTACTCCGATGCCGACTGGGCCGGCTGCCCAGATTCTCGACGCTCCACCTCCGGCTACTGCGTCTACCTCGGCGATAATCTGGTCTCGTGGTCCTCCAAGCGCCAGACCACGGTGTCCCGCTCTAGTGCTGAGGCCGAGTACCGCGCTGTGGCCCACGTTGTGGCTGAGTGCTGTTGGCTTCGCCAGCTACTTCAGGAGCTCCACCTCCAGCTGCCATCTGCCACTGTTGTCTTCTGCGACAACGTCAGCGCCGTATACATGACGGCCAATCCGGTCCACCACAAGCGCACGAAGCACATCGAGATCGACATTCACTTTGTGCGCGACAAGGTGGCCCTTGGCGAGGTTCGGGTGCTTCATGTTCCTTCGTCTCATCAGTTTGCTGACATCATGACGAAGGGCCTCCCAACGCCACTATTTACAGAATTCAGAACCAGCCTGTGCGTCCGCAAGCCTCCTGCTTTGGCTGCGGGCGGGTATTAGGCAATAGGAGATTGTATCTTGCATATTTAGGCAGGGCAGTCAATTAGGATCAGACCTGCCATGTTTAGAGATTGTGATCTTGCATATTTGGGCAGGGCAGTCAATTAGGATCAAACCTGCCATGTTTAGAGATTGTGATTTATTTCCTATCCATGTAATTACTGCCATATATAGCAGCAGCAGCTGCCCTATAAATACAGGCCCCCTCTCCATTGAGAGCATGGCCAATTGCCTCAACCTCACCTTTCTACAATTAGGAACCAGAGATCTTATGTGAATCCACAGTTTAGAACTTTAGATTATGAAAACTACTTTACTTGCCTGTTCAGAAATGGGAGGGTGTTTTGACACCACCATACATAAACAACATGGTTATTTCTTTTCATATTTGATATATGGTAAAGAAAGGATTACTTGTACTACTTTTGTTTTATATTGTAAGTCGTATGATTTTTTTCAAAATCAAACTTTTTAAACTTTGACTAAGTTTGAATAAAAATGCAATGCATTAATATTTACAATATCAAATAAACACACTATTAATATATATTCAATAAAACTAATTTGATGTTGTAATTGTTGGTACATATTGTTTTGTAAAATTTGTCAAAGTTGAAAAGATTTGACTTTGAAAAAATCAAACGACTTACAGAATGTAACAGAGGGAGTACTTTGCACCTATGTGCCAGTCCTTTGTGTGTGTTATTTTGAGATGTTGCAATTGTGCTATTTTATTTTGGTATGTCATGCTGTCTCCATGACTGAGCTTAAACATTGTAAGCCTGTCAGGCACGCCATGTGCTCGTCTGTTGAGCACTTATTCAGTCCTGCACTTGCACTTTTATATAGTTATGCAGACAGAAGCTTTCATATAACAAGTTGGGGGCATTGGTCTGAATAAAAGTTTTTTCACAATAAACTGTGATTCTTTATAAGTTGCTACAAATCATGCCCAATTGCCCGAACTATCCACTCTTTTATTTACATGAGTTCATGGTCGATAACTATCTTGTGCAGAAAGCCAGATCCTTCATGGCTTTTGCTGGGATTGCTGACATTGGCTTTTACATGATCAGTGCTGCTTCCCTGCCAACCTCGCCGCGCATGTCTGCGCGGCGTCCTACGAGCACTCGGAGACCGGGACGGCGATCTCGTGGGACGACGCGCTGCAGTCCGGCGCGAGGCGGTTCGAGCACAAGTGCTACAACCTCTTCACCTGCAACAGCCACTCGTTCGTGGCGAGCTGCCTGAACCGGCTCGCCTACGACGGCTCCGTCGAGTGGAACGTCCTGAGCCTGGCCGCCCTCGTGTGGCTGCGCGGCCGGTGGGTCGGCAAGATGGCTGTCGTCCGGTCGTTCCTCCCCTTCGCCGCCGTGGCGTGCGTCGGCGTCCTGATGGCCGGCTGGTCCTTCCTCATCGGCATGGCGGTCTTCTCCTCCCTCCTGCTGGGCTGGTTCGTCCTCGGCGTCTACTGCGTGAAGGGCCTGGTCTGCTGAAGCCGTTGTGACCAAAGGAAGCATCTTTTTTCCGTTTGCAATTCGGACTTCCCGTAGGAAAAGGAAGCATCTTTTTTCCGTTTGCAATTCGGACTTCCCGTAGAACATACGGTGAAAATGGTGAGCTGCACACTTGTACTCAATTCAATACTAGTATTGGTGTGTATTACAACATCATGGGTTCATGGTCATGGAAACGATCGTTTCCTCTACTGTTCACGAGTGATTGCATCACGTTTCCCTCGCTGATCTCTGCTGTGATATCAACAAAAGCATTCAATCTAGCTCATTCTCAAATCGTGTCATAGCTTGCGTGCTTCTTCTCGTCGATTCATATTATTATTATTATTATTATTATTATTATTATTATTATTATTATTATTATTATTAATAATAATATTATTATTATTATTATTATTATGACAAGTAAAATATTTAAATCAACAATATATAAGTTCGAAACTAATTATTAGTTGTGGTAAATTATCAAAACCCTCGATAATTTTGATGAGTCAAGCATCTAATGATGCAATTAGTTTGTGTGGCGAGGGATTGATTATTGATTGCAACATTCAAGGCACGAATCGGCCTGTGCGTGAGTTCCGCGTACGTGGACAGGACAGGACCGGCCGCAGTCGGCAATAGCCAACCAGAGGCCGTGCGTCAGTCTCGTGCCCAACTGCACGATAAAAAAGATGCATCGCCCTGCAGGCTGCAGCAAACACAAGGCCCCTCAAATTAGGAAGGCTGCAATAGTAACTGATTACTATTAGAAAGTTCAAGTAGAAAAATCAGATCACCGTCTTTAATCAGATCACCGTCTTCAATACTAAGGGCTTCTCCAATGAGAAGCTTACAGAAGCGCTTAGAGAAAAACATGGTTTTTTTTCACCATGGATGCTTAACGCAGGAGTCTATTGTTTATTGTAAGGTGCTAGTAGTTGCTAATCAAGATAATTTCAACCATGCATGATTAATCAAGTAAATGTAACAACAAATTAACTAACAAATATAGCAGTATTTAGGGCTGGATAACGAGCCAGTCCAACTCATTTAGCTCGGCTCGTTAATATAACGAGCAGAAAACCCAGCTCGGCTCGGCTCGGTCCAGCTCGCGAGCTAGCTCGTTTAGCTCACGAGCCAACTATTTAAAAGATGATCAGATAATAAATATTCAAATAACCACGTATCAAACATCAAAATATGAAATAAATAGAATATATAAGGTTTCAAAAATTAATCATCCATAGTTCCATCATTATTTCTATAATTTTATCAAATTCATCACACATGTTATTTGTTTCATACTTTTATATGATAAATTCTATATACTTTTATATGATAAATTATATAGGCCATAATAATAAATTTATAATAGCGAGTTAGCAAGTAATATTTAGATACTAACAAATAAATTATAAAATAATGAGTCTTATACTCTAAGATAGTGTTTTATTATTGTTTTAGTAGGTTGGCTTGACTACTTGTGCTGAGCTCGTTAAGCTCGCGAGCAGCTCGAACTCGCTCATTATACTAACGAGCTAAAACACCACCTCAGCTCGTTATGAAAATAGAACATAGAGCTCTAACAAGGATCTTATTTTTTTATGCTAAGCACCTACATTAACACTAAGCATTGGAGATGGCCTGAATAAGCTAGTGGTGATGAGTCCATTAGTACCACCACTCCTCACATCAAACCAAAATTCTTCAACTTTTTGCTTAGATCCTGTTTAGATTACACTTTCTAATTTAGTAGGGGCTAAATAACATTTAATGTCCTATACACCACATTATCCCTAAGTAATCTTTTGGTGACTTATGACTAAAATTTATATAGTTTAATCTCTATAAGCAATCTTATTTAAGATTTTAGAAATTAAATGAAAATAAATTTTATTCCTTATAAATAAGCAAGGGCAATCTAAATATGACCTTAGTTTTCTTTAATATTATAATTTTTCCCGGCCGCATCACATGAACACTTAGCCAGTTAGATTAAAACAAACAAACCATTCATAATATTTTAAATATACCGTAAAATTTACCACATATATACCGTAGCACTCAGAGGTCTTGGGATCTCTAAAACCTAAAAATAAATTAAAAAACAAATAAAAATCTCTAAAAGTAAAAAAAAAAACAGTGAGCTGAGTATTTATTGCAAATGCTCTCAGGGTCAGCGTGGGTACCTTCAATAAAAATATGCGAATCGGTCCCGGTTTCTCGCGAACCAATAGACGGAGACGAGAGGGCCCCCCTGGTGCTGGTACTGGGAGTCGGAGGTGACAGGCTCACACAACTCTCGACCGCCCATTTGCTTCGAAATAATGACAACTGCTTGCCCGTACTGACGCCACGGCAGCAAAGTACCATTATTCACCTTTACTTTAACGACGCAAATTCATCTTTACCGACAAAATTACAGCTGCACGCTAGTATACTGTAATACTTAGGAGGTGTTTGGATACGAGTACTAAATTTTAGTCCACGTCACATCAAATGTTTAGATAATATTTTAGAGTATTAAACGTAGATTATTTATAAAACCCAATTATAATCAGTGGATTATTCGCAAGACGAATCTAATGAGTCTAATTACGCAATGATTTGACAATGTGATGCTATAGTAAACATTTGCTAATTATGAATTAATTAGTCTTAATAACTTCATCTCGTGAATTATTCTCCGGTTCTGCAATAATTTTTCTAATTAGCTCACGTTTAGCACTTCAAATTAATGTTCAAACATCAGATATGATACAGACTAAATTTTAACTCATGAAACCAAACACACTCCTATACCTACGTACATGGCAGAAAAAAGGGTTTAGATGAAGACGGTAAAAAATGTTTTTACCCTTGGGAAAGACGGAACTGCCGTTTTCCCCTGCTAATTAAAAGTGTTCCGTACATTTGTGCGTCACAATCTTACACGTGGGCTCTATTTGAAGGAGACTGTACAAACTGCGGTACTTGTAAAATGTATAACACTCGAAATGATATCTATAGAATTTAGAAATAAAATGGTATCTAGAAATTAGAGTTTTTTTCTTCAAATTATATACTTAGTATGTGTTTCTCGAAATTTTATGGTATATTTAGAGCATCTATATTTAGAGTTTTTTTTTTCAAATTATATGCTTAGGTCTATTTGGTAGAGCTTTGAATTATAAAATCTATGTCGAAGCTGAAGTGGAGTACTTAAAGCTGGTTAGATTCTGTTTCACCACTTCAGTTTATTTTTTCTGAAGTGCTCTTAGTGAAATCCACTTTTCAGAAAAAATATTTGACTTGTCTCTAACTTCACTGGACAAAGAAGTTGGAGCTGAAGTCATGCCAAACACACCTTTAATATATGCTTTCTCGAAATTTTATGGTACTTCAGATGTTGAGGAACAATGGGTGAATATATAGCGATTGAAATCCATAGAAGCGGTTGTTTTTACAGTTTCTACATACTATTACTTCATTTTCATAGTTCATAACTACTCCTTAAGTTTGTTTTACAATATAGAACAATAATTAAGACTATTGAAAAAAATTACAGGAGTAACTCCAGCTGTCAGAATAATCCATTAAAAGTAGGCTTGCTCCTTCGAAAATCTATAATCTTCTATAAATCGTGTATTATAAAATTTAATAACTATAAAATTAAAAAAACTAAAATATTTATCACGCAAATACTCCCCACCCCAAAAAATTAATAATTTGTCTCTTTCAAGATGCACACTTTGATTATGATGTTATTTCTGAGACTGGCATTGACAAAAATACAAAATCCCTTTTTTAAAAATAATAACTTCTCAAATCTCTTCTCCAAAAAACAGGCTTTAGCTCCCCGAAAGACCGTATGTCACAGCTGGCACCCGCATCGCGTAGGCATATTTCCCGGCGCGGTGGCCCCAGTCACTGACAGATGGGCCCAACGACCGAGCGGCTCTCGAGCCCAAACTCCAAACTGGCGCGGCTATAAAAGCGCACCCCTCAATTCTAAGCCTAGCCTCATTTGCTATCCCCTCCTCCGCCTCGCCCGTCGGCTCCACTCGCACACCAGCGCCGCCTCCGCCGCCGCCGCTAGGGTTTCTCCTCCTAGCCGCCCGCCTCCCCAAGGTCCCCGGCCACCTCGCGCAGCCATGGGCGACGGCAAGGACTCCCTCGACCTCTCTGGCCTCGGCGCCGCCATCCCAACCGCGAAAGGTTTGTCGTTTTTTTTTTCTTTCGCTCTCGGTGCCTCCGTTTGTCGCGGTCGCTCGGGTGCTGGTGCCTTATTGCTGGATTCGGTGGTTGTGGTGCAGAGCTCAGCGCTGAGGACAAGGCTAACCTCGTGGAGTCGATTAAGGTGGGATTTCTGTAGTTTTTTTATTCTGTCACTTGTATTGGGATTTGGCGGGTTAGCGCGGTTTCATTTCTGTGTTTTGCAATGAACCTGTGGTGATTTGGTGTCGTGCTTGCGTAGAACACACTGCAGGGATTGGCGGCGCGGCACGCGGACGTGCTTGAGAGCCTCGAGCCCAAGGTCAGGAAGCGAGTTGAAGCGCTTAGGGAGATCCAGGTATAAGAGATTCCCACTGTCCTGGTGCATGCGATACCCTTTTTATGATTGTTTCCGTGCGTTGAAGGGCTTTGTGCGTTCCTGGATGATTGATAGTTTCTGATTAAGCGACTCATCCTGTGATTCTGATGTTACTTGTGTAAATGGTACATTCTGGTGTGTACTAGCACTAGAATTTTCAACCCTAATTAGAGCTAAGATTGACTTCGAGTATAGGTTGCACGGTTGCTTACAGGTACGGTTATTGTGATGCTGATATTAATTCTTTCATTGGATGCTTGGAAAATGCCACGAACTGTGCATGCGCGTTGTGTTATTGATAATTACTTCCTGTAGGATGGCTCACATTCATGATTCAACTTGATGTTATTAGTGATGCCTAGTCTAGAGTTTTTGCTTTGTTAAACTATATTAGTTTCTGAACTCAAAATTGTAAAACGATGGATATCGAGATTAAGAGCAGCAGGAGAACAATATGGCTGTGGTCCTGTGGAGTTTCTTGGAAGCTTTGTTCCTTCACCTGTTGCTAGTCTTTTAAATTTTAATTATACATATGTGTGCGATTTTCCTTCTCATTTTACATGATGTATTTCTGCTTTGCTATTGCTAAGTTATCTGGTGCTGAGTTCCTTCTGTTTAACATCTGCTAGAGCCAACATGATGATCTCGAGGCAAAGTTTTTTGAGGAGAGAGCTGCACTTGAAGCTAAATATCAGAAGATGTATGAACCAATGTACTCTAAGGTAAACTAATTATAGTGTCTGCTATCTCCGGTACTATGCTTTTTCGGTTTCGCTGTTGCATTCCATTCCAAAGTTTGCCTGTTGGAAGCAATTCCTAGCTTGTCCTAGCAATAACTGCTAGAGTAGCTTTATTTTATTGATGTATCCACCATCCCTGTATTGTATGGATGTCATGATCCATTTGATAGATTTATTTGCACATGTGTTGACAGCGTCACGAAATCGTGAATGGTGTTGTTGAGGTAGATGGTGTCACCAAAGGTGCAGATGAAACCCCTGCAGAGAAAGGTGTACATATATTCCACCTTTTCTAAGATCATTCATCTACTTCCATGTGGCCAACATCTTTTTGTAACACACAATTGTTCTAAAATTATTTTTCTTAACTTTGCTTGCAATGCTTCCTTGCAGAGGAAAAGGGTGTACCAGAGTTCTGGCTTAATGCCATGAAGAACCATGAAATTCTTTCTGAGGAGGTGAGACCTTGCTTTTTTATTAAAAAAATTTCTTATTTTGAACTGTGAATAGTTTTTGTTTCGGCATTTCTTAGAATTCATTTGGCCGTCTTGTTCTCAGATCCAGGAGAGGGATGAGGAAGCTCTTAAGTACCTCAAGGACATCAAATGGTACAAGATTGCTGAGCCAAAGGGTTTCAAGCTTGAATTTTACTTTGATACAAACCCTTTCTTCAAGAACTCGGCGCTTACCAAAACATACCACATGATTGATGAGGATGAACCAATCCTGGAGAAAGCCATTGGGTGACTAATATTTCAAATCATTTGGGGTTTTGCTCTCTCAGATGGATATACCGTTTCACTAACACATCTCTTTGACAAATTGTTCTTTCCAGTACTGAAATTGAATGGTTCCCAGGGAAGTGCTTGACACAAAAGGTGCTAAAGAAGAAACCAAAGAAAGGTTCAAAGAACACTAAACCTATCACAAAAACTGAAAACTGCGAGAGTTTTTTTAACTTCTTCAGTCCACCTCAAGTTCCTGATGATGAGGAGGAAATTGATGAAGATACAGTAAGTTTCACCTTCTCTGGCTGTTTACAAGTTCGAAACATGTATTCATGCACGTGATTTATGTCTCTGTCCTCCTCTGAATAGGCTGAACAGCTGCAGAACCAAATGGAACAAGATTACGATATTGGGTATGCCCATGTGTATTTTGTTGTATGCAGCATGTGCTTCTGACTCATACACTGTAAACTACCCTAGTTGTAAATTCTCCTTTTTTTGCCAGATCTACCATCAGAGACAAGATTATTCCACATGCTGTTTCATGGTTTACTGGAGAGGCTGCTCAAGATGAGGATTTTGAAGGCATTATGGATGATGATGAAGATGATGACGAAGATGATGACAATGATGACGAGGATGATGAGGATGATGAAGATGAAGATGATGATGCAGATGACAAGGTGGCAGAAAATTCTGAGGGTTGTTTTGCTCTTTAGTTTCAGCCAGACTCCTTTTCTTACTATTCCTGCTTTCTTATCTGAAACAGAAGGGCGGGCGGGCTCCTGCAGGGGAAGGGCAGCAGGGAGAGCGGCCTGCAGAGTGCAAGCAGCAGTGAGATGTTTCATACCTGAGCGTTTCCAAAGTCTTGGTTCTGGAGTGAAGAATGTTTGGTTCTGCTTTGATGCGATGTCGTTCATTTGGTTGTGAAGCCAGTGGGGAGTTGGACTTGGTTTAGTTCAACTGGCGGGGGATTTTTTCGGGACATGGAATTATATGTTGGTAGCATTTCCATTGTTGTATTGGGTCGACTTATTTCGTGCCAAGC
The DNA here is from genome assembly GCA_019279435.1 of Zizania palustris. Lineage (NCBI taxonomy): Eukaryota > Viridiplantae > Streptophyta > Magnoliopsida > Poales > Poaceae > Zizania > Zizania palustris. The sequence goes on along the minus strand of JAAALK010000082.1, from coordinate 52,549,604 downwards.
TTATGGTTAAGAGATCAATATCGCCAGTTTGGTATATCATATTGCTAATACCACTGGCCTAGTCTAGTCTATCTTTTTCACGCTGTGCTCAGAAATTTTGGTCTAGGGAAAGGCAATGTTTTTGTGCGACGATGCTTCGAGTTGCATCTTTTCATGGAATGGGTATTGTGTTTTTTTTTTATGTTTGTAACTCCACTGAGGTCTCGAGTTGCATACTTCCTTGCAAGCAACACGTCATTCGGTGTCCGTAACATTCAGGAACCAGCCGTCCAGGCGACAAGTCAGTTTAGATTTAACACCACACTATCATTTGAGACATTCTTAGTCATTAGGTGACTACTTAAGGCGCAAATAAGCTTAGGAAGCTTTAAACTGAAGCTTTTTTTCTACCAATAAGAATATGAATAAGCATAATCTGTCAAGGAGGCTAAATCTAAGCTAATGATGACTAATGACAGAACAAGCCCTGCCTTTTAACGAAATCTTGAGACCAACAAAAGCGTTTAGTTACATCGATCTGGGCGAAACCAGTACAGCTCTATTACAAAATGCTGGAGCCTGCTGCTCCCTGTACCTTTGGTGTCTAATCTGCATACTGAATCCAAAAATCAGAGTTGAACCCTCTATACGTGTGATAACCTACCCCTGTCCATGAGCTTCTTCACTTCATCATACAAAACAAGTATGGCGGCAGCGCCAGTGCTCCTAAACATGTTAGAAAGTGCTCCGCGATAGAACGATTTGATCCCCTCCAGCTTGTAGATCTTCCTCCAGCAATCGAGGGTGCTGCTGTACATCTCAACATCCATCCCTGACTGCATCATCATCCTCCTCCGCACAGTGTCCAGCGGGTATGAGATGAGACCTGCCATGGATGTGACTACCTGTGCAGTCACCCAGCGCTGCCACAGGGGTGAGTCTAGTGGTACGAGCACATCCTTGGCCGTGTCGAAGCCACCGAAGTATAAGCCTCGGTGAACGACCATCCCTTGCAGTGATGCTGGCAATCCTCTGTAGACACCCTGGATGCCGTTTTTATTGTAGATGGTTTGAATGAAATGGCGAATGCCCCTGAACTGGCGAGTGTCGGTTCGGCCAATATCAGCTGCAAGACGGGTATGAGCAATATCAAGTGGATAAATGATGACTAGAGTTGTACACCCGGCAGCAGCACCAGCGATGAAGTTGGTAAAAGCAATTGAACTGAACTTCTTGTCTGCTGAGGTTCCCGCGTCTTTCAATATGCTCCTGTACAGATCCTGCAAGAATATTGACCAGCGATTAGAGAAACCATTGGGATAAGCATCCATAGAGAATAGCCATTCCAACCATCATTTTCATCAGTTGTACTTGCACATCCATATTTGTTACTCCCTCAGTCCCATAATCTAGCAATTTAGAACTAGATGTGACATTTCATAGTACAATGAATCTAGACAGCATCACTGTTTAAATTTATTGTACTATGAAATGTTGCATCCAGTCCTAAATTACTGTATTATGGGACTCGGAGGGAGTATTTTACATAACTCTCTTCTACTCGATAAATATGTTAGGGTGCTTAGAAAGAATTCTATTCTTAATGTAGTATATTTTAGATAGCTCATTAGGTTTATCTGTTATACCGCTATAGTTTATGAACTTATCATACATTCAATGTCTTTCGCCACAAAGATGAGAAATTCTTGCTTCCACATAACTGAGCATCAAGGAAAACATATAATATATCCATTTCAGCTAACTACTTTCTCTTATAGTTAAATGTGAATAGAGATAATCAAGTTAAATTGACACATCTGAAGAGAGGTTAATCATACCATATTCAGTAAAGAAGTACCCTGTGGCAATTCAGATAGGCTTAGATGCTTTTCATACAGGTCATAGGACAACTCAGCTCCAAATAGGAGTACAGAAAAAATCACCGAATGCATCAATACGGCAATTGATCGGTCATCTTCAAACTATTATTACATGTATCAAGTATGTATCTACACTGTCCATACCATGTATATTTCTCTTGCAGTAGCTGGCAGTAGATGCAGTATGTCTATTTCTCACCCATAATATGATTAAACAGCTGAATATGCATGTTTTTTTATTAATGTCATGCCATCTAATTATGGCAGCAAGTACCAATTCTTAAGCTGCTAAAAAATTTACATCTAAAAAGCCATTTTGCATTGTAGCTTTGCCACATTTTTTTTTTGAAAATGCCCCCTCAAGTATTTGTCGTCTTGCCCAAAAGCTCTTATACATCTCTTTGGCAAACAAACTTTTTATCATATGTTTCATTGAACCCCATAAACAATGCAAGTCCAAAACACATAAGCAAAGCCCCATAATGCTTTCTTAGCCGTTCAGTAGTTTACTACTGTTCTTGAAACCAAATGTTCATTACAGATCGATTCACAAGATACCACCTCATAATGGTATTGATTAGTGATAGCATGCTACCACAGTACCATTCAAATAACCCAACCATGAAATTTGTACTGATGTATATTGCTATTCATATCTCCTAGATCCTGAACAGAAAGAATGGCTTAAACCCTAACTGGCATTGTCGCTAATAGAAGCACACGCTTAACAAGGTGATACACATGCTGCAAGAATATATGCACCAAGGTTCCATTTAGTGTTCATCAGTCACCATCCTATTAGGGCTCGTTGACAAAAGGCTCACGAGCACTTTATTCTTTGATTCCTTGTCCATTTCTGGTGGCAAAACATTAATCCCCCGAAAGTGAAATCCAGAAAATCTTATGAGCCTAATACAATAGTTCATCCTCAAGAATTTGCACCGCACACTGGAGCATTAGTATCAGATGCCCCCCAAACCATGAACTCACCGACATCGCCACACTTCCTATGCCTCTCACATCACACACAAATCAAAGGAATCAATCAAGCAAGGAATGGAACCACCGAACCACGAACCCAAATCTGCCGCACCCAGTCTGTTAATAAAACATTAAGAAGATCGCGTGTAGCTCATTGCCCTCTCACGACGAAAACATCAACGCGGTTGAAATGCACGAATGAAGAACTAAGAAAAACACAGTAAGGAAAAAAATGGCGAGGGGTTCGGGGTCGGTGAAGGGAAGAACCTTGAGGGAGAAGTTGAGGGCGACGGAGGGATAGTACCGGATGACGGCGGTGCCGTTGCCGCGCCACAGCGAGAGCACGCCCTCCTCGCGGACGGTGCGCGCGACGCAGTCCGCGAATCCGCGGAACCTCCGCGCTCGGCCGAGCAGCGCCGCGTTGCCGTCCTGCGTCTGCAGCAGCAACTTGACGCGCTCGATCGGCGCCACCACCGTGTGCACCGCGCCTCCCATCAACGCCCCCGCCACCAGATCCCGCTCGAACTCCCACACCCTCGCCGCCGCCCCCACCCCATCCCCACTCCTCCGCCGCCTCCCTATGGACTCCTCCACCCCCGCTCTCGCCGCCGCAGGAGCAGCAGCAGCCGCAGCCCCCTCCTCGCTCATTCGCCTCCCTCCCTCCCTTCCCTCCTACCCCCCACTGCCGTGCCGTCGCGTGCGTGCGTGCGTGCGACTGTGCGAGTTTATCTCGCTCAGTTGGTGTGGCTTGCTGGGCTCGACCACCTGTCCCAAGTCCGGTTGGGCTCGGCGAGCCGATGACGACCGCGCCGGCGATGGGGCGACGGGCTTCGCAGCCTTTTTCTTGTTCGGGAATGTTGGATACGTACCATTACAATTAATTATAATTTTAATTTTAAAGAATTTTGAACTATACTATTAAAATTTTTAAAAATTTCAAAACATGCCATTATAATTTTATAGAATTCAGAAATATATCATGACATTAGAAAGCTACAATTTCAAAATGACATAAATATAAATATACGAATTGTAATAACATTTCTTCACTTATGAAATTGTAATGACATAAATTAGAAATATTCCTTCTTTCTTCCGTTTGCGTGTGCTTTAATCTTTATCCTCCAAAAGAAAAGGAGAGGTTATGTGGGCCCCACCTGACAATGAAACGGTACTATGGCACTGAGGGTTTAGTTTTTTTAGTACAAAAATAAAAACTAATTAAATACTTCAATACGGTTTTAGATCATGATTTCTTAGGGCAGCGGCTCTAAAAATTCTGAATCCTAGAGTCAAACGCTAGCATTTTCTTTCTCGATTTAGCAACTTAACGTCTATTTTGGAGTAGTATTTTCTTAAAAAAAACTAGATGATTTAAGTTTGTATCAAGGGGCTAAATTTTAGCCCGTACATCGGATATTTAGACATTAATTTGAAAGAATAAATATCATCTAATTATAAAAATAATTGCATAATCGGAGGATAATCCACGAGAAAAAATTATTATGTCTAGTTAATCCATAATTAACAAATATTTATTGTATCATCACATTGTCAAATTATGACGTAATTAGACTTATTAGATTCGTCCCGCGAATAATCCCCGGATTATGAATGGATTTTATAAATAATATATATTTAATATTCTAAAATAGCATCTAAACATTCGATGTGACAGAGGCTAAAAATTTAGCCCCCAATCCAAACACCCACTAAATACCGTAAAATCCATATATTCCCAAGAAGCTTAAGTTTGAGTGAAAATTGCCGGAATAGTTTGCTAGTTGGGTGGCCTCATCTTTTTTCTATACTACTTAAAAATTCTATACTACTTAAAAAAAACTAGTAGTATAGAATCATATTATTAGTAAAATATATATTAATTTTAAAACCGAAACCAAATTACGCTTCGCATGATGTTTATTTTAATGTTTTAATTTTTCCGTTGTAACACACGAGTACTTAAGCAGCATCATAAATTTTGTAATCTTTCTCTATTTGCCATATAGTTGAGTGTATTATATTTTTCCTATTTTATCCAACTAGTCTATTTTCATTTCTTTTATGCATTTTCAGGCATAGGGAATGACTCATATGCCCCTCAGCCCATTGAAAACTACATGCACTCAATTGTGGGGCAAATGGGCAAAGGCACAATTTCAGAAACTTTGTGGCAAAAGAGAGGTCACCCAAGTATGTGGACAATCTGCAATTTTCCCAGATAGAGCAGATTAGATCATTAGATAGCTGTATGCTTGACCTTTGACTGAAGATGACAGCCATGGATGATGGATGTAGTTGTTCAGAACTTCTCAGATGCCTGAACACCACACACAATGACCATTCAGATTTCGAACATCGCGAGGATTGCAAAGGTCAAACAATTACAGTTTTGGACGCAACAGCGACGAGGATTTGGGTTGGGACTTGATGAAGTCCAGGACAAGTGTGGTCAGCTCTTTCTCATGGCCTGTGTAGCGATGGTTGGCTTCTGCTATTATGTGCAGCTTATGGTTGGGGATATTTGCTGCGAACATCAGGGCGTCTTCCACTGGGACCATTTCATCCTTGGACCCATGAATTGTGAGGACCCTAGAATCAGGAAAAAATATTTTCAAGATTTCTTTTCCAAACACAAAGATACATGATACAGGTGTGTGATAGCAAGCAGCTTGTGACCTGCAGTGTTTGCTTATGGAACGGCTCGAAAGAAGGGTATCGGTACTTAGCCGATCATGTAGACTTTCCTCTGTCACCCGGTACTCAAATTCCCCTGAATATGAACGGAAATATTGTCAGAGAAAGCCTGTGATGCAGATACAGTATCAGTGGAATTCGATAAATGTGAACATGAATATTTTGCCTGAAAACATGGCAACATACAAGCAATTTTGAGACTTGTGATAAGTTCATGGTAAAAGAGAAAACGCCACATCGAGTCAAGCAAGCTTGTACCTTTTCTGTTCCTGACATCTATGTATCCGTCTTTCTTTATTCTCTGCATGAATTTTTTCCCCAGACGCTCATCAATACCACGCTCTAAGGCAAAGCGGCCAGAAATGTTGACGACGATGGGAACATCATGATACATGGAAGCGTACAAAAGCACAGCATTTCCTCCTAAAGGAAAGAATACTGGTAAAAACATAGACAGCAAACAATCCAAGTACCCAAGTGACAAACTCTGGCTCTCAGTGATGAAAGCACATAATCGGAAAATGAATGTGACGCAAACCTGACTAGCTATTATAAAAAAATGAAAGCTAAATGAGTTAGAAGCAGACTTTCAGACAATAAATTTCACAAATAATGAAGTAAAGGAGATCAGGATAAGGTGAATGCTTTCAAACTTTCAGTTATTTATGCATAAAAATGTGCATGTGCACGTCCTTCCAGACAGCAGGGATTACGTAAATCGGTAGTCCATGACGCCAAAGATGCATTTCTACCAACTTATGATGCAACTATGCACGCTAATGCTACTAGCTGAGACTGTGCTATACAATGTCTCTGTACAATAGGAATCACCTAAATTGTGATGGATATAAAGAGTATGTACAGTTCACACATTAGAACAGCTTGCCTACCTTTGCTGTGCCCGGCAATACTAATTATATTATATTTCTGTTCTGTGAAATACGATACAACTGATCGCAAGTCATTTGCTTCTTTTCGGTAGTTTCCATACTGGAACTCACCCTCACTTTCCCTGGAAAGAGTGATAGGGACACCTATAAGTAAACATTGGAAGACAAATTTAATATGGTAGCCAGTGAGAAGAGTACATTAGGAACATTGTGTTATTGATCATAGTTAATAAAAAAATTAGTGGGGAAATTACAGAAGTTTCTATTCGCTGACATAGTACAGACTAGAGAGTGCCTCTCGCCCTCTCCATAACTCGGAAACATTGTCATTCAATACTGATAGCGTGCTATGAAGGGTGATAATGTGGTATGATGTTATGTCTGTATGTCATGGCTGCCATAATGTGTTTACGAATGTCTTACCCATTTCCAGCAAAATCAAACCGAAAAGCATTAACTCCTTCCCTTGTTAGTGCAGAAGCAAGGTCAACCAAGATGCTGTAATCCTGCTGGTTACAATGTTTAGAAGTGTGCGACTATTAGTCTATTACAAGAGTTATTATAGTATTAGAGTATAGACCACCAATGGAAACAATATTTCTGGTTACACAGATTGAGTTATAGTATGAGCATGCTAGTTCGCAACACATTATGCATTTGCATGTCATTTCTGTAATAGATTTCAGCCTATTTCTCATTTAATTACAAAACAAATAGCAGAATCTGTATTGCAGTCTAATCCATAGCATGCTGATGTAGTGACGTGGAACAAATGTGTCAAAGAAAAGTTTGCAGAAAAAGGCATCTTCTTCAAACAAAGGAGAATAAAAACAGCAACATCTCACCCACACTCTACAACCAAAGATGAAGCATATAGAAAGTTGTGATAATTTATCACTTAAACTAAACATCCTAATAACGTTTAAAGTTTAACACATGTAAGGTAACGATCAAGTATCAAAGGGATTATGTAGTAAGCTCTCTTAGAAAATATTCCAAGGCAATATCTGTAAGACAGCCACACAGATAGAGAAAACGACAGTCAAGATCAGACCAATTTAGTATGTTACGCAGATAAACTCTATACCTACAGTAAATTAATGTAAAAAATTTATCTGGATGCTAAGACTTGCCTTTGTAGCTCGGAATCCATGACAAAGGATCACAAGTTTGTTAGAACATGCTCGATGCAATAACCCGACAAGATTTTCCCCAAGTTTGTTTGAAATTCTAACTCTCATTTGCAGAGCAACTGTAAGCCATATACATTCACCATGGTACAGACATACATCAGATTAGGAAATAAAATTGACAAATGTAGTTCCGTCAAGACAGTAAATTATATAAGATAAGGCAAGATAATGGATGTGAACATTCTTATGAAGTCATGATTGTTAGTGGATGATTTAATCTCCCATCAGCAAAACAAAAGGCTACCCAATCATCTGAGAATACAATATAAATACATAGTTTTAATAGAGACCAAGCTTAGAAGCATATATGCATGCCTGGCGATCTTCATAGATGGAGCGAAGAAGTGTTTCACCTTGGAGATCTAAAGCCTTACAGTTCTCACGAAATCATCTAAACAAATAAATATCAAAATACCACATAGGTCTAAAATTGCCAAGTTAACCTATCTCAGATGCTGATCTGACTAAATCCACTCTGCCATCTTCATTTTAAAAAACTTGGGGAATACTAACCCCACTGTGCAAAAATACTCCAGAATTCACGAAAACAGGTAAATGATTAAAATATTAATGTTTAGATGGTATGTCAATACATCAAATCTGTGCATCCTAAAACCCAAACTGAATAACTCGAATTAGTCATATAACCTACGTGCTTAAACTAACCGTGTAAATTTCCCGATCTCATGCTATATCATCACAGTACAGAAACTAATTGGGGGAATACCACTCATCACCCGCAAAATTTGGCGGGCAATACCCAATACTGTAGTGATCCAATCGCCAGCAACCCTCACTCAGAACGCGCGCGCGCGCGCGCGCCGGTGACAGAGAGGAAGGAGGGAGGGAGGGATGATACCTGCCGGCCGCAGCGATTTCTCCGGCGACATGAACGGGAGCGGCAGGGGGGAGAGCCGAGAGCGTGAGACGCACGGTCGCACGCCCCAGGGCCGAGCTCTTGCCCGGCAGAGTTAGGTGGGCCGTGGGCCTCCCCGCACACAGCCCACTATATTTTTCCTCACCAATACATGGGAAAAGTCGCAGACTCCAGAGCAACCTCTCGCTGTAAGCGGCCGTCTCCGGCGCCGGCCACACGCACGCGCGGCGGACTCCTCCCTCCCCGTGTTGCTCGTCTAAACCTGCCGCACCCCGACCGTCGGTGGGTTGCTTCTCGCTGCTCAGTCCAACCCAACCACCCAGCAGAATTCGTCGGTTCGTCGCCATCACAAAGGCATCCAGCTCACGGCATCCCACACCATCTTCACCCGTCTCGGAACCGAAGAATTGGGCGTAGCTCGTAAGGCACGCTTCGGGCGGAGAAAAATCCTCTAGCGGGGTGAGCGGAAACCACTAGCCACCAGAGTTCAGGAATGGGGGCCGCCAGAAGCTTCCAGAACCTTCTCCTCGCGCTGGCTCTGTGCTCCGCCGCGGTACGCTCCCCTTGCTCGCCTCCTCTCCCTCACTTCGTCTCGCATCTCGTCTCGATCCGTTTTTGGCTCCGATGGTCTGAGTTGGTGCTGTTGATCCTATGTGTCGCGGCACTGGTGCCGTTAGGCCAGGGCCATCACCAGCGCCGAGGCTTCGAGAAGGTTTTGGGTCGAGAACGACACCTTCTGGAAGGATGGCGCGCCGTTCCAGATAGTCGGCGGCGACGTGCACTACTTCCGCATTGTCCCTGAGGTGAGATTTTCTCCGGACTCCAGCAAACAAGTGTGCAACCTTGACATAATACTGCAATGCTCTACTGGAGGGGTGTAGTTGAGTCTGATTCCTGAATCGTGACGACTGGTAAGGTTGTCATCGAACGATTTTTGTTACTTCAGTTGAGGCTCGGAACTCGAGATTAATGAGTACATAAGGGTTCGAAATAACTTCTGGAATTTTGTATTGTTGTTTGCATCAAACATATATGTTGGGGGACGTTGAACTTGCACGGACCTTATAGATTGACAAAATTGTGATTTTGTAATGTTCCGGGCTTTAATGATATATATGTGCAAGCTATTTTGTTCTGCAATCAGCTTTGCAGAATGACCATAGAAGCCTCTGCAAATGAATTTGTTGTGTTGATAAAAAATGTTTGTGTATCTATTTGATTTACTTATATATCACATAGCATGGCCCATTAGTTTATGGCAGTATATTCTTTTAGATATCCTTATTGTGAGTGTACTTTTACATTTCATTTTGTGCTGCAGTACTGGAGAGATCGCCTTTTAAGAGCAAAGGCATTAGGCTTGAATGCAATTCAAACATATGTTCCTTGGAATTTGCATGAGCCAGAACCGCAGAGCTGGGAATTCAAGGGTTTTGCAGATATCGAATCATATCTAAGACTTGCTCAAGAATTAGATATGTTGGTCATGCTTCGTGTAGGTCCATATATTTGTGGAGGTATTTCCATATTCTTATTGAAGTTTTACTTCCATATATGGCTATCAAGATCATTTTTTTCTCAATATCTGTAATTCTGTATACTGAGTAGAACAAACAAAGTTATTATATTTCAAATAAGATTTATGAACTTCACAGCAATAATTCAAAAATCAATCAGTCACCGATGTCCCTAATGTGCTTTTGCTTGAGCTTTATGCATTTAGGGTCTATGAATTATGTAATTTGTGAACGCAGAATGGGACCTGGGGGGATTCCCACCTTGGTTGCTCACCATAGAACCAGCCATTGAACTGCGTTCTTCAGATTCAACCTATCTTTCCTTGGTATGCTTATCAAAATATCATCAATAATGGGGTATTATATGTTGTACTCCAACCTTGCTTTGAGATGTTTCTAGAGAAATTTTTTGGCCAATCTTATCTAGTTTCCAGGTGGAGAGATGGTGGGGAGTATTACTCCCAAAGTTGCACCGCTATTATACAACAATGGAGGTCCTATCATCATGGTGCAGGCAAGTCCATCGTGGTTCATTTTTTAATACTGCATGCCCATTTTCCATTCTTGTATATCCAGTTAACCACATCATGTGAATGAAAGAATCTAACCTTACAGCTGATCTAGCAGATTGAAAATGAATTTGGTTCATATGGAGATGACAAGAACTATCTTCACTACCTTGTTGAACTTGCCAGAAGATATCTTGGGAATGCCATTATGCTGTACACAGTTTCTCTGCTAATAATTTTCACAATGCAAATGTGTGCAATTCTAGTTTAGTATTAGCTGATATACCTGTTTTATAACTGGTTTTACAGATTATATATATAGCCACTGTAGTTTACCACCGCAAACTGCATACTTACTAGTTAAGAAACAGTAGAAATTTAGTACAGCAGCACTGAGGCAGGCATAGGTATAAGGTATTGTTATGAAAATCTAACAACAACTATGAAAGGCCTTGATGTCAGTGCCCTTATGAAATCACGAAATTATTCATCCAATTTCCACTGTTAATGGTTGACATAAATCCTCCGTATGATCTCAACTGATTGAAATTATTTTTCTGTGCTTTCAAATGATGGTTCAGAAAAAAGCTTATGTATAGATATTAGCATCAATATACTTCCTTTTCATGTAAACAGTGATATTCAAAGTTGTGATTATGAGTTCTCCGGTTCCCCAAATAATCGCTCAGGTATACAACTGATGGTGGCGCCATTGGAAACCTAAAGAATGGATCAATTCCTCGGGATGATGTTTTCGCTGGTAAAATAGAACCTCATGCTATTTAAGTTAGTTTCTTTCAGTTTTGTCTAAACCTAGGAATTATAGCTTTCTTTTGTTGCCCAATTGTAGCGCAGGGTGGCTGTTCTAGGGTTCGAAATGAGTCAGTGACTATTGTTTTTGCCTTTTTTACTTCAATAACATGAAAATGTTTTAAGAATGACTCCAGTATGTGTTTCTAAGGCTTTTGAGTCAGGAAGTAAACTGATCTTCCTAGCATTATAATCATTAAAAATAATATATAGTATGCCTTCCTCTGGTTTCATTTTACCAAATAACTATATGGTTTAAATGTAGCTGTTGATTTTGAAACTGGTTCCAATCCATGGCCAATATTCAGATTACAGAAGGAATACAACTTGCCAGGAAAATCAGCTCCTTTAAGCTCGTAAGTGGGCTGGATATCATGTTCAGTAACCTCTTTGTCACATAATCTTTTCTTGGATGTAGATTTTACTGGTGATCTTGACTCTTACTTATCAGAGAATTTTACACTGGATGGCTAACACATTGGGGCGAAAGTATTTCAACAACCGATGCTAGCAATACAGCTAAAGCTCTTAAAAGAATTTTGTGCCACAACGGTTCTGCTGTACTTTATGTCTGTCACTGAAGCTTATTTATCAGTGCATTTCATTTGCACTTTGTCTCTATTAAGTATGTTTCTTATGAGATATGTATACAGATGGCTCATGGTGGGACTAACTTTGGGTTTTACAATGGTGCAAATACTGGTCAAAATGAATCTGACTACAAGGCAGACCTCACTTCTTATGACTATGTAAGCATTTCTCCAAATGGTTTCTTTCATTCTGTGAACCCTTTTTGCAAGTCCACTTATTTAAGTGATGTCCTTTACCAGGACGCACCAATTAAGGAGTACGGAGACGTGCATAATACAAAATACAAAGGTATGCAATATGTTTTATTATATTTGAACTCTCTGTTTGAAACATGATTGCATGAGTTCTCTTTCCAATGTTCTTGTTTGTAAAAAACAGATGATTTAGGTATTCACATGCTCATTTTTAAAAAAATTACAGAGCTATTTTCGATACATTTTCTGTTCCTGCTTTCAAGCTCTCGCCGTGAGATAAGGGAAGATTCTTGATAGATTTTGAATAGCCAGATCCTAATATTTTTTGCCCGTCTTTATGACCGTATACTAACATAAATGAGTGGACATATGAATTACTAGCTTTAAGTTATGCTCTGATAAATTTGAAGCACAACTTTATTATTGAGTCATATTTTAAATCATTCTTTTTTTGTGTGTGTTTCTCATTACAACTGGTGGTGTCAAGCAGCCCTGAGAAGGGTTATACATGAATGCACTGGTATTACTCTTCGTCCACTTCCTTCCAACATTGAAAGAGCTAGTTACGGGCTTGTGAAAGTACAGAAGGTCACTTCTTTGTTTGACATCATTGATAAAATCAGTGATCCTCTGAAAGTGGCTTTTTCAGATCAGCCTCTATCTATGGAACTGATGGGCCAGGTAGGAATCAGTCCAAGCATATTTTCCCCTTTTCCAATACTGAAGTTACCAAGTAGGATTATGCATATCCATGATGATGTTTCTTTAGAGTATTACAGATGTTTGGATTTCTTCTGTATGTCTCAGAATATCAAGAAAAGTATTCATCCAGCACCCTATCAATTACAAAGGTTTTTTTACTCATCCTTCATTCCCTTGGCATAAAATTTGAACTCTCATTAGAGATGTAAAATTGCAAATTATGGTGCAGATACATGACAGAGCTCAGGTGTTTGTATCCTGCGCACATGATGATGCTCCTAGATATGTTGGCATAATTGAAAGGTGGTCTAGTAAAACACTACAAATACCAAACTTAAGCTGCTCATCTAATGTCAGATTGTATATCCTGGTAATATTCTTGTATCTTTTGGGGGAATTATGAAATGAGGTTTTTTTGTGCTGCAATAAAACAATTGTTGTTAATTATTTCAATTTTAATGAAATTGCTATTTCATAATCCTTCTGTGGGATATAAATTCTCAAGAAAACTGCTGCTGCACAGTCTATACTGGAGGGTAGCGAAAACTAGATGTAGCTTGTGATGTGCACAAGCATTGGAATGGCATGATACTAAAGGAAAATTCTCTGAAATCCAGTTCAACCTTCCATATAAATTGGTGACTGAGGAAGGCATGCCGTGCTTCTGTAACATTTTGCCTGCACAAGTGGATGCCTTCAATTGTTTCATAGCTTAAATAGATCTGGCAGTGTAGTAGTGTTAACGTACCAAACAAAACTATTCAACTACTGTTACATAGTATGTATAATAAAACATTAGAGTACTGTGAATTAAATATTTTATAAGATTTCTAAATTAATAGACACTCTGTGCCTTGTACACACTTATATGCATTCTGCCTACAGGTAGAAAACATGGGTCGGGTAAATTATGGGCCATATATTTTTGACCAGAAGGTAAGTCCCTGATAACACCTCACCCTTTTCATCATCAACATCGACCATGGTTGTAAGCTTGTGCTGATCCATAACCAATTTCCATATACAGGGCATACTATCTTCTGTTGAAATAGATGGCATTATTCTCCGGCATTGGAAAATGCATCCGGTTTCACTTAATACACTGGGCAACCTTTCAAAACTTCAACTAATCATGCAGATGACTGATGCCCAAGCTAGCACAGTGTCCATTTATGGTGATCCAGAAAATAAGTTATCCGATGTACTGTCCTATCTAAATGGTAAAAGTTCCTGTCTTTGTTAATTTGTTGATAATTCCGCAAGCACAGAAATAACCAGGCTCAGACATAGGTAGTTCCCATGAAGTCATGCTCATGGTAAACAGTCAGGCATAATTAGTTCCTATGCAGCCTGCTCATGGCCAGGCCTTTTTCTTTTAGAGGCATGACTCATGATTTTCCATCATATGATTTTGTGTGAGGCAGCTCAACTCTAGGATATCGTTGACGATTAGTGAGTGAGATGTCACTCTTTGTGAGGCAATATAATTTGCTTAAATAATATCAGACCAATTAATGGAAATAAAATATGTGTGCACTTTGCTTTGTGCTACAAGTTGTGTTTACCTGAAATTCTTCACATTATAGCACAAGGATGAATAGAGAATCAAATTATGCTTTCTACATTTCATAACACAACTGTCCTTTTATTATGTCCATTGTTAAGGCAGGCACTTGATTTTAGTTTGCAGTAATCAACAAAATTCATACTGGAAGATTTCCGCAACAGATAAAAATCCATCTTTCTGAATTTTTCAATATTGTTTTCTGAGTTATACATACATGTTGAACAATGAACTGGTTGTTTTGCATTTGCACTTAGATCCCATATCTGATTGATGTTTTAAAACATATTCTGCATCACTATTCTACATATTGTGCGTCTTATGCAGAAGGCATTTCAGAAGAACCAGCATTTTATGAAGGCCATTTCCACATTAACTCCGAGGTTGAGAAAAAGGATACATTCATATCATTTCATGGATGGAATAAAGGGGTTGCTTTTGTGAACAACTTCAACATTGGAAGGTTCTGGCCGGTAAAGTCCCGATATATTCAATTGACAGATTATTTATCAATTACAACTCATATTCAGTTTTTAAAAATATTTTAATTTTTTCTCACGTGAGATGAAAATGAATTGATATTCTAGGCAATTGGACCACAATGTGCTCTGTATGTTCCAGCGCCGATCCTCAAACCTGGAGATAATGTTGTTGTATGTGATTTATCTATTCCTGCACGAATGGGATTTTTGTTTACAGTGTTTATGCTTTTAATGTATTGTATTAAATTGTGGAAATTAACTTTTTAATGGTCTGAAAATAGCTTCCTTTCACTAAGCTCAGGATTGATATGCATGTAATCTGTAACTGGATCTGTTTGTTGTTTACAATCCCTGTCCATCTATTTAGAGAGATAAGAGAGTAAACTTACCCGCTCATGGAAATTTGAAATATATACCGTGAAGTGTGAAATCCTGTGGTTAGCAGAGTTTCTTTATCTAAGGGTGATGTTTAGTGGTTGATTAACTAACATATGTTCAATTTGTTTTGGCAGGTGATCTTTGAACTGCATAGTCCAAATTCTGAACTAACCATCGAATTAGTAAAGGATCCTGATTTCACATGTGGCCAATGAGCTTTTGGCACATATTATTTCCATTCGGTGTAATTTGTTGTGTAATATGCTCGTTCTTTTGTTTGGGACATGGCAGTATGCTTGTTTTCAATATGATGTTTGTTTTCTAGTATATATTAGTAGATTCCATGTGTTGAACTGAACATTTGGCGATTCAGGTTGGTTAGGTTCCCTGTCAATACCTGTTCAGTTAATCCCCTTGGAGAAAGGGATTGAGGGAGATTGGAAAAGATTGGATGAGATTTATATTACAATCATCTCCAATCTCTCTCAGTTCCCATCCTAACCGAACACAAGTCCTCAATCTGTCATGACTCAAATCTGTCATGATGGATGATTCTGCCCCTGCGGATCTCTTGTTGTGTCCATCAGTACCGCATGCGTTTCATTTTTTTAATATGATAAACAAGATCAGACAACAACGGGCTAGCGTTGGGTAGCACTGTTGGAAGCTGCTACTTCCTGTTGATATTTTGGGCATGTTATGTAAAGTATAAAAACGTTTCTTCGTGGTGATAGTTTGCTCCATACAAACCAGAGATGTAATGGATAAAAGTTCCCACCAGGCATGGTGAGCACACAATGATTTGTCATCTCTGTTTCTTCGTAGGACTCTGAATATATAGTATTTGACTTAACCGACATATTTTAATCTATAATCTAATTGTATAATCATTCTCTTTTAGGTTATGTTATGGGATCACCAATGATAGGCTTGGATTTTAGTTTTAAATCTCGGCTCAAAATGAGAGGAGGATCTGTACCAATTTCCGGTGTGAAGACATGAATATATAAAAAAAATCTATCCTACATTAGGACGATTATCCATTTCATTTTGACTTGGAAACGAGTTGCTCGTTACGGTTTATGAAAGCTACTTCGTCGATCGCTTCTAATTCGTGCTCAGGGCATGTACAACCCAAATACAAGATATTGTCTATAAGTTTTGCTACATCACATATAGACAAGTAAATAGACAATTTGTACAATGTGTTTTCTATTTGATTATCTATAAACTATTTAATGCATACATGCATACAAGGATCAAATATAAATAACGTATGTGTATACCATTTTACTGCTTCTTTATATAATGGGCGCTATGTTTTCCCGCGTGCGCAATGGATCTGCAGCGCCATCGCTGACTCGCCGCGATTTCTACAACACATGCGATGGACGGCGACTCGCTTTGGAGCACGAGCTAGAGCCAGTCGACGAACGAAACGACGATGATTTTCTCTGTTTCATTGATGCTTGTTCAAGTCAGGTTTCTTGGCTGAGCTGGAGTTTTAGAGACGACAATACTGCTTGCATTGTACGTGCCCTCAGTTAGATGCTCGTCGCCCCAGCTATGTTCACACATATAAAGTGTCCATGGACACTTGGACCAATAGAGAAGCTCCACAAGGACGAACACGTAACTATCGATGACAAGGACGAGTGCATAGCATATGCATATTCCCCCAGCTACGAACTAATTATATATATCCCATTTCCTACCTTTTTTAAGACGGTTTAATAAGTTATAAGTCGTAAAAAATTTAAAGGCAATTTTTAGAACTTTAATTAAATTTAAATAAAAATATATCAACATTTATAATATTACATTAGTTTTATTAAATTGGCCATGGAATTTATAATAATAATTTATTTATTTGATAATATAAATGTTACTATATTTTTATTAAAAAATGATAAAAACTTGTAAAAGTTTGCCTTTAAAAAATTAAATAACTCACAATAAAATATAGACGATAACATTTCAGTTATTAAAAGCCTGTGGTCCATTGAGACTGTAGTTGTAAAAAAGCTAATTAAACGTGTTTGTTTCGGCTTTAGATTATAAAAATCTAGCTTATAAAAAAATTAGTTCTATCAGTTTATTGGATTGTTATAATCTGCAATTTAAATTATAATATTTGTTTCGGCTTATGAAAAAAAGTTGAATTGTTATAATTCAAAACTGAAATAAAAAGATCTAAGCTAGATGTTCTGGTATTATTCATGTCATTGTCAAATAAAGCCCGGGCCGCTACTAAAGAAACGGATCGACTTGGGTATCATTCTATTTACATGAACTAATGGTTATTGCAATAGGACGCCCGCTGACTCAGGAAGGGATCGAATCGATCGATGTTGCGTCTGAAATTCCACGCTTTGATGCAAACTCGATCGTATATATGTAGGGATGGATTACTGGACTGTGAGTGTTGATCGATCGTATCGGGGGTAGTACACACACTACAGGCTACAGAGTGACGCGACAGCAGCTGGGAATAAATGAAACGCTGCCGGCTGCCGGCTGCCGCTATCGAAACCCAGCTGTGTGTCCAAGTGCGCGGCATCATGGCATCTCCGCTCTGCCCGATCAAGCATGCAGCTGCCGCTACCACTTAAAAAAGGCACATCGCCAGTAGATTTTTAATTACGGATGAGTAAAGTTAATAGCTATCTTAAAGGTATATCTTTAGTGCGTGTGTCCGTTTGGAAAAGGTGTCAACGTCGTCTCGTCAGTGACAAGCTCGTCACAAACGGCTGTTTTATCACTGGTACGTGGCACTTCATCATGCGCAGACGAGCGCTCGGCCGCCGGTGTCGTGCGCGAGCCGCCTCGGCTGCGCGCGCTCTCTCTCTCTCTCGGTGTCACATCCGCCGTGGCGCGCGAGGCGGGCAGGCGCGAGTGAGGGAGCGCGAGCGCACCCGGCACGGCATGCACGGCGCCTGCATGGCGGTGCAGATCAAGCGCGCGCGTGTCACGTCGCCTCCCCGTGCAGGCCGGCGTGCCCAGCCCCCACGCCGTGGCGCCGTGCACGCATCTGACATGTGTGGGCTGCCCACTCATTGCAAGCAACCCACCACGCGTACGTTCAAGCTTGCCTTGCCTGCCTTTCGAGTACGAGTCTTCAATAATAAGGGCTTATTTGGTAACTACTCCTCTCTCTTAAAATTTGCTCCACTCCACGAAATTACATTAGAATCAGATCTAGAGGGGAGTTGCTGCTCACTGTGGAGTATTTGCACTTGTTTGGCTTGCGGAGAGAATTCAGATTCAAGAATAGTAGAATTTGGTAGGTATCCGTGAAGTTTATTCATAAATATCCAATTATATTATTTTTCACGTCCATTGTGTAAAACATATTAAATTAGTACTCACTCCATTAACTTTTAAATAACGTCGTTGACTTTTATCACAAACTTTGATCATTCATCTTATCAAAAAAATTATGTAAATATGTAAAAATATAAGTTATAATCGAAGTACCTTCAATATTAAAACAAATTATAACAAAAGAAATGATATTTCATTTTTTTTGAAATAGACAAATAATCAAAGTTTGTGACAAAAGTCAACAGTAACATTTAAAAAGTTAATATAGATAATACTAAATAAAAAGTAATAAATATCAACTAAAAAGTGAATCGATAAGTTTATAATAGCATTGGTGGGTAAATTACCCCGAACTCTACAGTTTTGTTTTAAAACTGAATCCGCAGAGCACCTCCTGAGGTGCTCCACAAAAAACGTGAAGCGGAGTCGTGATCTGTATTTTTTGCGGATCCAAAAACTAAGATCTGAGCCTATTTGGCTAGACATTTATGGAGCGAAGTTATAAAATAGACCACCACTCATTCAGATCAGGGAAAGAAAAGGGAGCTAGAGATGACCTGTACTTCCGTTGGATCGATTTGGACATGACACGGATTTTACTACGGTAGGAGCAACATCGATCCACGTACAGTGACTGTGATCATGCCTGGTTACAGACTACAGTTACTCCCTCCGGTGTACAAATAATAGTCGTTTTGGTTTTTATTGAGAGTGTACAAATATTAGTCATCCCGTCAATCGAAGCATTGCTACCAAATGGGATGTGGTCATCGGGAGTTGAACTTGAGTGACACCACAAAAATCTAGGCTCCATAACCAATTGAGACAACTCTTGTAACTTTATTTAATATCACCTTGGTATGTGTAATTTTGTCTAAACGACTAATATTTGTACACCGGAGGGAGTAGTAATTACGTGTAATCCGTGAACAATCCTGCACGTTCGTACGCGTGTCATTTCAGTACTAGCTAGTCTGATCGACACATCAACTTCTCCATCCGATCCATCTACTACTACCAGCTACGACACGCACGATCCTGGGACACGTACGCAAATGCTACCCTCCAAATTCCAGTAATCTAGCGTACAACTAGTCAGTGGCGGAGCTAAAGTAAAACTGAAGGAGATGCACAGCTTTAAGCGGTACACCGAATTAAATTTGAGATGGTGTACAAAAGGTGAAAAATTAACAATAATAACTATTTTTTTTTGCAAGGGGTTCCTAGGAACCCCCACCCGAACCTTTGGCTCCGCCCCTGCAACTAGTGACAAGCTGGAGGAGATGTATTGTTTTTATGGATGCATAAATATGTGCAAAATTTAATAAAATCCTCTAGTTTTCAACTTTTAGGGGATGCATGTGTACCCACTAATTAACAAAACCATATTTTTGTCTTACCGTGTATCCATCATAATCGTTTTATATGCGAGGATTGTACCTGTAAGATTGTGTCTGGTTAGAAAGAATTAGATATAATGATTCTATTTCAGTTGTTAACTATGAAATCACTTCATTTCAGCTTTCACATATATAATGATTTTATTACGCTTTAAGAATTGTAAGTCAACTGTCATCTTCTTCACCTCCTAAATAACGTGGCTATGTTACATCAATTTGATGACTGCCAATCAAAATCTTAAATAAAATAATTACATCCCATCAGAACAAAGCTAATGATTTAGCTAGTCGTTAGCTTTATACTCGTGTCATGTCACATACAACTAATCTAATAATTAGTCATATAATAGTTAATTATCTATATATACTATACATTTAATATGCAACCTCTCAAAACATCTTACAAAAACCGGAACCTATCAACGCATTGTTAAATAGTAGCCAATTTTTCTTCTCTCTTTGACCTTATTACTAATCTAAGACCTTGTTTATTTCAGCTTTGGATTGTAACAATCTATTTTTTTCATAAGCTGAAATAAACAAAATAATTTATTCTGTCAACTTATTATAATTTGGAGTGTAGAACCTAACTTTTTTGCTAAATTGTTATAATCCAAAACTGAAACAATCGGACCGTAAATGTTCCAAGTTAGGTAGCCTAATTACTACGTCTTATTGTACTCTCACGTACCAAACCAAACAAAACAAAATAAAAAAAGTAACACGGGTCTGCATCGAGCAGCTGCCGTATGTCGCACTTTTTTTCTCTCTTCTCTCGTCAAGGAAAAAAGCAACACGGCTCCTGCCTGCCGGCACAGAAACCGAAAGCTACCTCTCTAGTCTCTCCTCCAGCTCCGACGTGGACAAGTGGCGGGCTCCCACTGGCTGGAGCGGCGTGGGCCCGGTAACCGAACGGGCGACGTGTCAAGCTTGGGCACAGCGAGGCGAAAGCAACGGGAGAGGAATTGCAAGGGACACACCACATGCGGTCCCCCGCTCTGGTATTCCATTTTTGCTTGGCAGTTTGATGGCCACGTTGCACGTACTGCAGCTTACCCGTTCCAACAGGCAACACCAAGATCTCATTAGATCTCCACTATTTAATTTGTATATCTACTAGTCAGAGGTTTGTGCTTTGCAATAAAATCTTATTTTGCAACAGGGTATTTGCGTAAAATTAATGTTTTTGTATAATTTTTTAGAAATCTAAGTGTTTTTACATAAAATTCGTAAATCCGCGTAAAAATAAAGAAATTAAAAAATTGAATTGCAAAAGTATATTTTTTTATTTTTTTCTTCTTTCTCATTTTTTTCAGAAGTTTTGGTCGGTTTTTTATGGGATGTGGGAAGACACAAATAGCGGGTTGCTGACGGAAGATACGGAAATCTGGACGCTTTTATAGGAATTAATCTAAATTCTCTACGATTCATTTGAAAATACGTTCCCTAGTGTTTTTAGTTCTTTCTTAAATATAGATTGTCAAATATGAAATATCATGTCTAATCTTAAGTTGTAATATTACGAGACGAGAAGCATATATTCGAGGATATTAGTGTTCTCTACAACCGCACGGTATTATTTTTAATGGAAAATAATACTGCTCTAAATTATTTAGATGGTATAATGGCAAGTAACAAAATACTTGCTCTATGTCACAAATATTTTACTTTTAAAATAATTTCGTTTGATTATCGAATTATTGATGAGAATAAAAGACCAAAATATCCCCTCTAAATAAAAAATTATTATTGTCGAGCAATAATTAAGGCATAGATAAAGAGAATTGAATAAGCAAAACTTTATTACTTTTGAACCGGCTGTAAAGGTAAAGAGATACAAATGGAGTATTTTTGGACAAATTTGAAGAGTTATAAATAAAAATTTTTATAACGGAGAGAATATCATAAAACTGTAGTGGACTAGTAGAGTAGGATGTGTTTCACATAGCTTTAACTTTAAGGGCCTAATATTCTGTAAGTAGTTTAGAAATAATATATACAAATATTTTGGTATTTTAATCTAGTATTTTATAAATATTCTGTAAGTCCCAACAAACAATAAAACTATTAAAAAAGATAAACAACCCACTAAAATAGTTTAGAAACAATATATACACTTTTAAAAATAAAAAGGTATATTTTATGAGTATTATATATAATGGAGTAACATTTAAAATAATTTTTGAAGTTTGAAATGAGGTCACCTGCAGCTGCAGCCGCAGACGGAGGAGACGGAGACGGAGACCTCACCGGTCATCATTACGGCGGAGAGCGCCCCATCCAATCCCATCTCCCCACCTCGCCTTCGTCTCCCCCTCCTACCTTCACCTCCCCTCGACTCGACACGCGCGCGAGCCGCGAGCACACCACCTGACCACCCCACCCCTGCCTCCACCTCGAACCGAAGGATATAGGTTGGGTACCGTCGCGACTTCCTCTGCCCTGGGGTCTAGTCTGGTCGCAGCTGCTGCTGGTGTTTCTGTAGGGGCCGGTCTGTGGCCTCGGGCTCCCGAGCTGACCGCCTCGTTTGGGGGGTTGACGCGGCTGCCGCTGCGGGGAGAGGCGGAGAGGCCGGGGGGCGTTGAGGAGGGGTGATCGCGTGATGGCGGCGGTGGTGGCGACGATCTGCGGCGAGGACGAGGCACCGCGGCGTGCGGCGTGCCCCGCGGAATGCGCGGGCGGGATCCAGAAGCTGGATCTCGGGGACAGCGCGGCGGCGGCCCTCTCCGGGGCGGGAAGAGGAGCGTTTATTTGATGAACTGCGCGCCTGTCTGGGGCTGCTCGTCGACGCGCGGCCGCAGCGCGGAGATGGAGGACGCATGCGCTGCCGTCCCGCGCTCCGCGGACGTGCCGGTACGCCTGCTGGCCAGCCGGCGGGATCTAGACGGGCTGGGCCTCGAGGCCGACGCGCTCCGGCTGCCGGCGCATATATTTGGCGTCTTCGACGGCCACGGCGGCGCTGAGGTACTGTGCGCATGCTTCGAACGATCCGAAGCGCCTGATTGGTCGCCGCGGCGTAGCCTAGCTCATGATTTCACGACTCGTGGCCTCACTTGTTGTGCAGGTGGCGAATTATTGCCGTGAAAGGATCCACGTCGTCTTGAGCGAGGAGCTGAGGAGACTCTGGAAGAATTTGGGGAAGATGAGTGAGGTGGACATAAAAGAGCACTGGGATGATGTGTTCACCAAATGTTTCCAGAGAATAGACGACGAGGTGTCAGGGCGAGTGAGCAGGCTTGCCGGTGGCGATGAGCTCCGGTCAGAGCCGGTGACAGCTGAGAACGTTGGCTCGACAGCTGTAGTTGCGCTTGTCTGCTCCTCTCATGTAGTGGTCGCCAACTGTGGAGATTCGCGCATAGTGCTCTCTCGCGGAAAGGAGCCCATGGCTTTGTCAATCGATCACAAGGTAAACTGTGGATTTTTTTTTTGATAAGGATCATGACTTTCGATCGACTTTTGTGATTGATCAATCTGATTATGCCTTTGTTTCAGCCTGACAGAAAGGATGAGCGAGCAAGGATTGAAGCCGTGGGAGGCAAGGTCATCCAATGGAATGGTTACCGGGTGTCCGGTATACTTGCTATGTCACGATCAATCGGTATGTATGTCGATTCCTGTGCTAGATTCAGGCTGAAGAACCTACTGTTTCTTTTCCTCGTAAATGATGTGTGACACTACCATACTATGGACTATGCTTCCGACCTGGAAATTGTGGTCGTAGCAAGATAAGAGCGTGTGATGATGTGAAGCTGTTCTTTTTTATGTAAATTTACTTGATCTTACAATGATCGCCTATGGCTGCCTTGTTTTGAGATCTTAGGTATCATAATGTTGTTGAATTCCATTTCCATATATGATGATATTAAGATTTATGCCATTGCAAGTCCCCAAGTCTTGTGGTATAGCTTTTGCCAGTTAGAGAGGTATATCAATGGTGGATTGTTTCATATTGGCTAGGCAAAATTTCCTCTGGCCATTTTTCCCAACGACGTATTATGCAATAATATCTTAACTTTGGTGGATGAACATATTTTTAAGTGTTCTGCTGTCTACTTTATAATATTGATATATTCCCATGTATTCCTTTTTATTTATTAGAAAAGAAATACCCACTTACAGGTGATATGTGTTGAGACTTTAAATACTCTTCTGCAATCATGTTAGCTACCTGGATATTTCCACGAATCCTGTTGATGAACTTGCAATGAGGCCAAACATATATCTGTCATAAAATTGAGTATGCTGCTTTGATTAGGAAAATATATCTGTCATAAAATTGAGTATGCTGCTTTGATTAGGAAAAGAAGTTACCTGTCAAAGTAGAAAAGCCATCATTTATCGAAGAAATAAAGGTACCTTATGTCATGTTCATGCAAATGGCACTTTTAGCTTGGACCATGACTAATTGGGTGTTAGTTGTATCCGTTCAGGCGTTCACATCTCTATTGGACAGCATTGTTACTCCATTTCACCTGAAAATTTAGTTGAACCAGCGACAGTTCAGCTGCACTGGACAGCATCTGTCCAAATTTAGTGCCACCTCTGCTAGCTTGAAACGGTTTGCCGATGTTGCAGGTGACCGCTATTTGAAGCCATTTGTCATTCCAAAACCAGAAGTCACAGTTGTTCCTCGGGCGAAGGATGACGACTGCCTCATCCTGGCAAGCGACGGGCTGTGGGACGTTGTGTCGAATGAAGAGGCATGCAAAGTTGCGCGGCGACAGATCCTTCTGTGGCACAAGAACAACGGCGCCGCATCGCCATTGCCTGACGAGGATGAAGAATCCACTGACCCCGCTGCCCAGGCAGCTGCAGATTATCTTATGAGGCTCGCTCTCAAGAAAGGGAGCGAGGATAACATCACTGTTATCGTTGTTGACTTGAAACCGCGAAAGAAGCTCAAGAACAATTCCTGACAGGGCCTGGGTTCATCTGAGCAGCTGACCAATGACCATCATCTGTGGCAAAGAGCTGTAGCTGGGTCTTCCTCACGAGACTTGACCCACATTTTTTTCGCTGGGCTTCAAGAATTGTACATTGTATATGCTAGATGCGTTTTTCATCCAGGGGCTTATGAGTTATATCTACTCCCCCGTTCTGTATTCTGGTGGTCAAATCTCGCCCTGTCAGCGAAGGTTTTCAGCCCTGGCCGAAGTATCCCTTGTATAATAAAGAGCTAAGCGGCTGAGATGATTACTATATAAATTAACATGATTGTTATCACCTTTCCTGAATTAAGCTGTCACTCGAAAGGTTGCATCATATATATTGCGTGCCTCCGTGCTTATCTGATCATATACCTTTTATTTAAACGAGAAATCGAGGATTTACATGTCAGCTACATACATGTGAAAGTAATTCCTCGATTTCTTGTCTAAAGAAAAGATATACGATTCAATCTTCCTCTAAAGAATGGAGAAGGGAGAAACAGTAGGCCAGATAACCTGAGATAACAAGTACAATTGCTTAACTAACCACTGAAACCAGAAGCCTCAAAACACGGAAATTACTCTGGATTGCTCACTACCTGCTCTACAACAAGAATAACGTGTAATAAACACGCTACATGGACCCGTGAAGAGGGAGAGCTACTCATTCTCTATTCTGCCAATATAAACGCGAAGCATTGGTTTTGATGAACAAAAGGTAGAAGGTCTTTCTCTACCGTCTCCTCAATGGTTGGCATCGACTTCGCAATGTCCTCAAGTGAAAAAGGTATGCTGCAAAGATAACCAACAAATGTGAAAATGAGCACCGAATGGTTAAGGGGATGAAAAATGGACATGAAAACATTTTGGGATAAGAAGAAAACCTGGAATCGTCATCCAACAGGACAGAAAAGCTGGTGACGTTATTTGATTCCTCCTTCATCATAGCTCTCATGCTTAATGTGAACTAAACCAGAAGTCATTTGATTAACATTTCAAATGGAGCAGCAAACCAAATAATGCACAACTTAATTAAAAAGTAATCATATCATGTTACCTCTGCTGAAATAATGTTTGTGCCATTCATATCATCCCAGTACATACCAACTATACGCTCTAGCTGCTGTAAGCTGAGAGCCTGAATTGGTGGTGAAGTGATAACTCAAAGTTAATAGATAGCCGAACAGGTTCTCTCGCTGATAAAAAAGGATCTTACTCTAAGCTTATAGCACTTACTGGGCAAACATCACTGCGTATTTGGCTCCATGTCCTTATTGGTTTCAGAGAAATTACCTGGTGAATGAAAAAGGTAGAAAATATTTCAGAAAACTAAGTTTCATAGAATTCAATATGTTCACACACCAACAAGTTTTATTTGTTCATAAGGAAAGAAAACAAAAACACACCAAGAAATCGACAGCTTGTCTTATATGCCTCAGCGCTTCCCAGGCTGAATCTGCAAACTGTGTAAATACTAAACGTATAACTTAAGCTGGCAGCATTTGAAAAAAAAAACTGTAGAAATATGTGAACAACCTCTTGAGTAACATCATTACACCAATGTTTTATTTGAGTTAGTCCAGCTCTGATATATTCCCCGTTGCTGAATGAACAGCATTCACGGCGCAAAAGAAGTCTGTTTTCAAAAGAAGAAAAACTATAATAACATGTACTTTTCAGAAGATGCTATGAGAGGGCAAATAAGCTTACCTGTTAAATAGTTGAACATTGACCATAGAAAATACTTGGGTAAACAATTTGTGGATCAGAATTGATGGCACCTACAAATCAACAGAGTAGGACATTTGCACTTGTAAGTCATAACACTGCAAAATGGATATGTGTTGATGTTTGTATTTCATTTAGCACGTACATGATTTGCTATTAACATATGCAAGCAGTTGTTGAGGATTTTGATGATGCCCAACCAATGTGTGAGTTGGCTGTGTTGGCCTAAGTGACTAGCTGATGATAGTGAGGTCTTTGCTTGATTTGAGTGAGAAGTCTTTGGATCCTGAGGATTTACAAAATTTACAGTTTATTTCAGTAGGAAGAGTTTCAAAATTGATGATTACTTTTCTTCAGAGAGCACATACCTGTATGCATAATTCAAGCAGTGGGTTTAATTCCTTCTTCACTTTGTCGCTTATCATTCCATACACCTTTTCAATCAGATCCACAAGCTGCTGCTTGAAGAGCAAAGCTGGATATTTTGCATCAATTTGTTGCAATCCACTAGGTCCATCTACCGATTGAGCACTGAAATAAGCAAGCCCACTATTTGAAGTTTGACTAGCTTGAAAAATCCTTTCATAGGAAAATCTCCGTCTATGTGGAGTTGAGATTGCTGCCCTAGTGGTTTTAAAGGAGCGTTGCAGGAGAACTGATAATGTTGACAAGTTGGACAACCAATAGGCCAGGCTTCTCGTATCATATTGAGCCTTGAAGTAAGAGCAATATCAGTTAATATTAGAACAATGTAATGATTCTGATTTCCAGGTACTGGAAACTTGGCTGCATAAAGATTCCTTGAATCATGTTACAAAGTGACTTGACTACAGATACAAAACAAGAAGGTTAAAGATTCTAAGGAAATGAGTTACAAACCTCTATTGCGGAGTTTATAGCTTGTAAGATACTGTCAAAAACACCTGTCTTTGCTGCTTCGAACGATTTCCAATGGAGAAGGCATTGGAATACAAGAAGAGCAGCGACAGGTTTACTACCAGAGAATCCAAGTTGCTGGGTAATGTACTTAAGCAATAACTGCTGATCATCCTGGGGCTGCTGGTACTGAGAAGGGTACCAAAAACTAGGTTACCATTTTAGCAATCAGAGGTCAGGCAAATTTAGCACAAAGCGGCTAGCCTACCTGATATACTTCATTATATACTCTTTGCAATTTCTCTTCATTTTCATAATCCTTTTGGTAAATCAAAGTAGGGGCACTACCCTGCATTAATGCATTATACAGTCAGTTGCAACATATGACTAATTTATCAGAAAAAGGATGATTGACACAACCATATACTTGGTTAACAACCATAGAGGGTCTTATTTCTGCTGAATCAACCGAGGACTTCATTTCAGCATATGCTACGTTGCCATTTAAAGTATGTCCATTTTCTGGACTTCTCTGTTGAAATGCATCTACCAATTCAGGTGAGAACATTCAACAGTCATACAAATGTAAGATTTATTGAAGACACATTACATGGATCATACTGATTCTAGAGCATGCAGCTTGAGACTTTGCTGTAGATGGGGGGGTCGTAATTGCATGTTGACGAAGAATTTGATTTTCTGCCTCTATGTTGACTGCTTTTCCTTCTATCCTGTGTTGGTAGAAGGGTGGATAACAATTGGTACTTGTTCCATAAAAATGATAATAACAAGAAATGCACGATGTGGCTAAATGAATTATTGAAGATTAAAAAAGAAACTATCTTCTCTGGTTACCTTTCTAAGGTCTCCTGAAGTTCAGTAACAGCTTGACCAGAATCTTCAATTTTCTTGATCAAGTCATCATTTCTCTTGACGAGGTCTTCATTTCGTCTTATTAGATCTTCATTTCGTCCAAGAGATTCAGAAAGTGCTTTTTTCACAGCATCACTTTCTTGTTTCTCCATTACAAAGGTAGACAATCTTGATATGGCGTCTACTTGAAGCCTAATAAGACGAAATGATTGGTAAATACATTAGTCTCAGGGATGACGAGAATGATGCAACATAAATAGTGTACAACAGTTGAAGACTATTATATAGAAAATTAAGATACCAACTTCTGCACAGTATCTTGGAGCTGTTGGGCCCTGTATTCACTGTCTCTAACTTTCTTAAATAAGTCATCATTTCTCTCCTGAGCTTCGACAAGAGATTTCCTAATTCTATCATTTTCTTGTCTTCCAGCTTCCAAATAAGCAACTTGGGTCGCTATATTTTCCTTAAGCCTGAATTTTGGGAGAATACATCTGTTAGAAGTTTGTGATGCTGGCATTCAATAGTGAATGCCAATGGAAATGACACATAACCCTAGATGTTAAGCATACATATCACACAGCCCTAGATTATGAGAAGTTTCAGTTTACCTCAGATGCTCTCAAATCTTTTCCAATTACCTTCTGTTTGTTACAGTTCCTTCAGTTTTGATAGGTTTGCACCAAAATTGTATTTGCATGCATGCAGCACAAACATGCAACCTATTGTATTTATGAATACAAAAAAGAAAAGTGTATCTTTGTATCGAGATAAGTAGTCTAAGACAGCCTAAAATCTCCCGTTTGCCTGGTACAACTATGACAGGCAACAGCAAACCTAAATGGAAAAAGAAAAGCAAAACAATGAAATAATCGATGGGTACTCAGATTGCTAAATCCTTTGAGACTGAATACATACAACTTTCCGGATGTTCCATAGGAGAATTTCCAATTTGACATTTGGGTATTCCTATTCATTACAGGAAACTATGTAATATCGATTGGAATGCAGTGATGGAATGTTTTGAGAAGAATTAGGCAGTTGGAAAGGAAAACTACTGTCCATTAGAGGACGTCTCACACTAATTAACTCGGTTCTTAGTAGCCTTTCAATGTATATGGTGTCATTTTTCGCTATACCAAATGAGGTACTAAATAAGCTTGATTATTTGCGCTCTAGATTTTATTGGCAGAGTGATAGTCAGACTTGTTATTTTTGTCACAAAAAATGAGACAATTAAACATCTCTTCTTTGAATGTTGCTTAGCCAAGTTAGTATGGTCCATTATCCAAGGGGTGTCCAGACTCGTTCCACTACTTAGTGTTGCACATTTGTTTGGCAGTTGGCTTTGGGGAATTCCAAATGATTTGAAAAGAAATGTCCTGTTAGCAGCGGCCAGCCGGCCACTACGTGTTGATCGATTTGGTTATGCATAAATGATACATTTTGACAAAAGAATTATATATTCTCCTTTGTAGGTTATTTACTTAATTATCCACTGGCTTCGTACCTGGGTTATACTACAAAATCTGAGTATGCGGAATTTAATTATTGTGGCATGTCAACAATTAGAGCAGATTGTCAGGGTGTGTTTTTATCTAAGAGCATGGGTGGTGATCTAGCTTCCAAATTGATGGCCTTTGATACTTCTTGTTTTTTATTTTCTTTTTTGAGTGGGTTTTGGCTAAGAACATCTTAACTATGTAGAGGTCAAGAGTGTTCTGTCACCAGCAGGGATTTCGGGGGGATTAGAAGGAACTAAACTTCTTACTTGATAAGGAAACGAGGTAGTTGGTCGAGGGCCTAGACCTCTTCGTCGCGGCGGCGCCGTTGCGGCGACGCGGCGAAGAGGCAGAGATACAAGAAGGCAATAGCCAAACTGAATACTCGACAATAACCCTAGTGCATCAGCCCTGTTTATATAGGCACAAGGCTGATCTAATCTACAACTAAATCTAATCTAATCCAACTCTCAGTTTAATTAATCCAACTCTTAATCTAATCCAACTCTCAGTTTTAATCTAATCCAACTCTTAATCCTAACCGAAATAGAGTCTTATCTAATCTGGACTTTTAACTAATTAATCTAAACAGAATTTAACCTAACTGCTACAGTACCGGCGGTACTGTTCACATGCGAGCCAGGCCCTTCATCCCATAATCTGAGGCCATGACATGTTCTTAGTTCAATTGTATCTTCGCGATGTAATTGTCTAAGTGCAATAAAAGTTTCCATTATCTAAAAAATTAGCACTAACCATGCATGATATGGACACCAAATTCCTCTCTTTAATGCAATAACATTAGGAAAATAAAAACATAAAGTTATCTGACTTAGTACAGAAAACACAACATAGGGCTCATAAGAAGATTTTTAGCATATCTGTGTGTCTGTTTTTCAGTGTAGGGGGAAGGGAATGTGACCATTTACTTGCAATGTAATACCCAGATAGCTTTATTGAAGGAAGGTACTTAGATAGTGTCTTGAATAAAACACAACATAGGGTTCATAAAATTTTAGTGTGTAATTTCCTTCAGGAAAAAATATTACAAGCTGAAAGGGGGAGCTGTGAGCCTGTGACCATTTACTTGTAATGTAAAACCCAAAAAGCTTTTTTAAGGAAGGTACTTACATGGTTATAGTGTCTTGAAGATGCTCGCTTTTTTTGTTTGCTTCTTCAATTTTCATTACTAATTCTTCATTTTTGTATTCAGTCTCCACAAGTGCTTTCTTCAATTGATCCTTCTCCTGTCTCTCAGATAGCAACAAAGTATCTTTTGTTGTTTGTTCACCAAGTCTAAATTAATCAGCAAAAAATGTCAAATTTTAGCATATACAAATATGCAAACACTTTACATACAAAACCACAACCAGACAACTTAAAAACATGGATAGATAAAGTACCTTTGTATGACACCTTGAAGAAGACCGATTTTCTTGTCAACGTCTTCAAATTTCTTTAGTAATTGTGAATTTCTTTCTTGACTTTCTGAATGTGCATTCTTTGTCGCATTGCTTTGCTCTCGTTCTCTCAACAGTAAAGTTTCCATTGCAGATGCATTCTCTTGAAGCCTGTATTCATCGGAGTATGGAGTTAGTTCAATATAAATAGGTATAAGATGTTAAGTTTATGTGATTGGAGGTTGTTAGTCAGAGCTTAAAGATGAATGATATAGGATCCCAGCAAGTTTCTTAAATAGGAACAAGCTACCAAGGAATAACTATTGACCTCTCAACAGTTAGCTGAAGCTGAAGGGCATGTTTATCAGAGTCCTGGATCTTATTAATTAACTCTCTGTTTCTCAACTGAGTTTCAGTTAGAGTTTTCTTGGCCGCCTCATGCATCTGTTTTTCTGATAGAAATAAAGCTTCTCTTGTAGTAGCATCTTCTTCAAGTCTGGAATCATTGAAATAAGAGGTTATTATTGCATTGTAATGACAATATTAAGAAATAAGTTGGGACAAACATCCACTTAAAAGAACTTTCAAACCTCTTGATGATATCTTCCAGATGTTTTCTGGTTTCTTGTAAATGTTGGGACTCATTTACTAATTCCTTGATCTTTTTCTGGGTATTGGTTAGTTCGTCCTTGGTTGCATTGTTTTCCTGTCTTTCTATTGCCAGTAAAGAGTCTTTCTCTGCTGTACTTTCTTCCAGTCTATACAAGAAAGAGAAATGTTATGATTTAAGCTACCCAATATGGTGGTATGATAAAGACGTATATACTGCGAACATGGTAATATATACTTGTGCAGAACACTATAATCAACCAAAAAATAGTTGCTTAAGCCATTTCAAGGTTATAGACCATAAAGAAGAAAGTTCAAACCTGTTCATTGAATCCTCAAGCAGATTGATTTTCCTATCTGAATCCTCAATTTTTTTTGTTAACTCCTGGTTTCGCCTTTCAGCTTCAATTAGTGCTTTTGTTGTGCGGTCATGATTTTGCTTTGTCTTGAGCAGCAAAGACTCCCTTGCCGTTGCATGTTTCTCAAGTCTAAATTCGTTGAACAAAAGTAAATATCAGTAGTTAATAATGTTTCTGAAATGTGAGCTCAGCAGCTAGGTGTCTTAAGCGAACATTGATTGCAGTAAGGTAAGAACCTCTGAACATTCTCCAGAAGCTTGTTTATACTTTTCTCAGCTTCATCAACTTTCCTAAGCAATTCCCAATTTCTTTCCTGAGATTTAGAAAGTGATTGCTTGGTTAGGTCATGTTCTTGCCTTTCTGCTACATACAGATCATCCCTTGCAGTTGCATTTTCTTCAAACCTATATTTAGTGAAGAAGATGTCACTGATGGCCATTTCGTAACACTCATGTCAGGAATAGAGATAAAACCTTCATTGCTAAAAACTTGAAGAAATACACATATGTAACACCCTCACATTACACTCCAAACTAAGATCAATCTCTTAAAAGCAATGGCCTCTGCAGTTCAGGATCCTGTAGGTGTTATCCTCTGTACAATACATATCAGGGATTCAGGGCCATGTCTCTCTTCTTTTCCATTTTTAAAAGTCTTTCATACTTTCAAGACTTTATTTGCACATGGGTTAATCAACTAAATGAGAGAAATATACCTCTTTAAAGAATCTTGAAGTAGATCATTTGTTCTATTGGCATCTGTCAACTTCTTCTGCAGTTCTTCATTTCCCTGTTTCGTTTCAGCCAACTGTGAAATGATTGCAGCACTGTGCTGTTTCTCAGTTAGCAATTTAGTCTCCAACATTGTTGCAGTTTCTTCAAATCTGTCAATTGAAAATAATAACTAACCTTCATAATTTCAAGATTATGATAGTCTAGAAATTAGTGAGGAAGAATTTGAATGACTGAGGTCAGTCATAAAGTGTAATCAAAAGCATAGGAAAAGGGAAATTGGTACACTAGTCAATAGACCTTCGGATATTGTCTTGAAATTTAGCAATGTCGTTTTCAGCAACTTGAATTTTATTGAGCAATTCCTCGTTTCTCCCATGAGCTTTGGTGAGTAGTTTCTTCGTTGTTTCACTTTCTTGCCTTTCTGTAAGCAAAGTGGCCTCTTTCTCAATTAAGGTTTCTTCCAGCCTGAGCTCGTGAAGGATAAATAAACAAAAAAATGTAAGACATAATGTTAGTAATAAAAGTTTCTTAGCTGTAAAGACTATCATGTGTCCTGAACAAAGTTTATATTTCTTATGGAACCAAAATGACCTCTGTACAGTAGTCTGAAGCGCTGTGGATTTTCCATTAACATCTACCACTTGTCTCAGTACTTCTTCAACTCTCTGTTGTGCTTCACCAACTTCCCTTCTATTTGCCTCGTTTTGTTGCTTCTCTGTCATCAGTGAGGTCTCGAGTTCTTTTGTGCTCTCTTCAAAACTGTATCCAATAGGAAGGAAGAAATATGTTTTCCCAAACAGTAGGCAAGGATGAAAGTGTTTTACATGACTCTATTCACGTCCTATGGTGCATAAAATTACCACCATGTTCGATAGTCAGATATACACGTGGACTTTAAAGTATAAAATGCTAGCATGTAAAAATAAAAACAAGTATATTGATTTTTACTTGAAGATAGAAGGTGGGGCTTAAACTCATGATTTAAACCGCCACACCTAAATGCAATGCATTGCCACTCAACTACATGGTTTTCTCTCATAAATGACAATGAACCCTTCTTCAAATATTTTAATGCGAGAAGCATTTTTCTTCAGAATCCTGATTTTTTTATTAATCATCTGTTTATTCCTTGGGCTTCAGCGAGTAATTTCAGTAGAACATCTCTCTTCTCTACATGTTCTATACAAATGTGATAAAAAAGATCCCATCAAAAGGACAATTGTGATAAAAGGGACAAGTGACAACCTTAGTGCCTCATTAAGGGTTAGGGTTATGCCAGTGATTAAGGCAAGGAAGTGCATTTGAACAGTTTTCTAATGCACACAATTTGTTTATCAGATGAGCTGTTATAATAAATCACATTGAAATTTTTGTGTTCCCCTTATGTTAAAAATAGTAAAATACTACTTTTCACATTTGATCCTTAACAGAAAGGCAAAAGTTTCCAACAGATTTAGTTGAAATCAAGGGAATCTGCCATTCTACTGAAGTTTATTAAGATCTACCATTATTATGCACTAACCTCTTCAGAGTATATTTAAGTTGCTTGAAGTTTTCCTCTGCAACCTCAACTTTCTTATTTAGGTCATCACTTCTTTCCTGAGCAATAGAAAATGCCCTCTTTGCTGCACTTTTTTCTTCTTGTTCTTTTAGTAGTAGTACCTGTCAAAGTCAAATTTCTCTATAAGCGCCAAATACCATGCCATAACTGAATAAGTTATTTTACCACCTAGACTTAATTTTTAAAACAGTTGGAAAATATATATTAGTAGCCTGAAACAACTACGGCACAATATTTGATTTTGTTAAGACAATAAATAGCAGGATACTTATTCCATCCAAATTTCAATACTGTTTGGATGACCAATAAGATCAGATTGAGGAAAAGTACATTCAGCTCCTCAACTTCTTTAGTCAACGAAGTGATCTTCTCTCTTTCTAAAACTAGAGCTTCTTCCACAATCTTTTTGGCTGATTCTTTTTCCTGAATTGCTGTGGCTTCTTCTACTCGACGCTCCATCTCACGAAGAGTGGCCTGTAATTTGGAAATTTCCCCTGCTTTGCTTTTCTCTAAATCAGTCTGAAAATGATATATGTGTCATAACATGATCACTGACCAGAGATAACCAGGAAATATGACTTACTAATCTTCTTTTTCTAAATAAGTCATAATTCAAGGAGCAACATTTACCCTCATTTTCTTTTCCAAACCCAAACGGCTTGATAATTCTTCTACATGTTCCTCAAGTTTCTCTTTCTGTATCTTGAGAGCTTCTGTATCTCGTGCAGCCTACAAAAATTATGCAACTAAAATAAAAGTATGTTCAAGTATGAAGGAAAACATGATTATTTTGTTTGAGTACCATTTTGAGATTTCTGAGTTTTCCTTTAGCAACTCGTCTTCTCCATGCACACTGATACATCAACACTGATTTCTTCAATTTAAGATAATTTGAATTATCTCTGTGGCAACGCCACTGAGCCTGCAGGCAATCATTATCAACATAGTCCAAAGGTGAAAAATTACGAGCTTGCAAAATACAAGGAGACTGATGATTAACTGGTTCTATATTAAGGATTGATGTTTATCTGTCTTTTTAAAGTAGATGTCTGAAGTGGCTTAAATAATAACATGCACCAACTTTCCTTTGAACAAATAAAAAAGAAAAAGGAAATCAGTTTACCTGGATATCAGTAGAAGCTTTGTTTTGTTTTCTGCAAATATATTCATTATAAGCACCAAAAGCCCTTAATCCTGTCTGCAATGTAATGGCTGAAGAGCGCAGTTCAGAAAAAGATTTTAAAGCAAAATAGCAGCGGACACTTTTCTGTATTTTTAGAGCAGCAGCTTGTTTTCTCAGGAGCAAGTGTAGCTTACAAGCCAGTATTGCTGCAAATGAGAAAGGAACTCACAGTAAGTATGTGGCTCAACATGTCCACCAGTCTCACTGCCACGAGCATTGTTTCCCACTTGAGAGGCTGTTTAACTCAACCTTACCTCTAACAAAAGATTGAAAGGATACAGATGTGTTTCGTAGTACAAGGAATTGGTCACGAGCAACATGAGTACGAAATCTTCTCTGAACAGATCTAGCTGCTCTATTCTGCAATTCAGTTCTTCTAGCATCCAATTCAGCCATCTGACCCGCTCTCAGAAACACCTTAGTTTTTCCAATCTGTCAAAGATGGCAATTATTTGGAATATTTTGAGAAATTTCATGACTAAACAGTCTACATGTTTCCACAGAGGCAGAGCCCATCAAACAAAACAATCATAAATAAAAATATGGACTAAAGCTATTTACAATGTATCCTTTTGCTCTCACCCGCATCTTGTTTACCGAGGAGAATATCTAGTGAAAGTTTAAGACATCATATTTTTTTGAAAATTTGGAAACTTCAGTTGCATCACCAAAATCAACATGACAAATCATCAAGAACTTAATTTCTACCTTGCAAGTTATAACTATTCAATAAAAACATGCATGTCTTTTTTTACTTGGACACCTTTTATGGGAAGATAGAAATGAGATAAAAATGTTGTACAGTACATATAAAATAGGATTTATTCTGGTAAAGCATGTTTCTCACCTGATAACCCTGGAGTCCCATTTTGTCCAAAATCTTTTGGCAGATTACTTTATCATCATTTCTATCAAATATCATGAGAACAATAAATGCAGGATAGAGGTAGCATAATTAGCAGGTATAGGGAAACAGTACGCTCACTTTGCTTTGAAAAATTCAGGAGCAAGAATGTGAAATCGGTGAAGAAAATCACGAAATAATTTTCTTGTAGGGTATCCAGCACAGCTAATCCGAATAGCTTCAAGAACACCCTGAAAGGATTAGGCATTAGGGTATATAATGATACTGGCTTTCTCTGGAGACGTTGATGAATGATGTGTCCTTACTGAACATCGAAGTTGATGCAAAACATTGGTGTTCTCAAATGTAGCAGGCTTAAGAAGATTATTGGGCTTAATACATCTAATGTAATGAGGTTCTGTAGAACTTAAAGTCTCCATTAGTTCATGGAGTTGCCCCTGAGAATTAACATAAAATGATCAGATGTAGTAATCATACAGAAGATTTTCCATGGAAATAAAAGGATATAAGGCATAATAATTTTTATTGTTTCTGCCCTTCAAATAATATGCAATCATTTTTAGAACTAGATGACATGCGTATCTGAAATTGAACTCATAAGCTATAGAACAACAATCACGGTCATCTTTATTTTAGTGTATTACTAAGTTGTACTGAGATTTTCTTGATTTGATAGAATTTTAGAAGCCCTTATATATACACCCTTCAAATGAAAGTATAAAGCAAAGCATGCATCATTCATACACATTTCAAGTATATGCAACTATGCACAGGCATATTTCACCTTATTATATGAATACATATATGGTGCAAACTAATATCTAGGTGCAATCATGCAAACCGTTTCAATTCTAGCATCAGATCAACACAACAAAGTTCAGACCAAAATTTTATCATAAAATTCCAACATCAAGCCAAAAATGTGTTAGAAGAAGCAAATATAAAAAGATAAGTTTCTGTTAAAGTAATGTTTATGTTTTCTACGTTTCTGCCTAATTTATCATTTGCCAGAATTTTATCAGTTTCTATCACCTATTGTAGATTGCATCTTGTCTTGAAATGTTTGTTATACGAGGCGAACTACATTGAGTATTTCATTCTAATTTCATATTTAAGCCCAAGTTAGTTGCATGATTGTACCTTGCTAATGCTCCTATGAAATTAGTGTGCATAGGAACTAGGAAGTGTAGTGAATTACCAAAGAGTTATATGTACTAATGTATAACAAACTTCATTGACTAAAATAAGACCTTTACCAAAACTTAGTGTCTACAGAACAATAAGAAATGGAGTTAGCAGAATGATACCTTAAAACGAGTAGCAATGGAGGATTTTGAAGATTTTGTGTTCTCTTCTAGTACTGATGGGAATAACCCTGACACAAAAGAGCACTTGGAAGCATTAAGTAACTCTTGATGTTCTACAACAACATAATCTCTGTTTTTGTCCAAGAAATGATCAGATTGATACGTTACCTGGAAATAAATCAAGATATTAAAAGTAATGTATGCTTAATCAAATGCATAGGCAAAGAATGCTATGTCATAAGAAAATGCTCACTTC
Source organism: Zizania palustris (assembly GCA_019279435.1). Classification (NCBI taxonomy): domain Eukaryota; kingdom Viridiplantae; phylum Streptophyta; class Magnoliopsida; order Poales; family Poaceae; genus Zizania; species Zizania palustris. The sequence goes on along the minus strand of JAAALK010000082.1, from coordinate 52,511,455 downwards.
TCCCGCGTAATGTTGGATTGTAAATGCAGTACGAGAAAGCTTCGGTTTGCTAAACCTTTTGTTGTTCCTGAACTTCTCATACAGCTTCTGAGAAAATGACTCGTGTGTGCATTTAGGAAACATACTGGTGCATACAGGATAAAAAAAGAAGCATGGTCAGAACTCAGAACTAACAATTCAGAAATAGGAATAACAATGTTGATTATAACAAGGAACAATTATTTCACGAGCTGCCTGTTACATGTAATGCAATTGTAGAAGACTTTAAACACTAACCAAGCTTCATCAAGAAGTGCTACAATCCCAGCAGGTTTCTGAAAATAAAAAAAAAAGATATGAACATGAAAAGCATAAAAGGATGCACAAATGTGTTGGCACTTCCTACCTTACAGTTTTGCCTAACCAATTGTACTGCACAACACAACTTGTGCTCATAATGATAAGCTAACAATTATGAAACACCCAACAGTGTCAAGATCAAAACCACAGGACAACACATTTTTTAGAGGAAACACAAAGAATAAGATAGTATACCCTATTTGATACTTCAACTGATACTTGGAGAGAAAACACATATGTTATGCCAGTAGTACATTCACAAAACAACAGAACAGACTACCTATAGGTCAATCAGGACCAGAGTACCGACAGGTTAGTGATGAGCAACTTCATGAGTTTCTCTTAAGGCTTATATTTGGCCTGGTGATAAATGACTACGGCCACTAGAAGGCTGGCAATGTATGAGGTTAAGCCCCTTATATAAAGCAAATGCCACACACCTTTTCAATCAAGTCCAGTACGTCTTGGTTGTCAACAAATTCTATGTAACTCCAGTCGATCTGCTCCCGGTTATACTCTTCCTGCTCCATTTTGAAGACATTCTGGCAACAGAAATATTACTCATTTTACCACACAGCACAAGCAACCAGAAGTCTAAAATCTAGAGCATCCAATATGTGTTACATATGTACCTGGTTAAAATGCTGCTGGAGTTTTTCATTGGTGTAATTGATGCATAATTGTTCGAAGCTGTTTCAAACAAGGGACTTCCATAAACTGTCTTCAGTGGAATCAGTATTGTTAAAATTTTACCTATTAGTCTTGAAGCTTTCAAAACCATAGATATCAAGCACACCAATCAAATGCTCAGAGTTCTCATCTTGCCCTATCGATGCATTTAGTCTGTTTACAATCCTACACAGGGTACAGTCTCAAACACTTAGAATTCAGGAACAAACTACTGAGTAACGAGTTATACGAATTACCAGTCAAATAGTTGAGAATATATTTGTTTTGCTAAGCCATCTCTGCTAACGGTGGCAGAATTAGGATCAACTGTTGTGGTAATCACTCCTTCTGGTGTATTTATTTTCCTCTTTATCAGTGCATTCTCCAACTTACCACGATCACACCTGTAGTAGAACTCCACAATGAACCATACAGTACGAATGGTAAAAATAGAAATAGAATTTTGAAGATAACTGCAGAACAGGGGGCATTATACATACATCAAGAGATCTGCTGCTGCATTAAGATGGAACCTAGCTTTCTCATCCTTTATTACAGATGAATCTACCTCTCTCCCTTTCAAAAAATTGATGTTCCCAAGGTGAAGCACAGCAGCAACAACTCGGAATGTAGCCTCCTGCATTATCAGTGTGTTACTTAAAACAAGTGACATGCACACCCACATAGAATAACAATTATTTAGTGGCTCAAAAAGCGTAGAAACTAAAGACCTGCTCTTGCTCTGTTATGCCAACTGTATTCATTGCACTTCTTGTTGCAAGATACTCCTCAGTGTCACTAATCCCATCAACTTTAATGCAAGTTGATTGGTTGAGATAGTGAAATGATGAAGGGTCAGACAGATTATACCTTCTGATGTCCTGTCATTGGGATTTATTCATCAATAAATAACAGACTCAGCTCGATAAACAAATCGAGTTAGCAAAAGTACCTCTGATGGTGCTGCACATAAGAAGTAAAAGCAATGGTAGTTTCTCTCTGGACTATTGATTTGACAAACACGAGATCTTTCAAGTAAGTATGTTCTAATGGCGGCACCAGATATCTTTCCGCTCTTGTCAAACTGGATTTCAACAAATTTGCCAAATCGGCTTGACCATGTTATGAAAAAAAAGTAAGCACATGTATGGGCAAATAGCATTAATGAAAGAAATGATCTTAATTGATTCTATATGTTTCATTTATGTCCATGAGAAATAGTGAGGTGGGAAATAGAATAATTAGCTTTGTTCCTTGCTTAGAAATAGGTATATGCTATACTGAATAAATTGTAAATTAATTATCTTCCAAGATTCCAACTGTAAGTGAAAAAATAAAACACCTTGAGTTATTGTTCCGAACAGTCTTTGCATTGCCGAAAGCTTCAAGAACTGGATTAGACTGCGCTCAAAGAACAATAAAAAATGAGATATTACTCCAGGAAAAAGTAGGTGTAACACATTAAAAGCCTTCACTGCCATTTAGAAAAAAATATTGTTTTTAACAATGCAAAGTACTGCAAATGATCCCTGGCTTACTTCTAAAACTTGTTGTTCAACTGTCCTCCCTCCTGTTCTAGACCGCCCACCCAAAAATGCAAGATATCTCATAAGCATCTTTGTGGTTTCAGTTTTACCAGCACCACTTTCACCGCTCACCAAAATGGAGTTGCTCTTTCCCTCATTCATCATTTGCCTGTTTCCTTAGTCAAAAGAAATGCCAGAAAAGGTACCATCATTATTGGTATCTCCACCTAGTTTTGAAAAGAAATAATGCATCGATAGTATTATAGGGATTTACCTGTAAGAAACATCAGCTATTGCAAATACATGAGGGTCTAATTCACCAAAATGTGCACCTTTGTACTTCTCCATAATACCGGGTTCAGCAAGATGAGGCAACCTTTGGAATGGATTGATCGCAATCAATATATTGCCAGTATAGGTCTGGAATTCAAAAAAATAAGGTGGAACCAGATAAATAAAGGAGGGGTGCACAAAGCCAAAAGCTCTTTTTTGCTTTGTCCACTATTTTGATGATTCAATTGGGTATGCAAAGTTGCAAACACTCACATAAATTATATTTTTTGCATATCGAACAGAGAGATTGTTTAAAACACCAGGTTCATGCAAGTATGATAGTCGTATCATGTCATCAATTCCATCAGAAGGTGCTTCTGTGTCCTTTGGATGAATGTCTGATATGCTTGCAATAACCTGGTTTCACAGAACTGAAGTAATGAAGCAGGTTTCACGACATTAAACACATCCATAAAGATCGTGTGAGACACGCAAAAACATTAGTACAGATCATAGTATTAAACTACAAAACAAACTGGAACAACTTTGTATTCCCTGATGCAGTTCTAAGTTGAAACCAAAACAATGAACACCCTGAAAGCTTATTCATTATGTTCTGATTGTTTTTATTTTTGAAATAATTAAATTTAAATCAAGTTTCAAAATGGATAGTTTAAATATTTTTTATAGCTAACTGGCTGCATTATTAATCGGAATAGCTTTTTAGTAATTTGAGAAGTGAAATATAAAAGCTACTAATCCCTCCGTCCCAAAATATAGATACTTCTAGCGTTCAAATTTAGTCAAAAATAGCTACACTTCTCTACCTACTCCCCCATCTCAATCAATCACGGTCATCTCTCATTTAATTTCTTCATCTGCTTCCTCATCTGAGCTAATTACAAGCATCCCTCATTTAATTTCACCTCTCCTTTATCCCTGTGAAAAAACTCTAGAAATGATTATATTTTGGGACAGAGGGGGTGCTTTATGCATTTAGTGATGATTATTATGCACATTGATGGCGGTGGTAATAATAAAATTAATAATGAAGAAGGTTTGGTGCAAAAGAAAAACAAGTAGTAACTAGTGTTCCTCTTCAAAAAGTAGTAACTGATAACAGCCATCAGTACCATATTTCCGTTAGTAGTGCGGATATGGGCCTTTTGACCCTCGATTTGGAAGACCTCACCATCAATCCAAGCTAAAACTTTATCTTCCAGCCATATATGGGAGCCCAAAACAATTTTTAATGTGGAAGCCTGCACACGCCACAAATCAAGGAAAACCAACACAAAGGGAAACAAGGTTAATAGGCAAAATGGATGCATAGATCTCTATCTAAAGTTTGTGTTTCAATAGATGCCAAAAAGACCAAATAAAACTATTAGAAGCATAGTATAATAGTAACTACTCACATTTTCCACACCAATTTCACATTTTTATACTATTGTGCACTTGTATTTGCTATACAGCTCCTGTGTTTGTTACTGAAATGCATTGTACTTATATCATAAAAAGGCTATAACTAAGTCTCCAAACCGAATATAACTCGAATTTTATTTATTATTTTTTACGGAATTATTTGTTGGTGTAAATATTAAAATGTAAAAGGGCTCATATGTAAAAGAACAAGAAGATAAAATAGAGAAGGAATGCTGGACAGTGAGCAAGCTTCCAGAATATTCTCAAATCTCAACATGGTATACAAAGCTAGGTCTTGGGCGATCTGCTCCGGCCACCGCCGGCGGAGCCCATAGGTGGCGTCCAGGCCACGCGCACCTAGGCGGAGGCCCACGGGAGGCCGCGTGCGAGGGCGGGTGCGCAGGGAGGCGCGACAGGCTGCGGCGCGGGCGCTGGCGTGCAGGGCGCCGCGGCCAGTGCAGGTGCAAGAGGAGAGCGGTGTGGTGATTTAGTGTTGTTGTTGTTGCTGCTGCGTGAGGTCTGATTCAAGAGGAGATGGATCCGGTGGAGGAAGCAAAAAGGAAAGAGGCAGAGGATGCAAAGAAGGCGGCATGTGAGCATTCCAGTGGTAATGGTGGCGGAGATAATCCAATGATTACCAAGAGTGAGTTGAGAGATGAAATGAGGTCCATGATTCGGGGGCTTCTAGAGATGGGTTTGATTGGCTCTAGGGAAACGTGTGAACTTAAATTAGAACTCATACCAAATGATGTGAAGCTTGAGGGGAGTAAAAATTATTTGAGTTGGGCTAGAAGAGTGCAGGTAATCCTAGGAGGAAAAGGAGTAGAGCACTATCTGGAGGAAGATTGTGTTGAGCCGGCTAACAAGCTTAGCCCCGAGTGGAGAGTTTGGCATACGATTGATTCTACCATAGTGGCATGGTTATTGGCATCCATGTCACCATCAGTTGGCAAAATGGTGGAAGCTATGCGTAATGCAGCACAAATCTAGAAATACTTGAGCAACATGTATTCCAAGCGAGGGAATGTGGTGGTGGTGATAGAAATCCAAAACAAGGTTGATGCAGTGAAACAAGCAGGGCGTCCAGTGGAGCAGTATGCCAGTGAGTTGCAATACTTGTGGGGAGAATTGGATCACTATGCTCCGCTTCGTATGAGAGATCCATAAGATGCTCGGGAGGTTCAAAAGTGGGTAGAAGACAGAAGGGTGACTCATTTCTTGAGGAACTTAGATCCTGAGTTTGAGAGTAGGAGGGCTGCCTTTTGTCACCAAGAAAGTCTACCTACCATGGAGGAGGTTGTATCAGCTATGGTCATTGAGGAGAGTAGACTTCGGATGATGGGTGGTAACAATCCGGTGAAGTCAGCCTACACCACAGTGGCGGAGAGGTTGTGCTACAACTGTGGAGAGAAGGGACACTTGAGCTACAATTGCCCTCTTCCAAACAACTATGGTGGTAGAAGTGGAACTCGTGGAGGTCGTGGTGGTGCTCGTGGTGATTATGGAGGTAGCCGTGGTGGTCGTGGTGGTGGCCATGCAGGGGGTCGTGGCAGAGGCCGTGGTGGCTCTCAAGCCAATGTTGCCACAGTAGATAGTGTCCCACAAGTCAGTGTTGTTTCTACAGGAGAGGTCTCATCTCTCACCTTGACTGGAGAGCAGGTCAAACAGTGGGAACAGTGGCAGAAGAGCAAAGCATCTGAAGTCTCCAGCACAACTCCAGTTGGTTCTGTGGTTGCCACCACCAGTCACTTTGGTAACTTTGCCAACTATGCCCACTTGGGCAAAGGTACTCAGGCACAGGCACTTGCATCCACATGTAGGCATAATATAGAGTGGGTCATTGATTCAGGAGCATCCAAGCATGTCACAGGCATATCTAGTTCCTTCAAAAGTTACACCTCACATTCTTATCCTGAAACTATTCAAACTGCTGATGGTACCTCTCAACCTATTCATGGTGTAGGATCTATAGAGTGTACCCCATCCCTTAGTTTATCATCTGTCTTGCATGTTCCTTCATTCCCAGTCAATCTCCTCTCTGTTAGTTCACTTGTTGATCAGTTTAAATGCATTGTTACATTTGATGAAAATCTTTGTATCTTTCAGGAGAAGAGGACGGGGAGAGTGATTGGGACTGGAGTCAGGCGTAATGAGTTGTGATTCATTGACCAAGCTGAGTCAGCATTGGCAGCAGATGTTGGAGTGCAGGAAAAGGAGATCTTCTTGCTTCATCGCCGGTTAGGACATATGACTTTTGAAAGTCTGAATAAATTGTATCCTGATGCTTTTAAGGGTGTGGATAGGACTAAACTTGTGTGTGATGCATGTGAACTTGGGAAGCATACAAGAACAACATATCCTAGTATTGGTCTTCGTAGTTGTGAACCTTTTATGTTAATACACTCTGATGTTTGGGGTCCCTGCTCAATTACATCTTTGAGTGGATTTAAGTGGTTTGTCACCTTTATTGACTGCTATACCCGGATGACATGGATTTACATGCTTAGGGGTAAGCATGAGGTCCTTAGATGTTTTCAAGACTTTCATAAGTTAGTTGCAAATCAATTTAATGCCAAGATTCGAATTCTTCGAACTGATAATGGAAAGGAGTATGTGAACAATGATTTTGTGGCATATCTTTCGGATAATGGGATTATACATCAAATTACCTGTCCGAATACCCCACCACAGAATGGTGTAGCTGAGAGGAAGAATCGACACTTGTTGGAAGTAGCAAGGTCAATGATGTTTCAGATGAATGTCCCTAAATATCTTTGGAGTGAAGCAGTACTAACAACAACATATTTAATCAACCGCATGTCGTCCAGAATTCTTGGTATGAAGTCTCCTGGTGAGCTATTATTTGGACAGAGAGAGTTTAAAGTACCTCCCAAAGTATTTGGGTGTGTCTGCTTTGTTAGGGACTATAGACCCTCAGTGGGAAAATTGGATCCTCAGGCGGTGAAGTGTGTCTTTGTTGGATATTCTTCTACACAAAAGGGATACAAGTGTTGGGATCCTATTGGAAAGAAATTGTTTGTGAGTATGGATGTGATGTTTCGTGAACTGGAACCATACTACATAAAGCCATGGGATCTTAATCCATTTTTTGAGGAATTCTCTTCAATCACTGAGAGTGATAGTAGAGAGGGGGAGAATGGTTGTGAGCAAGATGAAGGGGCAGCTCAAAGAGAGGTGATTGTTGGGGAAATTCCGTGCTCAATGAATGTGCCTATGACTCATGAGGTGGTCAATCGGGATAATGTTATGGACATGATTGGTGATGAGAATGGGGAGGTGATTGCTAAAGAAAGTGAAGAGGTGACTGTTGGAACGAATATTGAGGAGACAGTTGCTAAGGAGCCCATAGTGTACCAGAGGAGGAGACTCAGGAGTTAGGGGGAGCATGCACCACAGCCGCAGGAGCCTATCTCTCCAGTCCCAAATCTTTCCTCGGATCTCTCTCCATCTGGGTCAAGCGGTAATGTCTCTCCTATTCTTGAACATGTAGAGTTACCTCTTGCACAACGTAGAGATACTAGATCTGATTTTGGAAAACCTCCAGTTCGTTATGGTTTTGAGCATCTTAGTACAGATCATGACATTGCTAATTCCATCTCATACTCTCGTCTTTCACCTGCATATAGAGCATTTGATGCATCTTTACAAACTGTGCCTATTCCAAGGGACTGGAAGTGTGCAAAACAGGACCCAAAGTGGAATGCTGCAATAAAAGAAGAGATGCATGCTCTTCAGAAGAACAAGACATGGGAACTGGTCCTTTTCGAAGGGGAAGAAAGTTATGGGCTGTAAATGGGTCTTCACTGTGAAACAAACCCCAAAAGGTGAGGTGGATAGATATAAAGCAAGATTGGTTGCAAAAGGGTATAGTCAAACGTATGGGATTGATTATGATGAGACATTTGCTCTTGTGGCAAAAATGAGTACTGTTAGGACTTTAATCTCCTGTGCGGTCAATTTTGGGTGGCCTCTTCATCAGATGGATGTAAAAAATGCATTCCTCCATGGCGATCTACAGGAGGAGGTCTATATGGAAATCCCACCAGGGTTTGCAAATAGTCAGACTAATGGGAAGGTATGCAAACTTAAGAAGTCATTATATGGACTAAAGCAGTCACCCCGGACTTGGTTTGATAGGTTCAGGAGAGCAGTTTGTGATATGGGATACACTCAATGCAATGGTGATCATACAGTTTTCTATAAACACAGGGGTATGTATATCACCATTATGGCAGTCTATGTGGATGACATAGTGATTACTGGAGATGACGTAGAAGAAATCAAATGCTTGAGCCTTGAAGGAGAATCTTGGAAGAATTTTTGAGGTAAAAGATCTGGGATCACTTCGGTATTTCCTAGGGATTGAGATTGCTAGGTCACCTAAGGGGATTGTTCTCTCCCAAAGGAAATATGTTTTTGATTTCTTGAAGGAAACTGAAATGCTTGGATGTCGGCCATGTAGTACTCCCATTGATAAAAATCATCGAATAAATGCCCAGTCTGGAGATCCAGTTAATAAAGAAACATATCAAAGATTAGTTGGAAGATTGATATATTTGTGTCATACAAGGCCCGATATTTCCTATGCAGTGAGCGTGGTAAGCAGGTATATGCATGATCCAAGGACTGGACATATGGATGTGGTCTACAGGATTTTGAGGTATCTGAAGGGAACCCCTGGAAGAGGGTTATGGTATAAAAAGAATGCACACCTGAATTTGGAGAGATTGTGATGCTGATTGGGCAAGTAGCAAAGACGACAGAAGATCTACTTCTGGTTATTGTGTGTTTGTGGGAGGTAATCTTGTCTCATGGTGGAGCAAAAAGCAAGCAGTTGTAGCTCGGTCTACTGCCGAAGCTGAATATAGGGCAATGGCTTTGAGCCTGTGTGAGATGTTGTGGCTAAAAAGATTGTTGAAGGAGCTGCGGCTGTTAAGGAATGAAACCATGACACTTCAATGTGATAACGTTGCTGCAATCAATATTGCAAATAATCCAGTTCAATTCGACCGTACTAAGCATGTGGAGATCGACAGATTCTTCATCAAGGAGAAGCTTGATAATGGGACTCTCAAGTTAGAGTATGTGAAATCACGGAGTCAACTAGCGGATTGTTTAACAAAAGGGCTTAGGACCTAGTGAGAGTGAGTTGAGTTGTAACAAGATGGGCATGTTAGATATCTTTAACCCATCTTGAGAGGGAGTGTTGGTGTAAATATTAAAATGTAAAAGGGCTCATATGTAAAAGAACAAGGAGATAAAATAGAGAAGGAATGCTAGACAGTGAGCAAGCTTCCAGAATATTCCCAAATCTCAACATTATTAAATCGTGAAAAATTATATATCTAAAACTCTAATCTGATTACAACTCGATATTTATTAATTACTAATTTTGGAGTTATTAAATCATGAAACAAATTATAATTGAGATTCCAAACTGAATACAATACAACCCTGTATTTATTGATTATGACTTTCATAATTATTAATAAGAGTCCGTGCAAACACACAGATTGGCGACTAGTGTATGAAATTATGGAGTCATCACCAAACTAGATGCCAGTTAAAACTAAAAACTGGTTCCAACATACACTTAACCCCATTCTAATATGGTGGCACCTAGAAGAATGAGTTCGTCTTGACAAAACGGACCAATGAAGCATTTCTTAAACGAGCAAAGTCAGCTGAGTTTCTTTTTAAAACTAAAAGTATAAAAGTGATTTCCAGCGTACAGTTCTGCTTCCTCCAGGGCTCCAAAGTCCTAACCCTCCTCCACAAGACCACAACCACAAATCGAACTCTTCAGCGATCCTACCCTACACACGATTAAAAATAGAAATCACGCCAGTTCACCATGAGCACTGAGCAACTCGAACTAATCGAGTCAGCCGTCCATGGATCTACTGAAGCCAAACGTGGGCATTCCAATCAACAACAACAACACAAACACACACACAAGTACACAACCTCCTCTGATGACCAGAACATAAACCTCCACATTTCTGCCCAAATCCAGCGCAACAGAGAAACAAACCAGCAGGCACCCCAATCTCGGAAACACGAGTACACGATGAGGCGCGCGGCACGTTGCATCATCGAACCGAACGAAAACATGGAAACATCAGTATCGCCAATCATCTAGCAGCAGCAGAACAGACAACGTACCATGGGTCGCGCGTGCGATCACCGCGGAGAAGCAACGATCGCACGATCGGTGGGTAGGGTAGAACCGAGCCGCCAGCGCCTCCGTCGTCGGTATCGGTCGCCGTGGGGCGGTTCCGTGGTCAGTCCTTCGATCCAGCGCCTGCGGGGGGCGGGAACGAGCGATGCCAGCAGCGAGCGAGCGGGGGGCGGGGACGAGAGGTGGGGACGCCGAGCGGAACCAGAGGGCAGAGGCGAGGCGACTGCCATCTATTATTGGCGCTGGGGGGTGTGGGGCGGGGAGGAGATCTCGGCGGGGAGGAGATCTCGGCGGGGAGAGGGATGCGCCTCGCCCGGCGATTCTAGGCGCGGCGCCACCACCGCCATGGCATTCGCTTTTGGTGCGGCCGCGCGAGCAGCCGAGCATGTAGGGGCAAGGCGGTGGGTGTGTGCGCTGCTTGCCGAGTTGCCGTTGTGTCTTCGACTGCTGGTGTGTTTGCAATCAAATTAATTTTTAGGAATTAACATGAATGAATATGATGATTTCTATATTAAATTTTAGGGAATAAAATTTGATATATTTTTTGGATATGTTATAAAAAAATCAATATCCGATGCTATGAAATAATATTTGTGTTCTCAATGTAGGTCAATTCTCATATTTCTTATATTCATCTATACATTTCTTTATATTCTAGTATGTTTGAATATGTCTAAATTCATAGATAGGAGCAGATAGGAAGGTGGAATCAAAGCATCAAACTATACTTGGTGCACATCTAGCTGCTGGTTATATTAGCTAGATTAATTTTGTGTGTTTCTATTAGGAAACTTGGATTCATATATATGATACCAATGAGACGAATGAAAATCTAAGAATATATGAAATAAGTGATATGTTTCTATCTCGATTTTCCTGTATAGAGGATTGTTTCTTTTAGGGTGTGTTTAGTTGAAAGCTAAAAAGTTATTTGGTTGAAATAGTTGCGGATTTATATTTTGGTAATTGATGTTTAGTTATATTATTGATGTGTAATTTTACATGTAAAACATTCTAATCATGAATTTTTGTAATGTTTGTATTAGAATTATATATTTTTAAATTACACTAAAATGATATATTTTACTAAAATTCCACTTTTTCAATTTTTACATGAACTGATATGTTTTAATAGTATGGTAGGTAATATTCATTCAAAGTTGATCTGAGAAGCTGTGAAATCTGGATTATATCAACTTTCAAATCTGTACTATAAAAATCTGCAGATTTTGGAAAAGTTGGATGACCAAAAGAATGAATTGTTTAGTTCAAATTTCAGCTCCTAAACCAAAAGGCTGGTTCAAAAATCTAAACTAAACAGGACATTAAAATCGAACATTCTTATTGTAATCTCGATTAATGTCGTCGTTGACACAGTTACGAAAATGGAGCTCATGTGTGTGTGTTAGTTCATGCAAATGTGTGTGAGGTGCACATACTAGATTAATTAGCTTAATTAGAGCCCGATTTAGGCCTGGATAACGCCTAGCTCGTCTAACTTATACATGGTACGTACATAGTAGATTAATTCGCTTAATCATGCGAAAATATTTAGCCGAAATTAAACCATGTATAAGTTAATTTGCATCGTACATGATGTATCGTATTTGCTGCTTAATTTAATTTCGCTGTGTTAATGCATTGATAAACCAGACATACGTACACCAGGCCACTAGAAAAACTGCACACATGAGAAGAGAATTCGAGAATGGATCGATCAAAAGGGGGGAAACTTTCATCCCATAACTCATAAGAAATCCATCACATCATAATTAAGACAAAACTGCACAAGATATGTACATTTTTCATTTCACAGTAATGCGGTATAAATATGTTACAATTCCATAGGTGTATATATATTTTACTACCTCAGTTTCGTGTTACCAGTTTGTTTGTTTTTTTAAAGTCGGATTTTTAAAAACTTTTGGTTAAATTTGATATTATAATTTTGGGTATAATGTTTTTTTATAAAAATCGATTAAATCTTGATAGGTTTAAATTTATAAACAAGGAGTAGGTAGCTAAGCTCAAGGGGACAAGAAAACAGCAGCACATCATTTGATCATTATCGCTGCAACCAGCCAGGCCTTTCCATGATCGCAAACAGGGGAAAAGTACGGGAGTGAAAGAGAGATCGATCGATCGATCGATCGAGCTACATCCAAAAAGACCCAGCTCGATCACCTAAAGCTATTTAACTAGCTATATATCATGGCTGCTCCGGCAGTGATCGATCTCGCCCGGCCGGCCGGCCGGCCGATCGGTTAATTGAGAGAACCTGCAGGTGGCTGCGCGCCGGCGACGAAGAAGCGGCCGGAGGCGGCGTCCTGGCTGGCGTAGTACACCGTGCTGGGGCTCACGTGGTTGTGCGTCCCCTCGTACGTGGTCACCACGTAGCTCGGGTCGTCCTTGTCCCGCTCCACCCTCTTCTTCACGTTGCACCCTTCCGTCGAGCACCGGTAGTAGTTCCTGCAGAGCACAGAGATGGATCGCGATATTTACTTGAGCTGATCATTCATTGGCTTATTGCTGGAAAGAGATCGACTTGATGGGATATTGATCGTTGCATGATTAATTTGGTGGTGGTCGTGGTCGAATTGAAATGACGATCATCATGAGCTGATCATTGCGACCAGCGAGCATGCCTGATTGGTTCTTGATTGTTTTTCAAGTGTTGATTGGTTGGTTTACCTTGGATTGGGGCTGTTCTTGACGGACTTCTTGCCGTACTTGCGCCACTTGTAGCCGTCGTCCAGAATCTCGATCTCCGACCTCGTCCGGAACGCGATCCGCCCCGTTCGCGGCCTCTCCACTGGCGGCGCCGGCACCGCCTCCGCCGCGCTCCTGGTTGTTGCCCGATCAGACGCCGCGCGGTTCAGACCAACGAAAAGCTGAAACCCCACTCTAATGCAGACTGCGCGCTCGACACTGGGTAGATAGATACTCACCTAGCGTGGGCTGTTGCACTTGCGGCGGCGGCGCCATCCGGCAGCACGGCGGGCTGGCCATTCGGCGTCGGGAACGCGGCGGCCTGCGCGGGCGTGTCGTCGAAGAAGAACTCGGAGATGTCGAATTGCGCCGCCACGGGGTCGGCGAGCGGCGACGTCGGGGTGGCGCCGAGGGCGGCGGCGGAGAAGCTAGAAGCGGAGCTGGAGGTGGAGCTTCCCCTGTGGGAGAAGTACGAGGACATCGAGTAGGCGTCGCTCGCCGGCGCCGAGACTGGGTGGTGGCACTGGTAGAGCACTGCGTGAGCGCCGACTGCCGCCATGACCGAGTACGAGGCCGGCGCGAAAGCTCCGTATTTATAAGGAAGGTTAAATCGCCGGTGTGTTGCATGGATTTGGAGGAGGATGTGTTGGCGGGTGGATTTGTAGTGGGCGAAGGCGATCGAGATCGAGCCGGTTTGTGTGTGTGTTTATGGGGAATTTAGCCGGCTTCGCGGTGAGCTTCCTGCGGATGGAGAAGGTTCGGCGCGGGTGCGGGAGTTGCCGCGCGGGCGCCGCCGCTCGCTCGCTCGTGCACGCACGCACGCACGGCGTGCGCCCTGACAGGCCCCTTTTGGGATAAATTATAGCGCTCAGAGATACCCTCAATTTCATTCCCTATCAATCTACAATAGTTTTTTTTATAATCTCGATTTCTATTTTTAAATCCTATAAATATGTTCTATAATATATAATAATTTTGTATAAAACTTTGATACATTCAAATATGCGTATCGTCCAACCAATAACAATACGTAATGGAGAAAATAATATGTATGTAAGAGAAAAAAATATGCAAACGGAAATAGAGATTTACTAAACTGATCATATATTTGAGAGAGATGAATTTAGAGAATGGATTAGAAAAGAGACTCATTTAGGGGACTCTTGAAACTTCATTTTTACCAATATACCTAAATTAAAATTTAAGTAGCCATATAGATAATCTCTTGGAGATACTCTTAGATTAGATAAATTATTTACAGTTTAAGAAATAATAAAAAAACTATACTACTACTTTTTTTCCCTCTCTCAGCATGCATGCGAAGGTCGGGCTCCTAATAACCTGCAATTCTTAGAGGAGTCAGGGGCACAAAACCCTACCGTGTTGCCGCCAATGTCAACCCAATTCTTAGCACTCGTCTCATTTAGTTTGTCACCTCTCTTACTACTATATCCTCTGCGGCTATATCTATAGATTATCATTGTAAGGTGGAACGTGACAGAATTTACTAGAACGGGTTTCAATAAGTTGTTGAGGGGGTTTATTAGAAATGTTCAGATTCTAGGAGCGGGGGCGTGATCTATATGGCTAATAGGCAATGAATATGTTTTCTGGGACAAAATTTATACTAATGTTGTTTAGGTAATTCACAAGTTGATCTTGTTTCTCACTTAGTGGTTTCAACTGTTACTAGTACGGATAAAGGAGGAATCTTCAAAATGTCTCAGATTGCTCTGTGCTCATCTGCACAATCTAATTAGCATGGAAGCTCTTCCAAACTAAAGCGTGCTCGACTGGTAGCTCCTGATGGCTGCTTGGTGTCTAAGAAGTGAAACTAGGCTATTCTGGTAGCTTGGTAGTGCTTAGCCTTTTGGTTCTGGTTGTTTTAGTGTATCAGTCTGTGTCTATTCCTTTTGGGTTGGGTTATTTTTCCATAAATCATGTCTTCAGCATCGCCAAGTGTTTGCCTGCTTGTAAATCAGGTTAAACTGTGCCAGTTTGGGTTGCTGTTAAGCGGTTGTTTTCAGTTTACGTTATTGTAAGTCGGTATCCCGACAAAACTTATTATATCTTGCTTTCCAGTAAAACCGGACCACCAATAACTGGTCGTGGTCTTTACTCAAAATAAATCCTACAATCCGGTTATTTTAAGAGAAAATTACTCACATGACATTATAATTTTTAGAAATTGTCTATATGTCACTGTCAGTGACTGTGGCGGCCCCCATCTGTCAGTTACACACTGATAACATATTGGCAAACCGTGAAAATTGTAATGACTCGGAAAAAATTAACCCTTATTTTAAACAGCCATCCGAGGGGTCGAGGCGAGGGGAGACATGGCAGGCAGGACGGTGGAAATGTCTCCTGTAGCGAGACTTGAGCGGTCTTCGGCTCCTCGCCACGTAGTGAAGTGGGGCCTTCCACTTTGCTGAGACGGCCGCATCGGATGTGTGGACGTGTGGTGGTCCTGGTCCATCCGGCTGAAGCAATCAAGCCGCATTCTTTATTGGGTTCTCGCCGGGTTAGTTGGTGGCGCAAAACAAAAAAAAAAAGAGAGAGAGAGAGAAAATATGCGCTACGTGTCTTCGTTTTCATCACAGGAAAGGCCGTTAAAATGGACCAAATTGTAACCGCTCCAGTCATCGTTTAGTTCTACTAGTGAGAGGTCCGTGCGTTGCAACGGATGCATAATTTTAATGGCAAAATATTTAGAACATGATATATTTGTCGAACACATTTGTTTAGTAATATTGCGACGATAAGAAACAAAGTAATATATTATTCTTCAGAACAATACATTTGTGTTTCTCATGTAATAATTGGAGAATGTCACGATAATTAGGTTTGCAATGATGGTATTATTACTCATAGGAAATGAACATCTCATAAGCAGATAAGCTAGAGATAAATCAGGTTTAAACCATGCACATCCTATATCAGATTCATGAACCAGATGTGCCTAAATGCTACAGCATAAAAATTTAGATAGGTACAACAGTGGTATCATTAGCAGTAAGAAATAAAAACAGTTCATTAAGAAACAAAAAACAATTATTTTCTAATATGGTTCAAATTTAATCGAAAAAATATAAACTTAATAAGGTGGATGAACAAAATTATGATTAAACAGTGGTTGCACAGCGAAATTCTTAAACAAAATAGCACATGTTTAATCAGCATAAAAATCAGTAAAATTATTCTGAATTTTTAATGACTTCAAAAATTTCACTCTCTAATTTAAATAAGACGTTGGTCTTATAAAAATCAGGAAACATCATAGAAAAGCTCTAAAAATTCTCATAAAATTCAGAATAATACTACTGAATGTGATGAAATTTACAAAATTATACCCGCATCAATCTTTATTTTATCTGATTTTTGGGCATTTTTCTTATTTTCCAGAGGATAAATAAAACAATAAATCAATTTTCCACTCCCCCGGCCCGAGAGCGATAGCGGCGAGCGCGAGCGGCGAGCCGTGCGATGCGGCGGAGCGGCGCGCGGCGGCGGCCACCGGCGGTCGGCCGCCCCCGGCTAGCTCGCCGGAGCACCGCGCTCACCCTCGGGTGAGCGGGGCTCCGTCGAGCTAGCCCGGGCGGCCAAAACCCGAGGTCCCGAGAGGGTTCGCTAGTCGCTTCCCGGCCTCCGGCGAGCGGCGGCGCGGCGGCGGAGGGTCCCGGCGAGCGGCGGCGCCACGCCCCGAGAGCGAAGGTGAGCCCGACCCCTCACTATTAGTTTAGGGTTAGGGTTAGGGCCTAACCCTAACCTTCGGTTTTTTTTATTTTGATGTTCTGATTTCCTCTTCTCTCTTACTCGAAGGTGGACCCTGCCCAAGTGAGCGGCGGCGCGACGACCCGACGGCGGTGCGGGCGAGCGGCGGCGAGCGACGGTGAGCGGCGTTAGGGTAGGGTAGGGTCTGAGCAGAGGGAGAGAGAAGAGGGGAGGGGGGCGCACGGTCGAGGCGGGGGAGGGGGGCGCACGGTCGAGGCGGGGGAGGTCGCCTTGGTCCTGGCGGTTGCGTTGCACGCGGGTGCGCGTGGACTGTTGGCGTGCTGCGCGCGGACGGGAGGGTGGCGCGCTGCGCGCGGACGGGAGGGAGGCGCGCGCCGGAAGACGCGCGCGCGGCGCGCGGAGCGGACGAACGAGTAAGTTCCCGCATTATATTTGTTAAGATTGTTTATTAGGAAAATAATTAATTGTCTATCATATAGTAGTTATAATAATTAAATTTTTATACAAATAATATAACATATTATGTTAATAAAACCAGCTTCGTCGATATACATACGCCATTAACTATTTATTTTTCATTAGGAAATTAATTAACTGTCTATCATATAGTAGTTATAATAATTAAGAAGTGTATTTAATAAAATATCACTTGTATTAACTATTTATTTATATATTTTAATGATTAATTCGGTGGATTCTCTACCACTTAAAAATATTTATAGATGTGAAAGATAGCCCCACAAAAAATATTTTTTCTGTATAAAATATAACGATGGTTTGGTGTGGGGTGACGTCAGCGGATCTTCCCATGGATTCTGGTGGGCCCGGCCCATGAGAGTGGACCGGAAGACAGGTGCAGCGAGGAACATGATGCGTAAAAGCATTTCATGCATGTCCTTTTCAACATAATTTTATTTTTAATGACAAAGAATTATTTAGAACATAGTTTATTCAAACGTTGTTTAGTAATATCATGATGATAAATAGAATATTACAAGTGCTATTATATATTTATAATTATAAACATGACATAAAATTACATAAAAATGGATGTGAAATTCATATTACAAAGTTCCTTTCATCTAAGAAAAGGATATTTCTAGAATTTATAGTGAATCTAACGAAGCATATGTAAAATTCATAGTTTTACTTGATTTTTTAGAAATTGAAAGAACTTTGTGTAAAATTTATGTTTCTGTGTGATTTTTCAAAAATCTAAGGATTTTTTACACAAAATTCGTGCATCTGCGCAAAATACAAAAATTAAAGGATTAAAATACAAAAATATAATTTTTTTCTTTTTTCTTTTTATTCTTTTTATTCTTCTTCTCGTGCGGAGGACGCGCCGTGGGCGGGGGA
Source organism: Zizania palustris (assembly GCA_019279435.1). Classification (NCBI taxonomy): domain Eukaryota; kingdom Viridiplantae; phylum Streptophyta; class Magnoliopsida; order Poales; family Poaceae; genus Zizania; species Zizania palustris. The sequence continues at coordinate 52,493,218 of JAAALK010000082.1, read as the reverse complement.
CGCGCCGTGGTGCGTGTGGGGGGAGAGGACAGTTGCGTATTTGTGCGGGCGTGGGACGAACGAATTTCATGCTATCGTGCGGTCGAATGAGTAGCTGCTTTAATTAGTAGAGATTTGTTTGAATTTTATTTTTGGATGTAAATAATTTTAAATATATTTGTTTTTAATAGAGCCCCTAAATTGAAGTATGTAATGTTCCTTAAAATAGAGAGCAAAAAAAAATTAATTTTGGGATCTTTTATTTTTTAGAGTCATTTATAGTATTTGTTGAAAATGATTTTTTAATTCTAAATGAAACTGTTTTAGTAATCTATTTTTTTTTGCGATAAGAACAGTGCAAACTTCAGTTGTTATTCATCTGACCTAGACTTTCTAGGTGGTAGATTAAAAGACTAAAATATAAATACAATTTTCTTTTTCTGGTTTTTTATTTACTTTTTTATTCTTTTTCCTTTTTTTCTTTTTTTTTCTTTTCCTCTTTTCTTCTTTTTTTTCTCACGCAATGAATCACATGCATGCAAGGGGCGGGCAGTTGCACAGCGGGCGGGGCGCGCACGTCGCGCTTTGATGGCCGGCCGGTTGCACCGGTTTCCGGTTTTTTTAGGGCGGTTGCACCGGTTTTTTTAGGGTATAAATTTTGATTGGTTTTTTATGGGAAGTGAGAGGTGCGCTGTACGGAGAGGAAGGGCGGACGGACGAGTAAGTCGCCGCTTTATAATAGTAGAGATAGTTTACCCTGTACTAAAATATATTTATTTTCAATGACTAGTTAATTTGAATTAGTGTCTCCTAGCTTCTGAATTCTAGTTTATTTACATATTTTGCAGCCATTGTATCTCATAATTATAGTACAAAATCTATGATGTTTGTTTCAACTTTAAATTCCAGAAATAATTATAGCTATTAAAAATTAAAAAGATGTTTGGTTCTATGACTAAAGTTTAGCTCGTGTGAAATCAGATGTTTGGACATCAATTTGAAGGACTAAACGTGAACTGATTATAAAAATAATTGCAGAATCGGAGGTTTATTCGTGAGACGAAACTATTAAGTCCAATTAATCCATGATTAGTAAATGTTTATGGTAGCATGATATTGTCAAATTATGATGTAATTAGGCTTATTAGATTCGTCTCGCGAATAATCCATTAAATATGAATGAGTTTTGTAAATAATTAACATTTAAGGTACTAAACTTTTAGACTAAATAACCAAATGACACATAAAACAGATAAATCCTGACTCCTGAGTCACAAACATACACTAGATAAAACTTCATGTCTGCATATCGTGATGTTCCATTTGATGTACATCACTGTCAATATGTGTACCATCGAATTCCAAAATTTACGAGCTTACAACAGGCGGCACATACGTATACACGGTGACGCTTCAGCACCGATCAGCATCAACTCCACCGCCCCACACTAGTACTACTGCGGCGGCATCCGTAACGGTAGTTAGAGTATCAACAATGTATATGATAAAAGTAGTGTATATAGAAGATGAGATACACAATATTGATATATAGTTATTTTTCATCCCACAATATTTATAGCAATAGTGGATATCAAAAGTAAGAGAAGATAAAAAGAGAAGGAAAAATAGAAGTGATAAATATTATTTTATTTCTTATGGACAGCTCATAAGTTTATGGGTACCTTTTACTAAATACCACTATAAAGACTACTTCTGCAATGGTTCATCTCATTTATAAAAATATTTTAATATTTATGGACTATTTTTTTCATACATTGTGGATGCCCTCAGTTCTCGTACCAAACTATTCTATCATTATAGTACTGTAGTTTGATTTTGTTGCTAGTTACATTTCTCTAACTTTAACTAGTTTTACAAAAAAAATATTAATAACTATAGTATTAAGGGCATGTTTGGTTTCTTTAGAGACTAAACTAAATTTTAGTCTCCTCCTTTTTACAGGACTAAACTTTAGTCCCTTCATGGTTGATTCTAAGGACTAAAGGACTAAATGAAGGTGAGGGCTGAGAGGTAAGTTGCACTTTTAGTCCCTTTTAGCAAGGTTTTGGAGGCTAAAGGATGGGGACTAAAAGGGACTAAAGTTTAGTCCCTAAACTTTAGCAGCCCCAAACCAAACACCCCCTAAATCAGTTTCATTAAATTAAATTGATTGTGAAATGTGTCTTAACGTTACATTTGTTTCAAATTGTAGAGGTTGGTATACAGTTTTTTAAACTTAGTTAATATAATGTCGGGCATGCATGTTTGACTTTAAAAGTGAAGTAATTTATAATAGAAGAATTTTAAGTTGCAACAAAACAAAAATATGTCCATTGATTGTTATGGATTTAACGGTCTCGATTAAAAGAGGGTGGATTTCTATTTTCTTTATTTTTTTAAACTATAGATTTTAATTAAAATAGTTTCTTTTGTCTTTAATTTTCATCTGCAATTCAAAATTGAACAGTGTTTTTCTTAACATAAGGGTGTTGCATGCATGATTTCGGTTACTAGACTTTTAAATTTTATTTCATTCTAACAATCAATAATAATGAATGTTAGGATTAATCAAACATTTGTTGTACCATAAATGCCCTCTTATAATATGAACATATGTAGTATATGTAAAAACTATTCTCTCAGTCCTAGAATATAAGTTTTAGTTTTAGACTTTAGAACATCTCCAAGATATAACAACCTAGTACTTATAAAATATAGTATTTATATTTAAAGTAACTATTTATATTACATTAAACTTTATTTACTACTATATTCGATTATTTTTGGCTCATAATTGCCAATCCTACTCCAAAGAAGACTTTACAATCCTATTACCCAACTCTAAAACTTGGTTATCATATAAAATATGGGGAATTTGATCATCTACCCATCTTTTAGATGGAAATTAAAGATGTACCCATCACATCTCAACGACATGCGGGGTTCACATAGATCAATGACATGTGGGCCAGGAGGATAAATCCTCAATTTTCATCTAAATGGAGGGTATATAATCAATTAACACTTAGTAAAAATTGACTTTAGTCTCCAAGTGACATTGAGGACGTTTTTTTAAAAAATATTTTTTAAAGAAAATTTCAAATTTGTATAGTGATTTTAAAAAATTGCAGAAATAGGTATCAGTCAGCACTTAAAGTGCCAACTGGAGCTGACGTGACATCCAATCAGCATTTCAAGTGCCGACTGATATCTACTTTTGTAATTTTTCAAAATCATAATACATATTTGAAATTTTCTTTAAAAAATATTATTTTATGAAAAAAATCCTTTGAGGACTACGTAGGGCCAACACCTCTAAGTCTCTAACTCATCGAGTGAGTTATATGCTAAAGAATTTTAATCTTCTATATCTTTTTAGGTACGACCAAGATAATCTCAGCAACAATAACCATCTGCGCCGCGCCTGTCGTCGTACACACGCATGGTGTGCGCGCCGTCACCGTCGTGCTCCCGAATTTTCGAGATAGAGATCGCCGCGCCGTCCAGCGGGAGCTAATAATTTAAGCTCGGATTCCGCGCAGCTTCCTGCCCGCCTGCGAGATGTCAGATGTGTAGCCGTCGGCGCGATCGATACCGGACGAGGCCTGCAGCCTGCAGGCTGCAGGGGTCCTTGTCGCCGCTGCCGAATCTATATATCCATCCGTATGCATGGTTCGGCGACGCCGCGACGGCGAGCACGGCTGAGCTCTGCTTGCGGCTGCGGCTGCGGCTGCGGCTGCGGCTGCTCGTTGATCGATCGGTTCGTGGCCACTGCCGACTGCCCATTAATCACGTGGGAGTTGCTACTCTTTGCATAACAAAAATGACTCGAAAAAGGTCGTGTATATCACTATGATAAATTAAATATATAATGCTTTTAATATCAATTAATATAAATTTAATAATAATATATACTCTCTAGTAAAAAAAATTTCTGATTAAAATAAGGCCAAAGTTTTGAATGGATTGATTTATTTCTTTTTACTCCTTGGGTTTTTAGGTATTTGTTGGTTGAGTCGAGTGGTATTCCACGTATATTTATATAAGCTATAGTACTTAAAAAATCAAAACTTACCTGCGTCATGTATGTCCGTCTACATGATTCACCCCCGATTCTTTGGTTTAATGTATATATATGAATAGATGATACCATTGTTATTGTTTCGTTTTGGGGCTAAGAGCACAAATGACCATCTATTGATTATATCAAATCAACTATTAAATATTTATATATGTTCATTTAAATTTAATTAAAAATTAATAAGTTTAAATTTTTTAAGAAAATCAAACGGCTTGTAGAAACCGAGCTAGTATGATTTATGAAATTAACGTAGCAGATCGATTGGTTTTCTAACGCACGCATGAATCGAATGAAAAGAATGAGTCTTTAATTTAGGCAAAATCGTACGGGTGAACAGGATAAGCACAGTGCAGGTCAGATGATGGAGTTATATATGCGTCTGATGGATGGGAGTTAAGTCTCCTTTGGAATATTTTTTTAAAAGTATTTTAAAAATTTTAATGTAATTCGTGTAAAAATTCTGTAAAATTTCTACGTCCAAAGAGTCCTTAATTGGCACATTTGCATCACAAAATCGACAATTGCGCACAAGCTACGACCAAAAAGTAACAGTAGATGACTGTGTATATTGATCAGTCTATGTCTCTTGTTTTAAATATATATTTTAATTAACAATTAATATAATAAATTGAGCCGATAAAAAATTCGGAGGGTGTAAACCGTGAAATTCTCGAATCTCAAGTGACGAACAGTTTTTTACTTAATACCAGTAAAAATCTAGTGAGATCGAAAAAATTGATTTAGTTTTGAATCTATTAAACCTAATTAGTTTATGATTTAACAATGTGTTGCTACAGTAACATGTGTTAATGATGAATTAATTAGATTTAATATATTCGTCTCATGAATTAAGTCTTCTTTATGTACTTAATTTTGTAATTAATATACATATAATATTTCTAATTAGCACTCAAACAAACAGATGTGATGAAATTAAATTTTGGAATAAATGTACCAAACGCACCATAAATCATGTCTTGTGTCTCTTGTTTCCTTCCCGTTGACAAAAAAACTATTCTCGAAAATTATTCTTGAATTAGCCCTCATTTATATATTTAGTTTTATAATTAATAAACGTTTAATACTTCTAATTAGTAATGAAATGTTCAATATGACTGACTAAATTTATAAGTAAAGGAACCAAACGCCAGTAAAAAAACATGTCTTGCGTCTCTTGTTTCCTTCCTGCTGACTGAAAGGTGAAAGCAACTCTTGAAAACTACTAGCAACAAAAAGAGCTCACAGACCACGTACTCATAATTACCGATCGAATTACCAGACCTCCTCACTCTTTCCTGATTTCAGAAGCTTCCTCGCGCACTCCCTAGCTAATCAAAAACCCAGGTGGCTACTGCGCACTATCCTATCCGATGCGATGCCGACGGATTCGCCCGTTCCCTCTCTTCTTGGAAGGCTCATCACACAAGTTGCTATTGCTCTCGCCAGGAAAAGAACTTTTCTGTTTGGCAAGCAAGCGCCTAATAAATATAAGCATCGTTTGCCAATAAAAGTTGTCACACTTATTTAAGGTGAGATTATCAAATTCTTTGCTACATTTTGGCAAACCTAATGGAATCATGTCACACTTTTTTAAGTTATTGACATATGACACCAAAGAAAATCTTATTATAGTTTATGGCAATAACCAAACAGCTATCAATGTAATCAAACTTGTCTAACTTTAATTGTGGCAAAATGTAGCCGGGAACCAAACAAGCCCTTAGCTTTTGAATATTAAAGATTTATTTGTTTCGGTTTTTATAAGACTTATAAAATTCATAGTTAAAAAATAATTCAAATTCCGAATTGAATCAATGACTATGAAGTTTCAAAATGAACTAGAACCTAAAAATAATCAAAATAATCAAGTCACGCAAGTGTTTCGCGTGATTTTACGGCGCGCGGCGACCCCGGCGAAGTCGCCGAGCGAGCGCCGATCAGCGACACGAGACATGGCATCAAACGTCGCCGTCGCCGGCCGGAACCTGCCACGAACGCCGTCTCGTCCGTCCGCCTGCTTTTCGTCGAACCGGCTAGAATAATTAACAGAGGCGGTACGCTTCGTGCAATCGTGTCTGCGCTGATCGTCTTGGTTACGTGTACTTTGTTCCCGTCGAAACAATCATTACGTTTCGCACGGCATATCGTACGTGGTATGTCATCAGATCAGAACGATAGCTTAAGTTACGGGGTGTTTGGATGCTGGGTTAAATTTTAGCACGTGTTATATCGGATGTTTCGACATTAATTTAAGGACTAAACATGAACTGATTATAAAAATAATTGCAGAATCGGAGACTAAATCGCGAGACGAAATTTTAAGCCTAATTAATCCATAATTAGAAAATGCTTACTGTAGCATCACATTGTTAAATCATGGTGTAATTAGACTCATTAGATTCGTCTCGTGAATAATCCTCCGATTATAAATTGGTTTTGTAAATAGTTTACATTTAATACTCTAAAATAATATTTAAATATTAGATGTGACAGTGGCTAAAAAATTTTAGTCACATCCAAACACCCCTTAGAATCAGTTCCGAATGGTTTCATCCAGAGTTGGCTATTGCCTATTGCTTGTCTGCTTGGTTTGTTTTAGTTTTTACTAGTTATTTTTAAAATCTTAATCTAAAATAAATTGTTAGATTTTGAATCTAGATAGTAAGAATCAGTAGTTCCGTAATATAAAAAATAAATTAGAATCTAGAAACTAAAAATTCACTCGCGTATCATTATAATTTTCAATAATTACCTACGTACCACTATCAGGTGACTGTAACGACCCTTATTTATCAGTGACACACCGATAATATATTAGCAAACCGTGAAAAATATAATAGCATGGAACAAATTAACCCATTTTAATATGCTAGTGTTTCTAGAATTTTAGACGGTTCGAAAATTTTGAGCTTGCACTTGCCACTTGCAGGAAAAGACACATGGTAATTACAAGCCGCTGTACGAGTATTAGCTTAGCGGTCAACTACTTTTACTTTCACCTGATTGTCTCCGGGCCACCTGACACTCTGACGGCCTCCTACCAAACAGCGATCTTTTTTATGTTTTTACTACAGCTAGCAAAACTGACTAACATCGCACGTGTTCAGTGTTCTTGCTAAAGCGAGCAAGTAACCGGTCAACTTAATAGTACTCATGCTTCAATTCACACTACTAATTTAATATTACTTCTCATTTTCAATATTTTAGGGGTGTTTGGTTTGGGGTTGCTAAAGTTTAGGGACTAAATTTTAGTCCCTTTTAGTCCCTAAATTGTCAAACATGGAGACTAAAAGGGACTAAACTTTAGTCCCTAACTTTAGCCCTTTAGTCCCAAAACCTTGCTAAAAGGGACTAAAAGTACTACTTACCTCTCATCCATCACTCTCTTTTAGTCTTACAACAAAACAGCAAGGGACTAAAGTTTAGTCCTATAAAAAAGAAAAAACTAAAGTTTAATTTAATCCTAAAGAACCAAACAGGCTCTTAGATAATGTCACCTAGAATCGTCTTTTATCCTATCCTATGTGACATACTATTAATTAATTAACTATCCTAGTTAGAGTATCAAGACTGTTCTTATAGATAATTGTAGACGTGTTTTTTAAATAGTGTGTTTATTTTTAATCTATTTATCCGTCAGCACTTAACGCTAGGCTGAGTTCAGCTGAGTTAGCGGAGTGACAGTGAGTGCATAAACAAAAATAAACAAGGAAAACTATAAAAATGTCATTACAATTCTCCGTAATTTAAAAAATATCACTCTCGATAACTGTGATATTTCCATTTGTCGATGATAGATTAATGATATATTTTAAAACTGTAAAAATTGTAATAACATAGAAAAATTTGACAAAAACAATAGGGTTTTGTCCGAAAAATTTTCGGAAAGTAACCAAACACAAATAATGCAGAGGTTCTTGTTTTTGCCTTCGTCTAAATCCAAAGGTCTGTTTGTTTGTTTGTTTGTTTGTGTGGATAATGAAGCACGTGCGGATTAAGAAGGGCCCGAGAAGCTGTTAAATTTGCAGCGTCTGATATTGACACGGCGGCGCTACTTTGTTCGTTCCTACTGGGACAACGAAACATGGCGTCCAGTGTATCACTTGATTTTTAAGTCAGTTTTTTATTAATTTTGACTAAGGGGAGTCACAATGGTTGGATTTTAAGTAGTATTAAGATGAGACCCGTAAAAAATTAACATTTGTTATTGTCGTGTTCACAATATAAGAAACTAAAAAGGTGACATTAAAGTGGGCCCAATTCATAGTGTGACCACAAAAAGTAATCACTTTATTACTTATGGACACACCATTAGCTTAGAGTGCACCTTGAGATTTTTTTCTTATGGTATTGCTCCATAATGTATAAAACTAGAAATAATATTATTTTTAATGTTTAAGGTCACCTTTTGATGCAAATTGTGGATTACCTAAAACTAAATAAAAGATGTTTTATGGTCGATTTAATTGAGCTGGTTTGATATTTAGAATTGTTAGTAATTTTTATTAGAATAAGTTTAACTTAAAAAACAAACAACTTATAATTTATAATATATATGTATATATACGGGAACACTATTCTACACTATGGGTGTAAATGCTATTCTACACCGATCATCCCAATCGTCAGCGGCGAATCTAGGATAAATCCTCACCGGGGTCAGTTAAATGGGCTATTAGGGTCCGTTTATTATTTTACTGGGGTCATGACCAGTTAAAAAAGGCTACATACAAGAATTTCTCACAAAGTCATCGGGGTCGCCGGACCCCGTTAAATACATGTAGGTTCGCCCCTGCCAATCGTGCCCACCTCTCCACCCAATCCCAACCCCTCCATTCCACGTCGGTGTAGAATAGCATTCTACACCCGTAGTGTAGAATAGCATTTATATATATATATATATATAATAGAGTGAGTAATATTTAATCAAGTAAAACCAATAATTGAACCTGTGAATGTTGAATTTTATAAAATCTATCATAAATTCACGGTTATTGCTACCGTAACAAAATAACTTTATAGTTTTTTTAATAGATTACAAATCACAATAATTTTTTTATAGTCTGAGCGTGCACGCTGACTCTGAGTCTTGGGAGGATCCTCTTTTTTTGGGTTGTTCTTTTTGTGGAAACTGAGAGGCAGGAGGAGGGTGACGAGTCGTATTCAGGCGGTCTGACCTTCTCCTGCATTTTCTGAAGCTTCTCGCCGGCAACCTGGCAGGATCCCAGAAGGAGGTCAGCAAGGTCCCGGAACGGGGTCAAGCTGGTGGAGCCGAGGGCGATCGAGGCGAACCCGGCGACCGGGGCAACGTTGCACTTGCATGGACGGACGGCAACCAGCAGCGACGCTGTCTCGTCGGCGTGGACAGATGCATGCCCCGGCCTGCCGCTTGGTTCCCCAACAAGCCGCCGCCGCCAGGTTTCAGGGTGGATTATTTGGACCGCCATCGCCCCTTCATCTCCGCAGAAATCCGAATCTCCGGTGAGCCATTTTCAGTTGTCTAAAAACTATCACAGCTTTTCCGGAATCTCAACATTCAGTCGGCGTCATTAGTCGGGAGATTTGCTATTTTGACACTTAAAAAATGGTTTTCGTATTTATCACTGTTGGAACTAAATACTCTATATCTCGCCGAATGGAGGAAGAAGAAAAACAGTAAGAAAATGGATTTTTTTAGTGTCGAACACCTGCTTAAGCTGATGCATTACCTTGACTAATATAGCCCAACCAACACCTAAAGCTATAACCCAGCCTTTACTGCGCACTAATGCATAGCGTTTAACTCATGTAAGAACCACTAACTGCATGTGCAACGGATGCACTAACTGTTGCATGCATGCAGGAGCAACAACTCCTTTATGCACACACTAAAGTAAACACTAATACTCCATTATACACAGACTAACACACGCACCAATGCAACAGCTCCACGCGCACACATCATGCACAAACTTAGCATGATTTATTCTAACAATGACATCTGGATCCATTTTCATTGAGTAGCCTCAAGAGTGTCATCATAAATAAAATGCACATGTGTCAAAATAACATTCTTTTCAAATTTTAGGCAGGAATTTTTTTAGAAAAACGCCCTAAAACAGAGCCTGCTTTAGTATTGAAAACAGACGATAGTAAACAGTTTTGTCGGGGTTACCGACTTACCGTTTAAATACCCACACCACACGCCAACTGAACTAACCAGCTCCTCACGGTGACATTTTAACACGTTTACTGTCATTCCAAGTTCGAACTACAGACAGGTAACCACCAGCTAACTTGAAAAGACACTACCGCATCACAGAAGTATCACTATGTCAGTTCCTCCAGACTAGGATTTAGGATTTTAGATTTTCAGTGAGACATTAAGGTCTAAACAGAACAAAGTAACCAACGGTTGTCATTGACACTAAATTACAGAAAAATACATAATCTGACCAGGAAGAAGAGGAAGACATTGCTGTCCAGTGGTATGAATGTTTCTGCCCCTGATGTTACGTGCGCTTGCACTGCTGGCAGAAAAGATGAATTTATAACTCCTGTGAATTACAAGCAAATAGGTATCACTGGTATGTTCAGTATCAGGGATCATCATCATCAACCTGCAGCGCTGGCACCGCCGAATCGGTGCAAGAGAGCGGTTGTTTACATGGTCGGCGGCCGCGGAATGCCAAGCCGCACCATGGCTAGCGCCTAGCTGCCTGACGACTCATCGTCGTCCCCAGCTCGTCCACCACTGGTACGTGAATTGGTCGGCATCAGATTCGTACCAAGCCTCTCTTCATCAGAATTCAGTGAGAATACAAGTATAAAAGGATCTATTCATCAGTATTCAGTAAGAATACAAGTATAAAGACGTCAGACATTTTGCCTGGCTATGACATAGGAGATAAATTTCGTAGGTATGTGTTCAGACTCCCTCCTGATTGGCGTCACAGGAGCAAGCTAATTCGATTACGGAGGGTGCAGCCAGACGCTCCCTCGCCAATCGGATTATCTCAATCATCCATGTAGCGCTAATCTGGAGAGGTCCTCACGGACATGCGCATGCATCACTGAAGAGTGTCAAATGGTGTGATGAGAGCCATGTCAAAACATCCAAGTTCCTGGCAGCATATATAGTGGCCAAAGTTTCACACGGGTCATAGGCTTGTAAGGATGCGTATAACCTCGAGCATCTACCAGGATAAATAAGCAAGAAAACTGTCCACTAAGTTATTTTGTATTCAGTCATAGGCTTCTTGCTTTCAAGAGAAGATAACACAGGTTAAAATAAACCGGCATAAATCATCCACACTCAAGCCAGATAATGAACAGACTAATCAGAAGGCGTGTCCACATCCGGAGCAGTCTCACTGCTTTTCTGGCCTTCCAAAGTTGCAAGTCGCTTGTCAAGAGCTTTGTAGCGGGCGTCCACATGGTCATGTAGATCTTTGACCTGAGAATGTGTTTAAAAGTTAGATGCTTAGCTTAAACCCACCAAGATCATGTAGAGGGGAATTCAACATGCGCATAAATTTTGCGTGAAGGGAGAAGGATTAGAACCACATGTATAGAAACCTCGATATTACAGCTAGAACAAGTAGGCCTGCTTGTGAAACCCAAGAAATATGACAAGAGAGTTTTGCTTATGAGTGCCTTCCTCAAGGCAGTTCAAGCCATATTTGGAAGTTAACAACTGGAGTTAGCATAAGTAGCCCGTCCCCCCATTTGGACGAGCCCTTTATGATAAACTAGTGTCACACATATTGCATCTTACCAAACAGTATCAAGTTTTCATCCATGTGATTCCACTCCTTTACATGAGCTATCCCATCCCTGCATACTGAATGTCGAGGCTAATCAGGCATGATGAATTATCCCAGTGTTCTTCCCATATTTCATTGTTGCCAGATGCCCATCTTTCTGACAAAAGAGTCATTTATCAATAAAGTTCTAACAAAATTTCATACTGGCTAACAAGTTATTAACCACCAGGGTTCTTGCTGACGACAGGAAACACACGAGTTTTAAGTTAAAATACGGTCAGGGCTGTAATATGCCATGACCGTGCAACTGAAATGCACCTAAAAGATGTTGCACTAACTGAATGACTACACCTATCGTAAAAAAAATCTGTAGTATATTGAATTAAATTCAACACCAATCATGCCATAATACTAACATTAAATGACATAATAAAATTCAAAATCTCTTCCGCATGTTGAAACACAAGGCATTTTTCATCTTGTGCAAGTAGGCGATTGCGGACATTGTTTTCAATTTCAAGTCGAACAGATATTTCTATAAGAAATGATGTTATGGCATAGTTCAAGCAAAACATATGCAACCATCAGTATTCCAAAATGTCAAGTTGCAGAAAACTGCTTTCAAACAAGTCGATAAGCCAAATCACGTGAAAACTTAAAGAAAGACTCTAGCTCCCTTTCATTAGGCATTTCCAAAAGCTAATTGCTTCTATGGACAATGTACTACACTACTATGCAATTCTTCCAACATTGTATGCGAGAGACCACCAAGATGACCACAAGCTAAAAATAATTCAACTTCCAAAATATAAAGTTCTAAACAGACCTTCAATCAACAAGCCCAGATACCACATCACATGAAGTGGTACTGGAACAGCCAACCATGTAAAAACTTGACACTGTATCATACATTATGACCTATACAATTGGTAGAAGTAGTAGTTAAATTGAAAGCAACAAGCCCACCACAGGCACACCTCACTTATATGTGGCTCCGCCCCTGCACCAAACCTGTCTAGACACCTCCCTCCAAAAGACAAATCAGTGTTTAATACTTCATATTGATCATATGTGCACCCCTCTAAATTTAACATGTAGCTTAAAAATTAGTTCACAAAGTCTAACCTATACGTCCCTTCTAATTTTCACTAGCTTCACCCCTCATTTGGTGTAATGACATGCATGGTATGGGCATCCAGTAACCTAGTTTCAGGACATACCAACAGTGTCAAACCCCTTCGCAGTCAAAATGTGAAAGGATGAGCATACGCAAGCACATGATCTAGTATAAATCATTTTCCTCCCCCTTCGCATCAACAAATCAACAGACAACAGTAGCATTATCCACAATCGAATCGCACTAGCATTATATCAGTAATCTCAAAACAAATAGAGGTGCGGACCTAGGCACACATGACGCCATCACGTATGCAGACCTGAGAAGCGCCACGCCGCCGCGACGAGGGGTTTCCTGGATCCCCTTTCCACACGCGACGTGCAGAACCGCAGATGCAATTGGGGCATGGGATTTCACTACCTAGCAAACCACAAGGCTGCGCGCGAGAATCCGAGATCTGAGTTTTGGGAGGGAGGGCAGTGGGGAGGGTACAGACCTGGAGGGCCACGGAGTCGTGGGCGAGCTTGTAGTCCTTGTAGAGGAAGTAGCCGCCGGCGGCTCCGGCGGCGGCCGCGCCGGCGAAGAAGGAGGCCAGCCTCACCCGCAGCATGAACCCCATCTTCCTCCGGCTCTTGCGGACTCTCTGCCTGTTCCTTCCCCTTCCTTCCGCCGCTCCGGCCTGCCTTGGCTTTCTCCGCTTGCGCCGGCTCCGACGGACGGCTTGGGCAGTTGGGCTGATTTTTTAATATATATATATATATTAAAACAAATTTCAAATATTTTTCAAAATTTCGAAAACGTATACCAGATTTAAACTTTTCTTTAAAAAGTGTATTGTTTAAAAGAATCGTAAAATGATCTGGTAAAAAGGTGGGGTAAAAAATCCAGCACAGTATGTAAAACTGGGTAGATTTATGTATGTTTAATGGTACACATATTACTTTTTTAAAGCTAAGAGTAATAATAAATCCTACTTTTAAGGTAACATGTAACATAAATTTTATTTTACTGACGATCTCTTTTTAATCGGTAAAAGCAATCTGGATATCAAATCTTTTAAAATAAAACCACTAATTAATATACATTATTAATTGATTTTATATAAAAAAAAATATGTATGACATGATGTCTTAAATTTTGTCTTTTTTTCAGATGGACACTTATTTGAGTGCACCGTTTGAGCATCTCCATTGTACTTACTATTTTAGGAGATTTCATATTTGTTATTTTTGACTTACTATTCATTGTAATAACAAGTCTTCCTATTCAAATTAACTTGTTGTTTTGCTATTTACTCTAATGTACTTGCTAAATGTGACTTCCTATTGATTTATATACATGCAAAAAATGAAAATAATTAAGCAATCTCAATGCTCGATGGAATATCAAGTTTGGTTGGCTTGCTAGATGTATCAAGTATGAAGAGAATAATATGAAGTCCCCTAAAATAACAAGTCAAGTAGCAAATACAACAGAGACGTTTTTTAGACCATACTTATTATTTCAGATAATAACAAGTGTGATAGCAAGTATAATAAAGATGTTCTAAACTTGCAAAATACTAGACTTATGTAATATACTACTATACAAATGATCTTTTGAATTTTAAAGCTTACCTGGAGGAATATAGACCTATGAGCTCACATGAACAGTCATATTTATTTAGTATAGATAATTATTTGGTCTTTGGAGCAACCTCAATGTATATGGACTAGTTGGTCCATACGGATAAATTAAAAATAACCAGTATTTAGTTATTAAAATTTGCCTAATGGTAATAATTAGTTGAACCAAATAGATGAGACCCACAATCGAATAAAACAGCAAGAGTACATGTGAGAGAAGAGAGAAAAAAGAGAGAATAATTTTTTATTCTATATGAGTAGTCCATAGCACCATAGATAGCTGAAACTATTTTTGGCTATGGAATAGTTTCACAATGTTTATTGAGTATCTGAACTTATTTTTTATTCTCTATGGACTACTTTGCTGCAACATTGTGGTTGTCTTTATACTACTTTAAAAAAAAGTTAGTGGTTATGTATCTGTCCCCACCACTAGAGATGTGAACTTCTATTATTAGTAAAATATAAAATTATTTGTACCATTTTTATATTTTTATATTATTTTTAATATCATAATTTTCCCCTAACGGAGGCGCTCAGCTAGTATTAATAACACAGTTAAATTCCAATTACCCTTGAAATTTCTCTGACTAGTACGAGTATTCCTAGCGCCATGAAAAAGCCCAGGAATGGCCTGCTACGCGGAGAAGATAACGGCTGTCCTCCTGCCCACCCACGCGGCTCCTCACCCGCCCGCCCGCCCGCCCGCCCGCCATGCCGCCACCGCCCCTCCTCTCCCTCCTCCTCCCCGCTGCGTCCATCTCCCCACGAAGCCGCCGAGCCGCATGGAGACCCGCGGTCGCCAGCCGCCTCCCTGTCCGCAGAACACGAGGTCCCTCGTCGCTCCATGCATCACCCTCTTCCTCCTCCTCCAGCGGCGCGGGAGGTGACGAGCTCCACCTCCTCGAGAAGCCGCTCCCTTCCCCCTCTGCTATTGAGGAGGAGGATTCTGAGGCTGAACCCGAGCCCGCTCCGGCGCTGTCCACGGAGGAGGCACTCGCGCCCTTCCTGAAGTTCTTCCAGGTGAAGAGCGCCCAACCCGACGAGGACGCTGCCGCGGACGGCGGCTGCGTGGAGGAAGACGCGGAGGAGGGGAGTGCCAGAGCTGGCGAGGGTGGGAATGGGGTCATTTATTACGACCCCAAACCCGGGGACCTTGCCGTCGGCGTTGTGGTCGGTGGCGACGGGAGGACGCTCGACATCGACGTTGGTGCCGGGGGCGAGCCGGCGCTGATTCTGTCCAAGGAGGCGGTGCCTATGTCCAGGGAGGAGCTTGAGTACCTGGAGTTCGACGTTTCGTCAAAGGATGCGATCCAGTTCGCCACGGAAAGGAAGGTGGGAATCGTGGTCAGCGGTGGGGAGGGACAAGGAGCGATGACCGGTGGGAGGAACGGGAAGGGGAAAGGTTCGCCGGTGCTGGGAGTAGGGACGGTGGTGTTCGCGGAAGTCCTCGGACGAACACTTAGCGGGCGGCCGCTGCTCTCCGCGCGCCGGCTGTTCCGGCGCGTCGCGTGGCACAGAGTGAGGCAGGTTCTCTATGTCTCTCCTCCCTACATTTGTCGAAATTTGATGAACTGATCTCTTAATTGTAATTTGATAGTTCAACATCTTTGTGAATCTCCATACACTAGTAATCCTAGACAAATTTTTGACACAATCCAACACTTCAAACACACCAGTACACTATGGGGGCTTGACTTCCTTGGTTAGCAAGCAACTTCATATGCTAGGATGGTGTAAATTGGATACGTTTGAAATCAAGTCTGTATAAATAGGTCTCATTGGTATTGATTCCTATGTTTATGGTTCCTTTCTGCAGTCTGTGTAAGCTATTACACTGTAAAACTTAAGTTCTTCAGGAATGCAAGGAATTTTATGTTTGACGATCATAAAGAAAAAATGTACCAGTACATTTTTTGCTTTCTTGATATCTTGTTTGAATGACAGTACTAAGATCGATGGCTATCCTTTTTTAAAATTCAGAGTGCTCTTATATATGACTTTTCTGTACACACCTTTGTCCAGATCAAGCAGTTAAATGTGCCTATGAAGGTTAAAATAATCGAATGGAATGCTGGAGGCTTGCTGACAAGAATTGAGGTATAGTTTACTGTACTTACTACTTACTTCACATGGTCCACCTTTTCATTTTAATGGCTAAACTCACATCAACACTCAGGGGCTTCGGGCATTCCTTCCTAAACCTGAGATGATGACTAGACCAAGAAACTTCACAGATCTGAAGAATAGTGTAAGTACAGCATCATATGTAATATTGTTTTGTGTCCCTTCTAGGTACTTGAAAGTTGAAATCTGCATCATGCTGTTATCCAGCTGTTGTATATCAGCATGTGCATGACTGTGGTTTTTATCTGTTTTATCAGCTATTTTAAAATAAAGTTTCTCTGATTCATGACAAAATACTGTCTGCACTACACAGGTTGGTCAACAGATCCATGTTTGCATTACAAGGATCGATGAAAGGAGTAATGAAATTATAATTAGTGAAAAAGAAGCATGGGTAAGTTACTTGCCCCCCCCCCCCCCAAAACACACACACACATGTTTCTTTTAAATTTTCACTGTCATAACATTTGTACACAGTGTTGATACTGAATTTGAGATTTTTGGTCTACCGGTTTACCATACTACTTATAAGCACTAAGTTCCGAACGCACTCTCTGAGTATTTTCTTAAAAAATTTCTCACTTGTATCAGGCAACGACATACCTTAGGGAAGGAGCTCTTTTGCAAGGGACAGTCCGCAAATTATTTCCATATGGTGCACAAATTAGAATTGGCGAAACTAACAGAGGGTAACATCTCTAACATGTTTACAGAATATAGATTGCTGCACATGTTGTTTCTTGATGTTCATCTGAATTTCATGGATCACCACTCACCAGAAATCAACTGTATGTTTAGCAACATTGTTAGGAGTCTTGAGTTTACATGACATAGTTAGAACTTAGAATTCTTAAACTTCATTATCAGAACAAAGGAGTGATTCTATTCAAGTGAAGCATGAGGTTTACCAATTGAATTTTGGATGGATATGGCTTCATTACAAATTCTCATATTATGCCAATTAATGAGGGCTCTCTGCTGCATTGATCTCCTGGCTTATTGTTGTGCTAGATTCCACTGAAAAATGTACTAAGCTACTAAACTTTACATGAGTCCTCAATCTTATTCATGTAAGTAGATCGTATAATGATTTAGCATGTGTATCTATCTGCATACTGTCATGCTTTCCTTTAATGAGTTCTGCTGTCTGCATTGTGAACTATTCTGCATTTTTTGTTCTATCTAAAGTTCATTTGGCTCATGTCCAGTCCAGTATAATATATCTTACTCCACTGTGATGGCACGCCTGTGAAAATTTAGAAATGAATAAATTTTGCATGCCAGATTTATGGGTCCATAATATTTAGCAATTTGCAGTGGTTTGCTACATATATCAAACATAACACACGGCCAGCTGACATCTGTTGGTGATGTGCTAAAAGTGGGCGATAAAGTGAAAGCTATCGTGGTTAAATCAACTTCTCCGGACAGAATTGCTCTCAGGTACATTTTAGCAAGCTTGTAAGAGTCCATTTCATCCAAATATACCTGCATGGCTACGTTCATGGCATAGGAGGCCATCTGCTGTTCACTATGTCCATTGAAAGTGATTGTGTCTCACTTCGTGCAGTACTAAGGACCTTGAGAGCGAGCCTGGACTGTTTATCTCTAACAAAGAGGTCAGAAAACTTTAGATGGCTTTCTCCATCTGGGCCATCGTACATGCAATTAATGCCAGCAATATAGACTTGAGAATGTTCAGGATTGTCACATTTTTCATTTCGTACGATCGCAGAAGGTGTTCTCCGAAGCTGAGGAGATGGCGCAAAGATATCGGGACCAAATTCCAGAGACGTCTCAACCATCTGAGTTAGACTCATTCGACGACACTGTTCCCTTTGATGATGAGGCAGTCTCTTATGCGAACTGGAAGTGGCTGAGATTCAGCAGTTCTGACAAAAAAAACAATCTTAGAGCCTCGTGCTGAATCGGGACCGGGGTTGTAGTTTGTAAACATGCAATACCGGAAACCTCAATTTCTTTTTTTTCCAAAGTCCAGAGCTAAGTGCCGAATATTACGTGGTTTTTTGTAGGAACTATGATTTTTACTAGTTGTTTCTGCATTACTGAAAATAAACATCTGGAACGCAGCTGCAGCCGTGTCCCGTTCCCCTGTGCTCTTCGTGAATCTGACTGGAGCTGGCGGTATGGTACGACCCACGCGGCCAGAGCCTGCCCGGTCTCCGGCCCATGGCTTATCGGTTAGCTTAGCTTAAGTGCCTGTCTGATTGTTTGGCTGATTGGTCTGAGAATGTAGAGCCAGTGAGAATCTAAAAAGTTGATATTTTTTATTTTTTGATCCTAATTTATTTTCATATTCTGTAATAGTCTAGAATCTAGAGAGTTTTAGATTCTAGAAATAGTTACAGCTACTAAAAGCTAAAATAAACATGTCCTCCACTAAAAACTATAATTATTAGTTGATACAATTAAGGTAACACTATTGAGCTCAAATTTTGATCTGGTGTTTGACAGGAAGGAGATAGGCATGTCAGGCAATACTACATACATATGGCATGTTTGGAGGTTTGGTTTTTTGTCCTACCAAATTTCAGTAGGATAGTGTTGTTTTTGTTTGATGTACATTTATGCTAATAAGAGATAAAAATGTGGACAATGTCAAATATTTGGTAGTAACAGAATTGACGGATTGTTTGGTGTGCTACGTATCAAAATTTCGGTAGAGCAAATTTTGGTGTGGTAGCAATCCAAACTGGCCCATATATCATCCCATTGTTGCAAATTGCCACGGTTGGCGAGGTGCTTTCCAGCGATGGATTCGATCGGATCAGCCGGCGACTCTCACACTTGGCTCTGAAAAGTTCGTTCGTGTGGCCTCGCTGCTGGAGTCGGACAGGCTAGTCTTTTACCAGAAACCTGCTTCGATCAGCAAGAACGCGTACGCACCGGACGTGAGATCGATCGACTTGTCGAAGATTTTCAATCGAGTGAGATGGATGAACAGCTGGCGACGAAGCTGATGACTTGATGTCCACTGCTCGTCTACTTCCTGCGTTTCATCTTGATCTCTATGATCATCATATCCATCAGTCTGAACTTCCTGTCGAGCAGTTATAGTTGAAAATGGTTTGCCGGTCTTTTCATCGTATGATTGAATGCTTGGAAGTGTGCATATTTTATCATGGTGATCTGATGGCCCCCTTTTTTTTTTGTTTGAACGTGCCAGTGCAAACCCCAAGAATGGGGTATTAGTATGATTGTGTTTTTTGTCCGGTTTTATTTAAAAGCTGTATACTATAGATCGAAGTTAACTTACTCACGTCCTTTTCACATAAACATGGTAGTGTGATTTAAGTGTCTTTAGACCGGATAAGATAAGACAGTGTTAGATTGTTACTATGAAATAGGATACAATTACTTTCGTAAGAAAGTATTATCCTATATGTCAGACGAATTTATTTTATTTGGAACATAAAAATGACATTTTATCTGGAACATAAGAATGACACTAGAATTGAAACTTATCATTCCACTATGTTTTAGTGGCCAAATAAACACTTAATAGTTTGTGCTTCTAGATGACATTTCAACTCTAAGGAGGCATTGCCAACAAGTTTATTTATATCGCGTTGGTTAACTACTTTACTAACCGTACCAACTCTTCTATATATATATATATATTATAGTTGAACTATGTTGTCTTTCTTTTTCTATATGTTGCTAATGGCACTTTTGCAAAGATGATAGCGAGACCTTAACTCTAGGTCTGTTGTTAGATGTAGCAGAAGCTTCAATTCAGTGACCGCCATATGTTCAGTCAGTTCAAAAGTCTCCACTAAGCTTTTGGGACAATTTAAAATAATCAATAGTATAATATCATATTAATTATTAGATAAACAGAGGAGACTGGTTTTAGTTGTTTTTCTTCGTTTCACAATACAAGTCATTTGTTTCTTTCAACTTTACTAGTTTTATAAAAATATATACTAACGATTACAACAACGAATCAGTTTTATTGAACTAACCATTAAATATATTTCAATTAATAGTGTATTTATACATCATTGATTTTCGTTAATTTCGCGGTCGAATGTACAGGGAGTGGAGAACATAAAACATTTTGGGCTTTTAGCAACATGAACACGCAAGCGAGATACGCAATTGCAGGCATCCATCCCATCCCATGCATCGCCTCTCGATCGAGCGTACCATGAGACGTCGCCGATTCATATCGGACAGTCGCTAGGTTCTTCATTCCGCGGATCAGATGAAGCCAAAGAAGTTCTCTGTAGCAGACGGTAGGTGACATCTTCTCCATCAATACAGTCATGATTCGATCTCACTTGACCTTTCTTGAGCACTATCTCCAGACATAGTACTCCCAAAAAGTTGAAGGCCGGCAATGGCAGCTCAGCTCACGTACCGGATTCACAGCCATTTCTGATGAAGTGAATGCCGATTCGAGTGTACTACAGGTTGATACGGACTAGGCCGAGACTATATTCACAGCTTAAATCTACGGATAACCAAACACCTGAATTTACTAAAGTGTTAAAATGTTATGAATTTGTATCGTGTATTCAGGTTTAGATTTAGAGATCCAAACAGGCCTTCACCATTAGTGGAACAATGGCTGTCACTCTGTCAAAGTAACTGTACATGGGCGAGCGTTTGATGTGTGGCACGCAAGCTCGAGCTGTGTTCCAGCCGGTGTGGCATGCATGTTCAGTGGAGCAGAACACGAAACCATGCCACTACTGCTGCTTCAATGGAGTGCTCGTTAATTCGGAGAAGTGAATTAATGCAGGTCGTCCTCGCTCGCCGGCGCCGCCGTATCCGGTGTCCCACCGCCGCATAACTCGTAACTCCGGCCGCCCTTGCCTCGTACAATGCAAGAAGGCACCGCACACTTTAACCATTTTACATATTCTTAAATTATAATTACCTACCCTATTGTATATAGACCATTTGATTTATTTGTTTTTCATAAGCTCAAAATATATTTCACATTACTGTTTTTTAAATAAATGAATGTCTCAAACACACACTTGTAATTATGTTCGAGGCTGACCGTTCGTTCTTAACCCAGAAGATGCTGCCGCCTGGATCATCTCAAATTCATAATCGCTATCAACTGGAGAAAGGACAGCGGCATCTCACCCAACGAAGAGCCATTAATCAACTAATTAATTCCGTCAATGGATGCATGCATCCATATATCATGTATTCGTGTGCATGCAGGTCAGGTCCACGCGATCGAGGATGCGAGGTCGCCTTAGCATTACGTTACCTCGAACGATATATATAATTGCAAATCGATTAATCTCACGTAAGTAGTCACGTGGATGAATGACTGCGTGTGATTACAGGCGGGTAGTGTAATCACGGTCAGCACTGCAACTAATAGGCCTCGCGGCCGTCGGCAAAAAAAAAAATTCAGAGTCCGGCCAGCTAGCTGAGCTGCATGCATGCAGAATTTGCAGATCTCGATAGGCGATGGCCCGGGAGACGCCGAGTCTTGTTTCTTTCCACCGTGTCGCCGGGTCACACAGCTCTTCATGTGTTCCTGCTTCGTGATCTCGTGGCCGCCGTGAGTCAAATGAGAAGCCTTAGCCAACATTCGATTAGTTATCGTTCATGCACATTCGAAACAACTTATAAAACACTCTCACGAGTCTAAAAAATGTAGAGAAACTAAAGTTATTAGCAACACCCAATGACCTAAAATCTTAACACGTAATAGTACGTCTCTCTATTCGTGTTCAAAAGAATACTCTCGGTACCCAAGTAAAAGATGAGAGCTTCAACAACAAGGTTAATGTTAGTAGATATGAGAGAATTTTCTAACAAAACAAAAACACGATCTGATTAAACAAATAATCATCCAATTTAAAGAATAAAATCATTGCACAACATAATAGATCCCATTCTACTTTACCATTAAATCAAACACACTCTAAATCTAAATCTCATCCATAAAATTTCACGTCGCATAATTCATATGGAGCCTCACATTTAACTAGTGGAACTTAGGGTGCTTGAATACGGAAGTTAAATTTTAGTCTCCGCCACATCTAATTTTTAGATACTATTTTGAAGTATTAAATATAGGCTATTTACAAAACCTATTTATAATCGGTGGATTATTTACAAGACGAATCTAATGAGTCTAATTACACCATGATTTGACAATATGATGCTACAATAAATATTTGCTAATTATAGATTATTTATGCTCAATAAATTCGTCTCACCAATTATTCTTCGAGTTTGCAATTATTTTTATAATTAATTTATATTTAGTACTTTAAATTAATGTCCAAACATCTGATATGACAAGAGCTAAAATTTAACCCAAGATCCAAACACATAACACGTAGCGATGGAACTTAGAAAACAACATCCATTAATAAAACTTATTAATTTAAAAAATAATAACAAGCAACGACATATGTATACCCCTATTTTTTAAGTAAAAATATTTTTGGACACATCCAATATTTAAACACTATTTTGGAGTATTAAATATAAACTATTTACAAAATCCATTCATAATCGGAGGATTATTCATGAGACGAAATTAATGAGTCTAATTATACCATGATTTGACAATGTGATGCTACAGTAAACATTTGCTAATTATGGATTAATTAGGCTTAAAAATTTCGTCTTGCGATTTAGTCTCAAAAATTATTTTTATAATTAATTCACGTTTAATTTTTCAAATTAATATCAAAACATCCGATATAACATAGACTAACCCGCTCAAAGCAACGGAGCGGTTTAAGCCTTTAAGGCGCTAATTACCACGCATGCTACGACTCCACTCACATGCGAGACGCACCCACGGAGCCGCTGACATGTGGTCCCACTCCCGCGTCCTGCACGGTGGGGCCGGGCTGACAGCTAGTCGGTTGAAAAAGATGAGGCTTCCCGCTTTTCTCGGTAAAAGTTTCCAGTCCTACAACAGCTGTACACAAAAAGGTACGCACCGTCCGCTCACTGACACGTGGGCCATACGTCACCGGGGCCCACACCTCCCCCACTTTTTTTTTCGAGGCTGGTTCGCCTCCGGAAAAGTGGATTTAAAACTCGCCCCACCGACGAGGCCGTGCCAGACTTTATCGCTGGTGGGGCCCAGTGTCAGTGAGACAACGTGACTCTCCCCTGGTTCAGTTTGGTGGTGGGGCCCGCATGCCGGCTCACTCATCGGTCATCGGTTCGTCACACTTATCACTCTACTCGAGCTCGCGTTTTTTTCCCTCTGTTTTTCTATTAAAAATGATGATTTGTAAGATTTAATTATGTTACCATTCGGTAAAAAATAACAAACGAGACAGTATAATATAATAATATATGAATTATGATAAAAAAATTAAAATGGTTTTTTAATTTACGAACTTTTTTTGGATGTTTTTATCCGCTTCCGCACTTGGTCTTTTCTTCCTCGCTCTCGCCGTCTCACTCCCACTCTGAGCACACAGTACTACTCTGCTGGCTGCTTCGCTCTCTCACTGGAATGGAGGCGTAGTGTGGGGGAGGGGGAGGGATAGGGACGGAGGTCACGGAGCTAGGGTTTCGGGCTGCCGCCTCCTGCTCTTCGTTCTGCGGTGAGCCGGCACTTGTTCTCAGATCCGGCGCGCCACCTACAGGCCGCCACCGCCGCCGCCGCCGTCTAGATCTGCATTGCTTTGCAGTATAGGCGTGTGTCTCTTGTGTTTCATGTGCCGATTTGAGCTTTTTTTTGGGGTGGATCGAGGTTCCTGGTCTGCGTGTGCTGCGTTGGGGGATTTACCTGCAAGATGTTTGCACGTCGGTTTGTTCTTCCTTGTTTTTGCGGGACTTAATTGATCTGTTCCTGGCTTGCTTCGCTGCGACAGTAGTAAAAAAAATAATCTTTGATGCTTGCTGCGTTTCTCTGAGTTTTGTGTGGATAAAAATCGATCTTGGTGTAGATCTGTCAGCTGATGCGCCGTCGTATTGCAGGCTCCGAGCCCTCCGGCGCGCGGAGTTTAGGCTCCAATGGGGAAGTCTCCGGCGAAGTGGATCAAGTCCGTGCTCTTCGGGAAGAAGTCATCGAGGTCCGACTCTACCAAGGCAAAGGATTCGTCGGTATGTTCTACATCTCATGTGTGACCGTGTGGGCGGCAAATACTGTGGAGTCTAGTTATTTTCAGCAACAAAGTGGAGATCTGTTGTTGTAAACAATTTATTGTTTTCCATACGCAGAAGGCCTCGAATAACAAAGGGTATGCTTCTGCTGGGAAAGAACCTGCATTTGATAGCTCCCCGGTGATATCAGAGCCAGTGCTTGTTACCCCCCACAACAATGAGGCTGTGCAGGAGGTGGGGAAGGGTGAGAATTCCAGCTTACAAGGTGAAGTGGTACGCAATGTGAATCAAGATTTGGAGAAGCAGAGTACTGTTGGGTCCGATGCATCCAACGGCCCCGAGAGGTTGAGAGAGGAGCAAGCAGCTGTCAAGGCGCAAGCTGCCTTCCGAGGCTACCTGGTAATGTTTTTATTCCTGATTTTTGTTTTACCCTGCATGCCTTTATGTAAAAGTTCCCAGTGGTGTGTAGAAAGTAGACCTCACATCAACTAAATAATCTGATGGTACCATGCAAAGTTTTTGTTTTAGAATCACGCATCCTGAATTTAGCATGATATTGCTCCAGGCGCGTCGGGCATTCCGCGCATTGAAAGGAATCATAAGACTCCAAGCTTTGATTCGTGGGCATCTTGTAAGGAGGCAAGCTGTTTCAACTCTTCGCGCAACATGGTTGATTGTGAAGTTTCAAGCTGTTGTTCGTGGTAGAAATGTCAGACTTTCTACCGATACCATTCAAGTCAACTGGAGGCTTGTCCAGCAAAAGTCTGGGGTAAAATCCTTGTTTTAATGCCCCTTTACAATCTGTTCTCTGCCATCATAGTAGTATCAAATGGAAACACCTCATGATATGTAGGTTTGTGTTGTTCTGTGTATTAAGTTTTATGCACTGACCAGTTCAATTCAAAAGCTTAAAGCTGATGAGGAAAGGCATGCAATTCACTTTATATTCCAACACTCACCCTCACTCGAGACCCCACCAAGTCTCAAGCGTGGAATAGAATGTGGTAGCTAGGATTTGAACTTGATACCTCTGGCTCTAATACCATATTAAGTTTTATGCACCAACCAATGCAACCCCAAAGCTTAAGCTGATGAGGAAAGGCGTGCAATTCACTTTATATCCCAACAATGTGAAGCTTGAATTGTCAAATAATGGTTAATCCAGGAGCACAGATTGCGTCCCTTTCATGGTCTTGGTACAGTTAGTCAAGCTATGTTTAAAGTCCCTTTTAATACTTGTTAGACAGATTAATATCATTAACCTCATAGTGTCATTTGGAAGAAAAATCTGTTGTTGATGTGAAGAACTGCAAATACAAATGTGGTCCTCACCTTAATGCTACAATGAAAGATACTTACTAGACATGCTTGATGATTGAAAGGGTTACACACTTACACTGTAGTTTACGTTCTTGTGGCACAAGAAGAAAGCAGTCAAGTAATCTCCAAGTAGCACTTCCTAGGTGGTAAAATAACTAAGACGGTAATTGCACAAACAATTCAACGGGAGTAAACAACAAAGTGCAGGTATATACCACAGTTCTGTGTTGCCTATTTTATTATTTTTTTATTAAAAAATTTGTTACTCCTCAGCCCTCGCGCTGACCAGACCACTACATTGTAAACATACTGGATTCCATAGCTTTATTAGCATTGTAAAGATGATATACCTTTATTTTCACTGGTTTTATTATAGCTTTTTCTTCACATTGGACATGGTGAGTGTCGACAACTGGTCCTGTGTTGCTTACAGTGTAGCTAGTATTGATGAGTCTATTGTCTAAATGCCATTGCTTTTGAATTGTTTGGAAAGCTTGTTAGAGCTGACAGGTTTGCCCAGGAAAGTTCTGTTAATTATATGATTCTGGCCCTTTTTGTAGGGTGGTGAACCGGACTCATGGAAGGAGAAATTGTCTTCAAATGCATTTGCTCATAAGGTATAATTTTTGTTGCTCAAAATATAGTTTTTGGATGGCTTGATGCAGAACATAAGAATCTTGATCCTATGCATTGACCTTTTAGTGCTCATTACCTATCAAATAAATATGACTCCATACATATCACTCTCTTGTTGTCTGTTATTCTGTTTACAAATATATTTTTCCTTTAGTGCTAACCTATTTTTGTGTGTAAACCTTGTAGCTTTTAGCTTCACCAATTCTGGTAGAGGCTCTCCACTTTCAATATGATGAGAGGGATCCAAATTCAGCCTTCAACTGGTTGGGGAGATGGACCATAGGTCGTGTCTGGAGACCCATCTCACATCCAAAGAGAACTGCTGTTACTGATGCCAAACCACACACAAGGAAGGCTAGTTATGCTATGGAAACAGAGTCAGGGAAGCTGAAGCGCAATTCTCGGAAAAGCTCTGCCGCTCCATTTGAGCCCTCTCAAACAGACGTGACCATGGAAACTGAAAAACCAAGACGAAACCCAAGGAAATTCACAGCCTCTCCTGCTAATCCAGTGCATGATAACCAGTTAACTGAACTTGAGAAGGTTAAACGTAATCTCAGGAAGGTAACTAATTCTATGCCTGAAGCCTCAAAAGTGTCTAGTCCTGCAACCGAGATCCCTGAACAACAAGAGGTCCAATGTGAGAAGCCACTGCAAAATGCACAGGAAGTTCCAAGTTATCCTGAGATCCAAGAACCTTACACTGGTAATCTGGTGGAAAATGTAAAGATGGATACCCTGGTATCTGATCTTCAACCTGAACCAGACGTTACTTCTCATCTAGTCACAACTGAAGAAAGTGTTGCTGAACCACCTGCTGCTGTTGCCCCTGCAGTCGAAACTATGCCGCTGCAAGATATTCACAATGAAGAAAATGCTTTAGTAAATGATATGGAACAGATGTCAAAAGAAGATCCTCTTTCTACTGAGAGCCTGAAAAGCAGCAAGAGGAGGTCTTCAATCTCAACCAAGCAAGAATATCCAGAAAATGGTTCAAAGACTTCACCAGCTGTTCCCAGCTACATGGCTGCAACACAATCTGCAAAGGCGAAATTACGTGGACAGAATTCACCTAGACTTAGTTCTGACTCAGCGGAGAAAAATGGCTTCACCCGGCGCCATTCCCTCCCATCCTCCGCTAATGGTAAGTTGAACTCACATTCGCCACGCACACAAAGGCCAACTCATGCTGGTGGCAAAGAGGGAGTGAAGGCTGACAAGTGTATGCTGTCATCTAGAGATGCAAGTGGTAAGTTGTAAATAAGATACCTTAATACTTATGTTTGCATTAGTAATTTAGTATCTATATCATGCTTCACATTATTATGCATCACACATTCACACCATTCACCCTCATATTGCTTTATTAGTAAACAACTAAACATGAAGCATCCATGCTTCTTTCACTTATGTGGGCCCTGAAACATTACTATCTCATTCTTTATTTGGGTTTGGGATGTCTACTGAGCTTAGCTTGTTTGTTCAAACTTCATAATTCTAAGAGCACACCCGTCATAACATATTCGCTCAAATAGGCAATGTAGTGAGCATTTTGTCAGTGTAACATGGGATCCAAATAGTGGGCATTTAAAGAAACAGATATATGAAACGCACAAGGGCTTCACAATGGTAGGTGTGCTGGTGGCTGGAGCTGCTTCTGTTGTCTATTCCTGTCAAATTTATCAGCCGCAGTTCTTAGGCTGTTAGCATTTTGAAAATTCACACTATAGAGCTCAAAACAAGATTTGGCAGTACAGTTTATCATCTTTTTCATATATTTTTGAACTGCAGAGAGACCAACTAAAGCTGAATGGAGACGTTGAAGATGCAATCCGCCGAACGCCGTATCTGTGGGTGGTTAGGTTTCGCAGCATTTGGCTGGATGTTGTCTGCAGTTTGATCCAATTGCTTTGCTTCCGATGTAAAAAAAGATGTTCTCCCATCCATGACAGTGAACCAGCCTTGTTGTGGTTTGTATCTGGTGCGAGTTTGACTTATTCATAGGGTTTTGCGTCCTCCTGCCGTCGTCATGTATAGCTGAAGCTTTTCCGGTTTGCTATGGTTTCCTGCGCCGAGACACCCCGCTTTTGTCAAGCATGAGAGCTGCTGATGTTAGAGAGACAACTTGGATTGAACAATATTTACCCCATTTGCACATTTGGACATCTCTTCTGCGTTTTTGATTACCATTCACCATGATCCATCCGCTCGATGCTCGTGTCTTCTTCCCCTGCCTGCTTCCTTCTCTTGTGCAAGCTTGTCGTCATGGAGTTGCAGGCTTGCAGCTCGCATGAGGCCCGAGGAAGGTCACCTGCAGCTTGATGGTGGGTTCGACGGCCGCTTGCCTTGCCGATGCTGCTATGCGCCACCGGCGGGTGCGGGTCTGTCCGGCGGCGTGAGTTCGGCGGTGTTGAGGTCCGCGGCGGCAGATCGCCGGGGTTGTGCAGAAAATTTGAATGAAACAGTTCAAATTTCAAACTGTGTAATTTCACTACCTAAACGGACTTTGCTAATTCCTAATCTGCACAGCTATTAGATATCGGGCCTATTTGAGGAGTTTGATTTAGAAAAACATATGAAAATTTGAAGAAGTTAATGTTTTATACATTCTTAGTTACAATTCATTTTCAGATTTTGTAGTCAAAAGAGCTTCAGATTTTAAAAATAGCTTTAAGTGCTAAAAGCTCCCAAACAGACCTAGGTCGTAGACACTATTTGAGAAGATTCCAGTAGATTCAAATGCTCTAGAATTTATAGCTTCCCAAACAATACAATTTTTTATTTAAATTATACAACTCAGTAGCTACTTAATGTAAAACAACATTTTCATATTTGGGAAAATTACTCGCATGCCATTATAATTTTCAGAAATTGCCTATATGCCACTGTCAGTGACTGTGGCGGCCCCCATCTGTCAGTGACACACCAATAGCATATTGGCAAACCGTAAAAATTGTAATGGCACAGAAAAAATTAACCTCATATTTTGGGTCGTAAGCCTATAGATGACCAAATGGGCCACCCGGCCCGAGCACGGGAAAGCCCGATTAGATTCGTGTCTGGCTCAACTGTGTAATCGAGTCATGCGGTGCCAACCCATGGGCTAGGTTGGGTTCTCAGTCCAGACACGACTCGAATGCTCCTAAAATTGAGGAGAATTGGTCCGAAAATACGCTGGTTCAAACTGATTACGGTGGTCCATGAAAAAATGAGTAAATATTTGAACTCAAGACAATAAGAATAACTTTTATGCTACAACTCATTTGTGATTTTCTTTTGTTTGAAGTTAGTGATATCCGAATAAGAGGGGCATGTAGGCTAAATTGCTATTATCGGGTTGTGTAGTGCTAACCCACGAGCTTATCCCTCGGCCCAGACACAGTCCAATGCTTCGTGCCGAGCCGACCTGACCCAGTAAAAGATGGGCCATGTCGTGCCTAAGTCAGGTTAAAATCTTCATGCCTCATACTGATCTGTGTGGGCCGGCCCATATGGCCATCTATACGTAAGTCCCGTAAAAATCATCTGTTGTAAAAACCATATCTGAACACTAGGGCTAGCAACGAGCCGAGCCGAGCCGGCTCGGGGTTCGTCTCGGATAAGCTCGCTTCTGAGTAAGCCGAGCCAGGCTCGGCTCGGCCAGAAAACGAGCTCAAAATCTGGCTTGGCTCAGGCTACGCCGAGCCACGAGCCGGCTCGGCTCGGCTCGTGACTATGCTCTCTTCTCTTCTTCTACCGCCCAATGCCCACTGAAACCGGTGAGGATGGAGGTGGCGATGGTTGACGGAGTGGGGAACCGATGAGGGGCGACGACGGGCTTCACTAGGTGGCGACGTGGGCTCCTGCTTCCCGACGAGGGGCAACGATGGGCAACGAGGGCCGCAGTTGAGGAGCGAATGGGGATAGAGGCCGATGGGAGTCGGGAGTTGCTTGGGACAGATTGGGTGGCCACCGACGGGGGCAGCGAGATCGCTAGGGCGGCGGCTACCTGGGCGAGTTGACGGTGATGAGCACGGGGTCATCGGGGGCGGCGGCTAAGCGATAGGATCACCGGGGGCGGCAGCTAGGCGACACTAGGGCGATGGAGATCGCCGGCTGTCGAGGGAATGACAAGATAATCAGAGGGATAGAAAGGAAATGAGGAATAAATTGCAGGAGCAAGGAAGTAAGATCGCAGGGAGATATACTTGTGCTCCTTTGGCCAAGCCAGCTCGCGAGCCGGCTCGACTCGGCTCGGTTGCCAAGTGAGCCAGAATGGCCGGCTCGAGTTCAGCTCGAAAAGCAAACGAGCTGAGCTGGTTCACGAGTCTCGAGCCAAACTGCCACCCCTACTGAACACCATCTTTTTACTCAAGAAAGAAGGCAAAATCCAGTTGCTATTTACCACACGGTGCACTTGGCACCAACAAAAGTTTTTTCCTTGGCAACAATTTTCATTGGCAGCTTCTTTCTCCTCAAGAAAAGGCCAGGAGGGGTCCATCGACATCCAACGGCGAGGGCAAGCGCGAGCGCAAATCTGATCCGTCCATCTCGCATCCCTTCGCCCCAGCCTCCAGTCCAATAAATAGAGGCCCCGCCCTCCCCTTCCCCAGACACGGTCACACCCCTCCAACTCATCCCTCCAAAATCAAATCCCCTTTTCGCATTTCTTCCCCACTTCTCGCGGCGGCCGCCGCCTCGCCCTCCTCCTCCTCTCTCTGCCATGGCTGCTGCTCCCACGGGCCCCGGGCTCTACACCGAGATCGGAAAGAAGGCTAAAGGTCGGGGTGCTATCCTCTTGTTTTGTTGCGGGTTTTTTGCCCCCTTTGCTTGGGTTGTTTTTTCGGGGGTTTGATTTCTGGGTGTTGGTTTGAGCATCTGAGTTGCTAACGCTGGTCCTTGCTGGTGGGGTTTGCAGATCTCCTGTACAAGGATTACCACACGGACCAGAAGTTTACGCTCACCACATACGCCCCGAATGGAGCTGTGAGTCCACTTGACGTCTTCGTTCTGACTGTTCTTCTGAACTTGTCTTGTTCCCTGTCTTCTAGTTGGTTTGGCCTAGCTGTGAGTAGATGTTTGCTGGTGCCTGTAGTACTTTGGTGAGCAGTGTATTAGACTTTAGGACCGTGTTGCGGAGGTCCGTGCATATGGCTTGGTTTAGTTTCCGTGGCGAGATTTTGTGTAGGCGTGTACTTGCATAGTTGCATGGTCGGTGGGTGGCTTAGTTTGTGTTGCGTTCGTTGTTACTGATTTTGCAGTTATCAATTATGTGTATTTTCCAGTGGTTTATTAGTTTAATTAGTCGTCATTTAAGACTTACGAGTGTTTTTTCCTGTCTAATTATTGGCATATTATAGCTGTGGATGGTGTTTTTACGCTCAGCACGCAGACAGTAAATTAGGTGTGTTTAAGGTTGTTTCTACTTGAGTATTGTATTATCATGTAGGCTGTAGCTGAATGAGTCGTGAATCTGTAGTGGTTTATTATCTGCAAATGCTGGTGAAGACATGTACCCCAAATATTTCCGTCTTTGAACTCTATATGGCTCAGATTTATTTACTTCTAATGCTATTTGGAAGCTATTTCTTGCATCGATGCTGGTTTCCTTACCGGTCACTACCACATTGATATCACACGCCACAAATCTATGCAAGTGATATGCAGTCAGTGGTTAGGACTATTTAGAATACGTTAATTTTTTCTACTGTGAACTGTGGATGAACTTATTTATGTGTCACAATGTAGTATGTAACCTCTGTAGTCAGTACATGATTGTACTGATGTACTGTAGTTCTCATGATCATGTGTTACTCCGTAGTATATATGTACATAGGTACATATATGTATCATATTATATTGTAGATTGAGTGTTTTCATGGCCATGTGTTATTTGCCTTGCAGAACTTGTTTATTGTTTTTTATGAGATCACATAGGCTCACTATGTTTACATATGCCATGTTAGTACATTTTTCACTTCTGCCTAGTGCTGCATATTCAGTATGTTCTCTTGGTTATTTTACCTTTATCATATCTGATGATGCTGAATATAATGTTTTCAACTGTCATGTGTCATGCTGTAACTGCTTAGAATAATCTAGTACATATAGATCATTACTTGTATCTGTTATGATGCTTCCTTGTTGGTCTCCTTTTGTTAAAATTCTACAATTGTAGCACTGAATGTCCCAAGACTATAATATGGCTGCTTCTGTATTGTCTAGGCAATCACTCTTGCAAGCACAAAGAAAAATGATGCTATCTTTAGTGAAATCCAGAGCCAGCTGAAGAAAAAGAACGTGACTGTGGATGTGAAAGCAACTTCAGATTCAAATGCATGTTCTTCTCCTTGCGTTACTTGTCTACCATGTCTTCACTAATTTCACATGTCTGAATTTAAGGCTGCTATTTAATGTACCAGTGACTGATTAATTATCCCTTTTGCCAGTTGATAACTACATTCACAATTCATGAGCTGGGGACACCAGGCTTGAAGGGAATTTTTTGCATTCCTTTCCCCTACCAAAACTCTGCAAAGGTACACGCTATTTATTTTCTAGCTTGTGCGATATGTTGGATCAAAATTTTAATCCTGAATATTCTCTGTCTCTGTGTGGTTTCAGGCTGAACTCCAGTACTTGCATGCCCACGCTGGCCTGAATGCTAGTGTTGGCCTGAATGCAAATCCCTTGTTAGCCTTTCTGGTGTATTTGGAACCGGGGCTTTTGCTGTTGGTGCTGATGTCTCATTTGATACTGCATCCGGGGACTTCACCAAGTACAATGCTGGATTGAGCCACACTACTAAAGATCTCACTGCTGCACTGATTCTGTAAGCAGTTTCTTCCAATGCGTTTGTGTATTAACACTTTGCTCATATTTGTATCGTTTCTGCCCTTTACCTGTTGTTTAATCCTACAAGTCCCAGGTCATCCGCAGTACTTTGTGTGGACTTCTCAGCCAGTTTGCTTAGTATCTTGTGTCAACTATATGCTACTTTGGACTTGTTCGTGCAACAATTGCCGCAATAAATGTGCACTCCTAACATGCTCATATTTTTGGTACTAACGCAGAGTGAATTTCAATTTCAGGAACAACAAGGGGGACAGCCTTGCTGCTTCCTACTACCACAAAGTGAATGGAACCACTGCCGTTGGAGCAGAGCTGGCTCACCGCTTCTCGAACAATGACAACACACTCACCTTTGGGACACAGCACGCCCTGGATGAACTCACCACCGTCAAGGCGCGCTTAAACAACTACGGCTTGGCCAGCGCACTCGTCCAGCATGAGTGGAGGCCCAAGTCGCTCATCACCATCTCCACTGAGGTTGATACCAAGGCCATTGACAATAGCTCCAAGATCGGGCTGTCCCTGGTCCTCAAGCCTTGAGCCCACCTGCTGCTTTGTGGCTTAGGATGCTAGCTTTTGATATCAGCAGCTCAAGTTCATCGAACAAAGCTTGGACAAACTTGTAATAGGGCTTAACTTTGACTGCCGCCTGTAGCCTGTTCTAGACTACATGAGGACTTCTGTTACCGGTTCTTTCTGGTTATTTGCGGGCATATTGATGGGAAATCATGCCCTGAAATCTGAATGTCAAACTCTTGGGTGACATTTGGTCGCCTACTCATGTTCACCCTCTGAATCCTATGTTTTATGAGATAATTTCTTGTATTCAACTCAATATTACTCGTGCTTGGCAACTTCTTGATTCACCGTGAAGTGAACTGCATGAGTTTTACCTGTAACCTATTTGTTCTCTGGTCCTAATGGTTAATGCCAACACAGTGCTGAGGCGGCGGCGGCGGCGGCTGCTGATCTCTCTCTCTCTCTCTCCCCGTCGTTCAATGTAATGTATAGAAGGTGCCAGTGGGCACATTAAGCTTTGTTCTGGAACATGTCGAAGGGAAAAGTAACCGGTGAAAATTAAGGCTATTTGCAGTTGCAGCAACTGCATGCTTGTAAAAGAGTAAATCCAGCATTACATGGGCTCCCAGCACTTCACTGTCCCAGATTATGTTAGACATCCAGGAAGATGGCATAACATCGGGGTGGTGGCGCAGTTGGCTAGCGCGTATGTCTCATAGCTTGTTTGAGTTATCCTGAGGTCGAGAGTTCGAGCCTCTCTCACCCCAAAATGGTTGCCAACTGAGTAATGAGGAAAATTCTCTGTGACAAATTGGGTCGTCACTTGTCCATCTGATTGCCAGATGCTAAGAGCTAGTCTGAACTCAGTTAAATTTTTTTGCACTTATTTTGGGATTTTTTCCGCATACATTTCCCCCTCTCTTTTGGATTAAGCTCCGGACTCTCCTCTTGGCCCTTATTTTGGGAAATTTTTTGGTGGCAATACCAGTGCGTGGTTGCGTGCAGACTGAAGACTACATACATAATCCTGTTTAAATGCATCTTGGCATCTACAACCATTTCATGTGAAATCTTACATTTCAAACAGGTCTTTCCGACAACAGTAACTCCGCTTAGTTGGATACTTAGTGATCTCACCAGCAAAGTTAGGGTGAAAAGTAACTAAGCAAAGTTGAAGGTTGAAAAGCTAGCAAGAATTTAAAGAAGTTGAAGTTCTAAGGGAACTAATTTATTAATTTAGATTATCAATCATCTAAATCATTTGCAACTACAGGTACTGAGTCCATTAGAGTCTCCCAAACAAATTTGAGATGCTCTACAGTGACCCCCCTCGACACTGTCTGATCAAAATTCGACAGGTGCCAAAGAGAAGCTTTGAGCATGATAGGACCCACCCTCGAGCAGTCGGAGGGGGCTCTCGCACGGATGACAACTACAGAAAGGAGTCGGGGTAGGAGCCAGATCCCCCTATTAGCAAACTGACATGAGCTCAGAACACTGAGCACAAGTCCGCATAGAACATTGCAAGCACAGTTCCCCAAAACCAAATCCTGCCATTTATTATGTTCTCGGGGTCGATAAAACACCTGAATGAATGAGGCAAATTATTCAGAAAAAACCTTCGAATGGTATCTCGTGCGGCCCGTCGGTTTCTCTCCCATTATTCCCAGTGAAAGTTCTTTTTCTACAAGCTAGCTAGCCTTGACATAGTATTATGTAGCTGAAGGCAGTGACCAGTTCTTAGGTATGGGCCCAATGTCGTATACGATCTCCCTATGGCAAGACCAAACGAGCTTGATGGCTTCTGGAGTTCCGATCCCTGCACCTCTTGGATCACCAGCAGGTCCAAACCTGGATTACAGAAACAAGAGGGTGCTAAATTGTTCTCTGTGATAAACCGATTGTGATAGGGCCCGGTTTCTAATCTTAGCTCACCAGTGGTTCTGTGGAGCACCCGTAGTCCTCGCTCGAATTCCAGCATATGTCGTCCCGTTAACTGATCTTCCAAGTACTTCCTAAAAAAACCAAAGAGTGTCAGATAAGTCACCATGCCATGCTGAGGGGATTCGAGTGTTTGATTATTGATGACAAAAGCTGCGTGGATATTGTGAAGTATCGGTACAGGATGATGACTTGACAAATGTGAAGTATCGATGGCAGAAATGAAGAGTTTCGAGATAATCAACCAGAGTCCAGATATGGACGCAACACAACAAACATGAACACCAACTTGCCTGCAGGAATAAAGGGTCATTTGAAACTACTGCAGCTGTCAGATGCGCGTTCATCCTTTCACAGGCTTCTAATACCATTTCAAGTTGATCCTCAGAATATTCTGTAACCACCTGCATTATGAACTCAGAATGTGTCCATGTATCGCAGTGACAACAATCCCAAAAGAAATTTTACATAAAACCAATTAGAGTTAGTAGATTACATCAACTACTATTGAAACTTAGTGTGTGCATACACATGCAAAATCACTCACTAATTGCTAGTAGACCATGTATAATAAAGCACAGTATTCTTTTAGAAAAAAAGTCCATCTTACTCTTGAACTATTTGTTGTGGCCCAGAACCTCCTAAACTATTTTTTGGCTTATTTTATCCCCTAAACTAATGAAAACATCTCACTTTATTCTCTAATGATATTCTCTTTTTGTTTCTTTCTATGCAGGTCGTAATTTACACTGGAATCTTCTGAGACGATAGATTACATTACATCCTATGTCTCAATACTTTTCTGGATTTTTTTACTGTTTCCATAGGTTGAAAACACCTCAGACTGATTTAAATATCGAGATTTAAAACCACATGGAATCTGTCATGAAAAAATTCGAAAATATTTTTGAACCTAGGTTATGTTGTCATCGGTGTCTCTACAAAATCTCAGCTTAAAATACAGCTTGTATAAAGAGAAAAAAAAAGAGATAAATATCACTAAGAAGTAAAGTGAGCTGTTTTCAATAATTTAGTGTGTAAAATGAACCAAAAAATAATTTAGGGGGATTAAGTGATCAGATGAAATAATTCAAAGGAGTAAAATGGATATTTTTCTATTCTTTTACTATACCATAACCATGGGTCTATCCATCTATGCAGAAGAAGACTAGCAGTAAGTTAACAAAAGTCGTGTCACAAGGATGGCAGGTTACCATTAAGTAAATTTGAATTCTTATCATGATAAGAAAACCACTGCATCAAGAATCGCTTACCTGGAAAGGACCAAAGATCTCCTTTGTCACAAGCTCAAAGTTGTCGCTTTTAAGGATTTCTGATAGAGGAACAAATACAGCAGTTGGCTTGAAGGCACCATATATTTCAGGGATAGAGTGGTTCTCCAAAGGTTCTCCACCAAACAAAATCTTTGATCCTGGTATTTTCAGAAGGTTGTTCATGTGCTCTATCATGCTTGCTGTTGTGACCTGAATATTCAGAAAGAAAGCAATGTGATTAACTTCATGGAGAAACTAGAACCACAATATTGTGCATCTATTTGTGCAACCATATGAATAAATTAATAAGCAAAAAAAGTGTCAAATGGATCCAATCTTCCATTTATCTTATATGTTGACCATTTGGTGGGACACGTGTTTTGCAAGGACAAGTTCCAGTGAGTTCTTCTAGACATTATTTGATGACTTGATTGGACCTAGTAGCCCACTAGCCCACTATGTTATGGACAGGGGGTCGGGACACGTTAGAAGAGGGAATATGCCGTAGATTATACTCAAAGGAGGTCTCCGGCCGTGGCCCTGGACCCCGCCGGCGCGCCGGAGTCGCTATGGCTGCGACGGCGCACCAGAAGGGCAGGGGTCGGCTGGAGCAAGAAACAATCTTTGGCTGCCTTCCCTCTATGCTAGGCTCCTGTTTATATAGAGCTAGATGCAACCGAATTCTAGGAAATAAAAGCTACAACAGAATTTTCCTACTAACAGAATTTTAATACTAATCATGGGTCTCCTGGGCCTTCTTCTTGCGCCGGCCATAGGGAACCCCATACATCACATCTCTCCCTCCCTGGACAAGCAGCTCGTCCTCGAGCTGGAATTCGGGAAATTGTTCCCGGAAATCCTCCAATGTTACCCAAGCTGTTTCTGACGCCGGCGCGCCCTTCCAGCATACCAGTAGTTCTCTTTTACCCCGGGCTAGTCTTCCTTTCAGTACTTTCTCTGGCTCAACCATCACTTTGCCATGTTGTAAAGGTGGTAGCACTGGTGGATGAATAGGAGGCGTCCCATAAAAAGGCTTGAGTAATCCCACATGAAACACATCATGAATGCGTGCATCTGCTGGCAACTCGAGTTTGTAGGCCACGTCTCCTACGCGTGCAGCCACTTTGTATGGCCCAAAGAATTTTGGTCCCAACTTACTGCGGCCCCGAACTTGTAAGAAGGCTGGTGCCCGGTGCAAAAGACGAAGCCAAACCCATTGGCCGGGCTGGAACTCCAATTGTCGATGGCTCTTGTCATAAATAGCCTTGTAATGTTGCTGGGCTTGGTCAAGTCGGTCCCTTACCTCTGCCAGGAACTCATCTCTTTCCTTCATTGCTTTATCTACTGCTGGCAAACGGGCATCCCCCGGCGCATAGGAACGGATGGATGGTGGAGCCCTGCCGTAGACCACCTGAAAAGGGGACGTTTGTAGAGCCTGCTGGTAGGAGGAATTATAACAAAATTCTGCCCAAGGCAACCACTCCAACCAGTTCCTGGGACGATCCCCTGTCAGACACCTTAGATACATTGTGATAATTTTGTTAGTTGCTTCTGATTGGCCGTCGGATTGGGGATGAAATGCTGAGGTTAGATGAAGCTTCACCCCTGCCAATCGGAATAACTCCCGCCAAAAGTTACTTGTAAAAACGGGATCGCGATCACTGACAATGGAAGAAGGTATCCCATGCAGGCGTACAATCTCTGAAAAAAATACCCGGGCCACAGATGTCGCCGTATATGGATGAGCCAAGGGAATGAAGTGGACTGCTTTGGAAAACCTATCCACCACTGTCAATATGACCGACTTGCCGTTAACCCGTGGAAGTGCCTCCACAAAATCCATTGCTATGTCCTCCCATATAGATGTCGGTACTCCCAAGGGCTGAAGCAACCCCCCAGGCCTCAAATGCTCTGTCTTATTGCGTTGACATATCTCACAGGCGCGCACAAACTCCTGCACCACCGCCCGATCTCTGGGAAAGTGAAAATCAGCACGTAGGCGATGCAGTGTTTTGTGGACGCCTTCATGCCTTGTATTATGTACCATCTCCAGAATTGTTGCCTGTAAGCTTGATGAAGGATCAATGAATATTTTACCCTTGTATAAAATCAAATCATCCACCACTGACCATTCTACTGGCTTTGCACCTCCTCGAATTTCTTCCCTCAGAGTAGACAGTGTTGTAGAATCACTGATCTCTTGTCGAATTGTATTAAACAGCTCAAACTGAGGTGCCGACAGTGCCCTTGCTTCTGCTTCATGCTCGTCTCGGCGAGATAGGGCATCTGCGGCGCCATTTAAACTGCCCGGCTTGTATTCCACCACAAAGTCAAAACCCAGCAATTTGCTCACCCATTGGTGTTGTGGAATCGTCGTAAGGCGCTGATCGAGGAGGAATCGGAGGCTCCGATGGTCGGTGCGGACTAGGAAACGCCGACCCCAAAGATACGGCCGCCAATGTCGTACTGCCTGTACGAGGCCGATGAGCTCGCGCTCATATGCTGCAAGCTTGGCTTGTCTCGGGGCTATTGGTCTGCTGTAGAATGCTATTGCCCCAGCACCTTGATGAAGTACTGCCCCAAATCCTGAGCCGGAGGCATCACACTCTACAATGAATTCTTTGTCAAAATCTGGTAACTGCAATATTGGAGCTTCTGTGAGTGCTTTCTGGAGCTTGTGGAAAGCCCCTTCTGCCTCTGTTCCCCAGCGGAAGCCCTCTTTCTTTAGTAGCGTCGTCAGTGGGGCGGCGACGATCCCGAAGTCCTTGATGAACCGGCGATAGTACCCCGCCAGACCCAAGAATCCCCGTACTGCTCGTGTCGACCTGGGCGCTGGCCAGTCCAGAACGGCCTTGACCTTTTGGCGATCCATGGCCACCCCTTCCTCCGATATGGTATGGCCCAGATAGGCCACAGATTGTTGCCCGAACGCGCACTTCGATTTCTTCAGACGAAGTTGCTGTTCCTGCAAGGTGCGAAAAACAGCACGAACATGGCGGAGGTGATCCGCCCATGAGGAACTGTAAATCAGAATATCATCAAAAAAAACAAGGACAAACCGACGAAGGAAGGGTAGTAGTATGGTGTTCATCAGTGCTTGAAACGTGGCGGGGGCGTTCGTGAGACCGAACGGCATCACCATAAATTCAAATAGCCCCTGATGTGTGCGGAACGCCGTCTTTTCTATGTCTCCCTCGTGCATCAACACCTGGTGATATCCAGATCTCATGTCTAGTTTGGTGAAGTACTTGGCGCCGCGCGGTTCGTCAAGGAGTTCCTCTACCACCGGAATGGGGAACTTGTCTTTGATTGTGGCGTCATTGAGTGCGCGGTAGTCGACGCAGAATCTCCAGGTGCCGTCATGTTTGCGGATCAGCAGCGCCGGGGAAGAGAATGCGGATGTGCTCGGTCGTATGACGCCGAGGCGGAGCATATCGTCACATTGGCGTTCCAATTCATCTTTCTGGGCGTGGGCGTAACGGTAGGGACGTACTGCTACTGCGCCGACGCCTGGTTTGAGGCGAATATGGTGGCAAATGTGTCTCTGCGGCGGTAGTCCCTGGGGTTCCTCAAACAGGCCAGTGAACTCCTCGAATAAAGATGTCATGAGGCTGTCCTCCCTGCCCGAGATAATTGACAATTCTGGACCAGGAGTAGCATCAACTCCATGCCACCGAATGCGTTTGTCGCCAATTTTGAATGCCATGGTATGCCTTGCAAAGTCCCACAGGATAGGTCCTAGCGTCCTGAGCCACTGGATGCCAAGGACCATGTCATAATCACCGAGGGCAAGGGCATATAGGTCGACATGGAACTCTTCTCCATCAATCTGCATTGTTTGTTGTTTGATCCGGCCCGGCGAAGTCACACGCTCTTCGTTGGCTATTGTTACCGACAAACTTGGTACTGCCTGTAATTTAATGCCTGCCCGATCTGCCATTTGTAGGTCTATGAAATTATGAGATGATCCCGAGTCAAGTAATGCCACCGCCACTGCGTCCCCAATGGATACGATGATCTTCATGGTCTGGAAGTCCTTGGCGCGTATACCAGTGACTGCGTGCAGCGATATGCTTGGCTCAGGAGGGTGGCCTGTCATGGCATGGCATTCTGTCCCACCCTCCAATTCCTCTTCTGAATCATCGGCTTGGAGAATTTCCAAGAGAAACAGCTTCTTGCAGCGATGTCCGGGCGCGTACTTCTCATCACAATTGAAACATAGACCGTCTGCCCGGCGTTGAGCGAGCTCTTCTGGTGTCAAACGGCGGCGAGGCAGTGTAGATGACAGGGCTGTGTTCTTGGCTGTTCTTGGCGCAACCGATGATGCCGATGCCGCCATTTGTCCTGTAGACGTGTTCCTGGTCATGGGGGCTGCCCCTGAAGCCTGCCCCGATGTTCTTTCCCCATGGCTGCCTGCTGGAACCGCCGATTCCAGGGACAAACGCTGTTCGTAGGCGCGGGCCAGCATTATTGCATCGTCCAGGGTTGCCGGTTGGTGGAGGGCCACATCTGTCTTCAAGGGATTTACTAAGCCTGCCGTATAAATTTGTATGAGCTGCTGTTCGGTGAGGTCGGCGTCGCGGCAGGCGAAGGAATAGAATCGTTCGGTGTACTCCTCCACCGAGCCTGTGCGACGCAGCAACATTAATTCGCCCACCGGACTGTTTGTCATGGGCGGGCCGAATCGCTGCAGCACCAATTGCGCGAAGCGGCGCCAAGATGGCGTGCCGGAGGTGAGCTCCAACCGCGCGTACCAGAGCTGGGCTGCCCCGGTGAGGTGCATGGCAGCGTACCAAACGCGGCGACGTTTCGGCGTGTTCTGTCCACGGAAAAAGGTCTCGCAGCGGTTCAGCCATGGCAGGGGGTCTTCTTTCCCGTCGAAAGATGGGAACTCCAAGCGAACACGAGGATGGAATCTGCTGTCCAATGCATCTTCCTCCTCGTCATAATGCCCGCGTCCCTGTTCTTGCAGTTCTTGACGAAACCGACCCCCGGGAGGCGGCCGGTCGTTCTCCAGCGGGGGAAACGGCCCCTGCCTGGCCCGATTGATGGAGCCCTCGCCCGTGGTGTTGCCATTGTCTTCGGCGTGGGGCCTGCCCTCGCGCTGCGCATTTTCTGCGCGCAGAATTGCGAGGTTGAGGGCCCTCACCTGTTCTTGATTTTCAAACGCCGACGATTGCAGCGCCACCACCTTGGATGGGAGCGTGGCTAGCTGTTCTGCCACCGGCGCCAGAGGTGCCAATTTGTCCAAGGATGTCTTCAAATCGTCGATCTTGGCGGCGAGCTTCTCAATCAATTCTTTCATGCCGTCGCCGCTGCCCATGGACACGGAACCAGGAGTATCTGATACCAAATTGTTATGGACAGGGGGTCGGGACACGTTAGAAGAGGGAATATGCCGTAGATTATACTCAAAGGAGGTCTCCGGCCGTGGCCCTGGACCCCGCCGGCGCGCCGGAGTCGCTATGGCTGCGACGGCGCACCAGAAGGGCAGGGGTCGGCTGGAGCAAGAAACAATCTTTGGCTGCCTTCCCTCTATGCTAGGCTCCTGTTTATATAGAGCTAGATGCAACCGAATTCTAGGAAATAAAAGCTACAACAGAATTTTCCTACTAACAGAATTTTAATACTAATCATGGGCCTCCTGGGCCTTCTTCTTGCGCCGGCCATAGGGAACCCCATACATCACACACTAACAGGGATCATATATAATTATCCATCCCAAATTTGTTGGTCGATGATTTTTGAACAATAAAATGTTTAAATACTACCAAAAATCATACCGATACATGGAAATTATTAAAGAATAGGAAGGCTATTGATTATAGATGCTCACTCACAGTAAGGACTGGGCCAATTGTCAAGTCTTCAAGCTTCCTTCTTTCAGAAAGTATTTTCATTTTATCAAGTAGGCCACTAGAAGACCAGTTCTGCAAGTTAGAAGGAAAATTAACAAATTAAGAAGATATGAAAGCAATACAAGCTCATGATAGCTCCCAAAGCACATAGAAAAGCAATTGTCCTTTTCTTTTCTCAGGAGCACTAGACCTATTGAATTAAGGGAAAATTACTCACATGCCATTATAATTTTCAGAAATTGCCTACATGCCACTGTCAGTGACTGTGGCGGCCCCCATCTGGCAGTGACACAACGATGGCATTTTGGCAAACCGTAAAAATCGTAATGGCACAGAAAAAATTAACCCTTGAATTAAAATTATAATGATCAATATGATAAGACAGCTGATGATAAACCTAGTGTTGATCTTTGGCAAGGTACTCAATTTAGAAATACTGAAAATTATCCGCAAGTAGGTCCATAAGTAATGGATCAACCCATCAAGGAAAAAACATGCAAAATAAGTAATATGCACAGTCCAAGACTCTAGCAAAAAAGGTATATAATACCAGTATCTACTATATTACCTTGTGCATGAATAGAATGGACTGAGCAGAGCACTTCTGACCACTGCAAGCATAAGCATCCTGGTCACAAACCCATGAAATGTAATCGACCTAATTGGTTATCACATCAGAAAAGCATCTCAGGTCAGCTTGGCAGATACACATCGATTATGGACATGGTACGAAGGACTGAAAAAAATGACTCCAAACCTCTTGAACATCTGGACCAAGAACTTTCCAATCAAATCCAGCATCTTCCAACTTGATTTTTCCTTTCAAATCAGCAGCCAATTTCTCTGCTATACGTGAGCTCCCAGTGAAAAGGGTCATTTTGGGATTTGCCTAAAAGAGATCATATTAAGAAGAAATTCAGCCATGAAATTAGTGCTACTAGTAGGACAGCAAAAGTGCAAACTCACTTCATATAGAATTAGTTTTTATTGTTTTTGGCACTGAATGGAAAAGCAACAGATGGATCTTTTTGTTATGAATTAAAGTGTCATGGCCTCAGATTATGGGCTGAAGGGCCTGGCCCGCCTGTGAACAGTACCGCTGGTACTGTAGCTGCGGGATTAGTTAAAGTGCAGGTTAATTAAAGAGTCCAGGTGGTTAGGGAGTCAATCTACAAGTACTTAATTAAAGAGTA
This sequence comes from Zizania palustris, assembly GCA_019279435.1. Classification (NCBI taxonomy): domain Eukaryota; kingdom Viridiplantae; phylum Streptophyta; class Magnoliopsida; order Poales; family Poaceae; genus Zizania; species Zizania palustris. Next base: position 52,448,899 of record JAAALK010000082.1, on the reverse strand, counting down.
CAGGTGGTTAGGAAGTCTAAGTAGTCAAAGTTAGTTATGGAAGTTTGTTAGAGTTGTATTAGATTAGATCGGTCTTGTGCCTATATAAACAAGACCGATGTCTAGAGGGAGTTGTCGAGTATTCAGTTTGGCTATTGCCTTCTTGTATCCCTGCCTCTTCGCCGCGTTGCCGCGACGAAGAGGTCCAGGCCCTCGACCAACTACCTCGTTTCCTTATCAATTAAGAAGTTTAGTTCCTTCTAATCCCCCCAAAATCCCTGCCGGTGACATAAAGGATGTATCAAACCCCGATAAAGATTAGATGAACTGCACAATAGTGGTGTTTATAGTAACATGATGAGCAACATATCTGTTCAAATATGGAACTTATGAGGATCATGAGAAAAAGTAGGTATTTTAGGAAACAAATCCAGTAAGTGCAAGTCAAATGTATTATATGAAAGCAACTATCAGTGAAAATGCATCCATGCTATACTATCTGAAACGGCATGTTCCTTACAGTAAATCATAGGATAACCATTCATACCTCTAACAGAAGCTTGTTCATCGTGATACCATCGGAATTTATGAAGTCCAGATCCTCTGCAGGCATCCCACATGCAAGAAGCAACCTGAGCATTTGTTCCATCACAATGCTAACTTTGCTATCAACTTTGAGTACAGGTTTATTTCCCATATACAATGCTCCCATTACTTGCAGTAGGGGAATCTCGAATGGGAAATTGAATGGTGTGATAATTGCAACCTGGTCCAAATTAAAATTTTTGAGCTAAAATGTTACAAGAAAATAAACTGGCTTTGCTGAATAGCTAAACATTCAAATACATTATCAGAGTACTCACCGGACCATATGGCCAGCGGTAACCATTACTGCTTTGTCCAAGATGATTGCCAGGTACAGCAAATGATCGAGCCAGAAAACGTACCTGTTATACAAGAGAAAGAATCAGTGTGAATGATGAGAAGATATAACTGGGAGGTTCTCTCAATCTGCAAAATGGAGCATTTTGCAAGCTCCTTGGTAATGAAGCACTCTTTCATCACAGTACTGAGTCTACAACGACGAACAACAGTGGTAATTGTTAGAGATAACAGATTATCTGCATGTAACAGATTATATTGCCTATATAAATAAATCTCCCCCCACCTGTTTGGGTGTGCGGGGTTCCTTTCATGGTATCAGTTTTTCTGTTCCTGGCCCTCTTCTTCCGCGTCTTCCTCCAAGGAGCGCCCCGCACCGGCTTCCTCTGCTTCCGCATCTTCCTCCCAGGAGCGCCCCCCCCACGCCGGCTTCTTCGTCTCGTCCAGCTTCCGCGCGGGCGCCACCGCCGCAGCCACGGAGGACGATTTCTTGTTCACTTTCTGGATCGCGGCCCGCACATCCGTGCCGACCCGCTCCAGTCCCGCCGGCTCCGTCGTCTCGTCCAGCTTCCGCGCGGGCGCCACCCCCGCCGTCCTCCTCACGCTTCTTCTGGGCCTCCTCCGGCTCGTCGCGGGGATCTGCGCGGCGACGAGCGGCTGCGCCAGGTCCTGCGCCTTGGTGGCGATCCCCCATCGCGCTCTGCACCAGCTGCACCGCGGACCTCCTCGTCGCTCTGCACCGGGTGCACCGCGGACCTCCTCGTCGCGCCACCGCCGGCTTCTTCGTCGGGCCGACTTCTTCCTGCGCGTGCGCCTCTGCATCTCGCATCGCCGGCTTCTCCGTCGCACCACCGACTCCAAGCCGTGCAGCCGGCTTCCCGCCGTGGAACTTCGCCGACCTCCCTCTCCTGTCGCGCTCCGCATCGGCTTCTTGACTGCGGCAATGACAGAATCCTCGGCGGCCTCCACTGCTTCTGACATCCTGGGCGCCCTGGGGGAAGCCTTGGCTCCCCCCCATCCTCCTGCCGTTCCCCCCTATCCTCCTGCTACCCTGGGGGAAGGCTTGGCCCCTTCTGTTTTTGCTGCCTATGCCTCTGTTAATGTGAAGCAACATGTCCCTATTGCTCTCAGCCTCGAGCGCCCTAACTTTTCTAAGTGGAAGGCCTTCTTCACCGCCCTCTGCGCAAAGTATGGACTGCTCGGCCACATTGATGGCACGGAGGCCGCCCGCCCGGCTGATCCTGCATGGTCTCAGCCCGACGCATGCATTCGCGGTTGGATGTATGGCTCAATCGAAGACGCTGTTCTTGATCTTGCTATGGAGCCTGACCAAGATGCGCGTGCTCTATACGTCTCCATTGCAAATCTGTTTGAGGCAAATAAAGAACCACGCGCTGTTGTTCTTCAGCACGAGTTCCACAATTTGTCCCAGGGTGACCTTTCCGTTGATGCCTACGCCCAGAAGATGAAGCGCACTGCTGACGCCCTTCGGGAGGTTGGCCACACCATCCCCCCCGCGCAGCTTGTGCTGAACCTCCTGCGTGGCCTCAACTCCCGCTTCGCCCACACCGCTGATATCATCGCCAATTCGTCACCACTTCCTGATTTTACATCAGCCACTAATATGCTACGCGTCAAAGAACTTCGCCTCGGCTCTGAGGGGAAAGAGGCCTCTGCCTCAGCTCTTGCCGCATCCTCCAACCCCTCCTGCACGTCTACATCTTGCCAGAATTCATCAACTACCACCCCTCGCGGGAACGATGGCAAAGGAAAGGGAGGCAAGGGCAAGGGTGGCCGTGGCAGAGGCGAACGTGGCGGTGGTGGGCGTAACCAGCAGCCTGGCGGCAATTTCGCCGGACCCGGTGGGCGTCAAGGGTTTCGTCCATCTGGTCCTTGGGTTTGCTACAACCCTTGGGGACCTCCGTGGCCTTCCCAGCAGCAGCAGAACTGGGGTGCACAGCAGAACTGGGGTGCACAGCAAAACTGGGGTGCACATGCGCCCCCTCCACAGGCTCACACTGCTTTCGTGCCACCTCAATTTTCTACCGCCGGTGTTCCCCCCACGTTCGTGTCTCCAGGAGGCTGGGATTCGACCAGTCTGATTGCTGCCCTCAACCAGATGGCGGTTCAGGGTGGGTCCCCCTGGGTCATGGACAGCAGAGCGACATCCCACATGTCCTCCAATGACGGTATACTTCTTTCCCGTCATCCGTCACCACCGTATTTCATAACGGTTGGTAACGGCCAGTCTATTCCCGTTCTTAGTCGTGGCACCTCCATCATTCACATTGCTGATCGTCCTTTTCATCTTGATAATGTTCTTGTCGCCCCACAACTCACTCGTAATCTGTTATCTGTTCGACAGTTTACCCGCGACAATAACTGTTCAATTGAGTTTGACGCTTCTGGTTTTTCTGTTAAGGATCTCCAGACCAAGACGGTCCTCCTGCGGTGCAATAGCCATGGCGACCTCTACACCATCCCGCACCACATGCCACCTCGCTGTCATGTTGCCGTCGTCACTCCGGAGCTGTGGCACGCTCGTCTTGGTCATCCCGCACCCGCCATCGTCAACACTCTTCATAGGCTATCTGCTATTCAGTGTAAAAGAGCAGCCCGCCGCATTTGTCACCCCTGCCAGCTAGGCAAACATGCTAGGCTCCCCTTTGCTAGTTCAGCCTCTAGTACATCTGTACCTTTTGAACTTGTTCACTGCGATGTCTGGACCTCTCCTGTTTCAAGCATCTCCGGTTATAAATACTATCTTGTGTTGGTTGATGATCATACTCATTTCTGTTGGACGTTTCCCCTTCGACATAAATCTGGGGTGCATGAGCTTCTTGTTCAGTTTGTCGCCTATACTCACACACAGTTCAACCTCCCTGTGCGATGCTTTCAAGCGGACAACGGTCGCGAGTTCATCAACACTGCCACCGCCGCTTTTCTTGCTGACCGAGGCATCTTGCTTCGGTCCTCATGCCCGCACACATCCGCCCAGAATGGCAAGGCCGAGCGGATGCTTCGCACACTGAACAACACCATCCGCACGCTTCTGATTCATGCCGCCATGCCCCCGCCCTACTGGGTCGAAGCTCTCTCCACTGCCGTGTTTTTGCTCAACCGGCGGCCCTCAACGTCCATACGTAATGGTATTCCCTATCACCTCCTATACCGCAAAATGCCAGACTATTCAATCCTTCGGGTTTTTGGTTGTCTTTGCTATCCGAACCTTAGTGCCACGACGACCCACAAATTGTCTCCTCGCTCCACAGCATGTGTCTTTCTGGGTTACCCTCCTTCCCAGAAGGGCTATCGGTGCCTTGATCTCTCGACTCGCAAGATCATCATCTCTCGTCATGTCGTGTTTGATGAGACTCACTTTCCATTTGCAGCCTCCAAGCCTCGCTCGGATTCTCTTGATTTTCTGTTGCAGGACATTTTACCGGCACCTCCATCGTCTTTATCAGACATCGAGCACATAGTCGCACCTGCCCCGGCTACATCCGATGATACCGACGATCCTGTCGAGTTGGATCCGACCATTCTGTGGAATGGTGCCACCTTCCGGATGCCCCAAGAGCCACGACAGGTCGCCCCAGCTCCATCGACTCCGGCACCTTCGCCACCTACAGTTGAACAGCGCCGCTATGGCATCCATTACAGTCGTCGGCCGCAGCCTGTGGCACCGCTGGCCCCTGAGCCGATGGCACAGGAGGCCCCGGCTCCTGAGCCTCCTGCACGGGAGACTCGCTCTCAGACAGGCTCGCTGCCACCACCAATGCAGCGTTATGGCTTCACTGCGGCGGTCTCCAGCTTAGCCTCACCGCTACCAGGCAACACTCGAGCCGCACTCGCTGATACAAATTGGCGCGCGGCAATGACAGACGAATATAAGGCACTCATAGACAATGACACGTGGCGCCTTGTTCCTCGACCACCACATGCGAACGTTATCACTGGCAAGTGGGTTTTCAAGCACAAGTATCATGCCGATGGCTCTCTGGCTCGTCATAAAGCCAGATGGGTCGTTCGCGGTTTTTCACAGCAGTATGGCATCGACTACGACGAGACCTTCAGTCCGGTTGTCAAACCGGCCACCATTCGAGTCGTCCTCAGTATTGCCGTCTCTCGCTCCTGGCCGATTCATCAACTGGACGTAAAGAACGCCTTCCTTCATGGCCATCTGACCGAGACGGTCTATTGTCAGCGGCCGACAGGTTTCGTTGACCCGGCTGCCCCTGATCACGTCTGTCTCCTGCAGAAGTCTCTCTACGGGCTCAAGCAGGCGCCCAGGGCATGGCACCAGCGGTTTTCTGCTTTTGTACAGCAGTCCGGCTTCACTGCCTCGACCTCTGACACGTCTCTCTTTGTCTACAGGAAAGGCACCGACATCGCCTACCTGCTGCTCTATGTCGACGACATCATACTGACGGCTTCATCGACCTCACTCCTTCGTCGCATCAACGATCTTCTTCACTCGGAGTTCGCCATGACAGATCTTGGGGACCTTCATCACTTCCTCGGGATTTCTGTCACACGCTCCGATGATGGCCTCCTCCTCTCACAGCGTCAGTATGCTGTGGACCTCCTCCAGCGCGCTGGCATGGCTGAGTGCCACTCTACATCAACACCTGTGGATACTCAAGCCAAGCTATCTGCTACGGACGGTGCTCCGGTGGCTGATGCCACTCAGTACCGCAGTCTTGCCGGTGGTCTACAATATCTCACATTGACTCGTACGGATCTTGCCTATGCAGTTCAACAAGTGTGCCTCTTCATGCACGATCCACGAGAGCCTCATCTCGCGATGCTCAAGCGTATTTTACGATATGTCAAGGGCACTCTCTCCTTCGGTCTACATATTGGTACAGGCAGCATTGCTAGTCTGACCGCCTACTCTGATGCTGATTGGGCTGGTTGCCCAGACTCTCGGCGCTCCACTTCAGGCTACTGCGTCTTCCTCGGCGACTCCTTGGTCTCTTGGTCCTCCAAACGACAGACTACGGTCTCTCGTTCGAGCGCGGAGGCTGAGTATCGTGCTGTTGCGCACGCAGTGGCTGAGACCTGCTGGCTTCGTCAATTGCTTCAAGAGCTTCACGCACCCATCTCTTCGGCGACGATCGTTTACTGCGACAACGTCAGCGCTGTCTACATGACCGCCAATCCAGTCCATCATCGCCGCACAAAGCATATTGAGATTGATATTCACTTTGTGCGTGAGAAGGTTGCTTTGGGCCAGGTCCGGGTGCTTCATGTTCCATCAGCTTATCAGTTCGCGGACATCATGACAAAAGGGTTGCCTATACAGTTATTCACTGATTTTAGGTCCAGTCTTTGTGTTCGTGACACTCCCGCTTAGACTGAGGGAGGGTGTTAGAGATAACAGATTATCTGCATGTAACAGATTATATTGCCTATATAAATAAATCTCCCCCCACCTGTTTGGGTGTGCGGGGTTCCTTTCAGTAATAAAAGAATTCATAGAGTTATATGCCTGTATCTTAGTACTTGTGAACATGCAAATGAAGGAACTGAACTGCAGATCATACTGCATACAGATTGAAGAAAATGGTGATTTCACTTACCTGATCTCCACAGAAGTTCTCCAAGAATTTTTGAGAGACTTGAACTTCTGCAAGAGCTTGTTGATAGCTCTTTGGACATACCCTTTGGATAAGTTTAGCAAAGAAATCTGAAACCTGTCGATTGCCAATGACATAATCAGCAACTAAAAGCAATAGATGAGGAAAGCAGCTCTTATTTTTTCTTCTCTGATCAACATGAGTTAATTTTGCAGCTCATATCCATCTATGCACAGCTAGGGTCACCTAAAAATTTTGTTGAAAGAAAAAGGAAGTTGAACTAGTTTGACAATGACATACCACAGGTTGACCGAGCATGTGTGCAGCTTTTGTAGATATATCTCCATACATGAGATACCTGCGTATTAAAGATACCAAAATTCATCGAGGCATACATGAATACTGCTGTTACTCACCACTGCCAGTCAGTATAAGTTTAACTACAGTACATGGTTTTGGCTCTATACCATTTTTGCTATTCCAGAGAAAAAATTGTTACTGTGTAAAGCATGTTGTCTGCTATCAGCAATATATGTTACATATTAAGATAAGACCACACGTAAATAATAGGAAACACTTTTGAAATGTTATATTATTATATTTCAACAATAATTAGTATTTTGGAATAAAACTAATGATCACAGTTGGATAAAGGTGATTCTGAAAAATAAAGACATCAATAATTTGTGGCTATGTGGAGTATAAATTTAGTGTGCGGATCACTTAGCTTTGGGAGTAAGGGTCAAATTTGCAAGAACAGTAACAAACTTATTAATGTAGTACATAGCAAAAACTTCAGTGGCCATGGCCCATGGGTAAAATAAACCTTTGTAAAGAGTTTTCTGATGAGAAAAGAAGAACAGATAAGTGGACCGGGTAAATAAGCTAAGTTGGCCTTGAAACATGGATTCATAAACAACACAGACATCCAAAAGAAGAAAAAAACAGAATAGGCAAACCATAAAATGCGTAGTACAAGAAAACGGCACAGACCTCTCTGGAGCTCTAAGTGGGTTGTGCAGTCCATGCTTTGGGCAATTAGATAAACTCTTTACAAATGGCTGCACCACAAAAAATAAATGCAAATTGCCTGAGGACACACTTAGAGCAGATAGCAGATTCACAATAATATCAGGCAAGTTTAACCAAAGTCTGTAATTTGCATGCAAGTCGAGGGAAGTTCTTTGAGCAGAGTAATCTGAGGGAAATTGGTAACAGTTAAATGTACATGAATTGATCTTGTTTTTAGATAATGGGGAAATAATAAGAGAAGTATCCATAAGAAACTAAGCACCATACCTTTATCTCTGCTTCCTGAACCTCAGCAACTTTGATAATTTTTTCACCATTTAAAGGATCAACTATCCAATTCCAGTTAGCAGACGTTGTCCAACTACCCTGCACTGAACTTAACCCTATCAATGGTCTGATCAGATCTTAATTTATCAAGCATTTGAATGTCCATCCTAAAACAACATCTAGCATTTCCATCGTGAACATTTAACAATATCACGCAAGGGCTACAGAACATGTTTTTGGAGCAGCTATTGAGATAGACTAGATATCATTGGCAGGTTTTAGCTCAGCAGAAATTAGATCCAATTGTTCCTGTAGCCAGAGACCTTTACCTGCAAGAGTACATGTGCAATTGCTCTGAAAATTCACCAGCAAGGTGTGGCATCTCAACCATAACATAACTCTCTAGAAAGTATTGCCAAAGAACAAAAGGGGCATGGCATTTCATATTTCAAATCAGACACACTGTAAAACATCTTCTTATGTTAAATTACTTTCACGCACCTTAACCATGACAACTAATTGCGTACTGCCAGGTATGGATCAGTTTTGCATCATCAGAAGCAATGAAGCATTAACGAATAACATCCACCAGATTTAATGTGTACATAACAAAAAAAAACAGTAAGCAGGGCCTCATATGGGAGCTTTCTTACCAAAATTCTGCACTTCCGCCGGGTTCGAACCTGAAATCTCCTGAGGAGACACCGTCGCAAATGGGGGCGTGTGCAACCACCTGAATCAATAGTTCAATACCCAAACAACGGATCTCAGACCAAAGTAGCCATATCATCTACAGGTTTCGTGCGGTGCACTCGTGCAGGGCGCAATATTAACGGCCCAACGCACTCCCCCACGACTCCGATTACCACGAACGGATCGCATTCACCATTCGCTCCCAAAATCGCGAAACCGCACAGCGAGCAGCTCGAGCACCCCCGCGGGAAACTTGGGCAGATGACCCAAAAGTACCCAACGGTGCCAAACTTCCTTGGACGATACACGCGCGCGCCATTCACGGTAACATTCCACGCAAACAGATCAGAGGAGGAGGTATAGCCAGATACCTGGAAACCGACGCGATGGGACCGGACCGCTGGACGGCAGCGGCGGCTAGGCGCCGCCGGGTAAGATGAAGGCTCATGTGGGCTGTGTGCCCCGCTCGATCGGCGAGGGCGCGGCGGACCGGCGGTGGAGCGGAGTGGCGTCCTCACCTCGCTCTCCTCTCCTCCCCACGCTCCACTTTGCTGCGTTGGTATCCTTTATATTTTTTTACGTTTCTGTCTGATTTTTCAGAAACGTAAAGTTTTTTACACAAAATTTGTACATTCGTATAAAATACAGAAATTAAAAAACTAAAATATAAAAATATATATTTTTTTCTTTTTCTTCTTTTTCTTCTTTCTCACTTTCTTTCTAAATAATAGTCTCGTGTAGTTAGTTGGGTGCGTGCAGGGCATGCGGACGGATGGATGGACATCTAGCCGTTTTATATTAATTAAGATATTCAAATTATGATATAGATAAAAATTAATACTTTTATATACGACATATCGAATATAAATACGACTACGAAAACTATATAGTAGAAAACAAATATTCTCAAAATATATAAATTTATTAAATTACAAAATATTTCAAAAGCTAATATAGATCGAATATAAATATAAATACGGATATATTTTTAATTTTAAAAAACCTTCTGTTTCTAACCAGAAAATCTTTTTTCTTTTATTTTCTATTTTCTCCCTTCCTCTTTTAAATTTCTAGAGTAGAAGAGAATCCAGAAGGATCGGACCCGGGCCGTCCCGGCCACCGGACCGCAGTGAAAGCTGGGCCTTTCAATCAATTTCTAGTATAGAAAATGCATACAATTAAATTAACAAACGTATATAAAATAAATTTGAGATACAAAATACTAATTTTTTACTAGTAGTAACCAGGCCGATTTAGTGATAACTCTCTGCCGATGGTTAGCAAAAAAAACACATTTACATTCGTGGAAAAGTCTTGGTATGTATATGGCCGCAATTGCCAGGAATTTTAGCATTAGGAGGCGCAAATCAGAGACTCTTCGTGCTAAACGTATATTGGCATCAGAGAACTCAGGTATATCCGTATAAATCTGTCTCAATCTTTGTATTTTTTTGTCTAGTTACGTTCTTCGTGTCTTGACACATGATCTTTAAATAAGATGACACATGATCTTTAAATAAGATTTTAAGATCGGATCCCGGTAGGATTATTAAAAAACAAAAAAACAGGATTTGTGTTTCGGAGGCAATTTTCTACCCAGTAACTTAGACGTTCAAGACTATGAAATTTTTTAGCGAATCTAACTACCTATATGCAAAATTCATAGTTTTGTGTAGTTTTTTAAAAATCCAAAGGTCTTTGCATGCCAGGCGGTTGGAGGCGTGCATACATGCAGCCAGGGCGGGGGCAGGGGCGTGGGAAGAATAGTGCGGATGGAATCCGCGGACGAAGTCCGCGCTTTATATTAGTAGAGATGTTCTTGGGTACATTTCTGTTCAAAAAAACTAATTCCAGACTGCATGAACCTTTTGAACCCTACTTTGTAAGCTGAAGGTTTGTGCCACAGATCCACACAAAATGAACTGACATGGACCACAAATTATTCAGTGTCACTAAAGTTTCATAGTTTTGTACAACTTTAGGTGAAGATGATAAGCAATTTGTTTTTATCATAGAGTGATTGAGGACACCAGTGCATGATGCAATATCTCATTTATAAATAACACCAGAAACTGAATCAAGCAAATACCGTACTGTACCACATAAATGTATCTCTAACATCTAGCCTCTAGTTCATGTTATATATGGACAACTAATAGCCTCAAGTTAGTACTTAGTACTGATATATTTCATGTAGCACCAGCAAAAAAATAAGGTGGGCAAGAATATGATACAAGGGGAGAACACTTTGATGCTTCTTGCTCCAGACAAGTAGTGAACAAAACAACAGTTTTGTTTCACTGGATGGTCCTGCTTGAGCATGTATCATCTGCAGGACCTGATGATCAGAGAAAAAAAGAATAACTGAATCAGCATTCGATTCTTTCTCTAAAAACGATGCTCAACTGGCTGTTTCTCCCACTAAATAAGACTGAAGTTGGGTTAGGAATACAAATATCACATTACCATATAAGCAAAGAAACATTTAAAGAGTATCACTTTAAGCTGCAATGCTTGGTATAAAATTTTACTTTTATCTATACCTCTATTAGAACCTGCAGATCGGAAGGCCCTATAGAACACATCTAATACTATATAGTAAATAATCTTGCAATGCCAATGCTGATACTGTCATTAGCAAGAAAACAAACTTTTCAACGAGAGAATTTAGAGATGAAATACTACTCTAGGAGGGTGGAAACTGAAAAAGCCAGAAACCACAACCACTCAGTACTTACAATCTCACGTTGAACTTGTTAAATTTGTAGATGATGGCCGGAATCACCAAAAATAATGCATATTCTCGGAATTTCTTCTGTACACTGTAGCACTTATTTCGTACTGAGTGTAGCATCAGTACCTGTCAGAAGGAAACAAAGAGCTAAGCTAGAAATAAAAGGATGATGTTATAGTTGATAACCTTAGAGGCCACAAAATGGCAATTGTTTGTATTTTTATGTAAAAGTATGAACTATCAAAAGTATTTTAGAATATTTCTTCTCTATAAAATTTCTTTGCAATTCCAGTTTGCTCAAGATTGAACCTGAAAATACTAGGTGTTAGCATCGTATGCATGTGATTCAACAAAGTCATTCAGATGTAGCTATGTCAAACCTGCATCATCTCATTGCATTGAAAAGAAAAAAATGGATATGGACACCAGTACACCACAAACATACTGAAGGCTGGCCAAGGGCAAATGTAGGTAGGTCAGAGCAATAGAGCATGTAAAAGATGGCTTTGATTTTGAATAATGGGAAACAGGTAGAAATTCAAAAGGCTAACTAAGGATGCACTCTGTGGAAAATAATTGGTTTGTCTGTTTCTCAACTTTGTAAACTCCATAATTACATCAATGAAGTGCATGAATTTATGCAAAACAACTGTTTGAGCAACTGTAATTTATGATTCTAGTTCACACTCAGTCACTCATTGAACATATGATTATATGAATAATCATCTAAAGTATTTTTTACGATACAAGGTATTGGTAAATGCGTATGCTTAGGCACTGTCAAAGGTATAAAACTTAAGTTCATTAACTCACATGAACGATCTTAAGGTGATGTTTCAGACCACTTCCCTCTCTCTTTGGAATATTTGAGGAGAGTAGGCATCCCCTGGCCCCTGCATGAAAGAAACTGCATCAATGACTTGTTCACCATACTTCAGAATTTGGAATCAAGTGCCATTAAAATATGAGATAATTTTATTCTAACCTGGTTAACATCCTTGATCTATTATTCCATGCATTTAAGCATCCAATGTTTCAAGAAACTTCAAAGCAGCATTTCATTTCCTTAAAGATGGTGTAAGCATCATCATGTAAATGCAAAGAGATTGAGTTTGATGGTCGCAGGAAGTGCATCATGTGAAGTTCATAAATTCGACAAGTGGATGTGGGGAATTACTGATTGAACTCTGATGAGGCAAACTTATAATTTGTTTTCTCACATGTCTTTCCAATATGTGAACATGACAGTTCAGTTTTGCTGCATAAGAAACAACGGATCCAATAGTTCTCATACTGCACTATAGTCTGTCAAGGAGGAAAGCCGAGTGCTGGTGCAACACCAGAACATCTCATTAACTGTGCATTAACAAATCCTGCATCCTTTGTCTTTAAATGACTATCATCAGTGAAGACAAGCAAGACAAATTGGTCAGATTTAATGCTGTTCTCCTGTAACAATGTAAACAACTTAACAGGTTCACCTCCATTTTCCTGAATTTCTGCATTTTTATGATTTAGCAAAAGATTGCTTCCATTGCACTTGTCAATCTTCCAATCCCCTCCGATAGAATTGGTCCTAAGATCATGCCCAATCACAGAAGCAGCACTAATGTAAATCTTCCGCACATCATTAAAAGTCTCGTGGTCTTTCTTTTTTTCCAATGTGATCAATCCTACTTCTTCAAGTGTGCTTCTCATATCTCTTTGTTCTGAAGAGGAATTATCTACCATACACTGTTCTGGAGCCAAAGTTTCTTGAGAATTTCTTTTTGATTCCACCCAACCTTCAGATTTTTTGTACATTCCAACAAGTGCAGTTGCCACGTATACATCAGAAATTAGGCCCATCTTTATAATGGAGGCATGCAGCTGCCTTCCCAAATGAATATCACACAGATCAGCACACCCTCTCAAGATTCTTGCAAAGGTAACACGGTTTGCACGCAACCCACTGTGTTGCATCTTGCAGAACAGTTGAAGAGCTTCGTCACCACATCTATTTTGAATGTAACCCAGCATTAACATTGCATATGAATTCATGTTCCAACTCCTCATGCTATGAAAAAACCTACAAGCATTAGCAATGCACCCACACTTGACATAGAGGTCTATGATAGCATTTCCAACAATGACATCCAAGTATTCAGAACCAATCTTCACAAGATAGCCATGGATCTGCTCACCAGCCTCCTTTGCTCCTATATCAGCACAAGCTCCAAGAACAGTTGAGAAGGTGAAATGATCAGGATGCAGACCGGCATGATATTCTCTGCAGAAGAGTAGAAGAGCCTTCCATGGAAGGAAATTCCAGCGGAATCCAGAGATCATGGCATTGATTGTGACTAAATTTCGTGGAAACAATGTGTTAGAGAATAACTGAGCAGCACCCTCAATGTGATGGCATTTTGCATACATGTTTACTAGGGATGCACTGATGAAATCAACAAAAATTAGCCCAAGTTTAAGAGCTAAAGAGTGAATCTGTTCTCCCTTGTACATGTCTTCAAGTCCTGTGCATGCATTTATGATATTAGCAACACAATGCTGATCTAATGGTTCTCCAGAGTTTCGTAACTCTAAAAAATAATTAAAGGCTTTTTCATATTGTAGGTTCTTGACACAGCCTGCCATGACTGCAGTCCATGATATGACATCTCGTGATTGCATAGTTTTGAAGATTGATTCAGCATGAATCAGTGATCCAACTTCAGAGTATATTGATATAAGAGCATTGCTAACATTAATGTAAGAGAAATTTCCAGTTCTGAAAGTATAAGCATGTATTTGTTGAACTTCCTCTTTGGTATGACAAATATCTAGCACAGTAACCAAATCTCCTTCCCTTAAATTGAGACCTGAAGAAAGAAGATCTTCTGCAAGTATCACTGCATCACCCTGACAACCATTTGAGTGATAACCTGAGATGGCCAAAGAATACAAAGACACATCATGTCTTCTAACTGCAGCAACAAGCTTTTTGATGTACAGAGTCTCACCTGCCTTTGCAGCTGACTTTATCAATTCAGACACAACAAAACAGTCTCTTCCCAACCCCACTTTAAGTGCATAAACATGAATGTTCCTACAAAGTACAAATGCTCCCAGAATAGCGGCGACGCTAGCAACTACCCTCAGTGTCACCACATCCATTGCCATGCCAACTAGATGCATATCCTGACAGAGCTCCACAGCCTCCATGAAACAGTTATTGTCAACAAAACCTGAAATCATTGCATTCCAAGCAACTGAGCTCTTCACTGGAATTTCATTGAACATCCTGAACGAATAGCCAACATTGCCACATTTCGCATACATATCAACGAATCCAACCTCTACGAACCTATCAGCGCCCAATCCAGACTTGACCACCAACCCATGCACCATGAGCCCTTGCTCTATGACACCAGACCAGGCACAGGCATTCAGTACTGATGAGATAACGAACTGGTTTGGCTTCACCTCAGATGACAAGAGTTCCTTGAACAGCCGAATGGCCTCGAAGCAGCGCCCGAGGCTGGCGTGGGCGGCAATGACGGTACACCAGGTCACGACGTCCCTGTTAGACATTTCGTCGAACAAGTGACGACAGGCAGCCATGGAGCCTCCTTTGGCATAAGTGTCAATCAGGATGTTGGATACGAGAGACTCGGATGCAAACCCACGCTTAAGAACGTGTCCGTGGACGGCGGCCGCGCCCGCCGCGAGTGCGTCGCTCGCGCAGCGCCGCAGGAGGCGCACGTAGAGACGCGCCTCGGAGGACGGGAAGAGGAGCTCTATAGGACCCACGATCTCCAGCACTGCGGATACTGTTCCATGCGCCCTGCCGCCTCGGGCACCGGAGGCGGAGGCGGAGGCGGAGGCGGCGGCGGCGGAAGAGAGGAGCCTCGATGGGGTGGCCTTGGAGGAAAGTGCGGAATGAAAGAGTAGCAGGGGGAGAGACCGTGACATAAGATATGCGGTGGGTGGGTCGCCGGAGATGGGCGACAGTGGCGGCGGCGGAGGACGGAATCGCCACGGGCATAGTCGCCGGCGGCGGCGAGCGGGATTTGGAGCTTGGAGATGTGGACTCCAGGCTATTTGGGGAGGTTTTCCTAACTGCGAGCTAATCTCGAGCTCTTTTAAATATTTCAAATAATAATACTCCGTAATAATAACAATAGAATTTAGAAAAAATCTAACATAAACTGAATCATGATTTAGATAAAAATTAAAAATAAACTAATATTTAAAAATGAATTATGATTTAGATAGTGATCAGATCCCTAACTAACCAATTAATTAAATGAATGTCAGTGATCACTTGGTTAAGCGAATTTTAAGTAGATTAGAAAGCATAACAAGCAAGTAAGGCCATGTTTCATGTTTGAATCTACGTGACTAACAATTAGCTACTAAAATTAGATCTAAACAGTGCATCTAATAGATTGGCTAATTGTTAGTCTATTATTTCACAAGCTAGACTAATTTGAGCTGATACCAAAATTTTGACAGTATTGACTTTGCCCCGGTATGTAACACAAGTACTGTAGCAAGACTAAAATTAATTTTAATCATTTATTAGTCTAAAGTAT
The DNA here is from genome assembly GCA_019279435.1 of Zizania palustris. NCBI lineage: Eukaryota > Viridiplantae > Streptophyta > Magnoliopsida > Poales > Poaceae > Zizania > Zizania palustris. The sequence continues at coordinate 52,433,159 of JAAALK010000082.1, read as the reverse complement.
CGTATGGACTAATTTTATCCGACTAACAATTAGCTTTAGCTATAAGCTAGCTAAATATTTAATCCAATTGACTAATTTTATTTAATTTTAGTCATTTATTAGTCTAAAATATCATTTATTTAATTTTAATTGTTTATTCAAAGTATCCACTAATTTTATTCGACTAACTATTAGATTTAGCTATAAGTTAGCTAAATATTTAGTTTTAGCTATCCAAAGTTCCAAACAGACCTAAGCAATCCTTGTATACGAAGAAGGCAGCAACCAAATCAAAGCTCTGAACAAACAACACTCTCTAAACCTCTAACAACATCATGGCCTTCAAACAAGGTCGGGCACATATGACCTATTTTTAAAAAAATCTGTTATTTAAAAATCTAGTTATAGTTACAATATCATGGGACAAAAGGGTTTACAAGTAAACAACCAAACATGTGTTGAGATTGTGGGTAATAAAATATGTTTAGATTTTTGTTTTAAAAAAATTAAAGTAGACAAGAATTTGCATTCAAACTTAGCAAGTTATGTAAAAGAAGACCTTTACGCAAGGAAAGCGAGCTTTATTAGTAAATTGACCTTCTTAGAGCGTTCCGACTAAAATTTAATATAAAGACTAAAATTTAATATAAAGATTATCCTGTTAATCCTAAAAAACTAATTTGATTTCCAACAATTTCCTTATCCCTATTTTTAAATAAGGAACGAGAAATTAATTCTATATTTAGGATATATAACAACCGATTTAGGAAATGATTTAGAATGAAAATTTGTTTAGAGGTGTTGTTGGAGTGTAATTTTCCATCAAAATCTTAAATTTAGGAACCTTCGAGATGCTAAGAGCATCTCCAAAAGATGCCTTAAATTCTATTCCCTAAATTACATATAGAGATCATCCTAAACTCTATCTCATCCTAAAAATTAATTAATCTACAACAGTTTCCCTATAATTTCGATCTCTGTTTTTCAAATCCTACAAATATAGTCTATAATATATAATAATTTTGAGTAAAAGTATGATGCATTCAAATATATGTATTGTCCAACCTATAACACACATGTATGGGAAAAAATCATGTACATGTAAGAAAAAAATATGTGCAAATGGAAATAGGACTTACCAAATTAATACTATATTTGAGAGAGATAAATAGAGAGATAAATGGTGATTCAGGGAATGAATTAGGAAAGAGACTCATTTAGGGGAACTCTTTGAGCTTCATTTTTCACAAAAATACTTAAATTCAAATTTAAGTAGCTATATAGTTAATCTTTTGGAGATGCTCTAAGCTCTACAAAGACTTGCCATTACGACCCACGTGTGCAGTATGTGGGCTAGTTAGAGCATCTTCAAGAGAAGCTCTAAAGAGTTCTCTTCTCTAAATTTTTGGGACAAAATTAAAAAATATCCTCTAATAAATATTCTAAATGACTCTCAAAAATAAAAGATCCTCAAAATTAATCATTATATTCCCTACTTATAGGGAACATACTTACATACTTTATTTTGGGGACTTTATTAAAGAAAACTATTTGTATCCTCAAAATAAATCCCAAAAATTATATAAGGAATAATTTTTTAAAGTTACTCTCGAAGCTCTCTCCCGAAAAGATATCTCTAAATGCGAGGATTTGGACTTCAATTTTTTTAATTATTTTTTAACCGTATCTCCATCCTCTCCTCCCATAGTCCCGCGGCCCGTGGTCCGTGGATAACTGGAGCAGAAGAACACGAGAACTCTCGAAGCTTCCAGAATCCCGATTCTATCAGATCTCTCCTGCCCAATCCGTCCCAATTCGTCTCGCGATCTCCTCCCGGTTCCTACCAATGGCCGACAAGGAGAAAGCGGGGACGGAGGAGGAGGAGGAGTACGAGAGCGACCTCGACGACGCGCTCCTCCCGGCGGTGCGGCGACGGGCCGCGGCGAGCGACGACGAGGGGGAGGAGGAGGACGGAGGGAGGCCGTCTCCTCTCGCGAAGGCTGGATCCGACGCGGAGTCCGACGGGCAGGGCGCCGCCGAGGTGTACGATGACGAGTACGGAGATGACGACGAAGAGTACGAGGACTACGAGGAGGTGTACGAGGAGTTCGAGGAAGCGCGAGTCGGGCAGGACGGAGCGGCTGCCGAAGCGGTGGCCTCGGCGAGAGAGGAAGAGGGGGTGAAGGGGGAGGCGGAAGGTGAGGAGGCATCTGCAGCGGTGGCAGGAGAGGAGGGGAAGAAGGGGAGTGAGCCCTATGCTGTACCGACGACTGGTGCCTTCTACATGCACGATGACCGCTTCCAGGAGGCCCGTGGCCGTGGGCGACAAAGGTTCCTGCTTTTCAACCTTCACTTTGCCGTTTATATTGCTATTATTTCTATACTATGTTGCACGGATACGCGATACGGGTACGGCGATACGGATACGGCGATACGGATACGGCGATACGGATACGGCGATACGGAATTTTTAAAAAACATAAATACGGCGATACGGCGAGTATATACATATATAAAAAAATAAAATACACAAGTTAAAACATAACTTCAACAACATAACATAAGTTTAACATTATAAGATAATTTCAACTCAAGCAAAGTACTTAGTAATCAAAACAGGAGCTAGGAGGGGAGGAGAGGGCTAGCGTTGATGCGAAACCTGAGGCGGCGACGGGTGGCAGCAAGCCGGCGGTGAGCTGGCGGCAACGGGAGGGATGGGTTGGCGTTGAAACGGAAAGCTCGAGGTGAGGCGGGGTGGCGGCGATGGGCGACAGCGAGCCGGCGGCGACGGGAGGGACGGGCGGCGGTTTGTGACGGTCGGCGGCGACGGGAGGAGCTGGTAGCTAGAGACCTGGAGTGCGGCTAGGAGACTTGCTGCTGCCGGCTGGGGAGACCAGGAGAGAGATGTGTTCGGCTGGGGAGAGAGGTGTGTTAGTGAGAGATAGGGTTTGTTATTGGGCCAGACTTTTATTGGGCTGGCGAAGTATCGGAGTATCGCGGAAGTATCGGAAAAGTATCGGGAATTATTTTGATTTGTTTTTAATCTTTATTATCCGATACTCCACCGATACGCGTATCGGAGGCGTATCGGCGTATCGCCGTATCGGATACGTATCGGATACGGGAACGTGGACTTTGAGAAGTATCGGTGCATCACAGTTTCTATATATCTAGGGTATGATCTAGTCATCTAGAGTACTTGCTAGGCTACTTTACTTGCCTTTGAAACAACAGCACGAGGGCACGGAATGTTCAAGTTCGACTAATTTCATCTAAGCTCATCACAGAAATGTATCATACTAACTAGTCCTGTGGAAATGCTATAAGAGTTTAAATGTTGATATATCTGCACGGTAATGACTTAAATGTATTCCCTCTTGAAGCATGTCAACTATTGTGATTCTCTAGATTTTTTGCAGGAACAACCCTTTAAACTTGTTCATTGCAATATTAGTGTATGGTTGCTAGTTGTCTTACCTGTCTCACTGTTTTATTACGCCGTTCTGTGGTTCCACCTAATTTTTTTTACAGGATAACTAATGCTTTTGAGTAGCTAATTGAGTAATTTCCCAGCACAAACTGCATGGGTTTATAACCCTGAACTATAACTCGTAAAGGTTGTTGGACAAAAACAGTGGCAACTTCGTCTCAATTCTCAAAGAACAAAAGAATACATTGCATTTATTGTCACTTTCTTTTCTTAAAAAAGTTGTTCAACTGGTGTGCCAGCATTCCGATCTAGAATCTGGATGCTGAACCCAACTGAGCTAGACAACTTTGGTTATGTTGAGTGTGTTATCTCAATTTCAGGGAATGCCGATATAATGCTCTGTTTCATTCTCTGGATATCCATGATCAACCATGGTCTGTATTTTAATTGCTGTTACCCATGTTGACATTTCAGGAGAATGGTGAATAACAGAAAGGTGTGGAATGCTAAGGAGGAGCAAGCATGGGTTCATGACAGATTTGATGATATGAATTTGCATGATTTTCATAATGACTATGTGAGTATTATACTGTCTTATTTTTATTTATTGAACTACTGATTTATCTTTTTCTTACCAAGATGCTTTTTTTATTGAACTTCCTTTATTGAATGTACTAGACAAGAAGAAGGCCTAGAGGTCACTTTAGAGGACGTGGTGGTGGACCTAGCGGTAAAGCTCGTGGTGGTAACCATGGTAATATCAGAAGCAACAGGTCACAGATATACTACCATGGTGGTGCGAAGAATTACATATATGTTCCAAAAGAACCTCATATTTACCATGATAACTCTAAGAATGTTCAACGGGTTCTGGATGATAATAGCAAGAATAGAACTATCAAACCACCTAATCATCATGATGACAATGCCAATAACTTCAATTTTATTCCAAAAGAGTCTCACACTAACCATGGCGATGCCAAAAGTAATAGGAGTGCACTGAGAGTAGTTCGAGGAAGAGGCAGTAAACGTTACCAACCACGTTGGAGGAGTACTGCTGAGATATCTTCAGAGCATAATAATAAGTGAGTCAGTGAGTGGAATGTTTCTTATGTGCTTGTTGTGTCTTTGTTTTGACTTTTGACGTGGAACTAACTTTTTTGTTTCTCACATTTCAGATCACAGAATCCTGAAAACACTTCTTCGAATGCAAACTTGGGAAAACACCAATATCAGACTTCAAATTCTCAGCCAGAACAAGGATTACCAATGAAACAGACCATTGTTTCAAATTTGAATTCGGCTTCACCACCCTTTTACCCTTCTAGGTCACCCCATCAGGAACTCCCAGTGAGTCAGAGGGGGAATGCACAACCTAATACCACTACTAAACCCTTCTCATCCCCTGTTGGTATGGAGCATGTTTCTCCAACCCCACAATATGGTCCCCTTTTGAGAGGGAAGGGCTTTGTACCGGTTGTTGGGCATGGAAAGCTGCATGCTGAAGTTCCAATTAAGGGCATGGATCATCCTTCATTGCATTCATCTACATCATCATCAACTAGTCAATTTGCTATAGCAACTAATCGAATCACTAAAGATTTGGTTCAGTCCCCACAACCAGTTCAACAAAGATTGGTTCCATCATTTGATCAATCCACTCCAAAATTGCCTGCTCAGATGTTTGGTGCACAATTCAGTAGTAGTGATAAAGTTCCATCTTCCAAACAACCTATGTCAACAATTTCGACTGCAGGCACCGAAATTTGTGTACTTCATGGTTCCAACAAATCGAATACTAGATTGATGGTAAAGGGACAACATAGTGACCAGGGAGAAGAACCTGCATCTTTTATGTATGGTGGACCTCAAGTTCTCAGGGCTACAGGATCAATGGGCCTTACACTTGGCGACCAAAATTTCCGTGGCACCCCTGCACTGTTGCCAGGTTTGTATTGTTACTAGTGACATGGGTGAAGGGAAAGGAAATGATTCTGTTTTCTAAAGTATTACACTATTATGCTTCCATTGATATTAGTATGTGCAATAAGTGAAAATGTTTACAACAACGTTAAGCTGATTTATGAGTTTATGACCTCTACCAGTTAGATATGTCTGCCAATCAAGTGAATAAACTAATTTCAACTTGCAGTTTGATTTCTGGAAAGTAATGTTATTTTCATAAGACTGGTGCCCCATTGGAGTGAACTGAACCAAGTATCGTTTCCAGAGTCATTCCCATTCTACAATATGCCTTTAGCACTAAAGTTTAGGTGGTTATTTCCAAAACTAATGGCATAGTAATATGATACAGATACACCCATATTTCAGGTTTTCACTAAATGGAAACTAAAACAGGGAGGGTGCAGACACAGTTACTGCAGACTGTTACACTATGTTCAGTTGCTTACTATTATCTTCTTCATGTATTTTTTAATCCTGCCTGCATTATATCAATCACTGAAACCCACCTTTTCTTTTTACAGTTATGCAGTTTGGAGGCCAGCATTCAGGTGGACCTGGCATTCCTTCAATTGGCATGACTCTACCAGGATTCGTTTCTCAACAACAACTTGGTCTGAGCAATTCTGAGATGACTTGGTAATAACTATTTGGACTCCTTGAAGAATCATTTTCTTTATTTTCTCTACCTCTGATTGGTATGATGTGGTATCGTCACATGGACTCCATGTAGACGTTAGTGCACTTCTGTGGGCTCATACCTTATTTTTTGTGGGCTGTATCTGAATGAAACTAGGTTACCAATATTGACTAGTGCTTCTGGAGCTTCAGGAGCAACTTATGGTTCACCTTATATTGCTGTAGATGGCAGCTATTATCCCAGAGCTTCTGAACTTGCATCTTCATCAGTATCTTTGAGGTATGCTAGTCTAAGGTGTCATTTGGATTGGCTGAACCAGTCGGATTATCATAACACGCTTTTCAAACTCTTTAAACGGTGTGGTTTTTACAAAACTTTCTATATAAAGGTTTCTTAAAAATTAAGAATAATCCATTTCAACTTTTTAACAGTTAATACTTAATTAATCATGCTCTAGTGACATGCTCCATTTTCTGCGTCACATTCAGCTTCAGCTGAACCGTGGTCACAAATGCACCCTAATACTATAATATGATTCACATTACAAGATTTTGGATTTTGTGCACAACTTATATATACCATTGATAATTGAGATAGATAATATTAATTTGATGATGATTCATCCTCTTGTTAAATTCTGGTTTTGGCCTTGTATGGAAACTCTAGCAGGGCTAAAGGTTAGAGTTAGATTGTAACCCTAAATTAACTCTGAACTAACTCTAGTCCTTGAGGTGTATGGATGCAAGGGTTAGAGTTAGTTACTTTTTCAATCATTTGACTACTTTTCCGCTTGATTTAATGTGGCCAGACTAGTCTCGTACTCTCGTTGTGTGGCTGTGTGGGGATCCGTTGTGTGGCTGGAAATCTCTTTTTGGATGGGCCTCACACAAACTAACCCCAATTAGCACCCCTTGGAGGTGCTAATTTTTTTTGATGGGTTAGATTGAAATAGCCCAACTCTAACCCTTCTGTATGGGTATTTTGGGGTTAGTTGGGGTAAATCTAACCCAAACTAACTCTAACCCCTGGATCCATACAGGGCCTTTGAGTTAGGATCACCAACGTATTGACAACAATAATCAATATACGAATATACGATGCACTAGTTGTTAATGCCCTTACATAGCCTTAATATGAGAACACACACAACCACATATTCACCCTACCAACGTGCTAGTTGACTAGCCATATCATGACTAAAGGTTTTTGTCTAGTCTCCTGATCTGGAGAGGTTGAGGATTTTCTATTTATGTTGAATGATTGTTTTGTCACCATTTACAAGGGATCAATTTTGAATGGTGTGGGATACATTCACAATGCATGCTCCTAGCATTTCCTAGTATCCAAGTCTAATCGCACAAAATACTGTCATTGATTTCTTTCCCAGCCTTCATCACCACCCACCAACACATCATGCCAAACAGAAAAATAATGAAAAGATGAAGGGTCTACAAGTCCACCTTTTCTAGGCCAGCATTCAAGCTTCTTCCGTTCTTCGGTCATCCAAATAAGTCTTTTGATAGTAACGATTCTTGCCATTTCATATACAGGGAACCCAGTGTCCCTTCTCAGTTGAAGTCCCAAGAAATTGCCGGTAAAACAGCATCGTTCCCTTTTCATTTCCTTTGTCTTCTTGATTCTTTTTTGGTATTTCTTTCAGTTTTTTTTGTAAATTCTTCTATTTTTGTTGTAAAAATATTTTGAGGCCTTTTCCCATTTGCAGAGGCTATAAATGATGAACTTACACAACACCAACATAAATCTCGAAGGTATGTTCAAGTATATATGTGTTCTATTTGCTGTATTCGTTCAGCATATGCACTATGTGTTGACATCTTGTTACAGATATTCAGAGATGAACTTTGGCCAATGAACATAGTGATGATGGCCTCAACGAGAACTTGTCTGTTAGCTTTGGGTCTCAAGGCCTTCCTGAGTTGTTGCGACACTCACTTCGGTGCCTGATCTGTAGCACTTTGGGCTGTATCCCAAAAAGAATGCCAGGTACAGATGGCTTCTCCAATTCTTTCTGTGTTATGTTAACTGGTGGTGTTCCCTTGCCTTGACTTTTCACCCAAACCTTGATCCCTTGAGAGTAATATATGGAAAATCCTTTGGGCAATAGACATCAGGTGCATGTTGCCTTTGTTATGGACTGGCATTATGGACATAAGTATGAATGACATGCACGGAGGGAAGCAGCAACTACAGGTTGATTAGGACATATGTATCTCTAATTCTCTATCCTTAAATATCTATTTTCTATTAGAGTGCTTGATATAGTTTCTTAGTTTATTAAGTATTTCCAAGTTTGTCTCTCAGACCCTGTGTTATAAAGCCGGCCTAGTGTGTATTAGGGAGATTAAGCAATAAGAGAAATCAGAGTTTGCCAATACAAGCACTGCCGAGCAGAGCTTCTGATCGCACAGGGAGAGCCTGTCTGATCAGAGGGTGTACAACCCTATCCTATCCCATCCTTAACCGAATCTGATTCCCAGCCCAGCTGACATATTAGTCTTTCAGTTGAATTTCTTATATTTCATGTAATATGGATCGTCACTTACACTTTGTGAGCTATTACTTACAATTTGATGCCGCAGTTATATCTAACCTTTTGTGAATAAATATATGCTTAATATTTTCTAATAGAAAAGGTACTTGAATCTTAGCTTAAAGACTAATCAAACAGCATGCTCTATATTAGCCTTTGGAACCACAGGGTGTCAATTTCAATGGCAATTTCTTAATTTATCTATTTCTAAGTCCAGTGCAAAATTGTAATTTACTTTGAATCTACCCCTTTCTCCATTTGCATTGTCACATCTCATAAGTGGAATACATGTCACCTCTTTTAAATTGCATCTGATTAATCAGTGACTGGTCTCACTTTTATGCATGAAAGGATATTTTAGTAAGACTTCCCTGCCTTCAGTGGCTAGATGTTAATATTGTTCTTATAGCTCAACCTTGCGGGGCAGTTATCATGTATACTCGTGCTCTTACATGCCCTCGATGAACATTTTAGAATCACAGGATGTTGTGAATTTGTGATTTGACAAGCCATAACAGATTTGACAAATTTGGCGCTGCTCCTTTGCAGGTTTGCCAGTTGAAGGTGTCTATATCATTTGCAGTGATTATTCTGATGGGCAGTTGCTGTTGTGTTGTTAGGTATGATTTTCGGCAATTGATGCCATGCGAATTCTTAATATTGCGGTGGATGTTCTGACACTTGTTTGCCTGTTAGGTGAGATTGGCACGGTGCTCCGTCAATGCCATGTTGCTATTGCGCATCTTCACTTTGGCATGCACATATGGAGTACGTGAGGTCACGGTTCTGTAATCTCTTTTTCATGGTAAAAGAGGAGGGCCGGGGGAGTACAAGGTGTTGAGTTCGCTTGCGTGGTTATCCGTTATGACCTTTTAAAGACTTGCGATGCGATGTGCTCCCTTTGTTAAAGATATTGTCGTGATGTTAGCAAGTCATATATATTTGTTTTATGCTGGTAATTGTTTCAAGGTATGTTAGCATTCAAGAGTATATGGCTCGATATACTAGTACGATACTTGTTACTGAGTTCCTGACTTCTCCTTTGGATTGGAGGATTTTTATAGCAATTTTAGAGAAATTACATTAATTCCTGTAAAAGTCTTGTAAAATTCATGCGTTCCAACTTCCAAAGCTGGGGAGCCTGGTATCAGTCTTGAACCAGTTTACCTGCAGTAGTCTAATTAAGAAAAAGTATGTTATCGTGCTGTCTTCTTAAAAAAACAGAGTGCAAGCTGTTCAACATAGAGATGCTAAGCCTTGTTTGCATGGGCCTGGAGGCATTAATATCCAATCAAACCAAGATTCAACAAGCAGCAGGTTCTTAATAGACATGGCATGAAGCAATCATTGACAGTGCATTTATATCTACTGCGTTCTGTTTGTATGAGTTATGGCTTTTTAAAAGTGTGATTTTACTTAGCACATGGTCTTCAAAAACTTAAATTTGACCATTGGTTTCTCTTACAGTATGTTACTAGTAACTACTCCTATCAGGAAAAACTTTACTTACAGCCTTCAAATTTACCTAAAAAGATATTTCATTTATATCTTCTCAACTACTGTTGTTTCATAAATTAACAAGTTTTATTTCTTTAATAACCTTATCTACCCCTTAAAAATACTATTTTTTTATCAATAATTAGCATTGCAATAACCTTATCTACACATTAATTTATTAACTTGATCTCGAAATAAAGTCGAAGTACGCGGTCTTCTTAGGCTATTCACAATGGGGGTTTTATGGGATGTTTCATGATATTAATTACTATGTCACATCATATTTTTTGCTTACATGTCATTCAATTAATAAAGAAAGAGAAGAAAGTAGTGTTATCATCATGACATAGTGTTAATCCGTTTCTAAGACGGATGAAACGAAATAAACAACCATTGAGAGCTAAATCGTTTCATCAGAGAGGGTATTTCATGAGAGCTAGTTGCATTTAATTACACTGGTTAGCCTAGAAAATAGTGAAATGAAACTCTCTACTGAGAGAGGGTATTTCATTCAGATGTAAAGCTGACGTGATATTATAGGAAACAATGCTGTGAAAACCACTATTGTGAATAACCTTGTAAAAATGAACCGAATATTTATTTGGTCATTGGCTTGCCTCCTCTTTCGACGTTTTCGCCTTGTCTTTTGGCTTACAAGTGAGCTGCCAATGAGGCCATGACATGACAGACAGATGCATCAGGACATCAGGTCACGTTCTCTTGACATAAAATTAGTGCCAGGTAATGGTATTCATGAAATCATCATCCAGCCTATCAGCATGTACGAGATCAAAAGAACCCTTCCAGACTACAGAAATGGAAATAATTTCAACTGCAGCGCATGGACGAGAGCTCAAGCTTATTTCAAATAAATCCACGTATTAGTTTTTTTTTGTAAGGAATTACTTTATCATCGTAGCGTGCATTTACAGAGAAGCAGAGCCGTGCGTGCCGTGCCGTACCGTACACCCAACCCCTCTCGGTTTTCGTGCCGTTTCCAAATCTTCTGCAGCTGTACCGTCCCAGTGGCGTCCATTGGCCGGCCGGCCACCCATGCGGCTGGAGGGGGGGATAGCAGCAATGCAGCATGGAAACTATTGTAAATTAAAGAACACAAACACAAAAAGAGAGAATGAACAACCGCTTTATTGATTGATGTTTGTACATATTTATAGAAAATGAATGGATGCCAGTGTGAAGGGACACATCCCTTGTGAACAGACGCGTCTCTTGGTAGGAGGGTTCACACATCTCTTGATGAGATTAACCGCAACACTCCCCCTTAATCGAATCCATCATAAAGATAAATGTAGCCATTATTCCCCCCAAAAACCCTATGGGAAAAATATGAGGAATAACAATATGTAGAGTTATTGCTCAATCATATACTCCGAAGAGTTTTAAAAGCAATTATATGTCTTTGATATTTCTCTAAAAACCCTGGTAGGGAAAACTAGAAATATGACATATATTTATGTTTAATATTGTCTCATTAAAACTTTATATGAGAAACCTTGAAGAAGAAAAACTCATAGAAAGAAAAGAGAACAATATGATTATTTAATAAGGCATGGTGTGAGAGAATTCTCCCCCTCAACCTTATTTGAATATTCCTCCAAAAACCACGTGGGAAAAATAGGAAAGAATATGATATGATATGATATGTTGTTAAAACTCCTTTTAAAACCATGTAGGAAAAATAAGGAGAAAATGATACAACATATGATTTGTACTTAAAACCTTTCTATGGAAAAGTTTATATACCTTTTGTATATTCCTTATAAAAACCCTTTTTAGGGAAAATAGGAATATGGTATATATGATCTTGTGTAGATATTATCTCATTAAAAACTTTTATGAGAAAGTATATAAAACTCATAAAAGAAAAGAGTATAATACAATATATGTACAGTTTAAACCTTTAAGGAGATTCTCCCCCTAAGGCTTGCAAAATATGAAACTGTCTACATTTGTGCTATGCAAGCACTATTATCTTGAAAGATAATAATAGATGATTCAATGGAATCAATAACACAAGACTTGTATGTGATTTATCATTCTGCGATGTCATACATGTTTGCATGATGCTTCATATAATGAAATTATTTCAGAATGATTAGTGGATGTAGCCACTAAAGTTTACTATGTAAACTTCTATGGGATGGTTGTCCCATCATGTGAGAACACAAAAACCTTGTTTGAGATCTGACTTATGGGGATCTAATAAGTAGTCAGTATCTATATATCCAATTATGTTTAGATCTTGATTTCTTTATTATTGAAAGAAAATATAAAGATCTTTGGTGTTTTGGAGATATTTTTGACTCCAGTCCAATGATATTTAGTTGGATTAACACTATGTCTAGCTAGTGATTTATTTGCAAATGCGATATGAGGCCTAGTGCAATTTGCAAATTACATGAGTGTTCCAACAATGTTGAGATATGGAACCTCCAATCCTTATATCTCTTCATAAGGTCTCAATTGATCTTTCTCTAAATGTAGAGATCGAATGACCATAGGTATTTTCTGGATATATATGGTTTAGTGTATTAAAATACTCGAGTAAAGGTGTTTAAGTTGTAGACCTAAACAAAATTTGGTTTTGACCAAATCCTTTGTCTCGAATTCCGTCATTCGAATGATTGCGCTTCATCAATATCATTAGTATCGTTGATGATGTCAACATACACATATATAATGCAATATCCCAGTGAGGATTTATTGATGAATACATACGGGCAATCATCTTTATTTGAGTAGTCCTTTTTATAAGGAACTCATTGAGTCGGTTGTACCAAATTTTATCCGACTATTTCAAGTCATGTAATGACTTATTGAGTTTTACAAAATATATGCTGCATTAGTATTTGGATTCAGAATTTTGGATTCCAATGGGAACCTTTATGTCTGAATCAAGTGACTCATAGGGATTAGTCACTATGTCTATCAACTGTTTAGATAGACAATTGTACTGCCAAAGATATAATTTATCGGAAAATGATTTCACTTCTTTTTGGAGAGAATGCTTGATTGATAAATTAATTCGGGTCTCTGCGTGAATCCTTGTGCTACGAGCCTCGCCTTATGTTTCACCACATTATGGTTTTCATACCGTTTATGGATGAAAACATATTTGAAAACCCACAGGGAAGGTTTTGGAGGTGTATGTATTACTGATGATAATACTTTTCATTTGTGAGGGAGGCTAACTCTGCTTGAATTACCTCTTTTATGTGTTCCAGTCCGAGCGCGTTTTTGCACTTGACCATGGATTTTGGATCTGGACCATTTAGAGGTTTTTAGTAATTGATGCAGAGAATTACGTGTCGACAATCGTAGTCTTATGATTATATGTTTCTCCAAACTCGAGATAGATGATGAAATCTCTTACACCTTAGTTGACGTTTTTGTATTTCCCAATATGTGGACGTCATGGTGTTCCGATGTTCCAGTATCAGATATTGAGTGCACTATTGATACAGGAAATGGATGTGGTTAATCCACTTGATATTTCTCAATGCTAGGTTGAGTTGCATTTACTAGTTTAGAAGTTTTATACTTCTATTTTCTCATACGTCTACGAGAAGTGTTACCCATAGAATTTGTCTCAATTTATGATTGGACATTTAATTTCAATGGGTTCCTTTATGCTTGCAAGAAGCTTCACACTTGTAGGTAACCATACTTCTCCCCTTATCGGTTTGACTAGGGAGTTGAATAGTTTTATTTGGTACCTCTATTCTTTCTGGTATATTCCTAGCAAGGTGATAGGATTTTGTGACATTTCTGTCATTAGTAAATGTATTTGGCAGGTTATTTGCAATATGTTGCAAATTGATGATTTTCTGAATTTGAATTTCAGATTTATGAGTACGTGGATTTGAGGTGTCAATGTAATAATGTCTTTGAACATTATAATTGATTTCCTGGCATTTTTTTATTGGTACTTGAATTCTCCCCCTAATGCCTGGAAATGTACCTCATTAAATGTAGGCATACTGGGTAATAAATAGATCTTCTTGAGAGAGGTTTGAGATACATTATGATTGACAGATATTGGTATCTCAATATAGATCCCAAATTCCTGTGTATACTCATTAATGTATGCTATGGTGGTGAGAATGGTGCATTTGTAGTGCAACCAAACTTACGCAGATGGGAAATACTTAGTGAATTTCCACGTACTATTTGTAGAGGGAAGTTTGATATTCAGTTAGTTGTAACTGAATCACTTATGCAGCGTGTAAAACTATATAATCCAACATTGAGTTGGTAAATAGCAATTCTATAATGATGGTCTAATAATATGCTTAATCCTCTTTATTAAATATTCTACTTAGCCATTTTGAGTGTGAACATATAGGACAAAATTATTTGAATTCCTAGGCCTTACAATAATGATTGAAGACACGTAAGGAAAATTTTGTAATGTTGTCCATTCGAATTGATTGAATTCGATGTTCTAAGTAATGAGTTCACAACCAATAAATTTGGTATAATTGTGGTAAATACATGGTTTATGTGTATAATAGATACATATAAGATCATATAATATATGAATCTATTAAAACCATAAAATATCAGAATAGACCGATAAATGGTTGTATAGTACCATGTATGTCTTCTTGAATGTGTTCAAGAAATTTAAATGGTTTTAGATGAACTTTTAATTTGACGGCCTTAGAATTATTTTCCCTATGACACATGTGGTGCACATAAAATTTAATAATTGAGGAAATGCAATATTATTTAAATAATGACCAATAGAATTGCTAGTATTTTTTGTCATCCAATGTTAGAATGATCAGAATGTATTGACATTCTAAAAAAAATATTTGGTATGCAACATGTGGTACGGGTTTGATGAATATGTAGTATAATTATGTAGAAGAGGTGATACTTATTGAAGTATCACTTTATTATATCTGTTATTTTAGATGAAGAGAAGTGTCTCTTTTTTTTTATAGGTTTCAATATGGAAACCATTTTAACAGATATTTTTATGACTTAGTGAAGTACGAGTTGAATCTAGATAAATTGTTATCCAAGATTATAACTTGAATACTCGTAGATAGAATAATTTATGGCATTTATGTGAGCCAATAATTATTACATCGCGTCATGCGATTTTTTTAAAATATTTCCTTGTCTTTTTTTTATGAGACTTTAGAAATAATTTGTTTCACTAAGTATATAGTTTGTGGTACCATTGTCCACAAAATGCATCTCTTCCTTTATTGTACTAATTCCCGTAGAATCTATATATAAGAATTTTTGTATGAAAATTCTTTCAAATATATATAATCGTTGCATATCTAGTATGTAACAATAGTGTTTATTTGAACCAATTTCATGGTAATTTATTATCTTTAATATGAATTATCCCTCATAAATAAATAGATAGCAAAGTATCTAAATATATATTTGTATGGATCCTAATTAAAATCTCCATATAGATCATTGGTGGTATATTCCACGATCATGTTATTATGCTGAGAGATTCTCCCCCTGATGTATAGTTTAAGTGGTATTTATATCTTTCTTGGAGAGTTCTAACCACTTACAACATGTATATGGGAGATGAAGTGTGCTTCATATTTTCTCTCTTTAATGATGTGTCTATGTTCCACGGATAAGATACAAATTCACCAATTATTTAGGGTCTTATATTTCTTAGAAGTATGATTATGACTACATTGTTGTCATATTTGGACTAAGAAATTTGTTGAAGTGTCCATATGGCTTGTGATATCTCTTGTACGCTTGTATTTGCCTGATTCTACTACTAAGGTTTCGAGTCGCAAAATCGTAGTTTTAAGCAAATTTATGAACATGGTTGAACTCATCTATAGTTTTAAAGATGGTTATAATCATAGATAGTCATATAAAAGACTATTGATCTATGTGTTCATAGCGTTTTCAGAGTAAGCCATATTTTATATGAATTTCGACGCTTATTCAGACTTGAGGTCTAGGTGAATATAGTTCCTTATAATGTATAAGGCTCCAACTATGTATGTATCTAGGATAAGCTCATTATCTGGATTAAATTCAGCGAGAGCATAAAAAAAATCCGTGTGCTGATAGACTCATTGTGATGTCCATAGCCAATGTAGGAAAATTGGATTCATTATGAGTGAGATGATCAAACTCTTTTTTTTTTATGACCATTGATCCTACATGCCAATGCATAAATTTGAATATGTGAAAACAAGGAAACTTGAATTCAAACATATTATAATCTCATAAATTTGAAATAACGATAAGAAGCCATATTTACCAATATAGAGTAGACCTTTGAAAATTCATTTTTCTAATTGGATACATACATTGAGGAGTAAAAATATCCCATAGTAATACAGATGTACTACCTTGTGTATGACCAATTTTTAAGAAATGAATTTAAGTAATCTCTAAATTAGTGTAAGCCTAATTTGAATCCAAATATGAATTGACTATGCTCATGGGAGATAATCACCATATGAATAATAAGGTGTAGATCCCCTAGCAATACAAATGTATTACCTTTTGCATATAAAAAACGGATTTTACGGTAATCACCTAAAAAGGTGTAGACCTTTTATCCAAAAATTAGGATGTATATGTATTTTAAGGATAATCACTATGCAGGAGGCAGAGTGTAGATCCTATTATAGTACATGAGTACTATGTGTACATTATCATCATAAAAAATGATGTATTGGTTATTTCAATATTGAGATTAATTTGCATTAGCATGAAATATATGTATAGCTTTGAAAATAAGCTAATGGGCTATGACAATTATTTTTGCAAAAAGGGATTTTAATGTAAAGACAATTAAAAATTACCAAACACAAATGGCTTAAACACATTTGTACAATAATTAAGAACCGTACAAGTCTAAATGTAAAAAAAATACATGACTCATTTTGTACCATTTATTTAGCAGTACTAAATAATGTAAAGCATGAGGGCTAAAATGTAGAAGTAATGCTAAAAAAATTACAAAAACTGTAATTATAATTTAAGTGACAGGCCAAAATTTTATTCAACCCATTAGATTTGGGCCACGTGGGGGCATTTGGGCTATATTTTAGCCCATTTAGGTGGGGTATACAATGGCAGTTAGGGTTAGAAAAACCTAATCACCACGTATCCATCAGCCGCCGCTGCCGCCGCAGGGGTGCCGCGTGGGCGCGTGCGCGCCGACCGCTTCCTGGGCGCGTGCGCGCCGACCACCGCCTGGGCGCGCGTGGCCGCCGCCGCCTGGGCACGCGTGGCCGCCGCCGCCTGGGCGTGCGGGCCGGTTGTCGTTTGGGCGTGCGGGGCCGCCGCCTCCTAGCCGCTCGGGCCGGTCACCGCCTGGGCGTGTGGGGCCTCCGGCACCGGAGTGCGCAGGGCTGCCGCCGCCTAGGGGTCGTTTGGCTACCGCCTGGGTGTGTCCGCGCTGGCCGCCGGCATCACAGCCGCTGTTGGGGGCGTGTGGGAACACGCTTAGGGCGCGGCCGCCGTCACTTGGGCGCGCCCGCACCATGTCGCCGTCCTTGTAGCCGTCGGGGCGCTGCCCTTGCTGGGGCGCGTGGAACCGTGCCAAGGGCGCGGCCGTCGTCGCTGCGCTTCGGAGCCGGTGAGCCGGCGCCGCCGGTGACCAGGGGCGTGGTAGTAGCTGCTGCCGTCTCGGATCTGGAGTGTGCGGGTTCGTTTGGGCAGCAGTAGGTGCTTGTTCTTTGGCCACAAAGAATGGAAAAATCAAGAACAAATGATACACGGTACCTTTTTGGATTTTAGTACATGATTTGTTCATTTTTTTCGTTGATTTCGCAAGAACATTTTCTATTGTTCTTGGTTGTTTCTTTATGTTCTTGAGAGGCCGAATTCTTTGCATGTCTGTGATTTGTATATTCTTCGAGACCTATTCGTGCTCAGTGAAGAACAACAGTGCTGATAACGTATTGTAAATTAAAGAACACAAACACAAAAAGAGAGAATGAACAACCGCTTTATTGATTGATGTTTGTACATATTTATAGAAAATGAATGGATGCCAGTGTGAAGGGACACATCCCTTGTGAACAGACGCGTCTCTTGGTAGGAGGGTTCACACATCTCTTGATGAGATTAACCGCAACAGAAACGGCAGAAACATACGCGGCGATCTGTCCAATCTCAATCTGGTGTGCCGTGTGCATCACCATGCATGAATCCACTGCTCTTCGTCTTCCTTCGTTTCCTGAATTTTCAACTTCCAGGCCATTCCAGGCTAGCTAGAGCATATGAGCAATGGTCTGTTGGCGCACTGCAACATGATTGGTTACTCTTCGGCATTTTTCCTCAAGATACTGTCCTCCTTTTGTCATCGAACAAACTATAGGATTCCGGTATCAGTAGCACCATTCAGTGGTCACTAGTTAGTCAGTGGTTTTTAGAGATGAATATACAGATTTAAATAAAGCAAATAAAATCAAGCCAAAACTTGTCTATACCCAGCACTGCTGCTGTGCTGTTGGCCTGTTGCAACAACCATTACCAGGAAAACACAGCTATCCTTGGACAAAAAATGCATGTCCTTTGCTGTGACATTTGAAATGTATTTGAGCAAATATCACACTGATGGCCAAATTTGGTTCTGTGCGTATGCCCCCATTTAGCTCACCCCAGTACTCAACTACAACTACTATACTACTTACCTGGTAGGTCTACTAGCTATTGTACCAGCCCCTCATGTATTCATCTCTTGCAAGAACTATCAATGGTGTGTGACTGTGTGTGTGCCCCATGGCCCCATTGACGTTTGTACTATCACCATCATTTATCATGGACATAAATTGCTAGATCTCGGACAATCTTGGTGATAGAGAAGAGAACATCAGCTGCTCCTTTTAAAATTTGTGATCTTTTTAAATCTACCTTCAAAAAATCTTTAGGTGGACTGGAGGCATTTAGTTGAAACGTTTAGTTTTGTTTTGAACTAAAAATAAAAATCTAAATCAATTTATTTTATCATGTAATCTCTGGATCTGAGTAGGTATATATATCATAGCTGGAGTTGTGCCGAACTTGACGTGTGCGTGTGTAGCAACTTCAATTCGATCACAGAGAAGATAGATAGATAAATAGATTGAGAGGGAGAGAGAGAGAGAGAGAGAGAGAGAGACTGTATAGTGTGGATCATGAGGGCAGTGAGGAGGCTAGGCATTGGCAAGGTCATGGAGTGCTTCTCCTTCTCCTTCTTGAGCGCGGGCACCTGCCTCTGCATGCGCACGTTGGAAGACGAGGAGGAGGCGGCCATGGAGAGGAGGTCCCTGGTGCGCGACCAGCAGGTCGACCAAGTCATCAGGCTTCGCGATCTTGTCGATGGCACAAGGACACTCGGCTACCATCTAGAACCAAAGGTACCACACCTGATCGTCGTCTTCATCCTCTCTGCCTGCACCATTAATGACTGGTGTGCATTCTGTGTTCTTGCTTGGGTGGATGCAGACTGTGGAGCTCAAGGTGTCCATGCACTGCAATGGTTGCGCCAGGAAGGTTCAGAAGCACATCTCAAAGATGGAAGGTAACATGACATGATCTTTTAGCTTTCTCTGAGTAACATCTCAGCTCTGAAAAAAAACAGATTTTTTTCTCCAGACTGTTTGATGGGCAGAGAAGGATCAGTGTTATCCTCTGTCATGTAGTCTAATTAATGTCAATGCTGCTTCAATTCTAGCATCTTGAGCATGCATGGTCTCTCTGCCTTCATCCAAATTCTGGATCCTTGAGCTAACCTTAAAAGGATGGAAAATCTATAAATCCCCTCGAAATGTTCAGGCCAGGTTATCTTTCTTTTCCAGACAAACTGAACTGAACTGAACTCCAAATTTGTGCTCATATATCTCATGAACTTTTTCTTACATAAACTGCACTACCTTTAATTTTCTCATCAAGGACAAAGCTGTCATTCTTTCTTCTTTTGGATTCTGCCTTCTCCAACGTTCTCAAAAGATCAGTTCAGACTTCATCAGAGCTTGTTGCTGACCATGTAGAGCTAGGTGAGTTGAGCTCACACTATAAGTGGGACGACTGCGTCCAATATTTTTTTTGATAGAACCATAAAGAAATATTCCTCGAACAGAAATAACTTTATCATCGCAAATGAGCATGACATTTCCTGAACATTTCCTGGGGTGTACTATACAACATATGAACAGAAAATAACGTACCAACCAAGGTTGCAGACGCATGGTACGGTGAACATTAACACGGGTGCTTTTATGCATGTGTGTTTCACTGTCCTGGCACTGGCACTAGCACTGGCACTGGCATGTACTTTGGATCTTGATACTCCTCCCTGCCAGCATGCAAAACATAGGATGGATGGATCATGGATGCCAGCGAACGTGAAACAATCCCTTCACCTTTCTCCGTTTCGCCATCTGAAATCTGATTGAATAGCTAGATCTAGGCGCAGTAGTTGCTCGGATCATCCTGCCATCAACCCATGATCCTATCTATGCTCAAGACCACAGTAGCTGAAAATAAATTCGGACAGAAACTCAATCTTGATGCCGATCTCTCGTCTCTGTCACGTTTCAGAGATCTCTGACGCAGGCCGATGCATTTCAGAATTCAGAGACCCTGTAACAAATCATAATGGCTAGCTTATTTGTTTCGGCTAGCTTTTGGTATCTGTAATTATTTATATAGCCTGAAGCTGAAATAAATCATGTAGATTCTAGACTTTGATGATTTGGAAACAAACTATTTGTCCGTCTCTAATTATGAGTTTAAACTACCCTCAACTAGTACTTTAAGTTATTAGTATTACATGCAATTAATACTCTAGATAGGAGTAAAATAAAAAGATTTAGGGAGAGAAATTATAGAAGTTGAAATATTTGAGATAAATTCCGAATGATAGAAATAGTTGTATTTGGGGACAGAGGAAGTAGAATCCTGAAGCTAAAAAATATCAGGTACTCAAAATTCTTACGTACTAGATATTTAGACTATTCAGCTATTTAGACCAACCAATTAGATAATCAAACCAATTAACTATTGAGAATTCTTAGGCGAAAGAAACAACAACTCACGCTACTATAATACGCCGTATTAACTTCTCTTATCTTTGATAAAATTTTGACCGGGGCAAATCTTTACTATCTTAGCGTCCGGTCCGGCGAAAAAACTGTAGCGTGTACATCGATGAGTTCAAATTCCATCAGTCGCCGATCAAATCAGTCCAGCTCGAATGCTCGATGAGCTTTGAGCTCAGCTTGGGGCCTGAAGCATTCAGTGCAACTGTCGCATCGTTGGCGCCCTGCCCTGTCCTTCGCACGGGCCACATATCGCTCGACCGCCTCACATGCGTGTGGTTTCCCCTTGCCATGCATGCATGAATGATTGATATTTCGAACCTACACGTTTTTACATAATGTTTCGAATCACATCGAGGGAAAAAAACACCCATCTCAAAATTTCGCCCCAGATGAATTCCAGCATTCTGAAGGCGCATATAGAATCATGATCGATGTTGGTCCATTTTTTTTTTGGATTTACAACATTGATATGAAATCATATATGGTGTGAAATAGTTGGATTCTTTTCATGTGATTTGGCGGGAGAAGTTGTGATGCGTTCCTGGAGCCGAGAAATTCTTTCGTGTGCTCATCTGAGGCAGTTGTTGGTGCAGGAGTGACGTGGTTCGAGGTGGATTTGGAGAGCAAGAAGGTGGTGGTGATGGGGGACGTGACGCCATTGGAGGTGCTGCAGAGCATCTCCAAGGTGAAGCTCGCGCAGCTGTGGATGCCCACCCATCCGGCCAACATCTAGATCTCGATCGGCCGTCTCAAAGAACAAAAAAACGCCACTCGGATCTTGGAGACGGAGACGGAGACGGACGCTGCACCACCGTAATTTCTTCGCGGATTCACGTCGTCAGAGAGAACGCCGATAGATTGGAGGGAATTTTCTCTGAATCACGTGATGTTTTCATGCGGAAACCTGTGTAAATTTCATGAGATTACCGTGCTCCAGACTCTCTGTGCTGCTAGTGGCGTCTCTCGTGGGAGCTGGTGACCCGGAGGCTTGTGAAAAGGTGAACTTGTCCACTGTTTCAGGCTTTCAGCAGTGGAGAGTCTAAGGTGATTTTCTCCTTTTACCATGAGATGAATGATCCATTCTTTCTACCCACTTCTGTGTGTCTGATGGAGTTGATTTCGTACCATCATCGACACGACAAAGACAAATCGATTCTGCTGTTCTGCTTTGGGTAGGCCCGGCTGTGTCTAGTCCTGGGTCAAATACCTTTTTCTTGTCAATAAAAAGGATCATGAGGCGTCCAGGCGTTAAAAAAAATGGATTTTTCTGTCAAGTCTATTCACAATTACTTTCAAGAACAGAAAAAAGGAAACACTTGCACCAACTTCAGCTACCGGCCAGTCTTCACCAGTGCCATTTCTGCCTTGCACATAACTGTACAGGATGGAGAAAAGGGAAGCATTTCAAGCCGCGAGAAGTGTTTTGGCCTGAGCAATCTTGCTGTGCTTCTGTGGAGTATGCTTTTACATAGGCAGCGAGCCACTCCGGTGTTTATCAGATGCTGTTCTGTTGCTCATGGCATCAATGCATCATCAGGCTACTTCTGAACTGAACTGTGGTTGTCTTTTTCAGTCATGGGCTTCTGAATGCATCACAAAGCTCGGAAACGCCATGGTGATGTCCCTGAAAAAAAATCAGTGACAGGAAGTCAGGTAAGGGAAAAAAAAGAAGAACACTTGATGATTCAGGGATTCAGTGCTCACTGCAAATAAGGGAGTGACATGTTCCTCAGTGATCCTGGGTTGGCCTTGACAAAATCCTCCCATTCCTTGGGGTCTATCTTGCCATCTCCATTTGAGTCTGCTTGACTGAATGTCTGCAATCCAGAAGGAGCAGCACAGGGAGTGTCAGAAGAAAAATGAACTGAAAATTACATTTCAGAGAGTAGATGCTTAAAGAGAAGCAATTCTTGGTAATTACAGTACATTATCAACAATTGCCTCCATTGCGTTATCCGAAAGATGTATATCTGACTCATCAAGAAGTGCCAAGACCATCTCCCTGAGCTGTTTCAGTAAGCAAAACAATCTGTTGTTTCTTTTGAATGAAAGAAAGAAAAGAACTATCTGTTTACTGAAAATTCAGGGTTACTCATGAAAATTACAGGTTGCAGGTAAAGGGAATGGTTTACCTCTTCTTTCTCAATGCAGCCTGTCCCTCTTAGATCATATAGCTTGAATGCAACTGCCAAGATGATGAGAAACATAAAATTAAACAGAAATTTGTAAAAATGCATTACAACACCACTATTTCCTAAAATGATAATAGGATAAATGCACGGGACAGGAGGTAGAGCAATACATGCAATCTTTTCTGATATAGGGGCTTTCGGATGGAACACACTGAGCGACCGCACAAATTCCCCGAACTCGATCACTCCATTCCTCTTGAGATCGAACAAATCGAACACCTGCCGCAAAAGAGATTCTTTGTTGAAATGAGAAGCAAGATGATCACTTGATGACCAACTCGTGCAGATCAATCAGAGAGAGCCCCTCACCCTGTCTGCGAAGAGATTCGCCTTGCTGCTGTTCCTGAAAAGGGCGAGCTGAAACTCCTCCTGCGCGACACAAACACCAGGCTCCATGATCAGCGCGATCAGAAGGTATGCATGCTTTTTTGGACAGTTGAAGAAGATCATGGCGGCCCATATAGATGGCCATAAATGCCATTTCGGAGGTAGCTAGCTAGCTAACTCGATCTGGTAGTCTGGTTTAGGTTTCACCTTGTGGATGAGCCCGTCCTTGATGATGGAGTAGCTCATCTTGTTGTACAGCTCGTGCAGCGCCTCCACCTCGTTGACCGTGACTGCGAATCGATCAACCACAATGCGCGCAGAGGCGACGACTTTCAGCTAGCGTCAGGGACAGAAACTAAACAAGACGATTAAGCTGGAATACTCACACGAGGTTTCGGCGGCGAGGACTTCCGGCTCCTCGTACCCCGGCGTGCGCCTGAACTGCTTCGACGACGCGCAGCCCATGGATTATATTGGGGTCCGTGTCCGTCGATCGTCGAGCTGAGTTCGCCGGCGGCCGATGATCGTGCGTTCGATGCAGACGTATGTAGCCTATGACCTGAGAATTGCGGGAGAAGAGGTAGGTGACGATGGGGGGCCGGCCGGCCGGGTCGGTCGTGGAGAAGACGCTTTCTTCCTCCTCCCGCCGGCGGCCGGCTGTCCTGCTTGAGTCGGCGACACGCACGGCTCGATGGAGTCTCGGTGTCAGCTTACGCAAACTCGCGGTTGTTTTATAGGCACGTGACACGTCCAAGTCAGATTCGTCATTCGTCCATCCAAAAAAGATTGCATTTTTCCTGCGCGCGCATTCGGCAATCGTGTGGACCGCATGCAGACCCAACATTAAATAATAATATATCATATAAAATAAAACAGGATATAATAAATATATGTGTCCAGATTATCCAGATTAATTCGTAATACATGAATCTGACATAGACATAGATCTGATTCCAACCTATAGAATTAAATTATTGTAATAAAGTAGCACTGTATAAATTAATATAAAAAATGGCAATCGCGCTCGCGAGTCCACACGATGACGGTGCGGCGCCTGTGCTCCGTGCTCGTGCTCCCCAGCAGCTTGCGGCTTCGGTACGTATGTGCGCGCGCCGAGGGAGTGGCTCGCTTCGCAAGCCGACAAATTTACCGGATATTTTACAAACGGTTTATACGTTGCCCTAGACTTTTTTTTTTCAAAAATTGTACTCCTCAGGTTTTATAATATTGTAACTTGAATTGGATTTGGCATTTTATATATTACATAGTCTAATGAATTTAGATTGTGCCTTGGTTCACATTTATTGTATTAAAAATGTGAAATCTTGTTCTAAGTTGTAATTTTATAAAAGTTTTCTA
Source organism: Zizania palustris (assembly GCA_019279435.1). Taxonomy (NCBI): domain Eukaryota; kingdom Viridiplantae; phylum Streptophyta; class Magnoliopsida; order Poales; family Poaceae; genus Zizania; species Zizania palustris. The sequence goes on along the minus strand of JAAALK010000082.1, from coordinate 52,408,159 downwards.
TATAAAAATTATTTTAAATAATAATTTTAAATATTTTATTAAAATTTTAATATTGATTTTTTTGTTTACTGTATTTGTGAGATCGGTGAAAACTATCGGATGGGCTAGTGTTCTAACTGAGTGCACTCGATTTCGAAGATCTGGTAGAATCTGATGTGAAGTTGCTCACATTCTTTTTACACTAGCTAAGTATTTGTGCGTTACCACATAGATATATTCGTAATATACACAGAGAAAATTAAATCTTTCTAGTACACTCGTAGATCTAAAGAGATGAGTGTCTATGTCAACCTAGACACGTGGCTAGAGGGGACGAGGGCAATGCAATGCTAAAATGGGGTGGACGCTGGTGGCGGACTCAAGGGGTATGCCAGGTGGGCCGTGTCATATCTTGGATCTCAAAATATTAAACATCTACGTGGCAGCACCCTTAAAATCACAAACCAATTCGCTTTCGGGTGAAGAAGGCTCTTCACCCTTAAATTTGCAAACGTTACATTTAGTGACTAAATAAATTTGATTAAACACTCTATTGTTTATAACTATGTATTACAACGAAAGTATGACTACGATGTTTAAACTATTTATATTTACGTAAGTCCAAGTGAATTTTTTAATTTAACACTTATCGTATTTTTTAGTGCATGTATATTAAATTATGATGCAAATTCAATAATTATTTATTCAATCATATATTCAGTTAAAATAAATGTAATAATTATTTACTCAGTTATAATTTTGTTAATGAAATTGTATACGGAAGATTTCGACGCGGCATACCTGCTGCATACCTACCGGTAAAATAAATTTAATAATTATTTACTCAATTATATTTTTTTATAAAATTACATATAAAGATTTCGACGTGGCATATCCATTTATATCAAGAATATAATTAACGCTCACGGTCAACTTATCATTTTTTAAAATAAAAACCGGCTTTTCCTTTATTCACAGTCTTCTCATGAAAGGATACATAAAGGCATAGCTACTACAGTACTGTACTACGTGTCTGGTTCTGACCACGGAACAGCGACCCTTTTTCGATTATTTTTAGAATAAATTCGATTTAGATCACGTTTGGATCCCACGGATTAATTCCTAGTAGTAGCTAATTTTTAGCCTTAGTTTACCCAAACAGCCCAACTAATTATTAAACTTCATGAGCCAGCTAATGGTTAGCCATTAGTCCACAAAAGTGAACTGATGGGAGCTAATAGGAGTCATTTACTTTTTTCAGGTATTAGTCCAAAATATTCAAATATAATAGAACTAATTATTAGCCAACTAATAGCTAACAATTAGTTTTAGTCCATACAAACAGCTTTAAAACGTGTCGAGGAAACTATGGTAATCTAAATTATTTTGACAGAATGACCCTTTTCTTTTCTATAGGGTAGATATGATAACTATTTTCAGTTTAATTAGCAATTGACTAATCTCAAAACAGGTTTCCGTTTGATTGAATTGTAGATTACAAAAAGATGTTATGATATATGAGTGGTCGGGGAAAAACTGTTGTGAATTTAAATTGCGGAAAACTACAAAGTTACTTATTAGTTAAGGTAGCTAGATCGATCCGGAATAGATCGGTCTTGTAAAGCTTAACAATGTAAAATATAATAAAGTCATACGAGCCTACGAACGAAACGAAATGAATCGAACAAGGTTAAGGTAAGATGCAAAGTTGTAAAATCTTAATGATATATAACTTTTAGTTTATACCGACAAAAAACTAATTTCATCTTATAGTTTTTTTTCATCTTCCATTATAAAAGCCCAACATTGGTACTAGATTGAACACACACCGTGAGATTAGACAGTATTAATTATCAGCCGTTCGTGTCGGTAGATAGAAGTAAAGAACGTGAGCAAATTGACATTAGATACCATAAAAACATAATGTTGAGCTCCTGAAAAATCTTGGTATCTCTGACGCATATATAGTTTTCAATCAAAATAGAGAGTGTGTACGGTTCTCTCTTGGCTTTCAAACAAACCCGATGAAGATTTCAATCAAAAAAGATAGAAGTACGAGTAGCTGGCTGGCCTACAAGCTGGGATGAGCCGGTTGACTCGCACGTAATAAGTAGGGTCTCTATCGCTTAGCTTCACGCTTTTTTCTCCTTTTATTTTCTGCAGCGACGAGGAAAATGTGAGAAAGCATGCAAGGTAGATGGAGTTGCTTTCGTGGTTTCCATGATTCGGTCGGTCGAGTTTTCGATTTAAAAGTTGCTACATCCATCTCATTTAGGTTGTGTTACTTGCCTAATCTAATGGAGGTTTAATTTCTCGCTCGATAAACTCTTTCCGTTCCTCCGCTACGGGAATACTGTATTTCGCGGGTGAAAGGTGAAGTTTTTTTCACTCGGCGAAAATCTTTAGAGTGCCACGATCGGCAAATCGCACTCAACAGTCAGGCTCTCGGCGTACGGGTGGTTCACCAAGTGTATTTCATCGACCACTTGACCAAATCTTTATTGGGTGTCACATCGACTTCATCGATCGTCTGACGTATCTTTTGGCAAAGTAAATGGACTAACGGGTGAGGATGACAACTTTGAATTAAATCCTAAATCTTACGAACGCACTTAATTAATTAAAAATAGGAAGTCACTCAAAAAGATATAAATATTTTCTATTGATTAACATATGTTGCATTATGAGTGTAAAAAAATTAACTTCAAAATATATTTAAAATGTGACATAGACTTAAAATATGATTCCATATGAAATATTTCCCTCGATAATCATCAAATCTACTTTTGTTCTCTGACCAAACAGCTTTCGAGTTTGATTTCATCAAACAGATTAATGTTCTTTCGACGGAATATTATTGTGCCAGCGTGTTTTTACCGCGACAATAAAAATCGTTTTTTTAACTCGTGTGTTCATGCAGATATACTCCATCTGATTCCTTATATAACGTTCTTATTTATTTCCTAAATGTAGGCTATTTTTTTAAAAAAAAATTGTCGTTTTTTTGCACATGATTGTCCTTTTCAGATAAATGCAATGTCACTCCTCCTACGAATAAACAAACTATATTTTATAAGCAAAACAAACAAGAGGAATTAAAATTAGTTGAGTTAATTTACCAATTATTGTGATAAGTCCCAAACAACTTATGTAAAAAATCAACTCAACGGGATTATGAGATTTTTAGCAACATATATGTTAATTAACTAGAGACAAATATTTAAAGGTACATGAAATCATTCCACAACAAATAATAGTGAAGACGGTCGCTAGCAAGTTATAAGATATAGATAGTGGTGAAGACTCCAATAGATAGCGAGGGAAGACCATTGATGATGGTGGAGATCTCGATAAGATAGCGAAAACCATTGACGATGGTGGGTGATCTCGATAGGTGGTGAAAATCAATGGTAGGGTAAAGACACCGAAAATAACTAAGATCACCAACAATGGTATAAGTCAAAAACCATCCATAATCTGTACCGGCAGAGTCTAAGCTCCCGTTTGGCTCCACTAGGCTATAGTTTAGCCTCTGTCACATCGGAGGTTTAAATGCTAATAAGAATGATTAAACATGGGCTAATTATAAAACTAACCGCAGAACCCTTAGGCTAATTCACGAGATGAATCTATTAAACCTAACTAGTTCATGATTTGACAATGTGGTGCTGCAATAAAAATGTGCTAATAATGGATGAAGTTATGCATTTAGTTTTATAATTAACTCATGTTTAGTCCATCTAATTAGTATCTGTACATCCGACGTGACAACGGCTAAACAACCCCTGATATAAGATCACGTGGCAGGGAAGTACCTAACGTAAACACCCAAAAAGGGTACAATTTTGCATTCTTTTCACAATTATTGTGTGTACATAGTTTGCCGGTGACCGTGTGGATGTACCTAAAAAACGCCTTGAACCCTATCATGCATGCATGCATGTTATATTTCTTTTCACAATTATTGTGTGCACTCTACTGGTCACCGTGTGCATGTAGCTAAAGAAAAAACACCTCGAACACGATCACAAATGTTATATTTCTTTCCACAATTATTGTGTGCAATTTGCCGGCCACTGTATATCTACCTAACAACCATGTTGCATGCATAATTTACTTGGACAAAATATGAGACGTGCAGCTGGGTTTGTTTCTCTGGTCATCTCTTTAGCACAGCTCTAGATTTATGTTTTTTAACTAATCAAATATAATTCTAAGAAATTTAGGTCTAAAGCTCCGGAATTGGATTGGTATGGTATAATAAATTAGTTTAAACTTTTATTTTTAGTTTAAAACTGAAATTAAACTGCTCTACTAAATACCATCAATTCATCCACATCCACAACTACGGATTCATGATTTCTCGAAGCTATAAGCTTAGTCAGCCTAAGAATTTTATTTTGTACTAAAAATAAGAATTTGAACCATTTTATTTTATCGTATAAACTTTAAATCCAGCGTAGCATATAGCATAGATGTCAAAGCTAAAGTTGAACAAAACATTTAGGAAATTGGGTAAGTGATGACATGTTTCAACTTCGAGATGAGTGGCAGACATCGTCAGGAGCATTCCGAGGAGCTTCTTTATCGCTTTGATAATCTTCTTTTTTCGCTTCTTTCCATGCTGTGTGCCCTCCAATTAATTGTAAAGAACCAGATTAAATGGAATCATCGTCATGCATGCTTTGATTTGCCTGATCGAGCAATGTTTTTGGTCAAAATAATCCTACCTTTGCACCGAATTACTGGTCGCTCGTCCAAGCTGGTGAAGAAAAAGGGAGCAACATGTCCTCTTTAGGGTGCGTTTGGTTCTGCTTTTCAAATCTGCTTCTGCTGTGAAAAAGCAGAAGCTGAACCAAACGAGTTTACCAAAACTGCTTCTGCTGTGAAAAAGCAGCTTTTTTCTAGTACAAATTTGGAAGCAGCCTGGACCCTGCTTTTCTGCTTTTGCTTTTTTGCTTTTCTGATTTTTAGTTCAGATTAAAAAGTATGAATTCAAGGTGTCTTAATTGATTTAACATTATTATGGTTTGTATTGCTTTGCACAATTTCATGAGATAATATGTGGTTTTCGGTTACTTTATAAAATAAACTATGCACTTTTTTATTTATCTAATATATTTTTTAGTTATTCAGTTGCATCAATGTTGAGTATTTCCTATTTATATATATGTATAGAATATTATAATGATGAAAATTACGTAAGTTATAAAAAATAGTCAGCTCACAGCAGTTTTTTTCACAGCAGCTTCAACCAAACGATTTTTAGCTTTTTCACAGCAGGCATCTCACATCAGCTTTTTCACAGCAGGCAACTAACAGCAGCTTTTTCACAGCTCACAGCAGAACCAAACGCACCCTTACAAACCGTCTGCAACGCCATCATGCCTCGATCGTGCGATCGATTTCCTCGATTTGGACTTTGGAGTGAGACGCCTAGACAGAAAAAGGTGGCCATTGTGCCAAGTAGCAGCAATACAAAAAGAGCATGGATCAAAACGGGTACTCTACCTCAGGTTCGGTTCTTTCCTTTTAGCTTAGCTGCACTATCAACTGGATTGTTTCTACGGAACTTCTCTAAAAGAACGATTTCTCCCAGAATTTTCTTTACCGGAATTGCTCAAATTACCTTTTTATAATCTATTTGTTAGCTTCATTTTTATAATCTACTACTTCCTCCCGTTTTTTCCAAAATGAAGTCGTTTCGACATTATTTCAGATACTAAGAGTGATTAATTAGTTTAAAGTTCGAGATTTTTTCTTTATCAGAATTGCTCAAATCACTTTGTTTTTCTAATCTATTTGTTAGCTTTATATCATACACAAATGAATCTATATGTTAGCTTCATATTATCTATAATAATCCAGCACCTGTCTGTTCCGAACGTGACAAGATCCGAATTATGGGACAAAGAGATAAAATGCAAAATTATGGTTTCTTGATCATAGTGGTTGTACAGGGCACCTGTAAATATTTTCAGGTCTGAGAGTCAGGTTTGCAACCATGAAAAATATTTCCAATTTAACCAGATCACAAAGGACTTGAATCTCAACTGAGATGAGAATACCAAAGTCACAACTATTCCTGCTATTGAGTTACATATGTACAGTACAGGCAAATTAAACAGGCCAGAAATAAATTGGTTATTTCCTGGAACAACGGTTGCACCAGCTGCACCAAAATCTTAGTGTAAAAAAAGTTTTTTTCCATTTCTGAAGCACTCTTACAACAGCAGTCAAATGGAAACAATACAACCCTGACAACAAAACCAGGCCACCATGATGCCCAGCAAGGCGCCGGCGAAAACCTGTGATGGAGTATGTCCCAACAATTCCTTCAGTTTTCTTTCACTAATTGGATGGCCTTCAAATAGGTCCTCAACGATCTTATTGAGTACCTGTGTCAAACATAGATTGCGCATCAGACCAAAGTGATCACTAGAAAATGACGGCTGAACGCTCACAGTTAAGTACAGATAGATACACATCTCACTGTGAAACATATAAGGAATTAAGGAACCAAGGTTCCCACAAGAATGTGTAATCACCACTCAGGAATTAAGCACCCTGTCAGAACACACTATTGCTACCGGATGGTGATGCCTATTCAAAATCGATATCCAAAGGGTCCTAAACCTAAACTCGAGTGTCAGAATGCAATGACATAATTAAGTATCTGGAATGCAAGCGTAATAGGATTGCTAGCAGGTTCTACCTTTTTCTTTGGAAAAAAAAAAGACTGATCCCACGCCTTAAAGTGAGTTGATCGAGGAAAAGCTAATCAACAAATACTTGCAACATTGGCGTAGGGTCATTATGTCTGAAATCTGTTATTGCAAGGTAATATGTGATGCTTTAATCAGGGAAGTAATATGTAATTGTCTGTAAGGAACAAGATATAGTCTCAAACGGCTAAAATATATTTTTATGCTGAGGAGTGAGCACTAAGCAATCACAAAAACTACTTATCAACCTTCCCTTGAACCATAACTTTATTGCTCCGAACATGTAAATTCAAGTTTACAGTTCAACACAAAGAGAAACAAGTCTCTCGAGCACTAGAGTGCTGAAACAAAGTCAAAACATGTTTATGCTAAAAGAGATACTGCCACATCAAAAATTGCATAAAGCCCAAACAACTGCAACCAACACATGATCAACGTTTGCAGTTTGGCTGGCTTTTTTCATAACCAGGACGACCATAATCTAATATGTAGTCAAATAAAAGTAGTTTCACAATGATGCCAAAGCAAAATCATAGTCCCCAATTCCCCATTGGGTTAAGAATGTAATATTTGGACATTTGGTTGTGCATGACAGATTACAAATGTACAACCATTCGTCAAAGGTTAACGATCACACTTACTGCTGAGTGTGAAAACCATACAGTACAAATAAGCAGAGTAAACAAACACATCTGGTAGTCCCAAAACAATTGGATGACTAGTTGACTACACAATTCGAAGTAGTGCTTCGACATGTTGATATTCAGTAAATTTTGACCTCAGTGAACCAATTAAGATACTGAACAAAACAACACCTATTGCACACTATAGTTTTCATTTAGACGCTTGCGTTTATAAAATTTCAATAATTTCCTTCATTTGATCATTTACATGATCAAATCCTGTAGGCAAACTCAGTCTTTATTGACTCAATCTGTATATATGCCACAAATCCTAACACATTGAAACAACAAAAGAAATCCCATAACTGGTCCAACATTCTGGGTAAATCAAACCTCAGGAGGGGCATCCAATCAGTTATTTGATGATTGAAAAATATGAATACAAATTAGTTCATCAGAAAAAGTGAAAATTCAGATAATAAATCTACCACATACTGCTAAATGCAATACAGAAATGGAGAAAGAAATCGAAGCATTGGCTCACCTCGGCCTGCATCCCCGCGTGGCGCCTGACGCCTGTGGCATCATACATAACTATGAGAGTAAACCCTAGACAAACTGGAAAGAGAGAGTCACCGACACCGTGGCAGAGCGCGACGGAGGTGGTGAGCGCAGTGCAGAGCGCCGAGTGCGACGACGGCATCCCGCCGGAGCTGAAGAGCATCCGCAGGTCCCACCGCCGCTCGACGAACGACGTCAACACGACCTTCGCGGCTTGCGCCACCGCCCACGCCAGCAGTCCCGAGACAAACGTCGGGTTCGCCGCCAGTGCCCAGATGTACGGGTTCTCCCGCGCCTTGGTCACTGCCGCCGCCGTCGTGCTCATCAGCAGCGTCCCTATCCCCGCCCCACCGCCCTCGGCCGCGGAGGCGGCCAGGTCGGGGAGCTCCCCTCCCACGCGGCCTCCACGCAGCGCGGCAGCGAGGAGCCGCGAGAGCAATGGGGGAGGCCACACTGGCGGCGGCGAGGAAGATGGCGATAGCGACGGCGCGGCAGCATCGGCGGGAGCGGTGGTCTGGAGGCGGCGACGTCGACGGCGGTAGCTCGGTGGCTTCAGCGGCTTGGAGACGGGGCTCAGGAGGTTGGGGAAAACCCTAGAGAAGCGGCTGGAGCTGAGCACCTCCATGGCTGCTGCTCCGCATAGCCGCGGAGGTGGAGACTGGAGAGTGGTGTGTGGCCGTGGCGATTAATAGTAGCTGTTTTTTTTTTGAACTACATCGCTTTAGGCAAATATACCCCTGAAATTTCTCGAAAATTACAGCATCTGGCCGTGAGAGATGCAGATGGATCAGGGGTGTTTGGGGGAATTTGGTGGCGGCGAGGGGGCGCCACCGGCCCGAGGCATATTACGGCGAAGATTCCAGGGTCGTCGGAGTCGCCGTCTCTGGCGGCCGGCGCGGCCAAATGGCGGCGGACGAGTGGACAGAGCTGCCAGAGCGGTCGCCGACCACACTTTGTCATATCTAATGTTAAACAAGTTTGATTAAATTGACAGCTCTTTGGTTGTCACAAACTGTGACAAGATTTTCTTTCACATGTCAATGATATAAAAAAATATGGCAAGATTCTCTTAAACTTGTTAAAGTATTGCAAAAAATTTGATAGCACCTCGTCATAACTAAATGTGATAACTTTTATTAGCAAATGGTGACTAGCAATCAAATATGTCCTAGGAGAAACATAATAAAAATGAGTGACAATTAAATCATTTAAATGAATTTTATACAAATATTTAAAATAATTTATATAGTAAATCAGACGGAATAAACACAAGAATGATGCATAGCCAGTGTATGTATAATTCATACACAAAGCATATTCTTTTTTTGTCCAAGGGAATAGCATATGCTGCTAGCAGTGTATGTATAATTCTTAGTGAGAGTGACGACGACCTTGAAACTGTTCGCTTTTCCAGAGTAGGAATTTGGTCGGAATAAAAAATTTTTAAACAAAATGAAATATTTCACCTTGTTAAGCGATCGTCAGAGAAAAACAGATGTGTTTTTCCTAAAAAGGATGGATTTTGAAGCGGATTTATAGAGTCCGTTTCTTTCAAGCGAAGGCGTAGTCTTTTGGACTTCGCCTCTGGATCGCCGCCTTGCAAATTTCCGTAGAGGCGTAGAGCCCCTGGCCAAAACCCTCTCCCACTGTTTCCTTCCGCTCGCCGCCGCCGCCGCCGCCGCCGGCGGCTCAACCACGGGAGATGTCGCTCTCAAAGTCGCTGTCGGCGCGCCGGCTCGTGCCGGCGCTCTTCCCGCTAGCGCACGCCGACGCCGCGTCGGCCGCGGCATCCCGCCGCGAGCGGCGCCGTGACGCGTTCGTCGCGACGCCCCCCACGCCGCCGCCGTCCCCGAACGCCGTGCGCCTCGCGGAGCCCCTCCCCTCGCTCGCGCCTTCCCGGCTGGCGTTCCATAACCGCGTCCTTGCGCTCCTGTCCTCCCCCGAGGAGGGGGACCTCCCTGAGGCCGCGCTCCTCACCCGCCACGCGCTCCACTCCAACTGCCGCCCCTCGTCCTTCACCTGCGCGGCCGTCCTCGCCGCGCTCCTCCGCGCGCGCCGTCTGGACGACTTCTTCGCGCTTCACCGGTTCGCTCTCCAGGCGGCCGTCCCGCCCACCGCCGCCACCCACGCGCTCTACCTCTCGGCCCTCGCAGCGCGCCGCCTCCCCGACGCCGCGCTCCACCACCTCCGCCTCATCTCTCGCCCTGGATCCCCCGTGCCCCCATCACCGACCGCGTATCGCGTAGTCGTCAAGTCCCTCGTCGTCGACCATTGCCGCCTCGCTGATGCCGTCGAGCTCAAGGATGAGATGCTGGCCTCCGGGTTCGTCGGGGCTGATCCACAGGTCTACAGCCTTCTCATGGCTGGGTTCGTGGAATCCGGAGATGGCGCCAAAGCCGTGCAGTTGTTCGAAGAATTGAAGGACAAGGTTGGGTGCGAGCCTGTTCTTGATGGCATTGTGTATGGTAGCCTCATGAAGGCTTACTTCCTTATGGGAATGGAGGAGAAAGCAATGGATTGTTACCAAGAGGTGCTCGGTGCAGAGTCAGAGGTGAGATTCTTGGCCGAGAGCTACAACGGCATGGTTGATGCGCTTGGGCAGAACGGAAGGCTGGATGATGCACTCAAGCTGTTTGAAAGAATGCTTCAGGAGCATGATCCTCCACTGAGGATTACTGTTGATGTGAGAAGCTTCAGTGTGATGGTGGATGCCTACTGTGCTGCTGGGAGGTTCGAGGATGCGATTGCAGTGTTCAGGAGGATGGTAGAGTGGAAGGTGGTAGCAGATGTTGCAGCCTATAATAATTTGATCCGCCATCTGGGTCTTCAACGGTTGGTAACTGAGGCTGAGTTGCTCTACAAGGAGATGGGCGAAAGTGATCTTAAAGCAGATGAGGAAACATATGTGCTAATGATGGAAGGGTGCTTTAGGGTTGATCGCATCGATGATGGAATTGGTTACTTCAACAAAATGGCTGAGCTGGAGTTGAAGCCTGATGCAACGGCATATCATAAGCTTGTTGATGGCCTAGTTGGTTTCGGAATGCTGGACAAGACCCAGGAATATTTCAATCAGATGAAGGAGAAGGGAATTAGCCCAAGCATTGCAAGCTATGAGACACTGCTAAAGGCGTACATTGGTGCAGCTAGACTGGATGATTCAACCGACATTGCAAAGGGTATTCTTTTGGATGAAAATGTGGTGTTCAGTGATGAAATGAGGGAGCTTTTGGAAGGCGCACTTCGCGGAGCTGGGAGGGAAGGTGACATAACCAAACTATATGAGGATGTGGAGAAAGAGAAAAATGACGCAGACGCTCGGGCAGCAGAAGAGAAGGCAGAGGCGGAGACTCTTGCCCGGGACGAGAGGGAGAAGAGGAGAGCAGAGGCTGCTGCCAAGGATGAGGCTGCAGCTAGGGCTAGTGCTGCTGCCATTGAAGCTATCCTTGGTCATAAAAGAAAGACTGAAGATGAAACTGGGGCGCCTTCTCTGGATGTTGGTTTTCAGAGTAGGCTAGGAATCACATCAGTTAGAGATGGTATGCTTCAACGTATTTCTTTTGGAAGTGAAACTAAACAAGGACATGGACAGTAAGTCAGTAACACATTTGATGATCACAAGCAATCTTGTTGTTACTTTGTCTGTAGCTGTCAAGTTATCCCCGTCATTTTATATAAATTTTAAGAGCATGGATCAGTAAATTCCGGGTTGCCTATGAGGTTTCAACTTTTTGTGTGAAACGAGTGAACGAATATAACTCTGGTTGAGTCTTTGTGTAACTGCAATTATTTCATATAAATAAAATGACGGCCACGAAACTTTGATGCATAACTATTTGTAAGTGGTATAAATAGAGATGACAACGGATACAAATTCACAAAATCTATGGGTCCAGTAAAAACCCATAAGTAAACCCATAAGTGTTTTAAATCAAATCAAACATATGTATGAACCTACCGTGAGTATCCAAAACATGACGGAAAATCTGTGAGTTTACCAAAGCAGAAGTAGAGATAACAGGGTAAGCCTGTAGAGTTCAAATCAAACGCCAATGAACCTGTGAGCATAAATTTATCAAAATTGCCATGTCCATCATGGTCAAAATTGCCGTCCCTAGATATAAATGATATTCTTTCTTTAAAAAAAATTGCTAGCAGTTCCTTTTGTTGCATGGCAGATGCGACACAAACAGCAAAACAATACAAGTGAGACCCAGATCAATTGGCATCTCATTTATCAACAGACGACACTGTGACACGAAAATAAACTGACTATACTTTATTGTGTAAAAATGCCGGATTTACAAAGTATCAAAACAATCCATGCATATACCGAGGAGAAGCAGTGAAACGTATGGTAAATCCACAGCTTAGTTGCCGACAAGGCGACCAAAAGGCAGATACGGAAAATGCGAGTATGTTTGGGGTTACTTTGGATTAGCCCTGGCAATATGACATTATTCTGGTAAACATAAAGTTCTAAGGCTCCATCATTACGGAAAATCTTGGCACCACATCCTCGAGAATGCATAGACCCTACAGACTCTTCATCAACAAGAACAGCAATTATCTTCTCTTTCCCTTCTCTTGCATCAGGAATCTGCAAGTAGAATAACCAAGTAAATGGCGGTCAATGTTTATAACAGTTACTGGCATGCTAAAAATAAAGTGCAAGTCACCTCGAACATTGCTTCTGTCAAAATATCTTCCATTATAGATCTCAGTCCCCGAGCACCTGTTTCTCGCATGGCTGCTTTCTTTGCTATTAGCCGCAAAGCATTTTCAGTAAAATGCAGCTTGACCTTACAGAGAAGAATGAGCAAATATTTTTGTCGATAAATCACAGATGACGGAATTCTTTATAAAACTTGCAGTTGATTCAAAACAATCGATAGAACAGAACCACACTCACATCATTCATTTTGAACAACTTCTTGTATTGCTTTCCTATTGCGTTTTTTGGTTCCATGAGAACCTGAAAAGATAAATCAGATGCATTTTGGAATACATGGGCAAGAATAAGCTGCAAAAATTTCCAAAGTTATAAATAATTGCTACCTGAACCAATTGATCTTCACTGAGAGCACTCAAGCCAACTGTATTGGCAACCTCCCAATAAATTCTGGTATGAGGCCGTACTCAATCAGATCATCACTTTCGATCTAATAAGTAGGAAATGCTGAAAATTATCTTCATGTAGGCTTAAAATAATGTGTTTAAGAAATGTCAGCACTCAGCAATTGATATTACAGCTTCAACATAGCACGATTCCTGGAAAACATTTGTCCAGCCACAGTTCTGCAAATCAGCAGATGTTGGAAATCCAAACCCCAAAGGACAGTTTTGTCGCCTTCAATAGTACACAAGTAGCTTAAGACAATATATAAATCTGGATAAAAATGGATAATTCATAGAATTACAGAAATATATGTTATATTGTAACGGCACAACCTTTCTGATACTATCTTTCCCAAGCCAGAGAAGGAGCCTCCACAGATGAAGAGTATATTCTTGGTATCAACCTGTAAAATAAAATAACATGAAATAGTAGAATTCTTGCACATTGACGAAAACTTGTTCATCTGATCTCTCAATTTCTCCCTCTATATTGTAATGTAAGGAACCTATTACATTTTAAAGCACTTCATCCACATATACATGTCGTTTTTAAATTTTAACAATCAGACTCTGAATGTTCTTGATCATAATATAGTAGAAATAAATTATGTAACTATTTTACAAGAAAAAAATGATATTATTTTCATGCAGTCAGTAAATATAATTTTTATTTAATGATCAAAATAAAAGGTTAAATATACAAATCCCATCACAACCTACATTTAGAGTCAGATGCAGTTTAGGATTTACTTCAACTTGGAACCAAAAATGAAACTTGCGGTTAAGAAAACAATGATGACAAGTTATGGCTGAAAGTAAGAATTCATAGTAATTTACTTCAAAAAAAAGAATTCATAATAGTTTCGTTCAGTGAAAAATTTATCATGTGGATTGTTAGTTCACCCCACCTAGCCAACCCAACCATAAAACCTAGGCGTTATAGTGGGAGAAGTAGGGGCTTTTATCCATAGTCCAACATTCCTCCTACGGCGTGCGAGCCCGGCGTAGCCCGCAGCAGGTTCTAGAGCCCGGCGTAGCCCGCAACAAGTCTCAGGCTCTCAGCACACGAAAGAGGCGCAGGGGAAATCGCGCAGCGGAAATGCGTGGCCAGGGGGGTTCGAACCCAGGACCTCTGGCTCTGATACCATGTTAGTTCACCCCACCTAGCCAACCCAACCATAAAACCTAGGCGTTATAGTGGGAGAGGTGGGGGCTTTTATCCATAGTCCAACATGGATAAACAATAAGCTACTCTAACCATACTATTGAACTCATAGCACTTGACAAAAATTCAGAATTAATTACCTCGACATAACCATGGGGTAAATTATCTTGATTTCTTTTTCTTGGTACATTGATGACCTAAGAAAAAATTAATATTTTAGAGATGGTACATGATGAATAATAGATGACATTCATGGAGAAAAAAATACGGTCAGCAGTTGCTGTACATATGCATTATTTAACACATAGCCTACACAACTAGTTAATCAGGTCTCACTCTCTTCTAAAGGGCTAGTGTTACTACCCAGTACAAAAAACAAAAAATATGAATTTCACATGACAGAGAAGACGACTAATATATGGGCTTACTGTTCCTTCAAATATTTTTAACAAAGCATGTTGGACACCCTCACCAGAGACATCCCTCCCATCCTCATGGCATTCAACCTGAATGTGGGGATGTATCAAATTATTGCAAGTGCAAAAACCTTTGCTAAACACCACAGTAATTCAGAACTGATTTGTTCAATGACCTTCTTTACGAGTTTATCAACTTCATCAACGTAAACAATGCCACGCTCTGTTGCTTCAACATTGAAGTTAGCAGCCTAAAAGGAAGTGCATGTTAGACAAGCAATTCATGGTTAACTTTTTCCATGTTTATTAAAAAAACTGTATGTTTTATACTTTTTATCCAGTGCAGATAATGCCCAAATGGCTATCAGTGCCATTTCCTCACAGATGATAGATGATCCAAGGTTCATTATAAATACAAAAGAACTGGTTATATGCTCTTTGCTGTCAATACTAATATAATAGTTAGAGATGCCTCAAGCTGTGTTAACAGTAGTCAAGAAAGTTCAACATTAACAACATTACATAGTCAAAACTCAAGAGAATACATAAACGTCCAGAAAGAGAGTGATATGATGTTACATACCGCCAGAAGATTGCAGATTATAGATTCCACATCTTCGCCTGAATACCCAGCCTGAAATAGCAGTCTTTTTGTGGCATCAGAAAGAATAAAGTACCAAACATAATCAGCTTTTTTTTGCCATGATATCCATGACACATGAGCAAAGCAGTAAGCATACATCTAATAAATTTTCAGGATGCACATGGAACCAGCCTTTACTACCTGCGTAATTGTAGTTGCATCAGCAATTACAAATGGGACATCCACAAAGCGAGCTAAAGTTTTGCTAACAGTGTTTTACCTGTCATAAGTTCATAACAAAAGAATCACATTAGCAGATAGAATTACTACAGTACAGTAATAAGCCACGTGCATGCCCACATCACCTGACCCCGTTGGCCCAATCAGAAGGATGTTACTCTTTTCAAGCTCAATGTCATCATCACCACTAATATGAACATCACCACATGCTGAGTTTTTAACAGAACTATATTGATCCCCACAGTACACAGATGAAATTGAATTCAGAATCACACGATATAACTGAACCAGAAAACTGAATTAACAGAATCTAACCACTTATATGAAGACTCGCTATATATCCTCTTGTAGTGATTGTGCACAGCAACACAGAGCACCTGCACAAGCAAGCTCCCCTATTAAGCCCATGCCCTATTAGCCGCGAAATTTGTGCATAGCTCCACAATTAAAACCCAAAGTTGCGAAATTATAGCTTGGTAGCAAATAGATCAGATATGTGGCAAAGCGACACAATCCATGCTCAAACTGGAGCAGATAGCGCCATCCGTGGCCTTGCTCCCCCAATCCAGGTTCAGTGTCAGTGATTCAGATAACTAAGTTAACCTTCTTGGCCTTGTCCTGGCCGACGACGAACTCGTCCAAGCCCCTGCGTATCTCCTTGGGCGTCGGGAACCGACGCGGCGACGGGGACTGCGCCGTGGAGTAGTAGGCCCGGGACGCAAACACCGCCGCGGACAGCCCCGAAGCGGCGCCAGCGCGGGCGGAGAGGAGGCGGCGAGCGGCGGAGTACATGAGGCTGCTGGCCCCGCGCGGGGCTGCCGGACGGCGATCTGCTCGCCCCCGATGAGGCGATGATTCTTCACTTCGCACTTTGTTATTAGCTTCAGAAGCTTCGAAATTAGACGGGAAATATAATTTTCGTCGGCCCATGATTCACACACGGATTGGGCCTCACGCGTCGTCTCATCGATGTTGCGAAAAAGTGGGCCCAGAATTAGATAACAGGTTGGCATGAAATGTTTGGATATCAAATCAATTAATCCATAATAAGCAAATATTTACTGTAGTATTACATTATCAAATCATAGCGTAATTAGGCTCATTAGATTCGTCTCGCGAATAATCCACCGATTATGAATGGGTTTTATAAATAGTCTACATTTAATACTTTAAAATAATATCTAAACATTCGATGTGTCGGGGGCTATTTTTAGCCCCCAATCCAAACACCCCTTTGGAGCATCTACATCATATGCTTTAAAAATAGATTTTTTTATCTGTTTTCTATTCATTTTTATACAAATCTTTATAAATAAATTTCTCTTCCAAAGAAATCCTAAATCAAATCCCTACAATCATGTGCCTGCGAAGACTTACTAGAGCATCTCCAAGATAATCATTATTCTTTGTTCTCTAAAATCTTATGTAGAGAGTTCTTGTAATAAAATTGAATCATTAAATTTTATTAGTCTGTAACATATTCTCAATATCATATTTTTATATTTTACTCTTATATCACTGACAGAATGACAGACAGGTGGACTCTACTTATTAATTTTTTTTTCTTTTTTTCCTTTTTTTTCACCGATAGGTGAAACCAGAGTGGATAGAGAACTAATGCCATTCCCTACAAGTAAGGAGCATTAAGAAAGATTTAGAGAATACTTTATTATTGAGAGTCTTTTAGAGTGTCTACCGAACTATTTTTTAGTTATGATATCTAAAATATAGAGAAGAGAGTTAGAGTTTTTTTAGAGTTTTTTTAGATGCTCTTATTCTGAATTTTTAAATAAGACGTTGGTCTTATAAAAATTAGAAAACATCAAAGAAATGCTCAAAAAATACTCAAAAAATTCAGAATAATTCTACTGAATTTGATGAAATTTACAAAATTATTTCTGAATTAAACTTAATTTTATCTGATTTTTGGGCAATTTTCTCATTTTCCAGAAAATAATCAAATCAGGAAATTAATTATTTAATTCTGGAAAAATGAAAAATGAAATTCAGCCCGCACAGTGCCATGGTCCGGCCCAGACAGCAAAAACAAAAAGGCCGAAGCCTTCCTGGGCCTGGGCCATCTTTCTGCACTCCCGCGTGGGCTGAATCTGGTCCATTTAATCCTGACCGTCGGATCAGATCCGACGGCCAGGCATCATTTTCGCACGGATATAAGCGCGCGTGCCTGAGAAACCCTAAACCTAAACTCACTTTCCTCCCCTCCTCTCCACCCGGCCGTTGCGGCGCGGCGGCGCGAGGCACTCACTGGCGCGCGGCGGACGGCGGCGGCCCGGCGGCGCTTGGCGCGGCTCGCGGGGCCCGGCGCGGCTCGGCGGCGAGCGCATGCGGCGGTTCCCCGAGCGGAGAGCGGCGTCCCGCGGCGCGCTCCTGGGCGCGGCGCAGCACGGCGGCGGCGGCCCGTGGCGCGCTCCCGAGGCGAGGCAGCACGGCGGCGGCGGCTCGTGGCGCGCTCCTGGGCGCGGCGCAGCACGGCGGCGGCGGCCCGTGGCGCGCTCCTGAGGCGAGGCGCAGCACGGCGGCGGCGTCCCGTGGCGCGCTCCCGAGGCGAGGCAGCACGGCGGCGGCCCGAGGGGTCCTCGCGGCGGCGGCCCGAGGGCCTTCGGCACACGCGGCAACGGCCCGGAGGCCTTCCTCTCTTAGCTAGGGTTAGGGTTAGGGTTTAAACCCTAACCCTAACTCTCAGATCTGACTCCTCCCCCCTTTTTTTTTTGTTGATCCTGTTCTGTGTTCTTACCCGGGGAGTACATAAGGGGAATTTTTCTTTGGGTTTCATGTGAAACCGAGGACAAATGGGGTTTTCTTAGGCCTTATGCGGGTACATACAGGGGGCTTAGAGTACTTAGAACTCATCAATGGCGTCGGATCTAGGGGTCCGACGCCTAAAAAAAACCGTAGCTAGCCATAGACTAGGGGCTCTGATACCATTGTTGAAGATACATTAGGCTAAGTGGATCTATAGGCTAGGTCTAGCAGGGGTTCTCTTAGGTCTAACAAAGATGTCATAAGTCTTAGGTACAAGAACAGAGAGGATTAGGGTTGTGTACCTTCACCGGAGGGGGTCGGAGTCGACGAAGACGACGCCATGGCGTCGGTGCGGCGAGGGAGGCTTCCCGCCGCTTAGCGCAAGAGTAGATCGGGTCTGTAGGGATGTGGGGAAGGTGTTTGGGCGTGCAAGGTATCAGTCACCTTGACGTCTGAGCCCTTCCCCCTTAATATAGCGCTAGCGGCAGGGGCCCCTCAACCATGGTTCGGTTGGGGCGCCCCCGATCAGGGCGCAGTGAGATTAGGGGAGTTAGTTGAGGGAACGGCTGAGTGCGCATGTGGGGAGAGAGATCCGAATCTCTCTCCCCGAGATCTTATCCTAACAATCTACCTTCTCTACAAATGAGGAGTGGAAGAACTAATTTGACCTTCTCTACAAATGAGGAGTGGAAGAACTAATTTGAGGAGCATTTTAAAGTATCTCTTAGGACTACTTTTTTTTTGTATCTAATCACTAAATTTTAAAGTAGAGAATCGTTTAAAGTTTCTCTTATATTTACAGGGGCATTATTAGGAAGTTACCAGCGTAAATATTTAGTTAGTGAATACGAAGAAACGAGTTATTTAATTTATAAATGTTAATTTATTTTAAATCATGTAACTATTGAGTTTTACAATAATATAGACTGAAGCTATAGATGCTAAAGTTTGGTTTGTTGTATAAGCAGAAACAGAGTGATATAACTGAACAACTGTGGAATATTTAATGATTTGTCATCTTTAAAAAATAACTTTAATTATTTGTCACTTTTCCTATAGTCATAGACTCAGATTTCAATATGGGCACATTCCATACACGTGACAAAACAAAGCAATTAACGGCATCAATAACATATCAGAAATAAACATTTTTCTGCATATTCCAACTGAGATTTGCCGAATTATTAAACCTCATTTCACTTAGACGTCTGCTTCACCGACATCAAGAAATGTTAGAAAACTGAACTCATAATTCATCCCGCATCTCAATAAACTGCTGCCTAATGCGGTTGCTTGGCACTCAGACATGGTAGCCTGTGAGAGTAAATCCTCTGCCAACGATCTCACCAACACAGAACCACGCATACAATTCGATGCCGAAAAGCGCTGCGACGCCAGCATGCTCAACATTCAGATCCTTTCTGTTTCTCCACAAGTGCTTCACTTGATCCATTTCCTTCCAGAATGCTTCATAGCGACCAGGAAGGCTGCAAGAATTATGTTTCACGGTCAGTACACAGAGACTGAAGATTAAGAGACGCAGTTCATGATGTGAGTGAAATTATGCCATCTCATAATTGAATGATCCAGTATCTTCTGTCAGTCTTGTTGACTGCTAGTATGAAAGTATGAAATCACCTATGCCGTGGTCCCTCTGGCCCTCCATATCAAATATCATAATATCACTGACATAGACAATTACCAAAGAAATGTGCACTAAAGACATTTTCACAACATGGCTGAATAAATAAAGGTTAGCATAGGAAAACTACTTTTATTCTATTAAGTACAAGCAAAAGTGCAATTCAAATAGCAGCTAGAATCAGTCTTTTCAAAAGAGAAATGAAGAAAAAATGGCTGATCTAGAATAACTACAACCTGGGACTCAGTTCAAATAAATCATTGTCTCATACAATAATTTGTCATAGTATTTTTTTCGAGGAATTTGTCTTGGTTATGTTGATTGTTGACCCTCAGGAACATAAAAAAACTCAGATATAGCTTCCTTCTCACCAGATCAAGCTAGCTAAGGCCTACGTACACAATATTTAAATATTTGACATAGTGAATTTCTACCCGTAATTTATCTCTTTCATCTTTATTTACAGAGAATTTAGGCATAACCGCATAAATAGCTTATTTTCCATAGCTCATTGAATTGAATTGCAAGCAAAATTTTCAGCAAAAAGCATCTTCTACTGTCCAATCTAAGAATTCTGGCATCCTCAAGAACAAAGTCACTCGCCATCTTTATGTACAATTTCCAGTTCACAGCCAATTGCAATTGAGCTTGTCTTACAGTTGAATTAGATATGCAGATACATAGGATATCGCCCATTACTCCCAATTATAGCTAAGCATTTTCATTCTTTAAGAGAATATCACTACAATAGACCACTTTCCAACAATGCAATTTCCAGATGTTTCGGTACAAAGTTCCTGCATTTTCCCTCTATAATTCTACATAATGCACAGCTAGTTTATTCCATTAAAACAAGCAGGCACCGTTGCTAGTTTATTCAATCAAAACAAGAATCCACAGTCAGAGGTAACATAATTAGATTTCACAGATGCCTTGAATTTCAGCAGTGGAATCTCAGAATATTAAGTGATAGAGATCATGGCCTACTGCGGTGTGCAAGTGCGACCCGAGATTACAGATATCCAGATGTGAACTGAGAGATCGGAAAGGGGGAGGGAGATCCCGGGGACCTGGCGAGGCGGGTGTAGAAGAGCTGCTTGGAGAGCTCCTGGCACCTCTCGATGGTGGGCGGCTCGACGACGTACTTCTTGTTCTTCTCCATGAGCGCCCTGTGGTACGCGCAGCCGTGCTTCGCCGCGAACCTCGTCGCCTCGCACGCCTTGGCCTGCATCTGGGTCAGCTTCGACGCCAGCCCCGCCATAGATCTGCTCCGATCGCAAGCCAATAGTAAGTGAGATAATGAGAACAAGCCGCGATCTGGATCCGGGAACGGGGATCGAGTGGCCTACCTGAAGCGGAGGAAGAGATCGGAGAAGGCGGCGGCGCGAGTCTCCGGAAGGAGTGGTTTTTGCCTATGTGGGTTTATTGGCTTGGGGAATAGGTCAAAGCTGGTTTAGGCCCTGCACTGCGACACTGCATCATAGACTTATTATTTATAATATTTTTTTAAAAAAAAAGAAGTTAAATGCTGTTGACAAACTAAATTAATACTAGTATAAATTATTATGTTTATGATAAAATATCCTAATACTCACAAATGAAATGTGTATCTATGATTCTGGATTTAGGAAATATAATTGGTAAGGGAATCTTTAAGAGTACTCTTAAAGCTTTATTTTTTTACTAAAATACCTAATTTATTTTTTATTAAAATATCTAAATTTAATTTAGGTAGTAATCTCTTAAAGATGTTCTTAGAGCATTCGAGAGAACTCTTATATAGGTTACTAAATTTAAAATTTAAGATTTTGATGGAAAATTAGACTCCAACAACACCCTAAATAAATCCCCATCGTAAAGAATCTCCTAAATCCCTTGTTATATATCCTAAATTTAGATTAATTTCTCATTTCTTATTTAAAAATAGAGATAGGAAATTGTTGGAAATCAAATTAATTTTTAGGGATTAACACAAATGGGATGATCTCTATATCAAATTTTAGGAAATTTTAATTTTAGGGAATAAAATTTTAAGACATCTCTGGAGTGGCTCTTAATACCCCTATCCTAAACCCAGCACGTGAAAGATAATCAGAGCATGTACAGTAAACAGAGCTACAGGCGATTAACATTTTCGTTACACAAGTCGGTACACTATTATACAGTTTCACAACGCACATTGAGCATCAGTTCACTTACATCAAGGAGAATACAATACATTGCCAAATATTATACATAGCCCTATAGCAGCAACAGATCACTTCCCCCAGGCAGTGGTTTGTCCATGAACTGTCAAGCAAGACAGCCAGGAGCTGAATGCACCATCTCATACACAACTACAACAAGCTAGCTGATCGAAAAGCACATGCTTTTCTTTATTTAATAACAAAGCTCGATACAATTCCACAGGATCGTAGCGTAGCAGATAGGAAAGCACAGAGATGCTGGCTCACTTGTTCCACCAGTGAAGGAAATCCCTGCGCCTGTTGATCTTCTTCTGCAACTGGAGGACGCCATACAGTAGAGCTTCAGCGGTTGGAGGGCATCCAGGGACGTAGATGTCCACGGGGACAATCCTGTCGCATCCGCGCACGACAGAGTAGGAGTAGTGGTAGTATCCACCACCATTGGCACAGCTGCCCATCGAAATAACCCATCGAGGCTCTGGCATCTGGTCATAAACCCTGCAGAGAACAACAAACAGAGCTACAAATGTCAGCAACATCACAAAATATGACTGAGGCTATGACTATTGAGATGGTAGTAAGGTAATTTACACAGATGTCAACCAGAAGTTTCTTTTACATAAATTGTACATGTTTGCATGATTTTTCAAGGTCTCCAACCAATATCCTTTAGTATTGGTCCTTACCCCTTAAAATTCCCATACTACACCCATATCAAGAACCATGAAGGCATCAAAAGGACAGCACGAGACACTGTGTATGCTTGTTCCTTTGTGGCCATCAAAACAAAATTCTTGGAAGTTGGAAGAAAATAGGCCGACTCCCTAGTGCAACCATATATACATACTTGCCGAAAGGTGAAACCAAATTCCCATAAGGAAATACTGAAATAGTTATATTCCTTAGGATATTCACACATTCGCAAAGGCACTGCAATTAAAGTATGTGATCATACTAAGGAACCAGCAATCCTTTGTGCAGTAATTCACACAACTGCAGCAGTTTTGTCTAGTAAGATGTCGCAGGAGAATGAGGTCTCTATCCTGTCATCAACTTTTGTAAGTCATACAAGACAAACAAATTAAATGTTTGATAAAAAAAACAAATTAAATGTTGCTCCTATGGACTTATATTTGAGTAAGTCAATGGATATCTTCCTATTTCAGCAAGATAGTTAGAATTATAGAATATATAGTAGTAATCGGCAATCGCACAAAATATTAGTGTACCTATGAATTTTATTCATGAGGTATTCAACATAATGAACACTCCAAATCCTAACAGTAGTAATTGTAATGGTGGTAAGTCATAGCCACAAACAAAAGAACCAACAAGGGAAATCACCTCTTTTGTACAAAAAAACTTGTCAGTCAACTCAGAGAAATGACATGAACGTAGAACAAGCAGTTGTAGCAACTTTTCTCATAAGATACATGGTGCATGTTTTTGATATGGGCATATGACAAACCATTAATCTATTTAATGAGGTTACTGACCGCCTATATGATATTTGAACAAATACAGCACCATTATTTTCCTGTCACCATAAAATGGGTGTATCTCTGATTTACAAATACATATCAAACCAATATACAGTTTCTCTATGTAACCTAAAAGCAAAAATTATAAAAGCGTGCACTTCAAAACCGAAATTGGGAACATATAGAAGCTCAGAACAACTTGA
Organism: Zizania palustris; assembly: GCA_019279435.1. Taxonomy (NCBI): domain Eukaryota; kingdom Viridiplantae; phylum Streptophyta; class Magnoliopsida; order Poales; family Poaceae; genus Zizania; species Zizania palustris. The sequence continues at coordinate 52,384,474 of JAAALK010000082.1, read as the reverse complement.
GCACAGATTATGTAGCACGCAAATATCATATCCCACATAATATGACCAAAAATTCCCCATCCAATTTCACACTCCCCTCCTTTAAGTCTACATATAACCAGTTCCACGAGCCAATTCAAAGTGCAAAACGAAGCATCCTAACATGGATTCGCTCCCCCTTTCCCGGAATACACGAAATAAATGACAAATTTGTTAGCTATGTTTAAAGAAGAGCACGAGGTAAAAGGGGGAGGGCGGGAGGTACGGACTTGCGGAGCGCGGGCGCCATCTTGTTGGTGAGTGTGCCGGCGACGATCATGCAGTCGGACTGGCGCGGCGAGGGTCGAAAGATGACGCCGAACCGGTCGAAGTCGTAACGGGAGGCGCCGGTGTGCATCATCTCCACGGCGCAGCAGGCGAGCCCAAACGTCATGGGCCAGATCGAGCCCCGCCGCGCCCAGTTCATCAGGTCGTCCACCTTCGAGATCACGAACTCCGCTGCCTTAGACGTCGGGGCCGGAAGCGGCGCCCCGCCGTACGGCGTGGGCGACGTGGAGCCACCTGCCGCCGCCGCGGCGGAGTAAGCGCGCGGGGCAGAGAGGGCCGCCAGCCGCGCCGTGCGGGGGAGGAGCGCCATGGTTGATGGTTCGGTCGTCGCGGCGCGGCGCGGGGGTATGAGGCGGCTTCTCCAAGTTGCCGGGCGCGGAGGTTGGCTGGAGTTGGGGTCGGGGGAGGTCGGCGACAAGCGGTGTGGTGCTTGCCGGGTACACGCCTCCACTCTAGGAAAAGACGACCGGTCGGCTACTCGGCTCGCGTCTGCGACACGTGGCAGCACATAGGAGGACGTGAAAAGTGACGAGGCTGTTTCCCAGAAGAGAAATGCTAGCCTCGTACGTGAGAAGGCCGAGGTCCAAAGTTTTGGTTCGGAGGCTTTGATATTGGGTTTTTGAAATTTTGAAACTTATTTTTTCAATTTACAAAAATAATCCTTTCTCATAAGTTTACAAAATATCCTACGGAAGTTAAAAAAATGGTTCATGGTTTAGGGTGGTTAAAATTTTTATCAAATTACAATGAAAATTTTGAAATGATTAGTTAATAATAGTTAGCTCAAATTCCATTCGAGCTTTAGTGGGCTTCTGAACAGCAGAAATGAATTTGGACTAAATTCATCTCCTGACCCAATTCAGGGTTCCAAATGGGGCCCTATAGAAATTGCACAATCCTTCAAAAACAGTGAATAAAAATGAATTTCTACATTTCAAACAGGGTCTTTGTGCTCTCGTCTCTTATCTCTCTACTTTTGACGAAAATATTTACCAGAAGGATGTTCTCTAGACAACACGACTTTGCTCAAAAAAACCAACGGACCACATTGCAAGTACTGCAAAGAACAAAACTAATCAGTTCACCGTATCGAATGGTGAAGATATCGTGAAATTTCACGAGTGAGCGAGCGATCACGCACCCTGGATATACGTCCGCAATGGAACATCTCGGATTCTTCCTGCCTGAGTCTTGCTGACGAGATGTCTTACTGACCTCTTGATTCCGTTTGGATCTGCACATGACACCGTTTATAATGCGTTTCTTCAGCAGATGGGATCTTTGGCATCGAGCGCGAGCGTCAGGAGAAGGCTCACGGTCTCACGGAGGCATCACCAGACCGCTTGTGTTCACGCTGCTGCCCTCGCTCGATCCACTGCTCTCTGATAGATATCTTCGTACAGTGAAGACGAGGAGTCCCAGCTGAAATCTATGGACATGTCTTTCTGCACCAACTGTTTCCAGACGTCGGGCTTTCTGGTGTAGTAGTCGAACGCTCTCTCCATTGCGTCACTTAGGCCCTGTGTCAAAAGGAACACCCACATGAGTTGTGCCCGCCAAATAACACGAGATGGAACGGAAACGAGCATCCACCTGCTCATCAGCCTTCACAAACGTAAAGCCATTTCGCAGCTCCGTTGGTATTGTTTCATCGTCCAAGTCAAAAACACTGCAAAGCAGGTGGGTGTGTCAGGCATTTTACATGATTGGAGACAGTAATACTTGGACCAACGGTTGGTTCAGTAATCGATGTTTACCTGTCATTCAGTCCACCGGTTTTCCGAACAATCGGCACAGAACCATATCTCATGGCTATCATCTGTAGATATAGAAACATGTCATTAAGTGTGCCCCAGAAGCCGGAAGGCAAGAACAATAAGCCAAATTGTTGAGCAATGAGCATACATAATCAACCACAACATCTAGGGACAGACACACTGGTGTCTCTGCTCTGCAGCTTGTCGGTTTGTGGTCATGAACTTTGGAAAGCTCAGAAAAAAACAAGTATTTATGTGCTCATGAAATTCTTCTTCAAATCTGAGAATATATTATACTGTTGGTTTCAAGGCTCGAGGGTAAAGAATAAGGACATAATTTCGACTAATTGGGAAAACATCTTAACCTAGCACATTTTTATTTTACACACTCCATACTTATGATTATTATTTATGGGTTCACAAGTTTTCAATGAACATATTATGAGGTAGAGGATCCTCTACTTTTCTCCTCGAAAATAGAAGGTGAGAACAAATCATCTATCAAATAGGAGATAAATATTGAAGCATGATCAGAGATTGCTTGCACTGCATATTTGCTTCTAGGAATACGAAAAGTTATAAAAACAATTATATAGTGTAGTACATTAAATGTAATAGATTATGGATAATGCTAAAAGGCACATTTCTGTATTTACCATCAATAAAAAACAATAATATGGTAAATAAGGCAAACCTGAGTGAGGCCACATGGTTCAAACATAGATGGAACAATGAACATGTCAGACGCCGCATAAATCCAATGAGATAAAGAATCATCGTACTTCAAAAGCAGCCGGATATTGTTATTATTCTGAAAATGGTCTGCAATACCCTCGAACTCTCTCTGCAAATAAATAAGCACCAAACATGTTCACAGTTGCAACAAGTAAAGAGGTGCTCAACAGAAGGAGCAGCAGTATTTCAAACAAAAAACCTCAAGCTCCATCCATAATAAATGTTCATGTTATTTCCCTTTTTTATATTCAAAGATGATCATGTTGACTGCTCCCAGTATAGTCCAGAAGAAAACATACTTGAATATGCGGCACTGGACTTGAGCCTAGAAGAATAAATTGTCCTCCTAGCTCAGCTGTTTTGTAAATTGCATGCCTAATGAGATGTACACCCTTTTGAGGAACTAGCCTTGTAATGCACCCAACCTGCTCAAGGAAACTTTAGTTATGTAGTTAATCTTGAATTGAATGTGAAACTTCTAAGACAAATGAAAGGAGGAAATAAACTGAAGGAAGTAAAAGTTGAGGTGAATACACATAACACAAATATCAGATGGCATGAGGTAAACCAAAACAAAAGAATAAGAGTGTTAGCGTAAAAGATTACGCCTACAGGTTCAAATAGCCTCGAAGGGCTAACTTAGAGACAGAGCAAGGTTCGTACTGGTTCAAGCCTTCGAGAAGGATAATAACCTTACATCTAGTTGAAAGTATATTCTTAAGCTGAGTTCTGATCCCTATTACAGTGAAAAGGGCAAGTATGCAACAGAAAAATATTATTTTGTCCTCTAACTACAACCGTCATTGTGAACTCTGTATAGATTCCGTAGGGATAAAATAGCAAAACCAAGTGTGAATACAGTTGAAAAGCAAATGTCTTGTCGTGTATTGCGGCGTGCCTCCCGGATGAAGACCCTTCAAACCAGAGGCTATCTTTCAAGATCCTTCGGCTGCCGTAGGGGCTTCAAGGCGCTTTCGCAACATACTTCGAAGTTTTAATAACGGGCTCCATAGTCTCCCCCTTCCCCCCTTCGAAGTGTCCTCCAAAGCAGTCCATTTAATTACTACGTTATGGGATTATTTTCCCCAACAAAGAGTATGACAAAAGATGGCCATAACTAGTTTAGGACTAGATAAACCATGCTTCACAACAACAAAAACTGGAATATAATAGAACAACATATCTAAACTGCACAGCTACTCCATAGGAATGTTATATGAAAAAAGAGGAAAAACCCTTGAATTCAAGTACAGGTACAAGGTCCAAATTTCTGGACCCAAATTAGCAGTAGATGAGAGGAATTAAAATTGTACCAGTGGTTGAGAAGCATATGCAGAAGATAGCTTTTGCTGCTTTCTGAGAGCTGCTTTGTTTGCTACCTTTCCCTCGAGATCATTAGCATTATATTGAACCTTGAGATGTCTGTCTGTTGAAGGATTCCATGTGTCTGTGTCGATTCCATTAAGTATCCCGACAAATTTCCTGGAATGTATTTTAAGTGAATCTTGTAGCCCACGCCCACCCTGAGCACCAGAAGAGTTTATCAATAACAAAATACCAAAACACTTCACTTGTGAATTGAAACGAATATAATTAACTTACAATAGAAATGGTATAAGACATATTGAATAATGGTAGCTAGAAACAATAGGAATTCAGGACCAGTTGAGGGCTTGAGGCCTCCTGTGGATATAGTCATATGTATAATAGTACATATAAATGGATTTATCAAGCACTCAAACTCTTTGTGCAGCAACTTATGTTATGAGACAATATTTTTTTCAGTCCACATAGGAATGTCAATGGAACGCCAAAAAACTGCATAATAAAGAATGATATAGTGCTAATTGACAAAGACTTTGGTAGATATGAATAGTAGTTTCCCATGACTTATGCATTAACTTCTGGCCTTCCTCTTCCAAACCCATACATTTAGAATCTCAGCACTGAAACTACAATTTATGACAAGGACCACAGAAAAGAAAACAATCAAATGCACACAGTAACTAAAGTTCAAAGAAATATTACCTCTGAGCGCACCTCTAGTGCATATGTTGGTGATACAGTTGTCACAATGTTGGAATACACAATTGCACCCTGAAAACAATGAATCCGAAGAAGCATAATTAGTATCATATAGGTGAAGTATGAATTCAATCTATTGGTACAATTTCCATAGTTGATACCTTGACAACATTTATTCTGCCGTGTGAATTATCCCGCATCCTGTCTGGCCTATCAAGTTGCTCAACATCAAGGCCACAGCATGCTAAATCTTGAGCAGGAGCAGCTCCTTGATATTCGAAATTATGGCAGGTGAAGCAAATTCTAGCTGAGTTGAAGCCCAGATTTGCATATACATCCCAATAAAGAGGTGCCTGGAATTTCAAAGTAAAAAATGGGTAACTTATTATCTTCAACTTGGTAAATTAACCAAAGATAAGCAAGATCTATTTTCAGTGGTTAATTAACCCATACTGCCAAGTGGTCATTGGCACTTACAACAAATGCAGTCTGCCAGTCATGGCAATGGATTATGTCAATTTTCTTCTGAGATTGGTAAAGTAATTCCAGTGCTGCACGGCTGAAGTACGCAAAACGTCTAAAGTCATCATGCTCTCCATAGTACTGTGCCCTCCAAAAGAATTTTGCCGGATGCTGTGGCTCAATAAAATATACTGGAAGACCTGCACGTGCTAATTTTAGTCAGGTCAATGAAAATTCAATTTGATGATTTATTCTATAGAATGGTTGAACTGAGAAATGTTTTAACCTTCAACAGTCCCAGTCCATATTTTGTTGTTGAACATTTTCCCTTCAAAGTAGGACTGAACCAGAACATCTAAAACCTGAATGATAGCAAAATATAAATCTTAAACAAACAAAAGATGCAACCACAAACATTGGTAAGAAACAAGCTATATACCTTAAGGTTGTTAACTTGGTCATTCCACATGCAGTCATATTTTGGAAGAATAATCTCTACTAGGTGCCCCTTTTTCTGAAGTGCCTTGCCAAGACCAGATATCACATCCGCCAAACCACCAACCTAGAGACTCGTGCATATAAGCGAACTTAAAGAATAACTAATAGGATTTCGATTAATTAGCATGAACAACAAATCAAATTCCAAAACTATTAGTAGACCATCACATCAGTAGTTTCATATTTAAACTGAAGAATCATATTAAAATATACTAACTAGAAATGTATACATGTCAGGATCAATAATGAAATCAAACACGATGAAAGGTTGAATTAGTACCAAGGATCACCTTTGCAACAGGAGCCATCTCTGCTGCAATGTGGACGATATGCAAGCCAGAACTGCATTGATCAATAGATTGTAAAAATAAACAAAGACAAAGTATTATCCTAAAGAACTATTTATTCCTATAAGCAGGCTTTACTCTAACTAGCAAAGGAGAAAGTGTACGGCGTACCTGGTCCCTGGCAATGTCATCTTCAGAAAATTGTCCATGATTTCCCTATCATTCATACCTCTGCATGACAAGTATGCTTCCCGAAGACAACTATCCCTTTTCCAGACCATTTCCCGCAATGTATTTGCATCATTGTAGGATATTCTCTTCTCAAGCAACCATCCTTCAATCAAAAGAGATATCCTACTCCACAACTCAGGCATGTTACTTGTGGAATGCTCCAATGATCTTTTCTCAGCTTCCTCCACAAGTTTGCTAAGATTGTCATGAAATTCTACTATTGAGTTCTCATACAGTTCAATTTGAGAATGCATTTCATGATTACATGCCTGGAAACGTTCTTCTACTGATTTTATCCTTTCCTGCAAAATATCAACAAATAACAAGAGAACTTTGATATATCTGCATCAACCAGCAATGCCTCTAGTTTGTCAACCTTATCCTGCAAATCATGATTGCGTCCCAGAATGATAGCAGCATGCTCTACTTCGTTTGATGTGGTTTCAAGCAAGTCTCCCAAATTTTCTACCTTCTCCCACCATGTATCATATTGCCTAGGTTCATGTTTCAGCATATCTGCTTGGGCAGCTATAAATCTAGACTCCAACTCCCTAAAGGAAGCATCTAAAAGAGTACGTTCTTTCTCTAATTTGAATATACTCTCTTCTGTCTCAGCAACCTCAATAAGCATTGCTTTAAGAAATTGTATGTCATCCTTCAGTAGTATATTCTCCTCCTTTATGTCATCTAACTCTAGTACTGATGGAGAGTCATTAATCTCAGCACTGAACTTCCCTTCAGTTGAAAGCTTGAGTTGTACTTCTGTTTCTGACAGCCTCGTCTCCAAAATGTTTATCTTCCTTTCTAAGTCTTTTTTTTCTTTAAGAATTTTTTCAACATATTCCAATGCCTGAAGACGAGCTTCATTCAGAAGCATTATATCTAAACAAATACATTTGAAATCAGTGTTTATTGTGTGCGTGCTTACAGCTTTATACGTGTCATAAAATTGTATGAATATCCAAAAAGAAAGGAGCCCCTTACTCTTCTCAGTGTTCTGTATCATTCGTATCAAATCTTCCAGTTGAAGGTTTGATATGTCATTTTCATCTTCAAATTTCTGTTGAAAAATACATAGACCAAAATATTATAAGAAACAACATAAACAAGTAGGAGCAGGCATACAAATAAACATGAAATCGATGTAACATTGATTTCGAGATAACTACTGCATCTATTGTGTTTCTCTATGAAAATGGGGACCCTTGCCATTTGGTTTAGAAAATAGTGCTCTTACCTTTGTATATTTAAATGTTTAGCTAAATTTAGTGATGACGTGTTTCACTTCAATTGACATTTAAAAGCAATATAAAAAACTACAGAAACATGTATGCAAAATAGGATTATTGAGTGTGTGTGTGGGGGGGGGGGGTGCGTTATACGTATTCGCACTAAGCTAGTCTACACCAATTATCATGAAATTGGTCAAACTCTTAGATCAATCTCATAATAAGAAATTGTATCAGAAAACATATGAACTTCTGAAGAATATGCTGCGATACCTCTTGTCGTCCTTTATCAGTGGAACCAGATGCTTCATCTTTCTGGATATTTGCTGAATTATGGGGTTTAGCATTACTTGTACTCTTCTGTGGAAGTTGTGCAGCAGTCCTAGAACCCACAAAACGAAGTTACTTAACATATGAATCATAACAAGTAAATATACATATATGAGGAGTTTTGACAGTATTGAATTCTGACAATCTGATATGATTGCAGAACATAACATAGGGCATTTTGCTAGTGACGATTTTCAGATGGACGGAACATTGCAGAAACACAAGCATTTCAGAACCCAGATCAACATAATAGATTAGGAGAACAGCATTCAGAGCTTGATTCCCACTTGATTGGCATCAACCAAGCACGATCAAATTAGCATTTCGTACATACAAAATATGAACCACCAAAGGAAATTCCTCGCTCCCCCCAAATAGCACTACCGGAGTTCGCAGCAGATGCAAATGACCGAACGAATCCATTACGGCCACCGGCCACGACCTGACGACCCAGGCACCCAGGGATCATCGAAACCCCAATGCCTCGCACCAGTAATCACACGCACTATCCCGGAACACACCGCGGTCAGGGCTACCTACCTGAGATCGCGGCGATGAACTCGGCAGCACACGGCCAGGCGGCGGCGCGGGACTACCGGAGACGGAGCAAGGCGACGGAACAGGAGAGCGGCCGCCTCAGCACCCACCGCCGCCAAGCACGCCATAGGTGGTATAGCAGGAGGATGAACAGGGGACTGGGCAGGGGGTTGTGGTGGCGTCGGGAATTCGGGATTCGCGTGGGCGACGGTTGGAAAGTACAGGAGTAGAGTGAGACGGAAGCGTGGGGGCGTGGCGTGGCGTGGCGGCGGCGGCGGCGGCGGCGGCGGCGGGCCAGGCGGGGCGGCGTGTGTCCCGTGAGCCGCGCACCGGGAAGCCGGAGGACCAAACAAACTATGCTATCTGGCTGGGTGGGCCCCACTGCCTGGCGCGGAGCGGGGTGTGGACCCGGACTACAGTCGGAGTGTGGGACAGCTTCGCTAGTAGTCTAGTACCTTTACAATTTGCAAATTTCCACATGGTTTTATTGGTTTTTCTGCAAACACTAAAATTAATAGTCCCTCCATTTTTTAATATAAGAGGGTATTTCGACATTAATTTGAAGGACTAAACGTGAACTAATTATAAAAATAATTATAGAATCGGAGACTAAATCGTGAGACGAATTTTTAAGCCTAATTAATCCATAATTAGCAAATATTTACTATAGCGTCACATTATCAAATTATGGTGTAATTAGACTCATTATATTCGTCTCGTGAATAATCCTCCGATTATGAATGGGTTTTATAAATAGTCTACATTTAATACTCTAAAATAGTATTTAAACATTGGATGTGACAGGGCTAAAACCATCCAAACACCCCCTAAGTCATCCCGTCGGTTTTTCGTTTCTGAATGTAAATAATTCTATTAATTATTAGATTCATCTATAGATTAATAAATCTAGATACATGTCTAGATTTATTGATGTATAGATGAATCTATCAAATGTTAGAATGACTTAGTATTTAAAATGGGAGGTAGTATATTTGTATTTATTATGATCCAATTCCATATACTCCGTACATTTTTTTCCCGTAACGGACTAAATCAAGCTTACAAAATCTTGAATACGAGATATTTAGGTCTCATTTGGTATATCTTTAGATCTAGAATTTGCTACAATTGTGGATATATTGACAACATTTAATTAAGTAATCTAGTTTTATTTTGAACTAAAATAAAAGTTTAAACTGTTTTATTATACTATACAAATCTCAGATTTGGTTTGAATATCAGAGTTGGAGTTGTACTAAGCAATACCTCGGTTCGATCAAACTTTTTAAAAAAATTGAATTAAAAACACTGTTTTATTTGAAGTTGCACCAAACAATGCATTATCTGAAGGCAACGGCAAGATCGCACATGTATTTATCTTCTTTTTCTCCATCGTATTAAACTATAGTATGGGATTTTTTTTGTTTCCCTGCGAGTTTTTTTAACAGTCTCATGTCGTCGTACGTGGTGATTTCATGAAAGTAGTTTTTAGTATATTTTTATAAAATTAGTAAATTTTAAGAAGTTTGGCTTATCAAAAAGCAAAATAACCTGTAATGTTAAATAAATGAATTAGTTTATAAAAAATAGAAAAAGGAATATTTGATTGGTAGTTTTTTAAGTTTCTACGAGAAAATTAAGATCTCGTGATCGTATTTTACAGTGCTAATAGCATTCATTGAACCTAACCACTTTGGTGATACTAGAAAAGTTGTCAGTATTTTAATGCCATATCTATATTTTTTATATTATAATTCGTTTAATATTTTTTAAAAGTTAAAATTGTTTATCTTTGATATTCAGTATCAATAAATACACTAATTTGATATTCTAGTTGTAATGAATTAGTGTACTTATAATACATAAATGAAAATTTAACAACGTGCCAAACAGTAAAAACGAAACCGGTTGACTTAAAAAAACTTGGGGGCGAAATGGATCGCAATGTCCCAAAGGGTACGTCGTCGCTTGTATGTTGCCTAGATTCAGTCTAGATTCATGGTTGACTTCAAAAACTCGATTGGAGTCTGGTTGGAACCTCTCTATGAGCAGAAATTGGCATTTCTATATGTCAACGTAGAGGAACGTAAGGTACGATGTAATACGATAGTTTTGTTTAATCATTTTTCGTTCCAACCGCGCAACCATGTCGGCCGGCCGGCCGCACGAGCACGACGGCGCGAGCCACTCCGGCTACCACCAGCTGTCCCACTCGCCGCATCCACCGCCGCTCCCGGCGGAGGTGGTGCCGGCGTTCCCGCCGCCGGAGTCGGAGGGCGAGGAGTCCTGGGTGTGGACCCAGATCAAGGCCGAGGCCCACCGCGACGCAGACGACGAGCCGGCGCTGGCGTCCTTCCTCTACGCCACCGTGCTCTCCCACCCGTCCCTGCCGCGCTCCCTGTCCTTCCACCTCGCCAAGAAGCTCTGCTCCTCCACCACCCTCCTCTCCACGCTCCTCCTCTACGACCTCTTCCTGGCCACCTTCACCGCGCACCCCTCCCTCCGCGCCGCCGTCGTCGCCGACCTCATCGCCGCGCGCACCCGCGACCCGGCCTGCCTCGGCTTCTCGCAGTGCCTCCTCAACTTCGAGGGGTTCCTCGCCATCCAGGCGCACCGCGTGTCGCACCTCCTCTGGGCGCAGCAGCGCCGCCCCCTCGCGCTCGCGCTCCAGTCCCGCGTGGCCGACGTATTCGCCGTCGACATCCACCCCGCCGCTGTCGTCGGCAAGGGCATCCTGCTCGACCACGCCATCGGCGTCGTCATCGGTGAGACCGCGGTTATCGGCGACAACGTCTCCATTCTCCCTTCTCCCACCATGAATCATATGGCCTAGGTCCATGCATGTTTCACACATGTGTGCATGGACAGCTCTAAAATCTAGACGCCAACTCGTACGTGGACTGAATTTGTTTGGTTTGTTTGATTTTGAAAAAAATATTGAGGTGTCAAAAAATTGTTGTGAGTCGAGAAAAAATGAGAAGTTGGTTAGTTAAAGCATATGTGGATTTTGTTTCGATGGTAACATCTATAATATACATTATGTTTGGTTGTATTGTTAATATACAATCTCGTTATAAATATCGACTTGTTTAATGATATGTATTTATATCATTATTGTAGTGAGAAAATTTTGTAATATTTTATATATTTAAATAATAGGAAACAATATATTTCAATTGCACTTTCTAAACTTTTACATAATAAAGCTAGGAAAAACACGGTCAACCAAACAAGAAACTGGCTGTTGTCGGCTACACTCGACAATGGCCTCCACACCATTGCATCTACGAAACCACCACTAGCTTAGTGATACAAGAGATAGAAAAAATAATGAGAGAATTGATAAGTATAATTTACCCGACGATGATACAAGAGTACAATATAAAGAATATGATATTAAAATTCTGTTAGAGAGCAAAAAGATTTAGAGATCGAATTTTACCGAGCGAACCCCCTACATGATAATATTGAGAGTGATTTTTTAGTCATCTATTATAGATGCTCTAAGGTTTCTTGAGATGACATTTATCTAGCTTACAAAATCTTGTATCTGAAGTTATGATTAGATTGAGATATTTGTCTAAGTCATATTTATATTCTATATTAAAAATTAAAATTTAACCCACTCTATTTTATTAGACAAACTACACTATAAAATATTAAAGCTGAAATTGTTCCAAACAACTCCTTGAAAGGCGTAACAAGAACACACATGTATTTATCTGTTTCAGTGCATTTTACTGAAATCGTAGCTCAAATATTAGATATAAGATAGAGATGATATATATGCCATTCTACTTGCATATCATATGTCATTTTATACTTTTTAAAAGTTAAAATTCTTCTACATTTTTAAGATAAAATAAAAATATGTTAATATATGTATATATATATATTATAAAATAAATGCATTATTAAAATATTTTATGGTCGATTTAATAAAACTAATTTGGTGTTATTTTTTTGGTATTTTTTTATATAACTAGACAAAATTTGATTTATAAAAAATCAAATGAGTTATAATACGAAACCGAGAAAATAGTTTATAAAAATAGAAAAATATATTTGATTAGTGATTTTTTAGTTTCTTCAAGTAAATTAAAATTGTGATCGTATTTTACCATACTAATCACGTTCATTGACATTTATGTAACACTAGAAAAATTTGTTTAACCTTATAATTTTTCTATAAAATAAATATAATGATCTTTTAAGAAAATCACATGGTCCGACTTTGCTTGAAAACCGTATGATTTTTTTTATGTTTTTAGAAGAAGGCCACGCAATCCGTATTTTGATTGAAACTCATATATTGGTATGTGATACGAGTACTTCTCATGAGGTTATTCAGCATAGTACTGAGCACGGTAATGTGATACAAGAACTTTACATGAGGTCACGCTACTCTCGTCTGACTACGGTCAACGTCGGAGTTCTTGCGTAATGTACTGCCAATTTGTTCGCATCTCTTCCACGAAAAACAATAATTTGATGCTCTAGTTGTTAGAATATTTTTTATAAAATTAATCAAAGTTATTTAACCTACGGAAAGTCAAATCATTTATAGTATATAAATGAAAAAACATTTAAAAACTTGCCGAACAATAAAAACTAAAGCGGTTGACTTCAAAAACCAGGGGATGGACTGGACAGCAATGTACCAAAGGGTACGTCGCTTGTATGTCGCCTAGATTCAGTCTAGATTCATGGCCACATTAGTCGGTGCGGAGGCTGCCGCTGGTTGGAATCTCCATACGAGCAAAATTTGGCATTTTAGATGTCAAAACGCAGAGGAACGTAAGGTATGATGTAATATGGTAGTTATGTTTAATCATTTTTTCTCTGCACGTCAACAGCAAAAAAATGTCATTTTTCTCTCTACATCGACAGCTTAAAAATGTTTTTTAGCCCAAGGTTCAATCTAAACCACATCATTAGTTCATTACAGTGAGATACATAAGATCATATAAAACTATACGATCATATAAAACTGACAAATAACCAGGTGGATCCATGAAAAATTAGTGCATCAGCTACAAATAATATGTATATATAGATGTATATGAATTATTTACTATTTTAAATTAATATTAAATATAAAATCATAATTATAACAAAAATATTGAAATTATATAAGGATTTATAAATAAATACACATAAAATATAATAAATATAAAAAATACACTAACTATTAGTTGGAGCAGCCAACGATAGAGGGACGCACGCACCCGTTGATTCGCCGGTGATAACCACGCAAAATATTCTAAAGTATAAATTATTTGACTTTTAGTGAAATATCTCTAATAGCTAATTTTATATACGAAGAACTAAAATATTTTATTAAATTTATCGAGAAATATGTTTTATTACATGTTTTTAAATTTAGTTAAATTTGAAAATTTTAATTTTAAGAAGTCAAACTTATACGAAACGAAGTGCTCCAGTCCTGTGCCTGTGCCTGTATACGCGCTCCACTTGTCCCGTACTCCCGTACGCCTATAAGCACGCCTCCGCCGTGGGGCCTTCGGCTCAACCGCTCTAAGTGCCCCGAAATCCTCCGCTCGCGTCGCGCATCAGTCCGATCCAAGCGCTCCACCATGCCGGGCGGCCGGCCGCACGAGCACGACGGCGCGAGCCACTCCAGCTACCGAAGGTCCCACACGCCGCCTCCACCGCCGCTCCCGGTGGAAGTGGTGCCGGCGTTCCCACCGCCGGAGTCGGAGGGCGAGGAGTCCTGGTTGTGGACCCAGATCAAGGCCGAGGCCCACCGCGACGCAGACGCCGAGCCGGCGCTGGCGTCCTTCCTCTACGCCACCGTGCTCTCCCACCCATCCCTGCCGCGCTCCCTGTCCTTCCACCTCGCCAACAAGCTCTGCTCCTCCACCCTCCTCTCCACGCTCCTCTACGACCTCTTCCTGGCCTCCTTCACCGCGCACCCCACCCTCCGCGCCGCCGTCGTAGCCGACCTCCTCGCCGCGCGCTCCCGCGACCCGGCCTGCGTCGGCTTCTCGCATTGCCTCCTCAACTTCAAGGGGTTCCTCGCCATCCAGGCGCACCGCGTGTCGCACGTCCTCTGGGCGCAGCAGCGCCGCCCCCTCGCGCTCGCGCTCCAGTCCCGCGTGGCCGACGTCTTCGCCGTCGACATCCACCCCGCCGCTGTCGTCGGCAAGGGCTTCCTTCTCGACCACGCCACCGGCGTCGTCATCGGTGAGACCGCCGTTATCGGCGACAACGTCTCCATTCTCCACCACGTCACCTTGGGTGGGACTGGGAAGGAGGTGGGTGACCGACACCCCAAGATTGGGGATGGGGTTCTGATTGGAGCTGGAGCGACGATTCTGGGCAACGTGAAGATTGGAGCCGGAGCCAAGATTGGTGCCGGTTCATTGGTGCTGATAGACGTGCCGGCAAGGAACACGGCGGTGGGGAACCCTGCCAGGCTGATCGGCAGGAGGAATGGTGATGCCGAGATGGACGAGGACATGCCCGGGCAGTCCATGGATCACACATCCTTCATTTCGCAGTGGTCGAACTACACCATTTAAGGTCTATTTCTCTTCCTCTGTATACTCTGTATTGTTCATTCATATACCAAAAACTGATGTAATTGTTGTGTTTCGGGTGATCTGTACTGAACTGTAGTGGGTCTCATCATCCATTTAGTCAGTTCAGTGCCCATGCTCATGTTCTCAAAACTGTGATTGATGAGTTAAATACAGTTGTATATCCTTGATTTTACCACTTGCCTGATGAATCAAGCTTCAAGGACACATTACATTACGATTATTCTTACTTTTTAGTGTGTAAGGTGAGATTTTGTATGATTTACTGCCATTTTATATGATACAAGTCCGGGTTCTGTATCTGTGGGCGAGATTTCCATTTTTCTTTACACTAATAAAACGAAGGCTCGATTTCACTGGAGCACTTATTACAAGAATTCGTTATGAATCTTTTGGATGGGCTGACGAATGTCACCGAGTCTAATTTCTTTGTCTGGCTTAACTTCTTCAGCTTGTTATGTCTCTTAACAGAATCTTTGAAATCATTTCACCACTGTATTAAGTGTTTTCTTCTAGTTGTTTGAATCTGGTGGTAGATCGTTTTCATTACTTTTCATATGTTTACCTATACATTTATCTGTGTAAACTAGAAAGTCATCATGTGGTGTTTTTTGCTATCATCGAGCTCCCCTTGATTTGCCTATCTGTAACAAGCAGTCACTTTCTTGAAGTCAATCATTTTAACCTCTTTGGTTATTTGTTTATGTCTTATATGCGTTAACTTTTATTAGAGTTGTAATTTATAGATCTATATTCCTTTTAAAAGAACCAAGGGGTGTTAGAAGTGAATCTGCCACCCAACTACTCCCACAACAGTTTTTATATTTTGCTCCCTGATTTTATTTGGTATTACACAACAATCCAATTGACACATATATAATTAAAGTGAGCACTCCTAGAAAACAAGTGAATAACATATATCATGTAAACATATATTTATTTTATTTTAGACAATATTACTACATTTTTCTTTTGTTCGTAGCAAAAGACAGGCAATTTTCTAGTGTCAAATTAAATGCAGCGTCGAGTATATGTCAAGCCTTGGTCAAATACTTATATCTCAACATATGTGTCATTAATTGGAACTATATGGAAGTGGTAGATAACTGTTTTCTTCATTGGAATTATATGGAGGTGGTTAATAAATTTGTTATTCAAAAATAATTAGGTAATATTAAACTCAGTAAAATTTCAGTTTCATTTCTCATTTATACTCAGCTCAGTAAAATTTCCGACACAATCAAGTGTTCTTGCATAGCTTACACGTGCATATTTTATCTTGATAAACATTTGTTTCCGTCCGCCTCTTTTTTGTATATCTTGTATTTGGCTGCTGACATATGTGAATAGTCCCCCATTAACATGTGTATCTAGTATTACTAGGAAGTAGGGACATTTAGTTAATGTTCATGTGCTTTGCTTAAACTAGCACATGTGACATTGCAATTCACATATGATGATTTGAATACAAGGTACAATACTTTGCATTGTTAAAAGGCCATAACTTGTTGATTTAACCATGTTTACATTTACATGCAAACTAATCATTGGTTTGCTAACTGTGGATGCATTGCTTACTACAGCTTGTTGCATTTTCCACCATTTGGATTTTTGCATGTGCCTTGAGGTTTGTAGAATGTGCTAAAGTGCATTTTTTGGATTTTGGAAGTCATGGGGCTGGAGAGATCAAAGGTGGACCAGGTGGACCACACACTGTCTTCTACTAGAACAAAGAAATATAGGCCATGTTCAGATGCGAATTTTGCTCTTTGGTAAATATACTAGCAGCAATCTCAATAAATATATGGATTAAAAGACTGATGTGGAACTAGGCTAAGGCTGCTTTTACACCAGTCTTGGGCACCATTTTTCTTGGCTAGTATTGTCTTTTTTTAATTGTCTTGTCTTGCTGGTTTGCCCATTGTATTTTACTGTCTTTTTTGAGCTTTTATGAGTGTTGTTTACTGAGGAAGTGCTCATATTAGGTCGCTGCTTTGGTGGAACGTTGCTTTCAGGCATTCAGGCAATAATAGGATTTTCTACATCCCAGATGTCTTGATTTGCTATTAAACAAGCATATGAATTGATGAATTCCAGAACATCGAGGTGTTTAATATGTTGGTTTACTTGTGGCAAGTTGATGCATCACGTCCATTATGCATTATTATGACAGTATTTTGTTCTGGAATTGGATCAGCAGTCCAAATCATATTTTTCTTTCCTTCTCTTCAACACCTATACTTCAGAATCTGATTGCAACCACTTTGCCTATGAACTGATCTCGTCTTATTAACCCAAATTGCGAATTCCCTGCATATATTTTCGGTCCTGCTTCAGGTACATCCATTCAGATGCAGGGCAGCACACCAGTAACACCTTTCAGTTAGGTCACTTGTTAAAGAAAGTGTTAATATGCTTGTTACTTCCCCAGTGCATATATACGATCAGATAAAATCTCACCTCTATAATTCTAAATCATGTACTGCACATCAGTCTTCAAAACGCTGGGACTCGTTGTACATTCTTGCGTATAAAAATATTACGTGCACTGCACATTAGTCTTCAAAATACTGGGACTCGTTGCACTTTCTTGCAAGGAATCCACAGTTGGTAAGCTCTAATCTTCACTTCTTGGTGATCCTGCCAGTAGACCTGGAGACGGATCTACTCCAGGATGGAGATGAGAACGACGAGTGCTCATCCTCTCATCGAAAATAGAAAATCTCACAACTTCAGAATCACAAAGCTGGGAAGGTTGGGAGGAAGATTAGATGTAAACAACACAACGACAGCAGAACCAAGATAAATACTAGACCACAGCACTGACAGGTTCCTGTGAAAACTGTCAGAATTCAGACAAACCTGGACGTAAACATGCACATTACACAATTAAATGCTTGACAACAGAGCGACGCAAAGTAAGTAATGCTTAGCTTGTAATCGTTAAAAGCCTGCAATTTTGAGACCAGACCAAATGCAACACCATGTCAACATTATTTGTCTGATAGAAAATAGTCACAGTGATCTGCGGATAGACAAAATTTAAGTCGAGAGTAAAAGTAACATGACACTCGGGGGCAAATTTAAGTTGAGAGTAAACGACTAAACTTAACATGATACTCGAGGGCAGTACATGCATTTCACTTGCGACCAAGTGTTGGGAACTGGAACTGGTCTCTGATTTCCGGAGCAGGTGGAGGTGCAGAGCGATGACCCTCCACATATCCACCTCTGAAGCCCCCACGATCCCCACGGCCCCTGCCGCGGCCACGGCCACCATAGTATCTCTCTCCTTCAGCTGGTTTCAAGAACTCATTGATGCTAACAGACTGAAAGAAAAGAGATCCTAAGTTAGCAACTGTTATGGAGTTAAAAGATCTTTTGATTGAAATTGAAAGCACCTAGCATGAAGAGTGGAAAATGAAGAAGTACCGGCAGATTGAACAAAAATGCAAATGAAGTTGCGAGTATTTCAGAGGAATAGCAAATGAATACAAGACAGCAGGCAAAGCAGTGGATTTATCATGGTAATATGACTCAATAGGCATCAGGGTAACAAAATTACAACATAATATTGATAATCCTATTTTTTGGGGAAAGGTAGGTATCTAAAGAAAATTTTGGTTTCATACCAATGAAATATGCCAACTTTAGTTTTATACCACTACATTTTTTCACTTCACTTCAATGCCATTCAAATTTACTTAGGTTGCTTTTTACCACTATCATTCAGTTCTGTCACTTCATGTTTTTCTTTCCTTTTAAGAAAACACCCATGAGAAATATCAAATATGCCCTCTTGGATATCTGGCTTCATCCTTAATATCCTCCCCCTGCTCTCTCATCACCATCTTCCTCCCAACATCTGTGCCGTTCCAAGCTTTGCCTCCACCATCTCCTTGGATCAAGCTTGCCTCGGATGGTGTTGCCTTACTTCCCCAAGCTCACCTCTGAAAGCCAATCCAACGGTGCCACCGCCCAGCTCTGAACTCGCCTCTGATGGAGCTGCCACTAAGCCCCAAGCTTGCCTCCGATGGTGCCGCCTCCCCATCCTGCCGAGTTCACCTCTAGTGTTGCTGCCTTAACAACCTGAGCTTGCCCACACCCATCAACGGCTTGTTGTTCACCATCTTCAGGCGACACACTGTGGTAGCACCACCATTAGAAGTCATGATTGTTTCCTCCGACTGCAAGCCTTTGCCTTCTTGCACTCACTCGTTGTGCTGATTCAACCCAGATCTTACTTATCAGCACATCTAAGTGTTGATAATCTTCAATCAGCTTGAACCAAGTATGTGTCTCCCTGGACAATCGCCGCATGGAAGCACTCCGTTATTGAACTAGCATTCAGTGCCACGACCATCCAGAACAGATGAATTTTGACAATAGTGCATATAGATGAACGTAGCACTATTTGGGTGGTACAAAAGTGAACCAAAAAATTTAGTACTATAAAACAAAAGTGGGCATATTTCATGGTTTAAAACCAATTTTCCATATCTAGATTCTAGATAGATGGGAAGATGTGAAACCTTCTTAGCATGCTCGTCACGTTCAGCATTCTCTTTCTTCTTCAAAGAATCCTTATCAGATCCCTACAGTAAATATTTATCAGCCAATTACAATTAGTATTTCCAGTGAGCTGAGAGCATTGGAAGGATTACAGGGCATAAATCGCAAAGATACCAGTTTGATGAAAACATCATCATTTTCTTTCTTGTTAGAAAGTGGTTGCATAGACTGCAAATCCTTGTCAATTTCAACCTTCCTCTCCTCAGCCTTCAAAGCAAGAAGTGCCTTCCGCTTCTCCTCCCTTAATTTCTCAAACTCCTCGAGAGTCATTTCCTAGATCATCAAACATTTGAACCATAAGTTGAGTTATGGACAGTTCAGGACACTCCTAGATAACTGTAGCAAAAGGAATAAATAAATTTAAAAGAATAGTATGTGCTTTGGAAGAATTTCTACAGTCAATTTCAGTTGTTTCCACAAATATACAACTTCCTCCGTTCCACATTATAAGACATTCTGGTCTTTTCCAGATTCATCTATATATTGATGAACCTGAACATATAATGACTTGTAATGTGGAAAGGAGGGAGTATGTGCACGTCACTAAGCTATCTCAACTTTGTGGTTGCTTTAATGCTAAAACTTGTTAAATAATTTTATTTTAGAAATTACTAATTAGAATATAAGGCTAGAATGACTTATAATGTGGAACGGAGGGAGTATGTGCAAGTCACTAAACTATTTCAACTTTGTGGTTGCTGTAATGCTAAAACTTATTAAATCGTTTTATTTTAGAAATTACTAATTAGAATTGAATACGCCTGTAGAAATGCTCCAAGATCAACTAACTCACAAAACAAGGGACATTTCAACAACTAATTTATGAAAAAGAGGCTTAAAATCCAACTGTAACACAAGAACAAATCATTCCACAGAGAGGGGCAAGGAAGTGACAACAACAATAAAACAGCCCTTCTAAAGTCATAACAGAAACAGAAGCAACAAAGTCATGTTAACAGGACTCACAAATTCCCAAGGTGGAAAGAATTATATCTACACACAGAAATTTCCTATTCATCCCATGATGGGATCAGAAAGGAGAAGTTTACCTTATCCTCTTCCTTCTCTTCCACATTTGGAGTGGCATCTTTGGTGTCCTTGTTTTCATTTGCAAGGGGAGCATCCTCCAGTGGACCCTGCTTCTCAGGAACAGGGGGCTTCTCATCCAACTTCAGGGCTTCCCCAGTTTCCCTGATTATACAAACAACACTATAAGAAACTTCTCTCAACAGTGTGAACATGAACAGGTGAAGTAATATCGTACTGGGCAAGAATTTCATCAGTGGTAGTTCCCCAGTTCCCACGTCCAGCACCCTCACGCTTCATCTCATACCCATGGCCAGTGCCACTATGGCGTTCATATGACCTCCGAGGCAGCCTCTCAGAGTCATTACCATACCCACCTCGTCGGCCTCCCTGGTAGGGTGGCCGAGGGCCCCTCTCCCTGTCCTGAGCTCCTTCTTCACCTCCAGCTCTGCTACCACCACCATATCCTCCCTGGAAGCCATTCAATTCTTCACCGCCAAAGTCTCGGTTATGCCCATATCCTCGCCCACCTCTGCCACGGCCACGTTCACCACGACCAAATCCTCCGCGTGAGGGAGCACTGCCATCTCGAGATTCCCTCACTGAAACATGTATAAAATATTAGCATTTCGCAACAAAAAAAAATGCAATTTTTAGCAGAAGAGGCTAAAATATCAAATAAAATTTCCTAGTTGCGCATCACTCATATCCATGGCATCAAAATTTATTTTTATAGAAACCAATCGTTAAAAAAACATAAATTGGATGGCGAAACCCATTGTCCAAGAATCCTAGAATAAAAAGCGTGCACAAAATCGAACGCCGTACACCGATTAACTGATGCACCGTAAACCCCAGATCTAGAACTCCCGAGCCACAATCCCAAACTCACCGGCCTGCGAAGGGGGAGACGGCTTGGTCGGAAACTTGGCGGACACCGGCTGCGCGCCCTTCCCGGCGGCGGCGGCCGCCGGCTTCTTCGCCTCGGCCTTCTTCGCGGCAACCTCTGCCTTGGCCAGCAGCTGCGCGGGGTCGTCGTTGTCGTCGGCGCCGAGGATGTCGAAGGGGTTCATGGTCGCCATGGGGACGGACGGCTTTGGCGTTGGCCGGCAACGGCCACGCTTACACACTCCAAACAAGCTTGGCGGGGTGGGGTGGGAGGCACGAAATGGCAAAGCCTCTAGCCTGCTGCGGCGTCGGCGTCGGCGGCGGCGGCGGCGGCGAGGCGAGGCGAGGCGGGGAGAGACGTAGTGGGAGGAGAGCGTGAGGAAACGAGTAAACCCTAGCCGCACCCGCTTTTTGCCACTAGCCCATGCCGCGCCGCGAGTCCATATCACCTCCCTATCATTTCGCCGCGTGAAATTACCTCAGAGCCCTCCGCTGAAAGTCAAGTTCAGGTCAAGTTTCCATGGGTATTTACGAGATTTTCTCCTTGTGTGGGCCCTAGGAATGGGCCGAGCCCGACCGGACCGGGCCGGGCCGGGCATGTTTGTCTATTGGCCCGTGCGGTTTTAATCGAGATTAATAGCGGATTAGAACATGGAGGATTATCTGCTACGAGACTGGTATGGCCGACGGTGTGGCCACCTGATGCGTTGTACCGAAATTTCACACCGAAATTTCAATTTTCATATTTTTGAAATATATCATCAGTTCTTACATGGTCATTTTTTAAATTACGGAAAATTGCAACGATGTTTTACCATATTCCGACTATAGAAAAGACTATTCCAATAAATTAATCGTCGAATTTAATAACTATGGTTGCTGTGGTGTAGTGGTTATCACGTCAGTCTTACACACTGAAGGTCTCCAGTTCGATCCTGGGCAGCAACATTTTCTTTTTAATTTTTTTTGGCTCTGCTTCCCTTCTGTTAATCCTTTAGCAGTTTTGCGCAATTCACAAGCCGCTTTCATCTAGCTCTGGTCAGACGGTGGAGAGAAGAGGGTGGTAAGGGCGGCGATGAGAGGCGGCGGCGGCGGTAGCAGGGCGCGGCAGAACGCGATTCGGTCGGGGCTGGTGGTGCTGGGCGCTGTGGCCTTCAGCTACCTCTCCTTCCGCGTCGGCTTCAAGCCCTACCTCGACCGTGCCCAGGAGGCCATGGACACCCACGTCTCCTCCACCGCCGCCGCCACGGACGGCTCTGTCTCCGATGCCGCCCAGCCCGACCACGCCGGCGAAGAAGGACTCGCGACGTCCAAGGACCCGGCCGTTGTGCTCCGCGACTGAGGCGGGCCTCGTCGTCCAAGGTTCGCCGCGGTTGCCTTTAATGTGGTTTGGTTGGTTGCTCCATTCTGTCGAACACTTTGTCTGCATATGTAGCACCTCGATTCTGTCCCCAAGTGACAGTGGTTTTTTCCGAATAAATCATTAGCAACAGACTCGACTGTACACGATCTTCTCTTCGTAGTGATAAAAATGCTGTTACTGATGAATTTGCGGTGTAACATTGTTCTTCAGATGACTTGAACTATGATTCTGTGATCAAATTGTGAAAGGATGTGAGTTAGCTGATACCAAATCTCCTCAAAATTCCATTGTTAAGCGTGCTCAGGCAGGCAGGAGTAGTGACGATGCCGAATTCTAATGTTGCAAGTACAATTCAGCTGAATACTGTCAGACCTAATTCCAAGTGGGAGCTAAAAAACTAGATTTAAAGTTAAAACTTTTTATTTTGTCAATTATTTAAACCAATTTCTTCTCATTATTGTTTAATAAAGTCTTTCAATTTCAATTCTAAACAAGTTAGGCAAGCTATGTTTTTCTTTAACTCGCTAAGCATATTGAATTTGATGAAGCATTATATGCTGAATGTCTCACCCTGATGAACAGGTGACATTGCCTAATACAACTGAGCATTTCATTTATCCTTATGTAGTTTTATGAAAAATTGATTTCTGGTGTGTATTTGGGACAAATTATTCACAGAGTCCTCTTGAAGATCACTGAAGAAGAAAGGAGAAAATTGTTAACGAGGGCGCACGAATTTCAGAGGTTGAAATGTGGTATGTTCTCCGGAAATGAGATTGAATTTCCCTCAAACTAGTTTTCGGAACCTAGTTTTGAAGATCTTTTGTCGGTGTTTTTTTACAATTTTTTTACTAAAACCCTTACGAATGGAATTACTACAGTTTTACCTTATAATTGGTTTTACAGTGGAAACAAAAAGGTTTTATACTAAATTCCTTTGGCTCGTTTTTTAAATGATCATATACCTCTAAATAGAGATGTAAAATGAAGATTGTTCCATGAAATATTTCATATGTCAGTGAGAAGATATAGTCGATAAATTCTTAGTTTTTTATCTAGGGTGCTGCTCGTTTCAAGTTTGGATTATAACAATCTAAAATTTTTTAATAAGCTGAAACAAGAAACAAATAGAGTAACTTATTTTTGCCGGTTTAGTATAATTTGAAGTGCAGATTATAACAATCTAGTAAATTGGTGGAATTTAACTTTTTTATATAAGTTAGATTTTTATAAACCAAAACTGAAATAAACATGCATATGTATATGATCAAATCTCTTTTTTAAAAGAGAAGAAACGATCCCAGCCGAACATGCTATCATAGGCTCTCTGCACGAATCTCGTTGCAAACCTTCACGGGCCCCGCCTCCCTACCCTCTTCAAAACCGTCGGGTGGGGGTGGGGTTGACAGGTTGTCAGGTTCAAATTCCCCATTCCCACGTAGCCTTCCCGACCGTTGGGCCGTCGTCTCCTCGGCCTCCGCCGCCGCCGCCTCCCCTTCCCCGACATGCACAAGAGCCAGGGGCCGACGACCGCGCGGCGGCGACCGCTCCGCGTCCTCTCCGGCAACAGGACGCCGCACCCGCCTGGATCCCGAGGCCGCAAGCCCGCTCCTCCCGCCGCACGCCCCTCCGCCGCCGCAGCGGCCCCCGCTTGCCCGCCCGCCTCCGGGACGACGAGCGACGCTGCTGCGCTCGACCGGCTCCTCCTCGCGCGCTCCGACCTCGCGAGTCTCGTCTCCCAGGTAGGCTTGACTCCTCAGCTCTCGCTCGACACGCATGGTGATGCGGAGTCGTTCAGTCCGACGCATGTTTGAGCGGTAGCCGGCGTATGCTGCTGGGGTTGGTTGCCCTCTAGGGTAGTACTGTACTAGTCGGTCTGGGTGACGATTTGGGGGCAGCAAATACATGTTTGAAGTAACTACGACTCCACGAGACCTTGTATTATTGAATCTACTTGTTTGTTCTTGAATTATCCGGTCATTTGCTGATCCCTGAATCGATTAAGGAGCAAGTAGATCTGTGCTGTTGGATATATACTAAATATATATAATCTCAAATCTGAACGATTTCTTCCGTGCACACGCAACATGGACTTACTGACTTGTTGGTTCTTATAAGTTATAACATTTCCTGTTTTTTATTCAATTAGATCGATGAATTGGTATGCCGTGCCCTTCAATGCCAAACTTTGTCTAAAAGAGGGAAACAAGAGATAGAATCATTCAATTGCTTCTTATCAGACACTGTTTCTTCTTTGAAGGTTTGTACTGATATCATCAAATCTCTCTTTTTTCTGAAACATTTACACATGAGTCTATTTTATTTGTGTCCTAACGATCATCTGCTTTGTTTTCAAACAGCAATGGTCTTCAAGCCTGGAGCAAGTGTTAGAAGCTTCACCAGATAAAAGCAAGAACATGTTCAAAAGCGCCATGGGAACCTGTTCAATTTCTGCTACAAAAGGGAATGACAAGGTGCTCTGCAGCAGCAACTTACATGATCCTGACTTGATCGTCTCGCCTTCACCTCTTGTTTCATGGCGTGCTGGGCCATGTATGGCCGATGTTGGAAAGCAGTTGTTTCTCTTAACACCATTGGCGAAAACAAAAGCGTGCACATCCAGATGCCCCAAATCCTCAACGACTCAATTGAAGACAACTGCTAGCATGGATGAGCTGAATCTTCCCAATATACCTGTTTTGAGACTGACCATTTCTGATGATGATCGTCCTGATCTGGAGCGAAGCATGAAAGTAAATGAAGCAAAGACTGGTCTGATGACACCTCATTTTATTAAAGCAAAGAAGGGCTCATCAGAAATCAGTCTCTTTTCGCCTTTCAGTTTCTCAGTTCAGAAGAGCGGGAGAGCACTACCTAGTCCGTGTCTGAGGACAGCATTGTCATGCAAACAACAGCGGTTCTCTCCAATATTGGAGGGATCGAAGAAGGAAGACATTCTAAGCACTGGACCAACCCAGAGTAGCAAACCTTCTGAAACCAGTGGTGGTATGTTATCTGATGAGATCTCAAAGGATCTGGCCTCAAGGTATCCGGACTTTTATGGCTTCAATCAATCCACCATAACTACATACCGAAGGAGAGAAGCAGATGATACTCTTGACTGGTTCTTATCACCACTCAAGACCTGTGTGTTGATGGATCCTTCAGATGATAAGCCCATTTCATCTCCAGCAAGGGATGACAAGTCATTTATCAATGCTCCGTGGAAAGGCCTGGAGAGGGATAACCATAACCTGCAGACAACAAAGGAGTTTTCAGATGAAAAACCTATCCAAACTCCATCAGTTTACAGCAAAAAGGCCTTGCTTGGTACTCCCTGGAAAGCATTGGAGAGTGATAACCTGCAGAAGACACAAGGAATTTCAGATGACAAGCCTATTCAAACTCCAGTAGTGCACAGCAGAGCATTGTTTGGTACTCCCTTCGAAAGCACTAACCTGAAGGGAAGGCGGGCTGGAGAAACAACTCTCAAGAAAGAACTCTGGACTCGATTTGAGGCAGTTTCCTCCAACGAGCTGCACTTTGACAATTCAGTCTTCCAGAGGTCAGACGGGAGGCATTTCCTAGATATCCTTGAAGAGGCCTCGTGATTCTAGAGTAGCAGTCTATTTTTTTTATTTGTTATTTTTATTGTTTCGACAAGTGATCTTGCACTTCTTGTACAATAGGCTTACATTGCCCCTTTGCTATAACACTGGAAGTTTAGAACTGCAATGGCAGTGTGACTGCACGCTGGAAGGAAGCGGTGGTTGTGGAGTGCGGTGCGCCCAACTATGAACTGCACATGATAATTGCATTCCGGAGTTTATTCCGGTTTGGTTTTTAGAATAGAATATTTTTTGATACCGTCTATTATATATCATCGTAATAGAATTGATAAGTTTGATACAAAACTCATGCTAATAATGTTGTATGTGTTCATTATTTTTAATCTTTCTAACTAACTCCTGTATTTTGTGCATATTGGCTAACAATATACAAAAATACGTGGAAAGATTCTAAAAAAGTTGTTGTGAGTTGTTTGGTTGGAATAATTAAGGATTTATATGTCGGTAGTTCATGATGTTTAGTTATATTATTAATGTGTAATTTTACATGTAAATCATTCTAATCATAAAATTTTGTAATATTTATGTTAAAATTATATATTTTTAAATTACACTAAAATTATATATTTTACTAAATTTTTACTTTTTAAAATTTCACATGAACTGATGTCTTTTAATAGCATGATAGGTAATATTCATTCAAAATTGAACAGAAAATCTGTGAAATCTAGCTTATACTAGCTTTAAAATTTATATTATAAGAATCTACAAATTTTAGAAAAACTGGATGACTAAAAAAGTTGTTTAGTTCAGATTTCAGCTTTTGAGTCAGGAAGCTAGTTCAAAAATATGAACCAGACTCTTAGTTGAAGCTTAGTTGGGGCCCAATAGTGGGCGGATTTTGTAGTTTTTTATATTTGTTTTGTTCTTTAATTATTACATCAATGCAGCCTAAATTATTGAAAATGTTTTCTTCTTTAATTATTATGTCACTTCCTAAGGTATTTCATGTATTGTTTACAGTCTTTTATCATTTAAACATAATAATCTTAACTATCAACAGTCTACTTTGATAAACAGCTAACATCTTATTTTCTTTGAATCACACATATAAACTGGATTATAAAAATCACAAGCTAGAAAGGGCTGCTCCTGGAAAATGATTGAATGATATTGCTTTGCGCTGTTATTTACACCAGCAATGAAATGAAGAATAAACTATGAACAAACCTCGTCGTTCCAAAAACTACAAGCCCCAGTGTCCGTGTGACCGGTTGTCCTGCTAATGGAATCGGCTGGCGCTGCAGCAAATTGGTTCGTTCCAAGCGTGAGCGCTCGCTCTTGATCATGCATTCATGCGCCCAACTTTTGTTACATGATAGCACCCGTCGTCCCAGTGACCGGTTTTGGGAGACGCCTCCGTGAGCTCGATCTCTTCTCTCTTTTCCGCTTCACAGATGGCTTCTTCGACGGAGGAGATTTCCTGCTACCTGGTCTGAGTTTCCGAGATGACTGTTCACTGGCCATTGGAGGGGGATTCCAACCGGACGCGATCATTTGCTCTAGTAGCTCCCTGTGGTATGCCTGGTGAGATGTCAAGGGCAAAAAAAAAAACATCAGTAAGCTCACTTGCTCAACATGTGCTGCCACTAACCTGCCAGTAACCGGTTGGGCACTGAAAATAAAGGCAATTTTACGCTGTATCCAAGTGTTAAAAATTATGTGTATTGTTATTTGATTAGTAGTTCTAGAATTTAGAAAGGTTAAAATCATCCAAAAAACGAGTGATGCAGAGATGACAACCGACCGGTGAAAGAGAGGTATACAAATTCCCTAATGATAATTGTATCCAAAACATGATCAATTAAAGTACTAATTTACCCTTAGAAATCGATGACTAAGATTTATTCTACTAGTAGAATAATTCTATCAGTATAACGCCCATGGTATTTGAGTTGTACAGCAACAGAAAGGTAGTTGTCCAAGAAAGTGCGTGAAAACGAAAATTATCTAGGCACAGGCAGCTGCAATACCTGAACAACGAAGTTGCGTCTTTCACAGTCCAGGAACATTTGAGGCATCCAGCCAACTTTAGCCTTTATTTTGTCCCGGACGGTGCTGAAACTAATTTGATCCCTGGAGGTGAAACGATCAACTTCATTGAACCAAAGGCATGTGAAGAGATTAGTGATCGGGATGTGCTCTCTGATGATGACGCAACCTTCAGGGACATCTGCACCCAATGCAAAAGGGACAACGTTAAAATTTCTGAAAGCAACTGAACTGCTTTTGCCATACTCTGATGAGATCACTGACCACTTGTGATGGGAAACTTAGCAGGTGAATAATGTGTTAGGCCCTCCTTTCTGTAAAACCCTATTTGGTAATCAATTGATGCATTGTCATACTTCCCAGCAGCTTTATTAGCTTCTGCTTCTTCAAATACATCAAAGCGTTTGTAGTGCCGAGATATAGCAAATGTAGCATTCTTCCTCCACAAAAACCTAAATTGGTATGGCATTACACAGTCAGAGTCAACACTGAACGTGAAAGAATTAGACACTGAAAAGTCACACGATATTGTGATCCTAAAATAGACAGACCTTGTTGATCTGTTGATAGTGTTGTTAGTCTAAAATCCACAACAGATTCAAACAAACCAAGCTCTTTGCATCAAGCATACCTCTCAAGCAGTAGATAAGGATCCACAACAAGCTGAAGCTTTGCGTCTATCCAGACTGAAAATCTCACATTTGGAAAAAGCCTATGGAGCAGAAGTTTAGGGATCTGCACAAAAAATTAGTTGTCTGTTCATTAAACATGATCAAAAAAGGAAACAAAAAATGCTGAATTACACATTAGCTGCAAACACCTTCCAGTTTGGACTTTGGACACCTCAAGAGTCAAGAGCACTGAAGATCATATGTTGCCAATGTATGCTCTTTAGTGGCATCCTCAACACATTCACCAAGTGCCCAAGCATACATACTATATCACTTTAATCATGGAGTAGAACTTTAATTTATCCTAAACTGTGCATAATGAACTTGTCAAGGAATCTATGTTCAAATACCTAGTACATACCCAATCCAAATAAGCAATACATCATTTCAACTACTTTTTACTTGCCCACAAGCATGTGGAAATACCCAGACCACATAAGCGTTATAGTGACAAGCTTTGTGTGCTTATATAAGATTCACATTCAAGTATGAAATTCATGTTAGCTAGGGAGAAAATATGCAATTCTTTTGCTTCGGATAAAGATACCAAATAATAGCACACCGCAAAGACATAATGTTGATGGGAATTACAAATTCATAAGAATGGCACCTTCCCCGTACGCCTTGGATCTTCATATGGGAGGTTTCGAACAACCACTAGCCTCCATAGGCCAACTTTATTATTTCTGTAGAGTGAACTATAATTCTTGACATATGCTTCTGTTTCTTCATCTACAAACATATAAAAGCATGCATTTGCCTTTGAAAATTCACTGGCATTCCTTGGATGTTGAATCATATCATAATTACCTGGTAAACGGCATCAGATTGTCAGCAGACAAACAGAATATAGTCATCGTTAACACTGTTTCTGAACAGGCTGTTACCAAAAATAGCAGAGGCTACAACTAGTTCACGGCATTGCTCCATCTCTAACAAATCATCATCATTGATATCAAATCCAGAACCTTGGCCAGGCTTCTTTCCTCTAACAAAGCTGATAACATAGCACAAGCCATTTACTTTAGTATACAAATTTCAGCAATTAAAACTTTTGGAAAAGTTGCGGATTAAATCTGGAAAAGGAGAAGTGTGTAACGTACCCACAGTGTACAGTCATTGATTCATTAATGTCAAAAGATTTATTTCTCTGTTCCAGAGATGAATGCCCCCCAAATACAGAGCTCTGATTTGAGAAAAATGCTGTAACGCTGTCTTCAAATACATAATTTAAGTTCTTTAGGACAGGAGATGGCGAAGGTTGTAGAGGCATAAGAGCAAATGCCTGGTCAACAGAGACATAGCAAACTGGGCATGCTACAGGGGAAATGAGAACAAATTGTATGATCAGTGACGTGTTAAACACAAATGAACTTTCAATGCTAGACATAAAGATGTGAAGAACTGAGCTTACATCGTGGTCCAGTGCGTTTCGGATCAACCAGGGGAGGAGGAGAAATTGAGAAGCCTTCACAAGGATGATGTGTAAAATTTTCAAACGAAAGATGAAGCCGATTTGGAAGTTCAATTTTGTTGACACTACTAGAAGAGTATTGGTCACTGGACATCATCAGAGGTCTTGTGATGCTGGGATACACCGAGTTTTCTATAGTATTCTGGACTTCATAGTTGTTTGAAATGATCACTGAAACATTATCATCTGAAACAAGGCATCAAACCGACAGGTCAGTGACTATATTTTCTAACGACAACGTAGTTTTTTATATAAAACAAGCATCGTTTTATTTTGAATTGCTTGAATTACAGTACATGTCTGAGTAAACCCTAGCAGACATATGGCATGAGTAGCTGATGGCAAACATGTGACGCAGCCACCAAACGACGGCGGCGAGAAGAATCCAGCGGGATCCACGCACGCGCACAAACCTTTGGCGACGGCGAAGATGGAGCAGAAGATGGTGGCGGAGACGGCGGCGAGCAGCAGAAGCACGCCGGCCCTGCGGCGGCCGACCAGCCGAAGCGCGCGGTGGAGCAGCTGCAGCCGCTCCTTCTCCCCGCCGCGCCACCCCCAACCCCTCGCGCCGGCCTTCCTCGCGCTGCCAGCGGACGATAGGGAGCCGTAGCTCCCGGAGCGCAGCCCAAGCGACGCTATGCCGCTCATCGCCGGCTCCCTTCTCTCATCCCAATCGCCGGATCGCCACGCCGCAAGGGCCTCCCACCTCACCTCCGGCGAGCCCGATGCGCGAGATCCCGCGAGCTGTCTCCGCGCCCGCCGGGCGAGAGGAACCAGATCAGAGAGGGCGCGCTCCTGCTGGTTGCCTCCCACGGGATTAGACTAGGCGGGAGAGAGCGACGAATGGCGGGCAGGTCGATTAGAAGCGAGGCGCGGCGAGCAGCGGGCGGCGGCACGATTTGCCGGTTCGGAATTGGACCACGAGGTAGGTGCGCCTCCGCCTCCGCCTCCGCCAGCGCGAGTCAGCATGTGATTTTGCGCGTGACGAGACCAAGACAAGACGGCGACGCGCTGAGTGCCCACTGGTCTCTCGTCGCCGTCGTCGCCTGCTTCCTCGAGCCGTCGGGTTCTCGCCTCGCCTGACAAGTCGCCTCGCGCTACCGCGAAAAAAAAAAACTACACTTTTTTTTTACCATTTTTAACGATCCGGATGATCTAAATATTATTAAAAAAATCAGATAGCGTTTCAATATCTAGTAAAAATATTTCATTAATTGATTAAAAATGTTTCACACGGATCTAGTATTCAAAGATGTCCTTTACAACGTCAATAAATAATTATTCGTTTTTTTCATAGCTTCTTGGTGTTGTAAAAATATTTTTAAAATCTATATCTATTTTAAATATTTTTTACTAAGTAATCAAACAATTTTTACCGAGTGTTTAAACATTATCCGATTACGGTTTCTAGATGCTCTAGCCTCTAGATGAAGTCTTTTCGTTTTTATTACGGTCAACGTGCCATTTGGCATGATGAAATAGCTGGGCAGATGGAGGTGTGAGAGCACGTTTAGAGCATTTTCGAGAGAGCTCTTAAATTTCATATAGGAATCATTCTAAACTCTATTTATCCCTAAAAATTAATCAATCTACATCAGTTTTTCTATAACCATGATCCCTGTTTTTTAAATACTATAAAAATAGCATATAATCTATAATAATTTTATGTGAAACTATAGTTTTTTAAATATGTGTGTCATTCAGTATATAACAACGTGCGGAAAAGAAAATAATGCACTCGCAAGAAAAAAAACATGTATGAATGAGAATAGGAAATGACTAAGGTAATCTTATTATATTTAAGAGAGATGAGAGGTGATTTAGGTAATGAAATAGGTAAGGAACTCCTTTAGAAACACTTTTGGAGCTTTATTTTTTACTAAAATACCTAAATTCAAATTTAGTTAAGTATACAAATAATCTCTTATAGATGCACTTAGATTAGATGATCAATGCAAAAGCAAAACAAAAAAAGAGTTGAAAGTGGAGCACCAGCATAACCATGATACATCTCCTTTCGTTGCCTTTTTTATAATGGATACACGCCGATCTGAAATGACATCTCAGCTGCCGCGTTTTTTAAGATTTCAAACGGCGTAAACTTATTTACAAAAATAAAAGAAAATAAAAGGTTTATTAATATTTTACGGAGTAGTATTAAATTTATTCGTTAGAATATTAAATAATTACCATAAATCATATCACATGTCCCGCTTTAAAGATGATCTTATCAACCACAGGTTATTTGAGTCAATGACCTTATGACTAGGGATGAAAACGGAGTTGAAACTTTCCGTCCGTTCCGGGAAAAAACGGAAATGGAGAGGGTTATGCGGAAACTGATACGGAATTTCTCGGAGCGGAAACGAAAACGGAATTTTTAAGCGGAAACGGAAACAGAACAATGATTTTCGAAAAAAACGAATACGGAAATGGAATATTCCGTCGTTTTTACTGTTTTTACTACATTATATAGAATATTATCTTTTGCTTTTTCATATTATATAAAAACTTTAAAGTATATTATATTCATTAAATATTGAACATTTTAATTCAAATTAATACGTAATTATTTGATCAAAATAAATAATATACATTCATTACAACCGAAATAATTTTGTTTTTAATTTATTATATGTATTTATCATTCATTAATATGTGTGTAAATTGAATATATTTATTTGTTTATCTTATTTTTTCATATATCAAGAAGTTTTTAATTTCCGATAGATTTTCGGATTCGTATTCGTATCCGCTCCTTATTCGGTCCGTATTCGTTTCCGATGCCATCCGTTTTCGTATCCGTTTCCGGGATCTTGTTGCCGGCTTCAGAGCCTAGCCAGAGAGATTTGATCTAATTTTTAAAAAATAATATATTTTTTGTTCAAAATTTTAAATTTGGTATGCAAATTTCAGAAATTACAAAAATAGTCTTCTGTCTCCGCCGGCTTGTCTAGGCTGGCTAGCATAAATACCGATAGAAGATCATTTTTTTCAAATTCTTAAATTTGCCTACAAAATTTGAAATTTTGAATAAAAATGTATTATTTTAAAAAAATCGATTTGATCTTGCCGGCATTACAGGCCCAGGCGAAGATTGAGAGATTAATTGGGTTCTCTGTCTTGGGCTTTTCTTCTGGGCGTGATCTAGTTTTCTTCATCGAGCTGGGCCGTGATTTTTTTTCGTGACAGCAAGAAGCCAAGAACAGAGTGTCCGAGAGAAGAACAGTCTGAAGTGTGAGCTCTGAATTGCATGATATCTTATTGCAACAATATTCCCCATTAATGTTGCTAATAGTAGCTTATATAAATCATCGTGAATCAAATGCAAAACCCAACTAATTCATCTACCCGATTAACATCGAGTCGATGAATTAATCAACCTTGCCGATCGATTTATTCGAGTCTGGTGAGCTGAGATCTGTCTTGCCGTACGTCGTCGAACACTAGACCATGCAACGTGGAGATCATATCGGTCGAGATCGACATCGACCAGCTGCTACTACAATATATTTCAGTAGCATTTGGTGGCGGATTGGGGGCGGAACATGAAGTTGCCGACGGAGTAGAGGCCCTGGAGGCCATCGGCGAGCTTGACGAACTCCTGGAACTTGAGCGGCAGGCCACGGCGGCCGTTCGCCGGGACGCCGCACGCCCGCGACGGCGACCGGGGCACGTACACCCTGCACTCCTGGCTCGTGAACGAAGTCAGCTGCGCCGCGTCGATCAGGAAGTAGCCGCTCCTCCCCGTCGTCCCCCGGATCGACGCCGTCCGCGTCCCGTGCCGGCACCTCAGGTACGCCGCCGCGCCTGCATCGATCGATCCATGGTTATATACGGCATGCATCACGCGCGCGGCGAGCCGCCGGCCGCCGGCCGGTGTACGTCACGTCAATGAGCGCCGTACGATCGAGCGTGTTAATTTGCGTGCGTACGTACCTGCGAGCGGGGAGGCGTCCATGGCGGCGAGGTAGCCCCGGTACCTGCAGGTCTTGCACCACACCATGCCCTGCACGCCGACGCTGAAGTTCACCACCGTCGGCGGCGGCGCGGGCAGGCCCACGGCGACGTCGCCGTCTACAGACGACAGCAGCACGGCGGCGAGCGAGAGTAGGACGCACTTGACGAGCAACGCCATCGTGGCCATCTAACTTACAAGGCTAAGCTCTACTAGCTAGCTTGCTAGTGATCACTGGTCAGCTAAGATATCGCATGTACTGTGGTCTAGCTAGCTTATAGTACTAGCTACGTAGCTTCTGCTGCTGCAGTACAGTTTCAATTTATAGTAGATACGAAGAAGCGCACGGTGATTAGGCTTGCTCCGAGTTTAAGGGTGCGTTGATCGGATGGCTGTGAAGCCCGACACCCTCTCCGACTGCTGAGGAACCGTTTTCCGCGTTTGACTGTATTTTAGCTCTAACTTTTTTATCCTACGGAGTTAGAGTTTAAGTCAAACAATTTTTTAGAAGTAGATCTCATCGAGGGTCTAGTTAATTTTAAGTTCTCCACTTCAGTTTTTGTATGAATTTTAGGATCTAGAGCACTACTAATAAATAGACTCTAAAATTCAAACGGGTTTTAAAAATCTTCTGCTCCGATCCTCCGGATTATATAAAACTCATAAACTATATATTCATGATATGAAAACAATAGTAAGTATTATGGTGTTTGGTTTATATATATATATATATTAAAAAAGTTAATTAATGTTGCTAGCTGTTTGATTGAAATAGTTGAAGACTTCCGATGAAAACCGGAAAACAACTTATAATAAGTTCAGTGATCTAACAAATGAATCTAGTAAGGTAAAATCATGTAGTTGTATGATCTAGGATACAAGACAACTTAACTCTTATTTTATACTAACAACTTCTATCTTTTTAATTTAAAATCTATTAAAAAAATAAATCAAACATACCTTACGGATTGTTTTTAGCCATCCGATCTCGTTGTGCAGAAAACGGCGAGGTCTCATGTGGACTGGAGTGCATTGCAAGCGATAGGGCTACTTCGTTAACAGCGTCGTCCATTAAAAATACCACCGTTTCGATTGATTGCTTGCTTCCAGGTACGTTGATTATTATTTTTCAACTTCAAATACACGACACTATGCACGTACACCACTGTATCATATCGCACTCCACGTACGTATAATACACCGTACGTACGTGTTCATCAAGCGACCGATCGAGAATCATCGATCGTCACTTAATTCGTCTAGCTAGGATCATCTGATCGAATAATTAACCATGTATAGTACCAGCCAGCTTAGCATATGCATGCATGCATAGATTTGAGTGTATTATTTGTGATCGATCGATCCGTGAGCTCAGTTTAGTAGCACACACTCCACCTCCTGTAAATTCATCTATCTAACACTATCCATATATGCATGCATCCTTAGTAACCGGGAAAGTATACTGTGCACATCGGCTAGCCGTGCATATGGTGCACATTTGAGATCTCCACTTTTAATCTGTAATCCAACGGACAACAGCTCCACTAGATCATTTTGCAGAAAACACCTCCCACCTCCCCCATTCTGTCATTTTGCGATAACCTCCAGCTACTGTTGTCCGTGGATTACAGATTGAAGGTGAAGATCTCACATGTGCATAATGTGCACGGCTAGCCGATGTGCACGAGATACTTCCCCATATTCACCTTGCTAGGCGAAGATCGAGGAGGCCGCATGGGATATCTGGATGAACAAATATTTAAGAGTAGTGCATGGCAATTAGCTTGGGGTAGATCGACATCGATAGATCGATTACAATAGCTGATGTAGCATATGTATGTAGCGTTCGTTGCATCGTCTGATCTGTTTCGATCGGGAATTGAACGTGAGCTGCTTATATATGCTTATCTAGGATTTTTTTAAAATAATATTTTTTAAAAAGAAAATTTCAAATTTATATGACAAATTTGAAAAATTACATAAGTACGGATCGACACTTTAAGTACTGATTGGATGTCACGTCAGCTCCAGTCGGCATTTTGACATGGCAGAATCTGATAGGGGGCAGCATTCAGTTGGCCCTTGAAGTGCCGACCGGAGCTGACGTGGCATCAGTCGGCACTTCAAGTACCGACCGGTACCTATTTTTACAATTCTTCAAAATCGCCATATAGATTTGAAATTTTCGTTTAAAAACATATTATTTCGGGAAAAAATTCTGGCCTGTGATGAGCTAGCCCAATATCGTTCTGGAGGTAAAATTGTGATCAATCATTGAGATAAAATCATTTTTTATGTATGCGATATATATATATATTTAAATTTGTATATAAAAAACACTCTGTTTGAGATATATATATATATATATATATATATATCATGTAAAAAAACAGTCAAAGTTTAACATTGAAACAGGAAAAGAATCCGTGCGTAAACCACGCCTTGGTTGTGAGAGCGGGCTAGCTACTTCGCCCAATACTTCCAATAGGCGATGTGCAGCATGGCGGCTGCCTCTCATCTGGGCCGCGCCGGCCGGTCGCCGGCCGACCGCCGACGGCGCCCGTTCGTGCGCCGTCGCCGCGGTTGGTGAGGAGGGCGGGCGGCGCGGCGCGGCGCGATCGACATGCCGCGCGCGCATGCAGTCGTGTAGCGGCGGTCGATCTGTGCTAGCTTAGCTGGTGGCACATAGCTGCGGATCAGGTCAAGTGACAAACAGCAAAACACTCCAGATCATCTCTAGAACAACGAACACAAATTATTAACCGGTTGCATGCCCAAACTCATTGGCTAGCTAGGTCGATCAAATTAAGGACTAACGAACTGATACAGTATTACACACGGACGAACAAACCAAACAAGCACCTACAACTTAAACCTGATATTACCTGAACATAATGATCGACTATTCGAGTCCACAACCACACGCGACTACGTACGTACCATTAATTTCTACTAATTATTGACTCTTTTATAGCTTAATACACGTGCACCAGTGCTTAATAATCCTGCATTATATCTAAAGTCCGAACATGCATGGATGGATGCATCTGGATCATATCGATCGAACAGTAACTAGCTAGCTAGCTAGCTAGTTAGTTAATCAAGCTGATGGGCACTTGCCGCTGCTGCCAGGTCCAAACATGAGCGCGCCGCTCTTGGGACGGTAGACGCCGCGCACGCCCTTGGGCAGCGACGACGCCGCCACCCTCTCCTTCTCCAGCGTGAGCCCCAGCCACCTGTTGGACGGGATGGACGGCGCCGAGCACAGCGGCGTCGGCGACGAGCCCAGGTACACCCTGCACTTGCTCCGCCGGAACGCGTCCAGCTTGTACACCATCACCATGAAGTAGCCGTTCTTGTCGCTCGGCGTGCTCGTCATGTTCATCACCTTGTCGCCGTAGCACACCAGCTGCGCCGTCGCGTCTGCATGCCAAATAATAATGCCAATCAACGGCGCAATAAGTGAGATCGGAAGTTTTGAAGGATTTTTTGCCGTACTAACTTGGAAGAGGAGAAGCGTCCATGTAGGGGTTGTAGCCACTGAGCTTGCAGGACTTGCAGTAGATGACGCCCTGCACGACGAAGACCGGCTGGATCCGGCTCGGTCGCGGGGCTGCAGGCGTGGTGTGCGCCGGCGAAGGAGCAGGAGCTACATAGCTAGCCGGCGAAGGAGCGGGAGCTATATACCTCGCCGTCGACGCATGAGAAGCCGGGAGGAGAGCGCCGAGGAAGAGCACCGCGACGACGGCCACGGCGCAGTGGATCTTGGCGGATACCATCTTTGATCTTTCAGCACTACCACTACACTTAGCAGGAGTGGAACCGAGAGCACTAGCTGATCGAGTGTGAGAAGCCTCCAGGACACGAGCTGATTTATAGAGGGAGCTAGGGTTTGCTTAATTTTCCATCAAACAACATGATCCCGAGCACCTAACCGAGATTCAGTTTGCATGCATCAAGTTAATAACTTTGTTGGCTTGTGACAACAGTAGAGTGCGTTAGGCCCGTAAAGAATTGCAGAGCAGTAGTGAGCTGCAAGCATAAAAGCATGGACGTCTTTGACGCCGGCAACAGCTAGCCCAACTGTTCTTCATCTGGCTGCACCTCCCGCAATCTGTCTTCGTGTAGACTGTAGATTGCCGCATCATATCCATCTCCATGAAACAGATTATCCCAATTCTTCAATTTAGAGCTACACATTAATTTTCCACTAGCTGGGAATCGAAAGAAACTATGCTCATCGGGGAGCGTGCATGGCTCGATCGGAGGTTTGCACTGAACGGCGATCTCTGTTTGTTTGTACTCTTCTTCTCCATGAGACGAACACGGAAGAGTAGTTTTTGAGCTGGGCATCTGTGCCACTGTGTGGAGTTGCTTCTAAGGCAGGCAAGCTGCACTCCCGGTTCCTTGATTTCTGGCATTCAATGCATCCATCATCCATCGATCATATATAAATTTCAAATACAAATTTCATCTAAAAATTTAAAAACTGAACCAAGCTGTCTAACAGAACATCTTATCTTTATGGAACCACTAGATTCTTCAAGTGTAAAATAAAAACTACCATACCCTTGATTTCAAATATAAATTTGCATAATAATTACTTCCTCCGTTTCAGAATGTAAGTCATTCTAGTATTTTTTTACATTCAGATCAATGAATGTAGACACATGTGTATCTAAATTCATTGATTTATAGATAAATGTGAAAAATGCTAGAATGATTTATATTAAAAAACGGGTAGTATCTATTATGCCACATGTAAGCAGATATTTGTTTATTTAGTTATCTTAAACCCCACAACTCACGACTACTTTTTAGAATATATAACTTAACCAGGCACACTTACTATTTATGAGAGCTTCTAAATGGTTCAGATTCTAGATCGTAAAACTAGTCACATAAAGTAGAATAAAACAACTAACTAGATACTCACTAGTTTTCATTGTCAAAATATAAACCACCCAAAACGATTTTTTTAATAATACAAATTTTATTCAAAAAAAGTCAGATTTGGTACGTGGAATTCAAAAATTACAAAAATGGCCTTTTGTCAGAAGTACTAGATCGGTACATCAAGTACCGACATGAACTCATTTTTGCAAATTTTGAAATCCGCTTACAAAATTTAAATTTATGAATAAAAATGTATTTTTTTTAAAAAAAAACAAAACAGCCCTTAATCAGTTTACATTTGGGCTTGGAAGCACACGACCCGTAGTCGTACGAGATACTGTATTGGGCCTCCATTATTAATACATATGATATCAATGGGCTTTTTCAAGGAATTCAGGCTACTTTGTGACGTAGGTTTTTTAAAGGATTCAGTGAAATTCCTATGAAAATTCTGTAAAGTTCATGCGTTTTCCAAAGGAGCCCTAAAGTATTAAATCCTATTGTATCTAAGAGTTGCAATAATATTGTAAGATACATGGAGTATATGGTATGAATACAATGCTACATACTACATAACTTTTATAACATAACTTTTATAGGATACAATTTGCTCACAAAATTGTATATGGTATGAATAATATTGTATGATACTTGGAGTATATGGTATGAATGAGTTTTATAAATAGTCTATATTTAATACTCTAAAATAACATCTGAATATTTGATGTGACGGAACTAAACTTTTGGACTAAAGAACCAAATAGCACCTAAATCCTACTGTATCTAAGAGTTGCAATAATATTGTGAGTTACATGGAGTATATATATATGGTATGAATGCAATGCTACATATTGCATATTTTTTTTGAAAAAAGGCAACCATCGAAGGTGCCATGCTTTATTAAAAAGCAGAAAGTAACGATCAGTTTTACATCGGACAGCGCCGATAACCTTGAGGCACAGACGCAAGACCACAACAGCCACCGTTTACCGGCACAGTTTCAAATTTACAAATTATTGCAGGCAACACAAAGCGAAGCTGAAGATGATCCCACCCCACAAAACACTACCCAAAAGAGAAAACGACCTGAAACAAAGTAACCAAAATATCCAAACAGCTACAGTCACAGATCATTAGAAACCGCCATGACATCTTCACTGCGGACATTTGGATTTTGACTCCCTTCATCGCGGATGAGAAGATGAAGCCTTGTACAGAGCAAGCTTAAGCATCTTGAAGTCTCCTCGTTCAGACGCACTGACACCAGCGGAAGCCACTGGGTGAGAAAAACCATCAGTTTATGCAAAATATGGAACACATTAATGCATATTTTATCTTGAAACACAAAATCATTTCTCATGAGCCAAATTGCCCAAGCTCCCGCCCCCAAGATTTGGACAACAATAGAGATTTTTTTTGCATCTTTAAGCATTCTAACCATATCCAGAAACCCTCTCCTGCTAAGAACTCGCAAGTCCCATCCCATAGCTTCCTTAACAAAGATCCACATGAATTTTGAAAGGCCACATTCAAATACCAAATGATATACTGATTCCATCTGCCCACAAAGTTTGCAAAGAGGATTTCCATTCCAGTTCATCTCATGAAGCCTTTCACCAACCTGAATTATCCCTTTAATTATAAGCCAGGTAAAGATTTTTACTTTGAGGGGTAACCCGCATCTCCAAACCCACATGCTCTCCACATCTACAACACCTATGTTAACAATGTACCTATACATTGATTTGGTAGTGAACCCCCTATTATCAATAAGCCATTTAATTTCATCCTCCCCCTCCCCCAAAGTCAGAGAATTGCAAATGGAGCTTAGTTTCCGCCAATCGTTTACCTCCCTCCCCCTAAGAGATCTCCTAATCATCTCATTAGATTGGCATAATCTTACTCCATCGGCCACTGTGGCATTTCCAACCCGGCAAATCTCGTAAAGGCTATTAAACACGATTTTCAATGGGACCTCCCCCTTCCAAACATCATGCCAGAACGACACTCTGGTCCCCGACCGAACATCAAAACCACAACCCAAACGCACTCAATGTCTAACCTTCATCAAGCTTTTCATTAAATACGACCCCCCCAAAATTTCAGCTTGGAGGAAACCTTTCTCCATCTTATACTTCTTCCTAATTAAATCGTAGCAGTAGCCAGCATGTCCCCCCTCCAAGTTGAAAACCCATTTACAAAGTAGAGCTTTGTTCATAGCTCTAATGTCAACAAACCCCAAACCTCCCATATCCTTGGGAGCACATAAAGCTTCCCATTTAATCATGTGGTATTTTCTTTTATTAATCAGCCCCTCCCAAAAGAATCTGGAATGGATCATGTCAATCTCTTTGCAAATTCTCTCAGGCAACAAGAAAGCTCCGATGGTGTACATAGGAATGCTGCTAAGGCAAGCATTAATAAGGGTTAATCTACCACCATAAGATAATTGCCCCGGCTTCCATGATGCAAGTTTTCTCACAATTTTTGATACCACACCCTTGAAATCAGAGTGTTTAGGTTTAGACAGACTAATAGGCATCCCCAGGTACATCAACGACCAAACCCCCAACTTGCAATTAAACACATCCGCCACCTTCGTATTCTCCTCCTGATTTAGCCCAATACCATAAACCTCACTTTTCTGGTAGTTAATTTTCATTCCAGACACAAGTTCATAACAGTACAATAAAAATTTCATGTTAGTAAAGTTATGCTCGCAATATTCCATGAAAAGCATTGTGTCATCTGCATATTGTAAGTGTGTCATCCCCCCTCGATTAAATGTGGAACCAAACCCCTAATGTGACCATTCTCACTAGCTCTCACTAACATCTCAGAGAGAACATCTCCCACTAGATTGAACAGCAAGGGGGACAAAGGGTCTCCCTGCCTAACCCCTTTATAAGTTCTAAAGAAGCCCCCTATGTCACCATTAATATTAATGGCCACTCTGCCACCTTCGACCGCTTTCCTAACCCAACTTATCCACTTCTCCCCAAAACCTTTTCTTTGAAGAACCTCATATAAGCACCCCCACCTTACTTTATCATACGCTTTTTCAAAGTCTAGTTTCAAAACCACCCCTGTTTGCTTCCTACATTTGATCTCATGTATAATTTCATGAATAGTCACTACATCTTCCATAATGTTTCTGCCAGGAATGAAGGCAGACTTCCTAGAATCAATAATATCCCCCGCTACCTTAGCAAGTCTGTTAGTCAGGACCTTAGTAACAAGTTTGTAGCAAACGTTCAACAAGCAAATCGGTCTAAATTGCCTAATGTTATTAGCATCTTTGACTTTGGGGAGCAAAATTAAGACCCCATAATTAATTCTAGAAAGGTTCAGATCCCCATCAAACAAATTATTTAGAATTTCTTTCATAAATCCCCTTAACTGGGGCCAAAAGGCTTTATAAAGTTTACTGACAGGCCATCACCAGGAGCTGTATTGGATTTTAAAGACTTTAAGGCAAGATCGAGCTCCTCAACCGAGAAAGGGTTAGATAAGGAGTTATCCTCCCTAGACAGCCTCCTCCTATCCCTCCACATGGACCCGTCCAAATGACAGGGAAAGTCATGCTCAGAACCAAACAGGTTTTTATAGAATGAGTAAATGTGTTGTGACAGAGCCGCTTTATCAGAAATTACAACCCCGTCCTCTTCCAGAAACAAAATGCTCGACTTCCTTTTCCTACCATTAGCTATTTTATGAAAATAAGCACTATTAGTATCCCCATGTAATAGCCATTGCTGACCACTCCTATTATGCCAATAAACTGCTTCCTGTTGGTGAATATTCAATAACTCCCTCTCAGTATCATACATAACCCCCAATCTTCCACTGTTAAACTTTGATGAATTCTTTATCTTCCCATTTTCCCAACTCTGCATGAAGAAACTTCCTTTGTTTTTGCAAATCACTGATCATGTTAGCCCCCCACCCCTTCATGAATTTTCTAAGCTTGTTTCCCATTTTATGCTAGTAATCCATTATGTTAGGCTCAC
Organism: Zizania palustris; assembly: GCA_019279435.1. Classification (NCBI taxonomy): domain Eukaryota; kingdom Viridiplantae; phylum Streptophyta; class Magnoliopsida; order Poales; family Poaceae; genus Zizania; species Zizania palustris. The sequence goes on along the minus strand of JAAALK010000082.1, from coordinate 52,341,035 downwards.
TTCTATTTGGCCATCTACTGATCAGCCACTCTTTAAACCCCTCTTGGTGAAGCCACACATTTTCAAATTGAAAGCCTTTTATGGATCTCTCATTCTGCCTATCCATGTCAACAACCAAAGGGTTATGATCCGACCCCACTCTAGAAATGTTCTTAGTTAAAGCCAAGGGATAAAGGTTCTCCCAATCACTGGAAATGAGAATCCTATCCAGCACCTCCCTTGTAGGAGGAATTTGTTTGTTTGTCCAAGCTAATTTGCACCCTATTTTGTGAAGTTCTCTAACGTTCTTATCATTAATAAGATTGTTAAAAGCTCTCATCCATCTATCATTAGGAACCCCTCTAGATTTTTCCTCCGGGAATCTAATCATGTTAAAATCCCCCCAACCAAGAAAGGAGTTTGGATGCTATTCATCTTAACATTCATTTCCTGGAGAAATCTCTCTCCGCCATCCTCTCTAGGAGGGCCATAGATATTTATCAATTCCCAAATGACATTTCTCCTTTTAAAATTTAAAACCACACTCAAAAAGAACTCCCCTTAATCAGTATCAACCACATTGGCTTCATCCAAATTAACCCCAATTAACAACCCCCAAATGGCCTTCAGATGGTTTAAACAACCCCCAAATGGCCTTCAGATGGTTTAGTAAACCACCAAAAGTCCCTATTATTGCCTAAAAAATCTAAATCTCTTTGACTAAAGCAAGTCTTCATGGTTTCTTGAATGCAAATAAGATCACAATTTTCATTTTTAATCAATTCAGCAAGAATTCTTTTTTCCCCAGCTTCCCAAACCTCTAACATTCCAAACTAGAATTCTCATTTATATTGCATATTTAATTGCATAACTTTTACACGATACAATTTGCTCACAAATAAAAAAATCAGGCAAACCTGCTTATGTTCTAAAAAACAAAACTAATACGTATTCGAGTTAGGGATGACAATGGGGCCCCGTTCCCCGATCCCCGAAAGGGATTTCCTCTATTAGGGGATGGGTATGGAGAAATCTCATTCCCACGGGAGGACAAACGGGGAAAAATCTATTCCCGTCGGGTGAAGAGGGGACGAGGACATTCCTCTACTCCCCATATCCGTTCCCCGTTAATATACCCACGAAAATTAAATGTGGGTCCATATTATATATATATATACATATGTATGTATATGTGTATGTGTGTATATGTATATGTATATGTATATATATATGTGTATGTATATGTACCTAAACGGGGATTTTCTTTCCGACGGGTATCTGAATCCCCGACGGGGAGCGGGATGGGAAAAATTTATCCTCGAAGCCGGAGACGAGGAACGGGGATTTTATTTGTCTAGCGCCCGCCCCCCCTCCCCCCCGATTCTCCCCGTTGCTATCCCTAATTCGAGTGAGTATCAAAACTGTTGCTCAGCCGCGCCAGGTGAAACTAATCCTTCACGACGAAATCAAGAACAAGAAGACGTCGATGTTGGCTTTGCTGTTAATTAGCTCAGGTGCGTACGTACGTAGCTTGCTTGCACCTGATGGTGACCTACCTTGCGCACGCACACTAGCTACTTGGATCGAGAATCTATGCGAGATTATATATGATATATTATTGTTAACGATCGATCAAGCAAGTACACGCCCGGTCAAGTTGCTGTCAAAGCCTGACCCCTTTCCCCTACAAATCTGGGAAAATGTATTCCTTCAATCCATCGCTAGATGTAATGCTCTCTCGTACACGCAATGGACGAATCGAATGGTCCATCGAATTATTGAGCAAGCGAAAACGGAAGCATGCAGATTGTTGGGTCGGATTACGAGCAAGCTGCCAGTGCCAGATGCAAGAATGTTTCTTCCGAAAATCTCCGTTCGGTCGTGGTCATCTCCCCAGATTGGTAGATGATTTTTTTTAATTTTTTTTTTTAAAAATCAAATCTATATGTATGTTTGAAATTTTTTGCAAAAATAGCATATGATCGGCACTTGAAGTACCGATTGGATGTCACATCAGCTCCAGTCGGCACTTCAGGTGCCGACTAGTGCCACTTCAGCTGACGTGGCAGAATATGATAGGGGACAACATCCAGTTGGTACTTAAAGTGCCGACCGCATGCTATTTTTCTAATTTTTCAAATGAACATATAGATTTGATTTTTTTAAAAAAAATATTGTTTAAAAAAACCATTCGTAGATAGTGTAGTTGTTTGTCTTTGGACAGTTTCGCCTTCTAGCTTGAGTTCCTTCCTGAGTTTTTTATTGAATTTTCGAATAAGTTGTACAAAAACACCCACTAATTAATTACTAGTTGGTATCCGCACACGACCTGTATTTCTATATGGGCTTCTTTTGAATATAAGATTGTGAAAACGTATAAATAGATTTTTTTGTATGGTTTATAGGAATTCTGAAGAAAATCAAATGTGGAAGAGATATAGTACTATAAGGAGAAAGAGAGTATAAATTTGATTTCATTTGTTAAGTAGTTGCCACACGTCTCATAAATAAACAATTTATATTTTTTAAAATCAGAATAAATAAGAGGCAATAAAGTTAATTGATTTTATTTTCTTAATTACCGTGCATAAGTATAAAACAATCAGAAGAGGGGTAGGCTGGTTTCTTAACTGAACCGAGCTTTCTGAATTTGCAACACAAATGCTTGCGGATTTGTGTGTTGATTTCAATTCCCAGCTAGTAATATTTTTACATTTATTCCAAGATCGAGCAAGCAAATTACAATCCTACAAATTAATTAAACAAAGAGCTGTTTCATCCTGCAAATTGCAGCCGTTCTGAGAATCTTGAGGTTTGATCAGCTGTGCATCATTCAGGTATTATTCCGCTATTCGCGATGAATTGAAGAAACGATTTTCGGAGTTCATTTCTCGATGAATCCGGTCATCTGGAGGACGAGGTTCCTGACGTTGCGGAGGTCCCGCCCTTTGAGCGTCCTCCCCTTCCCGGCGCACATGGAGTACGCCGCCGTCCTGCCTCGGAGCATCCTCCTCTCGACAATGGCGTGCGGCGGCACGATGACGGCACCTTTCGTCGTCGTCTTCTTTGCGCCGTCGTCGTCGTCGTCGCCGTCGGTCTGGCAGTGGCAGAACATGGTGCGCTCGGAAGCCCAGGACCGAGACCGCCGCTTCCGGCCAGAGATAATAACCACCGGAGCTGACGACGAAGACGACGACGACGGCGAACGAGCCGAAGGCGTAGTGGTAGTGGTGACAACCGTCAGTAAGCCATCGCCGTCCCGGTGATGGTCGGAGCTGTAGCTGTCGTCCGGTGGCTCGGGCCACAGGATGTCAGCCTCTTGAAATTCCTCCATGGCAGCTCGGCGCGCGCGCCGAGAGAGAGAGAGAGAGAGAGAGAGAGAGAGAGAGAGAGAGCTCGGCGTCCATGGCGGTGGAGGGGTATTTATATTTTATAGTGGTGTGGTCTGCAAGGAGAAGCTGGCGTGTCTTGGTGAGCAAGCAGGCTGCCATGGGGAGACGGCAATTATCAGCGCAGCTTGGCTGTACGTTCGCCGGAAGGAACCGGCCGGCGGCTGGAGCGGTTGATGTGGAGTGCGGCGCACCCTGTCGCGAGCTGCCACTTGGATGAGACGAGTCAGAGAAACACGGAGAAAATTCTGGAAATGCAATACCCCTTCGTCCAAATTGTGTTCTTCTTTGAATCTAATTTTAAAAAACTGAAAATTTTGAAATCGTGAATAAGATTGCTGTATACTCAGAGAATCGAGATGGAATCAAGCGGGCAGATATTCCTGAATTCCAAGCTGTGAACACGCACGTGTTGGTAAACCCTGAAGAATCATCACACGGCAAGACACGTTTTTTCTGAAGCATGACAAGATGTCAAGAAACGTAATTGCCCGAGTAATTAATTGAGTACGAGACCAATTCAAATCGAGATCATGAATCACCGTCTTAATTACATTTCCATTCCTCATTCTTGTGTACAAATTGAAAGCTTCCGCCATGGATGCGTACAGTAAATTGAGCCAATCGACCTGCCATGGCACGGACGGAGTTGCGCAGGCGGCGCAGTCCTCCTCCGGCCGCCGCCTTCCGAACGCCAGCAGGCGCGGCGGCAGGATCACACCATTTAATCCCACGCTGCCGTTGCCGTTGCCGTTGCCGCCGGCGGGCACCGCTGCTTGATCAGGCGTGGCGTGACTCGTGAGTGCCGGCTCGGTTGGCTGCACCGGCGCATGCAGGCGAGCTCATCTGCGTCGTCAGCGTCGGCGCGTGTCAGGCCAGAGCACCACTTGCTCGTCGAGCTCCTCCTCCATTGACATGTTAAGCTGGCATGCAACCGGCGCCTGCGAGAGCTCGCAGCGAGTGGCGGCGCGCGACGTGAGAGCGATTCGGCAGTGGAGATCGAGGCGTGTGGATCCGGACGCGGCGCCGGGAACACACGTTTTCTCACCCGGCCGACGGACGAAGCGCGCAGCTCCACATGCAACGCAATGCAGACGACGACGACGTGTTGCTGCGTCGCCAAGAAATCGACGCCAGGTAGTGGCCTGGTTAGTGGTGTGAACATAACAAATTGGATTAAATAAGCCCAAATTCAGTGGATCATGTTCATCACAGACAATTATAATGAACATAAATAATAGTATAATTAAATTATAAATTCAGCCATCACCATTATTTCATAGCTTGCTTTCTGCAGATCGATGAACATTTTCTTTCCAAACAGCTCCGTTGTTTAGTGATTTGCTAAAGCAACAGTAGCTCCCGTTCCAATTAATTCCAACTGCATTCGTGTATTCTATTGTAGTGAAACTTCCTGCTGCTGTGAAACTGTTTGCGTAAACAGTGCACGTCGCAAAAGCTGACGGCGTAAGTGGGACTCACACGGTCGCATCTGACCAAATGAACAGTATCATACTAGTGTTATACTTTCGGTCTCTTTGACCCGTTGATAAGCGTGAGCTAATAACTATATATCTCAAGTATAGTTTTTTATATATTTTGTGGCCCAATAATAAGTAGTTTCTATACATCTCACGATGTTATAATCTAAGAATGAATATGATGTTTCACGGTATAACAAATTTAGATAGTGATATTAACGGTCCATGTTTAGATTCGTCGTACTATAAAATGTTTTACGGTCTTGCTGACGCAAAAATTGTAGATATCCCCACGTCTTCACACTCGAAGGCGTGGGAGAGTATGCTTAGCTCCAGTACAGGTTTAAAACAATTTAATGCTACAAGTATCTATACATTTTTATAAAACCGACCAAAATTTATGAAGTTTGATTTAAAAAAAAACTAAACAACTTGTAATGTGAAACACATAGGCACATCTGAAGATGCAAAAATCAATGGTGAGCCTGCAACTGCAAGCCATATGTGGTGCAGCGAAAGGCAGCAGCTAGCCTCCTCCTCTCTCGATCGATCTGTAACTGAAATGACGTCCGATTACTCAGCACTCCAAATTTTCTATCGCAAAGTTGTCTCCTGCGACTGCGAGGGGATAGATCGCACATGGATCGGAGGCGGAGGAGAAGGAGAAGGAGAAGGGCAGCGAGCGAGCGTCGTGCGGTCACCTCATTCCGGCCAACTTTTCTCCGCTCGATCCCCAGCACACCATGCAATGGAGGGGGCTCGCTCTCTCAGCCATCTTTTGTCACATCATGTACGAGACTAGGAGGTGTCGCTACACATGCTTGCACCACGAGAATAAATTTTAGAAAATTTTAACTGTCTCGTATTAAATGTTTCGACGTTAATTTGAAGGATTAAAAACTAAATTTTAACCGTCTCGTATTAAATGTTTCGACGTTAATTTGAATGATTAAACGTGAATTAATTATAAAAATAATTGTAGAATCGGAGACTAAATCGTGAGATAAATTTTTTAAGCCTAATTAATCCACAATTAGCAAATGTTTACTGTAGCATCATATTGTCAAATCATGGTCTAATTAAACTCATTAGATTCGTCTCGTGAATAACCCTCCAATTATGAATGATTTTGTAAATAGTCTACATTTAATACTCCAAAATAATAGTTAAATATTGGATGAGACAGGGGCTAGAAAATTTTAGCCTCATCCAAAACAACTCCACCAGCAGTACCTTATGCACCTCCAAATACTGTTTGCTTTGCTGTTTGGTTCTTAAATTTTAGCAATAAACATAAGTTAATTAAAAAACTAATTGTCGAATATGTAAGCTAATTTATGAGACGAATTAAACTTAATTAGTTTATGATTTGACAATATTGTGCTATAGTGAACATGTGCTAATGATGGATTAATTAGGCTTAATAGATTCGTCTCGAGAATTATCCTATAGGTTATGCAATTAAATTTTAATTAACTCATATTTACTCCTAATTAGCATCAAAATATCCGATGTGACAGATGTTAAAGTTGAGCCCCTAGTTGCCAAACGGGGCCTAAATCATATGTTTGTTTATTTTAGCTGTGTATTCATGTCAATAAGTTTAAGTATTTGGGCGGTAAGAATCTTGAGAGAAGCTAGTGTTTTTTAGTTTTTGGATTTTTATTTTAGATGTTGTAGTTACTGGTTTTATAATTTAGGTCTAAAATCTAGACCATTTATTTTACGGTCATATTTAGAAGTAGTTGTAATTGTCACAAACCGAAAAAACAGGTCATATAGTTCATTTCAAATTCCATTTTAAAGAGCTTTAGATTTAAAGAGAAGTTGTAACTGTATAAATAGGTTCTTTAAACTGAAGCTGGATATGATTTATGAGGCATTTGGAAAAGGCAGAGAAAAGAAGGGTCGGCGTATCTTCTTATTTCCTCATATTCGGCACCAAAAAAGCCAAGATCAGGTATATATAGATGGTGTAAGTACTGCAATGCAATCACAGATGAACAAACGCTCCACGTAAAATTTATATGCTAAGCTAAAATCCAAAGGCCGGAGCTACTGAAAGCAGAAGAAAAGGAGAGAGAAAGAGAGGGGGAAACAGACTCTCATCTTAGCTACTGTTTATCTTTTGAATGGCATCCACGGTGCATGCATTGCATGACGACATCAAAGCCCCGGCCTCCTGCTTGAATTGCTTCCTCCTGATCGATCGATCTCGAGCTCGCTGCCGAGCTCGCTCACACTTTGTTCTTCCTTCTGATCGAGCTAGTAGTACGTATTATGTAAAAGTACACAGATGAAGCAGTAGTAGGTGAGAATCAGTGCAGCTCTGATGAATGGTGGTGATGCTGCACTGTGCATGCAGCTTCCTGTAGCGAGACTGGAGAGGATCATCATCAACACCCACATGTGCACTGGTCCGTCTTTGGACGATTCATCGGGGCTCCGGAGGTTTGGTTCTTGTTGCCATTGGCCTCTTTGGAATGGCACAACCTCTCTCCAAAACCTGCTGCCATTTCTTGGTCATGTCCTCTGGCTTCACTGTAGCACAAATTACTAGCAGCTTAACGATCTGGAGAGCGAGCCATGTTTTTGCAGTGAGCCTGCTGGTGTGTTGAACAGGAGAGATATGATGTTAAGTGGGTGTGTGGGGGAGAGGGAGGCTCCAAAAGAGCAGTCGTGCTTTGATTTTTACTGGGACTCGTCAAGGTGACCACTCACCTGCAACTGCAAAGCATCGCTTGCTGCCAGCGCTGCGGCTGCTCGATACGAATGTTCAACTCATCAATTCAGATTTCAGGGGTCCAAAAGTGCGTGGAGCCAAGCATCCACAGATTTCTGAGAGGCCCAGTCCCTGCCTGCCTGGGGCTACAAATAGAAGCCCTAAATGCCTACAAATCTAGCTCTTGTCCCCCCCACGTGCATGCAGTGTTAATAATGCTACCCTTCGTGGCTTAACTATAATGTTTTGATAGCATTAAGTAGAATTCATCTATCACATGATATTTACTTCATCTGATATATAAATAATAGTCGTTTTGTTTTTTATTAAGAGTGTAAAAATATTAGTCGCTCGTCAATTGAAGTGTTTGTCACTTTAATTGTTCTCTTTTTCCGAAGCGTTTCTGCAATAAAAAACGCAAAAAAATGGGTGGCAACACTAAAATCTAGACTCCATAACCAGTTAAGACAACTCTTGTAACTTTATTTAATATCACCTTGGTATGTGTAATTCTGTCTAAATGACTAATATTTGTACACCGGAGGGGGTATTATGTAATTGGTGACTAAATTCTAGCAACTCTATTTAGATCCAGTGACTAAAATAGAGGCTAAATACTTAATTGCTATGTAGAATAACTCAAATGCTCCTTACTTTTCATGCATGTATGCACGGTGGGAGTAGGGGTTGAAAAAAGGAGCATTTTAGCTCTTATTAACTCCTCTTTAGGGGCTAATGAGACTAAAACATTTTAGTCTATTTTAGACTTTGTTGTTTTGCTTTTAGCCTCTAAAGTAACTAAATTTTAGTAACTTAACGTTAGCGTATTGTCCGAAGCTAGTATATCATATATGATAATAGATAATGTGATAGCGTATTAAACAATAAAAGATAAAAAAACTAGATTTTGTATGACATTTAGTATCTATACAACATCTAAAGCATAATAAAAAAAGAGAGGTGGTATTAAATCATTATATCAAATTAGTAGTATCTGAACTGCAAGTATATTGACTACTTTTGTCAATAAATACAAGCACTTCTGTATTTTTTACAGGGATTAAGGAGAGAGATGAAATTAATAAATAAAAGTATTTATGATTGGAAGAGTAGGTGAAGCAGCAGCTATATTTTAAAATATAATTTGAAAGCTAGAAAAAATTATTTTATGATGGAGGGAGAAGGGAGTAGTAGTGTATATGGGAGTAGGAGTGATGTCCTATCTCTTAACCACTGTACTTTGAGCTTTGAGCTAGTCTGCTTGCAGAGTCGGTGTTGCTGTGTACATGCAGTGTTCTGTCTGAACTCTGAAGCAAGACAAGGGCAAATTAAACCATCTGAAGCTACTGCACATTACACTTGCAATGCACTTGGTACAGCAAGAAAAGGACGCGGGGCCCTCGTTTGATCAACACGCCCAAACTGCTATCTCTTTCTAAGGAAAACCTGCTCAATAAATCCATGTAAACTCGAACTCGCGAAACCATAGATTCAAAATTAAACCTGTCGGGTAACCCGCGAATTTAGTTTATTCTCTACACAAATTATATTACAACATAAAATAATTAAAAATTCACAAAAAATAGAAGATTATCACATTACCAACAGATAATTTTAAATGATGAAATCACTTAATATATATCAACATAATATTATCACGAGAAATGAATATGAAATGAGATGAACTTTATATAATTTTAGGTAATCGGTAAACCCATAGATTTAAATCTAAATTCGAACCCGACCCGAAATTAAACATGTACATGAACTCGCGGGTACAAAATTAAACCCAAACCGTGCCCCTCGGATCGGGTAACCCGCACCGACGGGTAAAATTGTCATCCCTATCTCTTTCCCCTGATGCAATTCATCAATAAAGCTTGGTGTTTTGTTCATGTGGAATTTACAGCTTTTTTTGTATGTATTTCGTGGGAAACTTGGATCGACTATCCAAGGATTAAGTTTTCAAAGGCCGATATTTTTTCCTATACCTTTTTTTCTAAATTTTTGAAAACAGGTACCAAAATATTTCATTTCGAAGGTAATAAATTTATTCCAGCTGTGAGCTGACGAAGAGGGCCAGTTGATGTATGTGAAAATGTTCAATTATTTTCATTTGTATTTGACTGATAATTTCCTACTCCCGTTTAAAAATGGTCGCAAAAATTGAATTTAAAAACTATTTTCAAATATTAAATTAGATTTTCGATATTTATAAAGTATTGTCTGTATGGCTGATACTAATATGAATATAAATTTGTTATATAAATTATTTTTTATTGCAAACAATTTAGGCGCTGAGTCTAAAAGTTGGTAACAATCGCTTCCCCGTCACACGCACGCACGCCACGCACAGTTGTCTCGCTGTGATCATGTACGGATAGGTGGGGCCCAGTCTCGTCACATCGGATACCCCGGCCCCACCACCCACCTCCCCCATTCGACATAAACTCCGCCTCTCCCGCTCTCCTGATAACGTCGACGTCCCCCAAAAGCGCAACCCGAGGAGGCCCCGAGGTAAAGCTTCTCCGGCCGGCCGGCCACACCCGCACGCGCGCGCGCTCGCGACACGGCAAGCCATCCACGCCCACGCCCGCGCCCCGTCATGCCTGGAGCTGCGGTCTCCGTCGCGTTCCTCCTGCCACTCTTCCTCTCCGTGGCGGCGGCGGCGGCGGCGGGAATGGACCCAGTCGAGAGGGAGGCGCTGATGCTCGTCATGGAGGCCGTCTCGTCCGACCGAGACTGGCGCTCGGCCGCAGGGCCCGACCCGTGTAGCGCGCCGTGGCCGGGGCTGGAGTGCAAGCCGGTGCCCCCCGGCGCCGGGAGTGCGGCGGCGAGGCTGCACGTCGCGCGCCTCGACTTCGGCGTGGCGCCCAACCCGACGTGCAAGGACACGGCGGCGTTCCCGCACCACGCCTTCGCGCTGCCCCACCTGCAGTCGCTGTTCTTCGTCGACTGCTTCAAGAACCCGGCGACCACCACGCCGTTCACCCTGCCGCCCTCCGCCAACCTCTCCTCCTCCCGCCTGCAGCAGCTCAGCATCCGCTCCAACCCGTCGCTCTCCGGCACGCTGCCGCCGCAGTTGACCAGCCTCAGGTCTTGCAGGTGCTCACTGTCTCCCAGAACGCCCTCATCCGCGGCGAGGTCCCTCAGGGCATCGGCGAGCTCAAGAACCTCGTGCACCTCGACCTCAGCTACAACTCCCTCACCGGCCCGATCCCGAGCCGCATTGGCGAGCTCCGAAGCCTGACCGGCCTCGACCTCAGCTACAACTCCTTCTCGGGGCCCATCCCGAGCAAGCTCGGCGAGCTCTCCCTGCTGCAGAAGCTGGACTTGAGCTCGAACAACCTCACCGGCGGCGTGCCGAGTTCCATCACCAGCTTGACATCTCTCACCTTCTTGGCACTGAGCAACAATGGGCTTAGCGGCCACCTGCCAGCCGGCCTCTCCGACCTCCGCGACCTCCAGTACCTGATCATGGAGAACAACCCGATGGGCGTCCCCTTGCCGGCCGAGCTGGGCAACATCACGCGGCTCCAGGAGATCCGCCTGGCCAACTCCGGCTACTCCGGCTCGATCCCGGAGACGCTGGGCCTCCTGGCGAGCCTGACGACGCTGTCGCTGGAGAAGAACAACCTCACCGGGAGGATCCCCGCCGGGCTGACCCGGCTCAAGCGGATGTACCACCTCAACCTGAGCAAGAACGAGCTCGACGGCGTCGTACCGTTCGACGCCCCGTTCCTGAGACGGCTCGGGCGGAACCTCGACCTGAGCGGCAACCCGGGGCTGTGCGTCGACGACCGCGTCGTCGTGCAGGACGTCGGCGTCGGCGTCTGCCGCCTCGGCGGCGACGGCAGGGACAGCTCCTCCGCCGCGGAGAGGTCGGTTGGTACATTATTGTTCAAGGACGATGCAATGCTCATGCTACGGCTCACCGGCGGCCTCTTGTCGGCGCTGCTCCGGCAGGTAACCGTGGCGCTGTGCTGCTGCTGCGGCTGCCTCCTCCTGCTCTGAGCTCGCACGCCGCATTAGCTGAATCTGTATGTAACCGTGCTTTGTCAATTAGCAGTAACCTGTAACCTGTCACCTGTCACGTTAATTGCGTAATGCCGGCGAGAATTCCGAGTCAAGTGAAAGAGCCAGAGCCTCACGTAGTTTCGAATTTAATTGTCTCATTGGTCAAAGCTCGCATCAGGTCAGGGAGTATGGCTGTGACTTGGCTGATCCGGCCATAAATCCGTGTGCAGTTTGCACCCAGTTTTCAGGCGCTCTGCAGTGGATGCAACCTACGTCCCCCCTGCTTTCTTGCTTGCCACTGAATTGTACCGTTTGAGGTTTTGTGCTTTGGAGCTCACTCAGACAGTCACTGCCATGATGTATCAGCTGTGTGTATGTACGTATAAAAAATACTAGTATATGCAAACAAATGTCATGTCATGGGGGTGAGCTAGAGGGAGGAGAATACTGATGAATACTAGCATGGTAGAAAGTCTGAAAGTGAAGTCTCGTGTGACAAGAAAATACATGCATGCATGCTGCGACGATGTACAATCATTGGGTCCTTGTTCATCTGGCAACGGGCATGCGTCGGCCGGCATGAACTATTGACGACAAGAACCATGAAAGGATAAGTGACTGACATGTCGAGTGTACTACATAGCCTGCTGGGCCTGTAAAAACAAGCTAGTGGGCGGCAGAGCTAGGGGCATGGCGCAAACTCGACGATTGGATTAAAGTGATGTGCGTGAGAAAAATTTGCGTCCCGGATGCAGGCAGTATGATCGCCCCTGCCCATGTTAGTACTCATGCCGGGCTGGATGCCTCGCGCCGGATTAGTAGGAAGAAACAGGCAGTCGCACCGTCAGAGCGCGAGCTTATGGGGGAGGAGAGGCGCAGGACAGTGCCGCCGCGGCGCAGCGCGTGGTGTCCCGGTCAAAGCGCCGCGGCGCGCCGAGACGGGAGGGAGCGACACGGTGCGTGCTGCGCGCAGAGCGAACGTCCAGCGAGCGCACGGCACGGGGGGCACCAAAGTACGCTCTAAGTCTACGCTGTGCGCCCGGCCGTGCGCGCGAACGGGCGCGGAGAGGAAAGGGGAGACGGGCGGGCCGGGCTGCGCGTACTTGGCCTGGTGCTTGGCAGATGGCAGCCTCACGTGGGGGCGCGCGCGCGCGCTGTGGCGCTCGTCTGGTGTCGTGAGCGAGCGCCACGGTTAGGGACTCACGGATCAGGGCGTGTTTTAAATTTTAACCCGGGTTACATCGAATTGAATGTTTAGATATCAATGTGAATGATTAAACGTAAACTAATTATAAAAATAATTGCAATTGTTACTGTAGCATCACATTATCAAATCATGGCGTAATCATAGAGTTTTGTAAAAAATCTACATTTAATATATTAAAATAATATCTAAACATTCGATTTGATGACAGTTAATCATGGGGTGACACATGCCCCTACCGGATAGAGCCGAGTTACTCATTGTATAAAAATAAGTTGTTTTATATATGATTTTATATACCCAATTATTAATTAGTATGCATTTTTCTTATTTGCTCTTATTAAATATAATGGGTAGTAAAGATAACATATAAAACGAGAAAGAAATAGTATTACTTTAGTGGTATAAGTGTCAAAAATGCATGGAAAATGTAAGACGAATTGTTTTAGGCAATTCTTGATACAAGTATAAACGACTTACTTTTTATACCGAGGAGTAGTTTGTTCACATGTGAGTTTATTAGTTCAAGTCTCGCATCTAAGCATTGTAGATGTAGTTGTTGTTGGAAGATTAGACAATTGCAAGATTAGTTTTCAAAATAGATAAACCATGGCATTCATAAGAACCAGCGTGAATATATCTCTTATACTAGTAGATATGAGCACAATAGTCTTGGTTTCACAATAACGATTAATAATCATACAAAAAAAACTGTGCATGTATTGTACAGTAATCGAAGATGAATCCGTGGTTAGTGCAAAGTTGTTCTTATTGGTGTCAGATCACAGTACCCAACGATGGACGTGGATGAAAGAAGCACTATATGACAGACGTGAGCAGTCGCATGGAGCACTTCACAAAAACCTTATTTACCCTCTTCCAGTGCGGTTCACAAGAGTGAGAGCTTTTGGAGACATGCTCTCCCTATCGCCCGATGCATGTTGGAAAAGGGATGAATGAAGTGGACTATGGTGGCAACGCAACAGTGAGGAGAGGCAAATCGATCTATTCTAATTTATCTGTTGTATCTTATATTTTGGAACCATTCAGATAGACAAGTGTTTATATGAGAACGGGATCTTGTGTCACGATTAAGATCTAAATTGAGTCAATTTCTATAACCCGAAATATCCGCCAAGTTTCAAAAGATCGGAACACCCAATAAAGACCATGTCCCTGCCCAAGTGCTGACTACCGACCGCCAAACTCCAAGTACTATGCGGATCTCCTAACTCCTCGGTGCGAGTGATGACTCTGAATACCGACTCCAAGTGCCAACTTGTGAAGTCTCTCCGATTCGCATTCTAAGATTTATTAAAATTTTTTGAAATATTTATGGGTGTAACCCAAAAATTAGCAGTTATATTTTTCAAATCACGAGTACTGGTAAACTATAGGAAAATTCAAACCTAGTTAGACATTAGGCAAAAACACCACCGACAAAAATTGTAATTTTCGCTGGATGGTTGGATGCCTTGTAGTGTGTGCCTTTTGACGGTGCCCGCCATCGCCCATTCGCCGTGTGGCTGGCGGTGGCGGTGGCGGTGGCTTGGCTGGGACGCTGGGCGCGGGCGGCTTTTGCAGGAGATGGACGGCACCTGAGTCGTCGCCTCACCTGACCTGCTGCGGCTTCGTACTTGCGGAACAAAACTGTCGTACCATCCCACGTTCACGGACCTGCCGGGCCCGACACCAACACCAACACCAACACCAACCGAGCAAATGCCAAATGGTGTTCGCCGTCCTCGCGGACGCGGTGGCGGTCTCAATCTGTAATAGGACTTTGTTTTTTTTTCTGAACTTTTTCACTGGGCTGCAGGGAAATCGTCACAACGGCGAAGAGAGACCCAACACCAATCTGGGCCTCTTGTGAGCCCGTTCATTGCAGCTGAGGAAGCACAACTGCAGAGAGTTTTTTTTGAATAATATATTTTAAAAGAAAATAGATTTATGGACTGTCCTTAAAAAATACTTTAGTTTGGCTTTACGCATTGCGATTTTGCGGGCGCCGTGAAAGCCATCCATCCCTGCTTTGTATCTCTGCACATTGCAATCCACAGTAGAATCTTATATAGTTTAATTTTGGAATCAGCCATCTTGTTTTCAGCCATCTTGTCTTTACAAATCGTTGGGTAAACCGATTAAGTTGAAAAGCTCTGGCTGAAATTCAAATTTTGATTAAAAACTATTCAAAATCATTTGTTTTCATGGAAACCAGGGAATCATTCGGCCGTGGGAACGGTTCTGTGCCCCCTGCCCTGCCCTCAGGCCGTATGGCCATGTCGATTTCACTAAGGACTGAACATCGCTCGTTTTTTTTCTTTTCTTGTTGCATCCTGATGCTATTTTTGTCATGTAGAAATTTAGGATCATTCGATTTTTATACTTTTAGATAATTTGTAAAAAATTCCAGATAGTTCAAATCCACTGTTTCTACCTATAAAAAAAAATTCAAATATATATTTGTACCCATCAAAAATTTTAAATCCGCTACTACGTGTATAACCCAATCGGGTTAGATGGAATAATCCGGTTTAAACCCGACCGCGGTAGGCGAGGCGACGGCCCACCGGTCCGCAAGCGAATCTCCACGCGCCACGAGCGGCCCGGGCCGGTGGGACCCACTGGGATACCACCACCTCGTCCTTTTCCTCCTCCCCCGGCCCCCGCCCACATCGTCGGCTCCCCTCCTCCTCTCCCGTGACGGGCGCGTCTCTCACAAGCACCGGCCGCGACGCCTCTGCCTGTGCGCCCGCGCCGCCGCCTTCTCGGGCGAGGGCGAGGGCTCCTTGCTCGCCGCTCCGGTCCACGGCGCGCCGGAGGCTAGGTAATCCCCCTCCCCCACCCCACCCCCCTCTCTCTCTCTCACACAAACGCATGCACTCTATCTCTCCTCTTCACACACCCGATCTGGGTTTGGGGCCGTGGGGCTCGTTCTATTCTGACGTGCTTCTCGCTGAGAGAGATTTGGCGTCCGGATTCCATGCGGCCCCGTACCGCCAGATCCAGAATCGAGCTCGTGTCTGCGGGATGGCTTGTGCCCGCGATACGGCGCGGTGGCAATCCGGTTTCATTTTCTGTAGGTTAGTCGCGCGGGCAATTTTTCTGCGAATTGATTTGGGGGAATCGGCGATCGATTTGCTGTCTCTTTCGCGCGGGATAAATTGATGCTTATTTTGTGTTTCTACGGCAGTAAGTTAAATCACACAATTACAACCCTTCCAGATCCAATCAATGATAGGGCGTAATGTTGTAGTTTTAATACTCTTGAGGTCATATTAGCTCTACCAATTTCTTTCCCTGAAGAGCATCGAAATTCTTCGATTGTGACGTAGGTAGAAGATGGAGGGAGCTGGCAGAGATGGGAACCCTCTTGGCGGTTATCGAATTGGCAAAAACCCTAGGGATTGGATCATTCGGTAAAGTGAAGATTGCGGAGCATATATTGACTGGTCACAAGGTGGCAATCAAGATCCTCAATCGCCGCAAGATCAGAAGCATGGAGATGGAAGAGAAAGGTTGGTACTCGTTACCTTGACGCTTCTGCTTTAATATATATATGGACTAATGATTTTTTTTTGCTTTAATAAATATCATAAGGGTTATCACATGTTTCTACACATGGCTAATCTGCTGCTTACCCCCAAAGCACTACCAGTCCCCAAAACATGTTTCATCTCAGGTTCCTTGTTTCCGATTAGAGAGCACACATGTGAGTAATTGCATCTGGGTTTTTGCAAAGGGAGGGGAAAAGGGGGAGGGGGATCATGCCTGAATCATTGGCGGTGGTGTTGATTCTCGGTGGGATGTGTCATGTGGAAATACGGGCTCAAATCATATCTGGGAGGTTGACGACAAAGCTGGAGGGGGCAATGTAAACATCATGTTTTTCCATTTAATTTCCCATGAACAACCTTTCGTGGAATGATGATTGGTCAAGCATGTGATCTATTACAATCCAAAGGCTCCTACGAACTAGTAAAACACATCGATCATGTAATTTGTGGTAGGCAGGAGTGCCCACAGTTCAATAATGGCACCTCATTATTCTTATGTTATAATGCCTTATTAGTGAGCATGCACTCGGCAACTTTTCTTGACTCCTGGCTCAAAATTTGTGAATGTGTTTCCACAATCGATCATTCATAATTTTATCATGTAAAGTTAGGTTTTTAATTATCCTAATCAGCATACAATATGTGTCTATCATTGTTGAAGTGTTTGGTTTAATTGTGCTGTGTTATTTATTTGCAGTTAAAAGAGAAATCAAGATACTTAGATTATTTATGCATCCGCATATCATTCGCCTTTATGAGGTGATAGATACACCGGCTGATATTTATGTTGTTATGGAGTATGTTAAATCTGGAGAGTTGTTTGATTACATTGTTGAGAAAGGAAGGCTGCAAGAGGAAGAGGCCCGACGCTTTTTCCAGCAGGTAGACATTGTTTCATTTTAAAGGATTGTACTCAGTAATGCAAACTTTAGTTGGGGTTAGCATAAGTTCTAAATGAAGTATGTCGCCATCGATTTGCATTTATATGTGCTGCACTTTACTGATATGGTTATTAAGCATGCCTCGATAATTACTCTTTTGTTTGATCTTTGAATTAGATCATATCTGGTGTTGAATACTGCCATAGGAACATGGTGGTTCACCGTGATCTAAAGCCAGAGAACCTTCTTTTGGATTCCAAATGCAATGTTAAGATTGCAGACTTTGGCTTAAGTAATGTTATGCGTGATGGACACTTTCTGAAGACAAGTTGTGGTAGCCCAAATTATGCAGCACCTGAGGTATTCGATTCATCTAGTGTGATTTGCACTAATAGGCCTTCTTCATGATTGTTGTCTTTCTTATATGCTGCATTCGATTCCTTTTCCATTTGATCAGGTGATATCAGGTAAACTATATGCTGGCCCTGAAGTTGATGTTTGGAGCTGTGGTGTTATTCTTTATGCTCTTCTTTGTGGTACCCTTCCCTTTGATGATGAGAATATTCCTAACCTTTTTAAGAAAATAAAGGTTAGCAAAGATTTGATAAATCTAACTGATAAATGCACCGTCTCATTTCCCCTTGTATATTAAGAAAACTGTCTGTTTTGCATGTAGGGTGGGATATATACCCTTCCCAGTCATTTGTCACCTTTGGCAAGGGATTTGATTCCCAGAATGCTTGTTGTTGATCCCATGAAGAGGATCACTATACGTGAAATTCGTGATCATCAGTGGTTCACAGTTGGTCTTCCGCGTTATTTAGCTGTGCCTCCACCTGACACTGCACAACAAGTTAAAAAGGTATAATGCAGTCCCTATGCATCAGCTCAAATATTTACAGCTATATTATGTTGTTGAAACATTTCACTGTGGTGATTTCATCACTATGAATTTTGTAGCTTGACGATGAAACTCTCAATGATGTTATCAATATGCGGTTTGACAAGAATCAACTAATCGAATCACTTCACAAGAGACTGCAAAACGAAGTATTTTTGTTTTACTCCATTATGCCTTTTCGTTGTTTCTTGATGAATATGCATGACAAAGACTGCCTGAATAATGCGCAGGCAACAGTTGCATACTATTTACTCTTGGACAATAGGCTTCGGACAACCAGTGGTTACCTTGGGGCTGAGTTCCATGAATCTATGGTATGATGAAAGTCATGTATCTCCTTTTTATTACTATTTTGTTGAGTCAAAAATCCTGTTAATTGTGCTGTTAACTTTAGCATATAAACTTTTATGATAACTTGTTGCCTTGCTTTCTGTGATCTCTAGGAATCTTCTCTCTCTCAATTAACTTCAGCTGAGACACCAAGTTCAGCAGCTGAGCATCGGCACCATGGGCATATGGAATCTCCTGGCTCTGGCTTGAGGCACCATTTTGCAGCTGATCGGAAATGGGCCCTTGGTCTTCAGGTTTTATATGATAAGTTATTGTTATTTATTCAGTTCTTTTTCATATAGATTTCCCTAATTCATTTGTCTTTTTATTTGACAGTCTCGAGCACATCCACGAGAAATAATAACTGAAGTTCTTAAAGCTCTGCAAGAGCTAAATGTTTCCTGGAAGAAGATTGGCCATTATAACATGAAATGCAGATGGAGCCCAGGCTTTCCCAGCCATGAGAGTATGATGCATAACAACCATGGCTTTGGCGCAGAATCTTCTATAATTGAAACTGATGAGCTCAGCGAGAAATCTACCCACACAGTGAAGTTTGAAATTCAGGTACTATTTTTAACTCAACTTGAACATATGCTTATTAGATCTGGGATAAGGTCTGGTTAGAAATTTTGCCATGTAGATCCCTGCACAATCCAATTATTAAGCAGTTGAGTTTTTCTTGCATGCCAAAATATTGTGAACTGTTAGTCTGTTACCATATCCAGATAGCATACCCCTTCATTCATACTATAATTATGTTTTTGGCATGTGTAAAGTGTACGGTTTGAAATATTGAACTGATGTTGATATACTTTTTTTTTAATTGCTGCAGCTTTACAAAACAAGGGATGAAAAGTACCTTCTTGACTGCAAAGGGTCAGTGGACCACAGCTTCTCTTTTTGGACCTGTGCTCGGCTTTCTAACTCAACTGAGAGTCCTTTGATTATGATGCCTGTTTGCTTCCGACTGAACTCAATGCCTCACCGTGTATTGTCAAGTGTCATTTAAGATGTACATAATGATCATAATCCTCCAGTAGACTATATTCCTGGAGTGTGTAGTCATTATAGGCTGCCAGTGATTTAGTTCGAGGTATTTGGCTAAGCGAGAGGTGACCGGGAGGAGGCAACCTTCCTCTGCTTTTGTGTTTGCCATTATGTTATTATATGACGGTTTTAGTCTCATTAGAGTCCTTGAATCACCTTGATTTGGTTTACGGTGATCATTACTATTATGATGCCCAGCCTGAGAATCGCCTCTCTCATTATAATGAAAGCTGAGCAGTTTGCATACCATCGTTGATCCTTCTGTCATCGCCTGCTGGTCCTTACGATCTATGCACAATTATTTCTTTCTACCTTTGTTTTTTTAATCTCTTATGTCCTGTTGGACAACTTATTGGCCGTTTATACATAAATAAGTAGAATGTGTACTAAATTAATTAATAACTAGAGTCATCTATCTATATGCTTATTCATAACTAAGATTATGTTATCTATAATGACTGTTTTAAGCTGTTCCAAGATGACATCACAATCAATTTGGATGTCGCAATTAGATTCTATCGGATGATTCATGCCACCGTTTGTGCGAGCCGAAATAAAGTTGGAATCAGATCGCCAATATTTAGGTGAAGTGTAATTGGGTTTTTTGTTATTCTACTACATAGCTAGTGAAGTTTATTTTTTTGTCACATGCTTACATTCTACATGTGTCACAACTCTAAATTGTCATAGAGAGTAAATCTCCTAGTATTTCTAGCATGGATTGATGTTTGATCATAAAAGTAGTTTTTTTCTTTTCTTCAGACAAAGGCTAATAATTGCACACCATATAAGGGAAATGAAGTACAGAGATCATCGGATAAAACCAGGCTAGGGAATATGTAAGAACCCATTAACTATACAAAATTGCAAAATCTATGAAAAACACCTAGCATCTAAAACGATCTAAGACATAATTTACATACATAATATGAATCAGTGAAACGGTATTCCATCAGCATCAGGTATTCTCAGCTGAAGCAAGGTGACCCATTTGCTCGATGATCTGATCAACCTTCTCCCTGTGATGGGTAATCTGATCGTCCTTTTCTCCGTGCCTCTCTTTTCTTTCCGACTCACCTGAACAAGATTGTGGAGTTTCTGTGAGAAAACCGCTCCCAAAACACATCGTTCACCGTAGCCGGCTCATGTGAAGCTTCAGTTTCAGTGGTTCCATCTTCACTGGATGCTACCTCTGAATCCATATCAACCACTTTGGCTGTCCCACGAGGACTATCTCCAAGAACCTCTGCCATAGCTAGTACTGGACTCTGCACAAAACTAGGGGATTCTGTGACTGTGTTGGGTGAGCTGGGATGCAAGATGACTGGTGCAGTGTTCATCTCTCCTGGAGTTGTAGCTGGCTGGGTTCAATACTAGCACCATGGTACATGCATTCAGCAGCATCTGCAGAAGCATAGTTTGCTCTCTGAACAAGTTTCTCCAAGGAGACCAAGGCCAGCTCCATCCTGTCAAAGGCCTCAGAGTTTACCTGGAGATGTGGCTGGTGTTTCTATGCCCATTCCCTGCAGCTGGAACACCTTCTGTTCTTCCTCGAGCGCGGCGGGGACGTCGACGAAGAAGTCGATCTTTGGAACTCTCCTCTTCTTGCTGAAATGGTCAGCCTCCAGCAGGGAGCTCGAGTCAACCCCACGTCTCTGGAAGATCTCACGCAAGGAAGAGATGATGTTCTTCTGCCGCTGCTCCATCGACGTTAACCTGCCCTCCAGCGTCTGCATCTGCCAGCTGATCACGTACTGCTGCTGAGTGTGCCTCTGGGCGTCTGCGAGAAGAACACTCTTCTCGTACTTGAGCCGGTTGATCTCGTCTTCAAGCTCGCGTCTCTCCGATTCTGCAAGCGACCCGTTTATCTGGTTCTGCACGGAATGGCTGTGCACCGGCTTGCGTCGATGGATGTTCTTCAGAAGATGCGTGTGCCCTCTCATGAAATCCTCATTGGCGAACTCCCATCGCTCCGGATCAATTTTGCGAAACCCCTGCAAGATCCAAATGAACTCGATAATTAGCATGGTGGTCAAACCAATCTAACTAGAGAGAGAGAGAGAGAACACACTAGTATCATTCAGTATATCAAATTAAGAAACGCAAGCACAGAAAAATGGCAGGGCGATTGCAGCAAGAATTTTCTTTAACGAGAAGGAAGCAGTGGTCAATCGAAGGAGGGAGACGAACTCACGTAGGTGTTGAGCTGCCGGATGAAGCTGGAGAAGTTGTTGTGCTTGAAGTACTTGGGCAGCAGGTCCCGCGAGAAGTCCAGCGGGTTCCACACGACGAAGCTCGCGCCGCCGGGGCCCACGACACGACATGGTCGGTGCTCGCGTCCTCCACCATATCGTACGTCTTGATCAAGAACGGCGGCGTCGAGCCCGACCCGCCGCCGCCGGCGGCCGAGTTCCCGCTCTCCATGTCTCTCTCAGCCGGCAGCAGCAGCTGCTCGACGGATCGGACGGGTGCAAGAACGAGCTCGGTCTTAACGCCGGCCGCTTCCCACGGACAAGTCCTAACCGCCAGAATGGACTAGGCGCCAAATTCAATTCGCCCAGGGCCAAAGTTCACATCGAACATCTGCGAAAATTCTCACCCGAGTTGCCAAAAAAACGGCGACTTTCGATCGAACGCCAAACTTTTTCTGCAAAAAAGACGAAATCATCACACACGATACAAGATCAGAAGCTCGTGTATACAGATGCTTCGGCTCAACAGCAAAGCAACCATAGCCGTCGAAACAAAAGAACGCGAACTAAGCACAGCGTTTTTCTACCGTCTTCAATTCGATGGCAACCTTGCCTGCCATGGCGCCCGCCACGATCGAATCAACCACGCGAACTCGAATCAACTTAATTTCAAACAACAATCTCAAACCCTCACCTAATCAAAGGCAAGCCCCGTCTTTTGCCCTCCTCCGCGGCCAGCAAGCTCGCCCACACGCCGGCGAGATCTCCTCCGGTTCCGCCCGCCCGTCCGCCCGCCCCGCCCAGCGCTCACGACTCGTCCACTACGAGCACAGGAGCCTCCGAGAGAAGACGATGCCACCGTACGCGCGCGCGAGTCGTCGGCGCGCACCGCGCACGCGGCGGCGATATAAAGGAGGCAGGCGAGCTAGGCAGCAGAGGAGACGCGCTCACGCGCGCGAAATCGCGAAATTTTCCGGGCGTTGGTCGCTGCGTGAGACGGTTGAGGTTGACCTGGAGAGAGTAAGAGAGAGTTATGAAATAAAACTTATGTATTATTAGGGTCGGGGAAGTATTCTGTGCACATTGTCGGGACCGTACATATGATGTATATGTGTCTCTATCCTTTAATCTGTAATCCTAACGGATAGCAGTTCTGGTAGAGGTTATCGCAAATGTAGCAAGAAACGGAATTGGGGAGGTGGGATGTATTTCTGCTAAATGATCTGGTAGAGCTGTTTCCGTTGGATTACAGATTGAAGGTGTAGATCTCATATGTGCATCATGTGCACGGCCAACCGATGTGTACATGATACTTCCCCTATTAGGGTCTAATATGAACATGAGATTAGATCCCTAACTAAATCTATATTTTAAGAGCAACTCAAATAGATTCTTAATTCTCTTCGTAATCCCTATATTTTAGAGTTTTGCTTTAAAAGTTATTTCCAATAAACCCGCAATATAGATCTCAAATTTGAGATCCCCGAAGTAGAGAATCTTGATCTCCACTTGTAGGGAACGATCGTGACTCCTAATCTTATTCCCACGTGTACCAATTTTGCATTGATCAATAGTAAATACATGTGCAAATCGGTTTTAGATGGATGAATAAATCAATGGACAATAACCAATAGATTAATAGTCCGTATCTAGCCCAATTAAATTGTATGGATATATCGCATGAGAGAGGTAATCGGACGGCATGAACAGATTATAGAAAAAAATGGATGAACAAAACAGTTGGTAGTTTATTTACGTTGATCTAATTTTAATATAGGGATTTAAGTTTACAAAGCGGAGGGAATAATTTTAGTAATAAATAGACGGAAAGGGAAACCTTAAAACGAGTGTCATCCCTGTAGCAGCAGGAAGGCTTCTAGAACGTAGGGTTCGCCGCCGGCCGGTCAGCGATTTCGCAGTGAAATAATCAATAAACAGAGTTTCTTGGGTCCATCGGGCCACAAGTACACAGTACAGACGGTTTTGAGGGGAGAGTACCAGACATTAATCGGAGTACCTCTTTTAGAATTTAAGGTTACCAAAAAAGTCGACCCTTAGAAAAAGTTTACAAAGAAATTCTTCCCAAAACGAGCCCGTCTAGGTTCCACCTTGCTAAATTTGATTGTAAATGTCCTTTGTTCTATCTCGAGAGGCATTAATGAGAGATATTCCTCTCATTAGTACTTTTCAGTCCTTTTAGCAATCTCATGGTGATTAAAGAGACTAAAAGTTTAGTTTCTTTTAAACCCTAAAATGATAAACATGTTGACTAAAAGAACTAAACTTTAGTAAAGTCCTTAAATTTTAGCTCTTTATTCACCATGAAGTTGTTAAAATGGACTAAAGAGTATTAATGACAGGAAATATCTTTCATTAATGCCTCTTGAGATGTGACAAAAGACATTTGCAATTATTTATTAGAAGCAATTTGGTCTTTATTCACCTCATTTAATAATTTTTGGCCGTTAGAATAAACAACTAACTAAAGTTTAGTTAAGTAAATAACTAGGGGCTAAAATTTTATTTAGTTCCTAAAAGAAACTAACAGGGCCTGAGTCGTACGATTTGCTCTTCTAATCAACATCTGCAAACACACATCCAGCTAGTAGCCACTAATCCAACCCTGATCAGCCACAGCCAGGAACAGGAAGAATCTTTGAACGCCCCTGCTCACCCGGAGAATTGAAGAGAAGCTAACGATCATTCATCCTGCCGGGAATCTTTCTGTGACGTCGGGGAACAAAGAAACATGCACCTACCAATCGATCGGCACCCAGCAGCCAAACGCCATCCTGTACTGTTCTTGCTCTGGCTGCTTCAGCTCGCTGGAACGCATCGAGCAAAGATGCAGTTTTTGCTCTGTTTTTTTTTCCCAACCAGATCATCAGCAGGCCCGTCTCTATTGTGGTAGAGATTATAGTCGAGGTCACTGTATCATAAATGTAAGATATTATCTCGAAATTGCACTGCCCCGTGCAGACGGCGTGTGAACTCGGCTACCATTCCAAGGCCAGAATTTTCACCTGACCGGATAGCTGAAATTTCATGGCCAGCAACAGCGATGCCTGGAACCTTCCACGCCGTCGCCCAAGAATCACTTCAGCTTTGAGTTGACCGCGATGAGCTCGTGGCATCAGCTACGTTGTCATGCACGCACGAACCCTTTCAATTCAGCTAACGCCTGGATTGTCAAAGACATACAATTCATCAAACAGTGGCTGTTGGTTTTTCCTGCGCTTCAGGTTCTGAAGATTGCGTGCTGCGTGATCCTATCATTGCTCCTGTTCTAGATGAACATGGACTTTGATGTTAATCCAAATAGATCCATGATAAGGAATTTAATACCCACCGCATAATTTATTTCCATCTAGAGAACCGTGACAGAAAAATGTGATGAAATTCTTGCTGGGATTGTCCTAGATTGTGACTGTTTCTTCTAGAGAGATGCATCTGACAAAACGGGCTATTGACAGTTTCAGACTTTCAGTCAGTCGAGCTTGTGATAAATGAAAATTTAATCATCGCTTTCGCAGAAAAGCTTCTCCTTGATGCATTTCTCGGGACTTCCTGGTTAGTAGTTATAATTTGATGGATTTCGGTGAGGAAATCTGTCAAATTATATCTTGGTTACCAAGAAAGAAGTGAGCACTTTTCTTGGGTAGAAAATATGGGCAAGTCGAAGATCATCCAGGATTTTTGTTCATATCATCACTTAAACGGGAACTACTTTTCTGCAGAGACTATTGTTTTGTAATATCTGGGTTGAATCTAATCGTCTTACTGTTAATGATGGTTATTTTCACAATATTTACTCTTGAACCATATAAGAGATTACTCTTTCTATCACACGAGCATATTTCTATCACACGAGCATATGATATGTAACCTACAAATCTGATTATTATATACACAAAATTACATACACAAGATGTGAAAAAAACACAAATGTATCGTACTTTTGTTGGTTTAAGATCTCTCGTGAGGAGAAGGATATCAAGTGGCTCTTCCCCGTAGACTAGGACTCAACTCCAACTACCTCTTATAATCTTACATGCTTGATTGGGGGCGCTCCAATAGAATTGTTGTTGAAGAGGCCCCCATCGCGTGATTATAGATAAAAGGGGACGTTGGTACACACGAATAGGTTATTGTTCGCATGCTCTAGCTCCACCCTTCATCCCCTTTAGCAATCCGATCTGTGCTCGTGTATCGAAGCAGTGAGAAACCTCACCTCAACCCTTCATCGCCACTGAACTCCGTATGCGTTCACGCACTGAGTGAAATCCCTTTAACAACCCGATCTGTGCTCGTGTATCGAAGCAAGTGTATCGAAGCAGTGGGAAACCTCACCTCAACACCCTTCATCGCCACTGAAACCGATGCGTTCACGCACCGAGTGAGATGGCGTCGTCATCGTCTAACCAAGGAAAACCAGAAGGTATGCATTCCCTACTAATCCTCAACTAGCGATCCTAAGTAATTTATATCAGCTTTAGTTAGTTTGTTTATCTAATTATCCCTATGCTTAGTCCAGCTTTAACATGAACATTGCTCTAGATATAATTTCGAGAGTATAAAATCATGTAGGCAAATATTTTTATTTATATAAAAAATTAAAAATAATCAAGTGGTCAAACTTATATTTCATTAACTTGAAAAATATAAAACAACTCACTTCTGTTACGTTAAAAACAACGAACCCCCCGTTCCGTTCCGTTCCGTTGCCACGCTGCGGAAACGGAGCATGTCAGCATGTGGGCCCCACCCGTCAGGCGAGCGCGAGCAATATCCAGCCATCCGTCCACGTCACCTCGTCCCTGCCACGGCGGCCTCTTGCAGTCTTGCCGCCGCCGCTCTCCCTCCACCACTCCACCCTCACGGCCTCACCTCGCTTAGCCACCACCACATCTCTTCGCTTCTCGAACCCTCCCTCTCCCGTCCCGGTGTCGTCCCCTCCGAGCCCTAGCGTGGTAAGGGGGCGCGGAGCCATGGAGATCTCGTTCGATGTGTGGGTGGGGGTGCAGCGGCACGGGCAGGACCTGGCCGACCGCGTCGCGCAGGGCTCTTATCGGGTATCCTCCAGGCGCAGCCGCCGCAGCTCCCGTGGCC
This sequence comes from Zizania palustris, assembly GCA_019279435.1. Lineage (NCBI taxonomy): Eukaryota > Viridiplantae > Streptophyta > Magnoliopsida > Poales > Poaceae > Zizania > Zizania palustris. Next base: position 52,314,223 of record JAAALK010000082.1, on the reverse strand, counting down.
ATCGCGGCGTTGCCGATGAAGCTTATCCCCTTGAGATAAGACCTCCCCGTAGTCCCCTTGTCGGAGGGGGACGGGGCGGTGAGGGCCGGCGCCGACCCTCCCGCGGTGGCTGTCGCTTCCTTCGTCGAAATAGGCGGGCGGCTCGGCAGGCGGCTCGGAGGCTCGGGGCTTACGTCGGGGGTGCTGTGCAGCAGCTGGCGCGGCAGATCCCGGTTCCGTTCCGGGGGGAGGCGATCCCGCCGCAGCCTGCGGCCGCGCCAGCGACTGACGAGGGGAAGTGGCTCTCGCTGTAGAGAGAGGGGAAGTTAATGGACTCGCTTTGGAGAGAATCGGAGACAGAGGGCGTCTACAGGTAGCGGCTGCAGCGGCCGCGGCAGCCACTGGAAGTGCCACGGCTGCTAGTGCAGGCGGGGTTGCTGCTGGGGGTGCGGATGGTTTGGATGAGGAGGAGGATGGGTTCGGTTGCGAGATTGGGACTTTCGGTAACTTTAAGAAGGCTAAGGTACTGGTACACACTGTCAATTTGGTGATCAATTTTTCTCATCTTAATTGATTCCTAATTGTTACTCAATTCTGCAATTGTAACTGGAAGCATGTTTAATTTCTTGTGCCCATCCTAAATATATTATGTTGCAATGTTTTTTCCATGCTCATAGAAAGGCTCTTTCCATATGCTTATAATTCAGCTCTACATGTAGTTCAATTAGCTTTTGTAAACATAGGTCATACCTCTTTCCCAGAAGTATGATGTATCATGGATTTAGGTATAAATGTATAACCATATAGGTTGTGTACTAGCATAAAGTTTGAAATTTTGAAGTGGCTGGTGCGTACATTTTGTTAAATATAATGACAGTTGGAATTAAGTATGAATTCTTATTGTTATACTAAATTATTGATCATGATGCAGGGAACCGTAAATGTCTCAGCAACATACAATACCAGCCACCATGACTTTGAGACTTCAGTAGTTGCACGTGGAGACCTTTGGAGGTTGGAGTCGTTGCGCGGCGGTTTAAATTCTGGAAATGAAAACACACCTCTTTTCCTTGTTCAATTGGGGCCTTTATTATTTGTTCGAGACTCTACACTACTTTTGCCTGTTCATCTGTCAAAGCAGCACCTTCTTGGTATGGCTATGATCGCAAGGTACCTTTTTCTCCCAGGTCTTGATGTGAATTCCTACATGCCCTAAACTTTTTACATCAAATGTCCGGTGAAGACATGTAGCCTGTTTGTTTTATTTTTTATGGATTATAGTATTTTGCAGCCCTCAATGATATGATTATGGTATGAATTATGCCTATCAATGCCCATTGGCTTGTATTTTGTTACATACCTGTACTAAAAGTATAAAACTCCTTTGTTTATTTTAGAACAAAATGCACTCCCTATGTCCAGCTATCTGGTCAAAACACAGAAGATGGCTGCTTATGTCGATGATGTGCCTCAACCCTGTAGCCTGTGTAAGTATGTGTATCCTTTCTCCTTATCTTCATGTATTTTTTTATTCTCTCCTTTCCCTTTTTGATTTCCCTTCCTGATTCCCTGTGCTAGCTGGTATCAGTAATTTTGCACTGCAATATGATGAACTGATCTTGAAATCATCAATTAGTACCCATGCTATCAAGTCACATAATTTATGGGAATTTTCCTTTAATGATGTTTAGTTGATTACTATCTGGTGCAATTGGCTGTGTAATGAGTCGATTATGGTGTCGAGTTCTATGTAATGAAAATATGAAGCCTACTCATAAGTACTGCAATAATCTCATTTCTTGCAGAAAATGCTCTTATTTTCTAGTGTGATGGCAAAAAATTCCTTCTCTGCCATGACCTTTTGTAGCAATACTATTGTATAACTAGTAAATTTTTACAACAGGGCATCATCAGACTGATGCTATGTAAATATGCGGTCATGTCATGTTCTTAACTTTGCTGTTTGTTTCAGTCCTTCATGGATGTGCAATTCCCAAATGGACAAGTAACATATGTGCTGGTGAGGGGATAACAGCAAGTGGTTTTTTCCATTATTTGGTGGTTTGCTTCAAGCTCATGGAAAATGTCCTGGGGAATCAAGAGTGAGCTTTTCCTTCAAGGTTAGTGTCTGCATTATATGCCAACTGTAGCATCACTTAATCCTCTCAAGGTCTGTTCCTAATTATTTCGTCCATCATTCTAAATTCCTGTTCCTTTTCTTTTGAAGAGCAAAAAAGGCACAAGGTTCACCCCTATGTTTCAATGGCCTGACAATTCTGTTTCATTTGGAATTGCACAAGCCTTAGCATGTAAGAAATCTGGCCTTATCGTGAGGCCGAGCATTCAAGTCAGGTAATTTGATATGAACACTTACCAACTCAAAGCCATGTCAGTGCTTTTCCTTTTCCAAAAGATGGGTCATTTCTGAGTAGTTCAGTTGAAAGCTGATTGCTGCAAATCACAATGCAGTACATGACTTTTGTTGGATGGGTGGCATTTTTATATAATCCATAAGCACAGGGCGTTAATTTCTTAAATAAACAAATCATATAGGCTGATCACTAAGCTTTCTAGGCTATCTCCTTATGGGATGTTGCCAATATATTGTTCAATGTTAATGCTTTAGCCTATAGATTCACAATTATTTTGAACACAACAGGCCAACAGCTGAAGTTTTCATACATTGCAAATCATATCATTCAGACTGTTTGTCATTCTCTGTTTATGCAATGAAGAGGAAGCAGTGGTAGCTATTTCAGTGCTTTCCAGCTAAATGGCATTCTATCGAAGTCCATGCTTTCTAGTCTATTTTTTGTTCCCACATCTACTTTCCATTTTTGAACACATTGATGGAACTACCGACTACGTGCACCAGTGTTTTGCCCCACATTTGGAGGAAGTGATCCTGGGATACGAGCAGAGTTTGTCCATTCATTGAAGGAGGAACTCAATGTGATGTGTGGTTTCTCTTGCTCAAGACATCCTTCGGCGTTCACAGCTGTTTCTGTAAGCCCTCCAGAATCCAGATCTTGTTGCACCCTGCTCTTCTGAGCCGTTATCTAATCAAAGCACATGCTTTCTCCACTGATGTTCTTGTGTTTTGCTGTTGCAGCTCGGGCGATCCAAGTGGAATGGCCAAGTCGGCAGTTCGGGACTAGTAATCACCCTGGAAACGCCCCTACACAACATGGCAAGACCATCTCTATCTGTTCAATTGAACGGAGGTTTTGAGTTCTGACATCTCTCCCTGTATCTACTAGCTAGCTGTACATACTACATACCACTGTATATACACCCATTTTGTTGCACAATGTTGACACGTGTGAATTCGTGTCACCCTTATGTAACTGAAATGTGCTCGACAAATTACCAATTACCCTTGGAGCTAAGCATTTACCGTACACTGCGCTAACTGCTCTTAGTTAATCATTTTAACTGTTCTTAGCTTACACACAGATTTTAACTGTTCTAAAATAAACGGAGTTTTATACTTTTATTATGAGTGGGCTTGATAGGCATAATTCATACCATAATCATTTTATGTATGTCTGAATATATTTCTCCAGGTGACCGGAAGGTAAATATCTGCGACCTCACTTTTTTTTTTCTGAACCGGGTGTTTATTTTACTGAAAAAGAAATCATTTACAGCAGTAGTACATTGTGGCAAAAGGCAACAGATGCAACTATGCAAGCATGCAGCTGCAGCTGGCCAAACACAGCAACAGAGAAAAGAGTAGATTGCATGCTTGGAACAGAACTGCACCAAAACACATGAAGCGTGCAGCTGACAGCCTGACACCACTGGGAACTGTGACCCTGAACTCTGAACAATGGCTGCACTATGTTGCATTGCACAGTGCACATTGTTTCCAGCCAGTTCATGCACAGATTATGCACTAATCCATCTTCTTTTGAAGGATCATTTATACCGTAAATCTGAAGGCGAAAAGTTGCCGCGAGAGGAATCAAGAACTTGCAAGACGGCAAAACCAAGAACCTGCAGGAGATGCTAATGCCCAACGCCAGGACTCGGCACTGACCGCATGATCCGCTCTGCCCTGCCGATCACCGAAAGCCCACTCGGCCTCGCCGGAGACCCCACCACCACGCCGCCGCCGCCGCCTACTCTGAGCACCAGGCCGCCCTCGAAGTGCATCACCTCGCCTCGCTCCTCCTGCACAACTACAAGCTTCCGCGCCTCGCACGGCGAGCAACGGAGCAGGAGCAGGAGAAGGCACACGGCGAGCCACGCCGGCGCGCCCCTCTTCTCGCTGCCAACGCCGCCGCGCGATGAGCCCATGCCCATGCTGGACAGATCACAGAAGCCGACGAAAGACGAAGCTGCCTGTAATTGTTAAGATGGTAGAGCTGCTACTGCAGCTGCTCTGCTTTGAGAGTGAGCTCCTCTGTAGCTACCTGCTCGAGCTAGCTAGCTGATGCGGCCCAGAGGCTTGTGTTGCTGATGCATTTATAGCTCCCTCGAAGAAGATGATTCCTCGTTCCTCCGGTGCAGAATTCTCCATGAATAACTGCCAGCCTCAGAGCTCGAAAGTGCAGAATATCTCTTATGATAGGTAAGAATAGTAGGTAACTTAATTGATACGATCAATGTACCACTAACTCTTGTATAGTTGTATATATAAGATGAAGTTAAGAAGCCTTTAAAGATAAATAGAAACATACATCCCAATGTAGAATGAGACATCAAGCACAACATAACATCATTATACTTGTTCTAAAATAGACTCAAGAACATGTCAACCAGATGACAATCGAGGTACTAGCAAAACTGGTTAGTTCTCATAGACGTGAACTAAAGATCTGAAGCACTGAATATATAAACTCGTCGTCATCTGGGGTTCTTGACCTATCAGAATTTGAGAGAACCACAACTAGGCTAGCAGTTTAGCATCGGATCGGAATGCCGGCGTGTTAGCCAATGGTTCGAGATGAGAAACGAACGGAATCGCCGGCAGAAAACGGTCGGCCTTCAGCTGCTGCCTTTTCGACGAACGGCGAAGAGCGAAAGGGAGGCCAATCTGACTCGAGAACGCATTGCATGCGGCCAGGATCACTACATCTGGAAGCCTTTTTTTCCCCCTTAACCATTTCTTGCACCACTCTGCTCGATCGCCTGTTCATGCAGCCAGCCGATGGAAGCTGGTTGTTTTCCTCGTGGAAGTCGGCATATTCACCTGCTGACTAGTACAAGTACCAAGTATACTCCAGTTCTTAGAACCATCACTCCGGAAAGATCGTGTTTTTTTTCACTGGAAGAATGTCTGCAACTGCAAACTTGCAAATATTCAGAGTTATCATGGCCGACCATGATGATTTTTTAGAACCAGACGCTTCCTTTCTGCTGCAGTGCCGCTCGCCACCCTCCTTCGGCCGGGCCCTTCCCGCCGCCGCCTGCAACGCCGCCACCGACCGCCGGCCTCCGGCCCAGCCCCCTGCCCATCAAACTTGTATTTAAACCAGATTTTTATTACTCAGATAAACCCGGAGGTGATCTATGGTGAATTCCAAAACAGATTTGTGCCCGTCCCAGACCCTCGAACTCATGATATCCGATCCGCTACTTGCAAAATTATATTGGCGATGGCCGGTGTCGTGTTCGTGCACGTATGCCGCGAGCGCGAGCGTCGCGACGGCGATGGACTTATGCTGCCGCTACACGACGCCACGCCGTCGTCGCCGAACTACTGGAGAAAATGGCAACGAAGGAAGCAACAGAGATCTCGATGGCTTCACGCAATCGCCATCTTCTAATTATATATTTTTTCCTAATTATAAATGTATAAGAATTCTTAAAAATATAAATATATGAAAGTATTTTTAATTCTAAATATATTAGTATTGTTTTCATATATCAAATCATAATATTTGCAATCTATTAATAATTTAATATTTCGAGATTTCACTATTCTAAAAAATTCATATGTTTATTTAAAACAGGTTCATCAGACATAAAATATAGACACATATGTGGTTTTTTATGAAAATTAACAAATGTCACGAAATGACTAGAATTTTTATCCCTACAAACGCCCTCTAGAATCCTATAATATTATAAGTTATAATCGATTTTATTATTTCATAATAAAAATAGTAAAAAAATATGGACAATAATATCGTTAAAATTCATTATAATATAAAATATCAAATTTAGTCTAAGTTATAATATTTTTTTTTTGAAAAAAGGCCACCAAACGTAGTGGCCCGGCTTTATTTGAAAGCCAGGAAAGTAACATAAACGCTGGGGATACCAGCACCGAGTTTACAAAACAGAGTAGCAAAAGCTAACAACTCCCCCAAGGCCGCACCCAGCAGGGGCACCATACTGAAACCAGAACACACAGAAAAAAGGCCCAAAAGCCCCTCGGGGACAAAACATAAGCACGATCGCACAACTTGAACAAACGGTCGAACACGACAGACAGCCACAGAGCAAAAGAGCGCCCAACAAGCAACAACAGTCCACTAGGGCAAACAAGCTTCAGAAGTGCAGAACTACACATTAGTCCGAACTGCGTCCCTCGGACGCAAAGAGCTTGTCCGGGCGAGAGCATGGAGCGAGGCAAGGCATCTGGTAGCATCCTCCTGACGACGCGCCGGCATCAACGGCAACCACTGGGCAAGCAAAGACAAAATACGGTAAAGTAAGCTCATAACATTGCCAGAAATCTTATTCCGGAAAATCAACTCATTCCGCTGCAGCCAAATGGCCCAGACACACCCTGCAAACACCCAACAATTGATCAGCCTATCTACAGGGCGGACAGAGGTTAAAAACTCCCCAATGAAACAATCTACGCTCAACGGACACTTGATCCAGCCAAGAGCATCTCTCATAAACACCCAAACGAAACAGGCAATACGACACCCAAAGAAGCGATGATCAACATCTTCCATCTCACCGCAGAAAATGCAACCAGGGTCCCCAGGCCAGCCTAAGTGTGCCAGATGCGAACCCACAGGCACTCTTCTTTTAAAGAGCAGCCAAACAAAGATTTTAACCTTTAGAGGAACACAACTCTTCCATATCTCCCCTCCCTTAGTATCCTGAATACCACCAAAAACAATCATCCGATAAATGCTATTCGTACGAAAGCCCTTGCTATCCAACTCCCAGACCAAAGCATCTCTATCATCCCTAAGGGCCACATTGTTCAACACGTTGTGAAGCAAGTTCCACTGGACCACATCCTCCTCCACCAGAGATCTTCTCAAACGTACGTTCCAAACACCATCCTCACACATGTGAGAAACAGTGGCGCTAGGATCATCGCAGATCTCGAAGATTTTAAAAAAACGAACACTAAGGGGGATATCATCAATCCAGACATCTCTCCAGAAAGAAACCCTATCACCAGAACCCACGTGATAACCACAAACTTTTTGGATCCAACTCTTAACCTTGTGAAGCCCCTTCCAAAAGTAAGAGCTACCAAGTGGCGAGGACTGAAAAAGACCCCCAGTCCGACAATATTTGTTACGAAGGAGCGAATAACAAATACCCTCTTTGCCAGATTCCAAATTATAGATCCACTTACAAAGAAGAGCAGAGTTCATCGCTCTACAATCTAAAACCCCCAAACCACCACCATCCTTAGGGATGCAAAGGGCTTTCCAGTTAACCAGATGGTACTTCCTCTTATTATCTAACCACCCCAGAAAAAACGAGCTCTAATCCTATCAATGTGCTGGTGAACCGTCTCAGGCAACATGAAAACCCCCATAGTGTACATCGGGATAGAGCTCAAACAGGAGTTGAGCAGAATCATCCGGCCCCCATACGACAAATGACCACACTTCCAACCAGAAAGTCTTTTTTCGATCTTAGCCACAAGCGGATTAAGATCCCGAACACTGGGTTTGGACCCCGACACAGGAACCCCAAGATAAGTGATGGGAAGCTCTCCCAGATTACAATTAAATTTGTCAGCAACTCTCTTCGCCTCAAGGGGACCAACTCCAATGACAAACACCTCACTCTTATGATAGTTAATCTTCATACCCGACATCGCCTCATAGCAATAAAGAAGGAACTTCATAACACTGAAGTTCTGATCATCAAACTCCATGAACAAAATCGTGTCATCCGCGTATTGAAGATTAACCACGCCACCTCCAACGAGATGGGGAACCAACCTCTCAGATGACCACTCTCCTTAGCCCTAAGAAGAATCTCTGCCAGGGCATCCCCAACAATGTTAAATAAGAGAGGAGAGAGAGGATCCCCTTGGCGCAGCCCCTTGTAAGTACGAAAAAAACCCCCAAGTTCACCATTGATATTAATGGCAACTCTACCCCCTTCAACCACTTGCTTGATCCAACTCACCCACTTATCAGGGAAACTTTTCCGACTAAGGACCTCATATAAAAACTCCCAGTTCACTTTATCATACGCTTTTTCAAAGTCAAGTTTCAAAATCACCCCTTTGTGCTTGTTCTTCCTTAAATCATGGAGAACCTCGTGGAGAGTCACTATACCGTCAAGGATATTCCTACCGGGGATAAACGCTGATTGACTCTTATCGATCACATTATCAATACAGCGGGACAGACGAGCAGTCAGGATCTTGGTGATCACCTTATAACACACATTCAAGAGACAAATGGGACGAAATTGCTTAATATCATTAGCATCATGGACTTTCGGGATAAGAACAATACTGCCGAAATTGATCCTATTGAGATGAAGTTTACCAGCAAACAACTCATCAAGCATTTCCTTGAAAACACCTCTCAACTGCGGCCAAACGCCTTGTAAAAAGAAGTCGGGAGACCATCAGGGCCCGGGGCAGTATTGGTTTTCATGAGTTTAATAGCTAGATCAATTTCCTCAATCCCAAACGGCTTAATCAACTCTTCACCATCAGCTACACTAAGCCCTCGCCTACCACTCCACAAATCAGTAGAAAGATGGATTGGGGGCAACCTCTCAGAACCAAAGAGACCTTTGTAGAAACTGGTAATATGATTCTTTAACTGAGAAACTCATTAGAATCTGTAATAGTGAAATATGAAAAACTGTAAGGTCTAAAGTGTAAAAGAGGGACTTAAGCAGTCTGAACCAGAAAAACTAGTGGTGGCCATCGTTAAAATGGCGTCGACCGGCAAGAAACGGACCAACCGGCAACCGCCGCCGCCTTCTTCGACTCCGATCGGACAGGAGCCAGGAGGCCGCAAGCTGCGTAAAGGCCAATGGCTCCTCTCCCCTCGCCTTCGCTGCTCGCCGGTTCGCTCGCGACGGTCCGTGCAGCCTCGCCGTCCATCCCCTGCTCCCGCCGCAACCGGTCGTTTGGTTCAGATAGGTTCGCGGGAGCCGGACGGGGTGACCAGCGCCGGAGCAGGAGTACGGGGGTAAGGAGAGATCTTAGGATCTATGCCTATGCGGCGGAAGCGGAGCACGAGAGTACGGAGGGCGATGTCGCCGACGATTTCTACTCCGTTCTTGGCGTCGTAAGTCTCCTGGAACTATCATTTGTAATTTTACAAGCATCTTGGCTTATCTCGCTTGAACCATTGCGTGTAGTTATGATCCGATCGGAATGAACTGTCCGTTTGAACTGGCATCCCTAGATCAATTTTCCTCTCGATAGGAAAGTTCTTGTTTTTTGTTGACATGGAAATTAAGGAGGAAAAATGTTTCTTTTTTAGAGTAGGCTCAGATAATAGTTCTGATGATGTTCTTCTGCTAATACATACACCTGATTCTTGCACCACCAGATGCCAGATGCAACCACTGAGGAAATTAAGAAAGCGTACTACAGTTGCATGAAAGCGTGCCACCCCGATCTCAGTGGAGACGACCCCGAAGTAACAAACTTCTGCATGTTCATCAACGAGGTTTACACGGTAAAAAGCCTTCACTGAAGTCTTTGGTCACTTTGGTCTGCATATAGGCAATTGTTCCGGAAGATTCTTGTTTTTCAAATTTCAATGGAATGTTCACAAAGCTAACATGAGGTGTGGAAGAGCAGGTGCTGAGTGATCCAGTGCAGCGTGCAGTGTATGATGAAATCCATGGGTATACAGCAACTGCAATCAACCCTTTCTTCGATGACAGTGCACCCAAGGATCAGGTGTTCGTTGATGAGTTTACCTGCATAGGTAGTGATAATTTTTTTCATTTGAACAAGAGATACAAATTTGCGCCTTGATTCTTCATGAAGGACTTGAAATATTTCATCTTGTTGATGTGGTCTCAGGGTGCAAATATTGTGCCAACGTATGTCCTAATGTCTTCAGAATTGAGGAGGATTTTGGGAGGTCAAGAGTCTACTCTCAGTCGGGTAGTACTGAGCTAATTCAGGAGGCCATTGATAGTTGGTGATACTCTGAAACCCAGCACAATATTTATTTGATTATTAGGGCCTGTCAGTTATCCACATCTGTACTGGAGACTGGAGAGTGGCTGGCAAGCTTATTCAGAAGAAATTACTCTGAATGGGTTGTTCTTGTTCTTTCATATTTCCATTCCAGCCCAGTCGACTGTATTCACTGGACTTCGGCTGCACAGCTTTCTCTCCTGGAGAATGAAATGCGGAGAATGGAGAGGGTGAATGTAAGAACAACACATGTTCTTTTACATATCTGTGATCATATATGATATAAGTTTCAGTTCTTGCTGTGGGAACTTACAGACTAACAGTTGACTTGCATAGCACGAACTACACAAAATTAAAAAAAAATATTATATGCAATTTGTTCCTTTCTTTCTTCTAGTATTTTATTGAAGCTAACTGCTATTTTGCTGAATTAGATGGAATATCTGATGACAGCATCTTCCATTGTCCTGATAGGCTAATAGTAAAAATTTTGATTTTGAGCAGGTTGGTCTGATGAGTGCTGGGATGGGAGTTTCAATTGATGTGTTCCGAATGGTAATTATATCTTTAGTATGTAAATTTGAGTTGTATTACCTAATTGCTCTGTTGGCATGTTCTGAAGATTCTTTCTTCCATGACAATGTTAAGGATAATACAGTACATATGAAGTGCCTTTTTTAGGGCATACATATCTGTAGTATGGCACATACTTCTCTACATTGTTATTGAGATATTTTTCTGTATAACAGGCTAGTACACGTTGGGAAAGGAGACAATCAAAAGTCTTGGTGCGGTTCCTTCTCCATTATTCATCTCTTTGTTTCTCATATAGTCATATGTGCCATAAGGAATTCATGTTTGTTTCCTTAATCCGTACATTTTTTAGATAATGGATTAAAATGCGGCATCTTTCGTACATTTGACCAGAATGGCAAATGAGTCATTGATTTTCAAACTAAACATTTTATGTGAACCTTTATGTTCTTACAGGAAAAAATCAGGACGCGGATGACAAACAGAAACAATTCAGACATAAGTAGCTCTTGGAGCGATATCTGGGGATCGCCAACTAGATACCAACGGAACGGTATAGCTGAACAAATAACTTATTTTGTTAGACATACCTTGCATTGTAGCCTCGAAATTTGTATCTGTTTCATTAAAAGAAGGGAAGGTCATAACAAAGTAATATTTCCTCAAAACAGATTTGTCATCATTTTTGTTGATCTATTATTGTATTGCTGAATCTGATGTGATTTGCTAATACTATCAGAAGAAGACACGGCAGAGAGAGCAAAGAGAGCTGCTGCTGCTGCGAGGAGATGGCGAGAGTACTCGAGAAAAGGCGCAGACAAGCCTCCAAGATACAAACTTCCAGATGCAGTGGGCAGTAAAGAGTAGTAAGTGAACATAGAAATGCTTTTATCCTACATATATTGTGTGATCACATTTTGTTACCTGTACATATAGCCTAATTTTGCAAAGAGAGCTGCCATGTATTTTGCTCTCTCCCCATTCCTCACTTTTCACCTGTAAATGGCGTGCAAGAGCCGCGCTGCTGTCAATTACCTGTAGAATACAGACGCCAAATAGTTAAAAACATTCATAATGTAAACAAGAACACATGTAAATTTTCTTTCAACGATGGTACACTCTACAGATCCATGTTTTCTTGTGTGTGTTTGTGCAGATGAATTCCGGGGCAAATTTCCTTTGGCAGTAGTCCAGTAACCTTAGGCACCTCTGTTGAATTGCAACATCTGCCAAAGGACAACTTGCCCAGCAATGCAGCTGCACATCTCATGGTCTCAACCCACTGACTCTCTATGTGGGTAATTATGCCACACTTGCATGGTTGGGACTTGGGAGCTTTTATCAGCTATAACTACTTCTCCTCTGACATTCTGGAGCTCTCCCCAATTACAACAGTCCAGATTTTAGCTGTAGATTGTGAAATAGCCATAGGATATAGAAATAGAACAGGATCTAGAAGCTAGGGAACACAAACTTATTGTCACTAGATAGTAGATACTCACTCAAACAGGTCCTTAGCTTCATGTGTAGAGCACACAGGTTGCTGATCATTGTGCAGTGACATTTATACTCGCTCCTGCACGCACAGACTTTCTTGGCTCCTTGTGCAAAGGAACACAGAGGAGCTGAGGATATACTGTAGGACAATACCTCGCCTCTAGATTGTGTCCACTTACAAGAACAAAGCCTGAATACGAGATATCATTGTAGTGCATGTCTCTCTTAGTCTTCTTAGGTCATCAGGCTACTCCCCCATTCAGGTCAACGCAGAAATTTCACAAAAAAATAGTTTAATTCCTCTAAATTTCTTTCAATACAAAAGACTAAAGAGGCCTACATCCAGACTTGAGACCATCCGAATTGCTCAGCCGGTTTCAATCACCGCAGCATTTTTTTGTCCATAATGCAGCAGCACACGGTGGAATTTTCAGACAAGTAAACGGAGGCCAAGAACAGCAGGCTGATCTCCGGGGAAGCCTCTGCATGCATCGATCCTCCACCCAGCAGAGCTGGACAAGCTCGCTGATCCGTCGGACTTGGCAAAGGATTTCGCGGATGTATTCGCCTGAGACCACCGGAAAACAAGGATCGAATCATGGAAAGGTCTCAAGAGCATGAAAGGTTGTGGCGCGTGCAAGATGTAAAGAGATAAAAGGAGTAGGAATAGGATATCCATGAGCATGTTCGCTGCAAGTTCTTTGGCTCCTGCCGCCACCTATATTTATCGAGCTAAATTATTGTCCTAGAATTCATTCAGAAATAGAGAAACACTAACTTCTCCAAATTTTTATTAGCTAGATTCTCAGATCACTTAACTCCTAACAATCTCTAGCTCCTAATAATCTCTAACTAGGTTCTTGATTTGTTTCGAGTAGCGAGAGAAGTGGAGGTAATTAGTGCTCTAGGTAGCGAGGAAGCTACACTTTCAAACCTGAAATTCCTGATACGATATCTGAAAATCTTACTTCAAATTTAGAGCTGACGAGTGCCGGTGCCAGTGCCAGTGTCAGTGCCAGGTATATATCCAGAGTTATCCATTGACCTCTTGATGGCACAGCTTAGTAGATTTCATGATTCATTATCGCTGACCAAAACTGAGTCCTGTAGTTTTGGTCAGGACAAGCTCACCAGCTGCATTGGCGCGAATATATAAGATCCAATGGAATGCATCCTGTAGCAAGACCCAAACCACGAGAACATTTGAGTTCGTGGCTCAGCCGAGGGCTAACGCAAAGCATATAATACGTTAACCAATGATCCATTCTCTTCCATGTGCAGCATCACCAGCTCAGTTAAAGTTAGGAATATAATCTACTCATATCCAGTGGTGATCATATTTTGCAGCTACAGATTGCAGCCAGTGACAGCACTCAGTTTTACACGATGTTAGGTTCTCAAACTTGTTATACATTAGCCACTAATCTAGCTAATGTCCTATATATCTTTAGGGAGTCTAAGATTCTTAAAAAACATCAAAGATTTTAAGGGTGTATTTGTTTAGGTTTCCGACAGCTACAACTATTTTTAAAATATGAAGTTAAAACTAACGGTTCAGATTTTGGATCTATACTGTGAGAATCAATAGCTACAGCATCTGAAAATAAATTAGACTTACTATTTATAGCAATAGCAAGTCTTCCTATCTAAATCAGCTTGTTGTTTTGCTATCCACTCCAATATACTTGCTAAATGTGACTTCATATTTAAATGTATCTATATTTTATCAATTTATATATATGCAAAGAAAACGACAACAATTAAAAAAACACAAGCTTGGTTTGTTTGTTAGAAGATGCTCTAAATTAAGAAACACAAGCTTATGGATGTATTCACAAAGGGCACTGTGGTGCCGAAGATGAAGAAAGGCAGGTTGCTTTAGAGTAGATAGGCATACAGTGATGCAGATAAGCGACAAGCAGGACCATTCTGGAGCACACTATTCCAAAGGAAACTTGAAAGAGAGATCGAGATCGAGATCATGCACCGGCAAAGAAAGGCACGTAGCTCGATCGTCCTCTGCTTCGGAGCATATGCCATCCTGAATTGGATCCATGCCTGGAAGCCCAATGGGGAGCTATATAAGCGAGGTCAGTCATGGCGCAGCTAGCTGTGTTCATCAACGAGAGCGTCAGGTCTTCAGAGAAATTCAGTTTCGGTTTCAGGTTCAGGTTCAGGTCTAGTTTGCAGTGTGCGACTTGTGAATTACAGGGCGGTTTCTCCTTTGGCACGGAAACGATGAGATGAATCCCCATGCGTGCGTGCGTGCCAAAGGAGAATTGCCCTGCGATTCACCGTGCGGTTTTTCATCCAACGTTGCAACTTTGACAAATGCAAAGTATGTTCATACATTCTTTTTTCTTTTCAAATGCTTGGTTAATAGATAAAGTGAGATAGAATAGAAAAATAATCCATATATGCTAAACAAGATAAAAATTCAAGGCAACGCAACCGTAAGACTTAATATAGGATCTATTTGACAGAGTTCTAGATCTTGAAATCTAGATACATGTGTAATCTGCATCCATATGTGATTTGGAGTATGTCAAAAGTGTTCGGTTGAGTCCGATCTGCTCTAAAAATTGACTTCAGTTTTGATGGGATGCGGGCAGGGTAGTTCAGTAACATATGTAAGTAATTTTTTAGACTTTCCTAAAGTGAAGCAGCTAAAGCTATCTAAATTCCGCTGCTCCATCATGCTAGTGCATTTTTTTGAAACGTTTTGGCTCACCTTCAATTCCACAAAGCAAAGAAATTGGAGCCAGATTTGCCAAGATCCTGCCCATCTTCGCGAAATAGGTCTTAAATAATCCAGAATCATTCCATTCTTAAAAACTAAGATGTCCATCCCATCCTACACAGACTGCCATCGGCAGGTTCATGGATGGGTGCAGCCTGCAGGTGTATTCAGGATTTTAGCTGTGTTCCATACGTACAAGCACTTGCATAGCAAGAAATCACTTCAGAAGTTGCTCTGAATAACTGAAATGGAACAGATGGATGGATTTATTGGCATGGCATCAAAATGAAGAACCACTCGAATGGTTTTCAAGTAGTTCCTGGGGAATATAGACTCGTGGCATTTCTTTTCTTTCTTCTACATGCATGTCAAAAGACGATATACAGAACTAATGACCTACTCTCCTCCTACAGATCGTTTACAGTTATTGAGAACACAATATGCATGCTAAGTTAGCTACATGTAAAATCTGGGGAGTCTCTGTGTCGAAGTTTTATCTCGGAGACTTTGTTGAAATACACCTTCCACAGAAGGCAAACCTCGATAGAGCTCGTGATCTTCGTGTCCTGATCTTCAGTGCCGAGAGCTGCAGTGAAAATGGTTTGTGTCAGTCCACATATGTGAGAAAAAGATCATTGCTATCAAAGGAATTATGATAAAACAGGGTCAAGGGTGTGTGTATATTCTGTCACCAATTGGTCATTGATAAATGGGCATGCCATATAATATATGGCAGCTCTTCTATCAGTGTTAAACTGAGTGTTGCTAAAAATTATACTAGTAAGAAGCTTGTTCAGTTTGTTCCGCACTTGGTCGTTACCATTACCTTTCGTCTAGTAGTGCTTGAAGCCTTCCAACAAAGCAAACTTGACCTAGGCTCCATCCTCCTGCAAATAGATTAATATTCCAAAATCATATTCTAGGATTCAAAACCAGCCATGCCTACATTTCTATAATGTGGATGGCAACCTATAACCTATTTGATAGCTCTGTTCATAGGTAATAGTTCTAGGTCAAGATTAGATCTCACGGTTCTAATAATTTATCGTAAACTATTGAATGTATGAAGTTCTACATTAAATGTCTACTTTAGTGCAATACTTTGAAATCGTAAACAAGTTTTTTTTCCCCAAACATAGGCCTCACATCAAGTTTTTGACAGTATTTAGATATCATGTTTTATCCTAACTTGACTTAGTATAAGAGAGGTAACTGGTGTGAACTGTTTGTAGCATAGCTGTACTTACAAATTCTCTTTCTCTAGCTTCTCTGCAATCGACATTGCTTTTTGTCTAGACCAACCTCCTTGTTGCGAACAAGTGTCTGCCTTATTAATGACGTGAGCAAGAGATACCTTGCCTCTTACTATGCTGTTTTGTCGACCATGCTCATTATTCACATTTTTTCCTCCTTGAACTATGTTTTCTTGATCTTGTGATGTCAAAGTCGCTGCTCCCCATACAATCTCATCACTTCTTTCTTTTGTGGCAACAACACAGTTATTTGGTTCCCCATGCCAATCCATTTGAGAATGTCCCACTTCTATAATTTCACCTTCAGTCAATATATGTGGATCAGATTGCATCCATCGTGTCTGATTTGAACTAGCACCCTGGACCACGTTGTCCATTTGAAGCTTCCTAATATTATTATCACCTCTAGAAGAAACTGAACTGTGTTTAGTGAAAGACCTCCTTAATGCCACGTTGGAAGAGCGATCCTCAGGATAAGGTGAAATAGCCGGAACACAACCTTCTATTGCATCATCCTTTGGTTCATACCGGATTTCAAGTGTTATAACAGAAGAAAGAACATACTCAAATGCGTGTAAAATTTGTTCCCTTGATCTCTCAGCTTTGGATTTATTCACATGAGAGTGAAACATTAGTTGCACAGTTGGGGCTGGAGGAAAAGAATATAATAATGTTAGAAGCAAGAAATGTTGGAAACAGTCGTAAATATTCTTTTGCCAACCCAGTATCCTTTAAATAGAACAGATTAAAGTCCTTCAGTGTATTCTGCTATGAAATTTTAGACATGATATAATTACTAACTATTATACAGAAGTGATCAAAGGAGGGAATATCTTGCCTGTGCCTAGGCTGACAGAAATCAGTCGTGCTTCTTTAGCCAGCATTTTTCTCACTGAATCTGATTGAACATGCTCTAGCACAGCCTGCCAAATCATCTCATTGTCATTTTGTTGTGTCTAGTAATTTCATTCGCTCTGGTAGCATCCCTTGACAATAAATGGATGTCTGGTGTCTGTTCACTGGGTCTCTTTCCACTGTGGGTGTGTTCCATGTTGTTGCTAGAACCAACCCTAAGATTAGCATTTCTTGGAAAACCATGTGGACCAGCAGATATCTCACAATGATCAATAGCACAGCTCCTTCCTATGTCTCCCTCAGGGCAGGTAAGCAGACCCTGGTTAAAGCTTGTACTTGTGGATGAACTTGGCAGAACATATTGTTTATCAGGAGCAAGTTGAAGCAAAGCAGCTGTAAGCCACGTCATCTTCTCATTTGAGACTCTCAACTGTTTTTCAGCTTCAGAGAGTGTTTTCAATGCCTGGCGTAGTTTTTCCATGTCATCTTTTGATACTGTAATCCATATATCAAGAAGTTACATTGTGTGGAAGAAAGTAGAGGTTAGATGTCCAAAGAACTAGCCCAACACTACAACTGACACTATATTATTCTCTCTATAAACAAGGGCGTAAATAAAACAAGTACTAGTATATGCAGATATGTAAAGAAAACAGCTATACATTTGGTGAAAAAATGTTGGGGCATGATTTTACTACAATACATGGCTCAAGGACAAATCATCCCACAACCATAAATTCATTTGATGAGTGAGAGGGGGGGGGGGGGGGGGGGGGTAAAATGTTGCTTACAGGCTGGATGTTTGAAGAATTTTCTTCGAACTCTTTCCCGTGTGAATGTGTAGGTGCCAGCAAGGATATCAGTGATTATTGTGGCAATCTGAGACATCAGAGCCAAAGGTTCAACACCTGTTTCAGTAATATCTCTTAATGTTTTCACTGTGTTCACGGTGTCAGCAGAGAGTGCCAAATCAAGCAAATCAACCAATTTATCATCAGAAACCAAGCCAACCTGTCCAAAGCAAACAATGTTGGTAGTTACTGTCAGGTACATTTTCAAATGAAGTATGTTAGACGACAATACAATAACAGCTATTTTACTGCTACTGTAGAATGCATAAAATGTTTATAGAGCAAAATTCAAGTTTTTTTTGTGGAAAAATACTCTTAACTTTTCTGTAGTGCTCTTTAACCCAACTACAAGGTTCATGCATCAAGAATTCCCACACATTCAAGGACAAACTTTAAGAATGGCAAGCAATATTTTAGCATCAATACGTAAATCTATAACACATTTCAGAATTATAGAATTACAATAGTCCAAATAAAGAATGCTTTCCCATTTAAATTATGCATGAAGTTAGACAATAGTAGACTTTACTCAATAAAGAATAAATTTCAAAAACTACCGTTGGGAACTTACAAGTTCTTGCACAAGCAACATGGAGATTCTCTGCCCAAGTAAGCTCAGCTGATCCAGAGTCATCTCTGCATCCCTCAGGGACCCATCTGACCGGGAAGCAATAAGTTTCAAGGCATCTCTATCAACATCTAGGCCTTCACTAGTAGAAATCCACTGCAGAGTGTTGACGATGTCACACTCCTTCAGTTTGGGAAAGAAGAATTTTTGACACCTTGAGACAATTATATGTGGGAGATCGAGGCTGGGGCTGATGAGGACAAAAACTACACGTCGAGGTGCACGTTCGATAACCTTTGATATGACACTCCATGTATCAGGTGGCAATGTGTTGCAATCATCTATTATAAACACCCTATGCTGCGTTGGTGCAGGTGAAAGCATCGCATTATCAAGGATATCCACAATACTGTCGAGATCAATGTTACCAACGGGTCCAATCTCCATTAAGCTCCTACTCTTGCCCAGATTGTGTGCGATGCAAGAAGCGCATGAATCGCAGGGCCTCGGATGCCCAGCAGAATGGCAATTCAGCGCCTTTGCAAACACCCGAGCGCATGATGTCTTGCCTGTGCCGTGCGGCCCGTAGAAGACATACACCAACCCAATCTTCCTCTTCAGAATGGCATTGGAGAGCGCCTGCACCACCAAGCTCTGCCCAACCACGTCCTTGAAAGTCCTCGGCGAATACTTCTGCGTCAGGCTCCTGTGCCGGCCACGCTGTGAACCCCGCGCCTCCGATGCGAGGTCAGAGTCTAGCTCGCTAGTCTGATTTGAGAAAATTCTGAGCTCCCCGGAGAAGCTCCTCCTGGAAATGCCACCAATGCCATTGCGCACGCCGTCGACGAGCAGAGGCAATGAATCTGAATCTGAGCTGCTCGACGAGGTCAGCCTCGCGGTGACCGGGAAATGTGGATGCGAACGCGAGCCGTTCATGTAACCACGCGAGCCTGCGGAGATGGCGGCGGCTTCGGACCTCCGCGCCGCCGACGCAGACTTGGGGTCAGAGAGGCCGCAAGAGAAACTCCGGCCGGCCATGTCGAGGAAGGACTTGCCGCGGTGGTGGATCCGTGACCAATTCCAGGGGATGCCGCACACGTTGCGGGTGTCCTGAGACATTTGCGACTTGTGCACCTCCTCCCCGCACTCGTCGTCGCCCTTGCCGGCGCCGAAGAAGTACTTGTTGCCCCAGACGGCCTCCTGAGAACTGGAGTTCACAGAGACGGCCGCGGCGGCGTCCACGGTGCGATCTAGAGCACCGGCGCCGGCAGCGGGCGCGGCGCGTCGGCCCGCCCCACGCTTGAACCGGCGACGCGGGCGACGAGAAGGCTTGGGCTGCGGGTTCTCCGCGAGCTGGTCGAGGAGGGTCTTGAGCGCGCCGGGACGGGCGTGTTCGGGGAGGTCGACCCCGTCGGGCTCGGCGGCGACCTTGGACGACGAGTCCACCGAGCGACGGGTCGACGGGTCCCGCAGCGACCGCGACCGCTGCAGCGCGAGGAGGTCCCGCATCAGCGCGGCCGACGCCGACGCGGACGACCCCGTCGGGCTCCGCCTCCGCCCGGACGACGCGCTCCCCGCCCCGTGCGCATGGTGGTGCCGCAGGTGGATACAGTTGGTCAGATGCGCGTGCCCGCGGAGGTGGTTCTCGCCGCTGCTACTCCCCGGCACGGCCCCCGCGCCCGCGCGGTCGGGCGGCGCCGGCACCGGCATTGCGGCGATCCACCGATCCGGACGCGTCGGCTAGACCATCCGGGGGGCGGGGCGCCCAGTAGATCGTCTCGCGTGTTGGCTTGGGTAGTCGAGCTGCGCTTCACGGCGGGCGAGGCCGAGAGCCCGAGAGGAGCGTGCCGACGGCGGTGACCACTGGCCAAAGTGGGTCGTCGCGAGCGTGGCGTGGCCTCGGGCGGCGTCCCCGTGGCCCGTCCTTTCGACGGAGGGAGCCGTAGCGTTGGCGCGGCTGCAGCCGTCCGTGTGATTCTCCCTCCCTTTGCCGTTTCCTTGACAGATCACCACAAAAATATAATAATTTGTCACTCTTTCTCAGGATGTTAACATATATAATCATTTAAATTATATTCATTTAGGTTATATTTATTTAGGATGAAAAAATATAATTTTTTTATGGTTTAATATATGTATTCAATAAGTATTGTACCTGACCGTAGGGTTAGTTGTGAAACCATGATTAATGATTCTTTTGGAAATAATTTTTTAAAAAAAATAAAATATTTAGAGCATTTTTTTATAAAAACTGTACGTTCTAAAGGAGCCCTTATAAGACGGCATATATTCGATTTCAACCATTTCGAACAGGATTTCTATACCAATCAATGAAAAAGTATATAATGCAAAATTGTGCTTAAACTAGCTTTGCATTATGCTTAAACTACATTTATATATATAATTGAATGTTTTTAAGTAATACAATGTGCTTCTTGAGATTTTTTCCTTACATCATACTGTAATAAAAATGTTAAAGTATAAAAATAGGTAAGTAGACGGGAGGGAGAGCACTGCGGCTGATAGACTGATACGACTATTGTACTGTACTACGGTGGGCCCGGAATCCAGCAGTAACTGCGGAGTACTCTGAGCGTGGGCCCGTATATCACAATGATAGGACGAACGAGACAGAAATTGATAGCGACGTCAGCCCACGTGGCCGTGTTGGCTCCAACGGCTACCGGGTGGTGAAACTGAAATTGCTAGGCCTCAAATTATTGGACACCTGTAACTGCTGTATCCCCTTCGGATGACCAGCTTCCACGCCCTAATAACTCCCGATCCTTCTGGTCCGGATGACCCGACACATCTGAAGTCAAAAGCGCAAGAACAGTACGAGAATTTTACAAAGAAAAGCACGTAACTGCTCCTGGTGAGCAGCAGTAGCTTCAGTCTTCAGAGTTCAGAGTTCAGAGTTCAGTCACTAGCTCACTAGCTGCACAGTCCAACAACACAGATCACTCTCCTACTAGGTTAACATAACCGCTTCTAAAAGCTGTAGCTACTAAATCGATAATCATATAGGTACTGTTTTGTTAATCCTAATAAATAATTAAATACCACAGTGATACAGTATCGATAAAGCACGGCTGAGGATTCTGGGGGGTAGTACAGCATGTCGTGCTAGACTCTAATGAGAAATTGACAAACCATGCACTGGTACTCTACAACGATCAGTTCATGTGGGAGGCTCGACTCGACGCACAGCGGCACAGGGCAGCAAGCCAGCAAGTAGCCGGAATCCTGCCAAACCCTACGAGGACATTAACAAAGTAGCTTGGAATCTGTGCTCGAAACTGGACAGTGAGAGTGAGCAGACAGGCTGACAAGACTGGTTTGCAGTGGTGGTACTGGTTTGGAGCATAGCAATTTCCATACATGAATTTGAGACCACGTTATCACGAATCGAGCACAAACCTTTAGAGTTATAGCTGTATCGAACCGGTCCTAACTCATCTTGGAGTCTGTTCTTGATGAATCATTAACGGAACAATTGAGCATCATTAGTGCTAGCCTGCTACACGGAGTAGGCTGATCCAGAGTTCAGATCAATCAGTGCAGCATTATTCCATGAAGCATCCATTAGTCGTCCTCACCGTCGCCGTCGACGACCACATCCCAGATCAGATCCGGCATCAACCTACTGCCGGTGGCAACTGGCAAGTTTATAAACAAAGAGTTACCGCTTCTCCTGCATGGCGTCTGGATACTGGATAGTGTTAAAAATGATAGCTTTTTCTCGGTTTCCTCCTGGGTGCTTCCATCTTTCTGTCGTTTGCGCTGGCCTGCCGCTCTTTCTGCAACTTATTCATCTACAAAACCTTGCTGTGCTCCAGAATTCAGATTTGCACTTTGCATAGAACAAGGTAAGATTGGCTGCAGAGTTACTCAACAGCTGCAACATGCATGTAAATTATGTAGTTTAATCATACAAGTGTTACAAACTGCTGCTATTTTGGCTCTTCAGCGCAAGCAGGTTCAGAGATATAGGCTGCATTACAACGTATCTAATAGTAACTACAGAACCATGAAAACAACTTCATTTATATATTCTGAGCAATACGTTCCTGAATCAGCGACAAATGAACGATTTACATCATTTACACGGATCTGGTTTCTGTCCATGTTGTAATACAAGATTACAAGTCTTCATTCAACCATCACGGATCAAATTTGTTGGCTCACTCAAAACGTACTTAGGCAGTTCGTACTTGGCACCTGCAGCAGAGTTTTCAAGGTGTCGGCAAACAGTATAGCTGGTGAAGAAAAAAAGAGAGGAGAATTTCCGATGAAAATATGATCACCTCTCTCGTCGTAGCAAAGCGTCATGTCAGAATTTGAAACAATGATTCCAGCGCTGTCCACTATGGTTTGTGCAAGAGGTAAATCAGCTTCTGCAGCAGCCCTAAGTGCATCCCAGATCTCTGTAAAAATAGAATGAGCCCAGCTATTAAAAGATGCGATGTTTGTTGAAGTACACCATTATAATTAAGCAATCTTGTTCACAGTTTCAGCCATGCTACAATTCTACAATAAACTTGAAGTCAATATGAATGACCTATAAAACTTTCTTAAACTAATGCTTGTAGTCCTGCCAAAACAAATAAAGATTATTCAGAAGACAAAGCAGATAAAGGCTTGGACATTAGAAACTGAGCAGTGAAATTTGACCCAACAGTATAACTAGGATTTCACAAGCATTTTATTCAGTGATTTCTCATTTGATATAACATGAATTTCTTGTGCAGCTAACCCATGCCATTAAATTTAGGGGACATTATCAATTCATACTGTGATCTTATTATTCTAATTTATAGGTCTCCTAAAAGTATCTCTTAGTTGGACTGCTAGACAGATCAAATTAAATATGGTGGTCCTTGAAGCATTAAAAAAGGTTTGAAATTTGCATAATTATTACCACATCTATTTATCTAGTGAAATTGAAGCAACATTGATAGATTTAACTATACATAATAGTACATAGATAGCAGAGAAATGATATGATGGAAGAGTGCTTTTCCAATCAGCATTTCAAAATCAGCTAAATACCTTTCTGGCCTCCGTAGTGAGGAGCTGTGTCCCAGAATTCATCACGCATCTGTGTGAGCTGTGCTGGTGTTATTTCCTGAACATGCTTCCAAGGTTTTGGCTTTTTGAGCTTCTTACTGTTCTCTGTATTAAAGAAGAAAGGGTTCAACATTAGCTATTCAATTAACACAAAGCTGAAAAGGAGTTACCATGTAAAAGTAATCTAATAACACCCTGCCAAGGTATGAGTGTGTGATATGTGTCTAACAGGCAGGAATCTAGTTCTAGGAACTGTTGACAAGCATATGAGATGCCTGTATTTTTAATTAGCTGTCGTCATGCCTTCTTGTTACAACACAACTTTTCCAGAAACCTAGAATCATCTACTGCAAATAGTTATGCCATAATTTTATGAATAAAAAAGCAAAACTTCATTTTCGTTGACTTGACATGTACTTAAGCAGTATATCAGGTCACACACCGTTCTAAAGAAGTATAACCAATGCTCAAAACAGGAGCTTCATCAGTGTACAGATAAATATCCCAAGGATATCAATCTGATGACTTTAATTAGTAAGGAAAACGATCAAACAAGTCCTTGCACTGTTGCACAGATAAGTGTGTCTTTCTGAATTGTTTCACCTAATAAAGTATCTGGAACTAGCTAAGGTGTTAGCAATTGATGAAGGTAGCAATTGATAAAGGCAATTGCTTAATCTGAACAAACTTTTATTTTATTCTAATTTGAGAATAACCTGTCACTTCATTACTCTCAGACTCATGTTGCTTTCGCAACATACAAACAAAATTCTCCCTTCGCCTCAAAAAAATACTTCACTTGTAACACGTCAACTTTGTAAAAAAAAGACTCTATTTTTACATACTTACCTACCCTTGGTTTGTAAATTAAGAAGTTTTGTTCTTTTAATACTCCTTACATGCCCATAATCTATTACTTCGCAATACTAATTTCTTATTAATAAGTAGTATTTTGATCTTTTACTCTCACTACTAATTTATCAATTTTATCTCAAAAGTAAAGTCTTTGTGAGATGGAGTATCATTTTTCTCCTTTTAGATAATATAAACAATCAATGTCTCCACTAACCAAATGCGACCTCCATGACGTAGGAATTTTCACTACTAACAATACTCAGATACCGTGCCCACATTTCGACATATCGATTCCAACAGGGCACCATACAATTATGCAACATACTAGCAAATCCAACACAAACTACATAGCAGTAGTGAGTAACCAAGAGGTGGCACTAAATTTCGTCCGGGTCAACAGTTCTTCTGCAACTGCATACTTGCAAGTTGCAACTTGCAAGAAGCTTCGGTCGATAGCTCAAACTGTTGGATTAACAATTCCATGTGTAATTTGACCAAGAAACGAGAAGACTAATCACCAAACGACTTGCAAGACCAACTCCTAGCTAATTGCAGCTCCTGGGAACACAGTTCATCTCGGATCCCAGCACCTGAGCAGACGACAAGAACAAAGCCAAAAAAAAAAACGAGGAGAGGCGTCAAGGAAGAGTACCATCCACTTTGGGAATGGATCCAGCGCAGCCCATGGCGATGGCCGATGATCAGACGCTCATGGGGCGCGCCCTTCCAGAAGTTTCCGGAAGCGGAGCCGGATCTCGCGGCGGGGGAGACGGGGGTAGTGGGAGAGGAGAGGAGAGGACGGCTGATTAATAAAGTGGACGAGTCTGAGTAGGAGACGCCAAGCATCAGCGATTCAGCGGCATGCGAGCTGCGAGCCAGTGAGGGAGGTGACGTCATATCGCAGGTGAGGTGTCCGCCACGTCACCCCTCGCAACGGCCAACGTGGCAGTAGAAATTTCACTGACGTGTGGGCCCTGCGCCCCCGACGTTCCCCTGTCCTCACGACGATCGCGCCGCCCTCCGCGTTCCATTTCTAGTGGGCCCGTTTCACTGGACCAACTGACACTGACATGTGGGTCCAGTGTTCCGCCCGGGTCCAGGTCGGTCTAAATCCCTACCACCATCTCTCCGCCATTTCCCCCTCGCATCTGGAGTTCTAAATCCCAAGCCCTAATCGGCGCCGCTCTCTCCGCCGCCGTCGCCGTCGCCGTCGCATCTGCAGCCATGAACGTTTTTCGCTTCCTCGGGGACATGACCCATCTCTTCTCGGTCGTCGTCCTCTTGCTCAAGATCTACGCCACGAAGTCCTGCTCAGGTAAGCGCCGTAGCACAGTGGGTAGGGTTTCGGCGGCTTAATTAGGGGGGATTTCTCTCCCGCTGATCTGTGCGTGATCCAGGGGTATCGAGGAAGACGCAGGAGCTGTACATGGTGGTGTTCGTGGCGAGGTACCTGGACCTGTTCACGGACTACATCTCGCTCTACAACTCGGTGATGAAGGTGGTGTTTATCACCAGCTCGGCGGCGATCGTGTGGTACATGCGACGCCACCCGCAGGTGCGCCGGACGTATGACAAGGATCAGGACACCTTCCGCCATGTGGTGCTCCTCGCCGCCGCCCTCGTGCTCGCATTGCTCTTCAACGAGCGGTTCTCCTTCCGCGAGGTGATGTGGTCTGATACTCTGATCCGACTTATTTGTTCACTGCATTGTTGAATTTATGGTGCAAGGAGACGTGTGATGACATGTGCCATATGAAATATGATTTATTTGCTTAATAAGCTTGCCCATGTTCCATTTCCTTGCTGGGGACTATAATTAAAAATTGTTTGCAAAGATCTGGCTTCTAGTGTTGTGTGACATAATCATTAATAGACTTATCTGGGTATATCTACTAGAGCCACACCCAATCCCATTCCATAGTTTGCTCTGACATGAGTAGGACTGTATGAGCAATCATGTTTTTTTCGATGCAGAATTGTTGATGATCTGTTATGAAAATCATATTTGATAAGGCGATGTTGACTGCTGACTGACTGTTTGTCAACTTATTTATCTGAATGCTATTTGCTGATGTTGTTAGACTTAAATATTGGCCAAAGCCCAAATGCCATACAATCTCATCTGTTATCATTCTAGCTTGTTTTTAAACAACACTCTGATTTACAATAGGAAGATTGAATTAATTTTTGAAGGTACCATGATCTGTAGAATGTATCAAAAGAGCAGGTGAACAACATCTATATCTGTGGAATTAATTTGGGATTTGAGAAACTTGCATGTTCTTTAGTCATTACTCTGTTTAAATCAGTGTGCAGTAATCAACACTTCTTCCTGTTTGGGTAAATTTAAACTGATCCCATTTCTCTGCTATATCATTTGCATGATACAGATTATGTTATCTGAAGTGACCATTTCTTTCTGAAAAACGTATCCTTCTTCCACTTGTTTCTGCTGGAACTACTTAGTCAGTACTCACAGCAATGCGTAGTACCACATTAGTGAAACTTAATTAAAGAACTTTTATATTTGTTAGTATTATACACCAGCTTCATTATAAAATAATATCACCATGCAGATATGCTGGGCATTTTCAATTTACTTGGAGGCAGTGGCAATTCTCCCTCAATTAGTTTTGCTCCAGAGAAGCAGAAATGTGGATAACTTGACTGGACAATATGTCTTCTTCCTAGGGTATGTGTTCTACCCCACAAGTTCTTTTATGAGTATAACATACGTATTTGCTATATATGATTCATGTAGGGCAGTAAAAAATCATATGATGATGTTATGGAACAAGTCAATAGTGTTTCACAGACATTTGGTATCTGTATAGCTTGCAAACAAGTATGGAATTAATTTAGTAATAAAATATCGAACAGTTTCATGGAATTACAGCTTAAATTTGAGAAAAAAGCTCAATCATTACAGGGAGAAGCATTGCCTTGGAAATATGCATTGATACCAAAGTGGCAAAGTCTCCATGTTTATGATAGAATCATGAAAGATGTCATTATTTTGTGTTAATTATTTGGTTTTGTTAGACCTCACTTGGCCTTGAGAAAATGAACAGTTAGTTCAGTATTTTTTTTCATTATTATATGGAATGTATTTGTTCTGTCCATTTATCCTGCGGAACATAATTATTGGCAGTTTGGCATATCCCTCCAGCCCATATGTCTTAGTCCTCCTCCATTAAACTTCCATTTTTCCTATGCTAGTTGTAGTTTTCACTCTCTTTCTTTTTGACTGAGTATTTTAGGCTTGCTTAGGCATACATTTCGGGAATATGCATTGTGATCAGATTCAGAATAGGGCATGTTCTGAGTTTAAATTATCTAAAGGTTGATCATGCTTCTAAGTTCCCAGATGTTCTTGTTCAAGTCACACAATACTTTTTTTGCAGGGCCTACCGTGCATTTTACATTCTAAACTGGATTTACCGTTATTTAACTGAAGGCCACCACAGCAGATGGATCTGTAAGCCTTTTTCTGTTTTATTCTTGTTTTTCATATCCCATATTCTATGCCAAAAAAGTTCTGATGTTCTGTTTCTTCCAGCTTGGATTGCTGGTTTGGTCCAGACAGCTCTATATGCAGATTTCTTCTACTACTATTTCTTGAGGTAAACTGCATAGTGTTGTCAAACAGCATTTACAGACTCTTTGGTTACTGACAATTAACAATTTCTTGTTGATCATTGCAGTTGGAAGAACAATGTGAAGCTTGAGTTGCCTGCTTGAACATTCTTGGCCATGCTAGAAAAGGTGAGCATTACATGACAGTAGTCAAGATTAGTTGATAATTGGCAGGAGACATGGTAATGAAGTGGGCAGTTTCAATTTGTACCCGACTATGAAAATTGATGACGTTCATGTCATGTGATGGTTTCCGTGGCAAAAGCTATTACGTTTCAGAAGCTAACAGTTGCTACTGCACAGAAGTAGACTAGTTTCTTTTTGTACCTCATACCGAGATGGAAAATCACACCAAAATCATTTGGTTTGTTGTTTGCGGTTCTATTACACTTGATGTAAACAAACAATGCGATTTTCTGTGGTCTTGTCAGCTTATGTAAAACCAGCGCACTCTAAAATCTGAACTATCTGTTTAGCCGCTATTCGATATACCATAAATGCTTAAGTTGCAGAATTATCCTCTGATCGACAGAGCTGGATGCCGGCCACTTGCCAGTCTTCTGTTGAGATGTAAGAGCATTTTCAAGAGAACTTTAAATTTTATTTGGTTATTTCCTAAATCAATCTCTCTTCCTAAAAATTAAGCAATCTACAACGGTTTCCATATAATCTCGATATTTATTTTTTAAATCCTACAAATTTGGTCTATAAAATGTAATAGTTTTGTGTAAAACTATAGTGCATTTAAATATGTGTATCATCCAACTTATAACAATACATACGGAAAAAAATAATACACATACAAAAAATTATGTATAAATGAAAATAGGGATTTATCAAATCAATCTTATATTTGAGAGAGAAGAATTATGATTTAGAAAATGGATCAGAAAACGAATAATCTAAGGTCTTGTTTGGCAACACAGTTTTTAGAAAATATGGTATTTTAAAAACTATATTATACTATGTTCATCACAATACCACAGTTTATAATACCACTGTTTTGAAAAAAGTGCTTCATACCAAAATTTTCAATAGTGTAGATTGAGTACAATATTTATAATACTACAGTTTATTTTATAGAAATTTTAGATGGAGTTGCCAAACACCTTTTAGTATATAATATTATAGTATTGCTCAATACTGCAGTATTGCTTCCAAAACTATAAAAAAACGTGTTTCCAAACAAAGCCTAATCATGTAATGCCCCCTATTTAGCATAACAGGCTTTAACTCTAAACTCCAGTTTAGAGAGCTGAGTGGGGCTAGCCTAACACCCTACGTTGAAATATTTTTAGAGTAGCTGAGCTCATAGAGTGGCTCTCTTTTTCCGCTCCAACCCGTAAGGCTTTTTTAGCCTAAAATTGAAGCTATACCAAATCTTAGGCTCTGTTTGGGAAAACAATTATTAGAAACTATAGTATTTCAAAAACTACACTATACTATGTTCATGACAATACCACAGTTTTGGAAAAAATATTTCATACCAAAGTTTTCAATAGTGTAGATTGAGTACAATATTTATAATACTACAGTTTACTTTATAGAGATTTTAGATGGAGTTGCCAAACACCTTTTAATATATAATACTGCAGTATTGCTCAATACTACACTACAGTATTGCTCCAAAACTAAAAAAATTGTTTTCCCAAACGGAACCTTATTATTGAGCAAACTTTAGCTAGAGTTGTGAAGTAGAATAGAAAAATCTATTTAAATAAAAATATATCAATATTTATATTTTTAAATAAACACGCTATTAAAATATATATTTGTGTGGTGGAGTAGTCAAACTCACTCTCATAGTCGGTCATGTAAAAAAGTTACAGTAATCTCTCCCTTTGTGGTTGGAGGCAAATTTGATTGCTGCTTTGTGAGACGATATATCCGACTCCGAGTCGACTTCCCAAATCTACAAGTAATCGTCTCCTTCTCCGGCTCCAAATCTGCTGCAGCCAAGATGTGCACGCTGGAGCAGCGCGGCCGCGTGTTCGTGCTCACCCTCACCGGCGACGGCGAGCACTGGCTCGGCCACTCCCTGATCGGCTCCATCCGCTCCGCGCTCTCATCCGTCGCGGCGGCCGGGCCAGGCGCCGCGCTCGTCACCGTCGCCGAGGGGCGCTTCTTCTCCAACGGCCTCGACATCGGCTGGACCGGGGGCTCGCGCGCGCGGCTCGGGGAGCTCGTCCAGGCCCTTCGCCCCATCGCCGCCGACCTCCTCGCGCTCCCCATGCCCACCATCGCCGCCGTCACCGGACACGCCGCCGCCGGCGGCTTCTTCCTTGCGCTCTGCCACGACTACCGTATCATGCGCGCCGACCGTGGCGTGCTCTACATGAGCGAGATCGACATCGGCCTCCCCCTCCCGCCCTACTTCGTTGCCCTCCTCCGCGCCAAGATCACCGCAGCGCAGGCTCTCCGGGACGTCATTCTCCGCGGCAAGAAGCTCAGAGCCGCGGAGGCCAAGGAGATGGGCATCGTGGACGTCGTTTGCCCCAGTGCAACTGAAACGGCGGCCGAGGCCATCAAGCTCGCCGAGCAGCTCGCGGCAAGGAAGTGGGACGGGAGCGTGTACTCGTCCATTAGAATCTCCTTGTACCCTGAGGCCTGCCGCTCCGTTGGAATTGCAGAGGAGAGCGATGAGGAGAAGAGGAAGCACTTCGCTTCTAAGCTCTGAGGAAAGCTGAAAGGTGAGAACTCCCAACTTTCCATCTCAAATCAGCTGTATTCCTGAGATTGTTTGCTGAAATTACCGTAGATGCACATCATTCAGTAAACAATTACGGACAAATTTCCTCAAAAGCATTCGATTTTTAGTCAATCAATACAGTATTCACATCATCACGGAAATCATAACTGAATTTTTCATGTGATATCTGAAGAACTAATAGTGTAACTTTGATCAATATGTTGACCACACATGTTTTTCAGTAAGTCAGTGTTCAGTAGTGATGCAACACATCTGATATCATGACAATATTGTGTGACCAAACATTAAAGAAGAAGGTTTCATCGTTTATAATTGATCTGTTGTTTCATTGTTCGTATCTTAAAATAGGTGAATTTAAATTGTATTCCACCCGTTTCATCTTGTTTTATGAAGTACATTGCCTACAAGCTTGTTCCATTTACAAGACACATGCAGATGTAAAGTGATATCTTATCTCTTCTACCTTTACTATACACCCTCTGTTCAAATTTGTGAGGCGCTCACGTATTTCAAGATTCAAAATTTTTAAGTTTGGATCATTACGAAAGGTGTCTAAATTTGATTCTCAATATCCTTTTATATGGTCATGTTGTTCTAATGAGTAACAATGCAATGCAAGTGAAAATTAAGGTCAAAGTTCAACTAAAAGAACTTGCCAACTCAAATCATGCAATCATCTTATTACTTTCTTAGCCTTTATGACTAGCCAAGTATGCCATCTAAATTGGACTGGTATTTTTATATAATTGTCAATCTAGATTCACAGAACATGTAAGAACAAAAACTGATACAAAAAGCTTTGAATGATTTATGTGGCTTTTATATGTTCAATTTCTTCCATATAAAGTTACATTGTATCAGGTCCTGCTGACTTCTGTGATGTTAATTGAGTCCCTAAACTCTCAAGTCTGGTCAGTTTGTACTTCTTACATACAACACTCTTCAAGATTATGAACCCATGATCCTTTCCTCTGCTTTTCCTTTTTTTTTTTCAGGGATTCTGTGGAATTGGACCATTGAGCTGTTCTCACATTCTGTATTGTACATTGGCTAGCCTCAAATTGTATGCGTTAAGGAATAAGGACCCAATAATCCAGAATATCTCTCTAGAAAGATTGTGATTGTTGCTCTATTTGGAAGTGGGGAATGCAATCAAGACTTGTAGTTCCCACTCCTCCACCTTGCTTAAAGAACTATTCCAGAGAATTATTTTGTGAACCTTTACATTCTTGGAATAATTCGATTTATACCATTACAATTTTGTGACTTTGGACAATTTTTGACTTTGGAGAAAGGTCATTATAATTTGTATATTTAGGTTTATGTCATTTCAGAATTATAGGTTTCTGAAAATTTAATGGCATATTTCGAAATTCTCTAAAATTGTAACGGTATATTTCATAATTATCTAAATTTGTAATGGTATAGTTCAGAGTTCTTTGAAATTATAATTACATGAATCTAAATATGTGAATTATAATGATATTTCTCTTCTAAAATCGTAAAATTGTAATGGTTTCCATTCATTTTTACTGGAATGTTGGGACTTAAACATGGATTCATGCCATTGTTGATATAACTATTGACATCATTGTGCCAAGTGGCGGTGTATCAACATGATCATTATACATGTTCTGTGCAGGATTAACAGCCACTCATCACAGTTAGAAGATCAGAGAAATTGGTGTTTGCGTCAACAGCTGTGAGCTGTGCTTGACACGAGAGTTCTCCGTTTCAAGGATGGTACCATGCATGATTGTGTAGACAACAATACACCGAGTCAACAAAAACACGAGATTGTAGATGCTAGCCGAAGTTGCAACATATATATTCATGTATTCCAGAAAGATTATTCGACATTTCACGAATGAAACGAGTACTACAGATCATCCTCCTCAAAGAAAGGCCAAGAATGTCACCAAGCGTGTTCAGAAAAATCACACGGCAAAATGCCCCATGGATTGCACTTATTTTCTCCTGATCTTAACCTTGAGAGTCCATTGTAGCTTGCCTTCAGGGCGTGGTATATCCCTTGGCAAGCGGAGGGGCAGCTCGAATTCCCCAAGGGATGCCAATGGTGATGGCAGGTGAAGATTGTCTGAGTGGATATTGATATTGAGCTGCCTTGCTACCTGTTGGTAAAATTGAGAGATATCACTACAAATTTGAGATTTTGGAGCAAAGAGTGTGACTGAGCTGGAGAGGTACCTCGGAAACAATTTCATCTTTTGTTACAGGAGTGCGTATTTCATTTCCTTCAGAGATGAACCGCCTCAACACCTATCAAACATCAGTGATGATCAGTACCTCGATGGGCTAAATCATAACAAAGTCGGCTGATTGTGAATGGCAACGACTACACAGAAACAAGATTGCTTGATAGAAACATGAAAACAAATAGGCTAAAACAGGATTCCCAATTTTGGAGTAACCATACTAACCAAGAGAGCGTTATCAAGACGCTTTGCTGCCGTTTGATACTCCTTCAGTTTCTCTTCCAGTTGCTGCCCAAATGTTAAGTTGACAAGTGAATTAGTAACAGGTAGTGCATTAGTGAGAAAACACACACAACATGTGCTCCAACCAGAACTTGACATTTCCAGGGACAAATTCGACTTCAAATATGTTCTATCAGTGAAAAATGTGATTTCATGAATGCATTAATTGAGATCTCTTTATATGGCAAAAGTGTGCGCATTACAGAGCCAGGAAAGCTAGTGTACTCAAATTTAGTCTCTGAAGATAGTACCACAACAGTGTTGACTACATAAAGGAAGAAACTTAAGCAGTAATATCAAAGTATAATACTATGATAAGAGGTAAAAGAATTACTATCAAAGGTGGTGTGTTCAATCTTTCATACATTGAGTAGTTTAGATTTAAATTTGAGTGTAAGATAATTGAGTATAGAACCTAAGCCTTCTGCTTAAAACGAAATATCCAACTATAAATTCTACAAAACAAAACGGCGAGTGTATTCCTATGTTGGCATATTAGTGCAACAAAAATACAAAATTCAACTTTATAACTGGGTTCTACCATGGCCTCATGATAATCAACCAGGCCAAAGAGGGCATATCAAACTATCAAAGCCAACTCAGTAATTGAATAACGTTAAACAGCAATGAACCTTTTTAAGAAAGCAAATAGAACTATAGAAGAGGCCAGTTAATTGTTCTGCACTACTTCTGCAAAGTGATCTGATCAACACTGTAAATAATGAAAAACTTGCCTTAGCATCATCATCTTCTTGTCGGACTTCTTTCACCACCTCCTCTTCACGTTGGTAAAGCTTATCAAACAAATAAGAGTGATATGTAAGGTCACAAATTCATAGTTTACACTGCATGTAAACAGCATAACAAGAAGTAAACTTCAGCAGCTATGAACTAGTGAGGCCATGATAATTTTAACACTATCCGCGCACAAACAAAAGTACCGTAGAATTACTATTCTATCAAACAGCTTGAAGGCAACAAGCCAACAAATATTATGAGAAATGGTGCACGAATAAAGAGAATTCACAGTCAATAATACACTTTTCTGAATCCATAATCCATAGTAGTATAGTACAATTCATATATCCATAGGTATTTGGTTAATGAAAACACTAGAAACCATTCATCAAATATCAAAAGACCAAGCTATAGTAAACAATTAAACATGTTTATGAGTAGTGAAAACATACCAATTACACATTTGCAGTAAAAACTAAACATACAAATCAAACCTTGCGCTGCTCTCGGATGAGTATAGCGAATTTGTCGATGTTTGGGACAGCTAGCATCTTGGGCATAAGGTGGTTGCGGAAGTGCCCTGGTGCCACCTTCACCACCTCCCCAGCTTTCCCCAGCTTATCAATCGTCTGCAGCACACCGGGAAGGAGTTTTTTTTAAGCCAAAGCGGCATGGTATATTAATTAGGAGAAGGTAGAATTACAGGGTTTAAAGAAGACCAACAAACAAGGTTGTCAGAAGACAAAGCAGAGATGGGGAAGAGAAACACAACATAAACAAAGACATCGAAACAAAACTAAGGCCAAATGCACACTAGCTGCATCACTCCGCCTTGAAGCCACATACGTAGCTCATCTGTAATACGGTCAACTAGAGCCTCTGTGGACGCAATATCCTAGAATATGCGCATATTCCTTTCATTCCAGAGCTCCCAAGCAATTAGGATGAAAACCGTTTTCGCTCCCTTTATGGCCTCACCATGAAAATTCCTTATGCCCGTACTCCACCATTGGAGGACCAATGACTCCAAACTCCTTTGGGTCCTTCCTGAGGGAGCCCAAGCGAAGTGAATCCTTAGTCACACCAGGAAGGAGTGATCGAGTGGAAAAAACAGTGAAGTTTTGTCCTCTAACATGTCCAATTATCATAAGACACTCAAATTGTTCTCTGGAAAATGGAAATGTCGCATCAATAATCGACCACGAACAATCGACTCATACAGTCCCTACGCCAGAAGCGTTCCCATCTTCCAGTAACGCACTCATCAAAGAGGCGGCCCAATGCGGGGAGGCGCGGATCGAAAGGGACGAGCGGGCGGGAAGGCTGTTACCGTGGTGAGGATGACCTCCAACTTGCGGAAGCGGAGCCCATGGCCGGAGAAGAGCGCGGGGTTGGCGCCGACGGCGGCGACGCAGTGGCGGCGGAGGAGGGCGGCGCGGGCGGACGCCATGGCGACGGCGAAGCGGAGTCTCCTCCGTCTTCCTAGGGCTGCGAGGCTTATTACATGGGCCTATTGCCTTCCTTCCAGGCCCAACAAGTTATTCCATGGGCCCATGTAACCATTTGCAATATGATCGGACGGCTGCGATTCACTCATCGGACGGCTACAGACAGCTACACGAGTCGAGCGCCGCAGAAGTAAAACCCTAGTTCTCCCTCATGGCTCTATATAAGGAAAGATGAACTGAAAAACGGAAGCCATTCCCATCTTCCGCGCCGGCAGCGCCGCCCGTCTGATCTCAGGTTTTAGATTTGTGATCTCTTCTTTTTGTTTTGCAGGGCGGATGATTCATATCTTGTTCTTGGGTTTATTTGGCGGTTCGAGTGGGGATTTGATTTGTTGTTCGGTCGAGGACGGTGAAGATCGTATCTATTGGTCTCGTTCGTCGTAATTGGCAATTGTATTTTTGCCTTGCCGACCATTCTGATATATCACCACCCATATTCTGAGTTCTCTCCGCAACCAATGCTCTATTAGATCCAATCTCTTGCTTTCTTTTGTTATGCTTGATTTCCTTTGGATTTGTTCTGTGGGTTTTGGCCTATGATTAGATCAAAATATTGACAAGCATATGTCTGAATTTTTCATGTAGAAAAGCCTAATCTTCTCGATGAGGTCATCTTGCCTTAGTTTTGTTTGTTAATTTAAAATCTGTGTTAATTTTGCTTTTGAGCCTATGATGAACAATGTGGAAACCTTTCTCTCTGAAATATTTTGGTGAGGACATACTGCCTTCCTACTGAGGTCTCATGCATTTATTTCGTTCTGTTTGGTATTGGCCTCGCATTTCCGTGGTGAATCATCGGGTTCCAAGGTCGAGTGATGAGCAAAAATGCATAGTTCATATGATCTAACCCTTGCGGTTGTGATTACCTTGAATAAATAGTCTTTCGCTCCTAACTGACGTCCTTGAACCGATCCTTTTCACCTCGGTCTGAATTTCTTTTTTGTTTTGATCTGATCCTAATCGTCTCTCAATGCCCCATTCTCGTTTTTGTTTTGTTTTGCTGTGATTTCAGCAGATGCAGCACTCTGGCAAAGGAAAATCGACTGGATTGAAGCTGCTGCATTTGTCAAATAAATCCCTACCGCTTGCACTATTAGAAATATTGTAGTACATCGTTTGAAATTGTATAGCCCACCGATCGAACAATTTTTGTTGGAGTACGGCAGCATTTTGTGAATCTTATACCGCTGTTCCATATCTTGATATTTCTGTGGTGTGATGTGTTGTTCGAAACTATATTCCTCAAATTTTCTCTAAAATTTGGGAGACATTTCAATCAAACACGACGTTGGAATGATAACTGTAACGGAATCATCCAACATTTTAATCAAACACGATATTGGAATGATATCTGGAACGAATTGTCTCAACTTTATCTCCGAATCAATCGAAATTCATCAGAAGCTGGGCCAAGCCCAAAAGAATTGCAGATGGCAGATTATTTCGGGCCTATTTTGCGAATTTGATTAAGACCGCGTCAAAATGTTCCCTATTTTCGGCTGAAAATGTTGAAATGAAGTCGTTTTCAAACCCTCATTTTAAATACGGTTTGGGAATTTTTACTATTTGATGAAGAGTGTCGCGTCGTGGGTAGACATTCCCTGCAAAAAAATTGAGGTCTCGTGCGGTTGACGCCTTGAAGACGACGTTGGCAGTAGACAGTAGTTGAGCTGTTGAGGTGGTTGATCGGATTTGGGCTAAGTTTGATGGCGTCCTCCGATTTTCCTTGCGTTTTGAGACGGGCGCGGCGATGGCCTCCCCCACCACCCCTCACCTTCCCGCGGCTTCCCTCTCACACCGAGCTCACCTTCCGGTCGCAGCTAACCGCAGCGAGCTCTAGCTACGCCTGCGGCTATATATATATATTTCTTGCGCCGAGCTGCTCCGGCAAGTGACCTCTGTTCAGCTCAGCTCGCCGGAGTATCGACGTCGCGCGTGCCGACGATGGGCGATGAGCTGCATCATCGTCGTGCCGCCTACCTCGTCGCGTCGCCGCCGCTCGATCTGGGCGACATGATGGCGGCGCTTAGCCCCTCGCCACAGACGGCGGGGGACTGGGCGGCGTCGATGCTCCTCCCGGGCGGCTCGAGCTCGGCGGCGCCGGCGTCGGCGACGGGCGTGGGCGAGGATCATCAGGCTACGGGGATAAGCGACGTCGGTGCGTCGTCGGCGGCGGAGAGTAGCTGTGGCGCCGGGAGTAGCACCGTCACGACTGCAGCAGGGAGCAGTTGTACTGCTACGACGACGGAGCCGCTGCTGCAGGGCAGCAGCGCTGCTCGCCGTGGGAGGAGCAACGGCAAGAAGCCCGGCGCCGGCGGGCGGACGCCGAGGCTCGCGTTTCAGACGAGGAGCGAGAACGACATCCTCGACGACGGCTACCGGTGGAGGAAGTACGGGCAGAAGGCCGTCAAAAACAGCGAATTCCCCAGGTATATATCACCACGTTTGTTCTTTGATTCAATGTTCACTTGGTTACTCGTGCATGCGTCGTCAATTTATCACGTCATTTTATGAACAAATAAAACATATAACAGGGCAACTGATGGCTATTGGTTGATTTTTTTAAAAAAATTATTTTTAAAAGAATTTTTCAAATTTGTGTAATGATTTTAAAAATTGCAAAAGTAGGTACCGACACTCCAAATGCTGACTGGAGCTGATGTGACTGAAGTGTCTATTAAAGTTGGCTTGGTAGAATCTGATAAGAGACAACATCCGGTCGGTAATTCAAGTGTTGACTAGAGCTGACGTGAACTAAGTGTAGATTGATACTTATTTTGCAATTTTTCAGATTTGATTTTTTTTAAAAAAATATTTCATGAAAAAGGTGCAACTCCTAATTGTACAAATCGTACTCAAAAAATATTTTTCGTTGTGAACAACTCATCTCGCTAGCTCCTTTAAAAAAAATCAGAGAAACAAGCAAGCGCGATCTAAATTGCAAATGCCAATCCTCAGGCCAGGATCATATCATATTACTCCAGAAGACAGCTCGGGGGAATTGAAAACACAGCAGCTAGCACTGCACCCAACTCATAATTTGCTAATTGACTAACTAATCTTCCCATTGTGATCTACTAATACCAAACCGAGGAGTGATACGTATATCATGTCGATCAGGAGCTACTACCGGTGCACGCACCACACGTGCGGCGTGAAGAAGCAGGTGCAGCGGCTGGCCAAGGACAGGAGCGTCGTGGTGACCACGTACGAGGGCGTCCACAACCACCCGTGCGAGAAGCTCATGGAGGCTCTCACCCCCATACTCAGGCAGCTCCAGCTCCTCGCCCAGCTCTAATTAATCTTCTTCACCACCACGTACATGCATCCCGTTCTAATAATCATCCTCGATCTCCAGCAGCTTCCATCGCAATAACGTACTTTTTTTACCGTAACGATGAAAAAGATCGCGTATGTATCAAATATTGAGCAAATCGATCGGCTCTCGATCTCCCAAGTCGTGTAGTACGTACGACGTAACGTGTATACGATGCAATAATGCTAATAGATTGTTAATTCACATGCGTGCATGCAAGAACGTAGATATTGGCGCGTACATGTCACTGAGCTTCCTGCAGAAATGTACTGTATATAATGTATGTATACGAGCTAGTGTGCTACAGACAGCGCACGGTGGTTTGTTCACTGCAAATATATTATTATTGTGAAAAGAGATTTTAGCACCTTAGCAATAGATCATATTGACTACGCTCGGAGTATATAATTTCATATATGCCACTAAAATCCATTAGTTTCATATGTATTACTGAAATTTTAGTGTTTCTATATACATCACTGATTTTAATTTTTCGTATATGTCATTTTCGTCACTTTCAACGTTAGCCAATGCTAGTTTTTTTAAAATGCTTAAATTGTTCTCTGCTGACAAAAATATGTGATAATTAATATCACTCACTCCAGCTGATACACGAGTCTAAGAATGGCTCGTGAGCGAAACAAGCTAACTAGCTTTATGAACTAAGGTGATTTGGGCAATTTTAAAAAAAAACTAATATTAAAACTGATGATAATGATTTATACGAACCAAAAAATAAACAATTACAGTAATTTTTATACAAAAACCAAACTTTCAATGAAGAATTTTATTTTACGTAAATAATTACCAATAAGGCCAAACTGAACGGGAAGTTTCCGCCATTTAAAAAATGGAAACAAAAAGAGTTATGCAGAAATAGATACGGAATAATATGGTGCGGAAACGAAAACAATTTTTTTAAGTGGAAATAGAAACGGAGAAGTGATTTTCGACATAGACGGATGCTGAAACAGAATATTTCGCATAAAAAACGAAAAATTTCTATTTTCACAATTTTTCTACTACAATATATAGAATATTAGCTTTTACTTTTTTACATTATATAAAACTTTAAACTATATTCTAATCATAAATATTAAAAAATAATTTAAATTAATATATAATTATTTTCTCAAAAATAAATAATATTTGTTTTTACTTTATTATTTGTATTCATTATT
The DNA here is from genome assembly GCA_019279435.1 of Zizania palustris. Classification (NCBI taxonomy): domain Eukaryota; kingdom Viridiplantae; phylum Streptophyta; class Magnoliopsida; order Poales; family Poaceae; genus Zizania; species Zizania palustris. The sequence goes on along the minus strand of JAAALK010000082.1, from coordinate 52,274,095 downwards.
TATTACATGTGTGTAAATTGAACTTATTTATTGGTTTATCATACTTTCTTTATATATTAGGGTTTTTATAATTCTGATAGATATTCAGTTTTATATTTGTATCCGCTTCTTATTCAGTACGTATTTGTTTTGGTCGTATCTGTTTTCGTATTCATTTCCGAGATCCATATCCATATTCGTTTATGGTCATATCCGCTTTCCTATCCATTTCTGAGATCCATATCCGTATTCGTTTTTGATCGTATCCGCTTTCGTATCCATTTCTGATTCCGATATCATATCCGTATTCGTTTCCGTAAAAAAATACGAAACAAATTCTTTCCATCCATTTCTCCAGTGGGCTAACACCCAAGCCGAGCCGACGGACAAAACCGAGTTATTCGTCTTCTTGTCCACGAAACGACCACCCAAATTGTGGTCTAATGAGAGGGAAATATCATGTGCAATCGCTCATTGGTGTAATCGTGTAATCAAATCATCCAAAATATCCAATCTAGATCCAACAGTTACATATGAAAGAGATTAAATGTAAAAAAGTACTCCCTCCGGTGTACAAATATTAGTCGTTTAGACAAAGTTACAAGGGTTGTTTCAATTGGTTATGGAGCCTAGATTTTAGTGGTGCCACACAAGTTCAACTCCCGATGGCCACATCTCATTTGGTAGCAATGCTTCGATTGACGGGATGACTAATATTTGTACACTCTCAATAAAAATCAAAACGATTATTATTTGTACACCGGAGGGAGTACTAGGTTTCAGGTGGATGCACCAGATCGCTTAATTGGATGTACCAGATCGCTTGATTGTACAATTGAACCAATATAAATGATTGCCCCTCTCATGAGAGCCCAAATATGAGCCCAATATTATGGGCTAGTTATTTATCCAGCTAATGGGCCTCGGAAAAGAGACCCAGTTAAAGCCCACGGAGATACGGCATAACCGCCTCGCGGCCTCGCTTCCCTCCCTCCCCTCCGCGCCGCCTCTCACCGAACCGCGCGGCGGAGATCGGGTGCTACAGCGGCGGCGCGACATCGCCGGCCAGGAAGCAGGTAAAGCTTCCGCTCACATCCTTTGCGTGCTGTCTGGAAATGTTTTTGGTGATTCTCCTACCTTGCGGAAGCCGCAGAGCTAGGGTTTTAGGCCCGGAGACGAACTTTGTTTAGGTGAGATAAGGGATGAGATGGTATTTGGGGAATCAGTGGTGGACCTAAACCCTAGAAAGAGCGCAATGAAGATATATGCCTGGGCACGAGCTATTGCGTGCGCCGTAACAGCGTTTGGAGTTTTTTTTTTCGGAGTTTTAAGCTCGGGTTTGGATCGTAAGAGCTTTACGATGCTGCTACATATCTGGAGGACCGCAGGGCAAAAAAAATGTTACGAGAGTAATGCCATTGGCTCAGCGAGAGTATATCGGCTTCAGTGGCCGACGATTTTACCTTGTCATTTGAATGATTACGGGAACAGTGCATTTGATCCGTTTTGGGCCAAACCCAGTTCGTGTGAGCAGCTCTCTTAGTAATTGTTGTAGACTTTTCTATAACCAAGTGCAGTTAGGCAGCATAGTTAACCATAAACAGTTCTCTTCCTGGTGGTGTATATGATTCATCTTAAATATTAAACAGCCCTTACAACAGCTTAAATTACTCTGTAGAATAGAAGATGAGTTATATTGATTGTGTGGTGTTCTGTATGATGCTAATTAGGGGCATAATCTTCTGGTACGATTGATTTCCATGTGTCCCTAGTTGGGGATAAATGCCAGGCAGATCAGTGTATATTCTGAATGCCTTTTCTGATCAATTCATATCAGAGCTCGAATGTTTGTCCATTTTTTAATTTGGTGTTGCAGTTATAGGGAAATCAGACATTGCAAGAGTCCAGGCACTCAAAGATGAACAAGGGCAAATTTTTAAGTTAGCAAAAGGATTCAGAGGAAGGGCAAAAAACTGCATAAGGATTGCTAGGGAGAGGGTGGAAAAGGCATTGCAGTATTCATACAGGGATCGACGCAACAAGAAGAGGGACATGCGATCTCTTTGGATTGAGCGCATCAATGCTGGTACACGACTCCATGGGGTATGTAACTGCGTATCCAGTTATATTTGAGGTCTCACGTCACAATGAAATATATTTTTTGCCTGCTTGTGTTAAAATGATTTAAGCGAAACCCTTAGCCTTGGATCACTGTGTATAGGCAGAATAAAGAATATTCTATCAAAGATATAATTCTTGGATTTCAAAAGCAGGCACTGCAGGACCTATGTTATGTTTAATGTATTGTTTTTACTGACTACCCAGGTGAACTATGGCAATTTCATGCATGGATTGATGAAGGAGAATATCCAACTCAACAGGAAGGTACTCTCAGAGCTGTCCATGCATGAGCCATACAGCTTCAAGGCTCTTGTCGATGTCTCTCGTACTGCATTCCCTGGAAATAGGCCTGCTAAGGAGGGACTAGCAAGTATTCTGTAAAAAAAATCCCCAATAAGTCGGCCTACCTGTTACAGTCACGTCTGAATGTAGCTGGTCTTCAGCCTACAACCTTGCAGGGAACTCATCGTTTGCATTTGTCATACTATGTAATGGTAAGCTGTGGAACAGAAACATCTAGGTACAACTTACATGTATTGTTCTTCTTACCTATTATTGTTTGTTTTGGGGATAATGTGCTCTGTTTGCCTTTCATAAATATAACAGAGTTGATTACAATTGTGCTTGTACTTTGTGCATAAGCTAAGGTGGCAAGCAGGTGGCACTTATTTTTCAAGCACACGTAGAACTAATGTGTTGCCCTAGTTCTTCATACTTGCCTTCAGCTGAAGTCATGCAGCATTACCAGTTACCATCTCAAACTTGGTGAGTGGATTGCATTACCTTTCTCTAGAACTGCTGAACTGGTGCTTCATTGACAACCACTCCATACCTGTTGGTTTATATGGCTGCATGGTTCGTACTCCCTGGCTTTCCTAGTACAGCCACCCTGTTCTGTTAAATTGTCATGTCTATTCGCAGTCTGGCAAATTATGTTTTTCTGATGTCTCTTGGCCCTCATGGTTACATTGGTTACAGGACACAACTAGCATCCAAACGTTTTAGAGAAAGCAAAAAATCGTAGTATGTTTCAGCAGCACTTAGTTAAAATTGTTTTATCACTTGATCCAAAATGTTTCAAACAAATGTACCATTCGGTGATAATGTTTACAACATCAAAAAAACAACTATATGTTTTAATATTGCATATAGTGGTTTCTCGGTGTTGCAAACAATATTTTTGAATGTTGTATTTGTTTGAAACATTTTTGGCGTTGCATATAGTGATTTTTTGGTGTTGCAAATAACATTTTTGAATGTTGGTTGAGATATTTTTTTACTGAGTAATAAAATATTTTTTACTATTGAAACACCATATGATTTTTTGCATGTTCCAGAATTTTTTTTTGAGAAAGAGAGGATCGGATCCTCTCCCATTTCCATTAAAGAAATGAGCAAAGTTCTACTACAAAACACCCCCAACCAACACACGAAGAGTCCAACAAAACCACCAACTTATTACAATGACCAGTTCGTTACTTGCACACCAAAATCACAGCATCCCAACCACTTACAACTAACAAGATCAGCAGCAGGTCCAGCTTTAAACACACAGTCGATTCCCACCAGCACCCCAGCCAAACCTTCGATCAAAGATCTCCTTTGCCACTTGCTCGAGTAGTCGCACCCCCAGTACCAGGCTTCTTTCCTTTTCCACCGACTTCTGCAAGATGGACCAAGAACCGATCCAGAAACATATCAAATTTATCAATTCAGTAGGATCATTTATATGCTTCCTTTTAAAACACACATCATTTCTCGTTTTCCATATGCTCCAAAACAATGCTGCCACACCGACACCAGCCAAACTTTTCGTTGTTTTCCCTAATCGGGCAAACCAGACATTCCACATATGGTGCATATCAGTAAAGGGACCAATCCCAAAGCACACCTTTACCATAGCCCAGGCAAAACGAGCCATGCTACAATCAAAAAATAAGTGTTGTACGGTCTCATCTCGAGAACAGAATGGGCAACTCTTAGAATTTCCTTTCCAACCTCTTTTCATCAGATTAACCCTTGTCAGAATTTTATCTTTTTTTGCCATCCAAAGAAAGATTTTGATTTTAAGAGGAATCTTCATACCCCAGACCAAATCAGTACAACGGCCTGAATCATGCATCTTCAGAGCCATGTAAAAAGATTTAACAGTGAAAACACCTTTTTTTGTCAGCTTCCAAACAAGGCAATCATCCTCATCTGTTAGTATAATGTCCTCACATATCCTCTTCATTTAATCCAGTCATGGTACCTTTCACCAATAAGGTCCCTCCTAAATTTAATATTTGAAAGGTTATTTTTCAAAGCCGCAGCACAGTAATTTGTTTTGAGAGAGTCACCATATATAATGAAGGGAACAGATCAGCCATTCTCCGAGACATAGTCCATTCCTCTTCCCAGAAAAGTGTTCTCTTGCCATTTCCCAATTTTTTCCTACAAAACTGCATAAACAAGTTTCGTATATCTGCAAGTGCCATCCAAAACTGAGAATCTCCAGGTTTCCTCTTCCTATACATCAGAGGTTTACCATTTAAGTATTTGGTTCTCAGTAAGTCTTGCCACATTCCTTTTCATTTTCAAACTTCCAAATCCATTTCCCCATCAAGGCTACATTCATCAGTTGTAAATCTAAGATGCCCAGGCCGCCACACATTTTTGGCATGCAAATCACAGGCCATTTAATCAGATGATATTTTTTTAACCCTTGATCTTCCTGCCATAAAAACCTAGCTCTAAAGAAATCCATTTTTTTCCTAACCCCTCTGGGCAGAAGGAAGAAGGACATCATATACAGGGGAATACTGCTCAGGCAGGAATTAATTAGCAACACTCTACCTCCAATATCTAGAAGTTTCCCCTGCCAGCCACTTAATCTATTTTCAATTTTGTTTTCACATGGCTTCCAATCTTTATTTAATATTTTCTTCCTACTGATTGGCAATCCCAAATATTGCATGGGCAAATTACCCAGCTTACAAGTTAACACCTCACAAAATTGTCTCTTCCTTTCCTCCTCCATTCCAATACAGAAAACTTCACTTTCTCAAAGTTAATCTTAAGACCAGACATTTGTTCAAAAAGACAAAGCACAAATTTAAGATTTTTTGCATTGCTCAAATCATCTTGGAGCAGAAAAATTGTGTCATCCGCATATTGCAAAATCGAAATTCCTTGTGTAACAAACTCTTTACCTAAACCATTGATCAGCCCTGCAACCCCAGCTCTATTCATCAAAATTGCCAGAGCATCTGCAGCTATGTTAAACAGCAGAGGGGACAGGGGGTCTCCTTGTCTTAACCCTCTATTGGTCTTAAAATATGGTCCAATTTGGTCATTCACTTTGACACTCACCCTCCCCCCCATTATGCTTTTCATAATCCAATCATTCCACTTGTCAGGGAACCCCTTAGCCTCTAGCATTTGATACACAAAAGCCCACTTAATCTTATCATAAGCTTTTTCAAAGTCGACTTTAAAAACAATTCCAGGTTTCTTTTTCATATTCAAAGAGTTCAAAATCTCATGTAAAATTACCACACCTTCAAGGATATATCTTCCCTTAATGAAAGCAGTTTGATTTTTGGAGATCAAGTAACCAATCACTTTTTCTATTCTCTTCATCAAAACTTTAGTCACAATCTTAAAGCTCACATTTAACAAACATATTGGCCTAAAGTTTTTAACTTGATTAGCATCTTTACATTTAGGCACCAAAGTAACCACTCCAAAATTTAATCTATCTATATCAGCTTTCCCTTGATGGAAATCCCTCAATAGGCTCAACAAATCACTTTTTATGATTTCCCAACAGTGCTTATAGAATTCTATGGTGAAACCATCAGGGCCAGGGGCCTTGTTGTTACCCATGCCAAAGACTGCTAGTTTGACTTCTTCCTCAGAGAAAGGTTTTATCAAAGAAATTTTATCTTCTTCTTTCAACTGAGCCATTCCTCCATTATTCATTTGATAGAAACTCTAGCATCTTCTCCAAAGAGATTTTTATAGAAGTTAGTAACATACATCAACTTGTCCTTTTGGTCAAAGATTATATTCTCCCCATCCTTGAGATATGCAATTAAATTCTTCCTTCTTCTTCCATTAGCTTTGGCATGGAAATATTTTGTATTATTGCTCCCTTCTAACAGGTCTTTTTCTTTGCTTCTCTGGAACCATTTCAATTGTTCCTCTCTCATAAACATCTTCAGTTGTATTTCAAGATCCCTCCTCTCTTTTCTATCATTCCAAGTCATTCCAGAAATTTCACATTTTTTATCAATCTCATCCATTTTCCCCACAATTATAATTTTTGCTCTTTTATAAATCCCTTCCCAGTTCATATTCCAGCCTTTCAACTTTTTTCTTAAGGCAACCATTTTCTTCTGCCAAGTATCCAGGGAGGAGCCACACCCTTTGGTAGACTGCCATACATCACACACCACTTGTTTAAAATCCTCCCGTAGTATCCAACCATTCTCAAATTTAAAAGATGAGACCTTTCTTCCCTCATTTCCAAACCCAATTAAAAGAGGTGAATGATCAGATAGGACTCTCTCCATAGTTACCACATTAGCAAGTGGGTAAATTTTTTCCCAATCATGATTCATTAGGACTCTGTCCAATTTTTCCAGGGTAGGATCCACATGATTATTACTCCAAGTATACTTATTGCCACTCATATTCAATTCTCTAAGGTTATGAGTATCAATGATAGCATTGAAAAGGAAACTCCATTTGTTATAACCCCCACCCTTATTTTTCTCACTTTCTTTTCTTATGATATTGAAATCCCCTCCAAAGATAGTAGGTTCTGTACATTCTCTGCAAATCTGAGAGAATTCAGTAAGGAAAATTTTCTTATCTTCTGAATGTGCTGCCCCATAAATCACCACCAAATTCCAAATCTGTCTATCTATTTTATTCTTTATTTGCACTTTTACATAGTAAACACCCACTTTACTGTCAACCATTTCCATTACTTCCTCATTGACCCCCACCAAAATTCCTCCAGACCTCCCTTGAGAAGGAGCCCAAGTCCAGGAAAAAGATTTCCCAGCACTTAGCATCTTAAGAAGACTTTGTGAATAATCTGTTTTCATGGTTTCAAGGACACCAACAAAGTCAACCTTTCTGTCTCTCACAACATCTAAGAGATGTTTTACCTTTTCCATGCTACCCATACCTCTTATGTTCCAAATCAAACCTTTCATCTATATGTTTGTTTCTTTTTCCTTCTCACCATCTGTTTCCTTGGTTTAGCCTTAGTAATACTAAGGTTTCCCAGAACTTTTTTTTTCCCATACTTTTGTGAAACAACATCCCCTATAGCATCATCATCCACATCATTATCATCAGACTCAGTAACATTCATTATATCTATATTCAGATCCTCCATATCAGTCCCTCCAGTATCAAGAACATGATCATTTATGGTATTGTTATTAACAGATAGATATAGGTCTAATCTAGCCTGCTCCAAGGATTTAACTAAATCTAAATTATGATTAGCCTGATCTATGGAGCAGCCCAGAGAGACCCCTAGAACATTAGCCATACCAAAAAGAGTGGTATTATCATCAAAGGCAAAGGAAGGAATATTAGTACCTTTGTTCACAAAGGCATTCTGTGCTTCTTTTCGAGTAGTAGCCAGCTCCATGACGGTCTTGTCTTCCTTCACCCTCAGCCTATTGCATCTCCTTTTATCCTCCTCTTCTGGTTCAACATTTTTTTTTGGTATGACAATTCCAACCCTAGTGGCAAAATCCACAGATTCCTGGGAATCCAGGTATTCCTCACTATCAGTTATGTGGAGTTTCCCCCCCTCTTCACCTGAGTTATGATCAACAAAAGTGTTGTCATCATCCTTCTCATTGCAACTATCCTTATCCATCATATCTTCCTCAGCTAGCTTTTCTTCACAGAGAATATTAGCAGTTAAGTTGAAACCACCTCCAATTTCTCCATCTTGAGCCCCTATTTCAGCTATTTGCAATTTTTCAGCAAGGTCCCCATCAGAGTCTTTAGTCACTGCAGAACTACTTATGTGGTGGTTCACATTCACAGTACTCTCTTTCTGGTTCAAATTACCCTCCACAGGCACAACAGTGTCCCCTTTCTTATTTTCATCATTCTTATCAATATTCCTCTTTTTTGGCAAATTATCCCCAGAAACACCTTTGGTACTGTCAGAATCACATTCCAGCATCCTTTTCCCCCTATCCTTGTTATTAAACCACCCAACATCCACAATTTCTTCAAGGGTAAACACCACCTCATGCATTAAGAGTTTAGGGGTGGTAAGAACCAGAGATAGAGGCAAAGCAGTAGTGTTCATCATACCAACTTTTATCCGAACAATATCTCTGTTTCTAACCGCCACCATATCCACCTCCACCACCACACCAAGTGTGGATCCAACCTCACAAATGGCGTGATAATTTTTCATGGTGTCAGGCAGACCGCTTACCACAACCCAGACCAGATGCAACTTGCCAGCAGCCACTGCCTCTTGAGTCCATGCTCTAACTTTAATCCGAGCATCAGTCCCCTTCAGAGTAAACTCTTCAAAATTTGCAATCTCATCCAATCTCAACTTATTTGGGAATCTGATCTGGAACGTCCCATTGCCCATATCCTTGGCTCTCCATAGCCAATTCCACTTAAACTGTTGTGTAAAACCAGTTTCCATTTGTTTCTCGCTAATACTCTTCCCTTTTTCAACAGAAACTAATGCTAGAGGGTTCACATGTTCCTTATTAGATATATCCCTAGCATTCTGGATCAAAATGCACCCTAGACCATTAGCACCCGAACCAACAAACTGAGAAACTGGTTTTAATTGTTTTTCCAGGAAGCAATCCACAGATTTATGAGAGTGCTTACCACAGATTACACAGAACAAATGAACTTTGCAATTCCTAGCCATATGCCCAACACCCTTGCATTTCAGACAGATGATCTTACCAGCATCGGTTTGCACGACCTCTTCCATTGTAGGTTTATCTATAACACCCAACACCACTGGATCAGCAATTTGCATTGACTCCGAGCTATCAGATGCAGCCATTTTTTCCCCCTCCCTTTCCCAGTTGGCAGATTGCTTCGGTAAGTCTCCTTTCGTACCTAGGTTAGAAATCTCTTCCTTCATAACCCCTTCTCCTTTCCCACCATAGTCGACACCCGCCTTCGGCTGTTGCATAGGACAAGACGAGCCCTGATTCGCACCTCCCTGACCACCCCCCGCCCTCCAGATATGCGGTGGTCGGTGAGGCGGTCGAGGACGCCACGCCCGATGCCCCCAATCCGCCATGGGAGAGCCAGCAACCACTTGCGCGAAACTGCGAGGACCCGCCCCCAGACCCTCTTTCGTCTTTCCCCCAACACCAACACGCGGCCACTCAGCTTCCGCCGCTAGGGTTTGAGGAGACCGGAGGTGCTCAAAGCACGCCCCAAGGTGCGGAAGAGAGAAGTGCTCGATGCCCTCGAGGAGGTTACCAGCACTCGGGTCTGCAGGCCACGGTAAGAAACTCCTTCCGCGGGCCAAACTCCAGGAATCCAGCCCAAGCGGAGGAGATTTACCCTCTAACAAATTGCAGCCCACCAACCGAGCGCAGGTAACCGGTTTCAGCCCATCTGATAATGAACCTCCATTGCTGCAAGCTGCAGCCTCCATCTTCGATTTTAGTCCTCCCATCTCAGCCGCCGATGGAGGCCCGGATGGGACGCCGCCGATGTGCGCGCCCGCGGCAGCCAGGGCGCGGAAGTCGTCGCCAAAATATCGCCAACCGCCAAGTGAATGTCAGTATGTGAGCTTAACTCGCATGTTCCAGAATTATATCCCTGTTTTGTGAAGTCCAGACCATGTTACACGCAAGGCACCAAACTATAGGTCGATCGTTGCGAATCTGTCAACTTTTAGAATTTAGATGGAATAGTTGTTGTTGACGATTTCTTCAAATATCTATAGCAAAAGCGTCCAAACTATCTCTATATAGAAAAATTACCAATTTGTACCAGGTGTCATTTTCTACCTTAGATTGTCGTTACTTTCTCCATCTGGGGAGCTCTCAGATTAGTCTGCCGTTAGGTAGGTCGATGACAGTCTAAAAACGACAGAGAGAGATCCTTTTTTCTGGGCAACCATAAGGTAAACCATCGTTTTCTCTTTGGTGTGTTTGACCCTTTCTTTGATCGTCACTGTACGCGTAGGCCGTGGAGCTGGAGACAAGAAAAATATCAACTGTTAGGTATTTGTTTGAGAAAAAAATGTCCCAGTTGAGTTTGATAGGCCCAAAGGCAAAAGCCAAGCAAAATTACTGGGAAGAAAATGGCTTTGTTCACCTAGATTTCGGCGTGATTACATGTCCTAGGGCTAGCTTAGGGTGCGTTTGGTTCTGCTTTTTAAATCTACTTCTGCTGTGAAAAAGCAGAAGCTGAACCAAACGGGTTTACCAAAACTGCTTCTGCTGTGAAAAAGCAGCTTTTTTCTAGTACAAATTTGGAAGCAGCCTGGAGCCTGCTTTTCTGCTTTTGCTTTTCTACTTTTCTGATTTTTAGTTCAGATTAAAAGTATGAATTCAATGTGTCTTAATTGATTTAACATTATTATGGTTTGTATTGATTTGCACAATTTCATGAGATAATATGTGGTTGTCGGTTACTTTATAAAATAAACTATGCACTTATTTATTTATTTAATATATTTTTTAGTTATTCAGTTGCATCAATGTTGAGTGTTTCCTATTTATATATATATATAGAATATTATAAAAAACAGACAGCTCACAGCAGTTTTTTCACAGCAGCTTCAATCAAACGACTTTTAGCTTTTTCACAGCAGGCAACTCACAGCAGCTTTTTCACAGCTCACAGCAGAACCAAACGCACCCTTAGTGGAGTTTAATTAGCAGCAGCGACATCAAGCTCATCTTGCACCATCCAGGTAATTTCTGCAGATGATCTCTTCTCTGCTCACCTGAAAGAAAAATAAACACATACTTGCCATTTGTTTTCTTGTCTGCAGCTAGCAATCCTTCAGGAGGAGGAGGAGGTTAGAACTGTTATGTTAAATCCCAACGAAGTGATCCAGGATTGAGGAATTGTTAAGCAGCCCAGGTAGGTGATCCTATCCCCATGACTTTATCCAAGCTAGCTAGCTAGGTCTCCCTAATGCAAAGTCAGAGATGAACATGGCTGTCATAGCATTGTCAGCTAGAAGCCTCATTTACTTTGTCCTGTTTCTGTATCATCATATCAGCTGGAATCCATTGATTAATATTTAATAGCAAATCACACGCAAAGAGACGTGAGGGAGTTATGAACTGGAGTACTAGCTAATAAGCCTTCCACTAATCCCCCTTTGTTAGCTATAATGCCGCTTATTACTGGCTTGTTTTGACAAATTAAAGGCATTGATCGATCGATCCATCCATCCATTGACCAAGCTTGCCAAGCTAGCTCAATTATCGTCTTCTTTCCAATGCAAGGATCTGAAGAAGTGCTCAGCGTGTACCAAAACACGATCTTTATTCGGAGTATATCTTTTTGTTCGTGAGCTGTCTAATCATAGAATGTTAGTTGAATATTTGCGCATCAAATAGGCAAATCATTAGATGCCGGCGTCTCATATCCGTGATCAATATACTACAATTTCTTTCAATTTCCTCGTTGTTTTCGTGGTATCGATCGGTAACTGTAGCAAAGGAGCAGAAAAGTCTATTCTCATTTATACCATTCTTCCCGCACGATTCAAGGGTACATTCCCAACGGACTTCTCAGTTAGGCGACGACGAAAGAATTAATTAGATACATACGAGTAAAAAGTGAGCTGAAAATCGCTATCTTTGAACGAATCTAAGGCTATTCATAATGATGAGTTTCATAACATTGTTTTCTAAAATGTCACGTCAGCTTTACAACTGAATGAAATACCATCTCAGTAGAGAGTTTCATTTCACTATTTCTAGGCTAACCAGTGTAATTAAATGCAACTAGCTCTCATGAAATAACCTCTCACTGATGAAACGATTTATCTCTCAATGATTGTTTCATTTCATTTCATCCGTCTTGAAAACGGGTTAGCACCATGTCATGGTGATAATACTACTTTCTTCTCTTTTTTCATTGATTGAATATCATGTAAGCAAAATATCTGATGTGGTATGGTAATTAATACCATGAAACACCTCATAAAACCCTCATTGTGAATAGCCTAAGAACATATGCTCCAATATACTTCTCAAATACGATTTTCTATTGGAATTCATGTAAAACATAGTAGCAAGTCTTTATGACCGCTAGAAATAATAGACAATAGAGTTATTTTTTTAACTACACTTGCTATAAAATAGAGTAGCATATATGTGAGATAGAGTATACAATAATAATAGAGTTAAAAAGAAGAGAGAATAAAATATTTACTAGTTAAGAAACTAGTTTTACACGAGAAAAAAAGAGAAATGAGGAGATTGGTGAAGAAAAAGAAGAGAGAGAAAAGATAGTTGGATTATTATTATTATTATTATTATTATCTTGTACAGATATTATGCTCTCTCTCTTATTTCTTCCACTAATCAACTCTTTTTTTGTTATTGTGTAAAGCTGATTTTTTTCATGAGAAATATTTCTCTTTTTTAATTCTATTAACACATCATCTTTATAACAGTGTAATAATTTAATATCGCTCCTCTCTCTCATAATTTTTTTATGTTATACAGAAATGAGTTCTCACATAAGATTCACTTTCCTCGTCTTCCGTTATTTATTAAACTATCCAATTATTTTATTACATATAACATACTATTTAATAGTATAAAAATAATTTTATTTTATAGCAGACCGACTTATCATTTAGAGTATCCACAATGTTGTAATAAGAAGTAGTGCTAAGGGAATCTTTTTAACTTGGTACTAGTTCTATACATTGAGAAGGTATTACTAAGCAAACTAAGATAAGACATGGGTTCTATGTATGGATATTAGTTTCATAGATTAAATAGTACTACTTTTTAAGTTTGATAGTTGCTCATTGGATAAAACATGCCTATTTTTATAATTTTTAATGTTGAAAAGAGTCTCACATCTAGTACTATACTTTGTAGCATTTTTTCTATGAAATAAGTTTGCTTACATGTCATGTAGTACTAGTTCAAGAGTAATATACATTGTAGATGCTCTTAAGGCACAGATTACGCACGCATGCTGCCGAGTGCTCGTGTCACTCGCCGCCTCATCCTCATCGGCAGCACTCAGCTGAAGCCTGCAACTACGAGTGTTAGTTGTTCAATCATCGGCGGACATCCTGGCGCGGCGCGCGCGGTGGAGCAGTCGAGTACTCGAGTAGAGCTCCCGCCTCCTGCGGCGCCCCTCTGCCTGGGTCGGCGCACGCATGCCCACGAGCAGATTCCGCGGCCGCCGGCCGCCCAGCCGGGCCATCCATCCCTCCCTCCCTCCCCCTGTCGCTGCTGGCCGGTTTGCGTCCGTGGCTTGGCTGCTAGCCGCGCGCTAGCTAGCTAGCCCCGCCGCACGGCAAGTCGATCGCTCCGCGCGCGCGCGTCCGTCTCCGCCCGGTGGTTGCACGTCGCCTTCGCCGCCGCGGCCTCGATCGAGGCTACTCTCGCTTTCCGCTTCCGGCTCATCGCCGCACCACCAACGCCGCGTCTCCGCGCGACGCCCCATGTGCGCGAGTTTGCTAACTTCGCCGCCGTGAAAGCGGCAGCCGGCAGGCGTTCGCTGCGAGCTGCATGCGCCTTAACGTAGTAAACTAGCGGCCGGGAGTTAAACTTTTCGGTGGACGGCTCGCTTCGCTTTGTCTCACTCTCATGTGATGGTTAACAAGCCGACTTTAATACAACGCTTCCTAACATCCTACGTACTAATGTACTATGTTGTATTATTAGATCAAATGATTCCAATTTCATCTTAAAATATAATTTTTAAAACCTAATACTTTTCATTAACGATTTGTATTTAAAGGAATAGAAGAATATATAATTTAAAATTTTCAATTTTGAACTATATGAAAATATCAGAAGCGTAGCAACTATGTAGACTAGACCACTACCGCGTAGCAGTCGCGTTCGGTTGGACTGATGCGTGAGCTATATCTAATTTCTACCCGAATCGTCAGCTGAGTTCGGTGGGTTGCAGCCGGGAGCAGACGCAGTGCGTGCGTGCGAGGGAGGGAGTGATGAGGGCGGGAGGCGGAGGAGGCGGCGGCGGTACTACGCCGGGGCGGTCACGATGGGGCTCTGGAGCGACGACGCCGCGGTCGCTGAGCACGGGCTCGTCGCCGCGAGGGTCGGACAGGAGCTCCGACGACGGGGAGGAGCTGGTGGAGGTGACGCTCGACCTGCAGGAGGACGACACCATTGTGCTGCGGAGCGTCGAGCCGGCGGCGGGAGCGGCGGCCGTGGCGTCGTCGGGGGCGTCGCCGTCGTCTGTGGCGGCGCCGAGGCGGGCGGAGCCACAGGGCGGGGTGGCGTCGCGGTCGCGGTCGCCGGCGATGCGGCGGACCTCGTCGCACCGGTTGCTCCAGTTCTCGCAGGAGCTCAAGGCGGAGGCTATGGCCCGCGCGCGGCAGTTCTCGCAGGACCTCACCAAGCGCTTCACGCGCACCCACAGTCGCCCGAATCTAGCTGAGCCCTCCGCCGCCCCTCCGGGCATCGAGTCCGCCCTTGCGGCCCGCGCCGCGCGCCGACAGCGTGCGCAGCTAGACCGCACCAAGTCCGGCGCGCAGCGGGCGATCCGCGGCCTCCGCTTCATCAGCGGCCCCAACAAGGCCAGCAACGCGTGGATCGAGGTCCAGGCCAACTTCGACCGCCTCGCCCGCGACGGCAACCTCTCCCGCGCCGACTTCCCGCAATGCATAGGTCAATCTCTTTCTCAATCGTCCCCATCCCCTTCCCAAACACCCCAGCCTCCTTACTTTCCCTAACCTCACTTGAGATGCAGGGATGACAGAGTCGAAGGAGTTCGCCATGGAGCTGTTCGACACCCTGAGCCGCCGGCGGCAGATGCAGGTGGACAAGATCAACAAGGAGGAGCTGCGTGAGATCTGGCAGCAGATCACCGACAACAGCTTCGACTCGCGCCTCCAGATCTTCTTCGACATGTAACTCCCGCGCCGTACCAATCTCTGAACTGCTTATCGAATTCTTCCTTTAACCTGACTCCATTTTGGTATACGATTTATTATTCAGGGTGGATAAGAACGCAGACGGCCATATCACGGAGGCTGAGGTGAAAGAGGTAGCAGTCCGTAGCTGTCGCTATAATTTTAAATTTCCTGCTTTTTTTGGACATTTTCGTTGCATCATTTGTACACTTTCTGGATGATTGTGCTGTCGATTTCCCGTGTTCTGTAGTTGTGTACTTGCTTTTTTGTTGTGTGCAAGTTTGTGTTCCTGGATTCACGCATCAGAATTATGGAACGGGTAGCTTGGCCGAACTGGCGGAAAAGCATCCGCACTGGCTGTCTCTGCTCGACCAATTTTTTTTCCTACATATTGAAATAGCTTGTTCTAGAACATAGGAAAGTTCTCTTGTAAATTTAACTATGGATGGAGAAGGGATGAGTCCGAAGAATAATTATTATAATCTGTTCAAATGATGCGTGGAAAGGGGAAAGCTTTTGTATTGCAGCTTAATTTATTCTTTTCGCTGAGGTCATTTGTGTCAAGGGCCGAGCCAGGTTGCTCGTTTGTCTTTCCTTGCTCGATATGTGAACTGAGGATGGTTTGTGAACAATTAATTAATAGCGGGGTTTGCCTTTTTTCCAGATCATTATGTTAAGTGCTTCTGCTAATAAACTGTCGAGGCTCAAGGAGCAAGCAGAAGAATATGCGGCCTTGATCATGGAGGAGCTTGATCCTGAAGGGTTGGGCTACATTGAGGTAAACTAGCATGATTTTTCTGCCATACTGTGTCTGCTCACTGATAGAAAATTAGAAATTGGTATGCCATAATTGGTTTCATGATCCCCTTTGACAACCCATCAGTATCAACTGAGGTTTCCTTTTTTTCTTCTTCTCCCTTTTTCTAAAGATACTGATACTGATGTAATAGGGCCCGTACTAAAATGCTGATGGATGATAGATTGCAAATGAAACTGAGTGTATGGCAATTATTCGAGGACACAAACTAATGAATTAAATATTAGAAAGTCAAAAAGTTAATTTTAAAAAGTTCTATAAGGAATGCTGGTAAAGAAAGTTTTCATAGAAATCACACCGTTTAGTAGCTTGAGAAGCATGCCCACGATAATCCATAATCCTTGAGCCAAAAAAAGAGCGAGAACATTCAAACAGGAAAAACGTTACTATTTGTAAGAGAGAGAGACTGACTGTAAGAGCAGTTTTTTTGAACTGTACATATTCCAGTATGTCCACCAAAAACATGACCTGTAGGGATGCATTGACATGTTTATCAAACGCCCTGATACATCTACTTCTCAACCTGTAAAAGCTATTGGCATGAAAAGAAAGCCAACCAGAACCAATATAGGAACTATTCATACATTAAGAACCAATGGCTAGAATCTTGAGGAAGATTAGTGAGCCAAATCCTTCCGTTGATATTTTTTCTTTTTACTTTTTGACCCTTCCATAATCTATTTAACATTCCAAAAACAGTGGCAACTGACGATAACCATATGGCATAATGCTAAGTCTGGGATACAAGGTCCTAGTTGTGTTTCTCTAGACATGTTGCTCCTGATATACTCGTGGAGTTTGCGCTTCTTCTTCTGTAAGGCTGTTTTTCCTTTGTAATGGAAGGAACTGAGGCAGGAACCCTTGAGTACTTAAAAGATATAGCCATCTGACTTTGACAAAGTCCTGTATTTGTACTTGTAGCCATATATACAACCAGTTCATTATGGGGGATGCTTTGTTTAGCAACTAAGCAACATCAACGTAGTAAATGCAGCAAAAAATAGTATTTGTGGTAATTGCCAAATTTATACTGCCATCTGACAATTCACTACAACCAAAATGGTCCAGTCGATTGTTTATCACCTATTGTAAAATCCATCAAACATCAACTCTAGCTCTGGGAATCAGCATCCAACCAGTTTTGACTCTTAAAAGCAAAATCAAGCATCCTGAATTCCTGTTCAAGCTAATGGGCAGATATGGTCTCTATTGCAGCTTTTTAATTTTAAAAAATACTGTCTATTTTAAGGCTAGCCTTGTCATAATTCTCTTTGTTGAAATGCAATCTCTTGCTTTGCACCTCTAACTGTATGCTGCTTCTTTTGATAAAAATCATTTACTGAGACTGAGTAAACAAATAGTTGTGGAAAACAGAATCCTAGCAAGGAAAGTACTCCCTCCATCCAAAAATATAAGGCAATAATTTTTTTACATGGTCTACAACTTAGAACTTTGACCATTAATATCTTTCACTATATATCAGCAACAACTACAAAGTTAACATCATATGAAAGTACATTCACAAGACTACTGTTTTCATAAGATGTCAATTGTTACTTGTGTTTTTTAGTATAAAAATATATTTGTCTTTGACACCAAATACTACAGCATGCACTATGTTTTGATATTCAGTTGATCCAATGCATGACTTTCATTTTATTTTATTACTCATTTGTGCATCTTTGTTACACTGCTGTTGTTTTTTGGAGACCATCAGAGACTAGCACATGTACAGGAGCCAGGAGGATATTCAAATTGATGTCCCTCTTTTTAAGGATGAAATGATTACTAGCATGTTCTAGTGTTCTACAAGATTTTAGCATGTATAAAAGTATGATGCACTCATGTGGGAACCATGTGTGCCACCAGATGCAATTAAAACCTTGTGGGGGACCTGCAGTTTGGTGGGTCATCTGACTTTGGGGCCTTGAATTTATGTGTACGCTTAGCCTACCTTGTATTTTATTAGTGTGAGAAGTATAAATGTTTTCCCCGATGATTGTGTCCATAACTTGCGGTTTGGTGAGATTCCACTAGAGTTTGCTCATTATGTGATGATATGATGGTAGTTTATAAAAAAATTAATGTCTTTTGTGCTATCTTTTCATTTCAGTAATAAGTTGGTTTTGTTAACATTCTGAATTTTCATAAATTTTTTTAGTTCATGGATTTTTAACTAAGCCGCTCATCAAATTATATTTGAATAATCTCTGCTGTTCTTTTGGGCATATTCCTTTTTCAGTTTGATGTGCTTACTACTTACATATAGTCATATACTGTAGGCTACATTTTTGTGATGCCTTAAGAACATTACTTGTTGACATGGCAGCTCTGGCAATTGGAGACATTGCTATTGCAAAAGGATACCTATGTGAACTACAGCCAAGCGTTGAGCTACACGAGCCAGGCACTAAGCCAGAACCTTGCTGGTCTAAGGAAAAGGAGCCCAATCCAGACAATAAGCACCAAAATAAGCTACTATCTGGAGGACAATTGGAAACGCCTGTGGGTTATTGCACTGTGGATTGGGATAATGGCTGGACTGTTCATTTGGAAATTCATACAGTATCGCAACAGATATGTCTTTAATGTGATGGGGTACTGTGTAACTACTGCAAAGGGAGCTGCTGAGACTCTTAAGCTGAATATGGCTATAATCCTCCTGCCTGTATGCCGCAATACCATCACTTGGCTGCGGAATACAAGGGCTGCACGGGCATTGCCATTCGATGACAACATCAACTTCCACAAGGTAAGGAGCTATGCTATCCTTGTTGTTGGACTATGGATAAAAGCCCCCACCTCTCCCACCATAACACCTGGGTTTTATGGTTGGGTTGGCTAGGTGGGGTGAGCTAACATGGTATTAGAGCCAAGGTCCTGGGTTCGAACCCCCCTGGCCACACATTTCCGTTGTGCGATTTCCCCTGTGCCTCTTTCGTGTGCTGAGACCTGCTGCGGGCTACGCCGGGCTCGCACGCCGTAGGGGGAATGTTGGACTATGGATAAAAGCCCCCACCTCTCCCACTATAACACCTGGGTTTTATGGTTGGGTTGGCTAGGTGGGGTGAGCTAACACTTGTTCCTTTCTTATCCTTCATAGAATCATAATATGGGAAAATGCAAACACCTTTATGATTTATCAATGGATTTAGTTGGAAAAGATAGCGCAGCACATTTCCACTACCCGTATGGCCGTACTTTGTTTTTGTATAGCATGTAGTCATGTACTCTGATTAAGTAGATGGTCCCTTGGCCCTTGCATGTTTGTACTTGTAGGGTTTATTTGTCATTTAGGTCGAGCACTATGAGAGGGTTTTGTACTTGTAGGGTTTACACAATACAACTTTGTTGATAGATTGTTCATCCATGCTCAGTCTGAAAAACTTTTTTAATGTTCCTTCAGGACACAGATGATGTGTGCTGTGATCTAATGTGGACTCTTTCTTCATTTATATCATCATAACATCATGGTCAACACATGTTAAAACTTAAAAGTGGGGTTATCATTTATGAATAACCACACAACTCGCCTAGATATGCATTTTTAATATTCAATTTATTGCCATGGATTATCTGATTTATCAACCCTATTAAATAGTCATTTTCATTAATCCCCAATAACCTGTATTGAGCCTATACAGGCTAGTGATTGTTCATGTTTGCAGCTTGCCATTTGCATTAAATAACACGATTTTCTTGATTGAATCATAACCATGCAAGCTTATGCCTTAATGCTGGTAGCATGCCTGTGTGTGATATGCTTCTGAGTTCTGAATCACCAGTTTACATGCCCCGAAAAATAATATTCAGTTGCATGGATTATATCAGGTCTACACCTAACTACTTTAATGAGGCACAAGAGAAGCTAAAACCATTTGATTGGCACCATGCGCAAGGCGCATGGGCCATGATTGGACCATATCAATCAGCTGATAGTAATAGTTGGGCAATTCCATGTCAAGACAACTTATGTCATGTATCTCTCTAGTCTCTACCTTTGGGATATAGCAGTTTGAAGTAGCATGTGCATAAGCTGTGGTTTAATTTCATTTTCACTTGAATGCATAAGATGTAATTTTACTAAGAAAAAAACCATGGTTATAATGTGGTCCTGAAAAAGACCCTTGTTGTCCTTGCACAAAATACCTATGCTAGCAAGGCCAATAAGGACATTTATGTGACATGTTTCCACTGAACCAGACCAAGAATATGTCTAAGGGTGAATGTTTTGCTTGTGTTGTAATGGCAGACTATTGCAGCAGCAATTGTGGTTGGTGTTATCCTTCATGCAGGGAACCACCTTGTATGTGATTTTCCACGTCTCATAAATTCATCAGAAGCGAAGTATGCTCCACTGGGCCAGTACTTTGGTGAAACTAAGCCAACATATTTGACTCTGGTCAAAGGAGTGGAGGGCATAACTGGGGTAATCATGGTTGTTTGCATGCTTATCGCTTTTACTCTCGCAACCAGGTGGTTCCGCCGTAGCCTGGTGAAGCTTCCCAAGCCATTTGAAAAACTAACTGGTTTCAATGCCTTCTGGTACTCTCATCATCTGTTCATCATTGTGTATATATCGCTCGTAATTCATGGAGAGTGCCTATACCTTATCCACAAATGGTACAAACGGACGGTGAGATAATTATCTTTGTTTCTCCTTTTCTCTGCACCAGAACAGTTTTGTAAGCATCTAATAATTTTTTTCTTTCATACAGACATGGATGTATCTTTCAGTGCCTGTTGGTCTGTATGTAGGGGAGAGGACACTGAGATTCTTCAGGTCTGGCAGTTACTCTGTCCGTCTGTTGAAGGTAAACCCACACATGCATCTCAAAATTTTAGTATGTACTGATTTTGTGTATGGTCTTCTGACACACTATTTTCAGGTGGCCATATATCCTGGTAACGTTTTGACCCTGCAAATGTCTAAGCCTCCTACATTTCGTTATAAGAGCGGGCAATATATGTTTGTTCAATGTCCAGCTGTTTCACCCTTTGAATGGTATATTGCTTTATTTCCTAATAAGTTTCACCTTGAAGTCTCTACTTCGTAGGGGATATATTGTTTATGAACACTTTATTTATAGAATAGTAGGTAGGTAGACCTAGTATAGCTGATTGAATGCTTAATGCTGCTTTACCCTTTTCAGGCATCCCTTCTCAATAACTTCGGCACCTGGGGATGACTATCTCAGCATTCATGTTCGGCAACTTGGTGACTGGACACGAGAGCTCAAGCGGGTATTCTCAGCAGCATGTGAGCCACCGGTGGGTGGGAAAAGTGGCCTCCTTAGAGCAGATGAGACAACCAAGAAAGCGTATGTTTATGATCTAATATTTAGCAATAAATATATGTTTGTGCCACTGGAGGCTTCATAGCATTATTTTGGCCATTATCTAAAAAACTAACATTACTTTGGAATGCAGCTTACCAAAACTGTTGATTGATGGTCCATATGGTTCTCCTGCGCAAGACTACAGCAAATATGATGTTTTACTTCTTGTTGGATTAGGAATTGGTGCCACACCTTTTATCAGTATATTGAAAGATCTTATTAACAGCATCATCAAAATGGAGGAAGAGGAAGTAAGTGGTACAGGCGGTATTTATCATATGTTCAATTGCATCTTCAATCTTCATGATACCTAACTAAAACAATAGATATAATTGGTTGTAGTTCTCATTTCTTTGTGATCTATGTTGCCATCTATATATCATCTAGGAAAACTATGACTGACAGTGACAGGACAAACTGATTAATTTATTCACCTTTGCAGGAGGCTTCAGGTGATCTTTACCCACCAATTGGACGCAATAAAGCACATGTTGATCTTGACACTCTTATGAGGATTACCTCAAAACCAAAGCGGGTTTGAAAACAACAAATGCCTACTTTTATTGGGTGACACGGGAACAAGGCTCTTTTGATTGGTTTAAAGGAGTCATGAATGAGATCGCTGAACTAGATCAAAGGGTAAGTTATATCAGCTAATCCATTTTATTTGAAGTCATGCAAGAATTTTTCTTTTGCATTTTTTCTTACACACCTTTATTTTCTACCAGAATATTATTGAGATGCACAACTACCTCACAAGTGTTTATGAGGAAGGGGATGCTCGGTCAGCACTCATTACAATGCTGCAAGTTCTCAACCATGCCAAGAATGGTGTTGATATTGTCTCTGGAACTAAAGTAAGTTATGGCACATAAATTTGCCTCATGTTGTAGTCTTGAAATTTTTGGAGTTTGGACAAAAATATTCAACCCAGCTTTATAAACAAAACACATGGAGGTTTGTACTCATGTATTTGCAATGGTATTTTTTTGAACTCCAATATTTTATTACAATAAGGATATGAAAAAGAGACAAGCCTCATGTTTAATTTCATCCAATTGCTGATGTACTTGTTTTGCAGGTCCGGACACATTTTGCAAGGCCAAATTTTAAGAGGGTCCTTTCTAAGATAGCCTCCAAACATCCCTATGCTAAGATAGGTAGGTTATCATATCGTCGATATAATTTAAGTTGCTCTTTTTATCCCTAGCTGTGAAATACTCATCAGGACGTGAACTTTCTTGGTCAACAAAACTGGGATTACCATGTGCATATAAGTATATAGCTGAAACATTAGTAAACCTCCTGACATGTAACAGTCTTCTTATTCTTCATCAAAACCTTTCAATCCTAAGCAAGTTGGAATAGACTAGAGTTAAAACATAATCTTTTGGTTTTTATCTCTATTTAAGTGGCTTGGTTTTCATTGACTCGCCAAGCCTAACACAAACTTCTAGGGCGAATGGATCCTCCCTCTTTTATTAGGGCTTATAACCTGCTATGTTGAGACAACATAGGCAGAGTAACATTGCATGTACCAAAAACAGGAGGGGAGGGGGTATACCAAATCAAGGGGTAGACATGATTTATTGAAGTTCTTTGAAACTTAGCTTCCTCATTTTGGTGTTAGCAGAATGAGGGGCTTTCAAGCACTAATTTTGTACCAGTTCTATCATCTGATCATTGTAAAGAAGGTAATTGTGATTGCTGTATGCAGGAGTGTTCTACTGTGGAGCTCCAGTTCTGGCGCAGGAACTAAGTGATCTTTGCCATGATTTCAACGGCAGATGCACATCAAAATTTGATTTCCACAAGGAGCATTTCTAAAACAAGGTAAATACCAAATAGGGAAATAACAAAAGATTGAGCTATTTGTATCACTCTTTTGCTTTTACACGATGCCCTGTTCACAATGGACTTAAGATAGCAAGAAAGCAAATCATATCGGTGCTACTGCCATCACACGCACCTACCTGGCTACCACGGGTTACCACCGTATACATCTTGCTTAAGATACTCAGAAGATACAATAAGAGTGCCAAGAGTTTTGGCGATCAGTCGGTGCAATCTATAGACATTTAACCATGGATTCAGAAACACAGGCTCCAACTGCTGCATCGGCGAGGGGATTCCCCTCCACATAAGATGATGATATCCTGGATCTGGTCCCGACTTTGAGCTGGGACATAGGAAGGCTGCCATGAGCACAAGGCTATCTAACTGTATATTTGCGTGCAGCTGAGTGGTCAGGCTACCGAAGTTTGCTCAAAATTTGTAATTACATACAGAGACGGAAACCAGACTGATATAATGCGATTTTTTGTAAGTAGTGTAGGTTGCTAGCGATTCGGTCCAGATTGGTGGCTCAATTTGCATTCAAGCTTGTTTTTTTTTTTTTTGCTGTGCCGGGGGACTGAGTGTAAAACGTGCATTGTTTTAGGGATGATATTACACACACGAGTGATGTAAGTTGTTGTAGTGAAGCCCATGCTCTCAAGTTAACCTTCTGTCTGTACATGTTGACTTATGGAGTGTTGTGTTAAAAAAATAGCACGTGGTAAATGATGCCATTTGATATTCTATTTTTTTTGTGTTATTTGCAGAATCGAATTGGTTGATATTATGCTACGCATGTCTTGTCGTGATCGACCGTATGACTCAGGCCCTTCCCCTTTGGAAGGCTGTGGGCGAGGAGGGATTCGAACCCCCGACACCGTGGTTCGTAGCCACGTGCTCTAATCCTCTGAGCTACAGGCCCACCCCGTCTCCACTGGATCTCTTCCCGGGGGTACCCCCCAAAAGGAACCTTCCTCTCCTCAGCCATTTCATTTCGGGTTGACGCACGAGAATTTTACAGTATTTAAGCTGCCTCTACTTATACTATTGTGGCCTTAGCATTCTATTACACACCGGTTTTATCTAGGTTTTTCGATGGACATATCCAATCTCAGTCAGTGTTGACAAGTTTTTCATAATTGATCCTACCCGTAAGATTGTCTCCAATAACATAATCATTACGAAACTTAAAAATAAGTGTTCCATGTAGCTTTTGTTTAAAAAATTTGGGTCCAATAGAGTATGCAAACATATATCCATTTTGGATGAGAGGTCGTGCGGAACCTAAACTTCTTCTTGCTTCTTTTTACGTACAATGAATCTCGACGTACAGTCACGTTCTGCCTTCTCTGTTGAAGACATATGTTTTTGTGTGCGAGACTCATTTCCTTCACTGTGACCTATACCGTATCATGTTTTGGGTCTTATTATTGGAGACCGTCTAAGCTATCACATATATAGTTGTTCTGAACTTGAAAACAAATATTTTTCAAATTTTCGTTAATTTTTGACCGAATTTCTTCTTTATATTCACGAACCTCGAACCGTTTTCGCGAATTACGGTGCATCACGGTACCGTCGATGTGAACCATCAGCCAAAAAGAATTCCAGATTATGTCGCGTGATGGAAACCTTTGTCATAATCAATGGAAGAAATTCGAGCATATCTAGAAGCCTTGCGCGAGACGGCCACTCGTTCAGACATGAACATGTTTTTCCTTTCACGCTGCTTGGAAATTGCGAGCCTCGGACCAATCAAGCAGTACTCAAGTTTCACATGTGACAATTCTGGTCGGAGTCAACTCAAGCTTCCAGCAAAGCACATCATATGTCAAGCGTGTAAAACCCGGTACATCATACGGTAGTTGACTTTGTTTACAAGACGTATAAAAGTATTTCCAACTCTCCACGTAGGATTGTGTCTTAATCATTTATTAGCTTGTCATGTAGAAAATAAAATAATGTGATAATGGAGTTAAAGAAGAGAGATAATAAATTTAAAAAAATCATGTCTTAAGTAAGACATCATATCTTCACCATGTATGAAAGTGATTAATGAAAGAGAGAAAAAAAAACAGTATAAAAAATTTATTATAAATAGATACTAAAAAATTAAGGTTAGAAACATAATTTTTAGATATAATGTATTGTTAATATAATAAAATAAGACATCACCTAAGAACACGGTGGGTCGGGATTGCCATAAATACAATAAGGACCAAGACTTGGAGCAGTTTGGAGCTAAGTGATAAACGGCAGTGTCCGTACGTAACATTGCCGGTTCCCATGGCGGCGATCGGTGAGCCGGCGAGGAGCGCGGAGGCGGAGGACAAGAACGACCCGGCGCGGCCGCTGGCGCTGCCGTCGCCATTGGTGCACCCAGCGAACAGCGACGTGGAGGAGGCGGCGCGGACGGCGACGGGGTGGCGGTCCATGGAGTACCTCCGGAAGCGGCGGCGCGTGCTCTGCTGCTGCGGCTGCTGCGTGACGACGCTGGTCGTCATCGGCATCGTCATACTCGTGCTCGCGGTCACCGTATTCAGGGTGAAGGACCCCCGGATCACCATGAACGGCGTCTGGCTGACGGCCCTCAGCACCGGCCCCGGCGGCGGCAGCGGCGGAGGGGTCACGGGCAACGTCGCCACCAACGCCACGCTCACCGCCGACGTCTCCGTCAAGAACCCCAACATCGCGGCGCTCCGGTTCTCCCGGAGCGCGACGGACGTGTACTACAAGGGCCAGACGATCAGCGTGGCGTACGTGCCCGCCGGCAAGGTCGGCGCCGACCGGACGGTGCGCATGAACGTCACCCTCGACCTGCTCGCCGACCGCCTCGTGCAGGTGCTCAACGGCACCGGCCTGATACTCGGGCAGGAGTACGACCTGAGCACCTACACGGAGATGAACGCGACGGTGAAGGTGCTGGGCATCTACAAGAAGGACATCGAGATGACGATGAACTGCTCCGTCGTCTTGGAGGTAGGGGGCGTCGCCGGCGCGCTGATGCCCGGCGCCGGGGGCGGGGCCGCGTCCGGTGTGCAGAGTAAGGGCGTGAATTGCGTTGCAATCGTGAGCTGATGGGTTTTGAGCCTGCTTCAGTTTAGTCATTTTTTGTCGCGTGAATCAGTATGTAGTATGTACTAGGTAGGTTCTACATATATACTCGATTTCTTATAAGAAATAAGAAATTAACTCAAATCGATACATGAACTTGGTAGATGCAGATGCAGTACAATTGTTACTGACAATACGCAAGGATTAGCTGAATGAATGTAAAGGAACTTTAGGAAGGTCAGAAAAATGATAAATCGAATGGACGGCATGGAAATGAGATACCATATGGTCTACTCATTTTTGATGAAAACAAGTCATTTTAATCCATTATTTGTAGTTCGTGTGTTATAGCAGTAATTGTTGTGTTCACTCACTGCTAATGTATGAACTAAGGGCCTGTTTGGATGGACTAAAATTAATTGTTAGCTAGAATTAATTATTACTAGTTGGCTAATAATTAGTTCACAAATGTTTAGACTAATACCTGAAAAAAAGAGTAAAGAACCCCGACGAAAAAAAGAGTAAAGAACCCCTATTAGCTCCCATTAGATCATTTTTGTGGACTAATGACTAACTATTAGTTGGCTCATGAACTAACAATTAGTTTAGTAATTAGTTGGGTTGTTTGGATGAACTAAAGCTATAATTTAGCTACTAACAAATAGTTTATGGGATCCGAAGAGGACCTAAATCATCTTAAACATTCCCCTCTCATAAAGTTATCAAACGCAATAACCTGGAAGTAGATATAAAACACACACAGGAAAGGAAACAATTAAAGATGATATACAGCAGAAAGCACTCTGATTAGCATATGCATACCAGGTTTCCTCTGTTGATACCAGCTAGAAACCAACCAGCTTCTTGCAAACACAGGTATGTGTGCTGGAATGCATGACCAAACTTGCAATTGTAATGCCACACGGGTATAAAACAATCTGAAGATTAAAAAGTTTCCCTGAGCCCCTGACCCAGCATATCATGACGACGATGAAGCTGGATCATTTAGAGAAACTAATAATTTATATTATATAAAATTATCACAAAAGTTTCAACCAATGAATCACATACATTGTATTAGGTAGGTGAAGGCAATAAAAGGCATCGAGACAAAAAAATATAATTCAGAACTTGAACTACCAATTGTACCCAATGATTATAGTGGGAAAAGTCTGTTACACAAATTTTATTTATCGACTTCATTAAGATCCATCCCCCAAAGAAAATTACTTAGGTACAAAAGTACAATAATTAGGAAATAACAGTTAAACTACATGCATCTTGCATCAAACATGAAATAACCAATTAGAACAGTATAATCATTACAAAAAGAGAAAAAAAACATAAGCCGCAGATTCAGTGATTTAGAATTTAGAAGGGTAGCTGGCAGGTACACATACAATTACTTTGATGTAGCACACAAAGCAATGAAATCAGTAAAGTATATTCATAACTAGATCGAGTAAGATGAAAGGACCTTTTCAGTTTTTGCTGCTCAAAGTACAGACATAACTAGCCAGATGAAACCAAGACATGTGCAGAGCTCAATAATATCTTCTGCATGCACTCTTGATGTTTAATTCGACATGAACACATCATTCCCTCAAGATTCCAGTAAATTAAGTAGGGGTCATAATAGAATCCTTCCAAGGGTTCCAACTCACAACCATATTCAGATGGCATCAAGATCTGCAATCTGTCTAACCTCACCATACAAATAGAATAACAAGAAAATGACAAACTGAAATGTAGTGTATCCAAACAGATTGTCACCATGCTGCATGGTGCCAGATGGGAAATTTAAACTAAAAACAAAATGAGTCTGACAACAACTATTCATAACAGTATTAAGGGTCATAATTCCATAGAAGCTGTCTAGATCTGCAACTAGCAAAATAATGTGGGTGGCCACAATTTTCCAGTCTGTTAGTAACATGAAAAATGCCATCTTACTGACTGCCATTGAAGTAACCTAAATCAGATATAGCACACAATCTCACATTTAGCTTCATGTACAATTTAGTCACAGTTGCAACATGCTTTAGTTCATTGGAAATAGTGGTGTGTATACCTAAGGAACCAGAGAAACCAAGAACATTAAACAAGAGAAACATAGAGTTTAAACCAAAAAAGACGAAGGTGTTATGACCAGAAATCTGATAACCAGAGCAAGAAGTAAGTATGGCCAATTTAACCAACCAGGACAACTTTTCAACGCTTAAGCTTAACTGAAAAAATGGCATGAAGTGATGTACGGAAGCAACTTACATCAAAATCATCACAGAAGTGGTTACTTTCTACAGAAATCAATGCTCAAAATTATCAACCATCCAGTAGTCAGCTGATCAAAGACCCAGAAATATCTCGAGCCCCAGCAAGTCGACAACAAAGAGTGTTATTTAGGACAGAAATCTGATAACCAGAGCAGGAAGTAAGTATGACCAATTTAACCAACCAGGACAACTTTTCAGCACTCAAGCTAACCGAAAAAATGGCATGAAGTGATCTATGGAAGCAACCTACATCAAAATCATCACAGATGTTGTTACTTTCTACAGACATTCCATGTTAAAATTTATCAACCGTCCAGTAGACAGCTGATTTAAGACCCAGAAATATCTCGAGCCCTGACAAGTCGAAGACAAAGAGTATTCTTTAGGACACTTCCCCTTCCATTACAACACGGAACATCCTTAAGATGGTAAATTGTATATTCTGTGATTAATAACATTTTTTCTTTCATGCCCTTGATGCCAGAGTACCAGAGTAAGGTAACCAACAAACAGGTGTGCAATAATCATATATATGTAAATGGAATGCAGTAATTAAGATATTGATCTTGCACATACAACTGTATGGTCACCGCCTACCAGTAACCTTA
This sequence comes from Zizania palustris, assembly GCA_019279435.1. Classification (NCBI taxonomy): domain Eukaryota; kingdom Viridiplantae; phylum Streptophyta; class Magnoliopsida; order Poales; family Poaceae; genus Zizania; species Zizania palustris. The sequence continues at coordinate 52,244,957 of JAAALK010000082.1, read as the reverse complement.
CTTGATAAAAGCTAGTACTAACGGTAGACCAATGTATATACACTGCCTATCTGCTTCAGTGCAACGATCTACTGCTACCAAGCAAAACTTCCTCAAAGTCAAGGCTGTCCTAGTCCACAATCAAAATATCCTAATACTCCAATGGATCAGCCAAACCTCTACTGAGCATTGAAACAATGGATACACCATCCCGTCCTTGATAAATAGCAGCAAATGGTGATAAAACGGATATAGATGATAAAGCGGATGCTGGATGCACGAAATTCCGTCACCTGTGGCGCCGGCGGTCGGCAGCGTATTGTGACAGGGGGACGAGCTCTGACAACGGGGTGGCGAGCGGAGTGGCAACGGGAGTGGGTATGGGGGAGGAGCGGCAGACAGGGCACGACGCGCTGCGCCGCAGCCACGCGTCGAGGCACATGAGGTGGAACCTGTGCTTGCACTCGGGCATCATGCGCAGCATCTCACCGTCCTTGTACTCGCAGAGGCAGATCGAGCACGCGGTCTCGGCGTCCGCCCCCGCCGCGGCCCTAGAGAAGGGCACCTTTGGGTACGATGTGATCACGGCGGGGTCGAGTCCGACTGGCGACGACGCCACGGCGCCCCCGGCACCGCGGGACGAGGAGTCCGGGGAGTCGGAGTCATCCGCCACGAAGATGACCCGCGGGACGGTGATGGAGATGTGGCCGGAGCTGGACGCCGAGGACACGGCGTGGCGCGCGGAGTGGACCCCCTCGCGGACGCCGGGGCCGAAGCAGAAGTAGGAGGCGAGGAGCAGCGACGCGAGGAGTACGAGGAAACCGAGCGCGATGGCGACGGCATACCCCATGCCGAGCGAAGAGAGCGAGTCGAGCAAGGACCCCATGACGCTATCCTCCTCCTCCTCCACCTCCTCGTCGTCAGCGGCGATACCGTGGGGCGGAATGGCATGGCGTGCGGGGAAGCGACTTGGGGAGAGGGTGGGCGTAGAGGGGCAAAACGGGAAGAGCTGTTTGATTGGGGGCGGCTCGCTTAGGTTTCCGGAGTTGTGGATCCGGTAGATGGCGGCATTAATTGCCGGGGAAGAGAAAGTGGAGGGCGAGAGGGAAGTCGGAGTTATGGCGAGGAGCTGGAGTGCAGGACGCGCCACGCCGCCCTTCCTCAGTTCCTCTTGCCGCTGCCGTTGCCGAGCCTAGCGGGCGGGGAGGGGAACATGAACCGACGAACCCACGGCCCACCGGAGGTTCGCCGCCTCCGTCTCCATGGAAGCCGAGCGCTGGGCCATCAGCCCGGCTATTCATACGCGAGGGTTTCCACGTAGCTAGTGGGCTCGTGGACCCGAATATGACGTGGCTGTGGGCCGGGTTTGGCCGCTCGGCTAGTGCGTAGTGGACCTCAGGAATTAAAAAAAAATCGCCGTTGCCGGGGATCGAACCCGGGTCACCCGCGTGACAGGCGGGAATACTCACCACTATACTACAACGACTTGATGCTTTGTCTTAAGATAATCGTAATTATTTAGTTAACGTATAAAAAATACACACCTTAACACTTAAGGTAGTGTTTTCTAAGTTGGATAGAATCATTTTATATATTTTTAGGGTGGAGATATATTGTTTGGTTAGTGGCTAAGATGAATTAGACCATTCGCCTTAAAGAATAGTGGATGAATTGATCTTACAAATTTGGCCGAATAGATTCATTCAACCGGCAACAAAGGCTATGCTTGTGCACGTACAACCAACAAAAAAACCAAAAAAAAAGATGATTTCATTCTAAAAAAATCATTTGCATCCAACTAAAAATTAGACTATCATATCCTATCATGCACAGTTATCCTTATTAAACCAAACGCTACTATAACTTTGTGTTTGATTCCACATTGCTAAATTTTAAGGATTAAAATTTAATCTCTTTTAGTCCCTAGACTATTAAATACGGTGACTAAAAAGGACTAAATTTTAATCCCTAAATTTTAGCCCTTCAGTCACTATGAGGAGGCTAAAAAGGACTAAAGGAGATTATTGACATGGTCTTTCTCTCATTAATGTCTCTCGGGATGAAAAAAAAATAGCAACAATCATTGATTAGGTTATTTTGGTACTTATTCAACTATTTTTATTAAGTTTTAGTTACTAGAACCAAATAAGAAAATACTAAAGTTCAATCATGTGAATATGTGAATAGAGCGGGACTAAAATTTAGTTTAGTTCAACCATAACAAATCACCCTTGGACCGTTGAAACTGTAAAAGCCGAGCAAAATGACCGGTTTTTAGCTGGACCAATGAACCGGCAAGGCTTTTTAGAGAACCGCCCGTGTTTTATGCGAGTCTCGCACCCAACGGCCAACGCCCACGGCACGGACGGTCGGATGCCACGCGTCGTAACCCTGCTCATTGCTAACCCCACCACGTGGACTCACCGGGACAGCATGGACGACCAGATATGGATCACCTAATGTCGCTTACAGGTGGGACCCGCAAGGATTAGTGTTAACCCTCGTCGCGCGGAGTTACTACTAAGCTTAACCGCGTGATTTAATTAATTAATTGGCGGGGTTAACGCGGAGGTTTATTCGCGTCGTCGATCGGGCTCGAACCAACGGCTGGGATCGCGTCAGGCCGCGCATAAAAGCGAAAAAGCACCAAGAGCTCGTGATTTTTTTTAAAAAAAAAAAAGTTTGAGCGAGGAGAGAACCAGACAGCCATGGCGGAGCACACGGAGGAGTCGGTGATGGACCGTATCTCGGAGAATCTCCACGGCGGCGGGGGCTCCTCGTCGTCGTCGGACTCGGACTGGGAGAGGACGTCCGCCGCGAAGGCCAAGATCTACCGCTTCTTCGGCCGCGACAAGCCCGCCCACTCCGTCCTCGGCGGCGGCAAGCGTAAGCCTAAAGCTTTGAGGTTTATTTCACGGGTCTGCGTCGTCGCAGTGCCGTGTGTAGATCCGAGCGCATCGGGGTTTTGCTCCGCTTGTCCGAGTGGACTCATTAGCTAGCGGTGCTTTGCGGAGGAATCACGTGTTGCTCTGAAACACTAGCTCTTCCGATCCGCGATCCTTGGAGTTAAATTTATGTATCGTATTTTCGCCACAGTGTGAGTTGTGATCAGATTTTTCTAGTTCGTGTAGATTTCGTATCTAGGTCGGGATTCGAGTGAGCAACTGACACTGTAAATTTGTAGCAGCAGTAGAATAGTAGCTAAGCTGTGATGTGTGCTTAAACCTGACATTCTTGGGAGATTTGAGGATTTACTACTAAAAAATTGTGTTATTTGATCATTTGCCACTTGTGTGATGACGAGTAAACCATCTGATTGTATGATTGTGGACTAAGGTGGCAAATGATTGAAGCTCCTTTTTAGGAAATCATCAAATATTCCATCTCTGTTCGATTGGACTTATTTGCTCGGATGTGCTTATGTTTTATTCTTGCAGCTGTCGATCCCTTTGTATGGAGGAACAAGAGAATCTCCGGTGGGGTGCTCGCTTGCGCCACGGCCGTCTGGCTGCTCTTTGGAGTCATGGACTACCATCTCCTCACCCTGTTGTGCCACTGTATCATCCTCACACTGGCCACCTTCTTCCTCTGGTCCAACGCCTCCACTTTCGTCAACAAGTGAGCTTCCAGCAACTTTAACTGCTATTCGTATCCAGATCAAACTTAAGCCAACAGTGCCAAGTTAACCTATTTAGTCCTATCAATCAGCATATGATGAAGAATTATGATCATACTCATTTGGACTTTGTTTCATCACACCAACTTTGTGAACCTGTATGATGGTCACGAGGTCTGGAGTTCTACATGTTCTATTTTTGAACGATAGATAGCTGGTGTATATGTTGAGTTTGTGGTTGTAATTTACGGTTTGCGATAATTTGTAGGTCCCCTCCAAACATTCCTGTGGTGAGTATCCCAGAGGACCTGGCTGTTAATGTTGCTCAAGCACTGAGATTTGAGATCAATAGGGGCTTTGCTTCCCTGAGGGATATTGGTCAAGGCCATGAGCTGAAGAAATTTCTGATTGTACGTTGATTGGAAACATGATTTACTTTATTTGAGCCTTCATTGTTTAATGGTATTTCTTGGCTGTATGCTGAATATGCTTATGCTGGTCCTCGTTATTACCAGGTTATTTCAGGTCTCTGGGTTCTCTCTGTTCTTGGAAGCTGTTGCAATTTCCTGACCTTGTTCTACATAGGTAATTTTTTTGCTGATACAAGTTACCCATATTTCAGCATAGAAACCAATTGCTTTTTTCAATGCAGTCTTTATGGTATTGTACACTGGGCCTGTTCTATATGACAAGTATGAGGACAAGGTTGATGCTTTTAGAGAGAATGCCATGATCAAACTGAAGAAATACTACGCCATTTTCGACGAGAAATGCCTATCTAAGATTCCTAAGGGTCCATCCATAAACAAGAAGCGCTAGAGATGTAGAATGAACTGTAGGAGGTAGCTCTTGGGTTTTATAGGATGGTTGTCATTCCATGCCTCTGTTTTAGTTTAAAATCCTGGCACATCCACGTGAAATGGGCTAAGATTGATGACCGCCCAAACAGACCCTCAGTGAGTTGTTAAATTTTATCTATCTATAGAGAGTTAGAGTTGTTCTTACAATACCAAAGAATCGCAACAATTTCTTTGACTATGTATGCTGAGTTCTACCATGGCTCACCTCCTACCAGGTATTTGGGAAAAAAATCTGCATCTATTTCATTTGCGCAAGAAGTTCATGACAACTACGGGAAACTATGCAATCTGTGTTTCTTGGACACTAGAAACACCATATATCTGACAAAACTGTTCTCTGCTAGATAAAAAACAGTAGATCTGAGGCATTTATGTTTTGATGGCTGGCCTGGCTTGATATTTTCAGGAGCCAGACCATCATGTTGATCGAGCACGTAATGCATGTTGTTGGCGTAAAAGATTACGCTAACAGGTTTCTGTAGAAAAGAAACTAACAAACGAAGTGTTTGTGAAACAAACTGTTCTAAGCCTCCGAAAGGATAATAACTTAGAATAGTTCGAAAGTGTGTATTGAATAACTTGTATTCGGTCCTCATTACAGGATAAAATGGGGGGTATTTATAGGCCCAAACATTAAGGAAAAGACCTATTTACCCCTCTATTACAACCGACATAGTGGAAACTATTCGGTTTCTTTAATAGGGCTAAAATGGTAAAAGACTAATCTAATGAGAAAGAAGATAAGTCTTCCATCTTAGCTGGCAGAAAAGATCTTAGAAAGCTTTAGTTCGAAGATGTACTTCGAACTAAGGCCTATCTTCGTGCTTCGAACCGGGTTCCGGGTATCTTCGGAGATGATCTTCTGAGAACCTTCGAACCTGCTGACTGCCTTTATGTTGCTTCGGCAATAACCCTGAAGATAAGATATTTTCCCCCAACACATGTGTTGGTCTTAATTCTTAAATCATTTATGTGCTAGTCATCCACTCGTGCTGGTGTAACTCCGGTCCATTTCACATCAAGTACCCCTGCAATTTGGTACTACTAAACCCATTCTTGTCGGGAGGACCGGTAAAATCATCCTGCAACATCGTTCAGATCCTCATCTGAATGCACGAGATAGTCGGTTTTTTTTTACTATCGTGAATATTTTGTTAGTAAATGAATTGAGATGGAGACGTTTCACGTAAGAATTAATATCTTTCTATGATATTAAACAAGTTTATCCTAAAATTAGTGGAACATAGCTAAATATTTGGGATATGAAGATAACCCTGAACCCAAGAATTTAAAACGAGATGGAGTTATCCTATCATAAAAAATAAGAATAGTCATATAAAACTAAAATCAAATCATCTTGGTATTAAATAAATATGCTAGTTTATTATAATACATGATGCAGATTATAATAATTCAATAAACTGGTTTAACCCAACTTGTTTCTACAAAGGTTTGTTTGTTTAATCTAGCTCATTTCCTGTAAACTAAAAATAAATAGGTTAGCTTATTATAATATATGGTAAATATTGTAATAATTCAATAAACGGATCCGGATCATATTATTTATACAAACTAAATATAATTCCAAGATCAACCTAAAACTAAATATAATTCCAAGTTTGTTGGCGCAAAAGATTACGCTAATAGGTTTAGGAAATGAAGTGTACAACAAACGAAGTGTTTGTTTAAGTAAACTATTTCAAGCCTCCGAGATGGATAATAGCCTGAAATAGTTCGAAGTGTGTATTGAATATATGAGTATTCGATACCCTTTACAAAGTGAAGAGGGGTATTTATAGACCGAATACATGTGAAAAGATTTCTTTACTCTCTAATTACAACCGACTAAAAAGATATTGTTTAATATTTTTCATAGGGTAAAAGAGTAAAAGACTAGTCTAATTAGTGAGAAGATAACTGTCCTTGCTGGCAACCCCCTTCGGGAGAAGAGGCTTCGGAAGGCTTCGTTGTGCCGAAGCCTTGACGGAGGTTCTCGCTGTAAGGCTCCGAACGGACGGAACTTCGTTGCTTTTAAAGTCTTAGGAGATCAAAGTTCCTGATTTCGATTCTTTTGTTTGTGTCGACGTAAAAATATCTTTGGTTTTTGGAGAATGAAATATTCCCCCAACAAAGCTCAACCCAAGTAATTGTCCTATGTGAAATAACACCCACTATATGCACATTGGATGAACAACCAACTGACGTGAGACGAAACGAGTTAATGATAAGCCCAACCCAGCAAAACCAGGGGGACCTTGAGCGGTTCAGCCGAATGCCAGGCACGCCACGCCACGCCACGCTTATCCGCTCCGCGGCGCGCGGTTCCCCGTCCGTTCCCGTGTGCAGTGTGCACCAGCACAACCACCGGAGGAGCCCATACGGCCGTACGCGCACGGCGCGCCGGCGCGCGACCGCATCACGCTTCACGCATCCGCATATGTCGCATCAGGCCACGCGCGCCATGGATCAAGCAGAGCTCGCGCGCCGCCGCCGCGGCCGCGCCAGGTCGTCCGGCTTTACACATGTCTGAGCAAGCTCCGTCGGCTGGCGGCTGGCGGCTTGCCGCCGGTAGCCGCCGCAGATCCGACCAGCAGATATCTCGTCTCGTCGTAATGGTACGTTGGTACGAGTAATACCCGGTAAAAAAAAACACGACACGACTACCTGGGAATGGACATGGACGTGCCGATCGGGAGAGGATCGAGCTCACTAGAAGACAGCAATTTATACGGCTCGCCTTGTCATCGTAAACAAAAGAGAGGAACCCAGCTGTGCTCATCCGTCCAGTTCGTTTCGGACTTGTTTAGTTTAAAGATTGGACACGTTTTTCAAGCTTTAATTTAAACCGATAATTTTTTAAAAGCCAATCAATTTAATTATCAAAATTTAGCAAATTAATTTCCATACCCATCGTGTTCGTCCATGTCACATCGTATTAGCCGCGAAGCGACGGACGGGTTCAGCTCCCGCTCCCCGGTACCGACAAGCGAGAAAACTTCCGTACAAAACCATCCGGTCCGGGACGCGACGTGGCGGCGGGCATGCAGCACCCACCTCCACGCCTCTCCACGTACTGGGCCGCGCGCCCACGTACCCCGGCCCTCGCCTCGCGCCAAAACCACCCCACGCTAAACCCGATAGCTGAGCGCGGCAACCAACTAGCGTGGCTACGCAATACCGCCCTCGCCGTCCTCCTATCCCCCGTGGAAACCCAGCGGCGCGCCCCGCGACGCCGCGCTTGCTATAAAGCAACGCGCCACCCACCACGGTTGTCACCTCAAAGTACAGTTTCCTCTCTGTTCTTGGGTGGTGGGAGTATAGTAGACGAAGGAGTGTGACTGTGAGGGAGAGGCGGAGATCGAGGGGTCATGGTGATGGTGAGCCACGAGCACCCGGCGGCGCTGGCCGTCTCTTGGGCTGAGCCGGCGGCGGTGGAGTTCCCGCCGCAGCTGCTCGCCGCGCTGGGGGAGTACCTGTCTGGCGGGCGCGGCGGCGAGGGGGAGGCCGACGCTGAGGCGGAGGCGGATGACGAGTTCATGATGTACGAGTTCAAGGTGCGGCGGTGCGCGCGCGCGCGGAGCCACGACTGGACGGCGTGCCCGTACGCGCACCCGGGGGAGGCCGCGAGGCGGCGCGACCCGAGGCGCGTCGCGTACACGGGCGAGCCGTGCCCGGACTTCCGCCGTCGGCCGGGCGTCGCGTGCCCGAGGGGCAACATGTGCCCGTTCGCGCACGGCACGTTCGAGCTGTGGCTCCACCCGTCGCGCTACCGCACGCGCCCGTGCCGCGCGGGCGCCGCCTGCCGCCGCCGCGTCTGCTTCTTCGCGCACTCGGCCGGCGAGCTCCGCCCCGGTCCCAAGGAAGACTCACCGCTGTCCCTCTCGCCAAAGTCCACCCTGGCCTCTCTCTGGGAGTCGCCCCCGGTGTCGCCGGCGGAGGGAAGGCGATGGGTGGACGGCATCGATGAAGTCGACGCCGACGCGGAGATGGAAGAGCTGATGCTCGCAATGCGGGAGCTCGGCCTCAGGAAGGCGAGGCCGTCCTCATCCGTAACGCCGGTGCTCCCGCCGGTGACCGACGAGGACGGGCCAGATTTCGGCTGGGTGTCCGAGCTTGTGATGTAGAAATATCTTCCAAGCTCAAGACGTCATCTCTCGGCAGCGCATCTCACTCAGAACAGCTTCATTAATCAACTCCACTTCAATTCTACCATTCCGCAAAAACTGCATCATTCATCTGTACATAAACAAACATGGTGCAAGTCGTTCTGAATTCTGAACACATCAAATCTGTAACTGTAATTTTTCGGGAATCATGGGAGCTACTAGCTCGCATCCATGGTCTCCGATTATTTACCAATTACCAGTGTAGATATGGAGTGTAATATGCCAATACTCTCCTCCTGTTTCTTGATTGATATAACATGTTAAAATCCGGTGAATTCTTCTTTGCTCTACTGCGTGTTTTGATCGCACTCGATTTTTTGTGTTGGCAATCGACGAAAAAGATCTATCGATGTCACCATCGGCGAGGCAGCCAAGGTAAGAGAAACATCTCCCCTATCCAGTTTCGTCTTGAGTAGAAGCGAAGAAATTTGGGATGAACGAACCCTGGTCCCCGGCACATCATCGTACAGTGGCATCATAGGCAGGCTTCGCAAATCGTCTCGAAAAATTCAGAGAGCAAGATTCAGTTGTCAGTTTTGTGACTTTGGTCTAAAATTCGTCTGGTTTGTGCCTCGTCATCCGAGATGACTTGTTCGGCTAAGATCGAGAGCAGGACCACGGACGCCTAACCTAAATCGAGATGTCAGATGCGATCATGCGAGAGCTAGCTATCCGGTCAGATCAGCCAGGGCGCGCGGGAGGGACAGCCCGCCGAGCCCTGAAAACGAAACGCCGCGGGATTCGGGGAAAAACAGCGGGTGCGGCCGTGCAGGTGCAGGGCGCGCTTTGACTCCGGTTGCATGCCCTGCCGCCTGCGGCGTGCACCAGGCAACTTGGCGGGCGCGGGCGAGGAGGCGGAAGTCCAAGCCGGGAGCGAGCGAGCGAGCGCGCTTGCTTTTTCGTCGCATCTGTCGCTGTCTCGCTCGCCCACGCGACGCGACGCGAGACGCGACCACGGTTTCGGCACACCAGCTCGGCTCCCCCACGGCGCGCGGCGCGAGCGACGTGACGGACGGAGGGGAGGACGCGCACGCGCCGTCGCTCTGCTCTGCGTGCGGCAAAGCCGAGACCGGTGGCGTTCAGGTGGCGAGCTCCCATTGTTCGGACAGCCCAGGCCACCAAGTTGGGGCGGCAACTTGCCGCCACCTTTCCCGTTTTCACCCTCGCTTTTCTGCTGGCTCGACGAGGCACGGGGGTTGGTACAACGACAAGTACGACTACTTGTACGTGGATGACACGGGGGGTCAGGTCAGGCTGAGCTCTGAAGCTTCTGACAAAAAGGTAGGATTCCTAGCCGGAGCTCGCTGCGATCTGTGGGTGGGTGCGATGTCACAGCCTCGCGAGGGTTGTATCCACTGTTGTTGGTTGGGAGAAATATCTTCCGTGGGTGCACGCAACGAAACTAGGAAATCACTGTGCATTATGCCAAAGCCAAATTTCGCACCGAAATTTCCGATATATGATTCGATAAGTCAAAAAAATGAGGAATTTTAAATCTGATATTCGAATTCAAAAAATTACAAAATAAACTACCATCGACACCTGATCAGCCGAACATGGTCAAACGTGGCCACGTCAGCAACGCAACAGCTACTTCGGGCGAACGTGGCCACATCAGCCACGTCCGGCATTTCAACTATCAAACGAGGCTTACGTGACCAAATTCGCTGATGCAGTAACCCCATTTATAGAGCCACGTTTGGTACTGAATTAACAAATTTTACCACGTCAGCCACGTTCGGCACTTTGGTGGTGCTGACGTGGTCTCGTTCAACTGTTGAAGTGTCGAACGAGACTGACGTGGCAACGTTCGGTTGATGCAGTGTCGAACATGGTCTGATATGGCCACGTTCAGCCGATCAAGTGGCGACGGTAGTCTACTTTTTGCAAATTTTCAAATTCGGGTTCCAGATTTGATTTTTTAAAATATTTTTTTTAAAAAAAAATCGCCGGATATCAGCCTTTTGTTTGGTTTGGTCAAAATTGGTCAAAATCGCCATGTTACACACCCCCAACTTTGGCCGATTGAGAGAAAAAAATAATGAACTCCACGCGAAGCGCACGGCGGAAGCCGGAAGCGCGGCGGCGCTCCTCTTCCACCAGCCACGGCGGCGGTGCTGGCCCACCTCTCCTGACGAGCCTCCGCTCTCCTCCAGGCTACCACCCCTCCCGGCGCGACGCCGCCGCCTTCGAGCTCGAGGAACGCCGGCTCCAGGTACTGCGCGCTACCCACACAGTCACCCCTCCCCCTAGATATTTTTTTTATTCTTGCCATAACCAAAGTTTAAACCCATTAGTTAGGTCGCATCACGATCAGTTGCATTGTGTGTCCATTAATTATTCGAAAGCGCTTTTCCACTGTTTAATCGTATTGGCCGTGATGATTTAGCCCTGACATTGACTAATTGGCCCTACTAGGATAATAGTTTTTCCTCTCAAATCAACTTGGAAGATAGTGTAAAGAAACAAATCAACGGGGGGCTCACCTTGAAAATTTAGGGTTGCAATCTTTACTAATCATGGATGGAGCTTTGCTAGTCACCTTCATGAATAGTTGATTTCCTGCTGTGCGTTTTTTGTTAGTCTCTGGTGGAAACTTCTCTGGAAAAAGCTTGCTGGTGTTTTTTGTTTGTGGAGTTGGTGAATCAAATGGTCTGTAATAAGTAACAACAGGTTTTTTAGCTCTGCCATGTGTGATCTGGCATACTCCCCCTTTCTTATTTTCCGTTTTAGAACTTTTGTGGACCTGTTGCTAGAAACTTACTGGCGTTTCTCTAATGGAAACGAGGAAAGGGTTCTCCCTCTCCTTTCTCAAAAAAAAGAAGAAAATTTAGGGTTGCAACTCGCAAGTCGCAAGCTGTTGTGTGCAGTATTTAACAACCGTCATAAACACAAGTTATTCGTTCATTGAGATCCCACATTTAGATATGTCCATCGAACCCTGTTAAATCACAGCTCACACCCGCCACAAATTTCATAGCTTCCCGTTGGTCAAGCAAAGTTAGCCACCAATTTCATATTAGTCTACCATGTAATCACAAACTGGGGGTTTGTTTTTAACCCGATTTATGGGACGCATCAAATTGGCTTAGGTTGCACTAGCTGGACATAGTATGATAGAAAATTTAAGAGGAAATATATCACACAAAAATATGGAGTTGACTCATGGGAGACATTATGGGGGTCTTTATGTATTTTCCCAAACATTTGGTGTAACATGATGACAGCTTGAACATCTGTACACTTTGTACTTCCACGGTCAGAAGAAAAGCAGTGTCTTTAATCTTTATTAAAATGTTCAAAGTCACAGAAACCTCTCGTGGAAATAACAGATAGAATTGGCTAGGTTGGATCATCATCGTGCAGCCGGATGGGTATCCTTGGTTGGCGCCGTCCCAAAATTATGCTCCATCTCAAATGTGGTGCTGCCCTGGCTCACATCGCTGGTATATGTATTATAACTCTTTGAGTTTCGGTCTATGCTGTTCCTTGCCATGGAGCAGCTGCCGCTAGTGTCATGGCTGGTGCTGCCTTCCTCAAGATTGAAGCACTCCTTGAGTTGCACCACCACGTCGGTCATGGTGGGCCGCTTGACGGGAGCTTGTGCAGTGCACTTGAGCGCCATGTCCGCAACCTTCCAGACACTGTTGGTGTCGTAATGACCACCTAGCATGCGTGCATCCACCACACCCTCTATGTTGCCTCGTGCCAGGCGCTGCCGTGCCCACTGGATGAGGCTAGTGACCTCTGGGCACTTCATGATGGGTGGTTTCCCTGTGATCACCTCTAGTAGCACCACACCGAAGCTATACACGTCGATCTTCTCCGTGACTTGTAGGGCTGTGGCGTATCTGTAGAATATGGTAAAAAAATTAATAGAGCTATTGGAACAAGGTAAGGTATGTAGCGGGCAATTAGCATACTCGGGAGCAAGGTAGCCATGTGTGCCGACCACCCTGGCTGTGGATATATGTGTGTCGCCGTCGTATTTGAAAGCCTTCATCAAACCAAAGTCGGCGATCTTGGCCTCAAGTTTTGCATTCAGCAGGATGTTCGATGTCTTGACATCCCTATGTACGAAGGGCGGGCTGCATGCCTTGTGTAAGTACTCTAGTCCTGCGTTTCAGCATGCGCTTCATATGAGGGGAAAAAAGGTAATTTTGCCATTTTACAGTATTTGTCCAAACCGTATACTAACACAGAACTATTGTAAAATAGATAAATATTGTGAAACAGGGGGAGCAGCTATGACTGCAGGTGCTAATGATAATATATTAATAGGTTCCAAGTCAGAGTATGCGTACCTTGGGCAGATTCCAATGCAATGAGGAGCCTCTGCCTCCATGTTAAGATCCAGCATTGCTATCTTTGCCTGTAGATCATAAGATCGTTGCTACTGGAATTTGAGAATAACACATTTGAATGTTCATTCAATTGTTCATACAAATGAAATGGTTAGCAAACCTCTAAGCTTATCTTCCAGAGTTCCTTCTGACATGTGCTCGTACACAAGTGCCAAATACTTCTTATCCTTGCAGTAACCAATCAAGGAGACAAGATTCTTGTGATGAATCTTTGTTAAGGTCTGAGCCTGAGCAGGAAAACATTAAGGCTTCCCATAGTCAGATACAAGTTTTCATCATTTATATGGTATTCTTGGTCAAACATTACCTCTGTCAGGAATTCATCAAAACCTTGTTTGGAAGACTCAGAGTTGAGCTTAACTGCCACATGAGTACCATCCTTCAAGAAGCCATCATAGACTAAGCCGAAACCTCCTCGCCCAAGCAACTTCTGGAAGTTTTTCGTTATTACTTCCAATTCCTTGTACGTGAACTGACGGTTGTGCAACTGTTCCAGACTCTGTTCATGGTCATCCTTCCTGTGTGGCGGCATACTACTCTCCAAAATCTCACCATTATTTTTCCTTATTAGGAAAAACAGTAATACTGCAAGTGCTCCTATCACCACTACTGGAACAGCAACATAGACTGCAAGTGTAGACTTGCTCTTCTTTGGTGTAGGCTGGCATGAACTGCTGTTGCTGCAAAGGTTTGGATTATTGCCATACCTATGAGAATGATTAAATGGTTAATAATCTTGACAAAGTGAAAAAGAACTGTTGGAAAAAAACCTTATGGATTAACCTTAGAGTCAGGGAGCCATTTTGAATTCTTTTCAGAAGACCAGAAGGAATTGATCCATTGAGTTGGTTTCCTGTCAAATCTCTGTAAGGCGCCACAACGTTAAGTTTACGATGGTTAGTAATTTGATACATTTTATAAAAAGGAATGGTCGTGAAAATTAAAATGTAAAACAAACGATAGTCCAACTGATCTTTAAAATGTATGGCTAAACTGTCGGAGATCGATGCCAACATGAATCAAAGTGCTTACAAAACTGTGAGAAAGGGTAGTTGTGAAAGGACATTAGGAATCGATCCTGTCAAGTTATTGTGTGACAAGTCCCTGAAACAAAAGATTGGCATATTGCATATATAAAGTGTGAAATTTACTCATAAAATCATTTTCAAAATGACTTACAAATACTTGATTTCCTTTAGGCTGGCAAAATCTGATGATACATCACCACCCAAACCACAGTACGACATATTTCTGCAGAATTGCACAATGGATTAGTCAGTTCAGTGTTTGAAAATACAAAAAAAAAGTGTGCGAAAGCTGAATTCTGACTTACACGCTTGTGATTCTTGCAGGTGTTGAAATTGCATAGTTGCAGGTCAACCCGTCCCAAGCAAGAGTTTTTGGGGCGCAGGGGTCACCCATCCAGTTCTTCTTCACCTGATACTTGGCCTTGATAGCAGTGATGGCAGAAGCTGCATTTTTTCCCAGCGACAAAGCAGGAAGAAGCGCAGTTATCAGATCAAGAACATCTATGTGAGGTCTGAAGTCTAAACTGAGCTGAGAAAACTCTGCTTCGTCGTTACCATCCTGAGCGTCTGTGCCAACGTTGGCTGTGGAGATGACGGAGAAAGCCTCGGCGGCGTTGATGATCGGCGGCAGCGTCGAGTTCCCGGCGGCGTTCATCGAGAAGTTGTACTGGCGGATGCCCCGGTAAGCTTCGGCGTTGTAGAGGGAGTCGGTCGAGAGGTAGATCGGCTTGTATGGCTCCTTGGTCCAAATCACGCCGTCGATGGTCACGTTGAACTGTCGAACGGCATTGCCGGCCAGGAGCTCCAGCTCCGAGATGTACAAGATAAAAAACATCCTACATAAACAAGAGTACCAATGGCCTAGTCATGTAAGTACACTTGAGATTCTTTTGAGATTCTTAAGATTCTTAGTATCTATATTTATTCTGTTTAGTTTTTAGCTGGTCAGAGTATCTAGTTTGGTTAGAGTATCTAGTTTGGTTTGAAGCTGATTTTCTAACTTTTCGATTCTTTCATAATTTAGATATAGAATCTAAATCATTTATTTTAACTTGATTTTGAAGTAATTATAGTAGGATGTTAATTTCTTGTTCCTAGCTATTTACTTTTCATAATCAACTACATTTAAACGATTATATTGAGGAATTGAAGATAGAGTATGGGATTACCCGGGATCGGGGTAGACATTGTTGGGCTTGACGTCCCAGGAGAAGTTGATGGCCTTGGAGGAGTTGCGCGGCGTGACGGCGCTCTGCATCACGACGGACGGCACGACGAAGAGGGGGGCGATGGTGTTCTGGATCATCTCCGTCGTGGAGATCTCCGACCACTCTGCCGGGTTGCTCCACGGCGACCACACGCGGTCGTACGGGTCGTCGGGGTACCTGACCACCGTGCTCCCGCCCGCGCCGAAGTTTCTCCTGTCGAGCAGGACCAGCCCCTGCGTCGCGTTGGCGTGCTGGTAGAGCGAGCTCGTCAGAGGCCTCAGCTCAAGGCCGGAGATGAAGGGCGTCCCGGTGCCGGTGTTCACCAGGCAGACCTGCACCGATTCGTCGGGCACGACGGCGATGACCTCGGCGATCCCCAGCCAGTCGGCGGAGGGGACGGCCACCGTCTGCCAGAAGTTGACGCCGAGGTGGAGGTCGAACGCCGGGGGCTTGTTGAGCCCGTCGTAGTTGCCGTACATGAACTTGGCACGGACGAGGTACTTGGACCCCGGCACGACGGACGGGAGGGTGTAGCAGTTGCGCGCGCCGCCGCCGCCGCCGGGGAAGCTGCGCAGGTTGTAGAAGGTCTTGTCCGCCGTCGTCGACGCGGTGGCGTACTCCGCCGAGACGTTGTGGTTGGTGCCGGAGTCGGTGAAGACTGCGTCCGAGGTAAACTCCAGCTTGGTGGCGTCGTCCACGTAGCTGCTCTTCTCCGGCAAGCCGCAGTCGATGCTAACGAAGCCTGCAAACATCGCTCGGCGCATGCACAGAGTCACAGAGATACCCTTGCAAGCTGCAAAAAGGCCGTCGAGTTATCTAAAGCTAGCTCACCGGTCTTGTCCGGCGCGCCGCCCTGGCCGCTAACTCGAAGTACGCCGGTGGCGGCGGCGAGGCTTAGCAGCAGCAGCAGCCACCGCCGGGCCACCATTGCTGCCGGCGTCGATCGCTTCATCGCACGACGTGCGCTGTCCGCACATCCATGCCACCAACCAGCTGCAAGTAGAGCAGAGCAGAGTACATGTTCAGGAACGAAGTTTTTGACTGAAGAAATTAATTCGCTAATCGCCTCAAGTCAACGGACAAAGGATGATTGGACAGGTTGCCCAGCATCGAACGGCCGGTCAACGCCTTAGAGAAACAAAACAAATGGGCAAATCAGATGATCACTGTAGTATTACATCTATTGGCCACAATTAAGCAAGAGATCACATGGATGAACAACCTGTTGTTGACTTTATTGGTAGTCAGACAACGACCTAGCTGGTTGCACACTTCTATGTAATTTTCTCTCTTGTGTGAGTGAAGTGTGGCATGTGGCTCATGATCAGGGTAGATGTTTAGTAGCCACATTGTCAAATCGTGACATAATTAGGGTTATTAGATTTGTCTCGCAAATAATTTATCGATTATGAATAAGTTTGGTAAATAATCTACATTTAATACTCTAAAATATTACTGAATGTCTCTGTATCCAAACACCACCTAAGCTATAAAGTCGAAACATGTAATTTTCATAAAGAAAAGTTTATGAAATTTATCAAAAAATATGTATAAAATTTATTTCTTTTAAATTCTTAAATAATTATCATAAATCTTATCTCAATTCATCTTCTATCTTTTTGCTTCAAACATACCTACGTTTAGGCTTGCATAAGGCTTAAGTCCAGACATGTTTATCAAATTCCTAAAGGGTGTAATTAAAAAATCTATATAAAATATGTCAAAAAAATTTTTAAATCTGTTTATCAATTTTTAGTATTAAAACCATTCGTTTCAACTTAATGAAATGTCATGACGTGTGTGATCCTTAGATGTGACGAGGATGTGATACGAGGACTTCGCTCAACCGAAGTTCTTATGGATCCCGGTAATATCCCTTTCACACAACAAGGTAGCATTCACAATGGAATTTCTGAAAATTTTGGACTCCAATCAATTACTATATTTCCAGTTGCAAAACAATAGGAATGAACAGGTACATTGATTTCTCTCTCCCTGAAAGATCGATAATAGATAAGTACAATGATCACACTGGTTCTAAACTCCAGGAAAAAAAGTTTTTTTCTTATGAAGATCTTGAATGTTTGAAAAATTTTACATTTGCATTTACTTGGGTAAAAACAACATCGTTTAAATGTTGTGTAGAGTTCATTAATTTGGACGAAAATTCCAAACTATCGCACAGCAGGACCGCTGACCATTAATGGCATCCTTCCAAAATTATGGTCCATCTCAAGCGAAGCATCGTTGTGACTCGCATCAGTGGAATGGTCAGTGGCGTACATGCTATAGCATGAGCTGGGGTTGCTTCTGTTACCGGCGGTACGGAAGCTGGTGTTCGCGTCGTCGGCGGCGCCGCCCCGTTGTTCCTCGAGCTCGAGGCACTCTCGCAGCTGCATCACCACGTCGGTCATCGTGGGCCGCGACGCCGACGCCGGAGCGGTGCACCGGAGCGCGACGTCCGCGGCCTTCCACGCGGCGTTCACGTCGTCGTCGTGGGCGCCGCCGCCACGCATGATGCGCGCGTCCACCACGCCCTCGATGTCGCCCTGCGCCAAGCGCCGCCGCGCCCACTGGATGATGCTGATGGGCTCCGGGTCGTGCAGAACCGCCGGCTTCCCTGCGATTATCTCCAGCAGCACGACACCGAAGCTGTACACGTCGCTCCTCGTCGTCGGCTGCATTGTTGCCTGGTACCTACACACATTCGTCGAGAACTTTAAAACCCATTCACGCTAAAAGCTCCAAACTCTAAACCTTAAACACCATTCAAGAAGAAGAAGAAGAAGATGGGAGAGTGACATACTCTGGGTCCATGTATCCTGGTGTGCCAATGAGCGTGTGCGTGGATACGTGGGTGTTGCTGTCAAGATTAAATGGCCTGGACAAGCCGAAATCGGCGATCTTGGCCTCCAGCTTGGCGTTCAGTAGAATGTTGGCTGTCTTCACATCTCGATGAATCAGAGGTGGGTTGCACCCCTTGTGCAGGTACTCTAGCCCTGATCATGTTCAAGAATCAAGATGCATGATTCAACTAGCTGGTGATGACCATGGATTTTTTTAAAATAATAATAATATTTTTAAAAAAAATCAAATCTATATGGCTGTTTGAAAAATTTGCAAAAGTAGCATGCGGCCGACTAGATGTCACATCATCTCTAGTAGACATTTTTTTAAAAAAAATATCTTTTTTTAAAAAATCAAATATGTATGACCGTTTGAAAAATTTACAAAAGTAGCATGCGGCCGACTAGATGCTACATCAGCTCTAGTCGGTACTTGAAGTGCCGACTGGTGCCACATCAGCTCCAGTCGGCACTTCAAATGCCGACTGAAACTGGCGTGACATAATTTAATAGGGGGCAGCATCCAGTCAATACTTGAAGTGATGACTAGAGCTGACGTGGCATCTAGTCGGTACTTCAAGTGTCGACCGCACGCTACTTTTGCAATTTTTTCAAATGGTCATACAAATTTATTTATTTATTTTTAAAAAATATTTTTTAAAAAAAATTCGATGACCATGTGTGTAAAGAGAATGTAAGCTCAAGCTTAAAAAACACTAGTAGAAGTTGAAGCACGCTGCAGCTACTATACCTTGTGCCGATTCCAGCGCAATCCGAAGCCTCTCTCTCCAGGTTAAGCATCTCCCGTTGTTGCTCTGACCTGCAAAATGGTGAAGAAGGTAACTAACGATAGATGTGTTTAGTGTGATCTGGCTGCAAGGTGATCTTAAACACCAACACAAGTTGTAAACTTGACCTGAGATGATGTGATCTTGCAGGGTTCCTTGTGACATGTACTCGTAGACAAGTGCCATGTGTTCCCCATCCTTGCAGTAGCCGATCAAAGAGACAAGGTTCTTGTGGTGAATCCGGGTTAGAATCTGAGCCTGGATTAAAAGAAGTTGGCTCATTAAAAGGAACTTCAACTTGTGCATTGCAAGATCAATGCAACTGCAGCCGAAGAAATGATATTAATTCTACCTCTGCGAGGAACTCCTTGGCGCCTTGGTTGGAAGATTCAGACCGCAATTTGACTGCCACTTGAGTACCATCCTCCAAGAAGCCGTCGTAGACATACCCAAACCCTCCCCGGCCGATCACCCGCTCGAAATCGCTTGTTATCTTCTTCAGTTGGTCGTACGTGAACCAACGGTTCTCGAGCTTGTGCATTGATGAACTGTTTGCCGGCACGCAGCCTGTCGTCTCATTTCGTGGCTTTACAGAATTGTTCTTTGATCCTTCTCACGGCAAGAACAAAAAGTACAAGCATCAGTAGTGTTCAAGGATGAACAAGTAGAGTGACACAGCTGGTGTTTTTATACCTTGATTGCTCTGTCTCAGCTGGCAAAACAGTGCAACTGTCACTGATGCTGTCACCACAACCAGAACTACTGGGACAGCAATGTATATGGCCAGCTTGCTCTTCTTCTTTGCTGGCTGGCATGAATTGCCATTGGTGCAGAGGTTTGGATTGTTTCCATATCTATTTATGGAACAAAAATGCTTAGCCAAATCTCATTCTGTTCTGAAACATGTCAAGAGTTGATTTCCAGTCAAATCTCTGAAGAATATGGTTTACTTGGTTAATTACCTTAAATTTATGGAGCCATCTTGCATTCTCTTCAGAAGTCCAGGTGGAATAGATCCACTGAGTTGATTTCCAGTCAAATCTCTGAAGATCCAGGTGCCATATTAGTATAGATGTCAGTGAAAAATGCTGCTTGGTAAACTAGTAGAATTTGACAAAAGTTGCACCAGACTTACAGAACAGTCAATGCAGGTAACTGGGAGAGGGCATCTGGAATAGAGCCTGTCAAGTTGTTGTTTGATAGATCTCTGCAAGATAATGAGCATTACCTTCAAAATTTCAATGTGAGATTCTCAAGCATGGTTAGTTAATTTAAGAGCATACATGAATTGAACAGCCTTGAGATTCCCAAAAGAGGATGATATATCATCACTCAAACCACTGGAGGACAGGTTTCTGCAAAGAGAATATGGTCAGCTAGATAGATACACATTTAGATTTAAGATAATTCCTTATATGTTAAGAAACTCTTACTGACATGTCGGCAATTTTAGAAAATTATACGGCAGTTTGAGAAAATTACAAAAATAGGTACTAGTCGGCACTTGATCGGCTGAGTGGTGTCACATGGCGCCTAATCGACACTTGGTCAGCCGACTAGTGCCACGTTAGCACCAGTCAGCTGACCAAGTGTCGACCAGGTACCACGTTGGCTCCCTTCGGCACACAACGATCTCTTTCTGCTGACTGGTGTCACGTCAGCGACAGTCAGCCGTTCAACAGTCGACTCCTACTGACGTGGCAGTATTTCAACGGCCGACTGACGCCATGTCAGCATGAGTTAGCCATTGAACGGCCGACTGGCAGTCTGGCACTGACGTGGCGTCAGTCGGTGGAAAGAACTATTGGCGCACCCTAGTCGGCCAACTAGGTACCGCCGGTACATATTTTTGTAATTTTTTCAAATTGCCATACAAATTTGAAAATTTATTTTAAAAATATTATTTCAAAAAAAAATCGACGGAATTACTTAGTACTTACAAGCTTGTGATTCTTGCGGGGGTGGAAACGGCATAGCTGCAGGTCAACCTGTCCCAAGCAAACGTCTCTGGAACGCACGGGTCACCCATCCAGTTCTTCTTCACCTGATACCTCGCCTTGATGGCCATCATGGCTGAAGCTGTCAAGTGTGCCGATAATTTCAGTAACACGTATGAGCCATCAGTAACTTAGTATGTGTTGTAATGTACGCACCATCCTGGGAATCGGTGGCAATGGTGGCGGTGGAGATGACGGAGAACACCTCGACGGCGTTGATGATCGGCGGCAGGGTGGAGTTGGCCGTGGCGTTGATGGAGATGTTGTACTGGGGGTATCTTGTGAAGGGCCTGGGGTTGTAGACGAAGCCCGCGGAGAGGAACGGCGGCGTGTAGCTCCTATCCAACAACGGCTTGCCGTTGAGGTTGATGTAGAACTGGCGCACGGCGCTGCTGGGGAGGAGCTGCAGCTCGGAGAAGTGGAAGATGGCGACGTACCCCGGCGTCGGGTCCTTGGGCTGCGGCGCCGACTCCCAAATGAACTCGATGCTCGCGGAGCCGTTCCGCGGCGTGATCGCCGTCTGCATCACCGCCGACGGCGCCGCGAACTTGTCGTCGTCCGTGTTCTCCACCGTTCTCGTCGTCGATATCTCCGACCAGTCGGCCGGATTGATCCAAGGGAGCCATGCTCTGTCGTGCGGATCGTCGGGGTACCTGAAGGAAGGTGAATCATCCACCGTGCCAAGAACTTAGCATTTCGACCTAAATAATCGATCAGCTCGGATCATGTATTCATGTCTCACCTGATCACGTCAGTATCAGCAGTCGGGCCGAAGTTCCTCCTGTCCAACAAGACGACGCCCTGAGTCACGTTGACCTGCGGGTAGAGCCTGTTCTCCAGAGGCCTCAGATCCAGCGAAGAGATGAACGGCGTCCCGGCGCCGGTGTTCACCAGGCAAACATGCACGAAATCGTCCGGCACAACGACGATGGCCTCGATGAGCTGCGGACCTCCGGGGTCTGTGATGTTCACCATCGTCCAGAAGTTGACGCCGATGTAGAGGTCAAACGCGGGCATCCTGTTGAGGCCGTCGTAGTCGCCGTAGAGGAAGGTAGCGCGGACGATGTACTTGAGCCCGGCCACCAGCGACCGGAGCGTATAGCAGTTGCGCTCGCCGTCGGGGAAGCTGCGCACGTTGTGGTAGCGGCGGGAGAGCAGTGGCCTGATGTACTCCGCCGAGATGTTGCGGTTCGCGCCGGCGTCGGTGAAGCCGTCGTCCGCGGCGTAGGATATCTTGGTCGTGCCGTCCACGTAGCTCGTCTTCCCCGGGAGGCCACAGTCTATGCTGATGAAACCTGCATGGCACGCGTGTCACGCGATCTCGTTATGCTTAGCAAGAAAGATCAACGTACGTGCGCTGCGCTCTGATAAATTGTCATGCCCAAAGCTCTCAGACCTTTGCTGTCTGGCTGCGCACGAGCCAGGAGAACGCCGGCGGCGGCGGCGGCGACGAAGCAGAGAAGCAACAACGGCCGTGCCACCATTGTTCCCGGCTCCTTTGCACGTGCAGGCCGTGAGCCTGAGCCACCACTAGAGCATAATATATATATGCTTAGGGGCGTGCTCCCACCTGCATCTATTTATAGCCGGCGTTAATCTATTAACTGAGAGATTTTATAATTTGTCAAGTGTCTTTGCATTTTACATTTATATATATCATTTAAAAAATAACATGTAAGTTATTGATAAATGATTAATTTTTGATTAACTAGTAGTAAAATCAGTGACAAATTGTCACTGACAAGTGGGCCTATTCTGAATTTTTACTGGCAGAGTCTCCTCGGCATCGGCATGTCAATTACCCTACAACTGCTTACAGAGGAAGACTGAAGAGTAGCAGCAGTTTTTTTTTGAAAAAGGAGCGAGAGGCTCACAGATTGCATTCAGAAAGAAAAACAGAGGGCATCAGTTATTACAATACAGCCTTATAACCCAACAGAAAGAGAAAAGATAGGGGTACATCGCTTGAAAACACTAAATAGAGGAAAAGTTCATATACCAAGCGAAGGCTATGGGACATGTAGTTGTCCCGAATATACAGCATAATGCAGGTTATTTATGTCTAAAACAATAGAATCACCCACACCTTGCACCGAAGAGTAGCAGCAGTTCACACGAGGAACCCGCTCCTCTGTAGTTGGGTTCAGACGACAGTCAGACTGTAGCAGTTCAATCTTGATCGGACGAAGCGTAGCCTTCTTACTCTCCCAAAGCCTCACGTGAGCCTTCATGCGCTGTAGTCGGCAACCCTCGTTTCTTCACACGACTGCTAGTCAACTGCTCTGCTGGCCGCAGTTCGCGGCAACTCTCGATTTTTTTCGTCGCCGCCGCAAATTGCGAATTCGTCCGCCGGATACATCCGTTTGCGTCCTACGTAGACTCTCCGAGTCGACGGGAAAATTATATTTATATTGCTCTCTGTGAAGCCAGCGTGTCAATGACTAGAATGACTAGGTAAGTAGTGGCAACTGGCAATTAGCTGCGGAAACCAGCGGATAGTTGACTTGTATAGTGGTATGGCAGCTGGTCAACTCCTTTGCTGGGGCGCACGATTGGGAGGCCGGAGTTCGTTGGCCCCACGGCCCCAGCATACCCTGTAGCTACGAACACTTAGTGCCGACGCAATCACCATGAATGATTAGAGTATTAGGATCTGTTTGGTTGGCAGTCATAATTTACCACAAATGATATGACAAATTGTGGCCCTTAAACCCTAATCATTTTTACACAACAAAGCGCAGTCTCTCCGACCCGTCCTCGTCTGATGGAAAAACCAAGCGGATCTTACAAAAGGTACAAACTTAAAAGGTTAACTTACAGATTGTGACATGGACAAAATGACATCAATGATCAGTGGACAGCACATCTCTACAGATTAAGCAGTACATACAAGACAGGAGTGTCGCCACTTAACTCTCTTAGAAATAGCTCCATCAATGGTGCTTTTTTTATTACGCTTGCTCTACCATCAATCCAGCAGCATCTGTGGATCATGCATATGAAATCTAAACTGCGTAGCGTGTCGTCAGGTTCTCAACGAGGTAGAAAACAGCTTCTATACACACAGACAGACTTATATCTCGCCATTCGTCGACGACGATGCAGATTGGTCCAAAGAGTTTGCCGCACGATGGTTGATACCAGTTGGCAGTGGTGGCTTGTTCGCTATCCTGTCGGTTTCTCTGGCTTGGTCGTCGATGTCCTCGAGGCTCATGAAGCTTGGCTGATTGGTGGATGATAGCAGCCTCGCCCACATCCTGTCAGTGATGTTAACCTTGTTCCGTGTAGATGTCACCCTCTGGCGCCGTCAAAAGAAAAAATCACGTTATGTTAACCTGACGTCGTTTAGTATGAGAATGAACAACTCAGCTAAATGGTTATGTTAGCTAGGAAGCTTCACTTGGCCCTTCAGGCAGCCAAGTGAACAAACAACAGCCCTTGGAGAACCAGGAAAATGGTATGCATGTGCAACGAGCATTAAATTGCCGTATTTTCCATGTGAGCAAATAAGATCATTTGAAGTTACTCACATAGAAAGGTATATAGGCATGTCTTCCATTGACCATTCCAACAGTGAAGCTATAGCCGGCCATCGCACCATGAATAGCACTGTGAGACAGCAGTGTGCAGTAGACATTATCTGATGCATTGCTTGGAATAGCTCGGATCATGTAGGTGGGATCTGAAAATAGTGATAGGATAATGTTTTAACTTATAGCAAGAGATCAGTAAGTTCTGTTACAAACTTGTCCTGTGAAGCAAGCATAGCTAATTACCTATATATTTGATAGTCATCTCCACCTTTTTACTCTTGAAGTAATCCTAAAATTGAATAATGAAGAAAATGAGTAGAAAATTTTGATTCAAGCAAGGAGTAAAAGGAATAATCCTTGAAACTCATCATAGTTTTTAGGGATATGACAAGGAGAGCGGATACAGAAGTAAAAAAAATTGTTGGTGGGTACCTTTATCTTGTGAGTCAGCCAAAGCCCAATATCAAGCAGCAGCTTATTTCCAGATGCATCTTGCTGCTCGGAAGTAGATAAACTTTTGGCTATAAGATCCTGTCCTGCTCCCTCGGCAACAACAATAACCATGTGCTTGTTCTCTTTCAGCCTCTTTTCTATATACTGAAGCAACCCACCTTCACCGTCCATATAAAATGGGGACTCTGGAACTAAGCAGCAGTCCTGCAGAAATTTGTGACAAATCCAGACAAACAAATAAGTAATTCTTTCCGTGGAAGTGGATTGGTGGTGTAAGGAAACAGAAAAGCAAGAACTTCATCACCACTGTATGAAAAGAGGGAATCAAATATGCATGACTTAGACTGAACGGTTGCATCTACTTACCACATCTCGGCTTGCAAGAGTAGCATACATTGCAATGAACCCTGCAAAAGGAGCATAATAAACACACTGAAAAAGCTAAAAATCTTCTGCATGAGTCTAAGTGAAAATTGATAAAATAATGGTGTCGGGCGGCTAGTTTATTCTGTAAATTTGACAGGTCTAACAGATGATTTCTGAAAAGACAACAATATGACAAAGATAGTACACACAGAGATGGCATGCATTTGTTTGGGAACAAGTTCAAAACTTACCACTATAACGGCCCATCAATTTTACTAAGCCTATTCCATTCTCAGCACTGCAAGCTTCCACATGGGCTGAATCAATGGCACGTTGGGCCTCTTCCACGGCTGTATCAAAACCAAAGGACTTGTCGATAATCTATGAATCAAGAGAAATGAACAATAAGTAATGAGCCATATCCTCATATGAAATTTCATCCAAACATGATGCGTAAACAAGCTTCTGTACAACAAAATAGACATGCCATACAAAAAATTACCGCTATGTCATTATCTATTGTCTTGGGAACCCCAGCAACAGAAACTTTCAGGCCACGTTTTCGGATTTCCTGCAAGTAAATCAAAAGCAATGAAGAATAATAAAAATAATCTTTAATCATGTGGAGGATGCTTTCTTTAGATAAACATGTGCAAAGAAAAACAAACAGTACCTAATTACTACATATCTTTCTATTACAGCAGTGTACTGATGAATAGGCTACATTATCATGTTCCGATGAACATGAATATCATATGTGCCGTTGTCGGTGTCAGAGGTAAGTACCTTATAGATCTCATATGCTCCCTTCTGTGTTCCATCACCTCCAATAATATACACCTGGATAATGTATATAAGCCCATGAGCTAATGATCAATCAGAACAGCTATATCACAAGGTGCAAACAATCATATTTACCTGATTAATTCCACGATCCTGAATGTTGTCAACAATCTTTTTCGTATCATGACCACCTCGTGATGTTCCAAGAATTGTACCACCCCTCTTGTGGATGTCATCAACACTCTTTGGCGTCAGAGTAAGGTAATTGCTAGAATAGAAGCCCTTGTATCCGTTCTATAATGTGTATATATGGTATTAAGAGGTAGCACATCTGGAAATATAATGAAAACTGAACACACCAACCATTAAAGTTTAATTTCGATGCCAATACTTAGTCAGTATACATATTAATTGTTCTAATATAATTATATTGATTTTACATTTACATTTACTAAAACATCCAAAGTAGCTCATTTAATTTGCAGTGATTTAGTAGAATATAAGGTTTAAGTTTTTATGGAAATGGATAATCAGTGATATGAAATGCTTGATAAGCTGTGACACCAATTTAAAGAGTTAATGTAAGCTGGATGTCCTTTCTGAACCAAAGCAAAAATGTAGAAATACAGATCTAGCATGTCTGGAAAATGCAAGAGTAGCATTTAACTAGTATCTATGGAAGTACTACGTAGGCAGCCATTTAGAACAGGGCACAAACCTGTATACCATAGATTTTGCTGACATTGTACATGTGTGACAAGCCACAGACAAGCTCTCTGATGACAGTGTTAAGACCAGGGCAAAGACCTCCACAAGTCACAATGCATGCTTTCACTTCATCTGACTCAAAATAAACCTAATATGGTTAAAAGTGAAAATGTTTGTGTCAGCCAACATGCAAGTGATGCGTTTCAATAATCAGGAGGACGTGGTAGCAGATCCTACCCTCTGACGAGGTCCAGCACGACGGAAGTGAACACCACGCCGGCTGTTCTTCTGAACGACCATCTGTAAGCACAGAAATAACTACCTGTAAATTCACCATCAACTACAACATGACAGTGTAAAACATAAATTAACACTCGTTTTACCTTTTGAGGTACAGTGTCATCTTCATTAACAAAATATTGCCTGGTAACAAATAACAATAATAACAAAAGTTTCAGATTTACACATCGCATAGGACACATGCTCAGATACTCACACAAAGGAAGTGGAAGATCAAACAAACAACGAAATTTTAAATGGCAAGCCTTACCTGACCGTTGAATAGGCTGGGTGATCTTGTAGCGGATTGGGATAAGTCTGCACATATGAATGAATGGCAAATCATCAGCTCATCACATGGACCATGGTTTCATCTGTTCAAAATTAAATCTATTAAGCACAATTGGCTGATAAGTAGTTCATT
The DNA here is from genome assembly GCA_019279435.1 of Zizania palustris. Lineage (NCBI taxonomy): Eukaryota > Viridiplantae > Streptophyta > Magnoliopsida > Poales > Poaceae > Zizania > Zizania palustris. The sequence continues at coordinate 52,217,559 of JAAALK010000082.1, read as the reverse complement.
TGTTGGCAGTGACGAGTAGCCAGCCAATAGTAACAGGTTACTTCTTCCAGTGGAGATACCCTTCATTCTACCCAATCAAATCCCTCACTCCCTGTCCCCAAAAGCAGAGCAGAAACAACAGCTTACATAGCTTAAAGCATCAAGAGCATTGCAGCGAAATTTTGACATTATTCGACAGAACTACCCTGTCCTATCTGGCCCCTTTCGATCCTAGCCGACTGATTAGCTCACTGCATGACCAAGCTCAAATTTGACAGTCCAAACCACCACAGTATCCAAAATGGACATCGATGACAGAAAATCCAACAGATAAAATCCCGCAAACGACCGCCCTCGCACCACGGAGAAACTGCGTATTGAGCAACGAAGCGATAAGAAAGGGGTGTAGAGGGGACGCGCACGAGGGCATCGGGGAGGTAGTCGACGAGGTGCGGCACATCGTCGAGGATGTAGCCGAAGTCCCCCTCGGAGATCTTCACGTAGGCGGCGTCGGAGAGGCTGACGGAGGAGGCGTTGCGGAGGGCGCGCAGGTTGGGGTACGAGTCGCGGGAGATCCGCACGCACGTCGCGGAGAACGGCGACGCCGCCGCCTTCATCGCCTGCTCCGGCGCCAAAGGGGGCAGAACGCTCCGCGCCCATGGGTCCTCGTCCTCCCCTCGCCGACGCTGCTCTTCCTCGTCGTCGTCCGGTGGCAGGATGATGTGGGAGGACGCCATGGTCGGGATCGAAGAAGGAAGGAAGCTTTGGATGACTCGCTAAGCCGAGGCGGCTGTGTTTTCCGCGGGTTTAATAATGCTCTCGGTGGGGCCGGATCGTCAGTACCCGGCCCAGCCCGGTGCTGGTTTTGTGAGCCGCGCCGCACGAGGCGGGTGGTTTTGGTTTTGGATGGTTGTTTGAGGTTTGTTTTGTTCTTTTTTTCAAAACAATTTCTCTAAAAAAAGATAGAAGTTAAACGAGTATTTAGATAAATTTATTTTTTAACTATACAATATTTTTTAAAAAAATTCAAATGCTATGACTTATTAATAATTTACACAATGCATCGTCGTTCTAATATATGGCCACTATTGCATCCCTTACCTTCACCCTCCTCCCTCCTCGTTGTGTCTTTGACTCTTTCCATCTATGATTAGCAAATTTCTTGTAACTCATAATTGATCTACAACTTAAACAAACAAACTATGTTTCACATCCATAATTTCAGATCACTATTGTTACAATAAACTTAAACTTATCATTTAAGATTTTATGATTTCAATAGACATTAAGCTTAGACAAACTGACAACATTAATATTGAACCAGACAGAACACTTAATCAACAAAGACTATATTGGCGTGACCCTGACACATCGCCGGCGTCTACGCCCGTGCGGCTGGTTTTTTACCAGTAAATCGAGTCCCGAGAGGCTTTACATTGTGTTTCTGAATCTTCCAAGCACTAGCTGGAAGGTTCATGGTTATCACTGAACTCCACGCGGCAGAAAAGAACAAGCTGTACTGATCGACCATCTGGGAGAAGCAGGCATGATCAAATTCCAGCCGTCGCGCCCACAGGCCACAGGCATGCGCACCGCGTACGCTGGTTTTGAGGCGGCTGACTGGCTGAGTGCACGGCCGGGCCCCGTATCGCACCGCCGCCCGGCCCGCCATCCCGTCAAGAAGCAAGCCGGGTCAATTCCCGGCGTCGCGTCACCGCTGCCTTGCAGCCTAGCCTGCGCCGCAGGAAAGGAATGCTGCCGATGGTAAGTAGTAGATTCGTTGGAAGCGATGAAGCGATCGTGCCTCCTACGCACGGCCTAAGCAACAATATATTTTTTGTTAGGAGAAGATTACACTTTGCAGCAGATGGAGTGCATCTTATTTTATTTTGCAGCAGATGGAGTGCAGCTTAATTTATTTTGCAGCAGGTTGAGCGTATCTTATTTCATTTTGCCCCACTTTAGCAGATTTTTGCTTTATACTGGTGTGCACCAAAATATGTTTTACTTTGCACCATGATACATCATCAAACTTATATAATTTCTATAAAATTTGTATAATATGAATGAAACTCCATGAAACATAATCTAAATTCAAGAAGTCAGGTAAGTTCCACACAAATTTTATAAAGGCTTTTTCAACAATTTTACCGTGGAATGTACTGCAAAGTAAAATTTATTTTGATTTATACTGATATAAAATAAAAGTACATGTTGAAACAAAGTGCGCTCTACCTGATGCAAAATGCAATTTACTCTTTTGTAAACCATGCTTACCCACGCAAAAACATAACAGGCCGGGGAGGCAGGGAGGGATTAGAAACTCACAGATTGCTTCGATCTTGCTTGCGTTCTCTTATTCTGAAGCCACTTGAAGACTGCTTCACCACACTTTTACTAGCAAACCTACTGGCACCATGACGCTGAGAATCGACAACAAAAGACAGTTTCTGGCAAGATCGATGGCTCGGAACACCTCTCTATATTTGTGCACCAAATCTTTTCAACATATGTACCAAAAAGAACATGACCGTTAAACAGGCGATCTCTCAGAACATGTGGACCAGAACAATCCGAAGAGCCTCCTCGCCACAGCATTTGCAGGAACTCATTCAGCTCGCTGTTAAAATGGAAAACATCATACTTCAAGAACAAGTGGAAGATGACATCGTTTGGCGCTGGACTGCGAGCAGTGAGTACTCGGTCAAGTCCGCTTATCGCTGCCAATTCAAGGGGATGTGCAAACCGTTAGTCTCTGAACATCTGTGGAAAGGTAGAATCGAGCCTAAGTGCAAATTCTTCGTATGGTGTATGTTAAAGCACAAAATTTATCAGCTGACAATATATTAAAGCGAGGATGGCCTTGCTACCCTTTCTGTCAGCTATGTATGACTCAATTGGAGACGGCTCAACATCTAGCTAGCTCCTGTTCTTTCACAGCAAGTGTTTGGACCATTGTGACGAGGCATTTCCAGCTGGTCGGCACCCCTCCTCTACCTTCAAATGATCCTTCGCAGGATTGGTGGCAAAAGGCGTGTACCACCGTCCCCCAGAACCTTAAAAAAAATTTCAGCGGGTTGCTAATGTACTTATGGTGGAATGTTTGGAAGGAACGGAATAGGAGGGTTTTTCAGAATTCCTTTCAATCAATCTCTTTTGTAAGTAGCTTAGTGATTTCTGATTTCACTAGCTTCGCTAGTTTTTCTGCACTAGAGATGTAGCCTCTTCACCTGTAACGTTTCTAGCGACTGTTGTATTGCTCTCTCGGGGTTTTTACCCTTCTTAATTTATCTCGCGGCGAACCTCTCGCTTGCAATTCAAAAAAAATAGAATGTGCAAATTGATGTAGAGCAACAACACAACACACAAGAGTGTGGTATATGATAATAGTTAATAAGGTCATACTACATCCCAAGTAAATGTAGAACAGGACGTTGACATGACCCTGATGTGACAACTACCAAGGCCGGATTGCATCCCGGCTAGATTAACAAATATTAAACGAAAAACATTGAAGGTTCAAAAAGATAAAGATTCTTATGATAAATCCAGCTCTCTAATTATCTAATCTCTAACTAAATAAAAAAGGTAGATGCTATGGAATTTACAATTAGTATTACCATCTGCATAGATCAACTAGTGATTACGAGCAAGCAAACTACACAGATCACATGGCATAACTTCGCACATATGGCAAACTGTAAGTGCTTGAAACTACAGTAGTCTGAGCTTTGCGAGAAGTTTGTTAGAGGCATATCAACATCGCTGTGCCTAAGAAATGCAATTGTTTTACCTCAAAGATAACACGTTCCTTTTCGAATCCTCAGTTCCCACACCACCCTCAGTTCCCTGAGCAAGTGAGCATCCCTGAAACATGAAGTTTGATCCCACTAATACTCGGAATCGGAGATGGACCAAACAAAAACCGTCCACATAATCCTCGCTACAGAGGGGGAATCGAGCATCGCGACATGTTTGGATCTAACAAACACTCGGGCGCACTCATCCCTAGCGGATCGAGAATTCGAGAAACGTGATGCCAGGGGATGGAAGACGGAGGAACCTTGGGAGAGCAGAGGCGACTTCCGGCGACGCGATGCACGGTCGCCGTCGAGGCGGCGAGTCTTCCTGGGAAGACGCAGCGGCGGCGGACTTGGAGGAGACGACGGCGAGGCCTGGTGGTGCGGGCTAAAGCATCTTCATGGGCCGTCTCCCTGGTCTGCCTATTTTTGCCCTAGCCCACGAAGTGCCAGCAGTTGTAAAAATGGGCCCGGCCCGGGAGAATTTTCTCTGAGCCCACCGAAGCGGGTTTTATATAATAAAACATAGTAATTTAAAATTTTATTTTTAATCTAAAATACTCTCTCCGTTCACTTTTAAATTACACGATTGACTTTTTTCTCAATTTGACCATTCGTTTTATTCAAAAAAATTATACAAATATGCAAAAATATAAGTTATACTTAAAGTACATTCAATAATAAAACAAATTATAACAAAATAAATGATATTTAAAAAAGTTTTTTGAATAAGACAAATAATCAAACGTTGAGATAAAAGTCAACTGCGTCATTTAAAATTGATCGGAGGAAGAAAAATAAGAATCAATTAAATACGGTTTAATATAGCTCTCATGTATATATATTAAATTTGAAATTTATATAATAAAATATACTCTTCGATGTAATAATATTACAACATAAGACCGAATTTGATATCTTATAAGATTTTATAGTATAATGAATTTAAACCGTAAAAGAAATTGTTCTTCCTTGCATTGGTTTTTCTATATCAATTTGTCAATGTGTTTTTTCTTATGTAATCTCATGGCCATTTTTCTAACTTTGTGGTTGCTGCTGCTTCTGTATACACGATGATCAATTGACCATAGACTAGAATTTCTGGATTTGGTCAACCTGGCAGGATCAACCGGGCTCAACTCTGAAAGCAATGTGAGTGTATTTTTCAGACAAAGTTTGATTTCACAACCTATATAAATGTAAACAAAACAGCTTCGCCAATTTGAACACTAAATTCCCAATTAATTTGATTGATAGGTCATGGTTGGTTGCTTTCTGCATCGCAAATCTTTTTATCTGATGGATCTGGCACTCTACGAGCTTTAAACAATTAAAACTTATTATGCATTTATGATATACCACCATACGAATGTGCAGTTGATTGTTTTTCATGTATAGCTCATACACTAAGAACTACTTACCTAGTTTAATTATATATTCTTTTGGTTTCTTAATTATCGATGTTTTAGGCAATTTTTCATGTTAAAGATTATCCATATTAAGCATAATTATGTTATAGTTGTAATTAACAAATTTATAGCATTACTGGTAAGAGTACAGTATATTATTTTATTTTTCATACATCACTCATATATATTACCTCTAATATTTTTAATAAAAAAATATGCATGCAATCCTCTTATTTCTTCGGGTTAATTTCTTCTGTACCATTACAATTTTCACACTTTACCAACATATCATCGGTGTGTCAATAACAAATGGGTGACATGAATGTAATTCTTGAAAATTATAATGGCATGTAAGTATATATATTTTTTTAATTTTTCTCGATCCTAGATATAGCATAAAACTACTTTCTTGTGTTAAGACTCGTTTTATGATTTTTTTAAATCTTATTTCATATCAGTTTTTGTTTTCATACCATACTACTCACTCTTTTTAAATGACATCATTAAATTTTATATTCACCTTATTCAAAAAACTCATGCGAAAATATAAGTTTTACTTGAAATACCTCTAATAATAAAACAAATTATAGCAAAACAAATAACATTTCAAAAAGATTCTTGAATAAGTTATATGATCAAATGTTGTAATTTTAAAAAAAGGAAAGAGTATTTAATTAATAGCATAAAAACTCGTAAACTAGTGAGGTGAAGGGTCCGGTTAGGAGCAACATGCAAAGAGCGCCTCCACCCTATTGGCTCACCAGCGACCGGAGGAGAGGGGGGAAAGCAGACGAGCCGGCTGTCGTCGCCGTCGTATAGGTTAATCAACCACCCGATCCGCAAATTCCTCTCTCAGTTCCACCCAAAAGATCCAGCAGCGCAGGAGAACGCCGGCTTCGTGCGGACATGAGGATCAGGGAGCTACCGGATGGTGCCGGGGGACTGGAGGAGGCGGAGGAAGAGGAGCTGGAGGAGGCGAGGGGCGGGGGCGGGGGCGGGGGGCGGGGGCGGGGGCGAGGTGGTCGCCGTCGCGCGTCTGAGGGCGAAGCGCGCAATCGTCGGCGCCGGCGCCAGGGTCCTGTTCTACCCGACGTTGCTCTACAACGTCCTCCGCAACCGGTTCGAGCCTGAGTTCCGGTGGTGGGATCGCATCGACCAGGTGCTCATCTTACACTCATCCCTCTCTAGCCTTGGTTGTAATATACCTCGTTATTTGGACCGATCATGGACATCTAGTACGTTTAGTGTAGGTATAGTTCCGTTAGTAATTGATTCAGTTGTTGGCTTTGTTGACCTAAAATCCTTATACATCAGTAGGTGTAATTCCAATCCATCTTACTGAGGCTTATTCTGGGGTTTGATATTACAATTGGAGCAAGACAATTTTCTGAATTGTACCTATAGATTATGTGTAGTTTCACATTTGTGACGATTATATCGTGTATGCTTGTGTTTACTATTGAAGAAATGGCCGTAGGATTTCGGTTTGTGATCATCTGGGCGGTCTTCAGTAGTCAGTAGGTCTAGAGTTTTGTTGTGCCTCCCAATATGAGTAATCAGACCAGTTGTGGTGAAGTTAGAGCAAAATAGAGGAGAGTGTGAAATCTAACTGATATGGGCTAAGTGGCTAACTTTCTTAACTGAACTACTGGTTGGTCTGTAAGGGGTGCATTATATTGAGCTAAGGAGATACATATATGGTCAACATATAAGGAAAATAACTGATTTTTTGAGTGGGTGCATTTGCACCCACAATGGACCATGGGGTTTCGTTTTGCCCCTGCGGACCAGCACATGATCGCCTATATGATAATGATTTCCAATTTCCTGTATTCATTGTTAGGTGATCCCCTGTCCATCGTAGATGCATGCGGCTATTGGTATTTGATAATTTGGAGTTTGGACAGTTGGTCAAATAATATAGTAGGCTCCTGTTCACTAGATGGTGTGTCCTGATTTTCTTTCCACCTCTATTCAGTATGTTTTGCTAGGTGCTGTCCCTTTCTCTAGTGATGTACCACATCTGAAGCAACTTGGAGTAAAGGGAGTTGTCACACTGAATGAAGCGTATGAAACCCTGGTTCCGACATCCTTATACCAGGTAAATATAGTAATATACCTCTACTGTAATGTACTATTGTATGGCTGCAGTTGTTTTCATGAATCGAGTTCTTTGTGCGGATGTATAATTTTGTTTTTTTTTCTATCTTTGAACAATTGAATTTCATGTCTCCACATGGAATCAACACATAAAGTTCATACTCCAGGATCCATTTATCTTCAGTGGATAATTCCATTCATCTTCTCTATGCGCATTGAAAACATCCAGCAGTGTATGACTATTTGAATGTCCTTTTGGTTAACTCAGTTGAAAGGTGTATTTAGCAAAATATTTAGCACAAGCAGACTTGTATTCACATTTCTGAATAATAATAAGTTTCCCCTCTCTTTATCAGGCTCACGGGATCAATCATCTCAAGATTCCCACAAGGGACTATCTATTTGCCCCTTCTGTAGAGGATATCTCTCAAGCTGTGGATTTTATCCACCGTTAAGTACCATCAACCATGCATTCTAAACTACCTAGTATCAGCACCAGTTTGCTTCGAGAACAAATAAGTGAATTAATAGTGGACTGCTGTTGAACTGTGGTAAAATTCTATCATTTTGATGGGCAGGAAAGATATCTTATTAAATGATGGTCATGTATCATCCTTAAGTGTTTAGTTTATTTGAGTAATATTTTTCCTTTTGAATTTCACAATCATTATTAACTATGTAACTTATTTAAGTAATACATTCCCTTTTGACCTTCCTGTTATCTTGCGTATTGATGTCTACTGATAAGCCCCCAAAGAAAATTTGTTTGATTGAACTCGAGTTGTTGCAACCGGTTAAAAAGCAATGCTGATTTACACTAGGAAATTGAGAGTTTTTCCATTTTGGTGCAGTCACAACTTACAACATGCCACACTTCTAATTTTTAAAGTCCATGCCATGCAAATTTGCATGGTAATCAAGTGGCCGTTGGCCAAAGCTAATATGCTCATGTTTTTTCTCCAGGAAATGCATCACAAGGTGGCAGCACTTATGTTCACTGTAAGGCTGGAAGGGGACGCAGCACCACTGTAGTTTTATGCTATTTGGTACGAGAAACTGCCTTAATGATATCGTATCCGGTATTTTCATTTGTTTTACATATGCCATCTTATCTTGTGTAACTTGCAGATTAAGTACAGGAACATGACTCCTGAAGCAGCTTTAGATTATGTGCGAACTGTAAGGCCCAGAGTACTTTTAGCACAATCTCAATGGCAGGTATGCAACCCTTTAATCTAGTATGCATTTGTGTGCTATCTGGATGATAAATTGGTAAATACAACTTTCTGGTCTATGATAAACAACCTTGTAGCTTCTGAATAATTTGTTCATCGCTTCTTTGCCACAGGCCGTTAAGCTATTTAGCACTCTCAGCACCAGATGCATTTCAATGGAAAGCTCAAATCAAACCTACTCGGCAAAAGCTGGTGAACCATCTAGCACTCTTCCTGCCAGCTGCCTTCAGATTCAGAGTTCAAACCAAACCCACTCAGCAAGATTTGGTGAACAATCCGCTGAAGCATTTAGTTTGGACACTGAAGTTGATGGGTACAGGTACACCGCCGAATTCAACAGCGACCATTTCGTTTTGCCGTTGCGCGAGAGTATGCTGGCCAGGTCTTCTTGCCCCAGCAGGTGCAGCAGCGATGCCGTGGTGATAACCGAAGATGATCTCGACGGATACGAAACTTATGCCGATGCTGGCAATGATGCTACTACTCCAGTGGACGTGGTAGCTCGTCATAAGCCCATCATTAGGAGGCTATCCTGCTTCCTTTGGTCGTTGAAGCTTACGACCAACTGCGAGCCACCTCCAAGGCGTCTTACGGAGGTTCGCGCCTCCTAGGTGAACTCTCCAATTTCACAGATTTTTTTCCAACTTGAGTCAGCAGAGTGTAAGTATCGGCATGATGCTCCACGGCTTGCCGGATGGCCTCGTGAGAAAATTTTTACGTTGTACATGTGTGTGTTGGAGAGAGAGAGAGAGAGAGAGAGAGAGAGAGAGAGAGAGAGAGAGAGAGAGAGAGACGAGTTTTGAGTCCGCTTTGCGACTTCATTTCTCCAAGTAATAAAACTTAAAAGGCGTGCATGGTTTTCGAGTACTCATTTTATGGCGCTTTCGGCTTGAGTGCATTTTTAATTTTATGTAAGATATGTGTTATATAAATATGATACTTAAATTAAGCTATGCATTATATTTTATTATTTTAATCATATTAATATACATTTTTAAAAAAAAATTGTATAAATTAAATTTATACCGTTTTTATAAAATATTAAAACTGATATTGGCTGGTATCAGAGCATTAACTCTGGAATGGAATTAAAGCTTGAGTATAAGGCTGAAACATTCGGATGATATCCAATTGAGATTGGATTATAGATGGGAAATTGATGATAAACTTTCATACATCTCACATATCTAAGATCATCTTAGATCAGAACTCAGATCTGATCACTAATATATAGAATTTAGAAATTTGAAACATCTCACATATCTAAGATCGTCTCAGATTAGATCGCTGATATATATATTTTAGAAATTTCATACATCTCACGTATATATGATCGTCTCAAATCACTAATATATAAATTTTTGTTAGTAATTAGCTCTCGGGGAGGAGAGGGGGACCGAGTCCCTCTCCTCCCTGGAAACTCGGAATTAGCCTAACAGACCTCCTGGTCTTTAGGCACCCTGATCGGGGTGCCCCAACCGAAGGTTGAAGGGCCCCTGGCGCACAGCACAATATAAATAAGGATGACTGTGCACAGAACGAGTTGATGTTCATGTGCTAAGTCACCCAAAACCCTAAACCGATCTATGTGAGTGCTGGAGCGTCGGGAAGCCCCTTCACCGCCGTTCACCGGTCTACGACGCCACAGTACCATGCCATGGCGTCCCCTTCTTCCTCGGCAAAGCAGAGGTACGACCTCCTTAGTTCTACCCTACTGGTCTAACCCTAGACGATCCTCTAAGAACCCTAAGTATGATTAGATCTATCAATGGTATCAGAGCTCGTTTTGTTCTAGGGTAGGCTAGCTAGGGTTGGGGTGGCGTCGGGCTCCCTTGAGCCGACGCCACCACCGAACTAAGAATCCACCCCGCCCCCTCTAAGCCCTCTGTGTTTAGCACAAAAGAACCCTAAAATCAGTGTGTAAGCCCCCTCGGATGGGAAATGAATTCCCAAATCCGAGCACTAAGACCCCCCCTGTCCCTCTAAGAATCCCAGCACCTAAGCCCCTTGTCGATCCATCGACAGATCCTAAGAAATCCCCAAAGGGATTGAGTTTCATTTTCAGCCGAAAAACACAGAGAAACAGAATAAAAGGGAGCCGAAACACCAAATTAGAGGGCTAGGGTTAGGGTTTAAACCCTAACCCTAACCCTAAAATGGACTAAGTAGGGAGCCGGGTCCTTACCTGCGCTCCTCTCCGCCGGCGCCGCTCGCCGGAGACTGGGAAGATGGCCGGAGTCGCCGGCGGACGCCGTTCGTCCTCGGGCTTCGGGTCGGTCGGTTTTGGCCGCCGTCGGTTGGCTCGACGGAGCCCCACTCACCCTCGGGTGAGCGCGTGGCTCCGGCCAGCCAACCAGCGGGCGGCGCACCGACGGTCGCCGTCGCCGGCCCCGCTCCATCGCCACTGAGCGCTCGCCGCCGCTCCGCTCTCCTCTCTCGGCCGTGCGCTCGGGTGCAAGAGAATGGGGCTAGGGTTTCACAGGGAACGGCGCGACGGGTTATATTCGGGCGACGATCGCGCTCGGCCGTCGGATCAGATCCGACGGCCAGCGTAGTCTGGACCCGCTTTTGGCCCAGGCGGGCGTCTGCTTTCGCGGCCCAGGCCCAGGTTGTGGCCTGGGTGCGCGCGGGCGCGATGGGGGGTCTTGTGGGCCGGACTGTTTTCGCAGTTGGGCTGGAATCCTTGCACAGTACAGGCCAAATTCAATTTCGAATTTTCAGGATTTTCAGAATTATTTTTTTTCATTTAAGTATTTCCTGAAAATTAAGAAAATTGTCCAAAAATAAGATAAAAGTAAGTTTAATGTGGGGAAAATTTTAGAAAATTTCATCATGATTATTAGCACTGTTCTGATTTTTTGAGTAATTTTAGACCTTTTTTATGTTATTTTCTGATTTAAATTAGTCCAACGATTTTTTTTATTAGAAAACAATTGTTTTTAAGTATTTAATTCAGAATTTTGCTGATGATTAAACAGTGTATTATTTTAGTTTGAGAATTCCGCTGTGCTATCACTGTTAATCATATCACTTTGCAGCATTTTTTAAGCATTTTCATGATGTTTCTTTATTAAATGTAGTCTAAGGACTATATTTAATTGAGAAATATTCGTTTAGATTTTGATTAAGTTTAAATTTTCAGAATTTTTATTACTGTTTTAAGCAGTGTATTAATTAAAATTAAGTCCTTTGTTGTGCATGTTTAAGATTAAGTCTTTCATTACACTGTTTAAAATTAGTACCATGCTGTGAATTCAGAATTTTATTACTGATTAAGCGGTGTATTAATTAGTTTTAAGCTTTCCGCTGTGAATACACTGTTTTAAGATTAGTACCATGTTCATCCTGTCAATTAAGTAGCATTTATTCTGTCAATTAAATTTGAACCAACGAGATAATTTAATTTGGCATTATAAATGTTGTATTTTGTTAACATAGTAATTTTATCTCCTGACCAACGTTGGTGATGAAATGCTGTGGTTAGTTGATTTGATTCTATTTCTGCCCAACGGTGATGTAGAATTAATTCGTCTTTTAAGTATTAAGTGTATCACATGTTAATTTTGACCAACGTTAAATTTTCATGTATCATATTATATCTGTTATAATATACTTTGATAATGTTCCTTATTAGAAATTTGCTAAGTCATATCTCCGGCATTGAGTCTCTCATGATAAGAACTACGGTTCCCGGAGATGAGATATTAAGATAGCGATTGAGCTATAGGACATAGATCTTGCTTTAATGCTTGATTGTCTAACTAAGCGTGCGAAGCCCGTGATCTGAGAGGATGAAAGCCAAGAGGCTTTTGTCATAAGGTTACGTGACTTCGCCGAAATAAGAATAAAATAAGACATATAGTACTGAAGGAAATCAGTGGAAACACAAAATGTATTATGATTAAGAGCTCCTTTATGGAGCCAATTAGGGTTCTATCCCACGTCATGATACTGCAAGAGTATCTGAAGGTGACTTTTCTAAGGCGTATGCTAGCACGCTTATTGAGAAAAGCTAGTAAGTTTTGCGACATGGTTTTCAAAGCTGAACCCATGCATAAAGAGCTCGATAAGGATGTTATCGTCCAAATTTTTGTTATGACGTCACACTAAGTTTTCTGATCATTTTGTGATCAACTACAACTTACAGCGAGAGTGCTGGAGTTTGTAGATGCTGATTTCAAACTATATATAAGAATTAAGTAAGCACATAATGATTTAGGTCATAATGTGCAACACGAATAAAGGGGAAGAAGCATTATAAGACTTGTTCTAATAATGCTAAGGACTCCTCTCATAAGCTCACATAAAGGAACATGATGTCCTGAAGGGCATGTACAGACATGTAAGGAGGAACACCACATGAAGGAATATGTGGAGTTCCCAAATGGATGAACGAGAATGGTAATAGATGAATTTTTGCACTTAGAAATAAAGTCTTTAGACTTGCTTTTGAGCATGACTAACTTTATTTATTTTTCTCAAGATGATTTCATCATCTGAGAATAATGATAAGACCAAAAGAATTGATGACGTATTTTCGAAATTATGGCACTATCTAATGGACCATATTTCGAGGGGAGGATTGAACGTTTAGTCAATTCTTTCGCTTTAGTTTCTTTAGACTAAGTTTCATGCATATATTGCATTAAGATAAACGCGCCATTCAAGTTTAATGATTGTAGTAATTTTTATCTCCTGACCAACGTTGGTGATAATGTTATTATATTTAAGCTCAATTGATTCTAATTCTGCCCAACGGTGATTTAAAATTAATTGATTAACACTTATCCAATCTAAGAGCGATCAGATCATAAGTTGCTCTGGATAAATTTAAGATGTTTTAAGGTTGATTCTTATATCAGCATGATCTAAAGTTTAAAAGAGTAAGATCTGACCGTGTTACGGTCAATATACCCCGTATGGCCGTTTTCTTGAACTCTTTTGCAAGGTTTTATAGAAAATGGCAAAATAGCCCGATATTTTATATCAGGTTTCGGGTGTATCTTAGCTAAATAGAGTGGCTATAAGGTGCACTCGCACTTCAGTGGACATAGTAAGTAGTATGGTAAGTTATTCCACTCTACCGATTAATTTGTGGATGGAGGCATTCAAACCACCATTCATAATTTTAATTGGATCCTTAATAAGTCTGTGCCTAAAAGCACCATAAGAATTATGGACATGACGATAACCATTTTCTAAATTATTTTAGAATAAGGGTATGTCGTCCTGCTAAGACTATATTTTTAACCCAAATATTAATAAGTTAAAGTCCTAAGACATTAAGTTGTCAATTTTATTAACTGCAAAGATAAGTCTAAGTGATCTCGTTTGTAATGTCCTAACAGACATGTTAATTTTGTAGAAACGAGATATGCATTTTTTTAGAAGATGCTTTAATCAGGGGGAGCACAGTACTTAGAGAAATTAATCTTGAAGAGAAGTGGGTTAGTGAATCCACTCCTATGATTCAAGAACAATTTTCTATGTACCTATGGTAGTATCCTTTTGTCCAACACTTGAGTTTGGACCTTCATTAGCGACATCTATTGTACATGAGGCTTCTGTTGTTCAGGAATCTACATTTCTAGATGATGTTAATGAAGAAATAAAGGAACAACTCTCTAACTTAGTACATAATGTGCCAACTCAGATAAGAAGCAGATTAAATGAGACATTTTTGTATGTCTTATTTAAGGATTCTTTAAAAATCATTAAGGCACATTATGACTAGAACTGCATCAGATAGATATAAAGACGACATTTCAATAAGTTTTAAATGAGAATGTCTATATGAAAGGAAATTTTAATATACCGTTTTATCTAAGTCCAATGGACTTAATAAGTTTTTAAGTAAGGATATCTGAAATTTAAATTAGACTATTAGAAAATTTTGGGTTTTAAGAATAATGAAGAGGACAAGAGTGTTTGTCTAAATTTAAGAATGGGGAATTTATTTCCCAGTTTAGCATGTGGATGACATTCTGCTTGCAAGCGGTAATGTCCATCTAATATTAGAAACTAAGAAATCTTGTCCTCTCATTTTGACATTAAGTATCTTGGAGAAATTTTCTATGTGTTAGGATTAGAGATTCTCTGAGATATCATTAAAGGGGTATTAAGATTGTCGCATACGGCATACTAGAAGATATACTGAGAAAGTATATAGTATGCATGCGTATGAGCTATCGCCTGATCCGATAGTCAAGGGTGATAAGTTGGGAACTTTTAGTATCCCAGGAACCAATATGAGATCGATCAAATTAGATTGGTTCCATATGCTTCTGCTGTCGGAAGCCAATGTATGCTCAATTATGTACTCGCCCTGACTAAGCTTATACCGCCGGAATGCTTGGCAGATATCAGAAAATCCAGAAATAGATCGCTGGATTAAATTAAGAAAGCCTTGAGATTTATATAAGGCACAACGACCGCATGCTAACGTATGTAAGATTAGATAACCTAGCGATTGCGGGTTATACAAAATTAAGACCTTGCGAGATGAGTAAATGCTAAGTAGTCCACATTAAGTTGTGTATTCACACTCGCAAAGGGAGCTGTGTCGTGGAAAAGCTCCAAACAAACTGTGACGGCATCTTCCACGATGTATGCCGAGTTTGTAGTATGTTATGAGGTCACCGGACAGGCACTATGTTTTAAGAAATTTATTCCGGTTTTAAGAGTGGTCGACAGCATTTTTAAAACCACTTAAGTTATATTGTGACGATGAGTCAACAATATATTTCTCCTATAACAACAAGAAGTGTGTTGCTGCCAAACACATCTAAGTTAAGTGTTATATTGTTGAGGAGAGAATCCAAGATCAAACAATAAGTAGAGCATATAAGTACCAAGCGAACGCTTGCGGATCCGCTCATAAAAGGCTTACCTCCCACTGTGTTCAGAGAACACTTAGTCGACGTGGGTTTATGGAAAGCCTATGATCTATGGATTTATAAGGGCCCAAAATGAGTTGAGAAACTGTTTCAAAATGGAAATGTGCATTGTAGTTGTTGAGTCATATAGTACGTAACTGACTATTATGATGCAGCATACTCTATGCATTGATCTATAATGGAATAGGTGTAATGTTAAGTTAAGTTAAGAACTAAGTCGAGATCTAGGGGGAGAATGTTAGTAATTAGCTCTCGGGGAGGAGAGGGGGACCGAGTCCCTCTCCTCCCTGGAAACTCGGAATTAGCCTAACAGACCTCCTGGTCTTTAGGCACCCTGATCGGGGGTGCCCCAACCGAAGGTTGAAGGGCCCCTGGCGCACAGCACAATATAAATAAGGATGACTGTGCACAGAACGAGTGATGTTCATGTGCTAAGTCACCCAAAACCCTAAACCGATCTATGTGAGTGCTGGAGCGTCGGGAAGCCCCCTTCACCGCCGTTCACCGGTCTACGACGCCACAGTACCATGCCATGGCGTCCCCTTCTTCCTCGGCAAAGCAGAGGTACGACCTCCTTAGTTCTACCCTACTGGTCTAACCCTAGACGATCCTCTAAGAACCCTAAGTATGATTAGATCTATCAATTTTATCATTTTAGAAAGGTAAATTTCCAATTTCCATCTGAATAGATATATAATCAAAATTTTGATCTGTCAACGTTAGGATGGTACAGAACTGACTTTTCGCATGGACGATTGAAGGAGAAAAACCATCCAACAAAGAAACAGCACCCCTCTGTTTTAACTCTGCTCTATATTTACAGCACACAACACGATTGTTTTTGGTGAAACATAACATCAAAGGAATGTAAGTTCATGTAGTCACTCTTCAACATAGTTTCTAAATTTAAGTCCTGTATATGTTCTCTAATAGTAGGTAGCGGAAGGATTTATTTTGAGAATCCTTTATTTTTTAGAAATTTTCTTAGTTGCAATTCTAAAAATCTAGAAAATGGAATTTCTTAGAGCTTCAAAAAAAGTTTTTTTTTGAAGATCATCTGATGCGCCAAAATTCCCGGAGAAGGGAGAGAAAAATAGACCTCAAGAAACGAAGAACATGAGCCGTGCTCTCTCTGCGCTACTGATTAGCCCGCCGTTTAGGCGTTCTTGTTCACGGGAATTCGGGGAGTCCTGAAGCCGGTCGCCGCCGCCATCAAGCTCAGATTCGCGCACGAAGTCGACGACGGCGCCTTGGCGCCGCCGACCCCTCCCAGCGTGGCGTAGCTCTTGCACGACTTGATCTTGTGCTGCTGGTACGGCTTCTCCTTCTTGCGCAGATCGTCCAGGCACCTCACCTGCGACATGCACGCGAACGACTGGGACTTCCCCTCGTAGTACCTCGACAACCCTTTCCTGCAGATCGAGCAGCAGCAGCGCCCGCGGTTCTTGGATGGTGAGCACACAGAAGCCGATTCGGATTTCCGAACAAAATCTGGATTTTTGTGAGGTGCGAGTGGAGTATGTAGAAGATGGGGTTACTCACCTGGCCGAGAGCTGCGGGACGCTGTTCGAGTTCAACCGACACAGCGGCTGCGGCTGCGGCGCGAACCTGCGATGCTCCATCTGGTCCTCCGCTGCCGACGCCTCGGCTCCGCCCTCCGAGAACCGACCTTCCTCCTCCTCGTCGTCGTCCGACTCGCCGCCGGAAACCGACGACGACTCCCCGAACAGCTCGTCGCCGTCCCCCTCCTCGTACATCCACGGGTCGTCGTCCCCGCCGAGCCTGCCGCTGCTCATGTCGGCGTCAAGAAAACGGCGCGGGGAAGCGGTGGAAAACGCGGCGGCTCGCTCGCTCGCCCCAATCCCTCGTGCTCGTGGTAGCTGTCAGCCTCTCGCCAGTCGCTGGCCTCTGATCGCAGCGCTGCGCCGGTGGGGTGGGGTGGGGTGGCGCGGCTTTATATACGGGCACCGTTGGTGCAGTGCAAGTGCAGCGCAGCCGGCCGCTGGGTTTCAGACGCGGCACGGCGCACGCGTCCCTTTGACCAAAACACACCGCCGTCGCGTGCGGAATTTGCTGCCAGAAAAAGGAGAGGACGACGTGATAATGGCGCGAAGGCGCGATTTCCGTCTCACGTCACGTTGCCGGCTTGGCGCGCGGGCGCGTCCAGGTGGCACGAACCGGTAAGGCCGCCTCTGCCACTGACAGGGATGGTCCAGCCTACGTGGACCCCACGTGGCTTGAAGGCTGTGCTAGCCGGTGGCCCACTCCCACGTGGCTTTCCCGGATTCTGTTCCGCCGCTGGCTGTGCCATGTGGCGTGTCTGTGATCTTATCCTCAGCTCCGTCCACTTAAGTCGTTCCCTTTATTTCGCTTATGTTTTAAGTTTAGCCAAGTTTGATGTACCTTAAGTCTATTTGGTATAGCTACGGTTCTAGTTTCTTTGTCCTGTAAAATTAGAGTCAAGTCAAGTATTTTTCCTGATGAGTGGATACTACTGAGAGCGCTCCAAAAAATGAATTGAATTGATGGAGCAAGATCTAGCTAGCTTCAAATGCTCCGCTCTAGCTCTAATGTGGATTTTAAGATCCAGGGTCTACCAAACAGGCCCAACAACTCTAAGATTCAAAACAAACTTATAGTTTGTGTAATATAATAAATAATTAAAATTTTTATTTTTAGTATGAAACAAAAACTAAATAAATTAATTAAATATTTTTAATTCATATGTGGTTCTATCTCTAGGATTTCTTAGAGATAGATTGAATCTGCTCTAAAAAAATCCCGGAGCTAGAGCCATTCCAAACAGAGTCTAAGTTCCGGATCTCTGGTGCTTTGTTAGAGTAGATCAAATCCAACTTACAAAATCCTTAAGTTATAGCTATAGATAAATTAGTGATAATAATTGTGATTTTTTATTTAACAAAATTTAAACCACTTTATTTTACTATACAAATTTATGATTTAGCATATATCTGAAAAGTAGAGTTGTACTAAATTTTACTACACAAACTTATGATTTGGCATATATTTGAAAAGTAGAGTTGTGCTAAATAGACGGTAAAATTTTAGATAATATATTTCCATATCATGTTTCAACCATCAGACTCTTTTAGAACAGAAGAATTTCAAAAGATTTTTGTGAAAATTAAACTAAATCCATAAAATTTGTGTTCGAAAGGAGCTTTACTACTGCCTGTAGTTTTTTAGGAATAATTCGATTTATGCCATTATAATTTTGCGACTTTAGAGAAGTACCATTATAATTTACATATTTAGATTTATGTCATTTTGAAATTGTAGCTCTCAGAAAATATAATGGCATATCTCGGAATTCCCTAGAATTGTAATGACACATTTCAGAATTCTCTAAATTTGTAATGGTATAGTTCAGACTTCTCTGAAATTGTAATGACATGAATCTAAATATGTGAATTATAACGACATTTCTCCAAAATTAAAAAATTATAATGGCATGAATCCAAATACGTAAATTATAACGACATTTTTGTAAAATTGAAAAATTATAATGACATGAAACCTTTCTTTTTTTCTTATCACAGTCATGTGAGGAGATCAACAAGGCTGAAACTGCTTCAAGAACCAGCTGAACTACCAACATTGGATTCTTTTCATCTTTTGGTCTAGCGAGAAAGAAAATACGAGGGAAACGAGCAGCACGAGTAAATCAAATGCAGCGCGCGGTCGTGCTACAAGTATGTATATATATATGTCAATTCCGCCGCCATTTCTGGAGAAAAACCAGGGAAAAAACACAGCCCAGGCCGCCGAACAAGAAGCAGCTGCTACTAGCGATTTTTTTTTCTATTGAAATAATATTTTTGTTAAAATAAAATTTCAAATTTATACGGAAAATTGAAAAAATCGTAGCAGGCAACACGCAACCCATTTGCCCAATTCCTAGCATGCAACACGCAACAACTAGCAATTTTTCTCAACCCAATGTAGCACACAACATGGTAGTAGCAAGACAAGTAGTCATCCATCCACGCCCATGATATCATCCAAATGCACAGTCGCTAGCTCGCTCGACAACCCCTAAATCTCTAAATCTAAGGTCACGACTGTCGGCGTCCACCATGACAACGAGCAACGGCCGAGTGAGGCCCTCGTTGCCTCGGTTACTCCACCGGAGCGACGGAGTACAAAGCGTCGGTGAGTGCTGATTGGTCCCTAAAAATCCACACCTAAATCCTAATCCCCTGATTCCTATCAAAAATTCAAAGCATATATATACACATATGGACTATGGTGCGTTCCTGAATCTTGATCCCTATAGTGCCTCCTTTCACCAGAAATTCCTTTCGGTAACCACTTTATGCATAGAAAAAGATATTTTGGATCAGATAATATAAATACTATTATTGATGATTTTGTACCTAGAAATATAAGAAGATATCACTTTCGCTACCTAATATAGCTATGAGTCTATGATTATTTTTTATAACGATTAAAGATAAGTAAAAGATCCCTAAGTTTTTTTCGCCTAGGGCCCCCAAAATGCTAATGTCTTGACGTCGTGACCTGGTTCTAGATTAGGCCAAAATCGGCATCAAATTAAACCAGTGGATGCGCACGGAATTCCAACCGCATGGCAAATAAAGCACCGAGACTGAGGGGTGTTTGGTTTGAGGTTGCTAAAGTTTAGGGACTAAACTTTAGTCCCTTTTAGTCCCTAAATTGCCAAATATGGGGACTAAAAGGGACTAAACTTTAGTCCCTAAACTTTAGCCCTTTAGTCCCAAAAACCTTGCTAAAAGGGACTAAAAATACTACTTATCTCTCATCCCTCACTCTCTTTTAGTTTTTTAGTCCTTAGAACCAAACACCAAGGGACTAAAATTTAGTCCTATAAAAAGAGGAGACTTTAGTCGCCCTAATGCGTTCTTACGTACGTGGTACGTCTAAGTTGAGCAAGCTTAGCATCGTTTTTTCCCTGGGTTTAATTGGAACAGACCACTTGACGTCAATCAGGGCGTCAAGCTTGGATCGACGAGCAGCCCTATCTACCAAGACTGCCAAAAAAAATTGCATACGCGTGCGTGCGTGCAGTGCTTAAGAATTCTCACGATAACAACTACTTCCATATATAATCTGACTAAAATAAAGGACGCAGACAGATCACAGAGACGGGAGAGGTTACTATTATGAATCCTGATACCATCGGACTCATAATAATATGTTAGTAACAAAGTTAGAGTGATACTGACGAGTCATCAAATAAATTACCGTAGTTACCACGTGACGTAAATACAAAAGAATCTATCACTGTTAAGACTTTGAAGTCAAATCCTCGAGGAATTTGTTTGACCGGCCGGAGGCAACACATCTGGCCGGCGAATTATATATTAGCACGCACGACGCACGTTCGCTGAACCCCGTCTCGTCTCGTCTCGTCGCTGGGAAATGACCAGCCACCATGACGATACCGACCGGCCGGGCGGCCCGGCTGGTCGTCGTCGTGCGCTGCCAAAATCACGGGCGGATTCTTCGTTTTTTTCGGCCGCTTCTTCTTCTTCTTCTTCTCGGCACCGATCGAGTTTGTTCCGCCGCGCGGAGTGGCGAGACGAACGTGCATGCATGCACGGCGCATCGTGGCCTCGCCGGCAAAACGTCGAGAGCTCTCGCGGGCTCGCGGCGGCTGGTTGGTTGACCGGAGTGAGTGACAGCGGCATGCATTGCAATATTGCATTGCCTGCCATGGCATGCGAGTATGCGTCTCGTTGATAGCGACTCGATGCCTAGATCAGCTTCAGTTTACAATATATTTTTTTTTGTTCCTGTTGAGCTAACCGTGATGCTGCTCAGCAACAGCAAATGGCCGGATTAAAAACAGGAGGAGCTCGTGCTCATGACCAGTCCATACTGCCGACCATACGGAGAGAGCTTGACATTAGGCGAGACGTACGCAAGGTTAGGCGCAGGTTGGTCTTTTCCTCCAGGTTGAGTTGAGCCTAAGCCTACAGCCTACGGCCCAACACGCTTGCTTTAAGTTTGTTTGACTTTTTAAAATTAAATTTATTTAATTTTGAGCAAAATTAAATAAAAATAGTAATATTTACAGTATCAAATAAACATGGTATGGAAGTAAATCTAATGGTTGGTTTAACAAAACTGATTTGATGCTATAATGGTTGAGTTTTTTATAAAATCGACCAAATTTGAAAAAGTTCAAATTAAAAAACTTACAGCGAGGGGGCATCCCCTTACATGTGAATTGACTCTGCCCAAACCAAACACACTCAAATTTTTCCACCAAAATTTTAATACTACCCCTTACTGAACCCTGTTTTCCAACTCCACCTTACCAAAATTTTAATATTAGTAAAATTTATCTAAATTTCAACACTACCAACAAATTAGGAAATCAATCCAAAACAGCCCTAAACTGCACCTTTCATATCTCATGGTCACTACGGCACTACACTCTGAAACTGAAAGCCACCAAAGGAATCGCTAGCTGAAACAGCGGATACACTGGTGAGTTGCATGCGAACCTATCCAAAGGAATCCGATTCAGACATCCATGTGCATGAAAAAATAACCTTAAATATCAAATATAAGTTTATTGTTAGTTTTATACATTGAGGAGCTACATCATAAGAAAAAACCTTAAGATGCACTCTAAATTTAAGGTGTAGCCATAAACAATAAAATGCTAACTTTTTGCGGATCCCACTATAAATTGGGATCTACTTTAATGCTATCTTTTTAGTTTCTTATATTATACACATGACACTAATAAATATTAACTTTTGAGGGTCTCATTTTACTGAGACGGATAGCACAAAAGTCATACACATATAAAGGATCAAACAAGAGTAGTAGAGGGTAAATTCGATTGTGTCCCCTTCTTTATTGCGAAGAGAAAATACATGAAGATAAATCAAGGGGAAAAGAATTCGACACAACAGGAATGGAATTGCTCATGCCTGGCTCCATTTCACTGTTAGTCTGTTGCTGCCACCCAAACCTCCAAACTCATTGGTGCTATGCTAGCTATATTCCCGCTGCAGAGGAACGTTAAGTGTGTCCGCAGAATAGCCAAAAAAAAGGAGTATTATGTTGGATTTGAAGGGGAAAAAGAGACGCTCTAGTCCACCTCAGCATACTGGGAGTGTGAAGCTGCAAGCAGAGCAGCTCCAATGCCAGAACCATCGTTGGCTAGCTTGGTAACCACTGAAGACGAGACATCCTCCCCGAGAAGGTCAGTTAGAGTTGATTCTAAGCAACTGCTGAATTTTTTGTAATGTTCATAGAGTCCACCATCCAAGGCAATGGCAGTCCTTGGCATTTTACCGCCAGCGCTTGGCGGCTTGTCCCGACCAAGCTTCTTTAGAATTCCAAATATACCAGCAGCAGCCAAGCGCGCCGCGCGCTCTGCAACAATGTCACAGATGTGTCTGGCAATGTATCTTACTTCCAGCGAAGTATCTGCGACCTGAATACAATAGCAAATATCACATAAGAAACCGATACTCATTGAACAGTGTATGATGCCCAGTTTGGCTCAAGCAAATCATACCCCCACGATGTCCTTGAGCTTAGCTCCAACAATGTTAAGGTCATGTGATGAGTCATGATGCATGGCTGACATATCTGGCGTCCTGTGATACCACAAATAACGTATTTATAAAAAAAATATAATTACTACTCAAACGAAGCATGTAAAGCTAAAGCATTATATTTTATGGGCGAGGAAAAACTGACTTAACCTAATGTCTTTTGCCATGACAAAAGGAAGGCATGAAAGCTTGATAAGATATGGATAGAGAAATAAACCTTAGTACGAATGGCTGCTCCAGCTTAGGTGGAACAACATTCCCAAACAAAGAAGCATCATGAGCAAGCTTCAGTAAGATTCTTCGAACAATCTCTCCAAGATACATGCCAGAAATCATCTTTTCATATATCTGTTGGAAAGCCACACACACGTTAATGTGTTTCTCTAAAATAAAAGGGCAGAGGAAAATATTGGGGATAAAATACCTGCTCTCCAGGATTCAAACTTTCAAAATCCATGGCTTTATCGAATTCTGAAAGAGGAAGCTTGTCTGATTTAAAGCTCCCCCATTCTGTGTTGATTACCTATAGAACACCAAATAATTTTATGGTTACATAGCGTTCTAATAGGATTAACATGCAAGTGTAGGTATGCCCATATGTATAACATAGAAACAATGGTCGAATGAATTTTATAGTCCCAATCATAAGAAGGAATTCACAGACTAACCATATTTCCGGACTTAGGCAGTAAACCAGTCCATTTAGGAATTGTATTAGCATGCTCAACATATGCCGCATTTGTACCAGTACCCAAAATTATGGCAGCAACAACATCATTATCTGCATACCTCCCTCCAGCCAAAGTGCCGACTGTGTCATTAACCTACAAAGCAACAATATTAAGTCATGTCAACCATGTTTGTGTCACATCATCAGATGTGTATAACCCAAAAAGAGTCTCAGGATAACAGAGCTGAGCATAAGTAAGGTCTAGAAATTGACTAAATTAATGGATAGTATCAACTTACCAGTGCTGTAACTTTCATATCTAATCCCTGCCTATCCATCGCCTTGCTCAACTCAGACACAACGTCTTCGCCAACCTGATTCAGGAGACAATATATCAAAAAACAAGTTTTCTGGTTGTTAGAGAATGCTTTACAGTTCACACAGATGCGTTCAACCAGGCAAACATATTCTCCATGACTAAGCTTGACATTTCTTTAAAAAATCGAATAGGTTGATCAGAATGTATACCATACAAAACTGTAGTATAAGTGGTGGAGTGTTCAGAGGAGATTGCAGCAATTAGCTAATCTAAATACTCCATGGTCATATTCAATCAAGATTTATCAAGGAAGCTTGTGACATAATTTATGAGTTTAAGAAGTAACAGGATGGTGTTCCAGTTGGGGCATGAACCACAAATGTTTGATTTTTACCGTGCCACTGATGGAAAAGCCCTTTGTCCACTTGATGAGTGTTCCTGACGATATTGATGTTTGGTTCACTGGGAAGGAAAATGTGAAACCCAGTTCTCTCTGTCTCCCCTCTGGGAGGTGAAAATCATCACCTTCAGTTTCCACAAATTTTGACAATGCAGCAGCAATAAAATCAAACAGTTCCTGTCATAATCATAAAATGCATAAGGCAAACATGGATAAAATATACAGCTCCAATAAATTTAAAAACCAAACAGCAAATGCTTACCATGGAAGTTCCAACCATCAGATGTGGAGGTATCGAGACTTCATTGTACTGTTGATGGATGACTCGTTTCCCCTTTCCTCCGAGTTGAACTCGCAGGACTCGGAAGTTTGTTCCGCCAAGATCCAATGCATAAAACAGCCCCTGTTCATTTCTGCAAAGGAACATTGATATCAAAGTACAAAGTTAAGTACACCTGTCAAAAGTAGACAGTATTAACATTGTATGCTTATGAATGGATTATACTTAATGGACTGATAGCATAAGGAAGCATTATATTAAACAAACTTCCTTCTGGATGTGCCTGCCACATTTAGCTTAGTAATATGGATAGAGCCATAGAGGTCCTAGACTCCTAGTCTACTAAAAAAACTTGTGACCAAACCAATAATGCCTTGAGATGAGTTCAATCAATGGATATATCTGGTTACTGGTTAGACTGCTAAAATAAACCACAATGCACAAGGAATTCCCTGCCATACATCGGTTAATCACCTACCATTTAAGCCTTGACAAATCAAGCCCAACATTACAAACCAAACACCACAAGCAACATGTCAAAATCTCATATCACTTACAGTACAACAATCCCGGATCACTGATAGAAAGCCAAAATAGGATATCAGGGGATCTGCTGAGAATACACAGATGTGAAGCTCATCTGAGAACGATCTAGGATGTGTTGAAATCCTATCTCACCTAGCTTAGATAGGACAGTTCATCTATCCTATTTGAGTTATAGCGTGTAGAAGCCAGAATAGCTGTTTGATTTCATATTGACGTGTCTGCATCCAACCAATTTGGAATGAGCGCAACTACATGAATTTTCCTGCAATCACCGGGTGCGCCAATTTAGCTTAGCTCTCCTCCGAGAGACCAACAGAAAGCATTTCCTTGTGGTTACAAAACAGTTTT
Organism: Zizania palustris; assembly: GCA_019279435.1. Lineage (NCBI taxonomy): Eukaryota > Viridiplantae > Streptophyta > Magnoliopsida > Poales > Poaceae > Zizania > Zizania palustris. The sequence continues at coordinate 52,191,994 of JAAALK010000082.1, read as the reverse complement.
TTTCGGTTCACCGAATGGCTTTATCTTGCTCAGGAAAGCCAGGATTGATCTTGTTTTTATCGAAACGTACATTGTCACTACATAAAAAGATCACATTCACGAATCATGAGTCACAGAATACCAAAGGAAGACCGGGAAATTTATGTTCCCGGTTTGCTTAGGATCACCACAAGGCGCGATTTCCCCCTAAAAATTCGCAAGAGAATTCACACATTTCCAGACATTCCGTCAAAAGGCCAGAATTGTTCTTAATCAAGGAGATTGATTCCCACGATTAGCGATCAGGAAAAGAGCTTTTTGCGAGACCATTCCAGTTTCCACCAAAGAGCCCACCGTTTTCAGATCACAAGGTTTGCAAGCCATAATCCGACGAAAGGAACCGAAAGTAAAAAAAAAGGAGATCAGATCGGAACAGAACCGTTTACCCGGTGGGGAGGTTGTCGACGTAGGTGATGAGCATCTTGACCGCGGAGTGGATGTCCCCGCGCAGGCCGCGCTCCATCTCCGAGACCATGTCGCCCGCGATGCTCCGCAGCAGCGCCGTCGGGGTCGACAGGGTGCGCTCCACGTCCTCTATCACCGCCCCTACCTTCCTCTTCCTCTCCGCTGCGGCGCCCTCCAGCCGCTCCGCCTCCCTCCGCCGCCGCCGCGCCAGCACCACCGCCGTCCCCACCGCGGCGCACACCACCACAGCCGTCCCCACCGCCGCCGCCTTCCCCATCACGATCCCCCCGAAACCTGCACGAACTCAGCTCTGGATCCGAGGCGATCGCGCAGCGAGAACGCGAGATCCTCCTCGCCCCGGGCCTCTAGGGGAAAGGAAGACGAGAGCCACTGACTTGGGCGTTTTAACCGGTAGCCCTTGCCCCCACCCCACCCCTCCCTCGGCTTTGCGCCATTAACGGATCCGCACCCAGGATTCCACGGCTGAGATCCGGTCCTGCTGGGAATGGACGGTCGGGATTGGAGCACCTGGCGGTGGCGGTGAATTTGTGCTAAATTTATCGAACGGATTTATTTATAAATATATTTTCTAAACGAAATTTGGGGAGACTTGCAATAATATTTGGCATAATATTAATAAACTTATAAACCCCTGTTGAGATTAAAACATCAGAAGTATACATTATTAATGAGAAAATAATTTCCTTGCTTCTGTCCATTTAACTTTGAAAAAACTTTATTTTTACCTCACTATCTTTGAACACGTTTTTACTTATCTCTTATGTATCATTTCACAATATTAATTTATTATTAATAAGAATTATTTTTGTCATTTTCTCTCGCTACTATCTCTATCAATTTTATCTTAAAATAATTTTTTAAAAGAACAGAGGATTAAGAGATATTGAACAATGATTTTAAAAAATATAAAATTGAAGGTTGCAACTTGCAAATAAAATATTTTTTGACGCGGAGCTCAACGTTGAGTGACCGGTCACGTGGATGGCCGGTCCCACCGGAGATTCCTGACGTCAGGATGAGGAATGGTGCCACGCAGTGGAACCGGGGATTTAATTATTTGTCACTCTTAACACGTAAGTGGCAACAAAAATGTCATTTAAAGTCACTGACATGTGAGATCACCTGGATCACTAACATGTAGTTTATTAATTGACACATGTTAAGAGTAACAAATAGTTAAATTATCCCGTGGAGCCGGCTGTTCGACCGGCTATTAGAGATTCGTGCATTGAAGTCATCCCGTTCGTTGGCGATGAACTCAACCGCCACGACTTGTTCGATCCGCCGTGAAGTCAGCAACCGCTTTCCGGCGACGCTGGTGGCCGGTGCGATCGCCGCCGGCACGCAATACAGGCTTTGTTCTGGGCTTTTGGTCCAGCCGACCAGGCACAAGTAGGCTTTCGTCACACACGCAGGCAAAAGCCCAGCCATTCGAAGGAAGAAGCAGCACCAACGCTTGGCCCGCAACCAAACAACAGTACGTACGAGCATTTACTAGACTACCAGGTACCAACCGTGCCACAAAGTGCATCTGATTCTGATGAGTGACTGCACAACTACCAGCTAGCCCCAGTAGCTCGGCAACGTAATGTCACTGACAAATGCAAATCCTGCAGCAGCAACAAATTAACATACGAGTCGCGTACGCGTACCATCAGCAGCAGCAGCAGCGTTGCTCTGGGTATCGGATTTATCAATGCACAGTGATCCGGCAAATTCTACAGCCGGGCGCTTGCTTGCACCGATTCGTAAAACCACTTCAATGCGTCTGGACGCGCGCACACGCGGCGTCGCGGCCTGACGGCCATACCATGCGTAAGCGTGCATGCGATGCCACGGCACGGGGCTCGCCGCTCGCGGACGTACTGCGCTTCGCAGGGGCCGAGGTCCCCCCGGCCGGGCGGGCCCCGGCGAAAAACTCGAATGCCACGCGCAGCGGCGCTAGCTGCACGCAGACGCACAGGTCTAGAACTGAACTGCGCCGGCCGCCGGAAATGTCTACCAGCTCGCAGCTCGCAGCTTGCAGCGACGACCCAGTGTCAGCCGCCCGGTGTCAGCGAGCCGGCGCAAGCCGTTTGGTCCGGCTTCGCCATCATGGCCGCCCCGGGCACGGCACGGCAGGGCGGGCGGTGCACTGCTCCAGCTTAAACCCAGCCTTGATTACACTCCTCTGCCGCGCGCTGCCGGCCTCCGCGCGCCCTCCGGCCATTACACGCCAACAGCACGCGGTTCGTTCGTGCAGGGACTACATTTCGTACGTGAGCAGTAGTAAATTGGTTACGTACAACGGCGCGAGGAAAGTACCCGTCCGCTACGTAGTACTCATCAATGATCCCGGCGTTAACTGCTCTCGGGTGAGATCTCCGTGCATGTGATAGGCGGATTCGAAAAACCGATCGACACGACGGAGAAGCGGCTTCCAATTCCAAGCACCAGCTGACAAAAAATCGCGCCGATGCGATCGATCTGTACCAGGCTAGCACTGGACATTAGTCGTACATGTCCTTCTCCTCGTTAATGTATCGGTAGCGATGAGCATTTGTCAGTACTCTACTACCTTTGTACTCCCTCCGGTGTACAAATATTAGTCGTTTAGACAAAATTACACATACCAAGGTGATATTAAATAAAGTTACAAGAGTAGCTTCAGTTGGTTATGGAGCCTAGATTTTAGTGGTGTCACCTAAGTTCAACTCCCGATGGCCACATCTCATTTGGTAGCAATGCTTCGATTGATGGGATGACTAATATTTGTACACTCTCAATAAAAACCAAAACGACTATTATTTGTACACCGGAGGGAGTACTCTCCTCGTTAGATTCTCATTCTTGCGTCACGCGTGCGTCTTCCACCGGCTGTGACCCATTTGACCGGATCAGTGAGCGCTCGTACTGCACCCACATCATGATCCACCCATCCGCATCACCCTTCGCCCGTCGCGGCCGTGTAGAAAGGGGCAGCCGATGGGAACGACTCCTCGTTACCAGCGCGCGGTTGGACGTCGGTGCGTGCGTCACCGCTCGTCCGCTCCCGATCTCGTGGCTTAAAGCCGGATCCGATCTTGGCGTGTGCTCTCGGCGGCCATAGCCTGAGGTGCGTGACCGCGAATGATTGCGAGCGTTCGCGCCATCCGCGACGACGTGCGGGTTCAAGGTTCATGCCCTTGCCCTGCCCCCGTTTGGATGTTGCTGCTGCCTACCATCTCTCTCTCGTTTTGCGCGTGTTCCGCTTGGCTTGGGCACCGGGGTTTGAGGTTTTTTTTGGCGTTGGGTCGGCCTCGCACGCGGGCGCTTTTGTTGCCTTGTGCTCGGACTCTTAGGCGCGAGCGAGGCGGCGAGGGGGGCAAACAGGGGGAATCTTTTTCCCCTGCGAGCTCGCTTCGCCGAGCTGCTCGTGGCTGCTGTCACTGTCAGACTGGCTCGCAAACTTCGTCGCCGGCTGCTGTTGCTGCCTTCCTCTCTACTTCGTCGCCTCTGCAGCTTGGTGGGCTGGTTGCCTCGTCGGATCTCTCTGACAAGGTCCTTTTTCCCGCTTCAGAGCTTCGCGTTTCTTGAGCTGGATGAGCATTGTGAATCTCCTACCCACTCCGCTGTTTTTGGCGCTACATTAGACAGCTCGCCTTCTTCTTTTTTCTGCTAGGCTTCTTAAGACCTTTTCTGCTTTTCAGTTCGGTTTCCGTCTCTGTTCAGTCCCATGTTTCTTGGCAGCCGGCCTATGTAAAAAGGTTTCTTCCCTTTACCATCCAAGAAAGTTTTTTTCTGTCACTGCATAAAGTTTCTAGCCTCCATGGCACTGTGCTTTGTTCACGTTGCTATTTGAAATCGTGGTGCCTCTGTTGTTGGCTGTAGACCTGTACGTTAGTTTCCCTGTCTGCCAATAATTTTTTCAACTTTCAACGACTCCCGAGTTGATCTCGAGTTCTCGACAAGTTCCTAAGTTCCAACAATGTGGTAGTGTGGTAGCTCTAGCTTCTGTTCTTGATACTGCTACTTCCGAGCCAGTTCCGCTCCTGAATCTTTTTGTCTCTCGCTCGCTGTACTCCTTTGTTGACGCATCTGTCCGATCACGGCATTCCCTTCTTCGTGATGCAGATATAGGTTGATTTGATTAATTGGTTCACGCCGGCACGGCGCCATGAGCCGGGCGATGAGATGGCTCAGAAAGGTTTTCGTCGGCAAGAAGGACGGAGACAAGGATCGGAAGGAGCATGGGCAGGACGCCGCAGGCACCGCCAATAACGGTGGCGTCGCGCCGCCGATCGAGAGGAGGAGGTGGAGCTTCGCGAAGCCAAGGGTCAGCGTCGCCGATGGCGGCAGGCGGCCGGCGGCCACCGCCGTCGTTGCCGGTGAGCTTTCGCAGGTGCGCCCATGCATCTGCGGCCAGGAACTCGAGGCGGAGGCGGCCGTCGTGATTCAGAAGGCCTTCAGAGGATACCTGGTACATCTTCTCGAGCTCCATCGTGTTCTTGGTTTCTTATCTTTCTTTTGCCCCTAAAAATGCTGTTTTTTAAAAAAAATCGAATAGTTGGAACTTTGGGGATTTCTCTTACTTGCTCGATAGGATTTTAGTAGATTCTAATTACATGTCTTTATCTTTCAAAATACTTGGTAGATTCCTCTAGTTTTTATATTGGCGAGAGATTTGACTTCACATGACATACTGTTCCAATGGCTGCCGTTGAGTAGCAGATAGCCTTTGCGCATAGTTTAATTTGGGGATATTTTTATCTGCTGCACAGTGTTGACACAAGCCTAGTCGTCACGGCATTTTGAAATCTTCCATAATTCTTCTGTTAATTTGCGTTTCAATGCGTAAAAAATTGAATTTTGCACGGTAACCGCAGGCTAGGAGAGCACTGCGAGCTCTCAAATCTCTCGTCAAGCTGCAAGCTCTGGTACGCGGCTACCTTGTGAGGAAGCAAGCTGTGACCACTCTGCAGAGGCTGCAGGCGCTCATGAGGCTTCAAGCTTCCTCGCGCGCCATCAGAGAGGCGACTTCTCGGAAATCCGTCGAGCAAGTGAGGATCTTTTCTGGGATGATTTCTCAGGTTTGATCAGACGAACTTTAAAATTTGGAACTTTTTTTTTGCACCTAGGAGCGGATCGTCGTGCAAGTGCCAGGAGCGCGGGTAATAAAGCCGTTGTCGCTGCACCGCCGGCGTGTGTCCGACGGCGGGGACATCAACTTCGACCGTAGCCCGAGGATCGTGGAGATGGTCACGTGCCAGCTCCGGTGCCGGTCGTCCCGGATCACGAGCCGCTACGCCGCCGACCCGCCGGACGGCACGCCAGGGTCTTTGGCGCTCTACTGCTACAACTACAAGCAGCCTCTGCGTCTCCACGACCAGCTGGAGGCGCCCCGGCACCCGAAGACGACGCACAACACGCCGCGCCTCGGCGCGCTCCCGGTCCTGGGGCACCACGGCTCGCCGGCCAAAGCACGCGCCTCGTGCCGTGACGCCGCCGGGAGCCCCCGGTACATGGCGGACACGGCGTCGTCCGTGGCTCATCGGGCACGCTGTTGCCAGAGCGCACCGAGGCACTACTGCCACGGCGCAGGCGACGGCGCCGCCGAGTCGCCGAGGCCTATTAGCCTTGGCCGCGCCGGGTCGAGGAAGTCGCGGCCGGACAGCGTCAGCTTGAAGAGCTCAGAGATGAGCCGCTTCGACGACTCGGAGTTCAGCAACGATGTCACAAGAGATTATTACCTCGACCAGCTCTGGTGATTGATTGCCCATCGCCAGAGCCCAACTCTAATCTAAGAGAAAATTTTAACATTCGGTATATATAAAAATAGTATTAGGATATATGTATCCCAAGTAAGTTAATAGAACAGGAAATAAAATCTGTTCTACCTCTACAGCTCTAATCACATCTCTTTTTTTATAATTTTTGAAAAGAAGGAAACGGTGAAGATCGTCCATCCGTTTTTCACCAACTTCTTTCAAATCTTTCAATGATTTGTCTTTTGAATTTAAACTTTAAACTTAAAAAAAATCACACAAACACATTGGAGTTGTCAGCTGCCATTCCTTCGTTTCGATTCTGACACTGCAAGAGCGGCTTAAATGCTGATACGGAGTATCTGATACTGACCTCTACTGCATGGAAGTTGGAAGTCAAGGGAAGGAGAAGGTGCAAGAGACTACGAGTACTATACGTGTTGTTGGCACTGGCAGTGGCAGATCCTTTGCAGTGAAGACAAAACTGTGGTTGTTTGGTGCAGTCTACGTCTCTACCACTCTAGACTCTACCAGCTGCATGGATTTATGGAGTCGATCTGCTTATAAATGTTGACGAGCTTTGATGTGAAGTATCAGGCGAAAGGACGCCAAAACAGTACTCTACGTGGTTGCACATAGTTGTCAGTCGTTGAAGAATCAGAGCTGGTTTGGCCTGGCCGCTGGCCCTGAAAACTGTGGCAAAATTCATGGCTTCAACCGTTGGGCGTATTTGAACGCTGGGATGAATAGAAGATGTGTGATGTGTCCAGTTTAACAATATCATGTCCTTTTTGAGTCTTCAGAATTTCTTCCGAATTAACGACAAGTGTCCAGTTTAACAATATCATGATACAGCAGCATATATATACCTAAGATGGAGAGGGATTCCATACAGTACTAGTAGTACTACAGTATATTAATAAGGATACTGTTTGGAACGAGGACTGAATAGTTTTTTTCTGATTGATGGTTGGTCTGGTCGCTGCGTTTTTCTGTCATTTCTGATGCTACCTTCAGAACTAGATTTCCGTTTGAGAGTGATGCACTTTGCTACCAATCTACTAATCTACTGTTATAAAGTATCTACTTCGTTCGTTCGTGGATTCTATTTGTGTTTTCCCTCCGCTTTCTCGTGCGCTCACCCGCGCATGCAACCGCTGCCCGCATACACGAAGAAATGCATGGAAGAAAAAGAAAAAAGAAAAACATAAAAATATACTTTTTTGAATTTCAATCATTTAATTTCTGTATTTTGCGCAGAAGTACAAATTTTGCTCACCCAAAAACTAAGAATTATGTCCAAGGGCCCTTGGATTTCTTTCTGGTTGATGGTTGGTCTGGTCGCTGCATTTTTCTGTCTGGCGCTAACTTCAGAACTAGATTTCCGTTTGAGAGTGATGCACTTTGCTACCTCTCTACTATTATTACAAAGTATCTACTTCGTCCACAGATCCTGTTGGTCCGTTTTTCCGTGCGCTCACCCTCGCATGCAACCCCTGCCAGCCGGAAGAAAAAGGAAAAAAAGAAAAATATATTTTTTTATATTTCAATCCTTTAATTACTGTATTCTGTGTAGAATTATAAATTTTATTCACGCGGAAACTAAGAATTTGGCCCATAGGCATTTTCTAAAAAATAATGCAAAACTACGAATTTTATGTATATGCAGTTAGATTTGTTGATTTTTTTATCATCGTAACAATAAAATATGCCCCGTCGTAAAGCACATAACTCGTACTAGTATATACAAATGGGTTCAGTTTTTTCAATGATAAGCATACGGCAGAAATTAACCGCTGAGTTCTGTTCAAAAAAAAATCAAACTCGATTCAAAGACATGACACGCATTTCCAGTATTTGGAGCATGCATCTTTGTGCGGAATTCCAATGAAATCTTGGAGTCGTTCGATAGCGAGGTTTTCTGACAGTTACCAGGTTGATTACTTGCGATGGACAGATATCTGGTCTGACTATATCTGTCATCACTTCAATTTGACAATTACTCAACTTTTTTTCCACTTACAATCCGATTGGTAACTACAGCCAACAGTGGAGTGAGGAGTGAGGAGAACAATGCACACATTGATTTGGACTCTATCGAAGAAGACACGACATGCAGCTGTCAATCTTGTTTGAGCTGACTCTATTGATTTGGTCTTGAGATTTGTTTTCATCTGCTGCTGCTGGTGGTGGTAGTGGATCTAGATCAGTAGATCTCACTTTCGAGTTTTGACCGCTTGCTGTGGCCTCAAACTCTGAACTCTGTCCACGGTACAAGCATACAGGACACAGGATTCAGAACTGTGGAAGTTTTTTTGGTAGACAGATGCAGATGCCTTCAAAATAAAACTGAAGTGAAGGCCGGATTAGACAATAGGGCTCATAATGCAACGGCGAATTTGCAAGTAATCGGATCAAATGGAAGCTTCTCTGCCAGTTCATTTCGTATTTTCTCTTCACAAAAGTTAATCGAGTTGTCTACTTTCTATTTTGGTGGAGCTACGTACGTACGTGCAGTGCTACAACTTGACCCACTCCAATCCGTCGATGAAGCTGAGGGAGATGAACGGCTTGGCCTCCTCGTCGGTGAGCTCCCTCGACCACGCCACCCTGCCGGCGTAGTTGGCCCCCGGCCCGGCGCACTTGTACTGCCCGTAGAACACCGTCCTGCAACGCGACCAACCAACCAACCAACCACACACACAAACACACACCGGCGGGCGGCGGCGTTAGCGGCGAGGAATGAGAACGAGCGGCGGCGGCGGGAGTGAGCTGAGCTACTTACATCTCGCGCGTCGGGTCGCCCCAGTTGTACCAGCCGCGAGGGGTGATGATGTTGTCCATGTAGGTGTAGGCGAAGACGACGCGGGAGAAGGTGCCCCAGGCGCGGCCGAGGTAGAGCGCGCCGGAGCCCGTCACGCGGCAGTTGACGAACGAGAACCCCGTGTCCTCCAGGATGCTCATCCGGTTCTGCGCCGTCAGCGCCCCGTAGTTCCTCGCGATCGCATGCACGTGACACCCCTGCACGCACCACCACCACCACCACCACCACCACCACCACCAGTCCACCACCATTAATGCCAACCATTTCCGACCAAAAAAATGCTGCATAAACCCTACCTACCACGCACGCCCGCGTGTGTATTACCGATGTTACAGCCCAAATTCCAATTCTTACATTCGATGGGCCGGGATTTTAACCGGGCCTTTAGGATTAATTCGGCCTAAATTACCAGATCATCTAACAACATACCAATTATAACTTACAGTATAATTGGTATTTCACATAAGCAATCCATTTTAACTTAAGAGTATAACTTGTTAAATTGTCTACTCTAACTAGAGTGATTTTGTAGACTGTTTTTTTATTTTGATACAAAGGTGAGATCCCATTAGGTATTATTTCCCACGTGAGGACGAGACGAGACGAAAGAAATGTATCCCTAGTGTGTGTACACTCCTAAAGGCTAAAGCCCGTGAATTTACCACTGTATAGGTAGCTACCTGGCAAGAGGGCAGTTTTCTGGTCTGTGACAGAACACTCCATCACTAGCACTGGTAGCAGGCAGCGTTGGTGTCACTACTGGAAGTTGGAGTGAGCCTGAGCTGAGAGACAGCAGGATTCGTTGTTTTTAGAGGAGACTGGTACTGGTGCCTGGTGGCGATGCTACGTGCTACGGGGGCACGAGACGTCCAGCTAATGGCGTCACGGGCCGGCCGGAGCTGCCGGTGCCCGGTGCCTGGGGCCAAGGGACCAGAGAACCTGCCGCCTCCCGCAACCGTGCCGGCGCCAACGACAAGGGGGAAGCGGCAGGTTTACCTCACGCCGCCCACGAAAAGACCAAAAGGCTAATTACTAATTAGTACTGTACTGTACTATAAGTACTCCCACTAGGCTTCAGCTTTCCATTTTCGCTGGATTTTCGCATTAAACTAGCTTCCATCTGGGCGTGTAGGGATTTCATAAATGCATTGGCGCTATCCGCTCTGTAGCTCTCGAGTCTTGCAGGCAGCCGCAGCCTGAAGCCCTGAAGGCTAGCTTGCAGTACAGTACAGTGCATCACGCAGCTGTACCTGTAACGCAGGGCCGTCAGTCACAAGATCAGGGCCGTCAGCCAAATGTGGCCGGTCGAGAACGGCTTGCTGCTACTTACATCAAATATGATGAGTTATTTTATCATGATTTTGTCACTAATGTGTGAGTAGATGTAATGGTACTGAGACAGTTGACCGTAAAGAAACTCCTCTCTACTGGCACGGTCAGTTCGAGCAAAGGTTTCATGTTGACTTGGGTTTTCAGGGGCTAACTAATTTATCCTAAAACCAACTTATAACTTGTGGTTGCAGGCAATTCATGTTCTAACATTCAGCATTTCAGTGAAGAATGTTGTGATGCGGAGATATTCAGATTGATGTGAGTGGGAAATGTGAATTAGTAGGACTGTAGGAGTACCTCGTAGAGGGAGAGGGCATTGCCGAAGATGAAGTCGACGGAGCCCTCGATGTAGCAGTCTCGGTAGTAGTGGCGGCCCAGGTGGTCGTAGAGCGTGTCCTGCGCGCCGAGGAAGTTGCACCCGACGAACGCCGCGTTGTCCGCTGAAATCCGCAGCGCCACCCCCTGCTTGCCCAGCGCCCCCGGCCTCGGCACCGGCGCCGTGTTCTGCAGCCGACGCCGAGTAGTGCACAACGCGAGCGGAATGAATCATCAGGCGGACACGAGCGAGAGCGCGCGCAAAGCGGAGAAGGCTGTCGCGGGATGAAGCGGTGCGAACCTTGAAGGTGATGTTCTTAGCGACGAAGTACTGCGCGTTGACGGCGAACGTGGCGGAGGCGAAGGTGCCGAAGGGGCGGCCCAAGGGCCCGACCGTGTCCGCCGTGTCGCCCCACTGTACCACCGTCTTGTCCGCGCCGGCGCCCTCGATGGTCAGGAACGCGCGCATCGGCGAGATGTTTACCTTCTCACTGCACGGGGAGATCAAGGGAGATCGGTCTCATCATTCAGACGACCGCGATGCGCGCCGGATAGGGCGGAGAAAGCGATCGATCGAAACCAAAGTTACGGGTGACGGGGGAGGGGACCGCGCGCGCGCGCGGCGACGACACGTACGTGTATGTGCCGGCATTGACCTTGATGACGACGCGGGCGAGGTTGATGAGCGGGAGCGATTCGACGGCGGCCTGGATGGACGTGAAGTTGCCGGCCGCCGGGTTCTTGTCGACGACGATCGTGCGCGTGGTCAGGAACCCGCGGTTCAGCGCGCGCTGGAACGTGCTGTGCTCCAGCCCGCCCATGAACCGCACCCACCGCGTGAACTGCCGCTCGATCGTCTCCACCGCCGTCGCGTTCACCGGATACGGCTTCGCCGCCGCCTTCCCCGGCCGCAGCCCCTTGGTATGCCCATGCCTCTGCCCGTGCCCATAATGGCGACCTCCCGCGGCCGCTCCGCCGCCGCCCGACGTAACGAGGAGCGCCACCGCAACGCAGGCCAAGAACCGCGCCCACGACACCGCCACCGCCACCGCCACCGCCATGTAGACAGTCAGTCAGTCACCAACAGCAACGGCAACCGCAGCGGTGGTTGGTGGCGCAGAGAGGGATAGCCAGAGAGAGAGAGAGATAGAGGTGGCAAGTTTAATTCCCGAGGGGGATAGACAGGGTGAAGGGGGAATTTAAGGAGATCACGGGCATGGATGGAAGCAAGCAGGCATGCGATGGAATGACACGGCTCACGAGTCGCAAGGGGAGAAGAAGGCTGCTGTTGTTATGCTGGTTGGTTGTGGCGCGTGTGCATTCCCGCGCATCTAGCAGGTGGCGACGAGCCGATGTTGCCATGTGCATGCGTGTGTGCTGGTATTGGCGCTGTGCGGAATTTCCTGGGCAGGAATTTTCTCGGGGACAGTTCGGAATTCTTCTTTCTTTGCTTGGTCTCGCGCGTAAGTACGCTTGTGCTACCGTGCGCTACAGCAGCTAGTGTGTTCTTTTTGCCCCGTGATTGGATTTTGTTTTGAGCCTGCTTTTGTTCTGTCAGTGTTCTTCCTTCCTTAGCCGCACTACGATTGGAGATTTGGAGGCTCTCGTGCTGTCTAAAACCACCTTCCCCTTGTCATGATTTTCTTTAATACGTGCGCTTGTATTTTTGGGTTTTTCATTAAATCTTCAGTCATCGACCACGCAGAATTGTTGGGTACTGTTCATCTTGCAACAAAAAAAAAGAGACGCTTAAACAAAGAGATGGTGACTGACTGCTGGTGTTACCTGAAGAATATATACAGACTGTTGAACATTAGTTCATTGGTGCATCATGAAAGGGCAGGTACACACGCAATGCAAGTACAAGCGCAAGCACAGAGAAGCGCATTCTTTTTCGGTGTTGTTTTCCATTCCTCCCGTCTGATCGATTCCTCGCCTGTCGTTCTACCAGTGGCCTTATCTTTTCCGACGGCTTCTTCCTGCTGCTTTGCCTTTGCTGCCACCCGTGAGGACCCTCTCTCAAAGGTGGCAACGGAATACCGGCCAATTGCTACTGTGGCTGAAACAAAAGGACAATACGCAGGAAAAAGATCGCTGCCACATGCCATATGAGTTGCTGCACGCTCCGATACACTCATGCGGACATGCGGTTAGCTATACTGTTATAGCACAGTACATGCAGGCCACTCCTAGGCCCTAGCCCACCACCAGCCTACCACAATCCACGACAGCAATCGGAACTCCATTAGAGCAAAGGTCCCTAACAAGTACTACCTCCATTTTTCGTTTCTTGTTTCAGAGAATGTAAGTTATTCCGGTATTTTTCAGATTTATCTATAGATCTAGAATTTGAAAAATATCAAAATGACTTTATAAACGGATGGAATACTCACCAAACATTAAAACAGAACTAGATTGATGGATTTAAAACATACGTACAACCAGACATGCTCAACCTCCTCACACGGGAGCACACTTCTCTACCCTTTACGCTACAAGCGCGAATGCGCTATTACTCACCAAACATGTTGGCCAATGTTTAAAACATTTCTTGAGTCACATTACGGGTATGCACACATTTCAGGAAAATGTGTGACGGTGCTTCAGTACAGGGCAGTAATACACACCGTAGGAACGAGGAAGTGGTTATTCTACAACGATCTTCACCGTAGCCACTACTCAGGTAGAACCATGTCTATGGAAACAGAGAGTCAAGTGTTTCCAACTTTCCATAATGAGAGGAGAGGCATAAGGAATAAAGAGTAAAATACTGTACATGGAGCATCATTCGTCCTGATCCAGTTCTTGTACATCATCTGCAATTTGGGAACTACGGATTCCCCAGAAGGATCTCGGTCGCAGATTCTTCTTGGTTGCTTTGAATAGCCAGCCTATGTTGGACTCACAGTCAGCACATGATGCAATCGTCCACGAGTATCTGCATAGCAACAAAATTCGCTTTCTGGAGTTATAATAAAAAAAGGCATGCGTGAACTTTAAAAGCAACATAGGCTATGGAGATAAAACAATAAGAAAATACTACATATTTACCCTGGGAACCAGCTGTGGATCGTTGAAGGATTGCCATCAAGAGCAAGCCCAGTTGCCCTGCTGACTGTGATCGTTTCATGGACGAAACCATGAGGGTTGACATAGGCACCAAGAGGGCCATCAGTAGACATCACCACCATGTCACTACGTTTTGCTATAAGAGACTACCATAGTAAAAAGTATGTCAACACAGTGATAAATTTTACATTCAAATTCATCAATTAACCTACATGTCTTTTCCTAATAATGTTTCGATCTAAAGAAAAAAAGGTTACCTGAAACATAATTTGCCTACCAGCCGGGTGAAATCAAGCAGCAAAATCGACATGAACTATGAAGAAGATATATTTTATGTTTGTGCCAATAATTGTCGTGTGGGAGTGTGGCAATTCAGTTATATTGCACTGTAGTGTAATAGTTAAAATTCAGGGGCAGGGGTGGGGAATTCATAGACATCGAAATGGAAAGAGATGGGCGTCAGATTCATGCCACCAGCCCACCACCTATTAACTTATTTAATGGCTAGTTTGACAGCCCAGGGATCCCAGCCCATCCACGTGGAATGGGCCAGGATTCAGCCTGCCAAACTAGGCCTAAAGGGGTAATGAAAGTGCCTACCAAAACCAAGCAATAAATTCATCACTTCCGATCAGGAGAACATCAAATAAGCAATTCAAACATGGTAGATAGTTACCTTGCAACATCTACATTTTATAAGATTAAAGGCCTTGAGAAGCTGAATTTCCCTTCGAAGACGATATGAAATTCCATCAATCTCCAGTACCTTTTGTCTCACAGATTCTGATGCAGGAAGTTTGCTTCCAATGGAAAATGATAAAATATCTGGTTTTCTCACGTAATCATCCATGCTTGGGTTTGTGATTATCTGTCTCCACAGGTCTGCAGTGAAGGTTATAGTGTAAACAAAATTAATAGACTAAACATCCACAGAGAAGGATGCTCACACTCAACACTCAATAAGTTCAATTACCCAGTAAAATGTTCTAATTTGATGGGAACAGTTAACAGTAGGGAACTCTATACAAAAAATATAGGGTAAGCTATGATTGTTAGCCTAAGAATCCATGAAACATGGAATGACAATAAACGTCATTGTAAGATTCATAACAAATCAGTTTGATGGTTATAGAAGCACTTTACCTGCAGCCCTACGAGCAAGTGCATATGAGTCGTACATTTCATAAGCCCACCGAGGCCAAAATGATAATGGTGCCTGAAAAGCTTGCTTTGAAAGAGTGTACGGACACTGCGGCTTAGTATCTCTTGTTCTTACATTTGACAAATCTCTATGGGGTGTTAAACAGAAATTCTCCTCACCCACATTGGTATTCTCACCTAACCTACCTGCCGCACCACTTCCTTTCAAAGAATGTAGCTCCTGGCTGGAAAACTGCTCATGCATGAAAAATCCATCTTCATTTGAGGATTTCATTGAGCTGCTGGATGGTGAACCTGAATAGCACATCTTTAAATCAATTGCTGAATGATTGCTTGCAGTACTTTTAGGTGATGGGGTGCCACAATCTAATTCTGAATCCATATGATCATGGTGTTTGATTGGAGAGATATCCAAACTGAGAATTGGTGAAGAAGTACGCTGACGGAAACTGTTACATGAAGCTAGCTGTGCGAAAGCATCTCTTGGAGTTCTTGAAGGAGTATCTTCTTCAATGATTTGGACATCACCCCACACCTATTGACAGAGTAAGATAAAATGAATATAAGTTCTCTCCACAATCAAAATACATAAACAGTATTCTCAACAGAATTTGGGC
Organism: Zizania palustris; assembly: GCA_019279435.1. Classification (NCBI taxonomy): domain Eukaryota; kingdom Viridiplantae; phylum Streptophyta; class Magnoliopsida; order Poales; family Poaceae; genus Zizania; species Zizania palustris. The sequence goes on along the minus strand of JAAALK010000082.1, from coordinate 52,176,488 downwards.
TTACCACCCCATCAACATCCATCCAATGACGCATCAGACGGAATCTTTGCTGCCCACGGGCTACAACATTTAATGAACCGTCATCCATCCTTCCTAGTTGCCTTATCTATAAAAAATTATAAAAAACAGATTACCTGGTCAGGCTTTTTGGAAGGAATTATACATGACAACAAAGGGGCTAATTACTGAGCCTGAACACATGTAAACATCAAATCAGCACATTCTCTGAAAGTTTGATAGGGGATATTGCAATTAAATGATTCAAAAAGAAAGTTTTGGATTAAACATGAACATCAGTCATTCTAACAATGATTGGTTAAGCAGGTCATCTTTAATACAAAACTAGTTACTGAAAAGCTGAATTGGAAATTTGACACAGAACATAAACTAACCAAAAGAACTATCAAAGCACATAAAGGATTGAAACTGTGGATCAAATTCTAACACGAAGCATATCGGAAAAATGTACAACACCTCAGCTGTTGTTCCAACGGAAGCATTGGCATAATATTGACTACTTTGTCGTCTTACTTGTCTGTACATGAGAACCTGAACATTAAACCATATCAATGAAAAGGAATTCAACAAGTAAAAGTAACTCATTCCAACATGACTCGCACGTACCACACCAATTGTGCATGGAGCATCGACCTGCCTCAATGCTTTCTCAACAGCTGCCACAAGTCTACCCTGAATTAATCTGAGAGGCAGGGTAGCTCCAGGAAATAGGACGACACCTGCAATAAATTCATATCACCATAAATTTGATGCTTGATAACCTACCAGAAAAACCATGTTTTGTTTACACTGATTGTTATGAATAAGTCAGGTGAAAACCTGATAAAGTGGTAAGGATTTTTGGCTCTCTATAATTGTTCCAGATTTGCAGTTAAGAATATATTTTACAGCCCATGGAGTTAATATCCACTTGTATCAGGAACCCATAGGACTGGAATAGAAAACAGTCAACATACCAAACATCATTTAGGGATAAATTACCAACTATCGAAGGAAACTTCAGATCCTACTAAAAATCCTATTTAGGTTAATGTGCTAGAAAGTAGATTTACATGCTTGAATGACTGCAATCTAAAGGAAATAGACCGATAATGATAATTTCAATTTCTCCAAAATAAAATTCTATATGAATAGAATTTTTATGTTGCAGGCATGAGAATAACAAAGGAAAAGTTTATGGACCAGACTTGTATCAGGTAACTTAAATTAGAAGAATGTAAATTAGAAGGTCTGGTAGGCAGACAAAATAATATGATGAAATGATGGCATGATAAATTTTGTCATCACTAATCTGTGTGTCTTCAAGGATGAAATGATAATCAAAATATAGATCAAAAGATTGCAGATTAACAAAATAAAATACAAACATACAAGAACCTACCTTGAAGATAGAGCATTGGCAAGCTGAGGATTGCACCACCATCTAAGAGAGAAACTCGGCCCCGGGTATCATCAACCTCTGAGTGACACATAAAGAGCCCTTTTAAACTTTCCACCAACATCATACATATAGTGAGGTTAGCAAGGACATTTACCACCAAGATAGGTGTGCAACGAGGCTAGAGATGTGTTGAATGTGAATGGTCCAGAAGTGCTAGCCACTCCTTCCCCCTCAGTGTCTCTGATAAAGAGGAATCAGGAAATGAACAATGTGAAATCTCTCAAAACATAGTTGAGAACTAAATAATGGAAAGTCTATAGGTATCTGGTCATGAACTACAACACCGCAGATCCACAAATAAATTGAATAACTACGGAGTAAATCAATATGATCAGAGGGATAGTTTGGTCAGGGTCCCATGGACCAGGACTGCGGTTTCCCCGAGTATTCCCCTTCCATGAATCCCCACTCTCTCTACCCGAGCAGACATCACGGATTATCCACCAGCAAAATTCGCACAACACACATCCATGCATAAACTAACGCCTTCACACCTCACTCCCCCGGACACAAAATGCTACCCGTTGAATTGTGTGCTTAGGTCAATTGCCAGTTGCCACTAACAACTCGGGAGAAGTAGGTACCAAATTTCTAGCATAAATGCACAGCACCATCGCAAATAGAGCAGGTAATCAGGTACGATACGAGCATTCTTTACTTAGAGAACCCTAGGTTGCATCAGCGAGACCGACCTGAGGAACGCGTCGGCCGAGGTGAAGGAACCTTCGTCGTCGTCGTCGTCGTCGTCGACCATCTCCACGTTGAGCTCCTCCATGTCGAGCTGCAGGATCTCCTCCATCTGCCGCCGCTCCCTCGCCGGGATCCCGTCCCAGTCCGCCATCTCGCCGCCGGTGCCGTGCGCCGCGGACGGAGTGGATCACGGAGACGCCGGCCTAAGGGATTGGCCCGGTCTCTTCCTTCCGGCTTCCCCCCTCCCCTTCCTACATGGGCCGAATCGCGGCACCCACTTTCTTCTCGTCTTCTCCACGACGCAAAGCGAAGCTTCTCGTACCACCATTCCACGTGTAATTGGGCCAGTGGCCAACACACAAGCCGTTCGTTTCTGTCTCGGCCCATCTGGCCCACACATCGTCACAGACAAAGATTTTTTGCATTTGAGTCCCTCGTTCAGGTTGCTACATTTTTTATATTTAGGTCCCTAATAAAGTAATTAGGATCGCTAGCATTAGGGCATTCCTAACCCTACACATATGATAGCGTCTTAGTCATTTATTAGGTTGTCATGTAGAAAATAAAATGATGTGGCAATGAAGTTAAAGAAGAGAGAATAAAACTTGAAGAAATCATATCTTAAGTAAGACATCATATCTTTAAGTGATTGGATGAAAGGGTAGAGAGAGAAAAAAAATAGTATAAAATTTATATTATTGATGCATACTAAGATATATTGTGCTCAGATCGAAATATATTTCTTACATTGAGTTCTAAGTTCATATTACGGTAGAAAAATATAAATATTTATAAGGAAAGATACAATAGAAAAATATTATCTTGCCCTCTAAAACTACAATCATTATTGTGGATTCTGTACACAAAACTTCATAAACGAATAGCAACATATTATCATATACAGCGGTGTGCCTTTGGAATAAAGACCCTTCAAAGTGATACGATCCTTCAAGATCGGCTACCGTAAGGGCTTCGGAAGTGGAGCTATGTATTACTTCTTCAAAGTATCGTGTCTCAAGCAGTTCGTTTAAAGAGATTATTTTCGGTAATCAATTGTGCTATATGGTTTTTATTTTTGAATTGAAAATATTATTTTTCATACAAACTGTATGTATAATATAAATTTAAATTATACACAATATGCCTCAAATAAGTTATTTAATTGTAATAAAGGTAACATTTGTTCCATAAGGAAGCATATAAAAAAGATGAAAAATATTTAATATTGTGAAAAGGTCGGGAGGCAATCGCTTTCCTCCGCCTCCCGGCGCTCGTCGTCGCCGGACCGCTGCCTCGCCCTCGCCATGATCCTATTCCCCACCGGAGTCGCCGCGCATCTCCTCACTCCTCTCTTCCATTGGAAGCTAAAGCTCCCTAACCAGATTTTCCATGGGCCAACGGCTCCACCAGATGAGCTCGGAGTTGGGCGCGCGAAAGCAGCTCGTCGTTGCGATTTCCATCGTCTGGTCATCGGCTGCTCCACCGAGCACCGCGTCGGTTGGGAACGGGATAACACTGAGTTCGTTGGCGAGGAGTTCTCTTCGCGCAGTTCACGAGCCTTCTCCGCCGCGACCGCCATCGAATCGGCGTCCCGACCTGATGACCCCGAAGGTAACTGTTACGAGATTGTTCGTTTCGGAGTTTACGCTGCTGCATGATTAGATACGCGTCCTCGCTGATTTTCTTAGAATCGGATTGAAATTGTCTGCTAGGGAGACTCCTATCCAAGGATCATGCACCTGCCAATCTCTCACTTGTGTGGTTGTGCTGTGCAGGCATCACTCCAGCTTTGTCCCCCAAATTGGATACCACTAGGAGAGAATGGGTTGGCATGTGCCATCACATCAGCCAAGGAATCAAAATATCAAAAAAGAGGTAGCGTATCCACACGACATGCATTACCCAGTACTACTGTGATAAAGATTGCACAACTTGGATTTATGCTCATCGATGGATTCCATTGAGTTAGCTGTGCGATATTGTTAGCAGCACTTCGTGTGCAGTATGCTTTGCTGAGTAAGGACCACATACTGCACCTATCAGCTATCATCTATGTACTTCTGCCGTAGTGATGTTTGGAGTCACTGTTAATCTGATAAGAGAAGTTGCCAAATCATTACAAGGTTTTAGAATGGCTAACTTTGAGTAGTGTTGCAAATCATGGAATATTTTGTGGCTATCAACCATACACCCAAGCTTAGTGCATACTGCATAGAGTCTATTCGTATTCGGAATTTAAATTATAGTGGCAACTAGCAAAAAAAGCAAGGCTGTGTGCATTCAAAGAAAAGAAACATATCTGGAACACGATGTAAATGAGAATTTTTTAAGATTACTCTTTTTATATTACTCCATACCAAATGTAAACTGTACTGATATTACTAGTTTAGATTTGGGAAGTTAAATCCATTACTGTTAACAAATATTGAAGAGTATTCTGAATATCTGGTCTTATACAAGAGGATAAACATCCCATATCTATGTTTCATCAATTAGAGAATCTCATCATATTATGGTGGTCCTCTATATTCAACATGGTGTCTATTGCATGTGTAAATCAACATCTGAGAGGACATGTGTTCAGGATATTAGCTTCAGATATGAGCATTCATTAAAATGCCAAAAAACAGTAATAATAACCAAGATCGTCTTAAAATTTGGACAGTGATTATTGTTCCAAACCTTCAATAAACATTAAGTGAATAGATAATTCTATGTACTAAGTTGCTGTAATGCCATCACATGTCATCAATTACACAGGATAACAGAATTCCTTGGTTACATGTACATTATAGTGAAAACTTTCCACTGTTTTTTTTTTAATTGCAACAAGTGGATCATGCATTTATTATACTGTTTTCAATGTGCTTTACAGGAAATGAAAATTTATTGCTGCCTGCTTGTGTGATTGCTCCTGGCCTCCTGGGAGATATTTCATTGCTTGTTGTACATTGAGGTTGAAATGTTCTGTAGAAGGATGTCGTCATGAGAATGTCCTATAGCTAAAGGGAGAGTGATGCCACTGTAAGGATGAATAGCGAACCATGCTATAGGACCTTTATTTTAAAACATTATCCATCATTCAGGGGAGGTAGCAACTGATAGGTTTCATGTAGACTAATTTTGTTTTCCATTCATTTTATCATTCACTGCCATGGCATTTTTATCTGACTAGATGACAATTTTCTTTTTTGATATGTTCAAAACTTTCTTCGTATTTCAGCTCACGTCAGATTCTCTTATCAAGATGTGATTGAATGCACTCATCGGACCAATCATTGAATGGATCTATTTTTACACCTTTTGGCAAAGGCTACTGATTTGCCACATGGTCCACTGATCAGAATCTTTGTTTGTAACTGTTCGAACGAGATATTGAAATCGCTTTCTTTCTCCAACTTTTTTGGCTGTGTACAAAGTAAGAATCTCTTAGGCCTATTCTAATTCTCCATCGTTCTCAATGATTTTACCACCAAATTATGCTTGAGCTTTGAGGTGAAAAAACACAAGCCATGTTGTACCCTTTTCCTGTCTGACGATTCCTGCAACGTGTCACCCTACAGGGTTTCTTCTTTTATGACTTACTACAATTCATATATTTGAGTTCAACATATATTGTTTGAATATAAGAAGCAGTTACCAACTAAAACACCATATCAAATGAAGTAATTCCTTTTGTGTTCATTGTCTTTTGTTTTCCTGAAGTCAAGTATTCTTGTTCTGAGCCCTGCATCATGTAGACATGAACAACTGTGAACGTTTCTTGCCATGAAAATAAATTGTCATTTTTCTTTTACCTGCAACGCTTGTCAGATTTAAGTTTTATGATATCAAGTCTTGAAAGAACTCATAAGACATATCAGAAGCTGTCATGTGCATGCTTGTATAAGATTATGTGATACTGGGAGGCACTAATTTTGTCATTTCATGGAATGAGAAGCTTATTGGACTAAAGGAACTACAGAGATTAGATATTTTCATCACAGATTGTTAATAAACCTCAGAGATTGTTATGGTGGATATGTGGGAAAAACAATTTAGCAATTAACTGCAATATGAATAGTTAAAAATCTAGTTGACCATGAGAAAATGTTCTGGGCATATTTTCATCACAAGTCCTTTTGTTAATTTTATAATTTTCAGTAGCATTTAGCGAAAAAATAATGGGGAAATTTTATGATTCTGGATCCTATGTCAAGTAAAATATAGAGTATTTTTTGTACTGTAGCCTGTATGAATGATCATATAGTTAAGCAAAAGCAATTTTGATTTCTCAACACCAAACACACGCAATATGCATCTTATAAAGGAGCACAGAATCTGCAGCTATTCAAGTCACTGTCCAAACTGTGGATAGATTTTGCACACCCTGATAATTGGGATCAGCTCCTACTTCAAAGGCTTGACTGCACCTTTTCCCCCCCGCCGGCTCAATACTTGTAAATGGAGTATGCTAATTTGCGACGTCAAGCGGCATCCTTGAAAAAGAACCTCTTCGATCAGGCCTGTGCTCTATTCATCTCAAATCTTAAGCATTACAGTTGAGGCAATAATACATTCCATCTTTGTCATGTACCACAGGAAAATTCACTTATCTCAGACAATGCAATTCTATCCATCCGTCCTTGTGCTATATCCTCTCCTGTTTGTGTGATATGCTCTATTTATCATTCAGCAAGAAGTAGAATGGAGTGTTTTACTGTTTTGATGGAGATCGTCTTACACTCGTGCCATTTTTAAAATCCAAAACAAGGGTTCACACTATTGCATACAGATGTTGAAAACAAAGTTAAGAAGAATCTGATTGAGCACTATTTATTAATATAAGTGGTTTTTATTGATGTTTCTGTAGAGTTCAAAATTTCCATTTCATACTTATGCTACCCCCAGTTAGCACAAAAACACTTTAAATCATTGCTTTCACCTTTCAGAATTCCCTTTTTTGTTCTTTATCTTAGTTTAACCTGTGTTTACCTGCTGATTGAACAAATCGTTTTGTATTGACAGGGTTACTTGGATGAGCAATTTTGTCAGGTTGAGGACTTACAGGATGAAGCAAGTCCCAATTTTGCAGAGGAGGTTGTTTCCTTGTTCTTTAAGGATTCAGCCAGGCTAATTTTGAACATTGAGCAAGCTATGTAAGTAGTGGCAATTCCATAAACTAGATCTGTCTTTGTTAGGCTCACCCCACCTAGCCAACCCAACCATAAAACCTAGGCGTTATAGTGGGAGAGGTGTGGGCTTTTATCCATAGTCCAACATTCCCCCTACGGCGTGCGAGCCCGGCGTAGCCCGCAGCAGGTTCTAGAGGCCCGGCGTAGCCCGCAACAGGTCTCAGCACACTAGATAGGCGCAGGGGAAATCACGCAGTGGAAATGCGGAAATGCGTGGCCAGGGGGATTCGAACCCAGGACCTTGGCTCTGATACCATGTTAGGCTCACCCCACCTAGCCAACCCAACCATAAAACCTAGGCGTTATAGTGGGAGAGATGGGGGCTTTTATCCATAGTCCAACAGTCTTGATCATTATTTTCACATTCAGCAGCATTTCTGTTGGTTACTAATATCTAACAACATTGCACAGTGTGAAGTATCCTAAAGACTTCGTTAGATGGGATGCACACATGCAGCAACTGAAAGGCAGCTGTTTTAGGTAGGCCCAGATAGTTGCTTGTGAGTTTTCCATATTGTATTCAGCAACATATGATGCATGACTATTTGACAGAACTGGCGCTGATGGACTTATACACGCTGTTTGAATTTTGTTTCCCTTTTTGGAAAGCTTTGCCTAGTGCTGTTTACCTATTTGGCTAGGAAGAAAATCCTGCCTTTTTCAATGAACTACCCAACTTGGTTTAGAACAAAGTTGCTCAGACAAGGAGAGCCACACATCGCCAAGGTCAGTTTCATGGTTGAAAATGAGAATGTTTGGGTTTTCTATTTTCAAACATATGCTATAGGTAAACTATATTTGAAATTTTAGCTGCGTACAATTGTATCCTTCAAAAAGACTATGTATTTGACAAATATACAACAATTTTATCATCCAATCTTATGAAGAGTGCCAAGAATCTATACAAAGCTAACAGACATTATCCACAAAAGAGAATGAGAGAAAATGAGCTTAGCTTTCTTGCCAGGCATTTATACAAAGCTAACTAACGTTACCCTAAAAAGACCAAATGAGCTTACTTTTTCTTACCATCCAATCTTCCAAAGTTTTCTTAATTTCTGCAGCTGGCATATTTTTAACTCTTTTAGATCAAGGCTATACTTGCTATCATTGGAGGAAAATATTACATAATCTCAAATACAAACTGAAGGAAAACAAAAAAATGATCCTAGGGTTGCCATCTTAAAACAGGGCCCTAATTCTTCCCACAAACCGCATAAGGAGCAAGCTTTTCAACACACCACACCAACAAAACACAAAAGATAGATTTTTCCATATCAAATCACCATTCTCACTATTGGCCATTTGTCCAGCACAATGTCTTCTTTGTTTACAGTTAGCATAGTCAAAGAATCAAACCAAACGGTTTGTTTCATGAGCCACCCGAATGCTCCTTAATGATTCTAGACTGCTTCCAGATGCCTGGTCTACCTGAATGCAGACATCACTCTTTCTTACACAGCTGGTACATCATGAGAGTACAGGCTCACTCCGTAGTCCTTACTTGACATGATAAAAGAAGATGGCAATTTTGCTTAGTTATATATATGGTAATATTCTGTAGTTTACCCATGTTTAACATAACATGATTTTTCACAGCATTGGTGCTTCTAGGATGAAGAATGAATGCACATCATTCAGGAATTTCTGTGGAGAAGAAAACACTGAAGGGTATACCCCTCTCTTTACTGTTTAATTGGTTAGCATGTTGCCAGTTGCTATTTCCTGACCTGATAGACATGAAAGAACCAAGAAGTCTTCATGGCTCCAGTACTGTGATTTCCCCATGTCCATGGCCATTATGGCAGAAAGAACCAAGGAGATAAATGCCACCTTGTTGATGTTGGCATGTGGAATTGTCAGCCCTCACAGCTAGTGGCTAGTTACACATGTTCTGGTGGCTTACAGTCACCAAGTGAACTGAAATTAGCCCTTGTCTATTTTTTTTGTTATTGTTGGGGGAATATATTTCCCTTAAACAGGGGCCAAATGACGTCAGCCTCCGACAGCCTTCGGCCCAGAACCAGGTACTGTCGGAGCCTGTTTTTCTCTAAGTGTTGTTTCCAGGTCCCAAGGTGCCTGTCGGGGCCCGTAGCTTCGGAGCCCCTAGACCAGGAGGTCTGGCCCGGAGCCCCCAATTCAGGCCCGGGCGCAGGCCAGTCCGGAGGCCGCCCTCCGGGAGTCCAGTTCGGAGGTCGCCCTCCGGAGCCAAGTCCGGAGGCCACCCTCCGAGAGCCAAGCCCGGAGGCCACCCTCCGGAGTCCTGTTCGGAGGCCATCCTCCAAGAAGCCAAGCCCGGAGGCCACCCTCCGGAGCCAAGTCCGGAGGCCACCCTCCGAGAGCCAAGCCCGGAGGCCACCCTCCGGAGTCCTGTTCGGAGGCCATCCTCCAAGAAGCCAAGTCCGGAGGCCACCCTCCGAGAGCCAAGCCCGGAGGCCACCCTCCGGAGTCCTGTTCGGAGGCCATCCTCCAAGAAGCCAAGCCCGGAGGCCACCCTCCGGAGCCAAGTCCGGAGGCCATCCTCCGGAGTCCGGTCCGGAGGCCGCCCTCCGGGAGCCCAGCCCGGAGGCCGCCTTCCGGAGCCAAGTCCATACCGGGGGCCCCCGCCTCTGGAGTGTCGTTTAGCTGGTCAAAGGCTGGCGCAGCCTGACACGCCAGTAAAGCTGTAAAGTTGTCTGGCACCTTTTGTACCGTAGCTATGCTCCTTTTCCCCTCTCTGCCCCTATGAACCAAGGGTTCATAGGGGGGCATTCCAGTCCTTTCCTCTGGCCTGCGTGCCTATAAAAGCAGGGCCAAGCCCTTGTAACGGGACACATCCTCCAGGGGGCCATGAGACCCTGGAGTTATCCTCTCCACCTCAAGGCACACCATGCCAAATCTACCACAAACTGGACGTAGGGTTATTATCCCCTAGGGGAGGCCCGAACCAGTATAAACCCTATCTCTCCCTGTGAGAACCCATCGAGGTTCATTCTCCATATCATACTCCACCACAGAAAACCTGCTGGAACTAACACAATTGTTCCAACAGTTATCTTTTTGTTCCATTCATTGGCTTGTTTCATTCCTGATAGATCTCTATGCTAAATTTGTTATGCAGTTGCACGAGAACATTCCAAAAAGTGAAGAGGGAGCATGCTGTCCTCAGGCAGAAGTTGGAGTCCTACTTCCAGGTAATCTTCACACCCAGCCACTTCGTCCCCGGCTTTCATTGATGACACCATACATTTGTTACTTGTTACACACTGGCAGAGGGACGTGTTCTTCATGGCTAATAACCATTCAATTCGTCTTTTCACCTATCTCACCTGGTGGCTAATAAACATAGCGTGGCGTTGTGCAGGTGCTGCGACAAGCTGGTCCTGCCGGGACTGCGACTAGGCCTTCAGCTGCAGGCAAGTAAGCTGTAAGCAAGCAGCCCGGCCATTGATGCTCATGGCTGGCACTCCACCATGGTGTGACTGCGGTGCGGTCCGTGAATAGGTCACACGCCAGTACTATTGATGTTCTACTAGGTTGATCCGGTGAAAAAAAAAACCATATCTATACGTGTTACGAGCTACGACATGTCGGCATATCTACGACAGAATAAAACCAGTTGAAATTGCATCATAAGATCGCTCTCCTTCACCTGTTTTGTCTCTACTGTTGTCCAGATTGCGATGGGCTCATATCCGGTCATAACCACAGTTGAAACTTGGAAAATCACTCTGTCGGTGAACGGTGACAATTGATGTGCTAGGCTGGAGGTAGAGTGCCGGACCGACGAAACTTGATGAATGCAACACAAGGCCTGATAGGCATTCCTGGACTAACTGAATTACAGTGGTATATATCGCTGTGATGGGCACAACTGATCTAACCAAGACCTATATGAAAAGGCACGTCTTCAGATTACGCTTGGTTTCTTCTACAGCTCTGTTACTAGCAGCGGGCAAAACTTTAAAATTTAAAATCCACTCATTGTTTTTGAAACATACGAGGGACTTCATTCGAAACCAAGACAGGTCGGTTCATGCCGGGACTTCAGAAATTTGTTCGTGTCACGCACATGCCCAGGAGCCCAGTACAGTGGCGCCGTGGAGGAGCGCTTCGTCTTTCCTGTCGGCCGGCTACACGGTCCGAATCAAACAGACACTGGCGGGAATATCAAATATGATTAAACTTGTTTGACGCCATCAACTCTCCAACGCGCTGGCCTCAAGTCAAGTGGGATCACATCTTTGCCTGAAAATCCTCTTGCACGACAGTATTTTAAACTTGTATAGTTTTTTTAAAAAAAACTTTTAACGAATTTTTACATTAAAGTTGTTAATTCAGACCCTTAAACTATTTAGTGATTGGAAATGACATCCTTCACCCTCACATTTAGGGGTATTATCGTGATTGTTCTTGAATTTGGGTGTTAGACTCTCTCAAGTAATTTGAAAAGAAAGAAATGGTTACGCTTGTGCTTTCGAGATGAATTAGCCGAGATTTGAGTAACGGGTGTTTGGTTTGAGAGACTAAATTTTAGTTCCCGTTACATCGAATGCTTAGTTATTATTTTAGAGTATTAAATGTAGACTATTTACAAAACTCATTTATAATCGATTGATTATTTGCGAGACGAATTTAATTAGCATAATTACGTCATGATTTAAAACCGAAGCCATGCTTCGCCGTGTTCAAAAACCGAAGCCACGCTTCACCTTATTTAAAATCGAAGCCACGCTTCGCCTTGTTCAAAAACCGAAGCCACGCTTCGCCTTATCTAAAACCCGAAGCCACGCTTCGCCTTATTTAAAATCTGAAGCCTTGCTTCACTTTAACAAATCCGGAGCACCCCTCCGAAGGCTACACAGCGCCTCCGGGCCCGTAGCAAATCCGGAGTACCCCTCCGAAGGCTACACAGCGCCTCCGGGCCCGTAGCAAATCCGGAGCACCCCTCCGAAGGCTACACAGCGCCTCCGGGCCTGTAGCAAATCCGGAGCACCCCTCCGAAGGCTACACAGCGCCTCCGGGCCCGTAGCAAATCCGGAGCACCCCTCCGAAGGCTACACAGCGCCCCCGGGCCCGTAGCAGTAATAAGGACTCCGGGCCACTGGCCCGACGCGTCCAGGGATTCCGGGCTCCGCGCCCGAAGCATCCCAGGGATTCCGGGCTCCGCACCCGAAGCATCCCAGGGTCGAAGGTGACCCAGAGTCGAAGGTGGCTCAGAGTCGAAGGTGGCTCACATTATCACAGATTCGGTGAATCCACACCAAATATCCTTCTCATTACAGGACCAAGCTCGGAAGCCCAGCTTCGTTACCTAAGCACGCTCCGAAGCCCTGCTTCGCGTGTTAATATAATATACGCCCGAGCGTCTCGAAGTCTTATTTCGCTAAAATCTAAGTGCGTTCCAGAGCCTCGCTCATGCACAACATCCAAATCCTAGCGTGCCGAAGCATGCCTCGCTAAACTTGGTTATGCCAGAGCTCCGCACCAAGTTAGCGCGCTCGGAGCCCAAAAGAGGGCTCCGCTCAGTAAATTTCAGCAGCCGAAGCATTGCTTCGCACCCATTTAAAGCATTCGAAGCCCAAAGGGGCCTTCGCTTGAATAAAATTTCATGCATCAAGCCGCCAAAAAGCGCACCCTTCGCATCTTTTATTTTTTGCCCGTACCAGCAACGGCTAAGTCCCTAACTGCCACGTGCAAAGGGGGGAAGCATATATGCGAGGTGTGCGAATGTAATGTACAGTACGAGCGTGACAAGCTAAGCGTTCGAAGCCAAACAATGCGAAGCATACAAACGAAGTATGCGAGTATAATAAACTCCGTTCATTAAGAGAGTTGAGAAGTATGTTACAAATATACTTCGAAGACAAAACTACGAGTAATCTGTATCTAAGCCTAAGAAGAACCGAGTGCGAGGCCCCAACCCTCGCCTGCCTCTCCGTCGGCGAGGGCCCCCTCGGCTGGATGTTGCCTCGTCGGAGCCCGCTCTCCCTCGACCGGCTCGTCCAGACTCCGAAGCCTGCAGGTTTCGGCTTCCGCTTTGCAGGTCGCTCCAAGTTCGCGAAGCAGGCGGTGCCGTGTCGAAGGCAGAAAAATCTAGGGCTTCGTCGCCCGCTAAGGCCGCTCGCGGAGGCAAGGGTAAAGAACCTTGAAGGGGCTCCGTCTTCACAGCGGCTAGCAAATCCTGAGCTATTTCGGAGATGGCTTCGCCCCGAGGCCCCCTCGGCAGCTTAAACCGAGGGGGGCCTTCGGACCTAGCTACTTCAAGGATCGCCCACAGCTGTTGAAGCTCTTCAGAGTCCTCGAGGACTTCGAGGTCTACGCTCGAAGGCTGAGCCTGGGCAGGTATAAAAAACCCCCGCATTCGTATTAATGAACTGATAAGTCTTTACAAGCCTACAGCTAGGTATTACAAGGAAGCCTAAGGAGATCTACACCTTCGGAGGCGGAGGCGTCGAGGTCGAAGGCTTGTCCGGGTCAGTGGGCCCCTTGAACCGGCGTTGTCGGAGGGCCTTCATAAGGTCAAGGACTGCCTCGCAGCCTTGCTCCTTCCAAGGATCCTGCAGCCGCCGCCAGGCCCCGCGGACTTCGCCCGGAGGCGTCACCAAGTGCGGACCCCCGAAGGCCACAGGGGCCACGGAGGTTGCCGCCCGAAGGTGGTCACACCCCGCGGCATGGAGCATGTGCAACACTCCTTGACCGGCGACGCGACCGGCCATGAGAGCGAAGCCTGTCAGCGCTTCGTCCGCAATCGAAGCCGCTGTCTTCAAATAATCGGCGCGGTCCCCAATCGGGTCTTGGTCGCCAAACTCCGGAGCCCGGCACTCGGTCCCTATTTTCTCAAGGACCTCGGTCAGGCTCTGGGTGGCCTCGTCAAGGTTGGCCACAGCGAAGCTCTCGAGGTCCTGGGCCCGTTGACGGAGCTCTTCGATCTCCTTCGCCTGTCGGGCCTCGGCATCCTTTGAAGCTTGGAGCTCCGCGCGAAGCCGAGCCGTCTCCGAGGTCAAGGCCTCCCTCGCCTCCTTCGCCTCCGCAGCCGAAGCTTCGGCCCGTTTCCGCCCCTCGGCTTCCTCCGAAACCTCGCGGCGAAGGGCCTCCTTCTCCGCTACGAGGCGCTCCAACCGCCTGTCAGCAGCAGTCGAAGCTGCCGCATTTAGTGCGAGGGCCTGCAGAAATTCAAGAAACCCTAAGTATTAACCAAGGGGCAAAGTATAGTTCGAAGTTGCAAGGGGCTTCGCTCACCCGAAGGAGGACTTCGTTCGAGCTAACGAAGAGGTCCGCCGGGTCCTGATGGCTAAGCTGGGCCACCAAGTCCCCCTCCTCCGCAGAAGCACAAGCCTCGCGGAAATCGCGGATCGCCGCCACCGTCACACCTCCCCTCGGCTTGAAAGGGTGAATCACGGCTACGGTCCCCTCCGCGGGCTTCGGCGAAGCGGGGCTCAAGCCCACCACATCGACTTCTTCTTCGCCTCGAGGGTCCACGCGGTCCACGCGGCCCCCGCCGTCTTCGCCGTCAGACGAAGTGCTCTCCGACTCGCTGCTGCTGCTACTGCTGCTGCTGCTCGAAGTCTCCGCGGGCTCCGCCTCGGCGGACTTCGACCCGCCTTCGCCGGCCGGCTTCGCCGCAGGGGGCCTCGCGTCGTCTTCGTCCTCTGCAGGAAGCCAAGTTAAAACCTGCGTATGAAGGAGAGGCGTGCAAGAAGAAAAAGGGTTTACCATCGTCAGAGATCGCTTGGAAGGCAGGAGGGGCTAAGTGTGTCCTCCAGCTCCCTCGCTGCGAAGCCGGCGCATGCACCTCCGCGCCCGAAGTTGGTTCCGCCGGGGCACCCTCGGTCTCCTTGGCAGCAGGAGTGCGCGCGTCGGCCTCCGCCTCCGAGGCCCTCACCGCCGGAGGCTTCGCGGCCTTCTTAGGGGCCGGAGTAGCTGCGGGCTTCGCCGCAGCCTCCCCCGAGGCGTCCGGTTCATCCTCGTCCCCCCTCTTCCTCTTGGCTCCGGCCGGCGAGGTGCCCTGGTGGGCGAAGTCCGGCAGAGCCGGGAGCCCTCCGAGGTCGAGCGCGCTCCATACTCTGTTCCAGCGCTCCCAGGACCCCACCAGGGCGAGGCGTTGGTTCTGCTCCTCGGGAGTCGGAGTCCCGACGACTCGGTCCGCCGCCGCGATGGCCTCCTCCGGGGTCCTCATGTCGAGGTCGGCTACGCGAAAAGGTTGAAGTTAGGAGCAAGGTATTCTAAGTATTAAAAGCAAGAAGAGCGCGAAGACTTACAAAAGCGGTCGAAGGCCAGCTCGCTGAGTTCACCTCGATCCGAAGCCTGGAAGAGACCCTCCGGCCAAGAGCGCGCGAGGGGGCTTAGCCGAAGGGTGAGGAACTCCTCTGCGAGGTCCCTCATGCTCATCTTCGCCGCCACCCTTCGGAGCAGCGAGATCCTCGAGCGCAGGAGGCCTTCGCTGGTCTTGACCACCCCTTCGCGCCGATACAGAATGTGGGCGTTGGTGCTCCGAAGGGGGGAGTTGGCTCCGACGGAGGCATAGAACCACTCCTGGTCCCACCTCGAGTGCCACTTGTTGTTGACGGCCCTCGCCGGGAAGGCGTCCTGATACTCCTTCCGAAGCTGAAAATTGCGCTGCCGAAGGCCAGCGCCCTCTTGACGCGGTCCGGCCCCTCCCGCGGCTTTGGTTGGCAGTTGGCATCATGGAGGGCGACGAAGACGTCCGCGCGGCCCTCGCAGCCCTCGGCCCTCATGGCCCACTCAAAAACGGCCAACCTTGCCACGGCGTTGGGCGAAAGCTGTGGAAGCTCAAGGTTGTAAGCCTTGAGGACTTCGCTCAGCATCCCCACCGCTGGCAGGCCGAGGCCGGCCTCGAAGAAGGCCTCGAACACCACCACCTCGTCAGCGCGAGGCCTCGGCTCAGCCTCCGACTTCTCCGGGACCCGAAGCTGGATCTTCGCCGCAATTTTCCCTTCGCAGGCCCTCCGGACCGACTCCTCCGTGGAGATCGAGGCCCTCATCTCCAGGGTCTGCTCGAACTTGTCGGAGGGGGTCCGAAGGTCCCTCGGCCCCATCCGCCTGGGCGCAGTCTTCGCCGCCGCAGCCGCCGCCGCCTGCACCTGGGCGGAGCCCGAGCTCGAGCCCAAAGCAAGAGGCTTCGCCACCGCCTTCTTCGGCATGTCGCTGGGACTTCGGCGCGAAGAGCTAAAGCTAAGCAAAGGGGGGGCTCGGAGCGAAGCTAGAAGAGGAGCAGAGCGAGGTTTGCAAGGCAATAAGAAGAGAGCAAATGAGGCGTGCCGAAGCCGCACGCGGTAAGTCTCTATTTATAGGCGCGGTAAGAATTCCAACCGTCGTGGGCCGGGCTCACCGCCAGATGGGCCTCCGGCGAAGGCAAGCCGGCCCAGAGCAAGGTAACGGTAACATTTTCGACCGTTGCGGAGCCGTGCGGGCTCCTCGAGCCCCGAGGCCGTTCTGACGGTAAGCGCGGGCATTTATTGCTCCCGGATGTCGAGGCCGCCCTCGGTCCAGGCGCCGAAGGTATGTTTTCTCTGTAGTTATGTTTCCAGGTCATTTGTCCTAAGGACGCGTGCACCCCTTCGTTCCGAAGGCCTACACGCGAGGGGCTACTGTTGGGGGAATATATTTCCCTTAAACAGGGGCCAAATGACGTCAGCCTCCGACAGCCTTCGGCCCAGAACCAGGTACTGTCGGAGCCTGTTTTTCTCTAAGTGTTGTTTCCAGGTCCCAAGGTGCCTGTCGGGGCCCGTAGCTTCGGAGCCCCTAGACCAGGAGGTCTGGCCCGGAGCCCCCAATTCAGGCCCGGGCGCAGGCCAGTCCGGAGGCCGCCCTCCGGGAGTCCAGTTCGGAGGTCGCCCTCCGGAGCCAAGTCCGGAGGCCACCCTCCGAGAGCCAAGCCCGGAGGCCACCCTCCGGAGTCCTGTTCGGAGGCCATCCTCCAAGAAGCCAAGCCCGGAGGCCACCCTCCGGAGCCAAGTCCGGAGGCCACCCTCCGAGAGCCAAGCCCGGAGGCCACCCTCCGGAGTCCTGTTCGGAGGCCATCCTCCAAGAAGCCAAGTCCGGAGGCCACCCTCCGAGAGCCAAGCCCGGAGGCCACCCTCCGGAGTCCTGTTCGGAGGCCATCCTCCAAGAAGCCAAGCCCGGAGGCCACCCTCCGGAGCCAAGTCCGGAGGCCATCCTCCGGAGTCCGGTCCGGAGGCCGCCCTCCGGGAGCCCAGCCCGGAGGCCGCCTTCCGGAGCCAAGTCCATACCGGGGGCCCCCGCCTCTGGAGTGTCGTTTAGCTGGTCAAAGGCTGGCGCAGCCTGACACGCCAGTAAAGCTGTAAAGTTGTCTGGCACCTTTTGTACCGTAGCTATGCTCCTTTTCCCCTCTCTGCCCCTATGAACCAAGGGTTCATAGGGGGGCATTCCAGTCCTTTCCTCTGGCCTGCGTGCCTATAAAAGCAGGGCCAAGCCCTTGTAACGGGACACATCCTCCAGGGGGCCATGAGACCCTGGAGTTATCCTCTCCACCTCAAGGCACACCATGCCAAATCTACCACAAACTGGACGTAGGGTTATTATCCCCTAGGGGAGGCCCGAACCAGTATAAACCCTATCTCTCCCTGTGAGAACCCATCGAGGTTCATTCTCCATATCATACTCCACCACAGAAAACCTGCTGGAACTAACACAATTGTTCCAACAGTTATCTTTTTGTTCCATTCATTGGCTTGTTTCATTCCTGATAGATCTCTATGCTAAATTTGTTATGCAGTTGCACGAGAACATTCCAAAAAGTGAAGAGGGAGCATGCTGTCCTCAGGCAGAAGTTGGAGTCCTACTTCCAGGTAATCTTCACACCCAGCCACTTCGTCCCCGGCTTTCATTGATGACACCATACATTTGTTACTTGTTACACACTGGCAGAGGGACGTGTTCTTCATGGCTAATAAACCATTCAATTCGTCTTTTCACCTATCTCACCTGGTGGCTAATAAACATAGCGTGGCGTTGTGCAGGTGCTGCGACAAGCTGGTCCTGCCGGGACTGCGACTAGGCCTTCAGCTGCAGGCAAGTAAGCTGTAAGCAAGCAGCCCGGCCATTGATGCTCATGGCTGGCACTCCACCATGGTGTGACTGCGGTGCGGTCCGTGAATAGGTCACACGCCAGTACTATTGATGTTCTACTAGGTTGATCCGGTGAAAAAAAAAACCATATCTATACGTGTTACGAGCTACGACATGTCGGCATATCTACGACAGAATAAAACCAGTTGAAATTGCATCATAAGATCGCTCTCCTTCACCTGTTTTGTCTCTACTGTTGTCCAGATTGCGATGGGCTCATATCCGGTCATAACCACAGTTGAAACTTGGAAAATCACTCTGTCGGTGAACGGTGACAATTGATGTGCTAGGCTGGAGGTAGAGTGCCGGACCGACGAAACTTGATGAATGCAACACAAGGCCTGATAGGCATTCCTGGACTAACTGAATTACAGTGGTATATATCGCTGTGATGGGCACAACTGATCTAACCAAGACCTATATGAAAAGGCACGTCTTCAGATTACGCTTGGTTTCTTCTACAGCTCTGTTACTAGCAGCGGGCAAAACTTTAAAATTTAAAATCCACTCATTGTTTTTGAAACATACGAGGGACTTCATTCGAAACCAAGACAGGTCGGTTCATGCCGGGACTTCAGAAATTTGTTCGTGTCACGCACATGCCCAGGAGCCCAGTACAGTGGCGCCGTGGAGGAGCGCTTCGTCTTTCCTGTCGGCCGGCTACACGGTCCGAATCAAACAGACACTGGCGGGAATATCAAATATGATTAAACTTGTTTGACGCCATCAACTCTCCAACGCGCTGGCCTCAAGTCAAGTGGGATCACATCTTTGCCTGAAAATCCTCTTGCACGACAGTATTTTAAACTTGTATAGTTTTTTTAAAAAAAACTTTTTAACGAATTTTTACATTAAAGTTGTTAATTCAGACCCTTAAACTATTTAGTGATTGGAAATGACATCCTTCACCCTCACATTTAGGGGTATTATCGTGATTGTTCTTGAATTTGGGTGTTAGACTCTCTCAAGTAATTTGAAAAGAAAGAAATGGTTACGCTTGTGCTTTCGAGATGAATTAGCCGAGATTTGAGTAACGGGTGTTTGGTTTGAGAGACTAAATTTTAGTTCCCGTTACATCGAATGCTTAGTTATTATTTTAGAGTATTAAATGTAGACTATTTACAAAACTCATTTATAATCGATTGATTATTTGCGAGACGAATTTAATTAGCATAATTACGTCATGATTTAACAATGTGATGCTACAATAAATATTTGCTAATCATGAATTAATTGGACTTAATAAATTCGTCTCACAATTATCCTCCGATTCTACAATTTTTTATAATTAATTTATTTTTAATCCTTCAATTTAATGTCCAAATATCTGATATGATACGGACTAAATTTTAGTCCACGAGACGAAACACTCTTTAAGATTGAAAATTTACCGAGACTCTGTTCGGAAAAACTTATAACATCTACGAGTACTTTCAGAATCTAACTATAGAATAATACAAATAAACAAATATTTAAATAACATATAAAACTGGCGTAATTCATTCCCAGAAATCGCCAGAATCATAAACTCTTCCAGAAAGTCCCGTAGTCAGCGAGAGACGAACACCGGAGACGGGAGTATAGATGATCAAACGGGCGGCCCGGCCCGGCACGGGTCCGTGGAGGCCCGGCCCGTTTACTGATGGCCCGGCCCGGCACGGTTAATAAACGGGCCGTGCCGCATCCGCCCGTGGGCCAGACAGCGAGCCCAAGCACGACACGGAGGTGATTTAGCCGTGCCGGGCCGGCCCGTTAAGCAAAACAGCCTGTCAACATGTGGCCCAGCGCACTTTTCCTGCAGTCATTAATTTTTCTGTTTTTGCGCAGCAATACCTCTTTATCTGCAATAGTGAGTCGCTTCGTTTCCCGTTCTATACACCGAACAGGCGGAATAGCTAGCTGCTAGCATGTATTCAAGCATGCAGACTGCATTTAGTGGGACCCACACGTGGAGAGAGGAAGGGAAAAGCAGCAGGTAGCTAGGGATGCCGTAGCTTTCAACGAGAGGAATCAAATACATCAATTTGAAAAATAAATTTGTATATTTGGAATTCAAATTTTGAACAGAATTTAACGGGCTAACCGGGCCTGACACTAAACGGGCCGTGCCCGTGCCAGCCCATCGTGCCGGGGTGGCGGCCCAAGCACGGCCCAACCTTCGGGCCGTGCCGTGCTTGGGCCGGACTTTTCAGCCGTGCTTCGGGCCGGCCCAACGGGCCCAGGCCATTTGCTCATCTATAGACGGGAGCACGTTGCTCGAACCCCGATGTTTCAAAAAAGAAATAAAAAACTCACGCGTACAAAACAAATCAGAAACACCGCGGCCTGCGCGAGAAAACAAGCCAACCGAAGGCGCGGCACAGAGGACGAGGCAGAGCGCGGCCGGCCGGGCGCACCGCGCACGGCACGACGGCGAAGCAAAGCCCTGGGCCCTGGCAGCATTGCCCCGGAGCACTCCGACTCGGGCCATTCCGAGCTCGAATCCGCACCCGCCCAACCACGCCGGCGGCGGCCTCGATCTGAGCCGAGGCCGCGGTGCGCCGGCCCCGTTGGCGAGGAAATGGGGAGCGTGTACGGCGATTTCGACGGGCTCCAGGCAGGTGAGGGAGGCGGCTGATCCTAGCATGCTCCCCAGTATTTGAATTCCAGCCCTAGCATGCTTGATGTTTGGGCGCTGTGAGTTTTTTTCGTGGTTTTGGGGGTAAATATGAGCTCTGATTTAGTGTTTTTGGTTGTCAGCAATAGGCAAACCCGCTTTTTCTAAGCTCTGATCTAGTGTTTTTGGAGTTGGGATTCTAACTCAGAGACCTCAATGTTTCGTGCATATTATTCATCGCTGGTTCTACCTGTCGCCATTCGCCAGAGCCCAGCTATTGTTCAGCTCTGCTTTAGTGTTTGAAGTTAGCCGACGTCACTGTCTGGATCTCGGTATTTGATTTTTTTTCTGTTTGGGTATTAAGGTATTTGCCAAAGAAGAACAAGTGCGTTAAGCCGTTGTTGCTAGCTTACCGCTTATAATCGCCACATATTTGCCCGGAGGATTCAATTTTTGATCATTTCTATTGTTCTGAGATATTAGCTCTGAGCTGCTGATCTCAGAGAGTCGGAGTTGTGATTTTTTTTCCTCATACTTGATTTACATGGTGGTGCAAAAACATTGTAGCTGAACGGCGCGTGGAATTGATTGAATGGCTCGATGCCTTACTCCCGGAGTACCGTTTGCCACTGGACTCATCTGATGAAGAGTTGCGGGAGCTGCTCAGTGATGGCACGGTCTTGTGTCATATCGTGAACACACTCATTCCTGGCGCTCTCGAGGTGTGTCTCTTTTGGGCTTCAGGACTTTTGGGTTTCTGTTGAATTGTGGAGTTGTTGATGTATATGCTTTGACTGCAACTCTGCAAGTGTTTTTGTTAAGGGATCATGGGGTGCTTATGCATCGTCAGATCAACTGTCAGGCAATGTGAAAAAGTTCCTCTCAGTAGTTGCTGACATGGGGTTGCCAGGTTTCAGTGTGAAAGATCTCGAGGAGGTAAGGTTGATCTTATCATACTAAGTAGTTGGTTACTTGGTTTTCATGAATGAGTTTTGAAATGCAAATGGTTGAAATTAGTTTCTTATATATTGGATGCGAGTATTATTGTGATATCCAATACAGTGGTGCCTGGCCTTGTTGCCTTGTTGGTCATGGTTTCGCATTGCTGACAAGTTTTAGTCATGTATCCACACATAAGTAAAATTATATTTCTAAATGTTAGATAGCTGTTTCTGGTTGTGTGTAGAGACTTCTAGACGTGTGTGGAGATACTGTTAGAGATTCTGTTAGGGATTCTGTTATATCCCTTGACAGCTACATCATCTCCTCATGTCTATAAATATGTACTGTTTTCATATCAATCAATACAAGCAATACTTACCTCATTCTATCATGGTATAGAGGTTTAGATCCTTCTTCCGCTGCTGCTTGCACGCACCCTCTTCCTGGCGCTGCTACTGCATCATGGCGCTTGACGCCACCATTGTCGACAACTCTCCCTCTGACTCCTGTGATGCTGCTCTTGCTCGCCTCCAGCAAGCTGAGCAGGACACTGCTCTTGCCCAGCAGGAACGTGATACTGCTGACGCCCGACTCCAGGCTGTTCTCGCCCGTGCTGCTCGTGAGCGCGCAACGATTGCGCCCCCTCCGGCTGCTGCCGCCACCACTACTCCCGTCGACGATTCCCCTCTCCTCACTGCTCTTCTTCAACACGAGGCTGCTGTGTTGCTCAACTTGCACGCCCAAGCGGTTGCAGTTCACAACATTCGCGCCCTTGTGCCTCTCATCCTCGACATCAACTCCGTCTTCTTCGCGCGTTGGCGAGAGTCCTTCCTCCTCACCGTCGGCAAGTTCTCTCTGCAGGAGCATGTCCTCTCCGATACAGTCCTGCCCCATTCTCCCGATTGGGTTCGCATGGACTATGTTGTGAAGACTTGGCTCCTCAGTGTCATCTCCGACGATCTCGCTGATGCTATTGCCGAACGTGATACTACGGCTCGAGCCACATGGCTTGCCATCGAATCACAGTTTCTAGGAAACCGCACAACTCGCGCCCTCTTTGCAGATCAAGAGTTTCGCTCCTTCTCTCAAGGTGAACTCTCGGTCTCCGAGTACTGTCGACGCTACAAAAGGATGGCGGAGGACCTCCGTGATCTCGGCGAGCCCATTTCTGACCGCACCCTGGTCTTGAACATTATCCGCGGCCTCAACGAGCGCTTCACCGCCCTGGGTCTTCATCTCCGCCGGAGCAATCCCCTTCCCACCTTCCTCCAAGTGAGGGATGATCATCAACTTGAGGAACTCACCATGGCCAAGACCTCCTCTGCACCCGTCGGAGCTCTCGCCGCGGCCTCCGGTGACTCGGCGCATGCTCCCTCTACGGCTCCACCGAAGCCCCAGCAGTCGGCGCCTGCTGGATCTGGTGGAGGGAAACGGGGCAAGCGTGGAGGCAAACGTGGAGGTGGCGGAGGGAATGACGGCGGAGGGAATGGGGGCGGCGGTCCTGGTTCTGGTGGAGGGCTAGGGCAGAACCCTAGCTCTGCTTTTGGGGAGGCACTCACGGACCGGGCTTCTCTTTCGGTGGAGGCACGGGTCCTGGTTTTGGGCCGCGACCAGGAGCCCCCTGGCCCAGCTTCTATAATCCCTGGTCTGGGTCCATACAAATGTGGCCCGGGCCAAGGGGATCTCCTCCGGTTGGGCCAACATCTCAGCCACAGGCTTTCTTTACTGGATCCCAAGGTCCTTGGGCTGGTCAATGGGCTGGGCAGTGGAGCATTCCACCCATTAACAGTACTGGGCCATTTCCTTCTGGTGGGCTGCAACCTGGGTGGGATCAGCACACTCTTGCGTCAAATTTTCAGACCACGTCGCTTCAGCAGCCTTCCACATCCGAGTGGTACTTTGATACGGGTGCTACTCACAATATGACATCTGACGCTGGTATTCTTCATTCCACATCTTCCACTCATTTTCCATCCCATATTATTGTCGGTAACGGTCATTTATTGCTCGTTGTCTCTACTGACGTTACACATTTACCTCATAATCTCTGTCTTAATAATGTTCTGGTCTCACCGAACCTTATTAAGAACCTTATTTCAGTACGCCAGTTTACTACCGACAATAATTGTTCTGTGGAATTTGACCCTTTTGGCTGCTCTGTGAAGGCTCTTCCATCTCGGAGAGAGATCGTCAGGTGTGATAGCTCTGGACCTCTTTACCCGTTGCAGCTCTCCGCCTCCACCTTCCATGCAGCAACTTCTTCCATTTGGCACCAGCGTCTTGGTCATCCAGGCTCCGAAGCTCTCTCCAAGTTGTCTCAATTTGTTGGTCATCCTTGTCATAGAGATTTGAACACTATTTGTCATGTTTGTCAACTGAGTCGTCACACTCGGTTACCTTTCTACTCTTCTTTGTCTAGAGCAAATCATAATTTCCAGTTAGTACATTGTGATCTATGGACTTCTCCTGTTGTTAGTGTATCAGGTCACAAGTATTACTTGGTTATTCTTGATGATTGCTCTCACTATCTTTGGACTTTTCCACTTCGCCAGAAGTCGGAAACTTTCTCCACTCTTTCTCATTTTTTTTCTCATGTTCGCACCCAATTCGGCGCCACTATCCAGGGGATACAGTGTGACAATGGTCGTGAGTTTGATAACTCCACCACACGATCGTTTCTACTATCACATGGCGTACATCTTCGTATGTCTTGCCCCTACACTTCGCCTCAGAACGGCAAAGCTGAACGCATTATTCACACCATTAATAATGTTCTTCGCTCACTGCTGTTTCAGGTGAGTATACCTCCCACCTTCTGGGCTGCCGCACTTAGTACTGCCACATATCTCCTCAATATCCTTCCCACAAAAACCCTAGATTTTTCCACTCCTCATTTTGCTTTATTTGGAACACTTCCTATACACATCTCCGTGTATTTGGTTGCAGGTGTTATCCAAATCTTTCTGCTACTGCTACACACAAATTAGCTCCTCGCTCTACCCTGTGTGTTTTCCTTGGCTACTCCCTCCATCACAAGGGTTATCTTTGCCTTGATCGTCTCTCCAACCAAATCATCATTTCCTGCCATGTGGTTTTTGACGAATCCTCGTTTCCTTACTTTGAGGATTCCTCACCTCCCACTTCGGCCTCCTTTGATTTCTTGGATGATATTCCTACTGATGTGTCGGTTCCTTTTACTTCACCTTTGTTTTCTACAGGACCTGCTGGATTTCCCGCACAGCCACATGCGGCCCCTGGTGTTCCCGCACAGCCATGTGCGGCCCCTGGTGTTTCCGCACAGCCAAGTGCGACTCCGGCTGAGTTTTCTCCACCAGGCACGACGACTCCACCAACCACACCTCCTCGGCGGTTTGGGTGTTGTCTACACTCGACGTTCTGTGGCCTCAGTACCACCTGCTCCAGTGTCCCCAGATTTACCCACTGGTGCCCTACCAGTTACTCCTGTGGTCAACCAACATGCTATGGTTACCCGTGGGAAACTTGGTTTTCGACAGCCAGTTTTGCTTGCTGCCACACCATTGTCTCCAATCCCGAAGACCTATAGGGATGCTCTTGCCGATCCGAATTGGCGAGCCGCTATGGATGCTGAGTACTCCGCTTTGCTCTCCAATCATACATGGGATCTTCTTCCTCGACCACCCCACTCCAATGTGGTCACTAGAAAGTGGGTGTTCAAACATAAGTTCAAAGGTGATGGCTCTTTTGAGAGATACAAGGCACGTTGGGTCCTTCGAGGCTTTTCCCAACGACCCGGGGTGGATTTTTCTGAGACTTTCAGTCCAGTTGTCAAACCAGCTACTGTCCGAACTGTTCTCTTTAGCCATCTCCAAGTCTTGGCCTATTCATCAGCTCGATGTGGATAATGCTTTTCTTCATGGGACCTTATCTGAGACAGTTTATTGTGCACAACCTTCAGGGTTCGAGGACTCTTCTCATCGAGATTATGTGTGCCGCCTAAACCGTTCTCTTTATGGTCTCAAGCAAGCACCACGTGCCTGGCATAGCTGTTTTGCTTCACATCTTCATCAGCTTGGCTTTGTTGCAGCCAAAACAGACACATCTCTATTCATCTACCACCGTGGAGCAGACACAGTTTATCTTCTCCTTTACGTTGATGACATTGTGTTGACAGCTTCCTCACCTGCCTTGCTTCGCCATATTATTCAGGCTCTTCAGCAGGAATTCCCTTTGAAGGATCTTGGTATTCTTCACAATTTTCTTGGAATGCTGGTTCAACACAAAGACAGAGGTCTTTTTTTGTCTCAACGACAATATATGCTTGACATTCTTGCCCGAGCAGGCATGTCTGACTGCAAACCTTGCTCCACACCTGTTGATCTCAGTCCTAAGCTCTCCGCTATTGGTGATCATGTGTCAGATCTGACTGATTTTCGCAGTCTTGCTGGTGCTCTTCAGTACTTGACTTTCACCAGGCCTGACATTTCCTATGTGGTTCAGCAAGTCTGTCTTCACATGCATGACCCCCGGGAGCCTCATCTTGCTGCTCTCAAGCACATTTTGCGCTATGTTCGGGGTACTTTGGACATGGGATTATCTCTTCGGCCTTGTTCGCAGTCTAAGCTGGTTGTTTACTCTGATGCGGATTGGGCTGGCTGTCTTGACACTCGGTGATCAACCTCTGGCTATGCTGTCTTCCTGGGTGACAATTTGGTCTCTTGGTCCTCCAAGCGTCAGGTCATTGTCTCCCGTTCTAGTGCCGAGGCTGAATACCGAGCTATTGCCAATGCCGTTGCAGAGGCCTCCTGGCTACGCCAACTACTAGCCGAGCTCCACACTCCGTTGCACAAAACTACTCTAGTATATTGTGACAACATCAGTGCCATCTACATGACCTCCAACACCGTTCAGCATCAGCGCACCAAACATGTTGAGATTGATCTACATTTTGTTCGGGAGCGCGTTGCTCTTGGTGAAATTCGAGTTCTGCATGTTCCCACCACATCGCAGTTCGCCGACATTTTCACCAAAGGGTTACCTACATCCATCTTCTTGGAGTTTCGATCCAGTCTCAATGTTCGGTCTACCGACGTTGCGACTGCGGGGGCGTGTTAGACAGCTGTTTCTGGTTGTGTGTAGAGACTTCTAGATGTGTGTGGAGATGCTGTTAGAGATTTTGTTAGGGATTCTGTTATATCCCTTGACAGCTACATCATCTCCTCATGTCTATAAATATGTACTGTTTTCATATCAATCAATACAAGCAATACTTACCTCATTCTATCACTAAAGATCCTTGCTTCCATTATATTTGGTGAATACGTGAATAACATAAATAGTTGTAATTGGACAGCAGCGTTAACTCAAACTTCCACGATATAAGCTAGTTTTTTAGTTCTATTTTATACTTTGCTGGTTGCTTTAATCTTAGGAAGAAAATCTCAAAAAAAAGGATTGACATGACATAGCTGTACCTTAACTCTGAAGTGGCAGAACATCCAAGCATTGGACTAAATCCCCCAATTTCACTGTTTGTGGATCTTAAGATGTGTACGGTGTACCATTCCTATGTTCCTGATTGTTTCTGTTAACTCCCATAAAATTGACATGGCAGGGATCAATGTCTCCAGTAGTGGATTGCCTCTTGGTTCTGAGGGAAAGTGTGAGTTCTGGATTAGGTAACAATACTTCAGTGGATGTTTCCAAGAGCCTTTTGAGGAAAAAATGGCGAGTTCCAGAAACTGGCGAGCATCTAGTTCCTGGTGTGGCGCAAGGGAAGGCATCCCTTGGAGAGTACAAGAGGAATGGCCTTCCAGATCCTACATCCCAGCAGAAAACTCCTGTCTTTTCTGGTATGCACATATTGTTGTTCATTTTGAGCATAGCTTCACAAATTAATTGAAAAGAAGTTCCTAATTATTTTCTCTTTGACTCTAGAATTCTGTACTATACAGTCAAAGGGTAAGTACCATGGGCTACTTTTGACTTGACCATATTGTGGGGTGTTAATGATTTAATTGTTGGAGTTATAGATTGGAAAATTATGTTAGACTTAGAATTTTAGTGGATATACAAACTTTCTAAGGTAGCTAGATTTGATTAGGTTAGTACTTCAACTGTTGAACATTGCATGAAGTCTTTAACATGATTTGCAAGGTTCAAATTATAATATGGTTAACATGTCTGCTCTGTTACAACCCAGGCTATTGAGCATTATCTATATTTGGGTTGGTCCTATTCTCCAGCTTAGGTTGCTTGTTATGTAATATGTATCCTGCAGGACAAAAGCTCCATGAGATTTTACAATTAAAACGTGGATCCTATGCTGATCTTCCAACTGCCAAGATTTCAGAAATGATGAGTTCTAACAGTTTAGATGTAA
Source organism: Zizania palustris (assembly GCA_019279435.1). Classification (NCBI taxonomy): domain Eukaryota; kingdom Viridiplantae; phylum Streptophyta; class Magnoliopsida; order Poales; family Poaceae; genus Zizania; species Zizania palustris. Next base: position 52,148,175 of record JAAALK010000082.1, on the reverse strand, counting down.
CCAGTCTTCACTTAAGCTTGTTGAATTGTTCCATCTTTTTGTTTGTTGTCCCTTACTCCCTTTCCTGACAGTAACCACCTTCTTACAGAATGCACCAACTCAATCACTTCTTAGTGTTGTCAATGGCATTCTGGATGAAAGCATTGAAAGGAAAAAAGGAGAAATACCGCATGTATGTCTGTGTTTTGAACTGTGTGTTCTTTTTTTCATTGATACCTTTTGCATCTAACTTTATCCACCTCGCCTCAGCGTGTAGTTTACCTATTGAGGAAAGTAGTTCAAGAGATTGAGCGCCGTCTTTGTATTCAAGCAGAGCACATAAGAAGTGTAAGAGAAAATTATTTTCTGAAGACTGTATTTCCTTTAGGCTTTAGCTAATAGATGCAATTCATGATTAAGATGTGTCTTCTTGATGCAATTCATGATTAAGATGTGTCTTCTTGCAGCAAAATGTTATCATTAAGACGAGGGAAGATAAATACCGTTCAAAAATCAAAGCACTTGAAATATTAGTAAATGGGACAAATGAAGAAAACCAGGTAAATATTCAGTTTGCTGATAACTATAATAATTTTGAAGTCTTTTCCCTTTTAATGTGGATACTGTGTACTTTCCGTCTTCAGATGGCAATAAACCGGCTTCAGATAATTAAGGTTAGACCAGCACTCAGAAGATTTTAGTTAATTTCCTATCTTTACTTAAAAAATATTGTTTAGCTACTTTAGTAATATTGCAAGCATGTTAAACCAGTGGAATTTCTGCTCTATAATGTTTGACCGTATTACTATAAGAATGGTATTGGATGAAGGTTTTGTTATCACCTATGACAGTAGAAGTTATGTCACTTGTTAATTATAAGTTTATAGGGTGGCATTTGTATTATTATCTTTTTTGGCATGCAGGAAGAGAAGTCAAAAATTGAAGAGAAAAGGAAACTTGGTGAGCAAGATGTTGCTCGGTTAATGAAAGAAAAAGATAATGCTGAAGATATAATAGCTAGTCTTAAGAAAGAGATGGAAGTCAGGACTAGCACACATGAAGAACAGCTTAAGAAAGTTGAAATAAATGCAAAGCAAATGGAAGAACATTTAACCATCAAAATTAAGGAGGTTGAGTCACTTTTATTGCAATCAAACAAGAAAATTAAAGAAGTTGAGGCTACCTCCCAGTTAAAATCACAACTGTGGAGAAAGAAGGAGGGCGTTTTTCAGAATTACATGAATAGCCAACAATTATATGTCAAGGTTTGTTTACTTTAACTTGGTCTTAATTATGTTTTTTTATTTTGTTTATGAGTGATTGCTTGAAATTGATAGGATCTAAGGATATCATCACGATCTATAAGAAATGAGATGCAGGCAATTAAAATGGAGTTGAGAGATGAAATGTCCAATCTTGGTATGTGTTGTTACATTGCTTTATGTTTTATAACTAAAGTACACATTTACTCGGATCGGATCTTTAACATTTTGTTGTTTTCACATGTGTAGGATCTGGTTTGAAGTGTCTGGTTGATGCTGCTGAAAACTATCACAATGTTCTTGCTGACAATCAAAAATTGTTCAATGAAGTGCAAGAATTAAAAGGTCTTTGACTTCTCAAATATTATTTTGTTTTCAGAATGCACATATTGACTTCCATTTCAATATCTGCCACTTTTAGGTAATATAAGAGTGTACTGTCGTGTAAGACCATTTCTTCCTGGTCAAGATAAAAAGTCAACCACAATTGATTACATTGGTGAAAATGGCGAACTTTTGATCTCAAATCCGTTTAAACAAGGAAAAGATGGACATCGAATGTTCAAATTTAACAAAGTGTTTAGTCCATTTGCTTCTCAAGGTATGTCCTTGTTAGAATGGAAATTTGATGTATGCTTATTCATGTGTAAATAAATTATAACACTTTTCTCTTCAATTTACAGCTGAGGTTTTCTCAGACATCCAACCGCTTATTCGATCAGTCCTTGATGGATTCAATGTGTGTATTTTTGCTTATGGTCAAACTGGTTCAGGAAAAACTTACACAATGGTACTAACTTTTATCCCAAGCATGACAGGTTATTTTCTTATTGGTATTGTTCTGGCATCATACATATTTTGATCACCTATGTCTTATTTAAATAAATTTGTTCATAGAGTGGACCCAGCACATCAAAACAAGATTGGGGTGTCAACTACAGAGCTTTGAATGATCTATTTGATATCTCACTAAGTAGGAGAAATGCTTTCTCATATGAGGTGGGAGTCCAGATGGTCGAGATATACAATGAACAAGTGCGGGATCTTCTATCAAATGATATTGCACAGAAACGATATCCTTTTTCATACTTGTATTGTCATTTTTTTTAAATATCAATGTTTATAATTTTGTAAGAGAATGATTGTGCTCTCTTTAACACAAAGAAACACTTGGAATATGGAACACTTCTCAACCTAATGGACTTGTCGTCCCAGATGCGAGCTTACACCCAGTAAAATCAACATCTGATGTTTTAGACTTGATGGAAATTGGACATGCAAATAGAGCTGTTGGTTCAACAGCTCTAAATGAAAGGAGCAGTCGGTCCCATAGGTGGAGTGACTGATAACAAAAGTTAATCTCTCTCTTTGTGCTCTCTACGTGACTGTATTTTAAAACATGTTATTATATGCAGCATTCTAACTGTACATGTTCGAGGGTTGGATGTGAAGAATGGATCCACCTCTAGAGGATGTCTACATCTTATTGATCTTGCTGGGAGTGAAAGGGTTGAGCGATCTGAAGCAACTGGAGATAGATTAAAAGAGGCTCAACACATTAATAAATCACTCTCTGCCTTAGGTGATGTGATTTTTGCTTTGGCACAAAAAAATGCTCATGTGCCATACAGAAACAGCAAGTTAACACAAGTTCTTCAAAGTTCCTTAGGTAAACAGTTTTTACTTGTTGGTAAATCATGCATAGTTAGATTTATAGTTTTTATAATTATAGCCTTAAAATAATTTCTTGCAGGTGGACAAGCGAAGACACTAATGTTTGTTCAAATAAATCCTGATGTTGAATCATATTCAGAGACTACAAGCACTCTGAAGTTTGCTGAAAGGGTTTCTGGAGTTGAGTTAGGTGCTGCAAGAAGTAATAAAGAGGGAAAGGATATAAAAGAGCTGCTGGAACAGGTTCTTGCCTTTTAGCTTCTTTCTGGCCCATCCTAACTGAAATTTATTTCCTTTTTTACATAATCTCTGAACTGTTTAGCTCTAGGAAGAAGAAGCCGTATGTGTAAACATGGTGTTCATGCAACAACTATTCTTCCAAATACTAAAGCTGAAACCAGTACTATAAACCTTTCAGGTGCTGGCTTAGGAATTAAGCTACAGAACTTTGCTGCTAAGAATCGTTTTGGTCTATTATAAAAAAAATATAAACAAAGCAAAAACTTCAACTGCTGATGCTGAACCTTGTAGGACCATGTGTACGGGCAGTATGGCTTTAAATGTCGTTTGGATAGCTAGAAATGATGACTTGCAGTGATATTGTTGTATGTCAATGATTTTAAGTCCAGATATGTTGCTAATGGTACAAATTTATAGTTTAAACTCATGCTTTGTGCTTGCCAATGACACTTGTTATTGTTATAACGATGGTTTCATCTTTTACTATAAATATTCTGTCATCTTAGTTTGAAAACTTTCACTTTACATACTTTGTCCAGGTTGCATCTTTGAAAGACACAATTGTACGAAAAGATGCAGAAATTGAGCAGCTCCAATTCATGAAAGACAAAGTCAGATCACCAAGTTTGACAGTTGATATAAATGGTGCTATTATGCCAAAGGATTCTAATTCTGACCTAGGATTGACATCGCTGACCACAACAAACCAAATGAGTCAACTATCAGATCCTCTGGGTTATGCTGAGGTGAATAGAGATGGTGAACGTATTTCACCTACCGACATTACACCAACATGCTTGGATGAAGCAGATTTTGAAGACAATGTATTTGAAGATGGTTTCTCAGTAGGAGAAACCAATTATTCTGTTGGCTGTGCAGCTGGAGGTTTCCCAGATTCCTGTTCAGATAGAACTGCTGATACCTCCATGTACTCCCATCTTCCTACATCACTTCCACCAAAGTGACCAAACCAACTTGCAACTGTTAATTGTTTTCTCTCACTACATTTACTCAATTTGCTATAATTTCATTTTGTTATTTACGCATCATGACCTTTTCATCCTGAAACAAAGATGCACTAATTTGGTACTGCTCAATAATTTCAGTCGGAGAGTTTCATCACGGATAGCTCGATTCAGTCTCACAAAGAATGGACAACCAGCAACGACCAGAACGAAACCAAGGGATGCTGCTTTGAAGACTCCAAGTATGTATTGTAAACTACCTTGCTTTACTTTGACATGATTGATTACTATTAGTGTACTGTCTAGCTCAACGAGTCCAAATTATCCTCCTGTACATAAACTTTTCAATAATTTATAAATGCCAATACAGTAGGGAACCTCTACTTTTTGTTGGCTTACAAAAACGAATGCTAAACTAGTAAACTTTTGGGAAAGAAAGATCACTCTTCTCTGTGGCCTGTGCAAATAATTCCATACCTAGTCTTGAGACATGTGGTCTATTATTATAACACTTACAAAAATTAGTGCATTGGTCAAATAGTTTTCATTCCTGGGCATGGTGAGATTAATTCACTGGTTATTAATGAGAAGTATATTGTTTCATCAGATCAGACAAAAGCTCAATCGAGACAGTCTATAGGAGTCTCTTCGGTCATGGCATCGAGAAGATGGCACAAGTAGAGCACGCTTCAGTTGCTCAATTGTATTGTGTATGCCCACCACGACTAAAGAAAAAACTGAAAAACAGGTGTAGTAGCTGTAGGAACAATGTGTCTGTAACCCAAGAAACAAATGTGAAATATTCTCGTGACAAATGATGCTCAGCTGATGGCTCATTTTTTGGTCATACAGATCGAACATCCAGGAATGAATCCCCTTTTCTGTTTACACTGTTTCCCCTGTATGCTTAGTGCACTGCGGGACTCAAATATTTGCAATTTTTATGAAACTCTAGGCTTTTCTTGGCACTGAAATCTGTATGGGGGAAAAAGATAAATTCTGTCCTCCCTCCAAAGGTATGGATCCTTGCTCACTTTCTATCAAATATCAAATTTGCTCCTATACTAGATGTCTCTAGACTCTAGTAGAGTTTTGGGCGTAGCTTGCACAACAGCTGAAATCACGATTGGCTACCGCCGCTACGGCTGTCCATATCTTTGTAGTACTCCAGTAAGAGGCTCCAGAAAAAATATATAAATTATTAAGTAAAATTAATTTGATGTTGTAGTTGTTGGTATATTTTTTTATTAAATTAGTCAAAATTAAAGAAATTTTTGGCTTATAAAAATAAAAAAACACATTATAATATGAAAATGAGAGAATAGTAATTAAACAAATAATAAAAGGAAAATATATTCTGTTTTCTAAAATAGACCTATAAATTTAGTTTTTAGAGACATTAAACCCAATATCATCATTAGGTTTTAGATGTGATACCTGTGTTCTACAATTGTTTTAGAAACTGGATATTTAAAAACTGAATGCCTCATCTCACATTCTGTCATCTGATATGCTTAGTTTTCCGCCTCTGCCTCACTTTGCCGGCCATCAGACGGCGAAGATCCTCCTCACCTTCTTCAGCTTCCTCCGGCAGATCGGGCAGCTCCCATCCTCCTCCACGATCCTGCAAGCAAGCATCCCAGATGCTCACCTCCAGTTCGCATGTGAAGCTTTACTCTCTCTTTCTCTCTCGCTTACCTCGTGCCGCACGCGTGGCAGGTGGTGGAGTGGCCGCAGGGGAGGAAGAAGCAGTCCTTCCTGGCGTCGCAGCAGACCACGCAGAGCTGCCGGCCCTCGCCGCCGGCGTCGTCGTCTTCTTCTCCGTCGCCGTCGTGCGACACGGAGTCGTACGACGACCCCAGGCTCGCGTTATCTCCTTCCTCTTTGCTCGCCGACAGCAGTGAGGCTCTCTGGTCCTCGCTGCTGCCGCCGCCGCCTCCGGCCGGGCGGAGGCCCAACAGTATGCTCACTATTTCGTACAGGAGCAGCAGAGCAACAGCCAAGATGGCTGCAAAATCAATAAAAAAATTTGTTGGTAATCAATTCCAGGACTTGATCATGCTCTTTTTGCAGATGATTATTATATTGAGCTAGTACCTGATCCTAGAATGTACACAATCCAGCGAGGCTCATATGACAATTTCACATACTGATCATCAGAATTCAGTCCCTGAAAGAAAATATGCATCAGACTAGCCATCACTGATCAGTGCATCTGACTAAAGTGACCCAGGTGAATCTAAAGATTATGAGCCAGTACTTTTCACCTCTTTGAGGCCAGATGACAGAACTGCAACGTTTTGCCCTAAAAACGGTAGTTTGTACAAGCAAAAAGAGCTGCCCGGTGAGCATGCATAATCTGCTCCAGTGGTGTTGTAGAACAAGGTCCTGATTCTGAATTCCAGAAGCACCTGCCAGATGAAGAAAACAAACTCTGTAAGAAGGCTGGTGGTGTCACACAAACATTTTGGAAGTCAAATCGATCTTAACATGAGCTACTTTACAGTTGTATCCTGGTTGTTTAAATTTCCCAAGGCAATGTAGTACTCAGAAGAGAGATCGATGGTCTGCTTGATTGTTCCATTTCCTGTGATTACACATTCTGATAGCATCAGTATTTGGAATGTCACAGAGCACTGCAACTGTTCTTTAATCAGTGTGACAATGCTTACCATGAACCAAATGCCATGACAATGTGGTGTTATGTGTTGATGGCTTCTCAGTCCATTGCATGAAGCTTTCTTTGCCTATGAAGAATCACCACACAGCAAGGGTTATAATGCAAAAGGAGTTGAAACCTCATTTGGCATGTGGCAAACTAATCAGCAGTGGTAGTGACGCTGATGCAGTAATTGTACATGTGTAGCCTAGTATCTATCAACCTGCTTCCCTTATATGATGAAATAAAAACACTTATTCATATCTCTGAACTTTCCTTACCTCGTGCAATGATCATGCAGATTGGATAAGACGATTCAGTTTCATTTCTGACGCTGTAATCTACTTCTATTTCAGATCCCCTGTTGAGGAAATACACCCATTCCTGAAACATACAACATGAGAGTTAGATACACTGGAAATCATATCTTATGCAACAACAGTACGAGTCTGGCTACCAATACTCCTAATCCGAACTTCCGATATAAGCATATAATGTGTGGAGCAGGTACAAATTGACACTGTCTGAAAGTAATTGCAATGATCCTGGATTCAGAGTTTGAGAAAATTGATAATTTGTTACTCTAAAGTTTGGATTCATGAAAGGAATGTAAGTTACTTGACATCAAAGACCTTTAGAGAAGTCTTCGTTCACATTCCGACACACATGGCTTTCAATTAAGGTCGGGTCCAAATGGTCTTAAAAAAATTAGATTTCGATAATTTGCCACTCTAAACTTATGTTTTGATAATTTGATACTTTAACTTCTGCTTCGATTAAATGCTATCCTAAACAGCAACGCCCCTTGATTTTTTCTTTTTTTGTCATTCTTCTAGTTTTAATTCTTCGGGCACAAATGACAAGGCAGCATTACCGTGTGGAAATTGGCAGGCACGACGGCGCGGCGAGCCTCCGACCACCTGGCTGGAACGCCGAGAGGAGGAACAACAGGCAGCCCATAGAGCACCAGTCCATTCTCCGGCGACTCTTCCTCCGTCCTCACCTGCAAGTGCGAGTCACAGATCAAACACGCCTGTCTCATGCAGAATCAGGCTACCGGGGTGCTCGCCTTGATGTCCTGCACGAAGAACGAGTTCGCCTGCACGAGCCTGGAGCAGCCGGAGCCGACGACGACGACTTGCTCCGGCGAGCCGTAGTGCTGCCCCAGCATCAACGCCGCCGCCGCTGTTCAGTCAGGGCAAAGAACAGTGCAAGTTACGGCACCGAAACCGTGCTAAACGTCGTCGATAAACATCAAATACGATCTTGATCAGAGTAGCGGAAGCGGACCGAGGAAGCAGAAGGTGAGGAGGGTGACGAAGCACAGCATCGCTGCCTCCATGGTTGCAGCCGACGTCGCGGCGCTGAGCGTGAGACGACGCGTGCGTGTGAGATGCTGTGAATGAATCTCCAAACTGCGCACGGCCTTGTGGAAAATTCTGTTCGGTGGCTCGTGCTCCAACTACCATTCCGGCTGGCCGAGAGCAGTGAGCAGTGAGCAGTGAGCACTGACCAGAACAGTCGTTCGGACAGGACGCAATTCGATCCGTGCCGTTAGAATGCCACTGAAAGCGGAAAGAGAAGACGGTGGATGGGGTGGAGGGGACAACGTGGGCAGTGCCGATTTTTTTTTTAAAAAAAAATATTTTTTAAAAAAATCAAATCTACGTAGCCATTTGAAAAATTTACAAAAGTAGCATACAATCGGCATTTGAAACACCGACTGATGCCATGTCAGCACTAATCAGTACTTCAAGTGTTGATTAGATGTTGTCTCTCTATCAAATTCTGTCACATCAATATCAGTCGACACTTAAAGTGTCGATTAGAGCTGACGTGACACCAATCATACATTTTTGCAAATTTTTCAAACAATTGTACATATTTGAATATTTTTTTTAAAAAAAATATTATTTTTTAAAAAATCGGCAGTGCCATCTCCGACCGGTGGCTCGCCACCCGCCAGAGCTTGACTGCGACAGCCGGCACCACCGACCAGAGCTGGGCTTGAATGGAAGACTTGAGCCAGCCGGTTTCCTGGCAAAAATATTTGGGCCAGAAGAGCCCACCACGCCTTTCCGCCGTTCAATTCTCATCGACTGCTCCAGCGAGCAACGCGCCGCGACGAACCAAACCGGACGCGCGCCGGCCGATGTCTGAACCGAGGACAGAAACAGCTCCATTACTGGGCGGCGGGAGGGCGCCAGCGATTCAAACCATTCAATGCATGCATGGTCGCATGATTCCTCAGTTTTTTCCTCGCTACCACGCCACAGAATCGCCGGACACGGCGGCCGGCCGGCTGCGTCGTCGTCCACTACACACAGCTCCGTCGTCTCCGCCTCGGTGTTCTTCTTCCTGTCCATGGATCGAGCTAGCTAGCTATCCAGCCACGAGCTGTGTACGCACGCGCTTATGCCGATCGAGGGAGCCTGTCATGGACTGTGCCCCTCCCTGCACACGACGGAGACTTCATGGAACGTAGAACTGTCCTGCCTGCCTGCGTGTTCAGAACATCTCCAACTTGCAAGAGCTCTGATACCATAATTAACAATGATTAATCCAAAAACTGTAACGACCCGGGTTCTCAAGAACCACAAATTCATTGAATATAAATGAAAAGTCATTATTACAAGACGCTCACAGCTGACAACGAAATAAACGGAAATAAAGCGAGTACGTAGCTCATAGGCTACACTTATTACAATTCAAATTTAAGCGGAAGCAAAATAAGCAGCTGCAGAACGCCTTGACTCCACGGATCCGACTCCTCGCCTGGGACGCTACTCCTGGACTTCTTCTTCGTACACGACATCTAAAAGAATTAACCCACGAGGGGTGAGTACAAAGTACTCAACAAGCCACGGACATGCAAATAATGATGGCTGTTGAACAAGGATGCATAACAAGGCTAATTGCGTAAAAGCATGTTAAGTGTTATTTAATCTTTAATGAGCAGTGTTAAAACAGTAATAAACATGCTGAATTAAATAACAATACTTATCTTTCCACTACCTCGAGTTGCACACCTGTGCCCACTCGCTCTTTCAACCCATAGTAAACATGACATGCAATTCACAACTTCAACACTGAAAGCTAACTGCGGAGAACATCACTTGGCCGCCCGTGACCGTGGGCACGGCTTTTCGAAAAGTTTATACACTGATCAGAGGTGCACTACTTTACCCACAAGGCACTTGTCCCTGCACACCACAGTGTGTTACGAGGACTCGAGTCCCAGGAACGCATGCCAAAACCTTTCGCATGTCCGGCTCAGCAAGAGGACAACTTCACTAGGTTTCATCGACGCTCCACTGGGATCTCACTCATGGCGTCTGAGTAGACCCCGATTGGTAGACGTGCGACCCCCATTAGTGCCTCGTCAGCACAAGCCATCACTGGGCAACTCCCGATAGATGGTCTTGTCTCCTCCGCTCGGTGCATCAAGCTGAACCGACCCATACTACGGATTAGGTCTTACCCATAGACTTGTGGCTAGCACGATAATGCTTTGCGACAGATCCCGCAGACTGGTCCTTATAGTGCCCCGGGTGCGACCACCAATGCCCTAGCTTGCACCCGGAACCCACCATGCACAATATCACTTCGACTCCACAACGCTTTCCACAATTCAGAATATCGACGAGACAAAGACATATATATATATCCAAAGGAGTATAGAGATAATAACCTAATGACTAATAGTAACTGTATTAAAGCTAGCCATTAATGCGCCTCGAATATATAGCGCTAACTAATAAGCGACGATGGCGACAAGGAGAAGGTGATACAAGCATGGCTTGGGTTTACACTTCAGGGAGCAATGCTATACATTAGCTAAGTAAACAAACAAGTGAACATGTTATCGCTAATGCAGTTATTAACCTATGGGTTATAGCAATTATTGCAAAAAGAATAGGTTCAACATGATCAACTAGGTCCACAAGAGGGTCCGGTGACTTGCCTTGATCCTCGTAGAACTGATTCGGATCCTCGGCGGCGATCGGCAACTCTTCGGTAGCTACGACTTCGACTACAACGCGTCGAAAAACAAAACAAATAAATAAACAGTACAACAAGTCATGTAAACAGTACAAAATAATTATACCAGTACGTAGAGAATAATTTTATGAACATTTAGAAATTTGAATGGGTTCAATCGGAGCTATTTTGGATTTTATAGGCATTTTACAAGATTTAAAGTAATTCTGCAGAATTTTAACCCTAAATCAATCGGCTACAGTCCACGGTGGACTGTGGACCACACGCCTGTGCCCTGCGGCTCACGGTGGACCGATGACCCTGCGCACCGCGGGTTCACGGCGGACCGGGCGCACCGTGCACCCGTGCACCAGGGCCATGGACCGGCCACGCTGGGCCGTTGGATCGGAGATCCACGGCCACGCGCTCATCCGGCACGGCACGCACGACCAGCGGGCGCTAGGGGCTTCTTCCCCAAGTCCGGCCCGAACGGCGGCGAGCGGACCACGGCGGCGACAATCGGCGAAACCCAAAGACAACTACAAAAATGGAAAGAGCAAGCGGAGGGGAACAAGGAGGTACCTAGGGAGGCGAGGTCCGACGACGGAAGACGGCCGACGGCGAGGAACGGGCGGCGGCGAGTTCGGGTCGACGGCGGCGGGGCTCTTCCGGCGGCGGGGAGTCCAAACCGAAGAGAGGCCGGGGAACGGCGAGGACGAGGGTAGCGACGGCGGAGGCTGAGGCGGTCGCCGGTGATGGGGAGGAGCGGCTGGAGGAGACGCGGCGGGGTTCGGTGCGGGGCGAAATCTGGCGAGGGTGATGGGCGATTGCGAAAACGGTTTGCGGGGACGGAGGAGGGGTTTAAATAGGAGTCGGATCGCGGGGGAAGGGGGTCCGAGGGGCGCGGAGGGGGGCGCCGGTGAAACCGGGCCGGTGGTTGCGGCGGCGGGGGGGAGAGAAGAAGGGGGCGCCGGCTGAGGGAAGAAGAGGGGGCTGACAGGAGGGGTCGGGGTGGCAGGGGCGGGCGCCCTGGCGAGTGGGGCCGAACGGCCAGAGAGAGAAAGGGGGCAACCAGCGTGGGGAGGCGGCGCCGACAGGTGGGCCCCACGCGGCAAAGAGAGAGGGAGGGAGGCAGGCTGCCGGGCTGGCTTGGGCCGAAAAGGAGGACGCGGCCCACTAAGGATTAAAAAGCTTTTTCGAATTAAATTAATTTCAGAAAATAGTTTGGAAGTTTAAATTACGAATTTGAATTCTAAAAATTTCCAAAATAATTTTATAAAATATCTTAAGGCTCTAGAACCCTAACAAAATTATTAAATTTCAAAATTCAATAGTTTATCTAGAGGTTTGAATTGTAAAGCCTTTTCTTTGTTTAAACAAATTATGAATTCAAATTTATTTTGAAAACTCAGTTTGGCAGTTTGAAACTATACGGGTGTTACAAAAACCAATAATTCGCGACACTAATTCGCTTCGTCGACGACGATGCGTATCGCCGAGTGGCCAGCGATTTGCTCGAAGTAAATGCGGTGCAGTGGATGGCTTCCCTGCTGTGGTCCTAGCTGAAGAAAAGAAAAAAAAAAGGTTCTTGCTGTTTGCTGTGAGATTGTGTGCTTCGTGATAACTCTTGAATTATGAAATTTCAATCGATATCTACACTGCACAGATCGAGAAGCCTGTTTTCGATGTTATCATCTGGGTATTGTAAGTTGGAATTACTGATGCTGAAGATAAATCGCAGACGAGTTCTTCCTCGATCTGCTATATCTTGAAAGCAAAAGGATCAGCCGCATTTAAACTGTCAATTCCGCCATGTCTTCAAGAGGGAGAAACCAATAATGCCGCGAAAGCTTTCACCTTGACATAATGGAGATAAATCAGAGAAATGTGTACATAGTTGCACCAGTAACAAGTAACAGCAATTTCTACCTGCACAGTGGTCATGAAAGGTAGATCCAAATTACAAAGAAAGCGACTGCATTATTCCATCCGAAATATGTCAAGTATCCAATCCCGCATGCTGATTCTTTCCTTTCGTTTACAGAATCATGATTTTTCAAATGGATACGACAGTTGTACTCTGCTGAAGTCTGACACAAATTCAGGTGCAAAATTTATAGGTGGCAATTGACCTGACGATCACACTGAATTTCTTCCTACATTTGTACTCGAATTATAGAACAAAATCAAACATGCCAACTCTAGCATACTTGTATCAAGAATTAAGAGGAAAAACTTCAAAAGGATGCGTACAATTTATCTCTATGTATGTACTCTGCAATAATCCGTCCTCCTATCTGATGGCGGCGGGGCGCTGCTGCTGCTGCTGCATGCGGAGCTGCTCGTGGAACCACATGATGAACTCGTCGGCGCGCCTGTCCACCACGTCGAGCCTCCCCTCCAAGTCGTCCACCTCCCACGCCGGGAACGGCGAGTCCGTGATCCGCACCTGCTGCGGAGTCGGCACCACCACGGCGGACCACGGCACCACGCTGTCGTCCCCCAGGTCGCCATCTTCGTTGTCGCCGTCGGTCGCCTTGGTAGCCTCATTCACGTCCATCAGGTCGAACAGCCTCGACACCGTCGCGGCGGAGCCGTACTCCGCGGAAGAACGGCCGTGTCTCCCGGCAGCGGCGTGCTGCAGGCGCGGGCGCCGCTGCGCGCGGCGGCGCTTGAGCACCGGCGTGCTGCTGCAGCTGAACTCGACCTCGCGGGGCCGGTACTGGTACTGGGACGCGGCAGCGGTGGGGTCCATCGACCGGCACGACATCGAAGAGAGCCCGGAGGCGCCGTCCGACGCGCTGCGGCAGCGGCGGGCAGCACCGCCATGCCCGCCGCTCGGGTACGGGTGCACCGCGGATGCCGGGTCCATGGACCGGCACGACATCGACGACAGGTACGTCAACGCAGGGTGCTCCCGCAAGTCATCAAGGCCGAGGTCGTCGTGTTGGTGACCGTGACCGCCGCCGCGCTTGGACCGCATCTGGTGCCGGTGGACGCCGAGCGCAGCGAGCTTGGGCTGCTGCTTGCCGAGCCCCTTAACGAGGACGAGGTAGATGGCGCGCGCCACGCGCCACGCCTTCTTGCCGCCATGCTTCTCGTGACGATGATCGGAGCAACCGCCACCCGCCTCCATTCCCGCCGCCTGCTCGCTGCTCATCTCGATCGATATCTCCTTTTCTCCTTTCGGAAAACTCCGCCGATCTCTCTCGATTGGAGCGGTACACTTGTCGACTTGGAGCTTACGGCGATGAGAGGAAGAGGTATTTAAGGCGGTGAGATGGCCAAATCACTGTGTATTGATGACGAGAAAAACTATTAATTATTTTTAAAAATAGTATTCCCTCGTTTCCATTATTTTCATCACCTAAGGCTATTCACAATGGGGTTTCATGGGGTGTTTCATGGTATTAATTATCATGCCACATCAGATTTTTTGCCTACATAACATTCAATTAATGAAGAAAGAGAAGGAAGTAGTGTCATCACCATGACATGGTGCTAACCCGTTTCCAAGACGGATGAAACGAAATAAAACAACCATTGAGAGTTAAATCGTTTCATCAGAGAGAGGGTATTTCATGAGAGCTAGTTGCATTTAATTACACTGGTTAGCCTAGGAAACAGTGAAATGAAACTTTCCACTGAGAGAGGGTATTTCATTCAGTTGTAAAGTTGACGTGGCATTCTAGGAAACAGTGCTAAAAAACTCATCATTGTGAATAGCCTAACAATTCGACACGATTACCAAGATGAGAGATGTCATGCTTAAATTCTCTTCGGGTGCCTTGTTTGTTGCTTTTTTTTCCGCATCCTCAACTTGCACGTGCACGTGGCAATGTGAAGTACTAGTAAAAGAAGAAACAAAAGCAGAAGTCAAAGTTATGCATGTGAACTCTAAATCAATCCGCATATAATAAGATGTGCTGTTTTAATGACTCAACTATTAGACAATGTAGATTGTGGTAAAACTGAAAAATACTTAGATGATGAAGATAATTGGAAGGAGAGACTACCTTTTAAATTGGAGCATATCTAGCATCCATTTTTTAAAAAAATATATAAATGTATACTTCTATCGCTATTTTAAAGGACGAGATGACAAATTCAAACAATAATATTATGATTTTTTATATTAACTATTTAACATTTTAACTACTACCTCCGGTGTCATTTAAATTAAATACTGATAGAGGTATATTTCCGTATTTTTTAAATGAATAATAGAAGTGCTGTTTCGATTTTAAAAA
Source organism: Zizania palustris (assembly GCA_019279435.1). Lineage (NCBI taxonomy): Eukaryota > Viridiplantae > Streptophyta > Magnoliopsida > Poales > Poaceae > Zizania > Zizania palustris. Next base: position 52,133,165 of record JAAALK010000082.1, on the reverse strand, counting down.
ATCGAAAATTATGTGCATGTTGTGTTCGTATTGTTCCTTTCGTGTCTCGGAACTAGAAGGTGCCTGTTTCATCACACGTGTTTAAGAATGCCGTGTTACACTCACAGTCTCACACCTGATCTGATAGTGATAGCTACGAGCTGAGCTGAGTAGTGTCGTCCGTTTCGAAGTTACCTTTCTGGACACGCTCGGCCAGATTTTCAGAAATATACCACTCGTGTGTAATGGTGTGTTTTAAGTGGCTAAAAACGTGCATCGATAGATTATTGCACCTGCAAACCAAACGTACGTACGTACGTAGGACACGGCGAAAATCAGTTAAGCGCGCGACAGTTGTTGCGTCACCTCATCACCTGCATGAACGCGTACAATTTAATGAGTTCCCGGATATGCATTATTCTAAGATTTCTCTTATTGCGTGCTTGTTTTTATTAGACTAGCTCGGGAGGTGCCCCTTCGGGCACCCTTCAGCTTTCTCATCATCAAGCGCTTTCTGAACTGAATTCTTCTCATCATTCAGGAGAGAAAGGTTGGCATTAAGCTCATCGCAGGATGATTGGAGCTGCGACATCGAAACATGGAGCTCCTTCTGTCCTTCAGTTTAGTCCTCAGCAGCTTCAACATCCTTGTCCCACATTGTTTTCTCAGCCGATTCCTTGCTGGCCTGGATTACCTCCACCGTCGTCTTGACTCTTGAGTTCCCCCATTTCCCTCATGATTGTTGCCTTGTCAGCATCAAATGCCATGGCAGCAACCTCTTTTTTCTTCACTAACTCGTCTAATTCCTTGGAAAGACTCACAGATTCACAGTTCATATCAAGTACTCAAATCAATTCTAATATAAAGCACATGATCACTCATCAGGCAATCAGATAATCAGAGCAGACTTTTGTTCCTTCATCAAGTAAAAATGAATTATAACAATTCTGACTTGAAAAAAAATGTTTTGATGCTAAATTCCCTATCTGAACCATTCATGTAGAGTAGAGGTGGTGTTTTTTTTCTGGACTCTGAATCTGCTCTTCTTGGAGCCGTTGATGTTGTATAATCTTCTTTCTTGTTTAGTTTCTGGAGATTATAAACCAGCATGTGATGTGACTTTTGTTGTTCTATTGTTAGATTGTAGCACGATGCTCTGTACTCTGAACATGTTGCTTTGATGTTCTGAGTAAATTCAGTCAAAAAAGCATGCATCCTTTTGCTGGAGTAAAAGTAAAACGACATCTGCACTCCGAATTTTCACTGTTTTTACTCATTTTTTACACGTTTCGATGTTAGAATTCTAACATGCAAAATTGCATCTTGTATTCTCGTCAAATATAGTAGCAACAAACGAACTTGTCCTTTAATTTTCTTCGACTACTCAAGATACCTTGCTGCGATACCTACCATTATCCTCTTGAGCTGCCTTCTGAATTGTTCTTCAAGGAAGGAAGAAGAGATAGATAGGATGCCGCAGAACCTAACAGTATTATTTACAAAACAGTAAAATGGAAAAAAAATAAAAAAGGAATCAACATTATTATTCACAAATCAGATCTGCATGCATTTCGATTTGCACAACATCTATACCAATATATTGTTTGGGAATCATGTCATGTTGCAAGGAACAAATTGAAAGTAAATAAATTGCACACTGATTGAAATAAGCCCTAAAATGTTTAATGAGGAGGCTAAACTGTAGATATCATCTAGAATTAAGCATCATTTTACCTTCAGAAGTAAACCATGCATAATCAGTTGAAATGATATTTCTCCTTTTCTTTTACTTTATCAAATGGCCCATAGGGATTCTCCTATGTCAATATTTCAGTACCTAAGACAAATCACATCCACATGGTATTCAAGCTAGGAGCTCAGGACTAATTTGCACGGGATCACAACCATCCTCAAGACCTTCAATTAAGGAAGTGTTGTAGGTCCTACAACACTGAGTAATAACAATGCACTCCACAGGCCTTCAGAGTTAGAAGACTGCCAATTGCCAAATGTTAAAATCAAGACAAAGATGAAGAAAGCTCCACTATTCCAATTGATTAACTCTAGATGTTGAAATCGGGATAACAATCTGTATCACACAAGAAATTCAACTGTATGCTTGTTACTCTCACAATTTAAACTTTTTCTTGCACATTATAACAGGCATATCAAAAATATGTTTTTTTATTTAAGACCACAACTAATTCTTTTGATCAATTAGTTGGGAAATCAAGAAATAGTGACTTCCCTGAACTTACAAAAATCTAACAAAGTTTGCTAAAGAAACCCCGGGATCCCAGTCCCAGACCTCAGAAAAGTGAATCTAATATGCGTATTCCGCTAAGCTTGAAAGCATCGAAAGCATTGAAGTCTCTAGCTCAAAGGATGATTTTTTAGAACCCTATACTTCATAAACATGCGTGAAGGACCTGACGGTAAGAGTTCTAGAGAACGAAGGGGAACTGGAGACATCGATACCTTGGTGGAATCGCGCATCAACTCCCACTGTGGGAGGAGGAGGCGGGACTCGAAAACCCATGCATCCGGCGGCGCGCGACGACGACGACTCTGTGGAGGCGGAGGGGGAGGGTAGAATTTTGGGATCTGCCATTAGAGGGGGGGCGGAGCTCCGGTCCTTGGGGAAGCGGGGGTGTGAGGAGGACGGGGAACGGACGGCGGCCAGAGGGGACAAGGGTTGGGGAGTGGCGGCGCAGGAGGACTCCCGAGCGGCGGCGGCGGGGGTGAGGATTGGCTAGGGTTAGGTATGACGGGGGAGAACCGAATGGGGACGGGGCACGCGGGGGCTGGACTCCCTGCTGCCTAGGAAATTTGCAAAAAAACCCTGATTTGTTCATTTTCAGAGCGCGCTCCGAATATCCGAATTTCCTCTCCTTCGGGTATAAAATCGCAGGAAATGGGGGCTTAGATGCAAAAAGCGAGACTCACCGGAGACGGGGCGTCGGGCCTTTGCGCAAATAGAAATGAACCGGAGGGTGTTTTCGCAAAAAAAAAACGGCCCCGCCCTGGGCGACATGGCGGCACACGGGAGCTGCCACGTCAGGCAAAACACCAGGACCGCAACAAATTACCTGAAAATTGGAGGGCCTTTTTGCGAAATCGTGACGTGGCTCAATGTGGGAGCAACAAAGTCCAGCTGCTTTTAATGTTCTCCGATTTGATATTTTATAGCATACTTTAGATGCGGTGACACTCTTAGACCCTGTTTGGGAACACAGTTTTTAGAAACTTCAGTATTTCAAAAACTACACTATATTATGTTCATAACAATACCGTAGTTTATAATACCACAGTTTTGGAAAAAGTGCTTCATACTAAAGTTTTCAATAGTGTAGATTGAGTACAACATTTATAATACTACAGTTTACTTTACATAAATTTTAGATTGAGTTGTCAAACACCTTTAGTATATAATACTGTAGTATTGAGTTCTAAAACTACAAAAAACTTTGTTCCCAAACAAAGCCTTAAGATTTGTTGTAATCAGTGGTGGAGCTAGAGAAAAAACTAAGAGGAGCGTATCACTTCACGAGGTACACCGTATTAGACTAAGAGATACACAAAAGGTAAAAATTTGTTAATAATAACTGAATTTTTTTTGAAGGGGTACCTAGAAACCCCCTCTCAACCATGTGGCTCCACCCCTAGTCGTAATATAAAATGTTAAATGCAGTTTTAGGGTAAAATATTATAGAATGGAGAGAGTATTATATTTGTTTTAAATATTAGTTTAATCATTTTATAGTTTTAATGTATAATATTTACCATTAATTACTTTTGCTATATATTATCTAGTATTTTAAAGCTTTTGTTTTTAATTTTAAAATAACATAATTCAACTAAATACCCACAATATTCAAGATTCCTTAAAGTAATCTACATTTGTGTCAAATGTGGCCTTAATAATTTATACACTCGTATATGATATTTTTTGACAAAAAATGAAGCTTACTAAGAAGAAGAAAAAGGTCAGAGAGGTCTTTTTCTCCCCTTAATGAATTGTACCACAACAATCAAGTGGAATTTTCAATGTCACCACCTGGACTAATCAAGTCACGTTTCATCATTCAAAAGGTTTTATGCACTACAATTTATATAACAGGATGGTATTAGCTAGGAAGGAGTCATGAGCTGCTGCTAAGCTTGATATCACTGTCCAAATTTAATGAAGGGTCCACCAATTATACACAGATTATGTATTCCAGCTCAAGCATGCAAACAACTAATGACCAACAGCACCTGTTAATTTCCAATGTTCAGTATGTAGTATCAATTAACTGGCCATTAATCAGGTCTATACATGTTTAATCTTCAATTCTTGCAACAAACAGCTGCTTGGTTTTTACTGTGTTTAATCCGGGTTTTAATCCCTGATCAAGGAGATATCATCCCTCTGCCCGTTTCACTACTCTGTACGGTAAAAAGCTATATACGGAGGCCTAAATTCCTAATAATTAGGGGTTCTAATCTCTCCGAACAAGCATTAAACGTATTAAAATGTTGATCAATTGGACAGATTAAATAATTAATAAGCAAGATATTTCCAAGGGTAATATGTAAGGCTCTCTCTAGACTTAGATAAGTGACCGGTGGTCAGTGGGCGATCCGTATACGGAGCGTTGCGTACACCTCCACCCTGATAGACGTCATGTGAAAGCTCGACGTATCGGACGGTGAGGGACTCCGGACGCCCGACGCCTAACACCGCCGAAGCCTCCGCCCCGATGTCGTCACCCGTCGCCGCCGGAAGCCACCCCGACGGCGTCAGAGCATGCTGCCCGATGCCGACGAAGCTTCCGCCCCCACGCGACGCCGTCAAAGCTGTTTGTAGCCACATCGCCGCCTCCGCCCCCGCTAGCCGTCTCCTGCCAGAGGCTCTCCTCTCGTCTTCCGATGCGCGGGGCTTAGCGTCCTTCCGATGGGGGTGCACACGACTCCGTGCACCCATCCCTCACCAAATTTATTTCTTTTATCTAGCTAGTGTGACTATTGTAGTAATTAAAAAGAAGATTCTATGTAATTTTTTAACTTGTATAAATCTTGTGGGTACCATTATCAAAAATAGATATAGCTGTGATATGGCACTTTGACATACAAAATATAAAAGTGTAGAGTAAATTTATAAAAATTATTAGGCGAAAAACAACACAACCTCTCTTTACATTTTCTCTACTTCTCCACGTATCACATGATAAAAATAAAGATATTTCAAGCATTAGGATGACTACAACCATGTAGGGTATAGATGATTTTTAAAAAAATAATATTTTTTTAAAAAAATCAAATCTAAAAAATTTTAAAAAGTAGCATGCGGTCGGCATTTCAAATACCGACTAGTCTGATAGGGGCAACATCCAGTCGGTACTTGAAGTGCCGACTGGAGCTGACGTGGCATCCGATCGGTATTTCAAGTGCCGACCATATGCTACTTTTGTCGTACATATTTGAATTTTTTTAAAAAAATATTATTATTTTCAAAAAAATCGGTTAAAGACCCTGTTGTCACTTGTGAGAACCAAGTGCAACTCTGGTACAACACTACCCATGAGTCATAAAACCGCCAAGATAATACTGATGTGGCACTGTTGCACCTGGGCCTAATCAGTAGCAAACAGGAAGGCCGTGCAAACTTCGTTGTGGCCTCTGGGCTCTGACCGACCGCTCGGCCATCGCAATCCTACCAAATTCTTCAGTTTTTGTTGTTGCAAATTAATCATGTGCCGATCTGCCAATGGTGCGCACCCTGCCCTGGTTAACTATTTGAGCCTGGTGCAATTGCTCCTTGCGGCTACTTTTGGCCTTGTAGCTCAGGTGCAGCTAGCTCCCATGCATGGAGAGTGGCTGAAGAAATGAAGAGGCGCATCAACACGACGATGATGATGGATATGACACACACGCCTCTTCATTTCGTCACCCAGCAGCTCGCCGATGCTCCTTCTTCAGCGGAGATCGATGCGCATGCATGCAGCTAGCTAGCTGCACGCGGTTAAATGCCTTCACGGAGGCATGGCACGGGAAAAGATCGACCGGTGTCACGTACGAACGCCGGTGCTCGCGATCGCCGCGCGCGCGCGCGCGCGCGTGTGCGAGCGTATAGCTTATGGTGCTCTTGCTCGCCGGCGCACCTCCGACGACGCATTAGCTAGCCCTCACCGGCCGGTACGTGGCATTATGGCACTGCCCGTGCACCGTGCACGCGCGTGGCCGGAGGCGCGAGCTTCAATGCGCGCGACCGCATCGTCAACCGAGATATGATCGACGGCGACACGTACGGACACCCTTCGCCGCCGCTGGATGTCGGCCTCCGTGTCTCACGGGGCGACGGGCGACGGCGCGGCGCGGCGCAAGCGTCCATCATCTGAAGCACCGTCGCCAATGCGCATGCGCGCGCGCATCAGTACACAATGCATCCAAAAGTTAAAAACGGAGACACCGAGACAAGGACTCTTTTTGCTGTTAGTTTCCTTGCTTAAAATCGGAACTGTATGCCGTGATTAATTTGGATCTTTCAGAAGCCGTACTGTTTACCAGTTGCTAGACCAGATTCATCAACTCGCTGCATGGCAATAACAATTGACGTCAATCTGTTGCTTACCAGTAACTCCACTACACCTGGCTATTCCCTTCTACTATATACGAAGAACCAAGAAAATCCGATCGATGGTACGAAGCTCGCATCAACTGTCATGAAATCCCACCTTCGATCGATGTAAAGTAAGTTCCGATCACCTGAAACACCACTCTACACCACGTCGTGATGCCGGAAAAGCACGACGTAAAAGATCTCAAACTGCACCTTGTGTACAAGTGTGCCATGTCAACCCGTCTTTTCGATCGAGTTACGAGTACTTGCATGTGCAGGCATCTACCAGCTAGTACTAGTACTTCGTACATGCCTCCTACGAAATCTGTGCCTCCGAGACGAAAACTGTTTTCGCTTCGCAGAAAAGAGGCGAGCGATCGCCGGCCCGGCCGGGCCTTTGCGTGAGACGAAATCAACCAGAGGCACATGCATTCCACGTCCTCTCCTCGACTCCTCGCCTCGCATGTGAAGACATTTATTTACTTGCCCGGAGGCGCGCAGGCAAGGCCAGTCGCCGGTGCAAGCTAGTGTCAGCAGCCAGCCTTGCGCTGGCAAAGCAGACGATAACAAGCAAGTGAGGACCAAGTGACGCCATGGGTAAAACGAAGCTTTCGGTGGTCACATACGCACGCAGTGATCGCCCAAAAATGGGCCCAAACGAGGTGGTAGCACCGGGCGAAGATGGGTGATGTGCCGGCGAGTCCGTCCAACCATCGGACCCGGCCAATTTTTTTCTTCTTTTTTTTTACAGCGGAGTGGTTGGATCTGATCCCCTTGCAATCACCACCTCCCAGTCCCACACATGAGAGCTACCAGTCTCTGCTAGTTGCTGCTGCAACCACAGCGAATTGCTTCACCAAACTTGCTACAGTGGCTGACACAAATGCTCTATATGTTTCGTTAGAGAGCAGAGTGCCGGTGGAATAGTTCTATTCTAATTTTAAGTGTTCGGTTGATAGATAAAACAGGATAGGTTGACTCTCATGTAGAGCATTTTTCTAGGTGTTAAGTGAGCTTATAAAAAAAATCATAGAACACAGTAATTCCACTTGGGTTATAACTTATAAGTCATCTTAAACGATCTCATGACTCTCCCTAAAAGAATCCTAAGATGGGGCAGCAGGTTATGTTGAGAGAGGGCATCTTATTAGGAGGGGTCTTTACATGTGTGTTTTTGCAAGATTCCCATGATCACGTGCACCTTTTGTTTAAGCCTACGAGCTAGTAGCTCGGTTGCACGCACCACATTTGTGTCACTTTGTGCGCACCAGCATGCATGCATGCATGCCTCCCTTATCATAACATCGAGCGATTCACCACCACGGGGGCATCATCATCTTGCTCGCCAAAACACAGACAAGACTGGAAATCACGTGTAAAAAAGTACCGGTTGCTTTGAACTAATCGAAACTGCTTGTTTCATATCTTTCTTCTAAGAGCCCTGCATTACAAAAGAGAAAAAAAATGCACCACGGAAGAAACTCCTCGGAGTAAACTAAGAGCCCATAAAAACAGAGAAAGAAACTTAAAAAGCTGAGAAATTAAGGGGGGGAGTAGCAAACAAAACAAAGGTGGCGGAGAGAAAAAAATAGCTGAAAATTAAAATGGGAGAAACAACTCTAAAAAAGCTGTCTTTTGTTTCTGAGATTATTATTCCTGGGCTAATGAATCAAATCCTAGATGAGCTGCCGGAAGTCCGGGCCTATGCGGTTGTGGATCAGGAATTCGTCCGCGCCGGCGAGGAGCGGCGCCGACGGCCCGTCGAACAGCAGCGGGGTCGGCACGTGGAGCAGGCCTCCGGCGCTGCCACCTGGGCCCACGTGCTGCGGTGGCTGCTGCTGGTGCAGGACCTGCATCTCCTTCTGCCTCCGCAGCTCGACCACCTTGCGGTGTGAGTTGGAGTGCTTAGACACCACGAAGGTCGGGCTCGCCGCCGGCCGGTTACTCCGGCACGAGCCGGCCGGACTTGTATCGCACCCCGCACGCGTTGCACAGCGTCTTGGGCCCCATTGGCCCGTCCTCCACTGCGGCGTCTTGTCCGTCTCGCAGTGAAGGCACCTCCTCCCCTCCGCCGCCGCCTGGGCGGCAGCGTTCGGCGATGCCACGGGGGTCGGGGAGTCCTTCTTCTTAGCGGACTTCGCCGCCTTCTTGGCCGGGAACGCCGGCGCGGCGGTGCCCGACTCGGACGGCGAGATGACCGCGGACGCCGCGGACGGCGGCGAGGCCGGGGGCGGCGGCAGAACGAGCAGGCGGGAGGACCAGCTGCACGGCGCGACACGGGACCGCTTGGTGCGTGCCTTGGCGGGGACGGGCGCCTCCTTGGGCAACGCACCTCCTCCGTTCAGCTGCACCGGGGAGGCGGCCATGGCCGGCGGCGCGCGCGGCGCGGCCGACGTAGCAGGGATGCCGGAGATGAGCTGCAGCTTACGGAGGTCCTCCGTTGGCAAGGTGTCGTCGCTTATGTAGTTCGACAGCCACTCCAGCTCCACCAGTTGGTCGTACTGCTAAGAATTTTCACATCAAACAGTTCAGCAATGGCGCCGAATTACCCAGATATTCTTCTGTAAATTAGTGACTAACTGAGACGAGTGGACATAGGATGCTACTATTTTTGGATGCAGATTTCCTCGGTTACTATTCACGCGGAATGCTATTTATGTTCCCTTCGTTTTTGGGCAAGTTTTAATGCGGGGCGGTGAATGGATAAACACTTGTGGAAACAAATTACTGGCGAATTTCGTACGGTTTGGCCAAATTCATGCAAAAAAAATACGTGCTATATTTGCCATTAAACGTGAGCAAAATTAACCCTTACCGGCTCACACAGCACGCCGGAGAAGCCCCCGTCGGTGAGGCCGGAGAACGAGTTGCTGCAGCTGTCGACGGCGGCCACCGTCGACGAGTCAGCCGACGCGTTCCCCCGCCGTGCGCTCATCCCCGCCACCCCCGGCCGCGCTGGCGCTGTACTCCACGCCCAGCCCCACCGCCGCCGCCTCCTCCTCCTCCTCCTCGTCGCACGGCAGGTCGAGGAGGGTCATCCACGAGGAAAAAGTCACCGCCACCTCCGCCGCTGCCGGAGCCCTCCTTCTTGACTCGGACGCCGCCGCCGCCGCCGCAGTCCGCCTCACTCCATCGCCCCGGCCCCTGCTACACCCCACCTCACGCAGTTCTTGAGAACGGAAATTCGTCTATATGGCTATATCCTATATCTCCTCTCTCTCTCCTCTCTCTCTCTCTCTTCTCTCTCTCTCTCTCTCTCTCTCTCTCTCTCTCTCCTCTCTTTCTACCCCTCTTGCTCTGCTTATTTCTGTCTGAATTTTCTCTCTCCGTGCATGGAGAGGCCGGCCGGAGGCGGAGATAACGTGAGGGCGCAGAGGGAGAGAGAGAGAGAGAGAGAGTAGGGTTTAATTGAGAAGCGTTTGCGTTGGAGAGCGGAGTGGAGGACGAGGAGGAGGAGAGGAAAGGAGAGGCGAGAGGGGTGGTCAGCTCGAGCGAACGATTCTTAAGGAGTAAATAAAGCCAGAGCCACTCCCCTGCGGTGAAAACATGGACGGGTTTAAAAGCAGGTTAAAACGAGAATCCCACATTTATAGCAGTAAGAATCACAAATTAATGGCTGTAATCCACAGGAGAAGACGACAACTGATGCAGACCAACTGTGCCAGGGAATCCATCGTGGCTCCATCTCAAGAAGTAAGAACATAAAAATTCTACGTAAATTTGGGAGAGAAAAAAATAGAGAAGACGACTTCTAAGGTAAGAATCAAGTTTTCCAGCGAATTCCAGGCTCATTATATTGTCCAAAGAATGGGAAAAAAATAAAAATATAAAGAGTACTCCAGCAGTCTAGCTGGCTGCAGAGGACGGCGCATGAATTTCTGAGTAGTTCAAATCTGATTTTTTTTAAAATAATATTTTTTAAAAAAATCAAATTTGTATGTCCGTTTGAAAAAAAATCAAAAGTATCATGTGGTCAGCACTTGGAGTGCTGACCGGTGCCACGTCAGATCCAGTCGACACTTCAAATGCGGGTCGCATGCTTCTTCTGCAATTTTTTGAAACACGCATATAGATTTGATTTTTTTAAAAAATATTATTTAAAAAATCTTCAAATCTTGGGAAAACAAGAGGGGGAAGTAATATTGCTACTGTATATATTCGTGACATTGATGCGCAAAACTGAGTATTGTTGAGTATTATATTTTGTGAATTTGAAAAGAAGGGGCACAATCATATAAAAATCGCTTTCTTCTTTCCACTATTCTGATATATAAACAATTTTAGTATTTTTAAATCTGTGGAAGAACACTTATTGCTCGTCTCATTACTCACTTCTCATTTAATTTTATTTCTATTTTAATTATTCTCAACCACCCTCTCACCCAAATTTTTTCGGCGCCATTAATTTTTATGGTTTACCAATATATTATTCGTGTGTCACTTCACAATCACTAATAATGATATGTAGACAATTTAAAAAAATATAATAACATGTGAGTAATTTTTCTTTTATTAAATAAGGGCGCCGCCCTCATTTATCATTTAACGAGGACAATGACCTTTTACTTCTTGGCATCTCTCATTTAGAGACAGCGCAAGTCTTTTCCTTCTTGATTTTAATATATGTTAAACAATATATAAATAATTGATAAATACTATATATGTATTCTTTAGAATGTATCTATCAAATTCAATCAAACTTAACATAGTATGCTGTGCAGCATTGGCCACTCGATAGTGATGAATAATTTTCAAAAAAATTAACAAGTGTTCTCTACCAAGGTGAATCAAGGAGGCAGGATGCATTGTTGCGCACAGGCACACAGCACCTGCAGTTTTTTTAAAGTACGGTTAAAAATTAGCTTAAAACAGGTTATTATTAGCATATTTCGCCAACGTCCCAGATCCTGCCACGTCGCGCTACGGCCGAGACGCGCACGTCACGGGCATGGTTCCTACCACATAGGCACCACGTGGGCCGCCCGCGCCACTAGCCGCTCAGTGGCCGTTGGATGCGTACCGCCCACCACGTGGCTGGCATCAGAGTGGACTACTGGGGTGGAATTAGATAAGAGTGTCCTGGCCTGCCAGTTCTCCGATCCCAAGGTGGATTGGCCTCGGTAGACGTGATAGATGGGGCCGGTTTGTTTTCGTGAATGATTATTGTTTTTGACCTCGGGAATGGTGACCACCGCATGTTACCACGGACCTCACCTCCTGGGCTGAACCATGTTTTTTTTTCTTTTTTATTTTTTCAATTTACGAAGATATACTTCATTTTAAAATTTTTAAAAACGGCTTCCAATTCATTTCTTAGTTAGGCCAGCCATGAGAAAAATGCACGGACACCCTACACACCCACCAAAGAGTGAAAATGTTCTTTGTATGTGCGAATTTGTGCCGAAGTCTAATCAAGCTTTCGATGCTCTTATGTTAATTATTATTGTTCATCCTCTATTATTCTGATTTTTTTGAAATAATATTTAAAAAAACATATTTGTATGTCAAGTTCAAAAAATTGCAAAATTAATAGGCAGTCGACATTTGAAGTGTCGACTAGAGCTGATGTTGGCACTAGTCGGCACTTACTGCCTATTAGTTTTGCAATTTTTTGAACTTGACATACAAATTTGAATATTTTTTTAAAAAAATTATTTCAAAAAATACTATTATTCTCCTCTATTACTAATTTTACATCAATCATATACTATTAAATGGTTTACATCAAGAACCATAGATACTTAAGAAACTTATGGTCGGTAACGAGGTTTTCAAAAATTCACAGTAACGAAATAGGTTTTAGGATTGGGTCAAAATTAAATTTTAGGTAGTAACAAATACCAACTGTTAAAATAAACAAACGCTGATTTTAAATCAGACTTGAAATCCATTATTCAATCAGAGATGCGTATTTATTTTTCTGATGCATCCTCGCTTTTCCTGACAGCAGCTAGCCACCACTCTACAGGCCAAATATTCAGAAACAACTTCTCTACGGTGCTACCGAAACAGTACCGCTTCTGCAGCATTGGTCACTGACATGCGGGTCCCGCGGTCAAGCAGGACCCATATGTCAGTGGGAAGTGTGCACGGGATCCCCGTCCCAAATATTCTACACGCTCCCACGTTCCCCATGGCACGCACGGTCCATTTATAAAGCGAGGCGATTAGGTGGGCCCCACCGGCACGTGACTGCAAGCTGGAGGCGTGTCAGGGGTCATGTGAGGGGGGGTCGGTCGCCCGGTGTGGCGGTGTGTGCTCCCACCGGCTCCGGTGGTCAATGCCACGTGGCGTGCCAGCTCCACCTCCCCTGAGCCGTTATGTTGCAGATAATCTCATCCGAAGGACGCCAGGAGCAGGCGTCGCTTCCCAAGCGACGCAACACAAACGAAGTCGCGCGGCGCTTCACCAAGCAACGCGACGCCGCGCAACAGAAGAAAATGGCACCCCTTTATTTTCTATATATATGTAACAAAAATGGATCAATAAGACAACTTTTTCCCAAATCTGTGTTCTTTGTTTGTTCTTGTTCATCTCAGATTCCAACACGTTATCAGCACGAATGCTCTATTGCGGAAGACCAAATCGCAACAACAGGAAGAACAAGAACAACAAGAACAAAAATATGTTGTTCTTCACAAGAAACAACCAAAAACAACAAGAAGAATACAGAACAACAAGGTATCATGTTCTTCAATTTGTTTCTCACAGAACAAGGGAAGTATAGACTCGGTCGTGCCTTGCCGTGCGCCCGTGCTCGCCGTGGCCCCATGGCTCCGCTAGTCGCCAACCCGATCACGCCTCAGTGCGCGCACGCGCTGGCCGCGCCGGCCCCTGCCCGAACAGCTAGATCTGGTCGGCGGAAAGCCCCGGCGGCCTGACGCTTCTGCAGCCAAGGCTGCCGACGGCGACCCGGTGACTTCCAGGTGGACAGCCGCGTCCTCGGCGCGCTCCTAGGCGGCCACTGTGGCGGCCCGGCGAGGACGCCCCTAGGCGACGACTGGCGCGGATGCTTCCAGGCGGCTGATGATGGCTGTGGCAAGGGCAGGAGGCGTTGGCTGAGGGGAAACCCTCACAACTCCTCTATATTCCTCACCGAATGGGCCCATGCTCAATACAACCCATTGTCCAAATAAATTACAATTTTTGTAATTTTTTTTCTTACAGTGCATTTATACAGTTTAGCCCATACACTTTATGTATTTTATACATAAAATTCTTTAGAATTTTTTTGTATACATATATTTCTAATTATTGTACAAACGTGTTTAAATCATATTTTTGATAGTTTTTAATTGTCTTCAAATTACAATCCCTTTACAACATAATTGTCATAGCCTGTTAGCTTGTTTTTTTTAAAAAAAAAGCTATACATATGTTTCATACAAATAAAAAATTAATCTCTATTTTGAAATAAATAAACATCATTTTTGATGTTTACTATATGCAAATAGTACTCATGTACTATAAAAGGATCAACATTGTGCCTCATGCATAGTGATTATCCTCAAAATAAATCCGAAGTTTTGGATAAAGGTCTACACCTTTTTAGGTGGTAACCATAAAATCCGTTTTTTATATGCATAAGGTGATACATATGTATTGCTAGGGGATCTACACGTTATTATTTATACGGTGATTATCTCCCATGAGCATAGTCAATTTATATTCGGATTCAAATTAGGCTTACACTAATTTAGAGATTACTTAATTCATTTCTTTGAAATTGGTCATACACAAGGTAGTACATCTGTATTACTAGGAGATTTTTTTTCTCCTCAATGTATGTATCCAATTAGAACATGAATTTTGAAAGGTCTACTCTATATTAGTTAAGTGGCTTCTTATTGTTATTTCAAATTTATGAGATTATAATATGTTTGAATTCAAGTTTCCTTGTTTTCACATATTCAAATGTATGCATCAACATGTAGGATAAATGGTCAGAAAAGAGTTTGATCATCTCAATCATAGTGAATCCAATTTTCCTACATTGGCTATGGATATCATGATGAATCTATCAGTACACGGATTTTTTTTATGCTCTCACTGAATTTAATCCAGATAATGAGCTTATCCTAGATACATACATAGTTGGAGCCTTATACATTATAAGGAACTATATTCACCTCAACCTCTAGTCTAAATAGGCGTCGAAATTCATATAAAATATGGTTTACTCTTCAAATGCTATGAACATATATCAATAGTCCTTCTCTATGACTATCTATTATTATAACCATCTATTAGTCTTTAAAATTATAGATGAGTTCAACCATGTTCATAATATTTGCTTAAAACTTCAGTTTTATGACTTGAAACCTCAGTAGTAGAGTCAAGCAAATATAATCGTAAAGAGTTACCACAAGCCATATGGACACTTCAACAAATTTCTTAGTCCAAATATGACAACAATGTAGTCATAATCATACTTCTAAGAAATATAAGACCCTAAATAATTGGTGAATTGTATCTTATCCGTGGAACATAGACACATCATTAAAGAGAGAAAATATGAAGCACACTTCATCTCCCATATACATGATATAAGTGGTTCGAACTCTCACAAGGAAGATATAAATACCACTTAAACTATACATCATGGGGAGAATCTCTCAACATAATAACATGATCGTGGAATATACCACCAATGATCTATATGGAGACTTTAATTAGGATCCATACAAATATATATTTAGATACTTCACTATCTATTTATTTATAAGGGATAATTAGTATTAAAGACAAGAAATTATCATAAATTGGTTCAAATAAACATCATTGGTACATAATAGATATGCAAAGATTCTATATATCTGCTAGAATTTTCAAACAAAAATTCTTATATATAGATTTTACGGGAATTGTTACAATAAAAGAAGAGAGATATTTTGTGGAAAATGGTACCACAAACTATATACTTAGTGAAACAAATTATTCCTAAGGTCTCATCAAAAACCAAGGAAATATTTAAAAATCGCATGACGCGATGTAATAATTGTTGGCTCACATAAATGCCATAAATTATTCTATCTACAAGTACTCAAGTTATAATCTTGGATAACAATTTATCTAGATTCAACTCGTACTTCACTAAGTCATAAAAATATCTGTTAAAATGGTTTCCATATTAAAACCTATAAAAAAAGAGACACTTCTCTTTATCTAAAATAACATATATAATAAAGTGATACTTCAATAAGTATCACCTCTTCTACATAATTATACTACGTATTCATCAAACCCGTACCACATGTTGCATACCAAATATTTTTTTTAGAATGTCAATACATTCTAGACTAGACATTATCGCCTTGATCATTCTAACATTGGATGACAAAAAATACTAGCAATTCTATTGGTCATTATTTAAATAATATTGCATTTCCTCAATTATTAAATTTTATGTGCACCACATGTGTCATAGGGAAAATAATTCTAAGGCTGTCAAATTAAAAGTTCATCTAAAACCATTTAAATTTCTTGAAGACATTCAAGAAGACATACATGGTACTATACAACCATTTATCGGTCTATTCTGATATTTTATGGTTTTAATAGATTCATATATTATATGATCTTATATGTGTCTATTATACACATAAACCATGTATTTACCACAATTATACCAAATTTATTGTTTGTGAACTCATTACTTAGAACATCGAATTCAATCAATTCGAATGGACAACATTACAAAATTTTCCTTACGTGTCTTCAATCATTATTGTAAGGCCTAGGAATTCAAATAATTTTGTCCTATATGTTCACACTCAAAATGGCTAAGTAGAATATTTAATAAAGAGGATTAAGCATATTATTAGACCATCATTATAGAATTGCTATTTACCAACTGAATGTTAGATCATATAGTTTTACATGCTGCATAAATGATTCAGTTACAACTAACTGAATATCAAACTTCCCTCTACAAATAGTACGTGGAAATTACAAAGTATTTCCCATCTGCGTAAGTTTGGTTGCACTACAAATGCACCATTCTCACCACCATAGCATACATTAATGGGTATACACAGGAATTTGGGATCTATATTTAGATACCATTATCCGTCAATCACAATGTCTCTCAAACCTCTCTCAGAGGATCTATTTATTACCCAGTATGCCTACATTTAATGAGGTACATTTCCAGGCATTAGGGGGAGAATTCAAGTACCAATAAAAAAAATGCCAGGAAATCAATTATAATGTTCAAAGACATTATTACATTGACACCTCAAATCCACGTACTCATAAATCTGAAATTCAAATTCAGAAAATCATCAATTTGCAACATATTGCAAATAACATGCCAAGTACATTTACTAATGACAGAAATGTCACAAAATCCTATCACCTTGTTAGGAATATACCAGAAAGAATAGAGGTACCAAATAAAACTATTCAACTCCCTAATCAATCTGATAAGAGGAGGAGTATGGTTACCTACAAGTGTGAAGCTTCTTGAAAGCATAAAGGAACCCGTTGAATCAAAGGTCCAATCATAAATTGAGACAAATTCTAAGGGTGATACTTCTCGTAGACGTACGAAGAAAATAGAAGGATAAACTTCTAAACTAGTAAATGCAAACTCAACCTAGCATTGAGAAATACTAAGTGGATTAACCACACCCATCTCCCGTATCAACAGTGCACTCAATATCTGATACTGGGACATTGGAACACCATGACGTCCTCATACTGGGAAATACAAAAACCGTCAACTAAGGTGTAAGAGATTTCATCATCTATCTCGAGTTTTGGAGAAACATATAATCATAAGACTACGATTGTCGACACGTAATTCTCTGCATCAATTACTAAAAACCTCTAAATGGTCCAGATCCAAAATCCATGGTCAAGTGCAAAAAAAAAACGCACTTGGACTGGAACACATAAAAGAGGTAATTCAAGCAGAGTTAGCCTCCCTCACAAATGAAAAGTATTACCAGCAGTAATACATACACCTCCAAAATCTTCCCTGTGGGGTTTTCAAATATGTTTTCATCTATATAACGGTATGAAAACTATAATGTGGTGAGACATAAGGCGAGGCTCGTAGCACAAGGGTTCCCGCAGAGACCCGAATTGATTTATCAATCAAGCATTCTCTCCAAAAATAAGTGAAATCATTTTCCGATAAATTATATCTTTGGCAGTAAAATTGTCTATCTAAACAGTTGATAGACATAGTGACTAATCCCTATGAGTCACTTGATTTAGACATAAAGGTTCCCATTGGAATCCAAAAATTCTGAATCCAAATACTAATGCAGCATATATTTTGAAAAAACTCAATAAGTTATTACATGACTTGAAATAGTCGGATAAAATTTTGGTACAACCGACTCAATGAGTTCCTTATAAAAAGGACTACTCAAATAAAGATGATTGCCCATATGTATTCATCAATAAATCCTCACTGGGATATTACATTATATATGTGTATGTTGACATCATCAACGACACTAATGATATTGATGAAGCGCAATCATGCAAATGACGGAATTCGAGACAAAGGATTTGGTCAAAACCAAATTTTGTTTAGGTCTACAACTTAAACACCTTTACTCGAGTATTTAATACACTAAACCATATATATCCAGAAAATACCTATGGTCATTCGATCTCTACATTTAGAGAAAGATCAATTGAGACCTTATGAAGAGATACAAGGATTGGAGGCTCCATATCTCAACATTGTTGGAACACTCATGTAATTTGCAAATTGCACTAGGCTTCATATCGCATTTGCAAAGAAATCACTAGCTAGACATAGTGTTAATCCAACTAAATATCATTGGACTGGAGTCAAAAATATCTCCAAAGCACCAAAGATCTTTATATTTTCTTTCAATAATAAAGAAATCAAGATCTAAACATAATTGGATATATAGATACTGACTATTTATTAGATCCCCATAAGTCAGATCTCAAATAAGGTTTTTGTGTTTTCACATGATGGGACAACCATCCCATAGAAGTTTACATAGTAAACTTTAGTGGCTACATCCACTAATCATTCTGAAATAATTTCATTATATGAAGCATCATGCAAACATGTATGACATCGCAGAATGATAAATCACATACAAGTCTTGTGTTATTGATTCCATTGAATCTTCTATTATTATCTTTCAAGATAATAGTGCTTGCATAGCACAAATGTAGACAGTTTCATATTTTTGCAAGCCTTAGGGGGAGAATCCCCTTAAAGGTTTAAACTGTACATATATTGTATTATACTCTTTTCTTTTATGAGTTTTATATACTTTCTCATAAAAGTTTTTAATGAGGTAATATTTACACAAGATCATATATACCATATTCCTATTTTTCCCTAAAAGGGTTTTATAAGGAATATACAAAAGGTATATAAACTTTTCCATAGAAATGTTTTACTATAAGTACAAATCATATGTTGTATCATTTTCTCCTTACTTTTCCTACACGGTTTTAAAAGGAGTTTTAACAACATATCATATCATATCATATTCTTTCCTATTTTTCCCACGTGGTTTTTGGAGGAATATTCAAAATAAGGTTGAGGGGGAGAATGCTCTCACACCATGCCTTATTAAATAATCATATTGTTCTCTTTTCTTTCTATGAGTTTTTCCTCTTCAAGGTTTCTCATATAAAGGTTTAATGAGACAATATTAAACACAAATATATGTCATATTTCTAGTTTTTCCCGTTGGGGTTTTTTAGAGAAATATCAAAGACATATAATTGCTCTTTAAACTCTTCAGAGTATATGATTGAGCAATAATTCTACATATTATTATTCCTCATATTTTTCCCATAGGGTTTTTGGAGGAATAAATACATATATTAAATCTTTATAATGGATTCGATTAAGGGGGAGTGTTGCAGATAATCTCATCCGAAGGACGCCAGGAGCAGGCGTCGCTTCCCAAGCGACGCAACACAAACGAAGTCGCGCGGCGCTTCACCAAGCAACGCGACGCCGCGCAACAGAAGAAAATGGCACCCCTTTATTTTCTATATATATGTAACAAAAATGGATCAATAAAGACAACTTTTTCCCAAATCTGTGTTCTTTGTTTGTTCTTGTTCATCTCAGATTCCAACAAGCCCGTACAGTGCGTGCAATCCCACGGGGAAAAAAATTGCAAACCATACCAAACCGTATGGGACTGAAATAATTTTCAAGCATTATTGAGTTTTTTAAATTCGTGTTTCATTTTAAGGAAATTCAGGTTTAGGTTCTGTTTTTAGAAATGAAAAATGAAAACTAAAAAAGTTTAAAACTTGTGATGTTTATATATTGATAGATCGATATATTAAATTGTGATGTGATTTTAATTTTATCTAGATTACTAGATTCCTATTTAAAAAATCCATCGGTCCGTGTGAGTCTACATCAAAAAGAAAAAAAAACTCTAGCAATATAGTAGAAAGGCTATAGGTCGGTTTGGCTGATTATCGAGCCGGTGAACTACGTTGTCAGTAACTTTAGTTTCATCTCATTCACGGAAGAAGGCTACAAGCAGCTTGTAAAAAAAGAGTAGTAATCCTCTCATTGGACTGATCTTTTAGTATGTGAGAGGGATTTTTGCTTATAAATTGTATTAGACGGGCATGAACGTCCTAACCTAGGTCAAGATCGGTATAGATCGGTGTTGCGTAATAGCTAATGTCTAAGACACTAAGAACCAGTATCAAAGGCGATAATTGTCATGCCTATATATGAGGCTTCCTAGGAGATATGGTGTTAGGTTATTGAGCTGTTGAACCGACCCAACGTTACGCCGAAAATAAGGCTCGGAACGTTAACATAGAAGCGAGGGCCGGGTGAAGCTATCTTATGCACCTAGCTCTGAGTAGTGAAAATGAAAAATGGCTTGATGATTAAGCAATAATGCATCGTGCAGTTGTGCTCACTTCTTTTTCAGATAACTCGTGCTCATTTCTGACGCTGTGTTTTCATCAGAGTGGATATTTCGCTTTGAGATGGACGAGGCAGGGTGGAGACTGCAGGCCGGCGACTCGGTTGGGACTTGTCATATCCTCCACTTTTCATTACCAGTATAAAATTGATTTTTCCCAGAATAATATTTTTAAGAAAAATTTTCAAATGGCGATTTTAAAGAATTGCAAAAATGGGTATCAGTCGGTACTTGAAGTGCCGACCGGTACCTCCTTCTGCAATTTTTCAAAATCACCGTACAATTTGAAATTTTCTTTAAAAAATATTACTTTTCATTTTTTTTAAAAATTACTATAAAAACATAAAACCCTTTAAAATATTATATAATTAATGGAGATAATTAAATCAGTTATGATATATTTCTGGCTATTTGAATACTTTCTTAGGTCCATTTAATTTAGGAGCGAGGATAGATAGGACAATTCCATCCATAAATTTAGAAATGAGCTGAATCCTTCTCGGTGATCATGTTATCTAACTTCGTTTTTCAACCAAACAGTTAATTAGATGAGATTAAGAATTATTTTTCAATTTAGCGTCGATGATAATTGGTCCAACATATTTGATAACATCAATGCACTACTAAACACAACTATTATTAGATAATTTTTCGATGATAACAATAATTTGAGGCGAACACAAATTTTGCTTCGCATTTGCGTCGATCACAGCCGTGCCGCGACGAGGAAGTCTGACGTCTGTGCCTGCAGCTTACACACGTCCAAACAAAAGAACTGAAGACGCACATACGGCGCGTCGTTTGAGCCATACTATTGACAACGACAGACGGACAGAGCAGCCATGCTCCGAAATCTGCTTTCCTGACTTCCGGTGCAAAGTTACGCTTGATTTAATTTGTGAGTTGTCTCGTTGGATTTTTTGATGCTAAATAAATTTGCAGCATCTGTCTTTCCATGTATAACAAATGAGTAGTGGCAGCTATAATGTGAAATCATTGTCATTTTATTATTTACCTTTTATTTTGCTAGGATCCTATTTCCCCTGATTATTTTTTTAGAGGAAAAGACATTCGTGAACTGGAGCCATGTTTTATTTGAAAGCAGAAAAGAGAACATAGTTGGTTTTACCAGGGATGCCGGTTTTACAATAAGCACTAGAGCCACCTCAATAGAACTCATGATTTTAAGCAGGCACTACTGTATATGTACAAAAACAGATGGAGAAAGAAACCTGCTCCTGGACAAACACCCGCACCAAAAGAAACTTATTCTCTTTATTGCTAACTTTTATTCTCGTTGTATGTACTAGCTGGGTTTAAAACAGAGTTTTTACCGTAGGTCGAGGCTGGTTTCTCATCCGGAACTATATGTTTGAGTCTTTGAGCTGTAAATTATCTTGTATTTTGTGCTGTTGAACTGTATATATGTTGGAATCCAAGAATTCTTGGGTAGGAAGTCTCACCCAGAACGGCCAGAAGGCCAGAACTATATGTTACCGAGCTATATTTACGTTGCTGTTATTCCAAACGTGTAGATTTGTTACTTATGTTTTTCGTGGCATTCACATATTCCGAACGTGTAAATGGCAAACTTGGGATTCCTTCTTTTAACCGTGCAAGCTGCAACTGCAAGAAACGGCACGTACAAGTTCCCTGCGGTTTCTGCAAGAACTGATACCTCTTGTGGAAGTTCTGTATGACCAACTAGTCCATATCTAACAAAAATGTTTGTTCCTTACAAATGGTAAAACTACAACCTGCATATGGATTATAAATAGGCGTGTTTTCCAAGCTTCTAAACTATATCAAAAATTTATATATGAAAACTATAAAAATTAAAGGTTTTTTTATCGAATTTCTAATATTAAAATTATCCAATTGAACCCTTAAATAAAAGTAATTTTACAGTCCTTGAAGAGGTATCAGGAGGTACCATATTTTTTAGTGTTAATTTTGGTATCTCTTATTACCTCACGTGTCAAGAAGTATCAAAATTAACACTGAAAAATGTGGTACCATGGTACCTTCTCAGGGACTGTAAAATTTCTCCTTAAATAATTAGCATAAACTCAATTTATACACGATTCATCTTCCATCTTCTATTTTTGAACAGACCACCTAGTCCACCCAGGTTCCACTTCTGACAAAATTCGATGAAATTTCTTTCTTTTTTACCAAGATGAATGAAATTTCTAGCAACTACTGTAGAATCTTCGGTTCCTTTGACATTGCTTTCCTATGCTTGTTGTTGAATTCGGGCTGGACTTCCCAAGTTGGCAGAGCCACGCAAGCAGAGAAAGGCACGGCCCAGGCCCCATAAAGCAACGGGACGTTGAGCCGTTGAGGCATCCGCTCCCAGCAGCGACCGGCGAGGCACTCCCCGCTCTCGCCGCGGCAGCCTGAAGGAGGGAAAGGGGGAAGAAATCCACCGGCTCAAAGTTCAAACCCTTAACCCCCGCGCCGCCGATGGCCTCCTCCACGCGCCGCGGCGGCGCGCGGCAGTCCCCCTTCTTCCGGGACCTCGCCTCCCCTATCCCGTCCCACCGTGCCGCCTCCCGCTTCGCCCCCACCGCGGCCGCCCAGTCCGCCACGCCGCCGCCGCCGCCGCCACTTTTCACACTGGACGATCGCATGGCCGCGGCGGACTTCTCCCCCGACCCCGTTGCCTCCGACATCCTCCCCGTCGCTTCCTCCGCCTCCCCCGGCGCCGGCGCCAGCCGCTCGCCGTCATGGGAACGCTCCCGCGGCTGGGCCTCCACCCCGGATCCCCCATGGATGGGGTCATGGAGCCTCCTCGGAAGGAGGTGCTTGCTTTAGCCCCCTCCGTCGAGCCCTGGTACTCCAACTCCTCCGTCCCCGGCCGCGGAGGCACAGTCGCCCGTTACCCCGGCATCTGTGGCGGCTGGTACGGAGCAGGCGATGAACGGAGGGGAGGTAGATCGGGAGGAATGGATCACTGTATTCGGGTGAGGAAATGATGCTTAGTTCTTTGGTCTGTACTGCTTTAGCAATTTGTAGGCAGAGGTGTTTTCACATGGTAAACTCGGTTCTGGAGATAGCATGCTGATGCGACTGTGTGTTCAAGTCACACGGATGCAGCAGAGAAAATTATTGCGCAGCATGGTCTATGCCTCTGTCATTTGCTTGCTCCTCTGTATGCTGATGAGGTGATGGGCTACATCAGAGTTCTTAGTTTGTCTGTGATTGCCCACCAGTGATAAGCCTAGCTCTTGAATGATCTCAATTGAATCTTTCAACTTACAATTGGTTTTGTTAGTTTTCATAGGTTCTTCCTGAAAATGGCGTTGCTATTGTTTGCATTTCTTAGATGCTTGCTAATCCCAAATTTTAGGTGTATGATGTAATTAATTGGTTTCTTTGTGTTGTTTCCCCCTACAGATTCTCCCTTAGAGATACCAACCTTGTTATTCGGGAATTCGAGAAATGTGGAATAATTTTGCGGCATCACTCTGGCCCAAGAGATGGTAATTGGATCCACATATTATATCTGGTAATGATAAATTTTAACTATTATCAGGCTTCCAATTTATGCTATTCCTCGTAATTTCCCTTTATATATGTTTACTGAAGCAGCCATAGTACATTAGTACCTCAGGTTGTCATGTAGTTTTCTAGCAGGTTACTTATGCATGTGTTTTATGACCTTTTACAAGCTTATGATTCATAAGAGAACGATTTCCACTTGTTCATATTTTCAGCCTTTCCAAAGAACAATTGTTTCAAGCCCCTTATGTCATCAAGTAGCATTACTATGGCAGTGGTAGTTTTTATTTGTATTGTCAGATTAAGAGCATATTGTACTTTCTTTTTAATGTTGATCTCTTTGAAATTGTAAACTACAAGTCATTGTCTAACATTTTTTGGGGGGAAAAGGGGACAAACCCTTATCTTAGATATGCTACACTGCTACACACATGCATCATGGGATGGATTTCCTCATTGTTAATGTGGCGATTCAGTCCTAGTTGTGATCTTTTACTAACAATTATGTTTGCCATGTACTGTCTTGACTCTTGAAGCACTCTTATGATGCTCGAAAGGCCCTTCAGAAGAATGGTATCCTGCTAAGCAGTGGTGTCATTGTTGGAGTGAAGCCTACTGATCCAATGCATCGGCGGCAGCTCGCGGAGAGGTTGAGTGGAAGCAAACAAGGTGGCTTCATGGTTTCCATGCCTTCAAAGTCTCTTGTCCTGAAGGGCGCTGGTGCATCAAACCAGTTAGCGGCCTTGCCGCGCCCATATGATCCTAAGGCTAACAACACAAATGCTATCAGAGATGCCAGCCGTCGTGCAACAGGCAGCGTTGCCGCGCCAGCAAAATCGCTTGTAACGAATGTGATGGATTTGATATTTGGCATCTAACTTGCCAATTTGAGGACCAGTGATATACACCTCCAGCTTTCTGTGTGCTTATTCAGTCGCACATATATTCCTATGGAAAGATTCCATTTCCACCATTTTTTGGGGTATAATATGATCTATTATGTGAAAACTTTAAACTATAATATATTCATAAAATTTTAAAATTAAACTAACATGTGATTGTCTACTGAATGCGAAAATTTTGTTCAATTTGCTTTATGATATATGCGTATCGTTTACCAACATGTATCAAAATGTAGAGACATCTTGCAAATCGAACTCTTTATTGATTTTGTCGTGTTTTTCATGTTGTTTTTATCCTGAATATTCAATTTCGTATTTCGTATTTCATATTTGTGTTCAATTTGCACACTATTTTTTCCAATTCGTTTTTGAAATAACTATGCCCCATGTTTGTTTCACTTAAATAATATAATAACACTCGTTTTTTTATATCCGTGGTCTAGACAAGAGGAATATTGTAACTGTTCCTTTCGTATCTAATGCGGAGGGAGAATTTTGTTCTGGTCAAACATTTTTTTGCGTGAATTTCTTCTTTTACTTTCTAATTTGGATAGCAAATTTTTGTTGTTGTGGTGGTGAAAAATTGCAGGCTTGCAGCATTCCGATTGGTTAAATTCCGATGAAACATGTCATCTGGCCAATCGGGTCACTGAAAGCGAGCAGTAGAGCCAACAGAGAAAGAAACTACTATGGGCCGTGGATGAAAAAACAACGGTCTTGATTACCGCTTTGTATCTTTTCACAAAATGCCCACTAAAACTTACAAATGAGACCTTCATTTTACAAATCTTTTAACAAACAAATCCTTGATTTATCAACAGAAAAAATCATTCATTACTCCATTAATCCATATGATATTTTAGAGTCTATTTGATCAGCTTTAAATTTTGAGAAACATGTGGTAAATATCTAATCGATAAGAATATATAGAATATATAGAAGATGATGTTTTTAAGCTTCTAAATTATAGTTAATTTCTAGATTTTGTAGCTATTGAGTGAGCTAAATCTAGAATATGATCAATTTAAGTGTGCTTTATATTTTAAAAGTACATGCAACTACAAAAGCTTTTCCAAATAAGCCCTTGTCATTGGAACATCGAACATGTGGTAAACTTATTCAAGAGAGTGGAATGATTTGATGAAAAAGTTTTTTTGATTTCTGCGCTAAAACTAGGCCTACCATTGGGGAGAGTATGAGTATATCCATGCTTCCCCATATTCATATCCATACCAAAACTTACCCAATCTTACCCTCCCCAATCTCCATTACCCAAAATTCCCCATACCCATTGGTTAATGGGTAAAACATAGTATTGTAAATAAAATACTATTGTTTTTTACCCATATACTCCCCGCCCCCAATTCTAATTAGATAATACCCATACCTTTCCCTCCCCAATTCTAATTAGATAATACACATACCCTCCACACTCCAAGGGCTGATTTGAGAACCTAGAATCCTGACCCATTCCCTGAGGATGGGTCGGGATTTTAGTTCAAAGTCCTATCCCAGAGGAATGAGTTGGGATTCTAGGCTCTCAAACTGACCCAAATGGATAAAATAACTTTTACCCATATCCTCCCATTTTTTGTGGGTATGAGTTTAGATAATGGGTAAGGATACCAATGGTAGGTCTAGCTAAAACATCCCGAAAATTGTAATATTTATTTCCATTCTCCCAAAGGTTATTTTAGCAAATACAATTATTTCCAGGGTCTAAATGCAACAAATCCCAACACTGTACTGATTACTGACGAAAGCCCAGTGGTGTTTAGCGATCGCGAGAGGTCTTCGCTTCGTCTCCGCTCCCCTCCTCTACCGGCCCGACCCACAGCCACGACTCGTCTCGGCCGCAATGGCGGAGCCCGAGTCCTCCACAGCCGCGGCCGGGGCCGGCGGCAGCCGCCTCCGTAACGCCTTCGGTGGCGTTCTGTGCGCCTTCACGCTCCTCCTCATCGGCGTCCTCGCGTTCTCGATCCGGCTCTTCTCCGTAAGATCTGATCCCCCAAGCGTCCAGATCCAGTTCGTTTTTCGCCTAGCATTTCCGGAACTGTGCAATGTTAAACGTCCCTTTGTTTTGTGCCCCAGGTGATCAAGTACGAGAGCGTGATCCACGAGTTCGACCCCTACTTCAATTACCGCGTCACTCAGGTTGGATTTCGGGGTTTCCTGTCAATTATATTTGCTTTTCGTTGAGTATGCGGAATTTAGCTCAGATAATATGGGGACTGCAATGCTCTGTTGATTCTGAGTGTTGGTACCAGTGGGTTCTGGGTTTTGCAGAGTGACTTGTAGTAGATTTCGTTTACTATGGGATGATAGGTAGTATGGAGCTACATATGGTTACATGGGGGCATGACATGCTTGCTTGGATCAGTTCTGGATTGCATCTGATCTGAATTTCCACCTTACTTTTACAGTTCTTGTCGAAGAATGGAATTTATGAGTTCTGGAACTGGTTTGATGATAGGACATGGTAAGAGCCTCACGGCAGGTGATTATGTAGTTTTGATGTCAAATAGACTGTGTAATGCGTGTTCTTGGTTGATTTTCCTTGCTGTTGTTTCTGTTTTAGGTATCCCCTTGGCCGTGTGATTGGTGGCACTGTGTATCCTGGGTTGACGTTGACAGCTGGAACCATTTGGTGGTATGTTATCAAAGGATAACACTTGTATGTTCCTCATAAGTACTGCAGATGTGCCTGAAATATTTTATTGGTTTGCAATTTGCAGGTTGGTAAATTCTCTTAACATTCCATTGTCAGTGGAGACTGTTTGTGTGTTCACTGCTCCAATTTTCTCAGCAAATGCTTCCTGGGCTACTTACCTTTTAACAAAGGTTGTTTTATTTTCTCATTGAAGCATGGATTCTCACACTATTTCTATTCAAATTTTGTGCTCATAACTTTTAACCTTTCTATAGGAAGCTAAGGGCACTGGGGCTGGTTTGATGGCAGCAGCCATTTTGGCAATGGTAAACTGAACCTCATTATTGTTTTCTTCTAAGCACTTTTGATCATGAAAGATTACTCTAGTGTTATGACTTGACTGGACCCATAGACTTTCCTTTATGAAGTTTCACATGTCAGTAATACTTTCAGCATTAATAAATGAAGAGGAGAAAATTTTCTTCAGGTATTCATGAATTTTGATTTCTTAATGCCAACTCAATATTTCTGATCTTGTTGGAAGCAGCTCAATGACCACAAGTGTGTTGTGTTGTCACTTGAAAATCTCAATATAATTTATTAATTTAATGGCCAACTGGCCATGCCACTATCTAGAAGAGATTGGCTGAATTCACCAGTCATTGGGTTTGGAATTTTATATCTGTTAGACTGTTACACGATCCCTTTTTTTGGCCCCCAATGTCCCACTGCATGTTTATCAAAGCACATATTTCAATTAATTTCTATTTTTAAGAATCATCATTAAATATGTCTTGCCTACTCTAATCACAAACCACTTATTATAGGTCCCCTCATACATCTCAAGATCTGTTGCAGGAAGCTATGATAATGAAGCTGTAGCAATATTCGCCTTGATATTCACATTTTATCTATATGTAAAGGTAATGGTGCATAGGTTTGTTTTGTCGCCTCTTTAACATAGCATTATGAACTGACTTGTTTTCAAACGATGCAGACACTAAACACAGGATCACTCTTTTATGCAACTCTCAATGCTCTCTCATATTTCTACATGGTAATGTCTGATAATTTTAGCCCATATTTTCAAATGACCTTTATAATCATGTAGTAACCTTGTCCAGGTCTGTTCTTGGGGAGGTTATACATTCATCATCAACCTTATTCCAATGCATGTACTTTTGTGCATTGTAACTGGCCGCTATTCTTCACGACTTTACATTGCATATGCTCCCCTTGTAAGTGGATAAGATCATCCTCTTCTTTGTTCAATTTGAACCAAAAAACAAATAAAAGGAATGAAACGGAGGAAACAAGTATTCCAGTGATACTGTTTGTCTGGAAACTGATTTTATCTGATAATCTATTTTGCAGGTTATACTGGGAACACTTCTAGCAGCCTTAGTACCTGTTGTTGGTTTTAATGCAGTAATGACATCCGAGCACTTCGCATCATTTCTGGTATCTACATTCATTGGCTTATTCACAGCTTTTCTTCCCTGTGGAAATTTCTTCATTCAGATCATTGACTTATTATACCCTATTAAAACATGAAAGGAATAACTAGTTATCTCTCTCCTCCTCCCCCTAACTTCACTGAAGACAAACACAATAAACCACCAATAATTGCATTGATGACAATATACTTAAATTGCAGGTGTTCATAATCCTTCACGTGGTTGCTCTTGTGTATTACATAAAAGGACTTCTGACACCCAGGCTGTTCAAAGTAGCTATGACTCTTGTCATAAGTGTTGGCTTGTAAGTGTCTGGCTTTATCTATCATTAATATACATGAGAAACTAGGCATTGAACTTGTTTATTCACTGTGACCAAATAAGCCACACCAATCTGTCAAAATTTAAACAATATTTTTCTTTTTAAAAAATAGTATCATAACCAGCATATGCTAATTGCAAGATCCTTCCTGCAGGGCTGTTTGTTTTGCAGTAGTAGCTATACTCGTCGCATTGGTGGCATCTAGCCCCACAAAAGGCTGGAGTGGGCGCAGTTTGAGTCTACTTGACCCGTATGTTTTTACCACAGCAAAAATGTTAAGACTGTTATTTTTTATACTGGTCTGGGAACTGATGCATGAAACAATAGCTAATTTCCACCAGCTAACAAAAACAATACTTACTTTTAGAAAAAGTAATCTAGTATCTATTGCCAAATTAGCACATACCTTCAGTCTTATTGATGTGTAGTTTCTTCTGAATGATGTCTATTGCAATGTCCTGTTGGAGTTTATTTTCTTCTGGACCTCTGATTCTCTTTCAGTATCATAGCATTACATACATTCCTGTTATTCTGGCAGAACCTATGCAAGCAAGTACATTCCCATCATTGCAAGTGTCAGCGAACATCAACCCCCTACGTGGCCATCCTATTTTATGGATATCAATGTGTTAGCCTTCTTGGTTCCTGCTGGGATCATTGTAAGCAGTATGCTTTTTCAATCTAGATTGAATTAGCATAACCATTAGTTCTAACTGGTTGATATTGACATTGGTCAACAGTCGTGCTTCTTGCCTTTATCTGATGCAAGCTCATTCGTGGTCTTGTACTTGGTCACTGCAGTGTACTTTTCTGGAGTAATGGTAAGAATATGTGTAATGGAAAAACATCTATAAAGCTATGTTCATTTAGTATTTACATATTAACTTTTGTTTATGTTTATTCTCTTTTAGGTTCGGCTTATGCTTGTTCTTGCTCCTGCTGCATGCATTTTATCAGGAATTGCTCTCTCTGAGGCTTTCAATGTCCTCACACGATCTATTAAATGTCAGCTAGCAAAATTATTTGATGACAGCCCTGCTGCTGTACGGTTGCTTTCTTCATTGTTCTTCTTTGCTATACATAATATAATTACTTAGCTTCGTCCTCAGCAAACTTATTGGCAAATTGTTTCTTCTGAACCTTAAGTCAGGGGATAGTAGTGCAGAGAGTTCCAGCGCTAGCACTTCCTCTACAAATTCCGCAAAAAATGAGAATAGATCTGAAAAAAGCGAAACAGCTCCAAAGGAAAAACCATCAAAGAAGAACCGGAAGAAGGACAAAGAAGTGGCTGAAAGCATTCCTGCAAAGCATAAAAAAGAAAAGAAGCTTTTGGTACTGCCTATGGAAGCATCTGTTATGGGTATTTTATTGCTGATCGTGTTAGGTGGTTTCTATGTGGTAAGTTAATTATTCTTAGTCTTACCAGAAATGGTGTCTCTTGTATATAGGGAGGCACTTAATGAAACATAATTTTGTAGGTCCATTGTGTGTGGGCAGCAGCTGAGGCATACTCAGCTCCTTCCATTGTATTGACTTCACGTTCACGCGAAGGATTGCATGTTTTTGATGATTTCCGTGAAGCCTATGCATGGCTGAGCCATAACACAGATGTTGATGACAAGGTACGCTCATCCCTTGCCTTCTATTGTTATGTGCACTGTCTTTTCTTTACAGCAAGGTGTCTGCTGCAGGTTGCATCATGGTGGGATTATGGTTATCAAACAACTGCAATGGCCAACAGGACTGTGATTGTAGACAATAATACCTGGAACAATACTCACATAGCAACAGTTGGGACAGCGATGTCATCCCCAGAAAAAGCGGCTTGGGAGATCTTCAATTCTTTGGATGTCAAATATGTTCTTGTTGTATTTGGAGGTTGATACTTTATGAACTTTTGGAGAAATAAACATGGAACTAGTGGGG
This sequence comes from Zizania palustris, assembly GCA_019279435.1. Classification (NCBI taxonomy): domain Eukaryota; kingdom Viridiplantae; phylum Streptophyta; class Magnoliopsida; order Poales; family Poaceae; genus Zizania; species Zizania palustris. Next base: position 52,101,911 of record JAAALK010000082.1, on the reverse strand, counting down.
CCCTAGATCCCTGACATTTAGTGTTTCCTTTACAGGGCTTGTTGGCTACCCTAGTGATGATATTAACAAGTTCCTCTGGATGGTTCGCATAGGAGGTGGTGTATTCCCTCACATCAAGGAACCTGATTATCTTGTGAGTTTGTGATATTCTTTTGATGGTGCCCTACACGTCATTTTGGTGGCATAAGGAAGAAGAGAAATAGAACAATATATGAGATCTTGATTGCCTGTTCTGATTTCTCATGTTATTTTACTGCCAGAGGGATGGTAACTACCGTGTTGATGCTCAAGCTACTCCAACTATGCTGAATTGCCTCATGTACAAGCTTTGCTATTACAGGTTGGTACTCAGAATTCAGTAGGTCAAGCTTAAATTACAAGTTCTAATTACATGTTTGTTTGACTTTGGCTGTTTTCCTTTGTTCTCTCCAGGTTCGTTGAGACTGATGGCAAAGGCTTTGATAGAGTGCGAGGATATGAAATCGGAAAGAAACATTTCAAACTAACACATTTTGAGGAGGTAGTGTGATGTTACTCTTCTTTCCAACTAGTCAGCTTGTATTCACCTTTTTTTTTCTAACTTGACCATTTTCTACGTGTTTACTATCGTCTCTGCCGAATAAAGGTTTTCACAACCCACCATTGGATGGTCCGTATATATAAACTGAAACCTCAAAAGAACAGGGTTCGAGGCAAGTTGAAGAAGTTGAAATCCGTAAGTCTGCCAATTTATTGATTTTCACAGCCCATATAGTGAGTGATAACCCTGAACACATTTGACTTTTGATGCTTGCTTATCCCCAGGGCTCCAAAACTAGCTCGACGATTGCGGCAGGCCGAAAGAAGAACCCATGGCAATAAAAACAAGTGTCGTGGTAGCTTGAAACTTGCTTTTGCTAGCTCAATTGCACTAAGCTCAAAAGAACTAGAAAACCACAGATCTAGATTAGAGAAATCTGCATTGTTGCGATCAGTATTTGACACCCATAATGTGTTTTTTGGGATCAGCAGGAGTGCTGAAGAAATTTTCGATAGACCACTGCAAGTTTTTCAACCCCATCTCCTCGCTATCCACTATTACAGTTTTGTGCCTTTTACTCTTTTTTTGCATCAAAGATTTTAGAGGCGGACATACAGCAAACAAAGTGAATTACAAAAAAATGGCAATATGGTCAAGCTTGTTGCAATAGTTTTGGTCTGGTACTCCTTCGGTACGTGTTTGCATATACCTTTTCTTTTCGTTAGATCGAAATTCGATAAGTGTCTGAGAGTTACATCTGATCGGATGGTGAGAAGAGAGTGACTAGTCACGGTGAACTCCGTTCCTTCTGAATATGCCTTGCCGATGACTCATCACTGGAAGTGGCTCGTGGCCTCGTGGGACTCTCGCAGCAACAAAAAGCCAACATCGGGCCACCACATCCAGGGCGGGTACACGCGTCTCCCATCGGGGGTACGCCCTTGCAAATCCAACGGCATACGAGGCTTTTCGTGGGCCCACATGTCACTAGAATACTCTCGCGACGTCCGGTGTTTTCCCGCCCCTTCTAGACTCCCGCCGATCTCGCCGTCTCCACCTTATTATGAGCGTCTCTCCCCGCGGCGCTCAGCAGCAGTTCAAAAAGCCGTTCTTCCACACAAAACAGTTCGTGATCTCATCTCGCTTTCAGGGAAACCGAGAGATTTCGGTTCTATACACCGTAGATTGTGAGGAGCAGGCGAGCAGCCATGAATCCGGACAACTTCACGCACAAGACCAACGAGGCGCTCGTGGCGGCGCACGAGATGGCGTCGGAGGCCGGGCACGCGCAGCTGACGCCGATGCATCTAGCGGCGGCGCTGGCGGCGGATAATGCGGGGATCCTTCGGCAGGCGATCACGCAGGCGTCCGGCGGGGGTGCGGGCGCGCCGGACTCGTTCGAGCGCGTGGTGAACGCGGCGCTGAAGAAGCTGCCGTCGCAGTCGCCACCGCCGGATACCGTGCCGGCGTCCACGTCGCTGATCAAGGTAATCCGCCGTGCGCAGTCCGCGCAGAAGAAGCGCGGGGACACCCACCTCGCCGTCGATCAGCTGCTTCTGGGGCTCCTGGAGGATTCGCAAATCTCTGACTGCCTCAAGGAGGCCGGCGTGTCCGCTGCGCGGGTGCGTGCCGAGCTCGAGAAGCTTCGAGGAAGCGATGGACACCGAGTGGTGTCCGCGTCCGGCGACACCAACTTCCAGGCGCTCAAGACCTACGGTCGCGACCTCGTCGAGCAGGCCGGTAAGCTCGACCCCGTCATTGGGCGCGACGAGGAGATCCGCCGCGTCGTGCGCATCCTCTCGCGCCGCACGAAGAACAACCCCGTCCTCATCGGAGAGCCCGGCGTGGGCAAGACGGCCGTCGTGGAAGGCCTCGCTCAGCGCATCATGCGCGGGGACGTGCCCAACAACCTCCTCGACGTCCGCCTCATCGCGCTCGACATGGGCGCGCTTGTCGCTGGCGCCAAGTACCGCGGAGAGTTCGAGGAGCGGCTCAAGGCCGTGCTCAAGGAGGTGGAGGAGGCCGAGGGCAAGGTGATCCTCTTCATCGACGAGATACACCTCGTCCTCGGCGCCGGGAGGATAGAGGGATCCATGGACGCGGCCAACCTCTTCAAGCCAATGCTCGCGAGGGGCCAGCTGCGATGCATCGGCGCCACGACACTGGAGGAGTACCGCAAGTACGTTGAGAAGGACGCGGCGTTCGAGCGGCGGTTCCAGCAGGTGTTCGTCGCCGAGCCGAGCGTTCCGGACACCATCAGCATCCTGCGAGGTCTCAAGGAGAAGTACGAGGGGCATCACGGTGTGAGGATCCAGGACCGCGCGCTCGTCGTCGCCGCGCAGCTCTCAGCGAGGTACATCATGGGTAAGTTGTTCTTGCCATTTCCAATCTGCATTCTGGCGCACTCTGCATCGTCATTCTTCGAGCTCGAGCTCACATCCTTCTGCCATTTTTGTTTTGTAAACCAGGACGCCACCTGCCTGACAAAGCCATCGACCTGGTTGACGAGGCCTGCGCGAACGTGAGGGTGCAGCTCGACAGTCAGCCGGAGGAGATCGACAACCTCGAGAGAAAGAGGATTCAGCTGGAGGTCGAGCTCCACGCGCTCGAGAAGGAGAAGGACAAAGCAAGCAAGGCTCGTCTGGTTGAGGTCAAGAAAGAGCTTGATGATTTGAGGGACACGCTGCAGCCACTGACGATGAAGTACAGGAAGGAGAAGGAGAGGATCGACGAGATCAGGAAGCTGAAGCAGCGCCGCGAGGAGCTCCAGTTCACTCTGCAGGAGGCCGAGCGCCGGATGGACCTGGCCCGCGTCGCCGACCTCAAGTACGGCGCCCTTCAGGAGATCGACGTCGCCATTGCCAAGCTCGAGAGCGAGACAGGGGAGAACCTTATGCTGACCGAGACCGTCGGCCCCGAGCAGATATCGGAGGTTGTGAGCCGCTGGACCGGCATCCCGGTGACCCGGCTGGGGCAGAACGAGAAGGAGAGGTTGGTCGGCCTCGCCGACAGGCTGCACCAGAGGGTGATCGGGCAGACAGAGGCCGTGAACGCCGTCGCCGAGGCGGTACTGAGGTCGCGGGCCGGGCTTGGCCGTCCACAGCAGCCCACCGGCTCCTTCCTCTTCCTGGGTCCGACCGGCGTCGGCAAGACCGAGCTCGCCAAGGCCCTCGCCGAGCAGCTGTTCGACGACGAGAACCTGCTCGTCCGCATCGACATGTCTGAGTACATGGAGCAGCATTCCGTTGCTCGTCTCATCGGAGCACCACCTGGGTAAGAAGCAGCAACGTCCAATGTTGTTTTCTCTCTTGTTGCAACCGAATTTCCGATGCTGACATGTGATTTCTTCTCTGTATGAAGCTACGTCGGCCATGAGGAGGGTGGGCAGCTGACGGAGCAAGTGCGGCGGCGGCCATACAGCGTGATCCTTTTCGACGAGGTGGAGAAGGCGCACGTAGCGGTGTTCAACACTCTGCTACAGGTCCTCGACGACGGGCGACTGACCGACGGCCAAGGCCGGACGGTGGACTTCAGGAATACTGTAATCATCATGACCTCCAACCTCGGCGCCGAGCACCTCCTCGCCGGCATGGTCGGCAAGAACTCCATGGAGGTTGCCCGTGACCTTGTCATGCAGGAGGTATGAATTTTCCGTACAGAACCAAGGACTCAATACTCGAAGCTGTGTGATTTACTTTGCAACGTGATGTTGAATTCGATTTGCTTAATCTGTGTACAGGTGAGGCGGCATTTTCGGCCTGAGCTCCTGAACCGGCTTGACGAGATCGTGATATTCGATCCCCTGTCCCATGAGCAACTAAGGAAGGTTGCCCGTCTCCAGATGAAGGACGTCGCCGTCCGGCTCGCCGAGAGGGGCATCGCCCTGGCCGTCACCGACGCCGCATTGGGTGTCATCCTGTCTTTGTCGTACGACTTGGTATGCGACAGCATCCATCCATGTCTCTACTGTCACAAAATTTCCAAGAATTCTCCTGAGCTTGATGCTAACCCAGTAAACCGTACTGTAATTTGGACACGATGCAGGTGTATGGTGCGCGGCCGATCAGGAGATGGATCGAGAAGAGGGTGGTGACGCAGCTGTCCAAGATGCTGATCCAGGAGGAGATCGACGAGAACTGCACGGTGTACATCGACGCAGCGCCGCAGAAGGACGAGCTGGCCTACAGGGTTGACAACCGCGGTGGCCTGGTGAACACGGAGACGGGCCAGAAGTCGGACATCCTCATCCAGGTCCCCAACGGCGCCACCGGGAGCAACGCCGCACAGGCCGTGAAGAAGATGAGGATCATGGATGAGGACGGCATGGACGAAGAGTAGATTCGCGCGCGCGGGGAGCGTGTTGTTACACGTGAAGTGCCCGTGCAGAGGAGCGCCGGTGTGAGGTGTGTTTACGCTCTGAAAGATGTGTTTTTAATGCTCTTTTTGTGAAGTTGCTCTGCTGAAGAAACATCCTTTGTGTATTCCTGATGAACTGAAGAAGTATATATTATTACTATAGAAGTATAGAAGTGTTTACCGTGAACTGACGATGAACTGATGAGCGCTTGGTCGAGAATTTGAGGTGATGCATGTGAAGTATTGCAGTGTGCAATCTTATCCCCACCTGTCAGTTAGTCACAACAGAGCCGTGCCGGTTGTCGGAAAAAGTGAGGGCTCATTTGGAACATATGTATTTTTACAGGATTTAGTTTAAATACTTCAAATTTCTTTAAAATTCTTTTGGAATATAGGAGTTCTGATTGTCGATAAAAAATACAAAGTTTTGTAGAGAAATTTGTCGTGAAACATAATCATTCCCGTGGTGCTTTGTTAGAAATGAAATGCGCTCATATGGATGATTTGCCCCAACAGTTGGATGAGATCTTTAAAGTCTGTTCAGCTCGGATGAATGAAAAAGATAAATCGGCGCTTCTTGGGATTTTTGCTACTGGTTTTTGGGCTCTATGGCTCCTACCGAATGATTATGTTTTTAACAAAAGAATGATTATGTTTTTAACAAAAAATTCCGTGTGAATGTGATGTCTTTGATATATAAAATGGTTTCCTTTTGTTTCTCAGTGAAAGGTTCTAGCATCGGCGCCTACAGGACAGGATCTCAAGAGGTTGTGCATTGCTAGTTACCAACTGCAACAGAATGACAAGACAAAGAGGAGCAGTAAACGAGCAAGATCCTCGCGGTAGTTGAATATTCACTCAGCGTATGTTTGGAGTGTAGAGGTATCTAATGTTGGCATCTAAAATAAATCCTTGAAGTGTTGGCTGCTCATTGTGATGTCTTTTGTCAGAAGGAACTGACCAGGTGTTCTTGGTGTTTTTTGGTCAGATTTCAGCGCTTGTGCTGCTTTTGTTGGGAGATTATGTAGAATGTTGTGGATGCGGTAGTTTTTTTCATGTAAGCTGGTGTTCCTAATGTTCCGAGACTTTTTTATCTGCTTTTCAATAAAGCAAAACATAACTATGTTATGTCTATTATCCAAAAAGTTTTGTAGAGAAATACATGAAGTAGATTCCAGCGTTACGATTGGCAGAAGTGCATGATAATTTCGAAAACGTGTATACGTGGACCAAAACCAAGTGGATCAAGTGCAAATTTATGCGATTTTTTTTTGAGGAAGAGACGATTTTACTAGAACTTCTAAACTAGATTCTTCATTCTAGACCTCGCCATATGGTCCATCGACCAAATAGAGCCCAGAAACCGCGATTCAAATGCTATTATTATATCTTTGTGAGTGTGATAGACATTATAGTTACGACAAAAAAAGAAAAATATGATATTGTGATATCACTAGAATCTTAGGTGTAAAACTGTTTTTAATACCTAATACATAGATTTTAATTTTTTATATTATCTGTGTATTAAAATAATACAATAAAAAATTAATATTAATAAAAAATCGAATGTCCGATGAATAAATGACCGTCTAGCCGGTTTTTTTTACTATGCGCATTTGAAATTTGAAACGAACAAAAGAAGAAGAAAAAAGAAAAAGACAGCGAAATAAAACTTCCGAGTACCGACTTCCTCCTCGCTCTATCTCGCCTTCGGCCATTTCCGCATCTCCCCTCGCCTCTTCCTCCAGCGAGATCTCACCCCCGCTGCGGCGCGGCCATGGCGGGGAGGAATTACCACGGGTACGGCGCCGGAGGCGGGGCCGGCGGGGGCATGTCCATGGTGGTCGCGAGCACGCCGGGCCAGGAGCTGGCCCTCACCAACTGCGCGTACGTCTCCCCCGCCGATCTCCGCCGCTTCCCCAACGCCCTCGCTCTCGTCGGCGACGCCTTCGTCTTCACCTTGCGATATCCTTTTGGCGATATCGTAAATCGATTTGTTTGCTCTCCCTGCTCTGAGATCTCTCGATCTCTCCTCTCATGAGTCATGCCTCATGGGCTCGCGGCGATCTCGTAAATCGATTTGTTTGCTCTCCCTGCTCTGAGATCTCTCCTCTTGTGCCTCTTGGGATCGCTATGGCGCTTTGATTTGGTCTGCTAGTGGTTCCCGTAAGAATCCAGGAGCATAGAGAAAACCAGCTGCCATGATGATTATATTGTGTCTTAGCTAAGTACACGTTATTGTGAATTGTGATTTAGTTGTGTAGGTATTTAGCTTAATGTTCTCTGCTTTGCTCACCATAATGTGGCTTTCAGTTATTATTGCCCTGAATTCTAGTTCTCTGATGATATTGCTGGCCTACCTTCCTACGGAATTATGCTTTTCTCTTGTCATGTGTGATCCTTAATGAATATCCACTCCGCATGATGCTGTTCCTGCTGGAAACATCGCCTTGAATGCCATTCAACGTCGACAGACGAAGGTTTCAGCTGGTGATTCCATCACTGTTAGCAGGTAGAAAGTTGAAGTGTGCACTGAAAATAAATTGTGTGTGATTATGTGTTACCTTACTGTTTGTCATAATAATATTTCCATCCAGTTTCGCCCCTCCTGATGATTCCAAATTGGCATTGCTCACATTAGAACTAGAGTATACCAAGGCAAGAGCTAACCGAAATGAGGAGGTAAGTTCATTGAACTGTGTATGTTGGAAATTCAATCAATTCTTAGTGAGTGTGATATCTCATCTACATGACCTTGGTTTTGCAGCTAGATGCTGTTCTGCTTGCCCAGCAACTTCGAAAGAGATTTCTTGATCAGGTATGCCATACTCTGTTGGCACTGTTTCTCTGAGTAGGGTAACTAGGGTTTATTCCTTCCATGAGAACACATTTGCACAATTAGATTCTGGATACCTGTACCAGTTCGGTGTCCACCTGTATGGGGCAAAATGTTGATCCAGTAGTGTTATTTGCAGATCATGACAGCAGGGCAAAGAGTGCCATTTGAATTTTGTGGTACAAATTATATATTCACTGTCAATCAAGCTTTGCTGGAGGGCCAAGAAAGTTCCACACCGCTGGACAGAGGGTTCCTGTCAAGTGATACATACTTTATATTTGAGGCTGCTCCCAATTCAGGAATTAAGGTTCCTTTGAATACCTTCTATATTATTGGCAGCACTTCCTAACAGTGAATGTGACAAGAACATTATTTATAGCCTGTGAAACACCACAAAAAACACCCATTACTATGCTGCAGGTAATAAACCAAAAGGAAGCTGCTAGCAGCAAGCTTTTCAAGCATAAAGAGTTTAACCTGGAAAAGTTGGGGATAGGTGGGTTAAGTGCTGAATTCACTGACATATTTCGGAGGGCGTTTGCTTCAAGGGTGTTTCCTCCTCATGTTGTTAATAAGTAAGTTCAGTACCTTACTACCATGTCTATTTTTTCTACCATAAATAATAGATGATGTCCACTAATGGCTAAATATTGTAGATTGGGCATCAAGCATGTTAAGGGTATATTGTTGTATGGCCCCCCTGGTACTGGCAAAACTCTTATGGCCCGTCAAATTGGGAAACTGTTGAATGGAAATGAACCTAAGGTATGGAAATTAATATTGTACATGGAGTAAAGTTTTCTACTTGTCTAAATATTTGTGTAATGGTCTCATTTGTGTAATTCCTGTTTATTTCTGATCTGTACCAGTAGGATGCTTTAATCTGTAGAAATATTAGATTTCGAACTTCAAAGTTGGTTCTGATAGGTTGTCACCAGCAGAGATAAATACACTGATAAGAGATTGGATAAATGATAATATACTCAAACTTGAAACTCAAGTAGACTTCAGATTGTTGGATGTTTGGTTCTGCTATTTGTAGTACTAATTCAATAAAGAATCCCTCTCCGAAAAGAATTCAATAAGAAGCTGTCAGTTGTGTATCACAGTCTATTTTATGCTGAGAATTTGTCATATATCATCAGATATTTTTAATGACTTGGGTATCACAATACATTTCAATATCGTACAACTTCCTGGACTCAGTAATATATAATTGCTAAAACTCAAATTAGAAACCTAGAACCCAGTTATCTGTGCATTAGGTTCATACTTATTGTCTAAAATCTCAGATTGTGAATGGACCTGAAGTCTTGAGCAAGTTCGTGGGAGAAACAGAGAAGAATGTGAGAGATTTGTTTGCTGATGCTGAAAATGATCAGAGGACACGAGGTATAATACCTCAGCAGTAAAATCCTTTACCATATTTTTGTGTGGAATGGACCCTTTTCCAACAGTTAACTTTTGTATCTTATTTTCAATACAGGTGATCAGAGTGACCTCCATGTTATCATTTTTGATGAAATTGATGCTATCTGCAAGGTGGGTTTCTGTTTCCTTTAATACCTATACCCTTTCATATTTTTCTCAGTTTTACCTAATACTCCAGTGAAGCACTTGTCTCTCAAAGAATTTAACTTTCAATTTTGTCCAGTGCATGTTCCATTTTACTGTGTATGATTGCATCAAGTGTAGCATTTCTTCAGCTTTATTTAAAATAATTACAAACTTTTCCTTAATTAATGAAACTCTGATTGTACAGTCTAGGGGATCTACCAGAGATGGTACGGGTGTACATGATAGCATTGTAAATCAGCTCCTTACAAAGGTAGTTTTTCCAAGAATTTGAGCTTTGGACCCGTGTATTCTCTTTCTGCATATATATTACTGAGTTCTGGTCAAACTCCGCTTTTTAGATAGATGGTGTGGAGGCATTGAATAATGTGCTGCTCATTGGGATGACCAATCGTAAAGATTTACTTGATGAAGCTTTATTGAGGTAAGTTCTGACCCTCTCAGATCATTCTGGCAATTATTTGGAGAAGCCATCGGTTTAACAATAGAACAAAATGAGTTGCCTGATGAGACAAAATTAATCTAGCAAATCCCTCTAGAAATGCACTCAAAATGGATCTAAAAAGGCATTTGAGATCTCCCAATTTTGTCACCTTGTCATTTGCGATACATTTAGTATATTAACATCACTCCATTGTGTGTTATATATTACTAGATAATCCACAAAGTTGCAATCACCCTTGATTATTTTAGAGACTATGACTAAACTATAGGGGAATCTTCTTTTTGTTTTTTTTTGTATTACTATTTGCATGTGTTCATGACTTCATGGCCATTTGATACATCTGTTGCAGACCTGGACGATTGGAAGTTCATATTGAGATAAACCTGCCTGATGAAAATGGCCGCTTGCAAATTCTTCAGATTCACACAAATAAGATGAAAGAAAGCTCTTTCCTTTCTCCGGATGTTAATCTTCAAGAACTAGGTATGTTCTTTCATTCTTTGTGAATTGATAACATTTCCAGGCATTGTATTTGTTATAGCAAAGGTTATAAGTTCTTGTACAATGGACTGATTAGCTCATGTTAGTGGTATTGCTCAAGCTTCATAGGTTTTAGTTTTCCCTTTCTGAAAATTGACTTGTCTTTGCAATGCTTATGTACTGCAACATTCATTTTAGTATGACTATGTAGGCTTTTGTGGTAACTTTTGTTTGATAAGATGTGTTGTCATATGTGATTGATCATTGTGACATGCTCTTCTGAATGAAGCTGCACGGACAAAGAACTACAGTGGAGCAGAGCTGGAAGGTGTCGTCAAAAGTGCAGTCTCATATGCTTTGAACCGGCAGATAAGTATGGATGACCTCACCAAGCCTTTAGATGAGGAAAGCATTAAGGTTACTATGGAAGATTTTGTGAACGCACTTCATGAAATTACTCCTGCATTTGGTGCTTCCACTGATGACCTTGAAAGATGCAGGTCTGTGCTGTGATATCTTGAGCATTGCTTTAACAAAATATTTAATGATAAGTTTCTTCTTAGGGCATTGCTGGGTTCATCTCAGTTTATATTATTTGTTCTTTCCCTTTTTCATGGGACTACTTATTTCTTATGCAGTTTGACATGGGGAAATACAATTCCTAATTCGTAGTCAACGTTGGCTATGAGCATGTCTCTTCCCTTGTTAGCTATTAGCTTAGTAGTTAATAGGATTATTTTTTCCCTTGGAGCTACTGCATTTGATGAATGCTAATCTTGTGCCAATTTATTTTTACTTAACAGATCACATGGTTAAAGCTTATCATAATTTCTTGTTTTTGGGACGACCTAACACATGGCCCTTTTCATTCATTAATGCCCTGTGTTTTATTTACTCTTTACTGTTTGCTGAATAATTTATTTGGTAGAAGTTTAATGCTATTCTTCATATTGCACAAAAATTACAGGCTACGGGGCATGGTTGACTGCGGCAAGGCTCATAGGCACTTGTATCAGAGAGCTATGCTTCTTGTTGAGCAGGTTAAAGTTAGCAAAGGTAGCCCACTTGTGACGTGCCTCTTGGAAGGTCCTGCGGGAAGGTATGGTAACTAAAACACATCTTTGGGGGTGTTTGGTTGTGCTACTTTTCTCGTGCAGCTTAAAAGCTACCCATAAATTTGAATTTTAGAACCTAACTTTAAGATATTGTTTTTGACGGTAGGACAGTTATAAATATAATATAAAAGTATCACCTAAAAATGTTATAAAGGTCTTACCTAAAAAATGTTTTTTGTTGCAAAGTTGCCGGACATAACTCTTTTCCTACTAGAAAAAGGTAGCACATCCAAGCAAGCTATCTCTAAAAACACCAGAGCCTCATTTCACATTATTTGCTTGTCACTTGTCAGTGGTAAATCGGCTTTGGCAGCTACTGTTGGCATTGACAGTGATTTTGCTTATGTCAAAATTGTAAGTTTCTTTCTTTCCAATTTTCCTTCATTTTTCTATTCGCAAGATATATGGCTTAATTTTTTATTTCCACTAAAGATATCGGCAGAGACAATGATTGGTTTCAGCGAGAGTAGCAAATGTGCACAAATTTGCAAGGTCAGTTATGTTGTTTATATAGTAGATTTAATTAGTGTATAGAAGAAACATTGTTCCTGCATTCTTCACATCAGTTTCGTTTCTAAAAAGTACATGGTTTTTTCTGGCTACTTGGCTGCTTTTCTGTATGCTTTCACAGAATTATATTGAGACAGTATGCTTTGTCATTGCAATACAGGTTTTTGAGGATGCATACAAATCTCAGTTTGGCATCATTATTCTTGATGACATTGAAAGGTACTTGAGTCTACAACTCTGCAACTATCTGCCACACATCCTTTCCACATTCCATTTTACTTCAAAAATTTTCCTGCACTCATGTATTCTAGGTTACTGGAGTATGTTGCCATCGGACCACGCTTTTCAAACATAATCTCACAAACCCTCCTAGTCCTCCTCAAGAGGGTTCCTCCTAAGGTTTGGATATTGCTTGCTCTTCCGTATTACCATGAGCATAATACTTGATTAGTGTTACTAATGGGCATTGATGCCACATCGTTTCTTGCCCTTTCCCTTTTAAACAAAGCCAGCCTTTCACTAACCCTTTTTTGCAGGGCAAGAACTTGCTTGTTATTGGAACAACAAGTGAGGTAGGCTTTCTAGAATCCATTGGTATGTGCGATGTGTTCTCCGTGACATACCATGTCCCAAAACTTAAAAAGGAGGATGCCACAAAGGTGAGAGGACACTGGAATGAATTGATCGACTGCTACACTTGAATTTGGATACTCCTGTTCATAATGTGGAATACAAACTGACTTGTTTTGTTAACTTTCCCTGCACGTTATGTGGTTTCATCTCCAAAAAATTGTTTAAATCTCACCCTCTCGATTTCTGAGGCAGTCTTCGACTGTTGACTTGATCTGCCTTCTCCCTGTAGGTGTTACGGCATCTCGGTGTGTTCGATGAAGGTGATATTGAAGCTGCAGCAGAAGCTCTGGACGATGTAAATTTTCTTTCTTGTAGTTATCCTATCATCATCTCTTTAATCGAAGACCTTATTTCGAACTCTTATAATCGTCCGGGTGATGCAGCTGCCAATCAAGAAACTATACACGCTTGTTGAGATGGCTGCACAAGGGCCAACAGGAGGAAGCGCAGAAGCAATCTATTCCGGAGAGGAAAAAATAGATATCAACCATTTCTTCAGCATTTTGAGTGATATTATCCGCTATTAACCACACGACGTTTACAGTTGGAATGAACCACAGGTGTCACCATACGAGTTTGTTTGCACCTTTCTTTCACCCATTTGCCACCTTCGCAGGTTAGAGCTGTTTGATCTCTGAGATGTGTTTATCTTTAATATAATGCCTCACTTTGAGCTTTTCATGTAACGTTGTTACGGTTCAACCAGACGTTACGTTAATTACACGACGTATAGCATTTCTCAACTCTCTTGTTTTTGAGATTTACACAACTCGTATGGATTCACCCCATGACTACCACACAGAGATTTAGAGTTTTATTATAATGTGAGAATTTTACGGTGTTTTTGTATGAATTAGTTTAATTACTGCAATTTTCTTTCAAAGATCCTTCGTGCCTACGGTAAGGCACTATCGCTACCACCGGCAAGCAGCCGTACTTTGTTCATCTGATCACTGCTTGTCAGTTTGGTACTTCCTCTTTTCTATATTATAAGTTCATTTTTTTATAAATCAAAGTTAACTCTTTTTTACAAGTCATTTTTTTAACTTTAACCAGTTTTATATATAAATGTACCAGCAATTATCACACATCTAATTGAAATTATTGGTATATTTTTATTTATTGAAATCTACTATAAATGTCTTAGTATCGTAGTATTTGTTTGATAATAGAGGTGTCAATATATTTTTCTTTAATCTTGACAAAAATAGAAAATTTTGAATCAAATAAAAAGTTAAATTACTTGTAATATGAAACCCTACTGTTCGAGACTCCGCACCAGGTTAAACTCGTAGTGTATCGAACTGAAGCATCTGCTAGTTGAATCCATCTTTATTCTAAAATGTTTATTTACAACAACAAAAAAAACTCTTCTATCGACAGTTTCTGGCAAAATTTTCAAGACTTTCGAGAGGGAAGAATGAATCGAGGTTAAATAATGTACCCACGCCTGACGGTGACCGCGATTGTATGGAGCAAAACTGCCGCGAGATTTACAGTTGAGTGAATTCCTTCCCACCAGTGACCAACTTGCTTCTATGAGCTCGCTTCGAGCCTGATTTCCTATCCCGTGTCCGCCTCGCTGGTAACCTCTTGGTCGCAGGGCCTTTTCCAGGTTCCTTCGCCGCATTGTCCGGGAGCATCTTTCTGGGTTGCTGGCGCACCAAAGGAGGGGGACTTCTCCGTATTTGTTCCCATAGTTCTCTGTGATATGCCTGTTCATTAAGAAGCGATAAAGTGAGAGATTAAGAAAACAATAATGGTACTATGTATCCATAAAGCTTCAAATCTGAAATCCAAGCTAGATCTCAAGTTTTTATGATACAATAAAGTAGTTTAAACTTTAAACTTTTATTTTTTAGTCTAAAATAAAAACAAGATTACTAAATTAAGTATCATCAATTCACCTACGGGCAGCTGTAGATTCAAGATTTTTGGAGCTAGGTTTGACTAGCTCCAAAAAATATAAATCTAGAGCTGTGCCAATTAGGGCATAAATGTGCCACCATAAATCATGTGTCGTTTTCCTTACAAATTTATCTTTAAGGCATGTTTCAAGACTAGAAGCCATCACGAAAAAGCACCTGATTACCTGAACAACGAAATTGCGCCTTTCGCAATCCAGGAACATATCTGCAGTCCAGTTAACTCTTGTCCTTATTTTGTCTCTCACGGTGCTAAAGCTTAGCTGATCTCTGGAGGTGAAGCGATCAACTTCATTAAACCAGAGGCATGTGAAGAGGTTAGTGATAGGGATGTGCTCCCGCATAATTACACAGCCCTCGGGGACATCTGTTGAACACGATATAATGTTATCAGGCAAACAGAAGTATTACTAGTCAGCAGCTAGGCAGAAGCACTTACCACTTGTAATAGGAAGCTTAGCTGAAGAATAATGGGTTAAGCCCTCTCTCTTGTAGAACCCTATCTGGTAGTCAATTGAAGCATTGTCATACTTTCCACCAACTTTGTTGGCCTCTGCTTCCTCGAAGACATCAAAGCGTCTGTAATGCCTCGAAATAGCGAAGCTAACATTTTTTCTCCACAAGAACCTGTGTGACATAACAGTGCACTTAGAAAACAGACAGTAAGATGCCAGAGCTTAGATAGAACTTTGACAATTGATGCAACTTAGGTCTTGATACATTGGACTAGTGAATTTACTTTCAGACAGTATGTGCCTGAGGGCAATCAAAACGATTAACAGGTACAACTTAGTGAGAAAATATGATATTTACCTCTCTAATAGCTGATAAGGATCCCTCACTAATTTAAGTTTCCCATCAATCCAAAGTGAATATCGCACATTTGGGAAAAGACGATGAAGTAGTAATTTTGGAACCTGTTTGATGAAACAGCCACACGGCCAGAAATGATTAAAAGTCAAATCGGCTAATATTAAGAATGGCGTCCTTTTCCCTTTACAAAGGAACATAAATATAGTCTTCAAATCAGAAAAACACTGAAAATGGAGATAAGGGCCATATGGGATCTCTATGCAGAGGTCTATGCTAATGTGTCCCTGGCTAGACATTTTATATGTTCACAATTTTCATAATTCATAATATTTTGATAGGGTATAAATGAGATTATGGAGCAAAGCCTAGGGCTCAGGCCCTAACTGCCCTAGTAGGCTTATGTTGGCCCCTGGATACATGGCTTCATGTCAATTCGTACAGAAAAGAATAAACTTCTTCATATTCAATGTATAAACTACAGCCTACAGTTTATCAATTGTACTCTGCATAATGCAATAAAGATTCAGAAGACTTGCATAGGCAAAGATCAATTTACACATGCATAACTAAATGACAAGTGCAACTTCAGCATTTACACCATCTGGATCAAGATGCATTTTATTAATTATTACAGTCGAATATATCACAAAATCATCTAGCACTTCACAGATATGACTTTAAAATATCAAAATATTAAATAAATGGGTACCTTTCCATTGCGCCTTGCGTCTGAATATGGAAGATTGTGGACAACAACCACCCGCCACAGCCCAATTCTTTTGGTATTATCGATTGCCGTCGTGTTCTTCATTGCAGCTTCTGTTTCTTCATCCAGAAACATGAAGAAGCAAACTGTATCCTTTGAAAAGGTACTGATGTTTTCTGCTTGTTGCATTATATCATAATTTCCTGAAAGCAAACATAACAAATTGAAATGACAATTGTAATTAGAAATGGCATGGAAAGATGATGTAATTACCAAAAATAGCGGAAGCAACAACTATCCCCCGGCACTGCCACATTTCAAAAAGATCAGCTTCATCTATGTCGAACCCAGTATTGACACCAGGTATCTTCCCTCTCACAAATCTGAAGATGCAGAAAAGTCATCACATTATAGAATGTATTGATATTTGTATATGGTTATCATTTAGATGTACAGAAGCTAAAGCTGATGAACCATACAAACATACCCACAATGAACAGTCATCGAATCTTTTATGTTATAAGACTTGTCTCGTTCTTCCAAGGATGGATAACCTCCAAATAGAGAACCGCTATTTGACTCTTTGGAGATCAAATTATCTTCAAACAAATAATTTAAGCTTCGAAGGACAGGTGATGGTGATGGTGCATCTGGCATCAATGCCAGGGCCTGCTCAACAGGAACATAACAAACAGTACATGCTACAAAAGCACAAATATTACAGTTAGATTGCAATTTTCAACTCTGAATACAATTAGTCAAGACAATAAACTTACGTCGTGGTCCAGTGCGTTTCTTGTCTATGGGTGGAGGAGAAAATGAGAAATTTTCACAAGGATGGTGCTCCAGAACAACAGCTGGTGGGAAGCTCCGCAGGAGACCCCGAAGTTCTTCATGACTACTGCCAGAATGTTTTTCTGTCTGTGATGCTGTATTCAAACCATTCCCACTGAAAGAACCTCCCTGGATTATGGATCTACCTGAAGATGTCCAAACAGGATTCACAAAGCTCCGGACATGATCAGAAAATCCAAGCATGGTCTCAATACCAGGTGGGGCATCTTCATCTAGCATAAGCCACAACAAGATTTTTTAGTTCAGTATTACAAGAAGCATATGGAAGTGAAAATATAAATATTAACCAAAAAAGTTACACGGTATTTAAGATTGCAGCTTTCATTAATTGGAAACTTTGAATAGTTGATCAGCTAGTTAATATTCAAAATAATAATATTTTAGCTTAAACAGTTGGACAACACATGCAAGATGCTAAAAAACATATCATGATTACACAGCAGATATTCGGTAGAATCACCAACGTGTACAGAATAATGTATCAGATATACTGTAACGGTTACTCCAAGCCAAGTAGTGCCGTTAGAATAGTAGATAGCTGCTTTGTTTGAAGTCATCGTATAGAGAACTTACCAGATATACCTTATTATAGAAAAGTTCAACTATTATTTCACTTCACATATCACACACATTTGACAGGGCACCCATGGTAAGTTATCAAACAGTACTAGAACGCTAGCTGTTACAGCCTTGTAAAAACAATTGCCAACCCATGATGCATTAGCACCAGGAGAGGAATATAGTATTTTAGTGAACCTACCCTTAATAAGGCATTGACTGAAGTGGCTAGATGCAAATTGCAAACTGAAACAAAGTTATTCTTATTTAATCACGAAAATTTAAAATTGTGAAGATTGACTATTTGACTTGACTGCAAGACAAAATGAACGGCCAAGAATGACAAATACATTAATCAAGAAAAGTCAACCGAGATGCATATTAAGAAGTAAAGGCCATGTTATAAACGTAAGATTAAGAATGCAGTTGACCAGATGATCAAACAAAATAAACAATTCTTGCAACAGAAAGATTCCACAGTACCAGTACTAGAAAGGCATCAAACTTTGACGGCATTATGATTTATGAACAGTAATATCTTATATCCTTAAGCCGATTGCCAGGTCTGTACTTTTAGGAATATCTAAGCAACGGCAAATACATATAACAGCATACATCCCAATAAAATATGTTCCTCAGTTCCATAAGATTGGCTAGATAAACCAACAACCCAAAAGTTAACGTGGATCAGCACCAATATACTAAAAAGTGCATCCTAGCCTTTCTATTTGCCATAGCTAATGTTTTGATCACAGTTTCGCTTCACTAGAGCATTTGCACCTGTCAAGTCCACACGACAACACTCCCTAAAACCCTATAACCCATGTAAATAACTAAAATTATGTCACATATAATGCCAGATATTTTCCATTATGCAATGAAAAACAACGTATATGAATCATAAAACAATAGCAACTTCATTCCGATGAACTCGTTGGAGAACTCAATGAGTAAAAGTCACATGGATTTGAACAAAACATGAGGTAAAATAAACACTACCTTTACTGACAAGTGATGAGAAGAGGAAGCAGAAGACCACAGCAGCGGCGACGAGGAGGAGTAGTAGCATCCGCCGGCGACGGCTGGTGAGCTTGCAGATCCGGGCAAAGAGGAGGCGCTCGCCTCCTCGACCCCCGACGCCGACGCCGCCAAGGGACATCTTCCCGGGTTTTCGAGCGGCGAGCGGCGGCGACTGGCCGTTGGACTGCGGCAAGGATCCATAGCTCCCCGACGACCTGAGCCCCAGCGACGCCCCGCCGCTCATGCCGCCGCCGCCTTCGAGGCCACGGCGCCAGCTCTCATCGCCCCGCACCAAGTCTGGATGGCGCAGAGTAGATCACACACCCACACCCACACCCACACCAACACGACACCAACCTCTCCCAATGGCGGCCGATCCAATGCCGCGACGAACCAACAATCGAAACTGCAAGCCGTATGAACCGTCGCCTGTGGTTTCGAAATGGAACAGCTCAAATTCGCGGAAGAAAACAACACACGGAGATGCTGAGATCTCCGATTCAAAAGCAAACACAGCTCGGAAAAGGACACTCCAGACCAAGACCTCCGGAGCGATTGGACAAGGCGTCGACGCCCGGGATCTATCGATTCGGACCAAATTGGGGGCAAATTGGAGAATGCGGGTGGATCGACGAGCGTGTGATGGATTGGGGGACGAGATGCAGCGACAGGGGGAAGAGAGAGATCGTGGCGTGTGGTCGTAACTCGTAAGTTTTTTTTTGAATTATTCGGGTGATAAAAATCGTGTCAAATGCCGTGCACAATGGGGAGTTGGGTTAGGGGAAAGGGTTAATTTTTTTTGTGTCACTACAATTTTTACGGTTTGTCAATATGCTATTGATGTGTCACTGATAGATGGGGGCCACAACAGTCACTGACAGTGGTATGTAGACAATTTGTGAAAATTATAATGACAAATGAGTAATTTTCCCTAATGTGGCATTAGCTCTCTGCCACAATTATGGTTATCATTTCATCCATAATTATTTTATTGGTTACGTAGCAGTATTTAATAAAAAATAATACTTTCATGAAAAAACGAAAAATGCTAAAAAAGAACAGACATCATTGCTTGCTTCACCTTCTAAGGAAAAGAAGTCCGATTTCTCAACCGAGAAAATTATATATATATATATATATATTGTTTTGTAACATGACCGTTGGTGTCTATGAAACTTCTGTTGTTGTTTTTGAAGAGAATAAGACTAACAATAATTATTGTTGTAATCAATAGTTGGTACGGCTATCACGTATGAAAATAAAAATGGAAAATTGAAAAAAATACCATTATAATTTTCTGTACTTTGAAAAATACATAGGTCTCATCTATTAGTGACACATGACATATTTCAAAATTATAAAAATTGTAATGACATAGAAAAATTTGGCCAAAATAAAAATGATCAGAAAGATAAGAAAGATAAGGTCGAGCAAAGTGCTCGAATAGGGTTATATCTAGAAAGAATGGGACTAACTATAATCATTAACGTAATCAGTATTAGACGATGTAATCTACTAACATGATAGTGTCATATAATGACAGTGTCTCGGTAAACCCAACAGATAAGGTAGGCGAACGACACAACTAGGCCCAAATGCGTCCAGCTGCTTAGTGCTTAATCAACCAAATAAAATGCTTACGATCGATATAGGTCCTCTCGCATTTGATGTGTTTGATCTCGTCTATTAGACATATATAGTCATCGTGTTTTGTTTCCATTCTGATAGAAGAAAAAGGACATCTTTTGTAGTGACCATGAGATGTTGATATAATCCCAAAACAATCCGGGGAAAAAGCCAATCAGAACAACACCAAAAGTGATAAAATAAACTAATGTAATCATAAAATTATTTTTCTAAAATCTAAACGTAGCCGTAGCTTTCTGGGAAGGGGATACAACACTCGGGGTAACTATTGGCGTAGCTAGGGGAGGTTCACGTCCACGTAGGTTCATGATCACCCTAAAAATAGTTCATTAAAATCTTAATATGTCTATTTTAATATCCAATACAATTTCAAATTGTTCACAGTCTAATTTATATCATTTTACAATATTAGAATATATATTATTATATTTATTTATATAATTTTATACAAAAATATGTTATATGTATATATAAAATTTATGATATCATACAAAACTAAAGCCTGTATTAACCAGGCACGCCCAACATTTTCATCCTATCTTAACTACGCCATTGCCGGTAACCTGTTATAACAAAAACGTAAACACTACACAAATGCCACCTAAACGTTGCGAGCTTTTACTGACCAATATCTCCCAGATTTGTTTGCATGGGGATAAGGAATATCTTGTGTGTTCTTCGTATGTGCAAAGTTGACGATTAATTCCCTGTTTAACAGACAGGTGTGATTAATCTATCACTAAATCGGCAGTCACGAGATTTGTGGGCCCGCGAAGTACCCGCCGTGCCCGCCATGAGCCCGAATTAAAAAAAGGTCAACCACCAGCCAATCATTCGCACTCTTTGTAATATCTATACTCCTTAAAAAATATAAGTATGGGTGAAATTGTCACTCGCCTAATTGTTTTTACAGTTCAGTAGTTTAATATTTCGTACTAATTAATACTACACAACAAATCAATAAAAATAAATCGACACATATAATTAAAAAGTGAATAACACATATCATATGAAAATATATTTGATTTATTTTATAAAACATTATAATATTTTTCTTTTGTTCACAGTAAAACATGAACATTTTTGGAAGGTGGAAGAAATAAGGCAACATTACAACTACGAAGGAAGAAGGTGATCTCTCTATTCATGGGAGAAATTAATGGCAACCTCTCTAAAATGTACGTGCCAACAAACTGGTACAGATTGACGAGCAGCTCGCTTTGACTGCGACATCAGTCGGCGTGCTACGTATGCACTTCGGTCGGTGTACCGTCGCGCTAGTACAGTTGTACGTACGAGTTTTTTTGGGGGGTACCCGTTGTACATACGAGTACTTCAAAAACGTACGAGTATTTAACGAAGCTTAAAAGTTAAAACAACACTACTACGTGTAAGCGAGCTTCAGTTTTGTGGAGCTCAACAGCGTGATATCTTATCTGGGCTTTGCCGTTGGCAGTGAGATAGCCTGATTTCGCCGTGTCGGCCTAGATCTGAACCGTCTGTTTGACACATTGTTCGTACGGGCTTGCTTCCAGCCCAACGTTACAACGCTTAAGGTCCGAGCTTCTTATTTTAAAAATGACTAGTAAGGTGCACGTGCTTTGCAACGGAATTTATTTTCAATGGCAAACATTTATCTAAAGCATGATATTTATTAAAAATATTTAGTAATGTTACGATGATAAGAAGCAGTGTAATATATTATTCTCTGAAATAAATCCTATTTGTAATTACAAATGTGGCATAACATTATGACAAGCATTATTTAGAGCATGGTATTTATTAAATATGTTTAGTAATACTACAACTATAAGAAGCAATGTGTTATATTACTGTCCGAAACAAGTCATATTTGTAAAGCCAAAGAATGCAACAAAAAATACCCAGAATTCATAGTGGTCTATTGTATACCATGTGATTGCATACGAAACACGATATTCAACGCATTGATCCAAAACAAATGCACTGTCACTAATAAAAGGGAAATTTATAAGAGATGATAATTTTCCGCCGCAAAGATCGGTAGTTTAGGATCTCTCATTCAAATTCTTGCGGACTAAAATGTGGTCTCACTTCATGCATACAACAGAACGAAAAATGCTCAAAGTGAAAAGATGTGTGCAATTTAACAAATGCAGCTCGTTTATCCAGGCTAGAATTCCTTAACCTCGGTGAGCTTCTTTCTGTACCTATCCTTCCACGGCACGCGTCGCTTCGATCTCTTCTGGCCCTTCTGCTCCGCGCCGGTGGTTTGCACTCTCCGACGCTAGTAGTGTCCTCCTTCGACCCGGCTAGCGCGGGCACAGGAGCTCGGGATCCCACCACCTGCGAGGGAGTGGCCAGATTCTTACCGCTGCCGTTGCAAGAGAAGCTCCGAAGCTGTGGCAATCCATCATCGGGTGGCATCAACTCCTCGTCTTGCGAGTTAAATCCCTTGAACCGAATTAAACCATCTATTTAGAATATGAAATTTATTAATGTTGCGATGTGTATGTAATAATATTTAATACTAATACCGGGTACTGGCCGGTCTCGTCCAGGATGCCTCCTGCCGCTTAAGCGTAGTTGATGCCACCGACAGCAGCGAGCGCCCAGAAGATCACCTGAAAATTAAATCAAAACAAAATGTTAGGAGAGATTGGTCATCTACGGACTGATCTGGTCATGTCATGTGACTCGATCTCACAGCGAGAACCTGCAATTGCGAGTTAATTAATGCCACGTTACACACGCACAGAGTGCATCGACGAAGGTGTAGGGGTGTAGCCATTGCAGAACCTGCCGGTGGCGGCGCCCGGAGGGAAGTCGATGTCGTAGGCGTAGGGGAAGAAGTTGCCCTTGGCGAGGCAGCTCAGCTTGTTGTCGTTGCAGTCGTCCACCAACAAGTCACCGAACACAAACAGCGCCGGCACCACCATCGTCGCGCTGCTACCACGCCTTTAGAATTCTCAGGATACGAACTTCTTCAGTTTTCTTGATTTTTTTCTCTCACATGAACTGCAGCCTAAAGAAAATAGGGAATGTGCTATCCTGGAATATACCTAGAACTCCACCCACCAACTCATGTGCCTGAAATATACATGACACCGGTACTCTATGTTAGTAAGTGCAATGAAATAAGAAATAAAACAATAACACATAATAAGATCAAGTAACCAATAAAAAACTCTACTGCCAAATAAAGTGTAAATATTATTAATCTTAAATGTATGTATGTTTAAGTGCAGATACAGATGAATGTGATCCCTTGTATTGTTGATCTCTCCTAATATACGTGCACTAAATAATAATATGGTAAGTCTTAAATTGAAGGATCAAGTTAGAAACTTACATAAATATAAATAGTTCAAATATTGTATTAATAAAGTAATTGATAAATAAGAGTGGAAAAGCCAATCTTTCACATCCCCGACTATTTTACAACTTCGAGTGAAACATGACTGGAAATTTGAGATAGTTATTAATTAGCACATGAAAATTAAAATTTTGTAAAAATGAACACATGACTGGAACACACCCGTTTGAAGCTAAAATACTATATTATATACTTTTGTTTACTCTGAAAACAATTTATAGTTGCACATATATGCTGCAAGATGTCATGCCTGTGCAAAAGAAAAGCACCTAAAACATATTGCACTAATTGAATGACTACACCTATCCTAAAAAAATCTGTAAGATATTGAATTAAATTCAACACCAATCATGCCATAATACTAACATTAAATGACATAAT
The DNA here is from genome assembly GCA_019279435.1 of Zizania palustris. NCBI lineage: Eukaryota > Viridiplantae > Streptophyta > Magnoliopsida > Poales > Poaceae > Zizania > Zizania palustris. The sequence continues at coordinate 52,078,178 of JAAALK010000082.1, read as the reverse complement.
AAAATGCAAAATATCTTACACATTTTGAAACACAAGGCATTTTTCATCTCGTGCAAGCAATTCAGACAATGTTTTCAATTTCAAGTTGAACACATATTTTATAAGAAATGATGTTATGGCATAGTTCAAGCAAAACATATTCAATCATGAGTATTCCAAAATGTCAAGTTGCAGCAAACTGCTTGCAAACAAGTCGATAAGCTAAATCGCGTGAAAACTTAAAGAAAGACTCTAGCTCCATAGTTTTAAGAACAGTAGCTAAAGCCATCGAACGGTGTAGAGGGCTTTCGAAGGGTGTGAAGGTGGACTCTATCATGTGCGGAGTTTAGTAAGGAAGTTTTTTTCGGCACCCATCGAATTGAAATTCGATGGTGTGGAGGGGTGACTGTTCTTTGCAGTCAACGACAGAGGATCTTATTTTGTCATAATTTTGCCATGTTACAGACCTAAATGGCACTAAATAACTCCCAAATTGTTGTGGGTTGGGCCTGGTAATCACCTCGCCGATTATACTGCTGATTATAATTGATAATATAGAATTTATGGGCTGATGGAGCGTGTATCGGCTAAACGTGACGGGTTGCTCGGTGGCCACCTCGTCACATGCTAAGGCCCGGCATTGGCCCATGGCTGGTTGTAAACCACTCACAGCTAACATAATGATGTGGAAATTTGAATAAGTGGATATGTCCAAATGAATCAGAATCCCAATCAACATCAACAGCACAGGAGACACTAACAATCGATAAACCATAAGCACTAATCCAGCAAAATAGCGATGACAGCACAAAACAGTACGAACAGACGACGAAATTGACAGATAAGGAATTTCCTGACAACTAATTGCAATTGCAAACCAGAAACCACCAACGAGGTAGTGTGTATCCAGAAGTAATCGCACGAACTGTCTGTGTAATAACTGGAGGAGTCGCGGGAACTAACCAAAATGGCGATTGGGCGCATGCAAGAAGGATCGATCGATCGATCAACAGGGTATCTTGGAGGTGAACCACGTCATGACATGGAGCGGCGCCTTCACGAGCTCCACCGCCACCTCCAGCAGAACCGTCACGCACATGCAGCACAGGCAGATGCACGAGATCGGCATACTGCACAGATTCCAAATCCCACCCCGGTTTTAATCCCCATCCGAAACGAACGAGATTAGGCCATTACAGGAGAGAGTGAGAGAGAGAGAGAGAGTTCAGGGAATTATATATGGAGATGGAAGTCGCGTAGTACGTACCCGACGATCCAGATGATGGCGCTGACGAAGGAGACGAGGAGCGCGAAGGGCAGGCCCAGCAGCCACCCGATCGGCCGGCAGTCGTCGCCGCAGCAGCACATCGTGTCTTGTGATCCCTTGGCTTCTCTCCGGCGGATGTCAACAAAGGCGGCTGTGAAAAAAAAATTGTCCGCTGTTGCTTAGCGCATAGAGTGGAAAGCAAGGCGAGCCCAGGGATTATCTGGTGCAGCCGCTAGCCGCAGGACGAGAGGAGGAGAAGACGACGATGAGAGAGAGACGAACGAACACGCACACATTCCAGGCAAAGACCACCTGACCGCCGAAAGGGAGAGGGAGGGGAGCGGCAGCTGCAGAGGGAAGCAATAGTGCGCACCGAGAGGGAGAGTGAGGGGGAAGGTGGGTGCCGGCGGTTACAGCGCTGCACGTCCATGTCTAGCGACGTGGGGAGGAGACACTTGCGGCGCGGCGCTACACGCGCGTGGGGAGCAGGACTGCGTGCACGCGTGGGGAGGGATGCAAGACGAAAATGGTGGACGGAGGCATCGCGGTCAGTGCGGGCGGTTGCATAAGGCCCGGTTCAGGTACCGGTTTTTATGAGGTATAAATTTTGATTGGTTTTTTATAGGAAGTGGGAAGGTACGTACGGAGATCGGAGAGCTTGCGGACGGAGGACGGAAAACTAGCCACTTTATAATAGTAGAGATATGACGTTATTTTAATGTTGTATTTTTTTTCTGCCGTAACCTACCAACACTCAACTAGTCTTAACTATATAAATGTGACGAGTTACTCGTCCGTCCGCCTCGGCAGAGCTCGCGCGCAGCGCGACCGCGCCCCCCTCCCAGGTCCGCCTCGACCGCAACCCCCGGTCCGATCCGCCACGACCGCGCGCCCCCGTCCCCGCACATCCCGCGCAACTGCCTGGACTCGGACCGTGCACCCACTTCAAAACCCCGACCTCTCCCCTCCTCTCTACCTCACTCATCCCTCCCCTCTACTCTCTCCCTCTGCTCAGACTCGCCGCCGCTCGCCCGCTCCGCTTCACCGAAGCTCGACGCCGTTCGCCCGCTCCGCCGTCTGGGTCGTCTCGCCGCCGCTCACCGGGGCCGGGTACGCCTTCGGGTAAGAGAGGAGAGGGGATCAGAACCACCGAACAAACAGAAACAAAAACACGAAGCTTAGGGTTAGGGTGAAACCCTAACCCTAAACTAAGATTAAGGGGGTCGGGTCTCACCTTGTCTCTCGGGTCATGGCGTCGCCTGGACGGGACCCCTCCGCCGCCGCTCGCCGGAGGCCGAGAAGAAGCCGGGGCGTCCTCCGCCGCTCCGCCGCGCCGTGCAGGGACCTCGGGTTTTGACCGCCGCGAGCTAGCTCGACGGAGCCCCGCTCACCCTCGGGTGAGCGCGGTGCTCCGGCGAGCTAGCCGGTGGCGGCCGACCGCCGGTCGCCGCCGCTCGCCGCCGCTCGCCGCTCGCCGCTCGCGCTCGCGCCGCATCGCTCTCGGGCCAGAGGGGGCGAATGAGCTAGGTTTAGGGTTTGCGGCGCGGCGATGCTATTTATACCGGCGACAATAGCGCTCAGCCGTCGGATGAGATCCGACGGCCAGCATCTACCGGGCGCTGATGCGGCCCAGGCGGGGGAGCGAAATCCCGGCCCAGGCCCAGGTTGCGTGCGCGCGCGCGCGCCGAATGCCTGGCCTGGGCCCAGGACTCAGTCAGCCTGCGAAATTGCAATTTTGGGCCGGACCGTGGCACTGTTTGGGCCGAAAACCTTTTAGATTTTTCCAGAATTAAGAAAATTGATTTCCAGTTTTGTTTATTCTCTGGAAAATAAGAAAATTGCCCAAAAATCAGATAAAATTAAGTTTGATGCTAGAATAATTTTGTAAAATTCATCATGTTCATTAAAATTACTCCTAAATTTTCCAGAATTTATATTAGTATTTTCCATTTTACAGAATTAAATAATTGCTTTTTCCTATTTAATTATTCCCTGGAAAATTATAAAATCACAAATATTAAGATAAAACAACTTTAGGGATGTTCTGCAAAATATATTGCCGTTAACATTATGCATCCGTTGCAAATTGTTAGAACTTAATAGAATTAATTTTTTATTTTATTATTCCCTTTAACATATAAAAGTTTAGATGTTGTATATTATTGTATAATTCATCATATTCATTACCACTACTCATAATGTACCATTTATATCTGAAAATGATTCAAATTGACATAATGTACCATTTTTGAAGCACACTGTCTTTGAATAGAGTAGAACAAGGAATACATATCAACCCATCAAATAAGCAAATGTGAATCATTTTGTATTTTCCATAATTAAAATGATTACTGAATTCATTTTGTTATTCCTGTAAAATAAAATGATTACTGAATTCAGCTAAAAAATGATATAAATTTAGTCCAATGACTATTTTTTTATTGAATTCATTTTGTATGTTCCATCATTAAAATGATTACTGAATTCATTTTGTTATTCCTGTAAAATAAAATGATTACTGAATTCAGCCAAAAAATGATATACATTTAGTCCAATGACTCTTTTTTAATTGAATTCATTTTGTATTTTCCATAATTAAAATGATTACTGAATTCATTTTGTATTTAGTCCAATGACTCTTTTTTTATTAGAAATAATTATTTTTTTTCTTACTGAACTATTTTTATTTCTTACAGATTCAAGACGATTTCTCATCTAAAGAGTATTCACATCTAAAGACGGTTTGAACCTGATTTATCTCTAGCTTATCTCCTTATGAGATGTTTATTTCCTATGAGTAATAATACCATCATTTCCTATGCCGTAGTATTTAGGCACATCTGTTTATTTCTAATGTAATGTTCCATTAGAAATTATGTTGGTTGTCTGTGATCTTGGGTCTATTTGGCGTCTCATTGTTATAAGTAATAATTTGTACATTGTAGTTAATATTTTATTCAGATAACTGTGGGCTGAAAAAACTGCCTTAGAGGGGATAGGAGCAAGACATGCAATTTATAGATATCATTATGGGCCATGAATCTGATATAGGATGTGCATTGTTTAAACCTGATTTATCTCTAGCTTATCTGCTTATTAGATGTTCATTTCCTATGAGTAATAATACCATCAGTACAAACCTAATTATCATGACATTCTCCAATTATTACATGGGAAACACAAAACATATATTGAATAAAAACATCAGCCAATAAAAACCAACTGTTCTTAATTTTTTTCCGCATTTCCATGATTTTTTTATATTTTTCTATACATTTCTTAATTGTGTTTCTGTATTTTTTGAATTTTTGGCATTTTTCGATGAATTATCCTGTTTATTCTTTAATATTTCCCCCTTTTTATTCTGTAAAGATTTTCCCCTAATTTGATTCTTACATGTGTTTCTATTCTATTTGTCAAATAATGTGTTTATATCTGATTTGTCAAATAATTCCGCTAGATAAAACATTATAATATAGTTGAATTTCTTAGATATATTAAATGGCTGGCATGCGAAAGAGAACTTACGCCGACCGTCCAACCCGTAATGCGGTGGTACCTAGGTGAGCCTATATTAGTAAAACCAACTTTCCTGCAACGATGAAAGATGTTCTAAATTGCATTTTTTTTGTTAAGGTTTATGAAATTTGACGAGATAGAGTTCGAGCACTTAAACTATGCATGGAGTGCCGTCGCCAGAGTAGAAGTTAAGTTTCTCCCTGATGAATATGGAGAAAAACAACGATTTATTTTAATGGATATTACCGTAAGTTGCACACAAGTTGGACTAAATTTTACATAGTAGTGAACATGTGAACTATTCTAAACCCTAATATTATACGTAGGGTGCTAAAATAGAAGTCATTGCATGGGAGCGGGAGGAAGTTCATAGGTTTAACATTCTCCTAAATGAAGGACAATGTTATACTATTCATCGTCTATATTTTCAACCTAATCTTGAAGAGGCATTGTACTATCGGAGCATTGCCCATGCCTATGAAGGTTCTCTTCGAAGAAATACAACAGTTGAGCCATACATTCTTCCAATCCAATTCCCTCCCTATCCAAAATATCTATTGACGTTTCATGACGCGTGGATTCGTCCGAATAAAACGTTTGTGGGTACGTACGTAAATTGAATCGGCGATGCATAGTTTCAAAAAAAATAGTTGTCTTACTTGTAGTATGATATGATTATTTGGACAGACATAGCTGGAGTGGTTGTCTATTGGGGGAAATTGGAACGACTTGGAGGTCTATATAGGGAGATAACACTGATGGACACTAGGTAATTCACAAGTTAGATACAACCACTTATATCGTCATAAACAATCACATTGTTTTTGCAAATCGAAAGCTAATGAGAATTTGATCTTTTTTAGCTTGAACATGATGGTTGTTGGAATTTGGGGGGACTCCCTCACTGATCACATCTCTGAATGGACAGAAGCTCATCGTAACAACCACATTGTTTTAGGAACCATGCTTCGACTTCACAAGAAGCATAGTAATTTAGTCCTAACCCATTTTATCATTAATAAACATATAGTGATGAATTACACTAATATTTGTTCTACTTGGCGATAGGATGTTTAGAGACTTCACAACACACTACAGTCAAGTTTAATCCGATTCATCCATCCACACTACCTTTGCAAAGTAAGTAGTTCCAACAATAAAACACAAGCTAAGAATAATGGCAATACATCACATAATATTATAGATATTGTTAATTATTTTTCTTTGAAATATAAATGCAGACTTACGACAGCGTGTGAGTTCAGGAACTATGGATCTAAGCTTTGTGAATCGGTTCATGGAAGCTAGATGGAGATATTTTGCAACGATTTATGGATCTGACTGTCCATAGTGTTACAGTCTTGTGTGTATTGTGGTGTGCGTTGTTTATGTACTTCCTCATATTCGGATGTTTTGTGTTTATTTCTATTGGGTACACCCTTGAAGTTATTTGAATGTAATATTGGGTACTCTCTTTGAAGTTATTTGCATTTGGTATTTGGTTTTGTGATCATTCGTTGAATCTATTGTGTATTCCCTTTGAGGTTATTTCAATGTAATATTTGTATTGGAATACATGTCTCAAATTCAAATACGCTTATTTACAAAATGAAAACATCATTCACTGTAATACTCTCATTCCTAACCTTGAAGAATATTTTCTTTCCTCTAACACAATCTCCAGATCCAGTCTTGATTAATAATCATCCAATGCCCTATTTAAATAACAAATTTGTGATCCTAACCCTCAAAATAACCCTTTAATCCAAAACAAGTATTCTAAATCACTCTTTGGTACCAAGAAAAATAAATTAAAAACTCAAACACTTATCTGAATTAAAATCATGTTCCATCTATAATGTTTCCACTCAATTATCGTTTGTTTAGTGGTTAACCAATTATGCAATCAACAGGTCGCTCGACGCCGCGATAACAAAGCTATCAACCATGTCAGAAAATATACCGAGGAGAGAGGGGAAAGAAGGTTATTATATTTTATGCGCCTAATTTATCATGTTTATTTGTCTATTCAAATATTTGTGCTACAACATTACACTAAAATTATTGTCTGAAAATGTGTACTCATTTTAAATTTTTAGTTATCGATGGTCGTCATAGACAAAAGAGAAATCGTTGTAACATTTTGCCTCACGGCCCTTCTGGAATTTGTATTCGACAACCATCACAGACTCCATCGGAAAGTTCATCGGACGGTGAAAATGTGTCATATCGACAACCGTCCTCATTTGTTGTTCCTACACAAAGTACCCTTACATCAGCGGGATTATTTCAAGGACAAACCTCTAATGGTATAAACTACTGCAATGTGGGTTGTGCAATTACTAATAGCAAAAATTATGTCTCATGTGATTACATAAACTTTGTGCAGGTGCAAATTCTGCTATATTAGCAACTCCAACTATCGACTCACAAGAGCAACAAGCAATTCCATCTGTTCAACAAACCCAACTTGACCGATCGATAGATCGTGCTGAGATAAGGCGTGCTCGTGAAAGAGCACGCTATGCAAGCTTGACATCAGAGCAACGAAACAAAAGACGTGCACGTGATAAAGCTCGATATGCAAGTATGACGGATGAACAGAGGCAAGCGAGGCGAGAGAACCAACGATATTCAGCAAGTATGACAGATGAGCAAAGGCAGGTTATGCGGGAAAAACGTAACCAACAAAATCGAGCAAGAAGAACTCTTGGTCCAAACTGTGTCGTTCGTAATACACCACATGGCTCTGAGATAGGATCTAACAACCTTAATACAACTGACGTTGTCTACCAGAACCTACCTGTTAGCGCCCACATTTTAAAGACTCAGCCAGACTGTCGTCATTGTGGTGCGAAGAGGTTTGAATATGAGCCGCCAGGATTTTGTTGTATGAATGGCAAGGTCAAACTTCAAATACCTGCGCCACCTGAGGAGCTTCGACGGTTGTACACAGGTGAAGACATTCAATCACAACATTTTATAGAGAATATTAGATATTTTAACAGTCATTTCTCCTTCACCACAATGTACTGTGATTATGACAAGAACCTCGCAAGTGCAAGGGATGGAGTTTACACATTTAAAGCGCATGGGCAAATGTACCATAACATACATTCTTTTGGGAATGGAGACAATGAACCAAGCCACTTGCAGTTGTACTTCTATGATGATGATCCTAGCTTATCACATCGTTTCCGTCGTGCTCGAGATGAGATATATAGAGAAAGGGACATATCTATTATTAGATGTTTGGTACATATTTTGAGAGATAATCCCTACTCTGAAACATTCAGAAGCCTAGGACAGGTTGAAGACGTTGATGAATATCGTATATTGCTAAATATGGATTATAAGCTAGACCAGAGAACTTACAACAGACCGTTAACATCAGAGGTTGCTGCTGTGTGGGTTGAGGGGAATGATATTAATAAACATTTTGATCGTAGCATCACCTTGTTTGGCAATAACAACAACTACTATTCAATTAGACCGAGTGATGGGTGCTACGACCCTTTGTCATACCCCCTATTTTTTCCAAGAGCAGAGCTCGGTTGGCATTCTGATATACCAAGACAAGGTATTGACATTAGTCAAATAAATACAACCCGACAAAGAAATGCTGACAACTCAGGTTAGCCAAGTGACTCATATTCATGTTATTATGATACTATTAATCCATACGCTAATCACCTATATTGATTTCTCTTTTCTTTGTAGATACTACCAGCAAGTTTTTTGTTTCGATGCGTGAATATTATTGCTATAAATTCCAGATGCGTAGTGGAATCTTCAACACGGTCTTGTATGGGAGACGTCTATTCCAGCAGTTTGTAGTTGATACCTACATAAAAATTGAAACGTCTCGCCTGAATTACTTCTTATACAATCAGAAGAAGATTCGTGCTGATCTTTACCAGGGCTTGATGGATAGTGTATCTGTTGGAGAACATAGAGCCAGCAGATTGGGAAAAAGATGGGTCCTACCTGCATCGTTTATCGGTGGCGGGAGGGATATGAGACGAAGATATATGGATGCTATGGCCTTAGTGCAGAAGTATGGAAAACCCGACATATTTATCACAATGACTTGTAATCCTAATTGGGAAGAGATAAGTAGGGACCTTGCACCTGGCCAAACACCACAAGATCGTCCTGATCTTGTTGTGCGTGTATTTAAAGCCAAGCTAGAGGATCTCAAATTCCAGCTATTTCGTAAACATATCCTAGGAATCATTGCAGCACAAGTCCATGTTATCGAGTTCCAAAAAAGGGGTCTACCACATGCACATTTCCTCCTTATCATGGAGTCAACATACAAATTGAGTTGTCCCGATGAGTATGATAATGTTATATCAGCAGAACTTCCAGATAAGGATAAATACCCAGAGCTATATGAAATGGTAGTGAAACATATGATGCATGGCCCGTGTGGTCCACTAAATAGGAAGAGTCCATGCATGAAAAATGGTAGTTGCAAGTGCTATTATCCACGCCAGTTTAGTGACACAACTATCCAAGGCGAAGATTCTTACCCTATCTACAAGAGAAGGGATGACAGACAAAGGGTAAGAGTGAGAGGTCATGACTTAGACAACAGATGGGTTGTCCCATATAATCCCATGCTTCTAAGAAGGTATGACTGTCACATCAATGCAGAAGTTTGTTCGAGTATTAAGGCTGTTAAGTACCTCTACAAGTATATTTATAAGGGTCATGATAGAGCGTCTGTGTCCGTCAATGAAGCTGATGAAAACCGCGAGATTAATGAGATCAATGAATATAGGGATGCTAGGTGGGTAACACCACAGGAGGCATTGTGGAGAATATTTGGATTTGATCTTAGCGGGATTTCACCACCAGTGCTACAGTTACAGCTCCACCTCCCAGGAATGCATCTTGTGTCCTATAGAGAGAATGCTGATGTACGTGAAGTTCTCGACCAACAGGGTGCCTCAAGAACCATGTTGACTGAGTATTTCAAGGCAAATCAAGAATTTACGTGGGCACGCACATTACTTTATAGGGATTTCCCACAATATGCAGTGTGGTTGCCTGGACGTAAGCTTTGGAAAATAAGAGAACGAAGCACGCAGGTTGGGAGGATCATCTCAGCACATCCAGCAGAGGGAGAAAGATACTACTTGAGGGTGCTATTAAACCATGTGGTTGGTGCTACTTCATTTGAGAATTTGAGGACATATGATGGTATTGTATACCCTACATTTCGAGAAAGCGCTGAGAAAAGAGGTATTATTGAGTCAGATAACAGCATTGATGAGTGCCTCTCTGAAGCTGAAGTATTTCATATGCCTTCGTCCCTCCGAAGGTTGTTTGCTACAATATTGGTATATTGTGAACCTAGCGATGTGCGTGGACTCTGGAACAAACACTTCGAAGCAATGTCTGATGACATCCGACGATCCCAGATGAATGCATATGCAGTTGAACAAATGGTGTTATTGGATATAAGAAAATTGCTTCAATCAATGGGTAAAGAGATAACATCATTTCCTCTTCCAGAAATTGATGAATCATATGACGCCATGGCGGGTGAGGTGAGGGAGATTTGTGAAGAGTCCTCTATACAGGTGGATAATGAGCTACTAGCGAGCACATCCTCTCTTAATGCAGAACAGAGATATGCTTTTGATGTTATACTATCATCCGTTGACAACAATAGTGGAGGTGTGTTTTTTGTTGATGGTCCAGGAGGAACAGGAAAAACCTTTCTGTACAAAGCTTTATTAGCAAAAGTCCGTAGCGAGGGGAAGATAGCTATTGCTACTGCAACATCTGGTGTTGCTGCTTCCATCATGCCTGGAGGTAGGACGGCTCATTCAAGGTTCAAGATACCACTAAGCATACAAGATAATGGAGTGTGTAACTTCACCAAACAAAGTGGTACTGCGAAGCTTCTTCAAAAAGCTTCGCTTATATTATGGGATGAAGTCTCCATGACAAAAAGACAGGCAATTGAGGCGTTGGACAAGAGCATGAGGGACATAATGGAAAAGCCCAATCTACCATTTGGAGGCAAAACAATGGTTTTTGGAGGTGACTTCAGACAAGTTCTTCCAGTTATACGAAAGGGGAATAGGGCTCAAATTGTAAACGCAACATTGCGTAGATCTTACCTATGGGATAACATGCATCAGTTGAGACTTGTCCATAACATGAGAGCTCGATCAGATATATGGTTTTCAGACTACCTGCTACGGATTGGCAATGGCATTGAAGAGACCATCGATAATGACTATGTAAATTTACCCGACGAAATATGTGTACCCTACACTGGTGCAGAATCAGACATTGATAGTCTTATTGACATGGTATTTCCAATGTTAGGTGCAAACATGACTGATGCAGACTACATCACATCTCGAGCTATTTTGTCAACGAGGAATGAGAACGTTGATGCAATAAACATGAAGCTTATCGAACGTTTTCCTGGTGACGAGATGATTTATCACAGTCATGATCGAGCAGTCGATGATCCATGCAACCATTATCCGTCTGAGTTCTTGAATTCATTAACGCCAAATGGGTTACCTCCACATATATTAAAACTCAAGGTTAATTGTCCTGTGATTTTGCTCAGAAATCTTGACCCGGCCAATGGTCTGTGTAATGGGACTAGGTTGATAGTCCGAGCATTTCAAAGAAATACTATCGATGCTGAAATTGTATTGGGACAACATGCTGGTGAGAGAGTCTTCCTTCCACGCATACCCTTGTGCCCCTCCGACGATGAGATGTTCCCCTTCAAGTTTAAGAGGAGTCAATTTCCTGTTAGGGTGAGTTTTGCAATGACAATTAATAAAGCACAGGGTCAAACAATACCGCATGTTGGAATATACCTCCCGAACCCGGTGTTCTCTCATGGACAACTATATGTAGCTCTGTCACGAGCAACTTCTCGTAGCAACATCAAAATACTCGCCGCTCCGGAGAAAAATATGGGAATCAATTCAACAAGCACGCTAACGAAGAATATTGTCTACAAGGAAGTGCTCACTGAGTAGATAAAAGAAGATGTGCTCACTGTATAGTATATTGTACGATTTCATACCAGATCTGTAATTATAAATATGCAATGACACTTTATATAGAAAGCATACTTCTATGTATTGTTTTGAGGAATAATATATTACTTTGTTTCTTATCGTCTCAATATTACTAAACAAATGTGTTCGGCAAATATATCATGTTCTAAATATATTGCCGTTAACATTATGCATCCGTTGCAACGCATGGGCCTCTCACTATCATGTTCTAAATATATTGCCATTAACATTATGCATCCGTTGCAACGCACGGGCCTCTCACTAGTACATAATAATATAATTAACTTTTTAGAAGGTAGGCATTTTCGTCCATAGTAAAAAAACAAAACTATAGTCCAAACCGGTCAATATATCGGTTATTATCGTTCTAACTGTGGGGTTTTTATTAATAGTATATTTTGTTTTTATTATTTTAGTAAAAACAATACAATTTTTTATGAAAACATGAATACGTATATAAGAAAAAATAATTTTACACGCAAGATTATATGATGTTACAGTATCATATTTTAGGGTGGTATTACGATCATATGGCTCACAAACCTCTCGTGTAATAATAGCGTCCAAGATGTTTAAAAAGGATTCTTAATGATGCATACAATTATAAAATAAACTTCTTTTAAGTCCGCTGAAATATTTTTCATCTTACCACCGAGTTTATAGCAAAAAAAAAAAATACGAAAAGGAAGTACCGATCAGTTCTATAGAACTACTAATTCGGTAGTCAACTAAAAACCGGGTGACGCTACCGGAACATAGTAGTTGAGGCAATTGGCAAAGGTTTTATTCAATACCACACTCGACAACGTGTTATCGATACAAAGGAGGTTCGACAAGTATATTTTATTGTACATTCGGCAAACATTTCGTCGAGTGCCCTATTGGCTTCGTTGAACATCTCACGCGGCACTCGGTACAATAAAGTGACTAACGGGTGGGGGTGATGTGATGACGGCTTCACCGAGTACTATGTTGGGCACTCGGCGAAAAACACACAACTTTGCCGAGTGCTTTATGTGACACTCAGTGAAGTCAAGAATCTGATAGGGACCGAGGCTCATACGTGGCGTGTACCCGGACGCTATCGGATACATTGCTTGGTCGAGTGCCACGTAAGGCCCTCACAAAAAACCAAAGAACACACACAATCATGCCACGTGGCGCAATTAATGTGCGGTTTAGGGGTCTTTATCGAGTGTAACACTCAATAAATCATCTTTTTCTTTTTAAAAAAATGATGTATTCAAGTTTCTTTTATACATTCACGTACATGCGCAAATCTACAAACCCTCTAACAAAGATTAATCTACGTGAAGAATATTTTTTTTGTCGAGTGTGTTTTGGATAAACTCGACAAATGATTGGTTTGCCAAGTGACCGAGGAAATATCCTCAGACACTCGATCCGTTTCTAGCAGTGTGATTTATCCGGTTGATGTAATTTTTATTAATTCAAATACATGTACAATCTTTGAGTGAAACCGAGACATTGGGTTGTCTACTTGTCGGTCTGGTTGAATTCTAATTTTTTTCTAATTTAACCAGTAGTACGGTTCGTTTTTTTTTGTACAAATGGGTTCATATAAAAAATCTGCATGCAGGTTGATTCCGCTTATCGATCCGCTGAGTCAACACTACTTATAACATGTGCACTTAAGTACTTAACCGCACGAAGCTTCCTTGAAACGAGTCTCCATCACGATTACCAGCAAGGTCCATCAGCATGATCTACACATGTTCCACGTTACGTTTCCCAGTCGAGCGACCGCGCCGGCGCGCGCCATGCATGCACATGTGCCGCCCACCGGCGAGCTAACGTGCGTGAACCACACGTACGAGCCTGAGCGTATGGTACGCCGCACGCTCGCTCGCGGGAAGCGAAGTTTGCCAACGCGTGCCGCAGTTGGTGGACAGCCCTTCCGGAATATTCTCTAAAGTCTAAACAGGATTGAAAAAAAAACAGGAAACAACACCTGGCAACTATTCATGGCTTACGCAATGTCATAATCCCACCTCGTTCGAGAAACTAGACTTTTAATTACTCATAATTCTAATATGAAAAACTAACAAAATTTTAAAATTACCGTTAATCATGTTCTATCTAAAAAATTATATTGTTCGGCTTAATTTAGAGAGCATATAGCACGCGGGTGGATTTTGTGGGCGGATGCCTTAAGAATCTATTTATTTTAAATTAGAATTATAACAAATCGATTTATAAAAAATAGATTAAATTAATTTACTGAATTATTATAATAAACTAACATATTTAGTACAGCGCAACAGCAAGAGTAACACACGCTGCACATGAGAGATAGTACAGTATAGACTGTATAGTACTAGATTAGTAGATGTAAACAGCTGCCACTGTTGCATTCACAACGAAGAACGGCATGCACGTTGAACATACTCTATGTTAAAGGGGAGGAAAGTAATGGTTCAAGCACTACCCGCTCAATGATTTCAACAACCATTCGCCCATGAGACCTACAACTGTGTCATACTATATTCTACCGCTTAGAATGGTGATAAAATTTCACAAGGAGAGACAAAACTAGTATGTATATATATTTTTACTTAGGGTTACTCTACTACTAAATTCTCACTCGTATATTCTGGAGTGTGGATCATCGCCTATAGTTAGGAAAGGGGTAACAACTCATTAAGTGGAGCCAAGCAGATTTTGAAAAAAAAATGTGGATGTCAAAGAGGCATGTGCCTTGACTAAAGACGAGTAGATTTGCTCCGAAGAGGCATGTGAAGCAATAGTTATGCAGCTAGCCCTCTCCAACGTGATGCTTACACGAGCTATTAAGGGGAAAATCCGGTTGAACTGGTTTTTAGCATATGATCTGCGAGAGACTGCCGCTAATTAAGTTTGGCATCGACGGTCGGGCGACGATTCTTGATTTGTGCAGTACGACTTTTTTCAATGATCACTTCGAATTGTTAGCTTGCAATTGATTGCGGCGGCCAAACTAACTGCTCCGAACAGACACGCATCAACAACTGAAAGTACTTCCGTGTATAAGGCAGGTACCTGCCTCGAATGCTTGCATCGGCTCATCAAGCTAAGCTATATTGTATCCCTTATTCAGAAATCAATCACATAATATTAAATAAAATACAAATGTTTAGATGGTCTTCATTTCTATTAGCTCCGCTCTGTTTACCGTCCTGACAATTCAACTATGCCCTTGAACATTTTGATCTTGGCAATCACTTTCCAATTAAGACGCAGAGGATCGGATCATCGGAGGCTCTCACCTGACGTGGATCCGCGCTGTTCAATTATTCGGATATTCCTTCCACCCAACCGGGCCCCTCCGTCCTTGTCAGTTGCTTGCTGCATGTCCTCATCCACTCTACGCGGGGCCCACAACTACCGTTCCTCCCAGTGTCGGATCGCCACGTCCCCGGCATCTCCGGACATATAAACCGCCGGCGACGGGAAGTGACCGGCAGGCGGCAGCCGCGGAGCATCGATATTTTGGGGCGACTACGGTGCCCGTAGTAACACCAGACGGACCAGAGGCCAGAGCACGCGAGCCACCGGCACCACAAAATCGTACTTAGCACTTTAGCAGAGCCAAAATGGTGGTCGGGGAGGTCGCCGCCGGCGACGAGATGAGCCTGTCCAACATGGTGCTGGGGTTCTACGAGGAGGCCGAGCGGCAGAGCTGCGCGGAAGGCGGCGACAGCGGCGACGAGGAGGGGTCCGGCCACGGCGGCGCCGCCGAGAGCAGGGCGTTCTGGAAGGAGCAGCGCAGGCAACTGCACGTGAGTTCCAGTTCATTTTATTTATTATCGTGTTCGCGTGTTTATCTGGGAAACATGTAGCGCTAGCTCGTGATGTAGTGGACGAATCCTCCGTGACGATGCGTGAATTGTTGCGGACATGTAGGAAGGACTGACCAATAAGCTGAGCTCGGCGGAGAGCAGGATCCAAACGGACGCGGGGGAGGCCATCAGGCAGACGCGCGCCGCCACGGCCGGCGCCGGCGCCTGCTCTTGCGCGAGCCGCGCGGTGCAGGCCGGCGGCGGAGGCAGAGGCTGCCGGGGTTGCACGCTCCGGTTCGTCGCCGAGAGGCTGCTCGACGCCGGGTACAACAGTGCGATCTGCAGGTCCAAATGGTCGCGCTCGACGGACATTCCTTCAGGTAACCGAGATGATATCATTTGCTTGCTGCAACACATCTGTTAAGTTCAGGCAACACAAAAATCTCGATCTGGCCCTGCATGATAATATACTCTAGAGGATTATACCGAGAGTAAAATTTATTTTTTCTGATTTAGCAAATTAACAGACAACTTTTAGACTAGATTTATTCTTGCTGCACTTTTCAGTTCAGAACAATCGACTGCATGGAGCACGGTCCATTTGTGCTTCTATGTTTGGTTTCAGTGGGTTTCCAGATCCATGAGTTTCAAAAAGTTCAGAAGAGAATCATATTCCCAACAGGACCACAGCTCTAGCAAGAATTTGAGATGCTTCCAAGTAGATGTCACGTGAGAATCATATGTAAATAAAAGAAAAATGTCAGATGTCAATTTCTCTCCACATCTCATAGGTCACAGCTGCACAGACCCAGTGTTGATGTGAACCCCAAACTAATATTTGGACCTCCACTGTTTCACACGTCAATGTCATGAAAATTGGACTTATCAGGCATTTAATTTCACTACTTACAAAAACGCCAAAATCTGCAAAAGAAATTGCAAAATTCAAGTATACAAATACAGCACACAAAGCATTTTGCAACCACAAGATATGATATTGCACACATTTTATCCGTGCTGGTCTGATCCGTGTGCGCGCATATGCAACACAGGAGAGCACACCTACGTGGACGTGGTGGTGCCGACCAGGAGCGGCAAGGCGGTGCGGGTGGTGATCGAGCCAAACTTCCGCGGCGAGTTCGAGATGGCGCGCGGCGGCGCGGAGTACAGGGCGCTGGTGGCCGCGCTGCCGGAGGCCTTCGTCGGGCGGGCGGAGAGGCTGCGCGGCGTGGTCAGGGTCATGTGCGCCGCGGCGAAGCAGTGCGCGCGGGAGAGCAGCATGCATATGGCGCCGTGGAGGAAGCAGCGGTACGTGGAGGCCAAGTGGCTCGCCACGCCGGAGCGGGTCGCGCCGGGCGCCGGCGCCGGCGCCGGCGTCGCGGTGCCAGTTGCGGTAGGGTCGCCGGAGACGAGCAAGCTGCAGCCCAAGTTCAGGGGTTCCATGTCCATGCTCACGCTCGACTTCGGCGGCCGGACCGCCTTGGAGGTCGTGTGAGCACTGATCGATGAGAACTGGTGCCTTTTTTGTACTCGCGTGCGTCATTTCGAGTTTTTTGACCGTGTAGGCGTGTACTGAAATTAGTAAAAACGAGGAAATGTATTAGTGCATCTTATTAATTCTCTTAGCTGGACAATACGAGGAGAAGACACAATTATCAAACAACTCTTTTGTCCTCCGATCCCTTCGGCGAAAGGGGGGGCGAAGATGGCGATTGTTCCGGCGAAAAATTTCTCGGGGCGGTTTCCTCATCTAAGGGCTTCGTCCTCGTCTCAGTCTACTGAAGTGGGCTCCCTGGGCTGGCGGAACTCTCGTTTGGGCCAGGGGATTTCGCAACCTTCGGGTGTTCCAAGGTATGATGGGTCGGGTGCTGAAGAGGTCGCTGGGCCGAGTTGGGGGTCAGGAGATGGGGGGGTTGCGTTGGGGCCATCGGTCGCTATAGGGCGCTGGCTCTGGTTCCCGAAGGCAACCCCCTTCTCGTTGGACACCATACACCTAGGTTTTCCTGCGCGTGCGGCGGAGATACGGCGATTCAAAGCCGGCGCTCGGAAGCTGGTTCCGGTGCCGCCCAGGTTTGCTGGTCCTCAGTCATTTGCTTCGATTGTTAGGGGTAACTTCATGGATCGCTTTGGGGGGAAAAGAAAGGAGGCGGATCGGTCTGCAAGCTGGGAGGGAGGAGGGGGTCGTGATGCTGCGGATGGGGATTTTTTGAGGGGTGCTGGTACTGAAAGTTTGGGGGTGACTCGATATCCCAATGAGAGGCTTGACTCTCGGGGAGGCGATGGAGGTAGGGGGGCTGGTGACAGATTTCTGCGAGGTCGTGGCAGACGTGGTCGAGGAGGAAGAGGGGGGTTCCCCTCGGCTCGAGGGGGTCCTCCGTTGGGTGGCCGTGTTACCGGGCAGGATGATCATGAGATCCCCAGGAGGGAGTTCCCGGTTTCTCGTGAGGCAAAGGGTGATGCTCTTGTGTGCTATAATTGCGGTTTGTTTGGTCATCACCAGGTTCAATGTCAGAAGCCTGTAATCTGTTATTCGTGCAAACAACCTGGTCATGTTTCATCTAGTTGTCCTTTGCTGGAGCATCAGAGAGGGGATCGATCGCTTGCAAATTTACCAATTGAGTTTTGTGGCTTCGGTTTTCCGCATCATGGGTTCTATTTCCTTCAAACGGATAAGCCAGAAACTAAGTTGAATGTTTCAGCTGTTATGGGTTTGCTCACAGTGGAAGAAGGGGTTTGCTCGGAACATCAGATAAAACTTGAACTAGCCCATTTTTTTGATGTTGAGTGGGTTTGGCAGGTTAAAGAGATTGATAAGGGTCAATTTCTGGTGGAATTTCCCTCAAAGGAACTGCGTAGGGGTCTCACACGCTTGAATTCAGTGTGCTTCCAGATTTTCAAGCTTAAGGCAAGAGTTGAAGAAACTGAGAGGGTGTTTGATTCTTTCGGAGTTTTAAGTCAGGTGTGGGTCAAAGTGTTGGGAGTCCCTAATGTCGCTAAAACCGTGGTGGATATGAACAAACTTGCAGTTCTGGCAGGGAAACCGATGGATGTGGATATCTCTAGTTTGTCTAATCATGGTCCTGTGCGGATTCTGGTTGCTTGTAAGGATCCTACTAAAATTGGGGGTACATCTGAAGTCTTTATTAATTTTGTGGGATATAACATCACCTGGATTCCCGAGCTTGATACAGTGAAGCCTTTCCCTTTCAAGCCTGATGGGGGCTCGGTTCGATTGCATGATGACAAAGGTAAAGGCAAACAGAAAATGGACGATGTCGTGGATGGAGGGTCTGATGTGCAGAAGATGGATGATTCGAATCAGGAGGAACAAGGAAAGCATAACTCGAAAGATTCGTCCCATGGCTGGCAAAACAAAGATTTGGATGAGTCTAATTCTGAGATGGGAGGCAAAGTGGATATCCCTGAGTTCTTGATAGATAGCTCTGAGGATGATATGGTGGAACAGATGGGGGATGAGTGGCCTAAGAAACACAAAGGGTTGGATGGAGGTGGTGACAAAGCCATGAAGGTAACTGACAAAGAGGACATGAGAGAGCGGGTGGTTGGGATAGAAAACAACGTGGAAGTTGTTGTTGAGGATTCAACAAAAGAGGGGATGATGACAGATGCAATGGGGGCTGATGGGGAAAAGGATGAACAAAATGAAATTACTGAGAAAGGCAATAAACGCAGAACCAAGCATAAAAAAAACCCACCGGTGGCGCAGCGGTTTAGTACAAGGATAAAGCGGGATGGAGTTTCCATTCAACTTAAAGCCCAACAGAGAGTGGATCAAATGAATGATATTACAGGTACATCTCGTTTTACATCATTTAGTAAATCTGATCCTAAGGTCCTTGCTGAAATCGCTAAGCAGTCGGGGGTAAAGTTGGGTGAATCTGAATCTGAGATTTACACTAATATTGATTTTCTGAAAGCCAAAGAACTCGCTCAAGCTTTACTTTGTGTGGCAAAAAAAAATATTGTGGATAAAGGAAAAACTTTAGTTCAGAAGGAGGGGAATGAGGACACCATCATATATCCCTTAGATGAGGGGGGGGATAATGATGATGATAAAGCTAGTGGGATGGGGGGTAAGGATGAAGGTGATTAATGAAAATTATTTTCTGGAATATTAGGGGTATTGGTAGTGGGGGTAGGAAAAAGTTGTTGGCTGACTTGATTAAAAACAATAATTGTGATTGTGTTTGTCTCCAAGAAACCATGAGGGATAAGGTTAGCCAACGAGATTTAGATTTCTTCTGTGGTAAGAGAGATTTTTGGTGGCTAAGCAAGCCATCGAATGGGCGTTCTGGGGGGCTTCTCATGGGGGTTAACATGGATAAAGCTAGTATTGGCAATGTGGATATGGGGGAGTTTTTTGAGAGTGTGATCATTACAATGAGGGATTCAAATAAAGTGTGGGAAATTATGAATGTTTATGGCCCTGCTCATGAGGAGGGGCGGGGGAGATTCCTATCTGAATTGGCTCAAAAAATGAGTTCTCAACAAGTTCCCATTCTTATCGGGGGTGATTTCAACCTGATCAGATACCCTCTGGAGAAATCTAGGGGGGTTCCAAATAAAAAATGGATGAGGGAGTTTAATTTGTTCATTTCTAACGCTGAGCTTCAAGAGATGCATAAGACAGGGGGGCTGTTCACTTGGACGAATAAAGCTGTTCCTCCCACTCGGGAGGTTTTAGATAGGATTCTGATTTCTAATAGCTGGGATAATTTGTTTCCTTTAGCTTCTGTTCATAATTTGCAGAGAGTCGGTTCGGATCACAGTCCTCTTCTTGTTAATGTGGACAGACAGGATCAGAAAGTGAAAGGGGGGTTTAAATTTGAGAATACATGGTTACTTCAAGAGGGGTTTCGCGATTGGGTCCTGAAGTCATGGCCGAGACGGGTCAAAACAAATGTTATGGACCATTGGCATGATGTCAGCTCGTCTCTTAGGAAGAAAATGAAGGGGTGGGGTCTGAACATGATCAGTCAATTACACAAAAAGAAATCTGAGCTCCAAAAAGAGCTCGAAAGGTGGGAGGAAAAAGTATCTCATGATGATATGTTGTTGACGGATTGGGGGTGCATGTATGAAACAGAGGGTAATCTTGTGGATATCTACAATCAAGAGGCCTCGTATTGGAGAGACAGAAGTGGTCAACAATGGCTTTTACAGGGGGATTCAAATAGTTCTTTTTTTCATAAAATTGCCAATAGACGGAAAAGGAAATCAACCATTGTGCGCCTTGAACATAACGATCGATCTATCTCTGAGAGGGGGGAGCTTAGATCGCATATCGATTCTTTTTATAAAGATCTGTTTGGCTCTGAGCAACCTCCTATGGTGCGGCTGGATTCATCTATGTGGGGGGATAGGAGAAGATTATCTAGTGTCGAGTGTGCAGAGTTAGTGGCTCCGTTTACCTGGGATGAACTTGATCATGCGGTTAAGTCCATGAAATCTAATACGTCCCCGGGGCCTGATGGCTTCTCCGTGAATTTTTACAAAGCCTTTTGGCCCCAATTACGGGTTGTTTTCAAAGAAATGTTGGACACAATGAGAGATGATGATATCAATTTGGCTCGCATCAACTATGGGGTGATTGTTTTACTTCCTAAGATTAAGGAAGCAACTAATATCAAACAGTTCAGACCCATCTGTCTACTGAATGTTTGCTATAAAATCATTACTAAGGTTCTTACAGTTCGTCTTGCTAGACATGCCTCTGCTATAATTGATCATAGACAATCAGCTTTTATTCCGGGGAGAAATATTTTGGAGGGGGTTGTGACGCTTCATGAAGTGATTCATGAGTTGAAAAGTAAAAACCAAAAGGGGGTGATTTTGAAGTTGGACTTTGAGAAAGCATATGATAAAGTTCAATGGGGGTGTTTGTTGGACGTTTTCCGCAGAAAGGGATTTGACGATACATGGATTAGATGGTTGGAAAAAGTCATTACGGGAGGGCGCGTTGCGGTCAATGTAAATGGTGAAGTGGGGGGTTTTTTCAGAACTTATAAAGGAGTTAGGCAGGGAGACCCCTTGTCTCCATTACTCTTCAATTTGGTGGGTGATGTGCTATCGGAAATGCTGGTCAGAGCGAGGGAATCGGGTTTCCTAACGGGGGTGGCCCCTCATTTGATGGAGGGAGGAGTGACACATTTGCAATATGCGGATGATACCATTTTGCTGATAGAGCTGACGGAGCAAAATATGGTTACCCTGAAATTTCTTTTGTATTGCTATGAAAATATGTCGGGGATGAAAATTAATTATCAAAAAAGTGAGGTGTTTGGCATCGGCACATCAGAAGAGGAGCTTGAGGGGGTAGCAAACATTTTTAATTGCGATGTGGGTGAATGGCCGATGAAATACTTAGGTTTACCAATTACTAAGTCAAAACCCAAAAAGAAAGATTTCGAAGGGATTATTGCAAAAGTTGAGAAAAAATTGGCTTCATGGCAGAATAGTCAGTTATCTTATGGCGGTCGTATGGTCATGATCAATGCGTGTCTGAGCAGTATCCCTCTTTACACCATGGGGGTGTTCGCTCTCCCGGAGAGTGTCTGTAAAAAAATAGACTCTATCAGAGCCAAATTTTTTTGGGAGGGTATAGGGGAGAAAAAGAAATATCATATGATTTCCTGGCAGGCATTGTGTGCTCCTAAGCATATGGGGGGGATGGGTTTCATGGATGTTAGGGCCATGAATCAAGCCTTGCTTTGTAAATGGATCTATAATATTGAGCAGGGTCGCGCCGATACTTGTTATTCGATCTTGAGGAATAAGTACAATGTGAGCAGAGGGGCATTGCAGGCAGATATGAGTAAAGGCTCCTATTTTTGGAAAGGTCTTAACAAAGTCAAAATGTGGGTTAGGATGGGTTGTGGGTATGAAGTGGGTTTGGGCTCCATTGTCTCCTTCTGGCATGATGTGTGGGAGGGTGATACACCGTTGAAAAACATGTTTCCTGCTCTGTATGAGGGTTGTCAGGATAAAAACCTGACGATTGTAGAGGCTGTGAAGAGAGTGCAGAATAACACTTTCTTTAACAGATCGTTGAGAGGGGTGGATGTTCAGAATTGGGATTCACTTTTAGATATCATTGGTAGAGTGGAACAGGGGGGAGGGGTGGATCGGATTCGGTGGCTTCTGGATAAAAAGGGCTTCTCCTCTAGTTCTATATATAATTTGATCGTTTTTAGAGGGGTGAAGGATATTGATAGCATGATTATTTGGAATTGTGGGGTTCCCCTTAAAGTAAAAGTTTTTTCTTGGCTAGTGCTGAAAGGGAGAATCCAAGTGGGGGATCAACTTAGACGTATGAACTGGAGTGGGGATCCTGCGTGTAAATTGTGTGGCTGTAATGAAACAGTTGATCACTTGATTTTTGAATGTGGTCTTGCTCGTATGCTTTGGGTTTTTGTCGTTGAAAGTCTGGAGTGGGATCTCCATGTTTTAAATAGGCAATCTTTCATAGACATGGTTGGTAGACTGAGAGATAATAAGAAAAAATCAATTACCATGCAAGTGTTGGGGGCGATTGCGTGGACCATTTGGCTCACTCGTAATGAGTTCATATTTCAGAATAAAATTTGTACTGACGCTCTGCAGGTTGTCCACAAACTAATTGTATTTCTCACTCAGTGGCTTCGACTGGTGCCAGCACGCTTGAAGGAAGAAACGTCTCGGTGCTTCGACTTGCTGCGTGCAAGGTTGTTTCAGCTCGTTCATCAGGATGCTCCTCCCGCTCCGAGGGCTCTTCCATGAGAATTGGGGTGGACTCCAAAGTGAAGAGGACTGTGTGTAGGAAGACCCCTGCGGTGTCTCGCTCTTAAAGGGTTGTTGGCGTGGTTCGCCTGTGCTGTCCCTGTTTTGCATCGCATTAGTTTCGGTTTTTGGAGGTCCCTGTTTGCTCTTGCGTTGGTTGGTTACGTTATGTGACTTGTTGGGTGCCTTTCCTGGTTGTACTGCCTGATGATGGTAGGACTTTGGGTTGTGGTTTAGTTGTTTTCCTATTGTAAAGTCGGTCTCCCCGGCAAACTACTCTGTTTACTGCTTTCAAATAAAGCAGGGCACTCACCTGTGAGTTGCCTTTTCTCAAAAAAAAAAAATTAATTCTCTTAGCTTCAAGTTAATTGAGTGGTGTTTTTTTGCTTATTCGAAGTTCATCAAAGCAGTGTTTAGTTTGGTTATATGTATAATTAATAAGCTAAGGCTACTAAATTTAGCCATATCGTATCTAAGTTATATCTAGTTAACTAAACAAAACTTGATGTATCTAATTGACATAAACAAACAACTACATTCTTACATATATAGATGACTAATCTCATCTCGTCAAAATGTTGATTGACTCATACAACAAGTTTTTTTTATCTTTCTCGATAATCATCACATCTTTTTTCTCTCTAAATAATCTAAATAAACAGGTGATTGAATAAAATTTAAGAAAAAAATAGAAAAAACAATGCATATCATTTTTATATTAAAAAAACAATGCATATCGGAGACTCAGCCGAGCCTAGGCCCATATTCTACATGGGCCTAAAATACAAAGCGACTTAGAAATACTCGGTTCACCGTTCACGCCGTAACACGGACTCCGCCGACTCATTTCTTCCTCTAGCTCGCCGTGTCGCCTTTCCCCTCTACACCAAACCCTAGCCCAACCCATCACCGTCTACCCAAATCGCTGCGCCAAAATGGCTTCCGTTGAGCCAAGCCGACGGCAAGCGTTGCCGCAAAGGGCCTCAGATCGCAAAGGGCAAGCGTTTGACGGCAAGCGGATGCGAATTCAACGCCTTCACCGGTGGAGGCATCATACGGCGGTGGATTGCAATTGAGGTACGGTGGCATTTGTGTTTAGGATTCGTGGATTACAACAATTGAGGTACGGTGCGGTCTAGGGTTTACGATTCGTGGATTGCTATTGAGGTACGGTGCGGTCTAGGGTTTAGGATCCGTGGATTGCAATTGAGGGTTTTGAGGGATTAGTATTTGTGTGGGGCGCTGTTCGGTTTAGGATTCGTGGATTACAATTGAGGTACGGTGCGGTCTAGGGTTTAGGGTTCGTGGATTGCTATTGAGGTACGGGGTTTAGGATTCGTGGATTACAATTGAGGTACGGTGCGGTCTAGCGTTTAGGGTTCGTGGATTGCTATTGAGGTACGGTGACGTCTAGGGTTTTGGATTGCAATTGAGGGTTTTGAGGGTATTAGTATTTGTGGGTTCCAATTGAGGTGTTGTTCGGTTTAGGATTCGTGGATTGTGGTTTGCAGTTGTACAGTTGGATACATGCGGGATTTGTGTAATGCAATTGAGTTAGGGCTAGTTTTTTTCGTTTAAGGTGGTGTTGGACCTGGAAAGGAGCACACAAGTTCTGCACTGGTAATGCCCTATCTGCCTTGCTGAAACCTGATTTGAGTTTCAATGGTCTGCCTTTTCCTCTATGGTGATGAGTTATCTTGGCGGTCACATGATAACCATGTTTAAGAGGAAACTATTTAGGTTGTGAAAATTACTGTATGAAAGGATAATATCCATTCACACTTTGTGTACATAGTAGTTGCACTTGTGGAACTTTCTTCAAATTCGTGCTAACTAACATCATAATATATGCAGAAATTGCTAGTGAAAATGCGTAATGCACAGAAGCATCTGACACATGTTAATCTTGACATATGCAACTGTGTCATGTAGCTTAACTCATAGAAGATTTGAGTTTGAGTTGATCTACAGGTAACAAATCAACAAACTTCTCACGTGCAAATATTTAGTTTTACAAACTGCCAGTCATTTATTTCAAAACCCCAAAAAAGATGGATATCAAGGATGAGCTTGATATCAGTGGTATTTAGAAGCCACTCACATTCCATTGCAGCATTTAAATCAGGGTGAAACTGTGAGTGTATGGAAAATGGAACACTGGCTATGGAGCGCACTCCAGTTCCCATGCCCATTGGCTATGCACAGTTCTCATATTTTATTTTATTTTGTCACTGTCCCATAAGAAGCAATGATATTTGTTAAGTTTCAGAGTTGATTGAGATTAGGATTGCTGGAAGATGCACTTTTCATCTCAGATGTATTTTTTATTTTTTATTTTGGAGCAACCAATTTTGTAGTTGACTGATGTGCCCAGATTTACCTCGTGGTAGTTTTAGCTTATATGGGCAATACCGCAGTATTGAATATGTAGGCATGCTTTATACTAATAGTATGATTGCATAAATGAGCCCAAGTAGCATAACCACACATGATAGATTTATATTTCTAGTGCTGTAGTGCATGACGTGTGTGCTTGTCACATTGGAACTTTGAAGTGTCGCAGTTAGTGGAGCGCCCTTGGCTCATGGATGCTAAGCTCAACTCTGTGCTGAAAGTTTATTTTGATATAGGTTATTGGGTGGGTTTTTTCTAGTTTGTAAATGCCAATTCTTCTTTGATGTTTATCCTATGCACATATTTTAGTTTGGGAAATTTAGTTTTTAGATACATGCTTATGCTTGACATGGCACACTTAAGTATTTTACTAGTAAACTGTAATATTTCTGTTTTTCATGTATTTGTTACTTTCCCATTCTTTTTACGCAAAATTTCCTTTTATTACAGCTATGAGTCACGTTCCCTTCTGATATGCGTTGTTCTATGTTGACATCTCAGCATTGGCTTATAGGTTTTTGTTGAATCTGATCACTGTATTGTAGCAAACACCTATCATGTATTGCTTTATGTAAATTCAATATACAATTATAAAAGTTGAATTAGTTGCCATGCGCTTTTATCTACCTAATTACATCTGCTTAATTTTGCAGTACTACTAACGGACTAGCATTTAGGCATCGTTGGACTCTTATGATAGGCAGTTTATCGAGCCATATTATCATATGCAGGGGTGAAAATGAATTGGATACGGATGGATATTAGTGATATTATATTCATTTTTATTTTTTTATTTTAAATTGGATTCATATACAGATACCTCTCTCTCTCACACACACATATATATATTAACTATATTAAAGCGGGGACTTACTCGTCCGTACGCACCGCGCGCAGCGCGCCTCCCTCCCAGCGCATCGCGCGCAGCGCGACCTCCCGCCTCGCCCGTGCCCCCTCTCCCCGCGCATCGCGCGCAGCGCAACTGCTTGGACCAAGTCCGAGCGCAGCGCAACTACCTGGACCAAGCCCCGTGCGCCCCTCTTCATAACCTAGAACCCTCTCCTCTACCTCTCTGCTCTCTCCCCTCTGCTCTCCCTCTGCTCAGACCCTAACGCTCACCGTCGCTCGTTGTCGCTCGCCCGCTCCGCCGTCGGGTCGTCGCGCCGTCGCTTACCGGGGCTGGGACCGCCTTCGGGTTAGAGAGGAAAACAGAACATTAGAACAAACAAAAACAAAATCCGAAGGTTAGGGTCACCCTAACCCTAAACTAAGAGTAAGGGGGCCGGGGTCTCACCTTGGCTCTTGGGTCATGGCGCCGCCGCTCGCTGGTGGTCGGGACCCCTCTGCCGCCGCGCCGCCGCTCGCTAGAGGCCGGGAAGAGGCCGGCGAATCCTCTTGGGACCCTCAGGTTTTGGCCGCCCGAGCTAGCTCGACGGAGCCCCGCTCACCCTCGGGTGAGCGCGGTGCTCCGGCGAGCTAGCCGGTGGCGGCTGGTCGCCGTCGCCGTCGCGGGCCGCCGCCGCTGCGCGCTCGCTCCGTCGCGCGTCGCCGCGCGCCGCGTGCTCCGCTCGCCGCTCTTGCGCTCGGGACCGAAGGGGGGAAATGAATTAGGGTTTCCCCCGGGGGTCGCGTGGCCTTTTATATGGCCGAAAACGGAGGATTGATTGGGCTTAAACCGGCCCAGGCGAGATGGCGAAAACATGGCCCAGGCCCAGGTTACGCGCGCGCGCGGCGAAAACCTGGCCTGGGCCCAGGAAGGCTTCGGCCTACGCAATTTCACTTTTGGGCCTGGCTTTTGCACTGTGTGGGTTGAATTCTTTTTATTAATTTCCAGAATTTAAGAAATTGTTTTCTGTTTTTAATTATTCTCTGGAAATTAAGAAAAATTCCCAAAAATAAGATAAAATTGAGTTTTATGTTGGGAAAATTCTGTAAATTTCATAACATTTAGTAGTATTATTCTGAATTTAATGAGAATTTTTAGAGCATTTTTATGTTGTTTTCCGATTTTTATAACACCAACGTCTTATTTAAATTGGAGAATAATTTTTTTAGTTATTAAATTCAGAATATTCCCCCCTTTTATGCCATAGCATTTAGGCACATCTGTTTCATGAAATGTAACGTTCCATTAGAAATTATGTTGGTTGTCTGTGATCTTGGGTCTATTTGGTGTCTCATGGTTATAAGCAATAATTCGTACATTGTAGTTAATATTTTATTCAGATAACTGTGGGTTGAAAAAATTGCCTTAGAGAGGATAGTAGCAAGACATGCAATTTATAGATATCATAAGGGGCCATGAATCTGATATAAGATGTGCATGGTTTAAACCTGGTTTATCTCTAACTTATCTGCTTATGAGATGTTCATTTCCTATGAGTAATAATACCATCATTACAAACCTAATTATTATGACATTCTCCAATTATTACATGAGAAACACAAAACATATATTGAATAAAAACATCAGCCAAAAAAAAACATCAGGCAATATAAACAGAAAAGAGTACAAAATCCCGTCTTGGGCCCAAGTTACTTTGGCCTGTTCACTGTACTGTGTGAGCTGTTTTTTTAATAATTTCTATAATTTTATAATTGCATTTTCTTTTTTATTATTCCCTAAAAAATAAGAAAAATGTCCAAAATTAAGATAAAGTAAATTTAGATGTGAGGAAACTTTTGTATGATTCATCATGTTTAGTACCACTCTTCTTAAGCCTTTTCAGCATTTTCATGATTTTTTTATAATTTTCTATAGATTTCATAATTGTGTTTCTGTATTTTTTGAATTTTTGGCATTTTTTCGATGAATTATCCTGTTTATTTCTTTAATATTTCCCCCTTTTTATTCTGTAAAGATTTTCCTTTATTTTTAGAATTACTTTATTAATTTCTTGTCTTGTTACATGTGTTTCTATTCTATTTGTCAAATAATGTGTTTATATCTGGTTTGTCAAATAATTCCGCAAAATAAAACATTATAATATAGTTGAATTTCTTAGATATATTAAATGGCTGGCATGCGAAAGAGAACTTACGCCGACCGTCCAACTCGTAATGAGGTGGTACCTAGGTGAGCCTATATTACTAAAACCAACTTTCCTGCAACGATGAAAGATGTTCTAAATTTCATTTTTTGTTAAGGTTTATGAAATTTGACGAGATAGAGTTCGAGCACATAGGCCATCCATGTAGTGCCGTCGCCAGAGTAGATGTTAAGTTTCTTCCTGATGAATATGGAGAAAAACAATGATTTATTTTAATGGATATTACTGTAAGTTGCACACAAGTTGGAGTAAATTTTACATAGTAGTGAACATATGACATATTTTAAACCCTAATATTATGCGTAGGGTGCTAAAATAGAAGTCATTGCATGGGAGCGGGAGGAAGTTCATAGGTTTAACATTCTCCTAAATGAAGGACAATGTTATAATATTTATTGTCTATATTTTCAACTCAATCTTGAAGAGGCATTGTACTATCGGAGCATTACCCATGCCTATGAAGGTTCTCTTCGAAGAAATACAATAGTTGAGACATACATTCTTCCAATCCAATTCCCTCCCTATCCAAAATATCTATTGACGTTTCATGACGCGTGGATTCGTCCGAATAAAACATTTGTGGGTACGCTCGTATATTAAATCGGTGATGTATAGTTAAAAAAATAGTTGTCTTATAGTATGATATGATTATTTGCATAGACATAGCTGGAGTGGTTATTTATTGGGGGAAATTGGAACGTATTGGAGGTCTATATAGGGAGATAACACTGATGGACATTAGATAATTCATAAGTTAGATACAACCACTTATATCGTCATAAACAATCACATTATTGTTGTAAATTGAAAGCTAATGAACATTTCATCTTTTTTAGCTTGAACATGATGGTTGTTGAAATTTGGGGTGACTCCCTCACTAATCACATGTCTGAATGGACAGAAGCTCATCGTAACAACCACATTGTTTTAGGAACCATGTTTCGACTTCACAAGAAGCACAATAATTCAGTCCTAACCTATTTTATCATTCATAAAGATATAGTGATGAATTACACTAATATTTGTTCTACTTGGCGATAGGATGTTTAGAGACTTTAGAACACACTACAGTCAAGTTTAATCTGATTCATCCAGCCAAACTACCTTTGCAAAGTAAGTAGTTCCAACAATACAAACACAATATAATGAGGTGAGGTGAATCATATGACGCCATGACAGGTGAGGTGAGGGAGATTTGTGAAGATTTGTGAAGAGTCCTCTATACATGTGAGGTGAGGGAGATTTGTGAAGAGTCCTCTATACAGGTGGATAATGAGCTACTAGCGAGCACATCTTCTCTTAATGTAGAACAGAGATATGCTTATGATGTTATACTATCATCCGTTGATAATAATAGTGGAGGTGTGTTTTTTGTTGATGGTCTAGGAAGAACAGGAAAAACCTTTCTGTACAAAGCTTTATTAGCAAAAGTCCGTAGCGAGGGGAAGATAACTATTGGTACTGCAACATCTGGTGTTGCTGCTTCCATCATGCCTGGAGGTAGGACATCTCATTCAAGGTTCAAGATACCACTAAGCATACAAGATAATGCAGTGTGTAACTTCACCAAACAAAGTGGTACTGCGAAGCTTCTTCAAAAAGTTTCGCTTATATTATGGGATGAAGTCTCCATGACAAAAAGACAGGCAATTGAGGCGTTGGACAAGAGCATGAGGGACATAATGGAAAAGCCCAATCTACCATTTGGAGGAAAAACAATGGTTTTTGGAGGTAACTTTAGAAAAGTTCTTCCAGTTATACGAAAGGGGAATAGAGCTCAAATTGTTAATGCAATATTGCGTAGATCTTACCTATGGGATAACATGCATCAATTGAGACTTGTCCATAACATGAGAGCTCGATCATATATATGGTTTTCAGACTATCTGCTATGGATTGACAATGGCATTGAAGAGATCATCGATGATGACTATGTAAATTTACCCGACGAAATATGTGTACCCTACACTGGTGCAGAATCAGACATTGATAGTCTTATTGACACGGTATTTCTAATGTTAGGTGCAAACATGACTGATGCAAACTACATCACATCTCGAGCTATTTTGTCAACGAGAAATGAGAATGTTGATGCAATAAACATGAAGCTTATCGAACATTTTCCTGGTGACGAGATGATCTATCATAGTCATGATCGAGCAGTTGATGATCTATGCAACCATTATCTGTCTGAGTTCCTGAATTCATTAACGCTAAATGGGTTACCTCCACATATATTAAAACTCAAGGTTAATTGTCCTGTGATTTTGCTCAGAAATCTTGAACCAGCCAATGGTCTATGTAATGGGACTAGGTTGATAGTCCGAGCATTTCAAAGAAATACTATTGATGCTGAAATTGTATTGGGACAACATGCTGGGGAGAGAGCCTTCCTTCCACGCATACCCTTGTGCCCTTCCGACGATGAAATGTTCCCCATCAAGTTTAAGAGGAGTCAATTTCTTGTTAGGGTGAGTTTTGCAATGACAATTAATAAAGCACAGGGTCAAACAATACCACATGTTGGAATATACCTCCCGAACCCGGTGTTCTCTCATGGACAATTATATGTAGCTCTGTCACGAGCAACTTCTCGTAGCTCTGTCGCTTCGGAAACAAATTGGGGTATCAATTCAACAAGCACGCTAACGAAGAATATCGTCTACAAGGAAGTGCTCACTGAGTAGATAAAAGAATATGTGCTCACTGTATAGTATATTGTACAATTTCATACCAGATCTGTAATTATAAATATGCAATGACACTTTATATAGAAATGATAGCTCTATGTATTGTTTTGAACAATAATATATTCTTTTGTTTCTTATCATCGCAATATTATTAAATAAATGTGTTCGGCAAATATATCATGTTCTAAATATATTGCCGTTAACATTATGCATCCGTTGTAACGCACGTGCCTCTCACTAGTATATAAATAGAAAGTATTAGATACAAATACGCCTCTAATATAAATTAGAACCGATACAATGACTTTGTATTTATCGGAACAAGAAAATCATTTGTGCAGGTAGTCAATCTACAAATGTGACAAATTTTCTTTTCTTTGCTTTACAAGTATGACAAACAAGTTGAGAATATAAATGTTTTTTTACTTACAGTTTTATAGAGATATATGTTGGCGTAAAAGATTATGCTAACAAGTTCTTTAAGATTAAGTACTAACAAACAAAGTTTGTGAAGCGAACTATCTAAGTCTCTGAATAGGAAATAACTCAAAGTAGTTCGAAGTTATGTATTGAATATTTGAATATTCGATACCTATTACAGGGTGAGAATGAGGATATTTATAGGTAAAAACTTTAAGAAAAAGACCTTTTTATCCCTCAGTTACAACTGACATAGTGGAAACTATTTCGGTACCCCCTAATAGGGTTAAAATGGTAAAAGATTAATCTAATCAGAAAGAAGATAAGTTTTCTGTCCTTGCTGGCAGCTGTCCACTGCGGAGATTGAATCTTTGAAGTGTATCTTCGAACGGGAGTCTGGACGGAAGAGACAAATCTTCTGGATTTAATCCTACGCCAAGCCGTAGACAAGTCTTGGACTTCGGTCTGGTGAATTGTCTTTGTCTTATAACCTTGAAGATCCTGGGGATGAAGTATTTTTCCCCAACAATATATAAAGTAAGCGATTAACATTTGAAAAATCAATTTTGTATTGTGAAATTTTAAAATTTTTGGCATCAGTGAATATAATCTAATTAATCCAAAACAATTCCTTATCCTCACAATACCTTCGAAATCCCTCAATTTTTAAATTTTTAGAGAAAAACCTTGTCTTCTTTTCACTCTTCTTTTTATCTTTTTTCCTTCTTCCTTCCACTTCCCTTCTCCTCATTCCATTTCTCAACATCTCCTATGTTGTGTGCTTGTTTCTCCAGCACTACACTAGGGTGGCATAGTGATGCCATGGGGCGAGGTGGATTTATGGACGGAGTTAGGTGACACCTGTGTGGGGCGTCCTCAGAGTGACCCAGGCGGTGGCCAATCTCGATGGCTATGGTGACGACCTGGATGGGTGTAGTGGCCTCTCTCGACGACCGGGGTGGCGGCCGGAAAGAGTGTCGAACAGCCTAGAAGACAAGCAAGTGTAGCAGCGAGTTAGGGTTATACACAAGTACGAATTCTGAAGTGGTAATCCAACGACAATGCTGAAGCAAGTGTGATGACATGATGTGTGGCGCGTGAAAGATGATGACTACCTGATGTGCGAAGCAAGCGAGTGTGGTTCTGAGAGGTGTTA
Source organism: Zizania palustris (assembly GCA_019279435.1). Lineage (NCBI taxonomy): Eukaryota > Viridiplantae > Streptophyta > Magnoliopsida > Poales > Poaceae > Zizania > Zizania palustris. The sequence continues at coordinate 52,045,078 of JAAALK010000082.1, read as the reverse complement.
AACGGTGGTGCCAGTGGTAATGCGTGTGAGGAGACATAGGACTATAAGCCTGTGAAGGAGACGTAGGACTACAAGCCTTTGTGCTAAAAACATATGATTATAAGTTTTTTTGTTAAAAATTACAAGCTTTTGGCCAAAACACAAGACTATAAGCTTTTGGCTGAAAATACATGATTATCAGTCTTTGGACAATAAACAAACAAATATAAATCTTTGGGTATAAATACACAGTTATATCCATTTATGCTAATATTTGTCTATTTTTAGCTCAACCGTTTATATTCGTGTGTTTTTGGCTTAAAAGCATATTTTAGTGTGTGTTTAGCTTAAAAGATTACATTCGTGTGTTTTTAGTCGAAATGCTTATGTTTATGTTTTTTGGCCTAAAAGTTTATATTCGTGTGTTTTTGACTAAAGACTTATATAAGACTTTCGACCAAAACAAACACACGATTATAAGCATTTCAACCAAACACATGTAGATATAACCTTTTGGACCAAAAGGACATATAAATCTGTGGGCTAAAAACACATGACTATAAAGCTACCGGTCAAAAATAGATGTATGCATTTCCTTGGTTGAAAACCCATGATTATAATGCTATGGGCTAAAAACACATTATTCTATGCCTTTTGGTTCAAAACATATGACTTTTGATCAAAAACACACGAATATAACAATTTTGGTTAAAAACACATGAATTTAATATTTTTAGCCAAAAACACACAAATATTAGCTTTTGGATCAAAAAACGTGAATATAAATTTTTGGGTCAAACAAACATGAATATAACCCTTTGAACTAAAAACACACACAAATATAAGTCTTTAAACCTAAAACACATGTATACAAGCTTTTAAAATAAACAGATATGGATATAAGTGAGAAACCAAGGGTTGGTTTCGGTGTTTTGTGATGAGTGATTGACAGACTTTTTACCCTCTGTTCGAAGGGTACCTCCGAAGGATGTTCGGAGGTTGGACCTCCGAAGTGTGTTCGGAGGTGGTGTCACCGAAGTGTGTTCGATGTTTGCTTGCTGCAGCTGTGCAGCGGAGTGTGCTCGTCGGAGGGGTCCGACAGTACGCAATGACTGGGTTCGTACCGAAGGGTTCGGTACTTTGTGCGGTACACCGGAGTGTGTACCGGAGGTTGCTAACCCGGAGAGGTCTCCGGAGTACTGGAAACACTTGTCTGTTTGTCTGTGGTGCGTAGGGACTTCTGAGGCGACGGACAAGGTTCGCAGCAGGTGAACCTGGGTCAAGCGGGAGGCTTGATGCCAGGGGAGCGGGGAGCTCCGTCACGGTGGCTACAAAGGTGGTCCGGGTCGGTCCTCGGGTCGAGGCATGCCAGGTGAAGGCAGAGAGTGCGAAGTGTGGCTCTAACTGAAGGTACTCCGAGACAAAGTCCTCGGAGGTGAGGCACTTCGAAGGTACTCCGAATGGAGTGACTTCGGAGTTGGTTGGATCAAGTCCTCTGCGGAGGCAAAGTATTCGAAGTGTGCTCCGGAGGGAGACATTCGAAGGTGGCCCGACGAAGGTCTCAGAAGTCGAGGCGCATCGAAGGCATGGTCCGTGTGAGGCTCGTCGAGGAGTGTGCTCGGGGTGAGACACTGCGACGAAGTGCTCATGGAATGCTTCATGCGAAGGCCTTGGACGAAGGAGGGACTTCGAAGGGTGGTACTCCGAAGGTGGGGCTTCGGAGTGAGGATGACTTGAGGTGCTTCGGCCTGCATGGCTTCGATACACGGACTGACGGAGTTCGAGCTGGGAGTAGCTGCGAAGCCGTGGTGGTCCACTCCGGAGGTGTTGGTGCGAAGGCCCAAGGAGCTTTGACGGCTTCGGCTCAAAACCGTCACTGTATCGGAGGACATCTTCGGCGAAGCGAAGGCCACCAGGCTCAAGGCTTCTCACCGAAGCTATCGCACCCTCGCGTGCGATGGGAGGCTGCAGAAAGTCAAAGACTGCAAAGGCTGACACTGTCTGTTCTGTAAAAGGCTGACACTGTCCCCTCTGCAAAGCTGACAGAGAAGCATCCAGAATAAAGGTGGACTACCTTTTGTACCCCTTAGTTCTGTAGAGTCAAATCTTTTGTAAACCCTAGGGGTAATGTAGTCACTTCCTTTGGGTGAACTGTGGGCTATAAATATGGGGGTTCGGTAGGTAACATTTAACACTTTGAGCATTTACTGTTGAGCTCCTGTAGCCACATACTTCGATTGTAATACATCCAGAGAGTTCATTTTTGTGTTCCTTGTTCAAGCGGCGAAGCCCTGCTTCTTTGTGCTTTTTGCTTGAGCTCGCGTTACATACCTCGCTTGTTGTAGTGCATCGAAGCCTTTTGAGGCGAAGGCTGTTTTTGTGCGAGGTGTGTTTTGTCAGTGTGCGTTCGCTCTGTGTAACAGGAGGCGAGACCTCGCTGCTTACTAGCGTAGCCCTGACCGAGGCCCGTTTTGCTTCTTGTGGCGAAGCCCTTAGCGTAGTTCATTTGCGTGTGCGTGTAGACCTTCGTGTACGAAGCGCAGCACCAGTTGCTGCTGCCAAGTACTTGGTCGAAGTCCTCAGAGGGCTGTCCACTCTTGCGAAGGGTGAAGTGTGAAGCCTGCTCGAAGCACCCTGTGTGCGGAGCCTGCACTGACTAAGCATAGTAGATTTTCGAGGGTTGTAAGTGGAGCGAAGTCTTCTTGGCTTCGAACTTTTGCTCCTCCGAAGCCTGTGTTCGAAGGTGTCGAAGTACCTCCGAACCAGACCTTCGAAGGTAGTGTTCGAAGCCTGTTCCGCAGAAGACAGAACTGAAACCAAAGGCTAGTTTTTAGCCCGAAATTTAAAAGCTCCCATTCACCCCCCCTCTGGTCGCCGGTTCCGGTCCAACAATTGGTATCAGAGCAGGTTAAGATCACCAGTTGACCTTAACCGGTTTTGTGATCTGTTGGCGACATGGACATAGGCAGTAAAATTCCTCTGTTCGATGGGACAGACTTTGCATACTGGAAGGTGCGCATGGAGGCTTACTTGTTAAGCCAAGGAAATGCAATTTGGGAGATTGTGGACTCACAATACTCCATCCCTGAGACTCGCACCTCTCAGACTGAGAAGGATCAGTATATTGCCAATTCCAAGGCAAGAAACATACTGTTCATCGGTTTGAGTAGAAGTGAGTTCGATAGGGTGTAGCACCTTAGGACTGCTAGGGAGATTTGGACAACACTCACTGTCTTTCATGAGGGCTCTGCTCAGATTAAGGCCAGGCGTCAAAGCACCTACAACCAACAGTATCAGCTGTTTGTGCAGGCACCTGGTGAGTCTATAGATGCCACGTTTTCTCGATTTGATGCGATAGTGAGTAACTTGCGATCCAACGGGACGCCCTCTTACAGTGATCATGATAGGGCTATCAAGCTTCTCTATGCTCTTGACCGTACCATATGGGAAGTGAAGATATCCAGCATTGAGGAGTCCACAGGCTATGACACATTGACCTGTGATGAGCTATTTAGCAAGCTGAAGTCCACAGAGATTGTCAAGGCATCTCTTGCAGTGCACAGAAGCTCTTTGCCACAGCCATTGGCATTGGTTTCTAGCACTAGCCGTGGGACCACTGCAGAACCAAGCACATCAGGCACTTGTGTTTTTGCAGATGGTTTTGCTTTGTCCTCCCTGGTCTCCGTCACAAAGGAGCAGGTGGACACTCTAGCTGATGATGAGCTAGCTCTCATTGCCCGGAGGTTCACCCGCTTTCATCATGAGAGACGGGATCAGAGGAGAAGTGGTTTTAGCAGTGTTAGAAAAATCGGTGATCGGTAGCTGATCGGTCGACCACCGAGTAGTGATTAATCGGTTAATCAGGGATTAACTGAATTAATCGGTCAACCTTTTAATCGGTCAATAAATAATTAAATAATATATTACCTGCCTATTTTTCTATCTCTTTCTCTTTTATTGTATCTCCTCACAGCCCCTTACTTTTTACCTGCCTGTTTTTTGCATATTTTTTTATCTCTTTTACTTTATCTATCTCATTGCACATGCCCCCAACTGCCTCAGTGTTAGCACTGCCCAAGACTGCTCTCTCTCCACTGCCCATCCCGCATACACTACCTCTCTTGTTCTCTATCCTATCTCCTTCTCCCTTTTCTCTACTGAAAAGCAAATGCTGGAAACAGTTTAATCCAACGAGCCTGATGGCGACGGCGACGACGGCCTGGATTTGGCGGCGGACGACTGCGCTCGCGCGGTCGGCGCGCAGACGACGCGTGGACAGCTCGCTGTAGGGCGCAGAAAAGCGGGGACGAGGCACGGACAACGCGGAAGAAGCAGGGCGAAGCGCGGACGGTGGATGGTGGGGACGCGGCGCTGGATATGCCAAGCTGGGCACGTCTCCGTCTAGATCTGGTGTGCGCAGGAAAGAGGGAAAGTGCTGGGTGGGGTGTGCAAAATCCCATTTTTCTGTACCGGACCGATTAATCGGTGCCACCGATTAATTGCCGATTAATCACCGATTAATCGGGTTGACCACCGATTAATCGGGTTGACTGACCGATTAATCGGTCCACCGATTTCTGGCCGATTTTCCTGTAAATTAAATGGACTGGGGCCGATCACCGATTAATCGGCCGATTAATCGGCTGATCGGCCGATTTTTTCAACACTGGGTTTTAGTGGTTGCTATGAATGTGGCGACACCTCTCATATTAAGGCCAATTGCCCCAAGATCAAGAAGAGAGATGAGAGTGACCGCTCCAAATACCACAAAAAGGAGAGGAAGCCCTTTGTGAAGGGCAAGCGCGGCAAGATGACTAAGAAAGTAGCCAAGGCCGCTTCCAGAGCCTTTGTTGCTGCTCTCAGCGACAACGACACATCCTCAACTGAGGAGTCGAGCTCTGAGGAGGAGGAGTCCCCAAAGAAGGAGGACAAGAAGGACAAGAAGGGACGTGACTTCACCGGTCTTTGCTTCATGGCCGACAGCGATCACAGCGGCGATGAGCTTGACTCATCTGAGGTAAACCTATCATCTGACCAGCTTCTAATTAAATTAGATGAGCTGAATGAAGTAGTGCTTGGTCAGGATAGATTACTTGTGCAAGCCGCTAGAGAAAGAAAAGACCTTAGACTTAGGCTAGAAACTATTTCTACTGAATATGCCATGCTTAAGTCTAAATTTGATGATGCTGAATGTGAGTTCTGTTCCGTTGTCATGAGTGAGCTTGCTCAGTTGGGTTCTGTTCATGCTCAAACTCTTTCTGAGCTTGAGACTGCACAGAAGCAGCTTTTGGAGGTGGATTCTAGGCCTCATGATGTTATTGATTGCTTGAACTGCTCTTTATTACGCGATAGCATTAATTTACGTGATAAGCATGTTCATGATTTGGAGGCTAGATTGGAGAGGGCCGGTAGTTCTAAGGATGTGCAGCCTGTGTGTGACACATGCATTACCCTTAAGGACCAGCTAGGCACTGTTAGAGAGCGAGCTGAAAACCTAATGTCCGAAAATGAATACCTTCTTTCCGTGGTTAATAAATGCACTGAGGGAAAGGGTAGGATGGATTTGCTCTTGGCCAAAACCAAGTTGTGTGCTGACAGAGCAGGGGTAGCTCTAGGTTTGGGTTTTGAGAGGATACCTTCAGACAGTAAGACCAAAACTGTTTTTACCTCTCCCACCACCCTAGAGAAAGAGAGAGCTATGTTGGACACCCCATCAGCCAAAAAGCCTACCCATCCTCCAAAGAAAACCACTCCTCCTGCCAAAAAAACCACACAGAAGAAACCCAAGGAGCCTGTGAGAGTTGCTCCTGTGACCCATGAGAGTGCCCCTAGGAGAGTGTTCCATTGTTCTTATTGTCAGCGGGCGGGTCATTTGGTTGGATTTTGTTTTCGTCGCATCAAGGATGAGCGACGCTCTCAGGCGATGAGTTACTAGGACATGCATTACCCATCTTTAGGTATGCATGAGTATGAGTTTTACTATCGTCCTGCTTTTGAGGCTCCTCGTGCTTCTCGGAGAGGTTTTGCTCCTCGAGGTCTTCACCATGTTCCATATGGTGAAGACCTCGGGCTAGCAGATTTGTACCTCGTCAGAGTAGGAGACCTCGACATGTTGTTCGTTCACAGCATGTAGGTAGACCTCACACTTTGCATCATTCTGATTATTATGTGCGTAGACCGTCTGGTTTTACTGTGCCTACTACTCGTGTCACTCAGTGCTGGATGCCCCGCCATTATTTTACTCACCCCAGCACTGAGCGATCGAGACGTTCTCATCATGTGTAGGCGACAGATCGAGGCTTGGAGGGCACGTGGATCATGGACTCCGGTTGTTCGCGCCACATGACCGGAGATGCAGCATGGTTCTCCAGCCTCACCACAACCAAGCAAAGGGAACATATCACCTTCGGAAACAATCGAAGGAGTAGAGTGAAAGGTAAAGGTGTGGTAAGAATTAATTCGAACTTCACTCTCAAAGATGTTGCTTTGATTGAAAACCTGTGGTACAATTTGTTGTCTGTATCTCAGTTGCTTGATGAGGGCTTCGAAGTGCGATTTCATCGCGATACTTCGCAAGTGCTCAATTCTGATGGCGTTGTGGTGTGTAAGATCTTTAGGGTTGGGAGAGTTTTTGGAGCTGATTTTTCAGAGTCGTCTGGTTCTTCTCATTGTCTTGTTGCACATTCGACTTCTGAGCTTTGGAAGTGGCATAGGAGACTAGGGCATATGAGCTTTGAGTTGCTCGCTCGTCTGAGCGCCCTAGGTCTGATCCGAGGATTGCCCAAGCTCAAGTTTGAGAAGAATTTAGTTTGCGCTCCTTGTCGACATGGTAAAATGATTGCTGCTTCGCATTCGCCAGTCACCACAGTGATGACTGAACAACCCGGAGAACTTCTCCATATGGACACTGTAGGTCCTTCTCGGGTTAGTTCTTTAGGCGGGAAGTGGTATGTTCTAGTAATTATCGACGATTTCTCTCGCTACTCTTGGGTCTTCTTTCTTGCCAGCAAGGATGAAGTGTTTTCACACTTTTGGAGCTTGGCTTTGAGACTTTTCACTGAACTCCCTGGTGCATTAAAATTCATTCGAAGCGATAATGGCACCGAGTTCAAAAATAGTCTCTTTGTTGACTTTTGCATGGAGCATGGCATAGAACATCAATTCTCTGCTCCGCGGGTTCCTCAACAGAACGGTGTTGTTGAGAGGAAAAACCGCACTTTGGTTGAGATGGCTAGGACGATGCTTGATGAGCATAGGACTCCTAGAAAATTCTGGGCTGAGGCCATGAACACTGCTTGCTACATCTCAAACCGAATTTTCTTGCGCTCAATTTTAAACTTGACATCTTATGAGCTGCGTTTTGGGAGACAGCCCAAGGTTACTCATCTTCGAGTGTTTGGCTGTCGCTGCTTTATCCTAAAACGTGGTAACTTAGATAAATTTGAGTCGCGATCTTCTGACGGGATCTTTTTGGGTTATACTACTCATGGTCATTCCTATCGTGTTTATAACTTGGAAACTAACACTGTCATCGAGTCATGTGATGTGACTTTTGATGAATCAACCCCCTCTGTTAGTTCTGCTTTTGAACAGGCAAATGAACACGACATGGAAGAGACCTTATTCGAAGACGAAGATCCCGGAGAATTCGAGGATGAACCCCTTCTACCCTCGACGTCAACCCCCGAAGCTGACCCCGTTTCAACTACTTCGGCACGAGGTCCCGAAGCGTCTACCTCAACATCGGTCTTCTTGGACCACTCCAACGCACAAGTTGAGGGGGAGACTGCATCCCGCCGCGAGGCTCCACACCATGTTCAAAGGATGCACCCTCCCGAGCAGATCATTGGTGAGCTTGATCAAAGGGTAACACGTTCTCATGCTCATTTCACTAATTCTGCTTTTGTTGCTTCTTTCGAGCCCTTAGATGTTAGCCATGCACTTTCTGATTCTAGTTGGATCAATGCCATGCATGAGAAACTTGAAAATTTTGAGAGAAACCAAGTCTGGACTTTAGTTGATCCTCCACCTAATATTCATTTCATTGGAAAAAATGGATTTTCAAAAATAAACAAGGGGAGGATGGGACTATAGTTAGAAACAAGGCTAGACTTGTAGCTCAGGGCTTTTCTCAACTAGAAGGGATTGATTTTACTGAAACTTTTGCACCTGTTGCTCGCCTTGAGGCCATTAGGATTTTGCTTGCCTTTGCGACATCCCGGGGATTCAAACTCTATCAAATGGATGTCAAAAGTGCTTTTCTTAATGGTTTCATAGGTGAAGATGTTTATGTAAAACAACCCCCTGGTTTTGAAAACCCCAAGTACCCACATAAAGTCCTTAAACTTCATAAGGCTCTTTATGGACTCAAGCAGGCCCCTCGGGCGTGGTATGATAGACTTAAGTCTTTTCTGCTTGAGCGAGGGTATTTGATGGGCTCTGTTGATAAAACTTTGTTTACTCTCAAGCATGGCAAAGATTTCCTCTTAGTGCAGATATATGTGGATGATATCATCTTTGGTGGCTCTTCTCATGCTTTGGTTGCCGAGTTTGCAGATACCATGAGCAGGGAGTTTGAAATGTCAATGATGGGTGAACTCACCTTTTTCCTTGGGTTGCAAATCAAGCAAAGCAAACAAGGTACTTTCGTCCACCAGACGAAGTAAACTAAGGACCTGCTCAAGAAGTTTGACATGTCCGATGCGAAACCCCTCGCCACTCCAATGGCTACATCTGTAGCATTGGACTCTGACGAAGATGGAGAAGCCGTAGATCAGAAGGAGTTCCGGAGCATGATCGGCTCCCTCCTCTACTTGACTGCCACGAGGCCGGACATACACTTCGCTGTGTGTCTGTGCGCTCGTTTTCAGGCTTCACCACGAGCTTCGCACCGCCAAGCGGTTAAGCGCATTCTAAGGTATCTCAAACACACCCTTGAATTTGGCATATGGTATTCAGTATCTTCATCTTTATGTCTTCGAGGTTATTCTGATGCGGACTTTGCTGGGTGTAGAATTGATAGGAAGAGTACCTTTGGTACTTGTCATTTTCTGGGTACCTCTCTGGTTTGCTGGTCTTCCCGCAAACAGTCTAGTGTTACACATTGATGTGAGATATCATTTTCTCAGAGATCACAATGAGAAGGGTGATATTGAACTTCAATATGTTGATACCCAACACCAGCTTGCCGACATTTTTACAAAACCCCTCGATGCTTCTCGATTTGCTTACTTGCGTGGGGAACTTGGCATTTGTCACCCTTACGGCATTTTGTGAGGGAGAGCTGTTTTAGATGGATGTGCCTTTGTCTAATTGTGCTGAAATTGCATTTATATATTTTGCACTTATATGCCTGCTTTTAATTCATGAAATCGTGTCAGCTCAGCTCTCTTTAATTCATCTAGAACATTCATGAGCATGATGTTTTATTTTCAAAGTCAAATCATGCTCACTGCTTAGTCTTGAATCTAGCATGTTTCGGCAGGACTGCTTTAGCTATCTTTTATCTGCTTGACAGCGAGACACTGTTCATTGGATACTAAAAATTGCAACTTGAAAACTGTTCTACATTTTCATGGATATTCATAAAGTGCCAAACATTGGTTCACTTAGTTAAAATCAACAATTCTATGATTTGCATGCTTTTAAGAAAAAAGATCCAGGTGGGTTTGTTTGTCGCACTACTCTATTCTAGACTGCTTACCATTGCACATCGGTCTGAACTGGAATAGTGTAGTGTATACCAAAATCTTTGCCTTAAGCTTCTTATGGCTTTCATGCCTAGGCTTGGCCGGATTGGAAAGAATAAGGTGGACAAACAATAACCCCTGGCACTAAGAAAAGAACAACAAAATTCATTGTCTATCAAGTTTGCTTTTCAAGCTCCTTTTGAACTGGACTTGTCTGTCTAGAGTAGAGATTGACTAGCTTTGCGCAGTCCTTGCTCTTACTTGTCTAGTTTCCTTGACTAAGTGGTGATGCTTTTATTCCAAAAATGATAAATTCACATGCTTCATCATGTTTTTAGAGAATATTAATTTGAGCTGAGCACATGGTCATTGGTATTAATATTGGCATATTTTTGCTCCATATGTCTTTGCATTTCTGCTCATTTCGAAGCTTTGCATCTTTTACATGCTCCTTGATGCTTGCATTGCCAAAGGGGGAGAGATTTGCTTCGTTCTCTACCGCAAGGGGGTATAATTTCAAAGAGGGAGAAAATTTGACATAAAGGGGGAGAAGTTTTTTTATTGCCAAAGGGAAAATTTAACTCAGGGGGAGTTGTCATTGCCGAAGGGGCTTTTTTACTCTTGTGAGAAAGGGGGAGAAAATTCTTTTATCAAGTGACATGATTTGGCTCTTTTTTGAGTTTTTAATGGTCACTTGTGTGCTGAAAATTTTTACATTTTCTTGAACTTCGATTTGGTTGTCAATGCACTCATCAAGGGGAGATTGACAGACTTTTTACCCTCTGTTCGAAGGGTACCTCCGAAGGGTGTTCGGAGTTTGGACCTCCGAAGTGTGTTCGGAGGTGGTGTCATCGAAGTGTGTTCGGTGTTTGCTTGCTGCAGCTGTGCAGCGGAGTGTGCTCGTCGGAGGGGTCCGACAGTACGCAATGACTGAGTTCGTACCGAAGGGTTCGGTACTTTGTGCGGTACACCGGAGTGTGTACCGGAGTTTGCTAACCCGGAGAGGTCTCCGGAGTACTGGAAACACTTGTCTGTTTGTCTGTGGTGCGCAGGGACTTCTGAGGCGACGGACAAGGTTCGCAGCAGGTGAACCTGGGTCAAGCGGGAGGCTTGATGCCAGGGGAGTGGGGAGCTCCGTCACGGTGGCTACGAAGGTGGTCCGGGTCGGTCCTCGGGTCGAGGCATGCCAGGTGAAGGCAGAGAGTGCGGAGTGTGGCTCTGACTGAAGGTACTCCGAGACAAAGTCCTCGGAGGTGAGGCACTTCGAAGGTACTCCGAATGGAGTGACTTCGGAGTTGGTTGGATCAAGTCCTCTGCGGAGGCAAAGTATTCGAAGTGTACTCCGGAGGGAGACATTCGAAGGTGGCCCGACGAAGGTCTCAGAAGTCGAGGCGCATCGAAGGCATGGTCCGGGTGAGGCTCGTCGAGGAGTGTGCTCGGGGTGAGACACTGCGACGAAGTGCTCATGGAATGCTTCATGCGAAGGCCTTGGACGAAGGAGGGACTTCGAAGGGTGGTACTCCGAAGGTGGGACTTCGGAGTGAGGATGACTTGAGGTGCTTCGGCCTGCATGACTTCGGTACACGGACTGACGGAGTTCGAGCTGGGAGTAGCTGCGAAGCCGTGGTGGTCCACTCCGGAGGTGTTGGTGCGAAGGCCCAAGGAGCTTTGACGGCTTCGGCTCAAAACCATCACTGTATCGGAGGACATCTTCGGCGAAGCGAAGGCCACCAGGCTCAAGGCTTCTCACCGAAGCTTTCGCACCCTCGCGTGCGATGGGAGGCTACAGAAAGTCAAAGACTGCAAAGGCTGACACTGTCTGTTCTGTAAAAGGCTGACACTGTCCCCTCTGCAAAGCTGACAGAGAAGCATCCAGAATAAAGGTGGACTACCTTTTGTACCCCTTAGTTCTGTAGAGTCAAATCTTTTGTAAACCCTAGGGGTAATGTAGTCACTTCCTTTGGGTGAACTGTGGGCTATAAATATGGGGGCTCGGTAGGTAACATTTAACACTTTGAGCATTTACTGTTGAGCTCCTGTAGCCACATACTTCGATTGTAATACATCCAGAGAGTTCATTTTTGTGTTCCTTGTTCAAGCGGCGAAGCCCTGCTTCTTTGTGCTTTTTGCTTGAGCTCGCGTTACATACCTCGCTTGTTGTAGTGCATCGAAGCCTGTTGAGGCGAAGGCTGTTTTTGTGCGAGGTGTGTTTTGTCAGTGTGCGTTCGCTCTGTGTAACAGGAGGCGAGACCTCGCTGCTTACTAGCGTAGCCCTGACCGAGGCCCGTTTTGCTTCTTGTGGCGAAGCCCTTAGCGTAGTCCATTTGCGTGTGCATGTAGACCTTCGTGTACGAAGCGCAGCACCAGTTGCTGCTGCCAAGTACTTGGTCGAAGTCCTCAGAGGGCTGTCCATTCTTGCGATGGGTGAAGTGCGAAGCCTGCTCGAAGCACCCTGTGTGCGGAGCCTGCACTGACTAAGCAGAGTAGATTTTCGAGGGTTGTAAGTGGAGCGAAGTCTTCTTGGCTTCGAACTTTTGCTCCTCCGAAGCCTGTGTTCGAAGGTGTCGAAGTATCTCCGAACCAGACCTTCGAAGGTAGTGTTCGAAGCCTGTTCCGCAGAAGACAAAACTGAAACCGAAGGCTAGTTTTTAGCCCGAAATTTTAAAAGCTCTCATTCACCCCCCCTCTGGTCGCCGGTTCCGGTCCAACAATAAGCATTTCGATCGAAACACATAAATATAAGCCTTTTGATCAAAATACATGAATATAACACTTTAATGATGAAAACACATTAATATATGTTTTTGGACCAAAATGACACGACTAAGAGCCCTTGGGCCAAAAACACACAACTGTCCGTTTTTGGGTCAAAAACAAATGACTTCACGCCTTTGTCTAAAACACACGATTACATGCATTTGGTCCAAAAATACATGATTATAAGCCTTTAAACAAAAAACACATGTATATAAGCCTTTAGGCAAAAAACAAACGGCTACAAGCATGTGGGCAAAAAACACACGACTATCTGAATATAAACATTTGGGCCAGACCACGCAAATATTGGCCTTTGGGCTAAAAACACACAAAATATAAACTTTTGGGCTAAAAACACACAAATATAAGCCTTTGGTTAAAAATACACGAATATAAGACTTTGACCAAAACACAGGTATATAAACATTTGGACCAAAAACACATAAATATAAGTCTTTGGGCTAAAAATACATGAATATAAGCTTTTGGCCCAAAACACACAAATCTATTATTATGAGCTAAAAACACATGAATATAACTATTTATGCTAAAAACACATAGATGTTAGTATTTGATCTAAAAACACACAAATGCAAGCCTTTGGGTGAATATGTCTCTAGTCTAAAACACATGAATAAATGCATTTAAGCTAAAACACACATAAATATCGGTCTTTAAACAAAAAAACACAAATATATACCTTTTGGCCAAAAACAAATGAGTATGATCCTTTGGTCTAAAAACACACGATTGTAAATATTTCAGTCAGAAATACTTGGCTATAAGCCTTTGTCCTAAAACACATTTTTATAAGTCTTTTTGCTAAAAACACACGAATATATGTCTTTGGGCCAAAAACATGAGTATAAGTCTTTGTGCCAAAAAATACATGACTCTAAAACTTTGGGCTAAAAATTGACGTATAAGCATTTGGACAAAAACACATGACTATATACATTTAGGCTAAAAACACACGATTATAAGCCTTTGAGATAAAAAATATGAATATAAAACTTTGAACTAAAAACACGAGTATACATCTTTTGGCCAAAACACACGAATATACACCTTTCGGCTGAAAATACATGAGTATACGACTTTTCGTTGAAAACACATAGATATAAGCCTTTATACCAAAAACAAAGGGATATAAGCTTTTGGACTAAAAACACACGATTGTACGCCTTTGGGCAAAAAACACACGATTGTATTCATTTGGGCTAAAAACACATGAATATAAGCATTAGGGTGAAAAACACATGATTATAAGCATTTGAGCCAAGAATAAATGAATATAAGTTTTTTTACTAAAAATACACGAATATAAGCCTTGAGTTAAAACACATGAATATAAGCCCTTAGGTCAGAAATAAATGAATTTAAGCCTTTGAGTTAAAAACACACGAATATAATCCTTTGAGTCATAAACACATGAGTATAAGACTTTGGGTCAAAAACACTTGAATATAAGTATTTGGACAAAAAACACATGAATATAAGACTTGAGGGAAAACACACAAATATAATTCTCTAGGCAATAAACGCATGAATATAAGCCTTGTGACTAAAAACACACGAATATATGTTTTAAGTCAAAAACACATGAATATAAGCTTTTGGGCCCAAAACACACGAACATAAGCATTTTGGCCAAAATCACACGGATGTAATCTTTTAGGCTAAACACACATACACAAATATGTCTATAAGCCAAAACACACGAATATAAGCCATTGGGCTAAAAATAGAAAAATATAAGCCAGTGCTCCAAAACTTATGAATATAAGTCTTTTACCCCAAAACATACAAATATAACTATTTGGGCTAAAACACACAATTATAAGTCTTTATGCTAAGAATACACTAATATAAGCCTTTAGACTAAAAACACAAGAATATATATATCTTTAAGCCAAAAACATATGAATATAAGTTTTTGGGTGAAAACAATGAATATAATACTTTAGGCCAAAAATACACGAATATATGTCGTAAGCCAAAAGCACACGAGTATAAACCTTTTGGTCAAAAACACATGACTGTACACCTTTGGACTAAAACCATATGAATCTAAGCCTTTGACCGAAAACACGAGAATTTGAGCCTTTGGGCTAAAAACACACCAATATAAGCATTCGAGCCAAAAAAACACGAATGTAAGCTTGTGTGCAAAAAACACATGAATGTAAATTTTTGGGCTAAAAACACATGAATGTAACCCTTTGGGCTCAAAACATATAAATATATGCGTTTATGCCAAAAACACAAGAATATAAGTCTTTAGGCTTAGAACATATGAATATGGCCTTTGAGTACAAACACACAAATATTGGCCTTTGGGACAAAAACAAATGGGTATAAGATTTGATGCCAAAAATACAAAACTACAAGTCTATGGGTAAGATACATGCGACTATAACCCTTCTAGCTTAAAACACATTATTATAAGTCTTTGGTTAAAAACACATGTATATAAGCCTTTGAGGTAAAAAATATGAATGTAAAACTTTGAGCTAAAAACATTAGTATACGTCTTTCTGCCAAAACACATGAATATATGCCTTTCGGCTAAAAATACATTAGTATATGTATTTCCGTCAAAAACACATAGATATAAGCATTTGTACCAAAAACACATGGATAGCCTTTGGACTAAAAACACATAAATATTAGCTTTTTGGTCAAAACACACGATTGTACGCCTTTGAGCAAAAAACACACAACTCTATGTCTTTGGGTGAAAAACACATGAGTATAAGTATTGGGGCAAAAAACACATGATTATAAGCATTTGAGCCAAGAACACATGAATATAAGCCTTTTAGTAAAAACACATGGATATAAACCTTGAGTTAAAAACACGTGAATATAAGTCTTTGGGTCAGAAACACACGAATATAAGCATTTGAACGAAAAACAAACAAATATAAGTCTTTGGGTTAAAAACACATGAATATAAGCCTTTTGGGTCAAAACATATGAATATAAGTATTTAGGCAAAAAACATATGAATGTAAGAATTTGGGGAAAACACACGAATATAAGTCTCTAGGCAATAAACGCATGAATATAAGCCTTGTGACTAAAATCACACAAATATATGCCTTTAAGCCAAAAACACATGAATATGGGTTTTTGGAAAAAACACGAGTATAAGACTTTGGACTAAAAATACACGAATACAAGTCTTTGAACTCAAAACACATAAATATATATCTTTAAGCCAAAAACACCTGAAAATAAACATTTGGATTAAAAACACATGAATATAAGTATTTGGTAAAAACACATGAATATAAACTTTTAGCTAAAAACACATGAATGTAAGATTTTACGTTAAAAATACACGAATATATACGTTTAAGACAAGAACACCTGAATATAAGCTTTTGGATAAAAACATGTGAATATAGACTTTGGACAAAAACGCAAAAATATAAGCCTTTAGGCTAAAAACACATGAATATATGTATTTAGATCAAAAACAAATGAATATAAGTCTTTGGTCAAAAAAACAAACTAGTATAAGCCTTTATGACAAAAACATATGAGTATAAGCCTTTGAGAAAAAACACACAAATATAAGTATTTAGACTAAAAACACATAATATAAGCCTTTGATCGAAAAACACATAATATAAGCCTTTGGTCCAAAAACACATGAATCTAAGTCTTTAGAGAAAAACACACAAATTTAAGTCTTTTAGCAATATATATATATAAGCATTTTTGCTAAAAACACACGAATATAAGTCTTTGGTGAAAAACATATGAATATAAGTTATTGGGTTAAAAACATACAAACATATGTCTTTACGCCAAAACACACAAAATATATACTTTTAAGACAACACATGAATATAAGCCTTTGAGCTAATAACACACGAATTTATTCCATTGAGCCAAAAGCACACGAATATAAGCTTTTAGGCTAGAAACACATGAATATTTGCATTTATGCAAAAAAACACCTGAATATACCATTTATGTTGAAAACACACAAATATAACCATTTGTGCTAAAATACACGATTGTAAGCCTTTAGGCCAAAACCACATGACTATGAGTCTTTAAGTAAAAAACACAACTAGACGCCTGCTTTTGACCAAAAACACATGAATATAAGCCTTGAGGCTAAAAATACAAGAATACTCTTAGGCCAAAAAGACACAAATGTACGCCTTTGGAATTAAAACACATGACTATATCTCTTTAGACTAAAACACATGATCGTAAGCCTTTGAGCCAAAACACACGATTGTAAGCATTTAGGCCAAAAATACATGATAATAAATCTTTGGCTAAAAACACACGATTGTAAGCCTTTAGTCTTAAAACATATTACTATAAGCATTTGAGCTAAAAATACAAGAAAATCTACCTTTAGATAAAAATACACAACTACTATTTGAGTCAAAAATAGATGAATATCAATCTATAGATTAAAAACACACGAATATAAGCATTTGAGCCAAAAAAAATACACGAATATATGTCTTTGGACAAAAACACACGGGTATAATCCTTTAAGCTAAAAGCACATGACTACAAATATTTAGACCAAAAACACACAAATATAAGTATTTTGGTAAAAAATGACAAAACACAAAAATATAAGCCTTTAGACTAAAAACATATGAATAAGTCTTTCAACCAAAAACACACGAATATAAGTCTTTTAACCAAAAACACATAAATATAAGTCTTTTGGCCCAAAACACGTGAATAAAAATATCTAGGCTCAAAACAAATAAATATAGGACTTTTGAAAAAAACAAAAAATATATCTTTAGACTAAAAACAAACAAATATATTGTTTGCTCAAACACACAAATATAATTTTTTGGATAAAAATACATGAATATAAATTTTAGGCTAAGAAGACACAAATATAACCCTTTAAACTAAAATACATGAATATAAGTCTTTTGGCCAAAAACACTTAAATATACATATTCAGATAAATATACATGATTATAAATCTTTATGCTAAAAACACACGATTATAACCCTTTTAGCGTAAAAAACATTATTATAAGTCTTTAAGTTAATTGTGTTTTTCAACTAAAAGTATATGAATATAAGTCTTTAACCAAAAATACACCAAAACACACTGGTGTGCTGGAAACACATGAATGTAAGCCTTTGTGCTAAAAACATACAATTATAATGATATGAGCCAAAAACACATAAATATGTGCTTTTTAGCTAAAACATTTAGTCTAAAGCACATGACGATAAACATTTGGCCTAAAACGATTATAAGCCATTGACCCCAATACACATGACTATAAATTTTTGAATAAAAACACATAAATATAAGACTTAAGGTAAAAACATAGATATAAGTCTTATGTCTAAAACACAGAAATATGCCTTTGGACCAAAACACACGAATATAGGACTTTGACCAAAAACACACGAATATAAGACTTTGACCAAAAACACATGAATATAAGACTTTGACCCAAAAATACATGAATATAATCCTTTGAGCCAAAAGCATACGAGGATAACTCTTTCAGCAAAACATACATGACTAAAACTACCAACCAAAAACATGTGAATGTAAACCTTATGGCCAAAAACATATGCATATAGCGCTATGGTCCAAACATACACGATTATACACCTTTACATAAAAAACACATGAATATAAACCTTCGAATAAAAACACGTGAATATTACCCTTTTAGCAAAAACACAGAACAAACAAATATATGTTTTTGGGCCAAAACACTCAAATATAAAATTTTAGGCAAAAACACCAAAATATAAGACTTTAGTCAAAAACACACAAATATAAGCATTTGAACCAAAAACCCACAAGTATAACTCTTCGAGCCAAAAACACATGACTAAAATATTTAGGCTAAAAACACACCGCCATATGTTTTTGGACAAAAACATATTATATAAATTTTTGGACCAAAAATAGATGAATATAAATTTGTATGTCAAAAAACACATATATAAACCTTTGGGTAAAACACACAAATATATCTTTAGGCCAAAACACGCGAATATACATTTTTTGGCTAAAAACATACGAATATAAACTTTTAGACCAAAAGAACACGAATATAAATCTTTGAGAAAAAACACACGATTATAAATCTTTAGGCCAAAAACACACCAAAAACCCATGAATATAACTCTTTAAACAAAAAACACAAAAATATAAATAATTGGTCAAAACAAACACGAATATAAGTCTTTAGGCCAAAAAAACACAAACAAATATGTCTTTAGGCCAAAAACAACGACTATAAGATTTTGGCAAAAATACAGAGACTTGTTTCACATTTGGAATTACACGAAAAATATTTTTCATCGGAAAGAGATCTCCGAAGAATTTTGGGAAAACATCAACGTTTGCTGGCTTATAAGCCGTTAGATTAAAAACACACAACTACAAGATATTGGACCAAAATACAGGACTATATATAGGTCTTTGAACCAAAACACACGAATATAAACTTTTTAGTTAAAAACGCGTGAATATACTATTTGAACAAAAACACACCAATATATAAGTAATTGGTCCAAAATACTTGTGGGTAAATCTTTAAGTAAACCAATGTCGCGAAGAAGCAGGCATTCGGGCCAATCACGCAAAGAAGAATGCGAATCACATCACAGAAAGACATACTTCCCAATAGCATAAAAGAGCAGACGGCCCAATAATGCTGAACCGTGCGGCCCAATAATGGTTCGAGACGAAGGATTTGGCGAACTAACGATACTGTTTGGAGTTTGGACCCGGTGAAACCTGCAAATATATAGAATCTAGTGGACACGCCTCATCTCATTTTTTTCTCTACAAGAAATGTTTCCTTTATATTGATCTTTCCTGAATATAGAACGAAAAAATTGCATAGAAGATATATAACTTCATTCCCAAAACACGGAGTTCAACTAATTAATCGCTATGTATGAGGATATATAGAAGTATATTTCATTCTTAGAGAAGTTTGACATGTTTGATTTTTGTCATTTCTTTAATTTTAAATCTTTTTATCTAGAAAGAAACGAAAATGATTTAAAATTAAAGAAATAGCAAAAGATCAAACATGTAAACTCTAGGATAATATTTAATCAAAGCAAAACTTTTGAGTGACAAATTATGGAAGCCCAAAACTTCAAATGACAAATTATCAATTTTCCCCGTTCATAATGTATCGCATCTATCAACATAACACCTCTCAACAGTGGAAGCCCTCTATGACCCTGAGTCAGCTGAGCAAATCAAAGGCTTTCCTGAATACTCATATAGGATCACTCGAAGTCTCTCTGACCAGAGACCAGAGAGATACCACCGGCACACATAATTTTTTCTGTAATTTAAGCTACGAAATTGAAAAATAACTCATAGAACCTACTATGCTGATTCCAATTAGAAACTGTTATACTAATGAAAACCATAGGCAGCCAATTTTTAGATAATGGTAATCAAATTTGCAAGACTACACATGGTGAGGAAGATTGAAGTACGGAAGAAGCAAGGAAAACAACACGTCTTTCTGTAATTCAAGGTCCACAGATACTCTCCAGGCTCCATATTACTCTGTTTTGGTGTTTCCAGGTACGATGCACCTATAGAGATACGGCGATACAGATACAGATTACAAACAGGTACGATGCACATATAGAGATACGGCGATACAGATACAGAATACAAACACACACTACTACACTAGCCCAGCACCCAGCTAAATCAAATGGAATAAGAGAGAGTTGTGCAATGACAGCGTCGATGGTCTGGGAGTACTGCTAACTCCACACGCACGAAGCCACGAAACGGAATCGATGCAAGTCGGTACGTACTGGACAAAGCCCACAGGCCACAACTCACCAGAGGAGCAAAAAACCAGAATGTCTGGCACGTGAACGAAATATTTGATACTCAAAACAATTGGTTGTTTGATTATAAGCTCTTGGATGAGAAGAGCATTCGCATAATAAAACTCTGGGATCGAACGAGGACACGCGCACCCACGGAACCCTAGAATGCCGCAAAAAGATGCGCAAGACCGAAACCCTAGAGCGCAATGGGTTAACAGCTGCACTGCACACGCGAAAACCAAACCCTAGATCCGTGAGAGGCGCATCAACCAGCCAAACAACTAACCAAATTGGGGATCAGATGAACACACGGGAGATTATGCATTACCAGAAGGGAGATTATGCATTACCAGAAGCAATACCTCGAGCGGCGATGGAGTCGGAGGAATCGGAGAACGCCGACCATGGCGGCAGGAGGAAGAGACCGCTCAATGCGGTTTGTTGCTGCGGTGCGGATCCGGAATCCGTCTCGAAGAGGCGTAGAGGGCATTGGCAAAGATGGTTGCTGTCGATTCGCCGGAGCCCGGAGACCGCGGCCGCCGCCTCGTCGATCGGCAAATCATCATTCCAAATTTGTCATACGGGCATACGTCTCCGAGCGAAGCTTTGCACATGAATCCTCCTATTATAAAACAATTAGGGTCCGTTTGGTTTGGGGGCGAGAGTGGATAGGATGATTCTATCCATGAATTTAGGGATGAGATGATACATTTGAGGTGTTTGGTTGGATGGATGGGATGAGACAATTTTTTGTTTGGTTAGATGTATACAACTTGGATGAGATAAGGTTAAATTTAGTGGGACCCATTTGTCAAATATATTTTTTAATAAAAATATAACCATATGAGATCTTATTTTATAGATTAAATTATAATCAATACAATGATGTAATTAGATCATAAATTGGATAAATAATTTGGAAGTAAAAATCATTTGAATATTTATAAACGAAAAATTAAATGTGTCATAACCAATCAAGAGACGACACGTCATCTCGTCCAATGTTGGATGAGCTCATCCAGAAAAATTTCTTGAATCTCTCCATCCAGCATATTGAAGGAATATTCCTCTCGTGGATCATCCCATCCCCCTTCGCCCTTCAACCAAATAGCTGACTGGATGGAATGACCCTATCCCATCCAGGGATATCCAGCAAACCAAACGCACCCTTACTGTTTTGAACGTGTCGGTCTGTTGTATCGTCCGATTTGACATGAGCGGTCGAGATTGCAGTAAAGTCGCCACTGGGTGGCTATCAATTGCCGCGGTTTTTCGGTTCCGTTAAACCGCCCGATCTTACATGGGCGGCAGAGATTGAAGTAAGCTTACATGGCCTCTCCGTTTTCCACGTGATGTCAATCCTATAATTGTCCCTTTGAGGTGCTCTTTCTGCAATACTCGTTCCAAGCTAAGATCTTTGGAATCAGATCCTCTCGCGATGTCGATCAGCTTTTCAAGTTCAGACGATGCAAATATTGATTTGTCTCAGTTCTACTGTACAAGCATGCCAGGATTTCACTGACGTAAAATGGGCAGGAATCTCCCTTATGTCCCTATTTGCGTACAAATTTTTGCTACAAAGACAAACAAGAGTTTACTGTGTTCCCTAAAAAAATTGTGCCCAATGTTTATACACCAATAAGAACCTTGTGATTACCAGATCTACTAGATAGTACGGTGTTTTTGGGAGAGGGGAATGCACATAATTACAGTAACTTCGGTGGTGGAGGTCCTGAGAAATCAGGTTGACTGTACGAGAGCTTTTGGATCCAGCTCGCCAGCCTTTTCTTATTTTGATCAGGAGATTCCTGGCAGTTGGTGCTTTGGATCTTGTCAAGCGTTCCATCTCTGTCAAGCGCCTCCTTGAGATTTTTGAGGATCTGAACTATTTGGCAAAACTCAGGCCTCTTCTCTGGTTGGCATGACCAACATTGCTCGATCAAAACTCCAAGTGGTGCCGGACAGCACGAAGGAATAATTGGTCTCAAGTTCTGAAACGGGGTTTTGGTTTTTGTCAGTTTCATCTCTAAACGGATCAGTGGTCACCAGTATCAGATAAGTAATGGAAGATATGAATTTACCAAAAGCATGTCCATTTATTCGTTTGCAAATTACTAGGGGATCTAAATTGGTTGTTTCATAAGGATAAATGCTCCCAAATTTGAACAGAACAAATTGTTATGTCCTGCATAGGTAAGATTAATAAACTAGAAAAGAGAATACCTTGTTAACGACAGCAAAAGCTGCTTGCAGCGGAGTCATCTCTTCATAAGGGATCGAGCCACTAACCAATTCCCACAAGAGGAGGCCAAAACTGTACACATCAACCTTCCGACCATATGGTTTGCGCTTGTACATCTCTGGTGCCATCCATCTGTAAGTACCTGGGTCATCTACCAATGAATTGCAGTATGCTTCTTCACAAGCCACTCCAAAATCAACAACCTTTGCACAACATTCTCCATCAAATAGGATGTTCTCAGGTTTCACATCACGGTGGATTACTCTTTGAGAGTGAATGTATTCCAAACCATGTGCGATATCCAATGCAATCGAAATAATCTTCTCCAAAGGAAGCTTTTGGTGCTGGAGCTTGCGCAGAAATGCTCTCAAAGAACCGCCGGACAGGAACTCAGTGATGACACAAAAGACAGGTGAAGCATTGCATGCCCCAACCAGCTAAATAAAACATGAAATTGAATTAAAAACAATTCTTTGTTATAGCATATTAGATGATCTAAAGAATCAAGGTTACAAGAAACTGCAGGAGCAACCCAAATCATCTAGAGACAGAGCAATGAAAATATTCTGGGTTCTCTTTCTGAGTGATTCTAAGGATACATTTAAATGAACCATCTCGACCACCATGTGTCATGTATCTGAGTCATCTGACAAATATGCTAATATTGCTTCAACTGAAAGGTACAGCAGCAGGTAGATAACTAATTTAAAACCCATCCGTTGAGGTGTTGACTGGCATATTCCTCTTAAGTACTTAGTAATTGCACAATGGAAAATAGTTGGCATTACAGTAGGCATATTAGTTGTATATGTCCTCTGGGAAATTATTGGTGATACAACAACAAAAGAGTCATGTTGACGAAAGACAAGATGAACAAAAGTGTAGTGTAATAGTTCCATGAATTCGTATTCTAATAATGTGCCCAAACAATGTAAATGCAACTGCTAACTATATCATATATGCTTCATATTGCCTCAAGTCCTCAACAAAACAAAATATCAAAATCTAACTATGACAGTTCCATGAATAAAGTAGATAGACCAGCCAATATTACACGATGTTGTAGCATATGCTGCTTTAAAGGAAGAAAGAAAATGCCAGATGGAATTTTAAATGGAAATTCATTTAGTTACCTTAATGACGTTACGATGTTGGAGCTGAGCCAGAATGGTTACTTCTGCAGTGAATTGCCTTTCAAGTTTAGCAGCCAATTCTGCATCCTCTTCTTCATCAGGTTGCCTGATAAATTTGACAGCAACTGGCTGCTCCTTGTAAATTCCATGGAACAAAAGACTATAAGCCCCTGATGCAAACCTTGGACCAATGAGTAGCTGTGATCGATCAATTGTCCATCTCTCAAGTATGTCCAATGCAGCAATCTTTGTCATTCCATTGTCAAAGTTCCTGGGCCAAGAAGAGGCCCTCATAGTTTTCAATTTGCTTGATGTCTTCATTGAAGGAAAGCCAAAGTGGAGACTATCGTCAGGTGAACGTGGCGAATTTGGAGAACTAGATTTCCTTTGCCGTTGTGGACTGGAGAACCTCTTAGTGGCAGCTTTGGCCTCCTTAAAAACTTCAGAGATGACACGCGTGGGCATAGGGGATTTCGCTCTCCGCCTTTGCTTCGATCCCTCCCCGACAACCTTAACTGTTGAACTTCGTGTTTTGGAATCACTAACTAGAGTTGTATCCTTGGAATATAAAGGAGCTGGACTAGAGCATATTCTCTGCAACCTTAAGCTTTGCTCCTCTGAGTGGAAAGAGAATTCCAGCGTGTCCAAACTATCATAATTTGTTCGAACCAGACTTCGATGGGGGATATCCAGGCTAAGGCCTTCCCCATTATGCCCAACCTTACAATCCTTCTCTTTCGATGCTTCCTGCAATGAGAAATCACTAACTTTACCCTGTTGTTTCAATTCACCATCTGAAAACATAGCTTTCAGCTTCCGTTCTGCCTGTGGAACTGGTGACTTTGCCAAGGGAATTGATGGCCTAGCTGGCTTTGAGATTGCTCCTTTTGCCCTCGGCTGTAAATTATGTCCATCAAGTATGAGCTCTGAACTTAATCCTTCCTGCTTCAACACAGTGGCACTGTCAAACTGCCCACGGAATGAACCGAACTGCTCCCTGCCAGAGCTGGACCTGACAATGGAGTGCGAGAACCTGGTGCGCCGCACCCAAGAGCAGCCGTCCTCATCCATCTCCCAGAAAATCTCAAGTCAACCTGATCCGAAAACAATATCGTCGTGTTGCTTGCAAAAGGAGCTGAATCTGAGGAACAAGACGAGTCGCCAAGAACTGTAGTGCTAAAATTATCCACAAACCATTGTGTCCCAGGATACGCATTTGACCCCTTCACACGGGACTAGAAAGCCTTCGATGCTTGCAAAATGCAACCAGCTCGATTGACCTATCCTGAAGCGCCATTCGATCAGATTCCATCAATCGTACCACCTCCTGCATCAATCAACAAGCAAGGAACATCAATCAATAGAATTTGCAAGCAAGAAGCATAAAATTCCCCTGTTTTGCATTTTGAGCTCACCAGGATGGAGGAATCAACCAAACAACAAGAAAGCGACAGGCAATTGCTCAAAGCGGCCGGGTTGCGATAATGGGCCGTGCATGTCTCGGCAACAGCGCAAGGACGAGGAGCGAGAGAGAGCGGAGAACGTCACACACACCTCACACGCAAGGAAAGGGAAAGCAAGAGAGACGTCGCGAAGCAACCTTCCCGGTGGCTACCGGGATTCAAAGCTCGCCTCACGCCCACCCCCGCGGACCTGACGCAGAAACCCATATCATGATGTCCCGTCCAGATCAGATCAGATCAAATCGAAATGAATGCCAATTGGAATCCCTAAAATTGCCCCCTCCCCCAATCTACTGAACGGAACAAGGGCAAAATCAAGAGCACCGGGAGGAGGACGGGAGAGAGAGAAAAAAAACTCAAAAGAGTGGGAAAAGAATGTTTTCGACGCGCCCGCGCTCACGGGAAAGGCGCGAGGCGAGGCGAGGCGACCGTGGTGGGAACGGAATTGCGGGAGGCGGATGGCCGGAGATGGAGACGGGCGTTTTGGTCGCTCACCTTGCGCCAGACGGAGTGGCTGGCGGAGAAGCGACTCCTATTTTTTTCGCCCGGCGGCGGCGGCGACGGCGTCTCGTGCGCCGAAATGCGCTGCCGGTGGCGGTGGGAACGGTGGGGCAAGTACACCGAGGCGTACGTGTGGTAGGTGAGGCATCTGCCGCTTTGTAAATTCGTCAATTATTTGAGAAGACTTCGGCGTATTTTGCAGAATTCGGAAGAGGCCAGCACGAGTTTGGCGTGCGAAGGGGATGTGCTGCGATTTTTTTATTACTGTGTTATTGAGTCAGAAGAACATATATCTTCTTCTAGGTAAAAAAAACTATATAGTTCTGGTGAAAATCTCGACCCTGTTTGGGATGTCGAACCTTTCAGGTGAATTTTCCTTGTGAAGTTCTTGTGCAACTCCTAAATTCCGAACAGGGCATAAAGTTCTTGTGCTCGATCGCGTGTGGACCTGCGAAAGAACGAAGCTTCGGATGAACACATGTCACGAACTCACTCCGCAAGAAACCAACAATTAAGTCCTTGTTTATGTGCTCAACTGATCCGATCCATAATGTGCGCCAAGAGTAGGGCGCACAAGCTGCATGAACTGCTCTTGTTAAGGTCGCATAATCCAAGCCCCCCTAACAGAAAGACATCGTGGACTTTCAGAGTTTCAGAGTGACCGGAACAGCTCGCAGCCTGATAAGATCATCCAAGATTCTTGACAGAAATACAGTAGCCCATGATGAACTGCAGCTGTTGCTGTCACCTTGCTTGCAATTGCCAGGAAACGCTCTGTCTCTGCCTTCCCTGAAACCTGACAGAATTTTCGATCTGTGTGTAGTAGTGAGTACTAATCCTAAGTCATAACTATGAATCACAATCTCATTGCACTGCATATAGAATGGTACTGATGAGCAGCTTGTAGCCCTAGATTTTCAGACAAGGATTGTTTTGCACCAGAAATTTAGTAGCAGATGGTTCTTTTTCTGATTGAGATGTGCCGTCTGCATGTCTGATACAGCGGACATGCATGGCTGTGAACATATAGACTTACGATCTAAAACAAGCTTAAAGTGCAGTGATGTTGAAACTTACGCTCCCCGAACTTGAAAGGCAAATGACCTAAAGTTTACGTTTTTAAACTTGTTGGCCCAGTAGGAATCTTGCATTACATTGCCTCCATTTTTTTCCAGAGGAAGACTTGACCAGTTCGAAGGAATACTATAGATTATTGGACAACTGACAGGGTATTTGCCTGCAAATTTCCTGTGGAGAAAATGTCGTTAGAAAGCTAAATTAATTGATAGCTAGTGCATGCGTAAGTTCTTCGGACATGCCGCTGTCCAAACGAGAAGTCCACAGAAATAAAACAGAGATTGGAATATTCTTTTGCCGTGTTCAGTTGACCCCTCGAATTGCATCCATTAAATACGGACTCATAAGCTTAGGTTTGATATAGTCTTTGCTATGCAGAGTTGACTTTGAATTACACCAATTAAATAGAGGCAAATACATTGTATACACCTGGCTCATTACTGAAGTCTTGAGCATTTTTAGATAATTGAAGTACAATTGAAGTCTTGAGCATTTTTAGATAATTGAAGTACAATTGAAGTCTTGAGCATTTTTAGATAATTGAAGTACAATTGAAGTCTTGAGCATGACTGTCTTGGTTGGTCTAATTTTTTCTTTAAATAAGTATTGATGCCATGTGGTCAGACCCATACAGTGATTTTAATGTCTCACTGAAATCCTAAAATCTATCCTAGATGACGAGTTTAGGGTGATATAGTGAATTGAAATCCTGAATCTGGCTCTGCATATATATCAAAAGCATATATAATATGCACAGATCTGCCACATAATATTTTCAAACAGTGTAGAATACATGTGAGTCATGGCGTGGAGTGAATGACGATGCATTCATTTGATATACTGCCAAGTTGCCAACCCATATATAGCCGATCTTGCTCAAAGTCAACGAGGACACCAAGAGCATTTCACAACGTCCTTGCAGGCGTCGTACGTACGTTGCCGGTATCATCATCAGGAACATAATTGTAACTATCGTTCCTTCCTTATCTTCGTTTCTGACGTCGGTCTATGGCGTGCGTGCCTGCATGCATGCAGCCTTTGCTGACCTTCTTCCAGTTCGGCACACAAGAAACAGTAATAAATCTGCTTAACTGAGTTCAAAACTGCAAGAGCTCGCTGCAGCTACCTAGAGAGAGATGTAATTGTGATCCGTAGAGAGAGAGAGAGAGAAACTTTCTTCACTCCTACGAAATCGTCGTGTCTTTCGCGATTGGAGGTGATGATGATGGCAAGACGTTTCACCACCTCGCTTAGCCTCTAAACTCAGATTTGTGCCGGCTTCTCTCAGCCGTGCGTGATCTGATCGAGCTGGAGTAATAAACTACACGATAACCAAGCAATGCAAGTAATTAGTGAAACATTGCCGTACGCGGAAGACATGAATTGAAACTGAGATTTTGAATAATTGTTTAAGGATTTAAACGAATGGATTTAATGTTAAGATACTGATAAACAACTTCAACATAAATGTCTTCAACAATTTATGTATATAATTTTTTTAAAAAAAATCTAGTCATTTAAGAGCTTCGAAATCGTGGATGAACTCAAGGCATAGGTGAAGCTGAAACAAATTGATGTCTTTGTGCAAGCAGGTGGTTTAAGGGTCCCCTAGTTAGAAAAATTACACAAAGCGCTTGGTAGCTTAATGGAGAACAAACTAGAGACAGAAACTGATTGGAAAGAATATTTATATTTTTCTAAGTTAGATTTCAAAGCATGATAATTGATTGCTTAGATTTCGAGAACAATCACGCGTGTTTCAGTCTATCATGAGACTCCAAATCATATGTACGGCCTATGCAATCACTCAAAAGATCGTTACAGATGCTTCCACGGCTTGCAGTTCACCGTGTTGACTAACTTGCACCGAACGTGATTGATTCAGAGCTCTCCAGTGTCTAGCTTCTTCTCTTCTCTCCGAAAACGATGCGCATTTAGTTGCAGCTGCGCAGTATTTCCGACCTACAATAATAATTACGCTGAAACGAGCCAGTCTATGATCAGATGAAGTGAACCAGTCTATGATCAGATGATGGAGTACGCACTCCAAGTCGGCAGCAGCTGCCAGCGATAGAAAACTGCAGATTGGTCAGATGCGTGACCATCTTACGAGCCGGACGTCGGAGGCTGCGAGCAGCTGCTCGTGCTCATGGTGGTGGCCCAGTGGCTGGATGGACGGAGGAGGGGTCACCGGAATCACGGGTCGTTTGGAAAGAGATGGATGGGAGGTGAAGGTGATGAGGTGAGGTGAGGAGAGGAGAGGAGAAGAAGGAAAGGAAGAGCGAGAGGAGGAGGTGGGGTTGGAAGTAGATGGACGTCTTCACGTGGGCCACACTCTCCTTGTCTTCCGTTCTACTCCCCCTCCGGACAGCTGGTACAAGGACGTTTCAAATACAGACACTAAGGGAGTGTTTGGCATGAGCCGAACTTCAGGCTAGAGTTGATCGGAGCTAGCCAAACACCTCAGCTCCAAAAAATGTAACTTTATGGAGTTTTTGGAGCTCTAGTTCATTTGTTTGGAGCACCTCAATCGCAGCTCCACAGCTCCAGCTCCACTCAGAGCCAGCTCTAGCTGGATTTCTGGAGTGAAGCTGCTCTGATTGGAGTTGGAGCCATGCCAAACAGGATCTAAATTGGGAAAAAAATTTGTGAAAGGGAGCTAAGTTAGCTGAGAACTCTAATGTTAATCATGTTCACGCGGAAATAGTACTAGGATTATGGTAGTACAAGATATGTGACTTCCTGGAAAATTTCCATATCACGTCCCAACACACTTATGTTTTTCAATTAAGGCTGTTTCCGTTTAACTTTTTTTTTCAAAAAAATAGGAAAAATTCTCTCATATCATTACATTTTTATTTTTTAAAAAAATATCACTTCAGTAAATATGTTATCGTCGTCGTATTCTCAAATTAGAGTCTTTGTATGACCAAAATAATTAATTAAGGGAGATTTGATGATTGTGAATAACAAGTGGGCCGTCCGAAAGAGAAAAAACAACAAATAATCATGGTACATTTTTTAAGAGTGATAAATCATCGAATATTTCATTAATTAATCACTCAGATCTCACACTCTTCCCTCTGCTAACCCTCCTTACTCTAACCATCATGGAGAGACAACCCTCTCCTCAGTACAAAAAATGATAGTGTCTAGTATAATTGGATTTCTCATTGAAACAAGATCTTACAACCTGAATCATTTAATGTAACATAATTAAGGTTATAGACAATGTACTAGCTGGAGCATTAAGACTGTCCTAATTAGCCATTCAAGTGTCCCTTAATATACCTAAACTTCAAACAAACTATCTGCATGCAACTCTATTTGTATATCTGCGACTGAATTTTAGGTAAACTGGCTTAGTGACCGTACCATGCACAGCAACATTGAGCTTGAGCCTGCCTGCTGCTTTTCACCGGATGGTTGGAGGGCCGGCCATCCATCGGTCGCCGGTTGGCGGCGCACCACAACTCCAGCTGCAGACGGGTCAACCGGCCGGTCGTCTGGTCAGTCTAGCCACCATTGGCTGATGGCGAAAGGTGAAAGCGAACGGCACCAAGACTAATGCCCAGGCCCCATGCCAGTAAAAAACCGTCAAAACTCTTAAGTGACTGCAAATTCAAGTACATTAAAAGTTCTGTAAAAAAAAGATGAATGTTTTCAGTAGCCCATCGGTGTTTTGTGTGTGTGTGGATATTTTTCAGGCTTGCACGATACTGTATTACTGCAGTATCTGTGATTCTTCAAATCTGCAGGTACTCTTGTCTGGAAATTTCGCACTTGTGGTAGAAATTTCATCGCGGTTGGTGCTGCTTGTTGTGTACTTCAGTGTAAGCATTCCTTCTTGCATCAAGCAGAGAGATTTGGAGGACAGCTGAAAAATGCAAGAAAAAAGAACTTTTTTGCAGTTGAAAGATATGCCGGAACAAAAGATCGGCAGATTGGCAGAAGAAGCTCAAAGAGTGTTTCTTTCCGTTTCTTCGCGAGCCATCGCTCAATGAAGTGAGAAAAAATTACAGCAAGCACCAAGATTAACGAGTACAAAGTACGAACAATACATACTGCACGAGCAGTCGAGCAGTACCCATATACTTTATCAGACCGATCACTGCAACGGCGACGTGGCGGTGGCGGCGGCGGAGGAGGTGGTGGCCATATTCCTCGGGGACGTGACGGGGAATAGAGGCAGCAGCCGCGGCGGCTCGGCACCCCTCGGTGATGGGTGCAGGAAGAACCCCTTCTGCGCGATGGCAGCGGCCTCGCCCTCCGCCGGGGACCGGTTGAAGGGGTCTGTCACCAGCGGCGTGACCGGGCTGAGCGCCAGCGACGGGAAGTTGAGCACGCTCGGCGACAGCATCTCCGGAGCCTTCCTCGGCGACGCCCCCGCGGCCGCGGCCGCCGCCATCGCCAGCGGCGCGATCATCTTGAGGTTCTTGAGGCCGCTCCGGCGCTCGTACAGCTTGAAAGCAGGCTTCTTGGGCCGGCAGGGGACACCCGACTGTCCACCGGTGACGCCGCTTCCGCTGTGGTGGTGGTTCTTGGCGGGCCTCTGAGACGACAACGACGGCGACGGCGACGGCTTGTCGGAGCCGGTGAGCATCTGGACGACCTGCTTGAAGGACGCGGTGTCGGCCTGGACGAAGGTGGTGGGGAAGGGGGCGGTCTCGATGGTGCGCGGGACAGGCCTAGGTGACGGCGGCAGGGGATTAAACCGGTGAGACGGAGAGGCAGCGGCGGAGGACGGGGACGAGGAGGAGGTGGACGACGACGGAGAGTTGGGGCCTAGCGCCATGGAGGAAGGGAGGAGTTGCTTGGGGGCAGCAACTTCCATTGTAGCCTTGAGGAGAGGGAGGAGAAGCGGTTCACTCGTCAAGGCGAGGGAGAAGGAGAACTGGAGAAGTGTGGGAATAAGAAGGGAGATATGGAGGCTGGAGGTTAGAGTTGAATGTTTCATGCTAGTTTCTGTACGGATGCTATCTGCCTCTGTTTTTTTCTCATAGGATTTTTAATTTTTGATTTTTGATTTTTGCTATTTTGTTCCAAAATTGAATGTTATTTGCTCATTTAATACATATTGTGTATATGAAAATAGGTCTAATATGTGGCTTTCAGCAAATATTATCTTTTTTAAAATTATTGGTTTGACCGTTTCTGAATGTATCCTCCTCTGTTTTATTGCTGGTTTTCAGTTTGACAGTTTCTGAATGTATCGCCCTCAAATCTGGATTGTCTGTTTTGTGGTTTTTATTGCGGTTAGTAAAATTATTTTGCTCCCTCTTTTTTTGAAAATAATATCTGATTATTTAGAGTAAAATTGTCTAGCTTTGCAAGTATAAGCATACTTTAGCCTCAGAACATATGCTATTGAAAAGACTTTCAGATACACAAAATTTATTTTTTTTCTTCATTTTACATCGAGGTCCACTTCTGCTGTCTTTTGGAGAAAAAACTCCAGTTGTAAAATGACCTATTTGTCCTATTAATTTCCCTTGTTTTATTCATCACCTACTGATAGGCCATTTCACCCATTGGTGTGGCCTGTCTACATCTAATTTACACATCATTTTGAGAAGGAAATATCGGCTCTTGGTTAATTTACATCTGTAAGTTTCATGTACAAGAGGATGGCTGCTATAATCGATTCTTGCAAAGGTAGAGAGGATGAAGAGCAGCACGCTAGTGCCCAACTCAACAGCAACAACGGGATGGAGGCGTGGCGACAACGGCTATTATTAATGTTGAAGGCAAAAACATGACATGTAAATATGTAATGCAATGTTGATTCATAATTAGACCGAGGTTGCAAGTCACAACAGTAATTTCCGGGAAGCCCATTTTACTGACGTAAGATTCCATTTGACAGAGATAAGATGAGATGTGATGGTTCCATTCCAGTTTTTTTACGATGAAATCGTCTCATTTCGTGTTTGGTTGCGAGATACGGAGATGTCACAGTTTTGTGTTTGGTTAGCGTGTTGAAAGATAGGGACCACCCTTTTGTCTTGACGTTGTTGGACTTCCGTCGTCGTCCGTCGGACCACCATCGCCGCCCACCGAACCGTCGTCGTCATCCGTCGGACCACCCGACAACCGTCGCCTCTCCCACGACATGTGAGCTCGTCTGTCTTTTTTTGAACGAGATCATCATGAATATTTCAGGAATATTTTCTGGTGAAATGACTCCTAACCAAACACCGTAAAAAACAAGACCATTCTATTCCATTCGGTCCCACCTCGTGCATGGAACCAAATAATTTTCATGGCATTAATAAAAGATGATGCGTCAACATATTAAATAAGAAAATATGGTGAAATTAGATCTAGCATTAAAAAGTGTCTACCCAACATCTAAAATATGATAACAAATATATTAAATTGTCACATCGAATTAATAGTGTATGCATTGAAATAACTAGTTCTAGGATTGGTTTTATTTAGGTGATTTGAAAGATAAACTATGAATAATATCTACTATTGAGACCGTCCTAATAAAAATGTACAAATTTTGAGAAAGGAAAAAAAAAACCAAAATGGAAAGACAAGTAAAATATGCTTTTGCCGTGGAAAGGTAGCATGCGTTGACTCTGCCGACCTTTCATTGACCCTGTCATCAGCTCCCCAAAGCAGGGGCATTTAATTATTTGCCACTCTTAACATGTGAGTGGCAACAAAAATGCCACTATGAGTCGCTGACATGTGGGGTCACCTGAGTCACTGACATGTGGTCCATTAATTGACACATGTTAAGAGTGGCAAATAGTTAAATTATCCCCTTCGGTTGGCCGGACAAACATGCTTCCATCCTTCCTCTACTGGCTATCCATGGTGCATTGTCTTTTACTAGGGTTTATCTTATCAATTATCAAGGTAAAAAAAACATCTAAAGCCACTCGGTTTTTAACTTTTTATAAACCGATCCCTAGCAACGTAACTTCATTCCCTACTACGTTTTTAATTCCTCCTTTAGCGCCGTGTGATTGCCGGATTTTGAACAGTGTGCTAGTTAGGTAAAATGTTTTACAACTTACCTTGAAAGATACTAAGAGCATGTTTGTTTCAGCTTCTGTCAGCTGCAGTTATTTTTAGAATCTGATGCGGAAACAAATAGTCCAAATTTCGGACTTAGATTGTAAGAATCAGTAGACGCAGAATTTAAAAATGAACTAGAATTTAGAAGTTTTTAGAATCTGATGCGGAAACAAACAGTCCAAATTTTGGACTTAGATTGTAAGAATTAGTAGCTGCAGAATCTAAAAATGAACTAGAATTTAGAAAATAAAAAACATCACATACT
Source organism: Zizania palustris (assembly GCA_019279435.1). Taxonomy (NCBI): domain Eukaryota; kingdom Viridiplantae; phylum Streptophyta; class Magnoliopsida; order Poales; family Poaceae; genus Zizania; species Zizania palustris. The sequence continues at coordinate 52,011,095 of JAAALK010000082.1, read as the reverse complement.
CAGACTAACTAGCTACTAAAAATCTCTAGCCATGCTAAAAACTGAAACAAACCGTAACTACTAAAAGCTAAAACAAACATATTTAAACATACTTTAAGATTCATACACGCATGACCCCCCGATGGACGAGGATGACAACGACTAGGCGACGTGGTCGTGTGGTAAAAAGGATTTTGGAGCGGTCTCTGTCACGGTGGAAACCGGTGGTGCGCTCGTGATTTCTGTGGCTCATCATGGAACTTTGTGAAAAGAGAGGGCTGCCTCTACGCGTGTGTGTCGCTAGCGGTATGTGCCAAGTCAATTCTCTTGTGTTTCTATATGAACCAAGTCGCCGTCATTGTTAGCTAAGAATTTTGCCCAGTGATAAACTGGTAACAGTAGTTGTTATTTTGGACTTAGCATCAGATCGTGCTGAGCTCCTTGTTTTGGATTTTGCTAGCTAGGGCTTAGAGAGTATCTTTAGGAGATGTCAAAACTCATTTTCAATGTTATCTTATATGGAGCCTTTTTAATCAAATCCACTTGCTAGATCTTCTTTCTTTTCAACAAAATTTCAGTATTTTTCCCTTTGTATTTTAATCTCTTGTATTACCGACACGTGTATCCTACTTATGATATATTATTTCTCTTGTATCATTAACGAATAAGGTAAGACGGATAAAAAAACAAAAGTTGCTCTCTAGAAATAGAGAGAAGAAGAGTTTTGAGATTTCTAGAAATTGAGGACCAGATAACAAATTAAGTCATTGAAAATATATTTTAGACCTAAAATCCCTAAATATATATAGCTATAAGGAGGTATATTAAACATCTATTGGAGATATTGTTATCATGTTAATTTGGGCGTTTGGTTTGGTTTTTTCTTTTTCTTTTAGCTAGAGGAGGTGCAATATGAAATGAAATGAAGCTTAAATTATCACGGAAAATGCAATATGATATGCATGCAAAATCCTAGATTAGGGACCAAAATTAGCTGCTATCACATCCTCTTTTCTTGGGGAAATCCTTTTCCTAGAGGAAAAACTTTTCTTTGGGGAGTCCTAATGTGGGGCTCATAGTGATTGATAATAGAATGAATGCTTTTCTCAGGACATGCCTCCGCAAGTTAATCTCCTTTTAAATTCCGCATACTGAGGACAAGCCGTAGTCCCGTACTATATCAAACAGTAACAATGCAACGTTGCACCACACGCTGCACTAGAGACGAAACCAACATATATGGCACATAGAACTGAGCTAACTATTCTTAATTAATTATTTAAAATTTTGAAAGAATTTAATATCAATTTAATGAAAATTTAACATAAGTAAGAGCTAAGCCTGGAGTCAAACCCCAACTGTTCCGTGCCTGTCTCTGCTCCTAAGGCACTGAAACTTTCGACGAGCAACAGGCGAGATAAAAACCGTGCTGATTTTAATAGACTTATAGAATAAAATATAAGCATTAAAAATGTGTTTGTTTCGACAAAAAATGGAAGCAAACACAGAGAATCAACGGTGCCAGCACACTCCGGATTCTAGATGCACGATGAAAAGATGATCGGAGTCGGAGAAAGGGGGCATCCAGTTCCAGATTTGACGGCCACGACCGCAAAATAGGCGCCTATTCGGCCGGCATCGTCAGTCCACGACCCAGAAAATGGCGCACACCGATAACGTGCGGCGCAACAGAGAAGGGAAAAATCAAAAGGAGAAGCGAAAAGGATGCTTTTGGAACACCTTATAGACTGATAGTTTTTTGAAAAAAATATTGTCAGTGTAAAAACTATTATAAGCTGAGAAATATAAATAAACTAATATCAGTTATACACTTATAGAGACACAGTGGAGTGGCCAAAACTCGTTTTAGGCTTAAAAAACTGTTGCTTTTTAGGTTGTTGGGTTGCTCCATCCAAAGTAGGCATGGTCAACCTCCTTTATATATTATCTAACGTGCCAATGGGCAGTGACAGCGGATTAAGCGTAGATGAAAATAAAATCTGGGCTTGACCGAACAAGATATTACTTTTTTTCTATTAAAAAATGAACCGATTCATGTATATTTTTTTCCTTGCAGGACCGGAGAATGGAGCAACTGTGGATGCAGACTAACAAACGGGTGTCGTGACGCTGAAAATCGCACCGAAGCCGGACGCACGAGGTACGGCGGCCAGTGATGCGGCGACAGATGGCTCGAGACGGTAGCGAGGCGAGGCGACATCGCCAACCACCAGCGACCGCCGAGCCGGTGGTGGCCACGCCGACGCCGTGCAGCAGGCAGCGGACCGGACCGGACCGGGAGATCGCCGAATCCTTGGCCGGGGCCCATGCCGGCCGGCGACGCGCAGTCGCCACAAGAAGCCTCGCCTCGCCACGTCAACTCGCTTCCCCCCGGGTCGAAATCCTCGATTCCTCATCATGTCTGTTTCAATTTGGGATGAACAAGAACAAACAAAGAACAATAATTTGGGAACCAGTTGTCTTTATTGATCCAATTTGTACATATATATAGATAACAAAGGGGTGTCTTGGCTTCTGCAGTTTGGCCATGCGCAGTCGCGTTGCTTCACTGCCTTGGCATCGTTTCGGCGCCATCACATCTCTTCACATGCCGTCGCGTCGCCTGGCAGAGCGACGCCTGCTCCTGGCGTCCTTCGATGAGATTAACCGCAACACTCCCCCTTAATCGAACTTATAATAAAGATTAATATATGTATTTATTCCTCCAAAAACCTTATGGGAAAAATAGGAGGGAATATGATATGTTGTTAAAACTCCTTTAAACCCCGTAGGGAAAATGAGGAGAAAATGATACAACATATAATTTGTACTTTAATATACCATATATATGTATTCCTTTATAAAAACCCATTTTAGGGAAAAATAGGAATATGGTATACATATAGTCTTGTGTAGATATTACCTCATTAAAAACTTTTATGAGAAAATATATAAAAACTCATAAAAGAAAAGAGTGTAATATAATGTGTATATACAGGTTAATTATTCAAGGAGATACTCCCCCTGATGCTTGCAAATCTTTGAAACGTCTCATACCAATACCATGAACATATTTTTCAAATGTGGATGCTGGTAAAGACTTTGTGAATAAATCTGCGAGATTATCACATGATTTAATTTGCAAGACATTTATTTCACCGTTTTGTTGTAATTCACGCGGGTAAAATAATTTAGGAGCAATGTGCTTAGTGATATTGCTCTTTATGTAACCTGTCTGCATTTGTGCTACACAAGCTGCATTATCTTCATAGATAATTGTTGGTGATTCAATGGAACCAATACCACAAGATTTTTGTATGTGGTTGATCATTCTGCGAAGCCATACACATTCACGTGAAGCTTCATATAGTGAAATTATTTCAGAATGATTAGTGGATGTAGCTACTAGTGTCTGTTTTGTAGACTTCCAAGATATAGCTGTTCCACCATGTAAGAATACAAACCCTGTTTGAGATCTGGCATTATGGGGATCTGATAGATAGCCAGCATCTGTATATCCAATAATATTTGTATCTTGGTTTCTTTGGTAGAATAGTCCAAGATCTTTGGTACCTTGGAGATATCTAAAGATATTTTTGACTCCGGTCCAATGTCGTTTGGTTGGAGCAGCGCTATGCCTAGCTAGTAAATTAACTGCAAATGCGATATCAGGCCTGGTGCAATTTGCAAGATACATAAGCGCTCCAACAGCACTGAGATATGGAACCTCCGATCCAAGTGTCTCCTCTTGTGCTTCCCGTGGTCTAAATTGGTCCTTCTCTATATCTAGAGATCGGACGACCATAGGTGTTTTAGATGGATATGCTTTGTCCATATTGAATTTCTCCAATATTTTCTGGACATAAGTGGTTTGATGTATTAAAATACTTGATGAAAGGTGTTCAAGTTGAAGACCTAAACAAAATTTGGTTTTACCCAAATCCTTCATCTCGAATTCCGTCTTTAAATGATTGCGAGCTTCGTCTATATCGTTAGTATTGCCGATAATATTTAAATCATCAACATATACAGATATAATGCAAAAACCTGTTGAAGATTTCTTGACGAATACACATGGGCAATCATCATTATTTGAGTATCCCTTTTGTATAAGGAACTCACTCAGTCGATTGTACCATATTCTTCCCGACTGTTTTAAGCCGTATAAAGACTTGTTGAGTTTTACACAATACAAGTTGCGATTTGAATTTGGATTCGGAATTTGGATTCCATCGGGAACCTTCATATATATGTCCGAATCAAGTGACCCATATAAATATGCAGTCACTACATCCATTAACTGCATAGATAAATTATATTGTACTGCCATTGATAAAAGATATCGAAATGTGATTCCACTCATTACTGGAGAGTATGTTTCATTGAAATCAATGCCGGGTCTCTGCGTGAACCCTTGTGCTACAAGCCTTGCTTTATATCTCACCACCTCGTTGTTTTCATTTCGTTTTCGAATGAAAGCCCATTTGAATCCCACAGGAAAGGTTTTTGGAGGTGTAGGTATTACTTTTGAGAATACCTCCCTTTTCTTAAGCGAGGCTATCTCCGCTTGAATTGCATCCTTCCATTGTGTCCAGTCCGAGCGTTGTTTACACTCTGCCATGGTCTTGGGATCTGGATCATTTTGAAGGTTTTGTGCAATAGTGTTGGAGAAATATGTGTCGACAATTGTAGTCTTTCTATCGTATGATTCTCCAGAATTTACATAATTGGTGGAAATTTCTTGTACCCTTTGTGACTCTTCTAAGTTTCCCAATGAGTCAGGGTTTTTCGATGTTCCAGCATCATATATTGAAGGTATTATAGAGCTGGATTTTTGTACATTTACTAAGTGTCCATCAACTGAAGGTTGATTTTCTTCGGATGTTTTATCCTTTGAAAATCTTTGGTGCTTGCAAGCTTGTTGATCCTCTTGAATGACCTTTCCCTTTTTCCTTTTATTTTGGACAAGAGATTGCATACTCCCCCTGTTATTTTGAACAGGTGGATGAGTAGATTTAGCTGGTATATCTACTCTTGCAGGCACATTTTTAGCAGGATTATATGATTTTGTGACACCTTTGTAATCAGTAAATGCATCTGGCAGGTTATTTGCAATGTTTTGCAAATTAATGATTTTCTGAACTTGTGTTTCAGATTCTTGAGTACGTGGATCTGAGGCGGGAATGCCTTGGACATTCCAATTGATTTCCTGGCATTGATAGTGGTACTGTAAATCTCCCCCTAATGCCGGGAAATGTTCCTCATTAAATATACAATCAGCATACCGGGCCGTAAAAAGATCCCCTGTAAGGGGTTCGAGATACTTTATGATAGACGGAGATTGGTATCCCACATAGATCCCTAATTTCCTGTGTGGACCCATTGATGTACGCTGTGGTGGTGAGATTGGTACGTATGTAGCGCATCCAAACTTACGCAGATGGGAAATATTTGGTGTATTTCCACGTACTAATTGTAGAGGAGAATTTGTGTGATATGCAGTAGGTCGTAATTGGATTAAATCTGCAGCGTGTAAAACCGCATGACCCCAACAAGATGTTGGTAGATTACAATTCTGTAACAATGGTCTGGCGATGAGTTTAATCCTCTTGATTAGAGATTCTGCTAAGCCATTTTGAGTATGAACATATGGGACAGAATGTTGCACTTGAATTCCAAGGGCCATGCAATATTCATTGAAGGCTCGTGAGGAGAATTCTGCAGCATTGTCCATTCGAATTGATTGAATTCGATGTTCTGGATAGTTAGTTCTCAACCTAATAACTTGTGCGATTAACTTTGCAAATGCATGGTTCCGTGTGGATAATAAACACACATGAGACCATCGTGTAGATGCGTCTATTAAAACCATGAAATATCGAAATGGACCAGTTAAAGGTTGAATCGGACCACATATATCTCCTTGAATGCGTTCAAGAAATTTGAGTGGTTCGACATGAACTTTAAGTTTTGATGGTCTTAGTATCAGTTTTCCTGTAGCACATGCGGTGCAAATGAAATCTGATGTTTGAGGAAATTTAGCATTATTTAAATCATGACCATTAGAATTGTTTATGATTTTACGCATCATCCCGATACCAGGATGACCAAGGCGATCATGCCAATTTTGGAATGCATTGACATTCTGAAAAATAACTTTGTATGCAACATTTGTTACGGGTTGAATGTATGTGTAGTACAATCCAGAGGTGAAGGAAGGAAATTTTTCAAGTATTTGTTTGCCATATCCATCAAATTTGGTTAAGAGAAGATATTCCTCTTTATTGTCACTATGGGTTTCTATATGGAAACCATTTTGACGGATATCTCTATAACTTAGTAAGGTACGAGTTGAATCGGGATATAGTAATGCATCCTCGATTGTAACTTGAGTACCCATAGGTAGGGTAATTATGGCACGACCTGAGCCAATAATTATTGCGTCTTGTCCAGCAATTGTCAAAACATTTCCTTGTCTCTTAGTGAGAGTTTGGAAATATTTTGTTTCCCTAAGTATAGAATTTGTGGTGCCGCTATCCACAAGGCATATTTCATCTTCCATTGGATTGTTTCCCGTAGAAAATCTATGTATATATATGAAATAATAGATAAATTTCAGTGAATATATATAGGGTACATACAAATATCACTAATTTACATAGCATACTTGGTTCTACATTATTACAACGTTTTGAACGGACGAATATAAATATTTAGGACAACGAGAGTATTCTTTTTAAAGAAAATCTCCAAATATGTCTTGTGAAGCGAATGCAGCGAGCATGTCATCTTTGGCAGGCTCTTCTTCCTTCTGGAGATCCTTGTTGTTACTTGGTTCTAGTGGAACATGTTGTGAACAACTGGCCTCCTTTGTAGTATCCGGTTGGATATTGAAGTGTGCTTCATATTGTTGTCCTCGAGTAGCTTGAGAGCTTCCCATGGATTTTTGATAGAGATCAATTAAATGCCTTGGGGTACGACATTTTTTGGTAATGTGATTGTAGCAACCACATTTTTTACACATAATTGTTTTGTCAAACTTTGGTTTGACAATGTTTTTCCCCTTGTTTTGCATTTGTGGTTTTTGCTTCTTGTTATTACGTTTATTATTTCCATTAAAGTTTGATGATTTTCTTTTGAAATGGCCACCAAACTTATTTTTATTCTGATCATATGCATGTACTTCAGGTAAAGGTGCGGCCCCAATAGGGCGCTGGTGATGATTTTTTAATAAAAGTTCATCATGTTTTTCAGCCTGAGTTAATACATGAATAAGATCAGAATAAAGTTGGAAATTTCTAGCACGATATTGTTGCTGTAAGATCCTATCAGCAGGTAACATGGTAGATAGAGTTTTTTCTATCTTGTCCGCTTCTGTAGGTTCTTTTTCACAAAAACGTAATCTAGAGCAAATCTTATGAATAGCATGGTTGTATTCATCGATTGTTTTAAAATCTTGTAATCTAAGATGATTCCAATCGTGAATTGCACCTGGCAACAATGTTGCTTTTTGCTGATCATATCTCTGTTTAAGAGCTTTCCACAAAATATTAGGATCTTCTTCCAAAACATACTCAGTTTTGAGATCTGTATGGATATGGTTCCTAATTAAATACAAGGCAGTGTATTTTAATTCATCTCTTAACGGCGGGACCCCTTGTTGTGGGTCTTGTATTGCCGCTAATATTCCACGGTATGCAAGGCTAACCTTGATGTCCGTTGCCCATGTTGGATAATTGTGACCGTCAAGAGCTAATATTTCGAACTCTTTGGTGGTCATTTTGCCTACATGGATTTGAGCCATGATTAATGATCATGGTATTGTTGTAAATAATGATGCAAAATATGAAAAACTTTGGAAATAAAATAATAACCTTAACATGTAACACAAATAAAAGATAGTCACCAAATAAAATTTGGTGTAGATCTCATATGATGTAGGAAGACATAATGTGCCGTATGGTCAGTTGATGTCAAAATTCCTAAAATTTGTGTTTAAAAGACATATATATATATATTTTGAAGATAGTCATTCTGTTTATAACAAAATGTAGACCTTAAAATATAAAATGGATAATCTGCTGGTATGCAGTGGATCCAAATTGATAATATTGTATGTCTTTAAAATTTTTAGGTTATGATTTTATTTATTTTGCATTTGTAATTCCTGTTTTGAATTTTAAGTATTTGGATATGACATGTATTTATACTTAAAATGTAATGAGGAATTTAAAGTATGCTATAAAATGACATTAAGTAAATATTATGCATGACATAACAGGACATTTTATTATATAAACAACACATTTACAATAACACAAGTGACATATTTACAAACACATAGTACACTGAGGTGACTATATATTTCGGGGTACATTTGGTCTAGAATCCAAGTTTGGTAGGATCCCATGATCCCGACAGTCTTGGGTTCTTGATTGCTGCATTTGGTATCCTCCGAAGAAAGTGTTTGTAAGATAGCGGTGATGATGGAGTTGGAGATGGCAGTTCGTCCTTTTTAATTGGAACATTGATGTCTATTGGAAATTTTAATTTCCTTCGACTTGTACTACTTTCTCCCATAATTTCATAATTTTCCAGAAGTCTGTGAACTTCAGGCTGTAGATGTGCTAAAGAAACTGGTTCAGCCGGAGTGTCCGTTTCTTCTAAAAAAATTTTTGGTGCTATCTTGTGTGTACACATTGCATTTTTATATACCACATCTTTTTATTTGGGAAAAGGGCATCCTTGGTCTTGGGAGCAGTGCACGGGGCAGCAATTTCCGGAGCATTCGAGGAGGCAGCCAGCGCCGCTTGGGCGCGTGAGCCAGCCACTGCCGCTAGGGCGCGCGTGGCTGTCGCCTCCTGGCCGCGCGAAGCGCGCTGGTCGGCCGTCGCATGGCCGCTCGGGCCGGCCGCCGCTGCCTGGGCGCGCGCGGGCACGGCCGCCTGGGGGCGCGGTGCGGGGGAGCGGCCGCTGGGGCGCGGCGCGGGCTCGGCGGGCGCGGCGGCCTGGGGGCGTGGCGCGGGCGCGGCGGCCTGGAAGCGCATCTGGGGCGCCGGCTGGGTGGCGGTCTGGGGCTCGGCCACGAGGGCGCGCGGTGGCGCGGCCGCCGGGGCGCGCGGAGGCGCCGGCTGGGCGGCGTGCTGGGGCGCCGGAGCTCCATGGTGGTGGCGACGATGCCATGTATTGTTTTTGTTGAAGGTCCTGTAGATCCGGTATGTGTGAACGAAAATAATTTCTTCCATTGTTTACCTTGAGATCTTCGGGTTGTTCTTCCTCTGTTCTTGCTCTTTGAAGAGCAAAGTGCTGATAACGTGTTTCAATTTGGGATGAACAAGAACAAACAAAGAACAATAATTTGGGAACCAGTTGTCTTTATTGATCCAATTTGTACATATATATAGATAACAAAGGGGTGTCTTGGCTTCTGCAGTTTGGCCATGCGCAGTCGCGTTGCTTCACTGCCTTGGCATCGTTTCGGCGCCATCACATCTCTTCACATGCCGTCGCGTCGCCTGGCAGAGCGACGCCTGCTCCTGGCGTCCTTCGGTGAGATTAACCGCAACAATGTCATCGGCTCATCGCTGCCTTGCCCGCCAGCCAGCAACAGCCGAGAGGGACAAACCCTGGTCAAACGATCCATTTGCAGGGCCGGCCCTGAACGGGGAGGGGCCGCCCGCCCTAGCCCTGAATCTAGAGGGCCCTACGTATGGAAAAAACTGATGATTTGCTTCAAATCAATAATTTGCTGCTTTTGAAATCACCCTTTCGTTATAACATATAAGATCAACTAATTTAATAATATATACTAGTCATGATAACAAAGAATAAAAAACAATCATTTATGGTGTCAAATTATCAAATACATACTATGTGAAAAAAAATTATGGTGCCCCCGAATTTAATGAGTCATCAAATCTATACAATCTAACGGTTCAAATTTAATATTAGTAATCTATTATCTAAGGTAATATGTCATATAATATTATTTTAATATGTATGGACACAAAAAATGCAATAATTAATTATTTTCTTTGCATGTTAGCGGATTAGTTGTTATATGCACTAGAAAAAAATAATCAACAAACTTAACAAACTTTCCATACAGACACTTATGCAAATTACTTCCTGTATTCAAATCGATTAGTTAATTTTCTTTTTTAATTAATTATTTTAAATATACTGAATCGACCGTAAATAGACCCTACTATGTATACGTGTAGTACAATAGGTATAATAGTGTACTACAACAATATATAGCGTGAAAAACTAACTATTTATCACCCATTTACATGCAATTAACTACTTACAAAAGTCATTGAATAGTTGAATGCACGTAATAAAATAAATATTACTTTAACCAATTTCTTTATATTTTAACATCTAATTACCAGACCCACCTTAGGTGATTACACATATGACTATAATGCACACTTAACACGGAAAGACAAAGTCCACCATGGCACACGCGTGAGTCGTGACAACACACCGGCCGATGGTGACTTGGCATGACCAGACATCCATGGCTCAATGCAACTGCGCCAGGGTATTACCATAGATAAGACTTCGCTTTTAGTTTCGCCTAGCCTCACCAGTCTCCAAGAACCAGAGTTGTTGATTGACTTGATTCACATTTCTTCCTTGGGTGCTAACTATATCAAAATCTTTCAAGATCGGATTCAGGTAAAGTAAGAAATCCATCTCTGAATATTTTCCATCTCCGAATATTTTAGATTTCACGGGCGTATTACCGCTACGAGCCTCCAGCTACAACTCTACAAGGCAACCCTGCAGCTCGCTGGATCTGCTCGACCACTCCCACTCCCACTCCCAGATCTGAATTTCCTTGCCGGCAGGAGGCTTTTGATATATATGGATCGTTCCAGTTCATTGGATTGGAATGGAGTAGAGCAAGCACTGAAGCACCTATGTTTCTTTTTGGATTGGATTGGATTGTTCCTAAGTTATTACAATTTGTTTAGCTAGAAGAGGCAACCATGCAAAAAATCTTGCATTTCATGCTTTGTTGGGTTGGGTCCAAGCTATGTTTCTTTTTCAGCAGATTCCGTAAAGTTCTAACAAGTTTAAAACTATGATGGTGGTGTTCCCACTTGGAATAAGAAGAATGCAAAGGAAGGATTAGACTGTCCTGTGTTTTCAGCTGATTGGGGGCCATTAAACCCTCTTTGACAAACAAGAACCCCCATGTGTGCAACCAAATTCAACATCTAACATGGACCCTGCTGAGGCTACTAGTATACTCCATCCATCTGGAGTTCTGGACCACACTCAGCTCACTCACTCTGGGCATGTTTGAAAATGAGGATAGATAGTAGATGATCTGACTATTTGACCAAACATTTTAAGAGTTCAAATGAATGAATTTTATACTTAAAAAGTTGATATGTTTTAAAATAATGTTTTGATAATTATTAGGGAAATCGTACTGTTCAGAAGTTTAGAACGGGCCTTGGCGACTCGCATAATTCCCAACCATATCCGGTACCTATCACTGCTCCCCATTTTTTTCTCTGTTCTGAACACTCACCATCACTGCTCATCTGACTTGCTATACGGTTCCTCTTGCCGTCCTTACTGCATGAGCAGTCTAGTTTGGTCTTTGGTGACAAATGCCAATGAATTTCTCGTAGTGGGCTACGCAAATTGGCAGCGACAAAAGCGTAGGGAGAAAGGCATCGAACCTGTGGTGGAACACACACGGTTTTGCTGCACCAACGGTTCACTTTGTTGGGTCTCCTGGATAGTAGTAGTGTTCTTGTGAACTCACCTATTATGCATCTATGTAGGTATTGACTTGGATTTTTTGGGTTCTCCCTTTCATTGGACCATGCAGTAGATGGAGGACCAGAACCAGATGCCCGTTTGACGAGGAAACAAATCATGCACCCGGTTCCAAACGAGATCCGCCGACTGCAGAGGGCAGTCGCCCCTCGGAGCCCTCCGATCTCAATCGGACGACTGTACGAGGGGGGCTTCGCGCTGGTGGGACCCACTTCGCAGGGGGCTTCGGAGAGAGAGAGGGGGGCTTCGCACCGCCCGATCAAAATCGGACGGTGCGCGAGGGGTGACTGCCCTCTGCAGTCGGCGAGAGGAACCGGTTCCACCCGGTTCATCTTCCAGCTATATGATCTCACTCGCCCCGCAGGCAGCAGCTGCTGCTGTAGATTCACCGACTCACGAGTCGCGAGCTAGCTATCCTATCCATCTATCACGGAAGAATCCAATGCGGTGGTCGTATCTATATAGAGAAAAATAGAGCAGTAAACGAGACTTGTAGACGCTGCTCAGCTCACCTGGGCACCCATAGTAATGGAGTGGACACGCCGTTCGTCTGAAGCTTTTCTACCAGCATGGTGTGTGATGATATCAGACAAACCTGAAAAAATTTGGCCATCGCAGATTGGATTTTACTTCGTTTTTGGCCTGTAAATTTGATGTGGGGACGAGAACTTACCGTGTGCCATTGATGGAGTAATTAAAAAAGGAAGGCTTTTTTTCTTTTTGGTTAAGTTGTCTAGCAGGCAGCTCTGAGAGAAGTGAATTCTATGTCTTGTGAAATTTGTGGAATAGGACTCACCACCACCAATTGACAAAAAGAGGTAGGACCATCAGAACCTGGGACCAAGAGAGGGGTCACTGGCTGAAGAAGGCATCCATTTCTCCAAAGTTGAAAGACATTCCCTGAGCAAAGGACATTGGCTTCTACAGTGGCGTGTGGATTCAACTATATTGATTATTGACAGCTTGAGTGGTGTCTGCAGCCATGGTTTGGTTTAAAGGATCGGAGGGAAGCCATTTTCAACTTCATGCAGAGAGTAGCACCTAAAAAAGGGGACCAAGCTTGTCACAGATGATTCCAAGAAAACTGCAGAGGGAAAATTGATGCATATAAAGGTACAAGTGAACAATGCCACCTTTCAGATAACATTTATTCATAATCCTGATACGCACCCAATGACACATTTATAAAACTCACGATGGTTTATATAGAATAAAACAACGGAACAATGTCATCTTCAGAGTTCAGATCACAGATCACTATGTCACATGAAGGAACAGTAAGCTAAACTATTTTGTAAAATATTTTCAGTGCACTCATCCCATTCTTTAGCCAAAAAAGATCAAGTGGATGCATAGGCCCAGAGAGCTTTTGCTGAGCAACTGATGGAGGGTTATGGAAGAATATGCTGAGAAGCGAATTTTGCGAGCTAAAAACACATGCAGTGACATCTATCAGTCAATTCTATGTTTCTATAACGTCTCAACTCTCAACTCCTAATATTCTCAATCCCTCATGGTCAATTATTTGCATAAAACAGACGAATACCAACTAAAAATATCTAGAAAATTATAAAAAAAATAGTGATTTTGAGCCAGGATGTCATTACTGCACTGCAGTTCACTTCAGAATCTAGTTATCGTAGCTTCAAAAAGAAACAAGTTATCAATTAATTAATACTGATAAATAGATAAATACTGAGGTGCACTAAAAACACACCCTTTAAACAAAGCAAACAGTCAACAAATGAAACAATAGCTATAAGTGCAAAGGTGAATTTCAACACAAGATAATTCAATACGATAACTGGAATTTAGAGGCGACAAACATTTGCCATTTCCTGCCTTCATCACCATAAACTTCAATCAGAGTGTGCTCATTATTTATCCGGTTCAAAAAGTACCTAATTTGCTGACGAATTTTGAAGAAATCATTGTTCGGACCTGTTATTGCAGAAATATGAGTATGTTTCTGTCTTGGAATCTGGTTGTGCTAGTTTGTGTAGACACTCCTTTTCAGCTGACACAGCAGAAAGATGAGTATGCTTCTGTCTTGGAATGTAGAAGTTTTACAGGTATTAAAGGTAGGTCATGGAGGTAACAACTAGGTGACGAAGACCACTGACAGGTGATGAATACCAACGAAATGATGATGATGAACACTCTAACAGGTGGTAAAGACTAACAACGGTTGTGAAGACTAATGATGAAAGTGAAGACCCTAACAGATGGTGAAGATCTCGGCAAGGAGCAAAGACCACTGATAATGGCAGGAGCCCTCGGTATCAGCGAGTACAATGTAGGCTAGAAAAGAGCATCTCCATTGTATTTGCTATTTTTAATTTGCTATTCATAGTAATAACAAATATTTATATTCAAATTGACTTGCTATTTTGCTATTCACTTCAATATACTTGTTAAATATGACTTCCTATTTGAATATAGCTATATTTTATCAATTTATATAATGAAAAAAATGAAAATAATTAAACAAGCTCAACATTCAATAGAATAGCAAGTTTGGTTGTCTTGCTAAATGTAGCAAGTGTGGAGAGAAGAATAGTAAGTCCCCTAAAATAACAAGTCAAGTAGCAGGTACAATTGAGTTATTTTTTAGACCATACTTGATATTTTAGGAATAACAAGTGTGATAGCAAATACAATGGAGATGCTCTAAGTGATTGTAACTTGTAAGAAAGTAATTGTGACTCCTGACTAGCAAGGTCTAGACTAAATGACCCAAACAACTATGCCTATTTAGGTATATAAGCCTATTAGGCAATGGGGTCAATAGGCTCATGGTAATGTGATATACTAAAAAGACATGAATATCTCTATAACTGTTTATGTAAATATGAGATATTGATATAAAACCATATGCTTAAATTATAAGCCTATAAATAGGCCCTTAGAGCACTGCAGTAAGCAGATTTTCAAAAAAATACGTAGTAATTACTTCTAAAATCCATGTTGTTGCATAACACATCAACAACATGAATTAAACTAAATTCATCATAAAACTTTTAAAAATACTAAGGGAAGAGAATTGAAATCTGAGACGACCAAATAACAAGCAGACCACGTCTTGTCGCTTGAAAACTAACCAAATCATCTTCGGATCTCTAGACAAACCATAGCCATGTAGCCCTAAAACCACGTATTGACACGTGACACCAGAATAAGCATCGATCCAGATCACCCTAACAACAATCACTCGATGGATTCACGCACAGCCATGGCAGCAAAGCCAATCAAAACCCCCGTCACACACCTGTGATTATCACAGCTTCGGATCTCTAGAAAATCCATAACCATCTAACCATAAAACCACATGCTCACTGTACAATAACATTGAGCCAGAGAACCCAAACAACAAGTCTACACCAGGTTAATATCACGGCTTCGCACACAGCCATGACGGCAAAGCCAGCCCAAACCCCCGTAGAATCCCATGCTAAACGCCCAAAGATTATCGCAGCCAGCAACCCGCCGAAACAAATCCCGGGAAACCAAAATCGCGATTCACCACCACGCCAATGTACCTCCAGCCAGCACAGAACCGGGCATCGGCAAATGGCTACAAGCCTACAACATTCAAAATTGAAGAGGTCGTTGCCGTGGAGGTAGCGACCGCCTCACCGTACGACGGTGGCGCAGTCGAATGAGACCGACAGGACAAAGATCGATCGGCCGGGGGAGAACTCACCGCGCGAGCAGAAGTCGCCGCCTCATTCACGGCGACGGCCACCCCGTCTCGCGGAGCCCCTCTTCCCTACCGGTGCCCCGGCTTTGCTCTCACCCGATTAAAAAGGCCGCTCATCCGCCCGGCCCGGAACATCGCGTCGCGTCGCGTCGCGG
Organism: Zizania palustris; assembly: GCA_019279435.1. NCBI lineage: Eukaryota > Viridiplantae > Streptophyta > Magnoliopsida > Poales > Poaceae > Zizania > Zizania palustris. The sequence goes on along the minus strand of JAAALK010000082.1, from coordinate 51,995,459 downwards.
GAGTTATTGGGCCGAACCTTGAGCCCACGCGAAATCACGAAGGTTTTATTTGAAAGTTGCAGTCTTGGAATTAGGCCTGGGCTATTGGGGAATATGTTAGTGGGCCGTACGCGGTAAGGCGAGCGCTTGCCCAATAATTTCTTGGAAAACATTATAGTTTTTTAATAGTTCTTTTAAAAAATACTACATATAAACATTGGTTAAATTTTGTTTTAAAACGTTTATTAGTTTTTTATAAAATTCATTCGTTTTAATTTTCAAATATTCTTTATAAAGTTAACTTTTATCCATATTTTTTAAGAAAACCACTTGGAACTAGCTTTTATTGAAATTGAGATATTTGAGAATTTGTCGTTTACAAGAAGTAAGTGAATTCACATTTTTACCACCCGGAAGCACTATCATTGAGTCAAATAATCCTATATGTCAGTCTCAGAAGTAACATCATAATTAAAGTGCACATCTTGAGAGTGACAAATTATCAATTAAAAATCATGTCTTATCCCGGTGTTACTATCACCCGAGTACATTCAATGTTAGAGTTTTTATAAGATCCGGTGCTAACTTATTTCTGCCATATTTTTAAAGTGGCTTAAAATAACCAACGTATCAAACTACTTGGAAAGCAAAATTTGATGGTAATTTGTATGGCGGCTATGGTGTACCGATGCTTCAGTTCATGGCCCTACATACACTGCGAACAATCTAGCATTCCAGTCCAGTAGTTTAATTTGTCCTGAATGCTACGTGTCATGGTGGCTTCAGTTTCAGCACACAGATTGCCTACGTAACCAGGTGCATGCACACAGGGTCTATCTCTATATTTCACACGTCTCCTTCTCTTAATCGCCCAAAATTTTGCCATCATCGAAAGGTCCGTCCCTGCGACTAATACTGGAATAATGCACCTGGAACACGTAATCATCAAGTTAATTATGGTGGTCGTGCGCATGATAAAAAAACGGGGCATCACGTAGCACATGAGCACATAAATAACTTAAAATATGATGCATCTTTTTTTTCTAATCATAATAACTTTTCGCCGGTATCAAAAATATGGTTTTGCAACCGAATGAAATATCATCTATCGAGAATTTCATTTCACTATTTCTTAGGCTAATCAGTATAATTAAATATTTTGCAACTGAAATAAATACCCTCTCCGATGAAACGATTTGACTCACTGTGGGCATTTCATTTCATTTCATCCGTCTTGAAAACGAGTTAGCATCATGTCATGGAGATGACACTACTTCATTCTATTCTCTCATTAATTTAATATCATGTCAGCAAAAAATCTGATATGTTATAGTAATTAATACCATGAAACTCATGTTGTGAATAGCCTTATATCATGGTTAGGAATGCTCGAATCCTTAATACTTCACGTGAAATTATTATAATTACTCTAGTCAAATACTTTCGTAACTTTGCATTGCTCGTAACTCATAAAATATTTCTCATAATTTACAACTTAGGAAAACTTTTTTAGCTTATAAAACTTATAGCTGTTTTTTATAATATATAGCTGAATCAAAAGTACACATGGTAGTACATCATCCCAATCCAATCCATCCGACGAGGCGTTTGGGTTTGTCGTTTGTTCACGATTCCTACTTCTTTAGCAAACTTAATTGAAAAGCTCAGACTGATTTTCACATGATCGACAAAAAGTACAGATTTTTTCGGCAGCTAGCTAGAGCTTGCATGCGGTTGATCAGGTCTCGAGGAAGCCGGTCATGCGGAGCACGGCGGTGCGGACGCAGCGGAGGTCGCGGCCCTTGAGCGTGCGCCCGTGCCCCACGCACACCGAGAAAGCCGCCGCCTCCTCCGAGCTCCGCCGCGCCCTCGCCGCCGCCGCCTCGCGCGGAGGCACGAACGCCGCCCACGAGCTGGTGGCGGCCTCCTCATGCTCCGCCGCCGTCGACGGCCACGGCCTTACAGTGGTAGTACTCACCGCCGGGATGCCGACGGGCACTGACGGCGCGCCTGCGCCTCCCGGCCGACGCACCGCGCCGCCGTCGTCCCGCCCGCTGCGCTGCTGCTTCTGCGGATGCTCGTGGCCGTGGTGGTGTTTGTCCGGCCATAGGACGTCGGCTTCTTGGAACTCCTCCATGGCGCCGCCGCCGCCGCGTTCGGCGAGCCGGCGAGTCCGATCTTGAACCGCGATCGATCGATCGATCGACCTACCTGCCCGCGGCGACGAGACGCATATATAGGGGAAAGTTACGGGGACGACAAAATCGATCAAAGTGTATAATAATGTGATGCGACAGTGAGCACACTCGCGAGCAACGATGGCATCATGCTCGTGCGTGCGTGCGTCAGGGGTGGCCACGGCAAGTGGTCATTTCCATGCCGGCCAAAATGATAAATGACATAAAATATATTTAAGATATGAACTTATTTATGTATTATTAATATCTTAATAATACATAAATAAGTTCATCATTAATCACGAACAATGATTAAGTTCCAACAGTGAGTATTTTGTTGTCCGAAAATACAGAACAGTACTCTTGTTTTCAGGAAATTCATCATTTCTAATATCTGAATAATGATTAAGCAAAATGTAGGAATCATATTTAAAAGTACTCTGGTATAATATAAATTTTATAGTTGGTGATAATATATGGTAAAAAAATATAAGTCAAAATTCTATGTTAAAGACAGTGTAAAAAATATATATTATATATTTTAGGATATAGGGGATAATGGTCACCTACCCATTTGAGGAATCTGCAATCAAAGGGTGGAATGCTACCAAAGTCTAAGCATATGGAGCAGTTGCCCTGCACGTACGTACAAAAACTCTGCACAACTTGAACGGCAATTCCATTAATTTTCAGCGCATCGCATACTTTCTTTGATTGCTTTGGGAGAATTCATATTAATTGCATTCACCTCAGCTCACTTAAAACTGCATACAAAATTAACATTTTTCTCCCTAGGCAGTTTTCTCAACTGATGTGAGGGGGAAAACAACTAAGGATGATCAAATGTATCTGAGCATGTTGGCCTCGGCTAAAGGAATGTGAGTAAGTTGACGCTGCATCCTATCAAAATTCTAATGTTAAACGTGTTCGGAAGTAGTACTAGTATATCCTATAAAAAATAATGATCCAATTGTTATAAGTTAGATACTATTTGATAAAGTTCCAAATCTAAAATCAATTTAAAATTCTCTGTGAGTAGATTCAACTACTTTTCACTCTTAAAAAAATTAAGAAATTCCTAGTGTTTGATTCAACTTTACCTCTATGGAACATAATGCAAGAACTAAAACCATAGTAAACAGAATCTTACTCTGATCACTTGTATTCATCCTTTTAACAAATTGGGTAACAATTTAGTTATTTACTGGCATTAAATGATCCATTCAAACATTAGATCAATCTAATACCCATGTAATGTAACATGCAAGCAAGCCAAAAAGAACAAAAGTAAAAAAAACAATTTTCAGTTCCGCATATTTAACAGAAAAAAGGCTTAGTATCCTCTGCACAAAGCACTATCCGTGCACAAATGCATAAGCTGAATCGTGGTACTTCATCTAAAATCTAACGATCATAGTTCGAATGGGTTTTTGTAAACTGGCAGAAGAAGCGGAGAGACACTGTGGAGGAGTCTTTTTTTGCATAAACGGAAGATCGTTAGATTTTAAATGAAAAGCCACTATTTAGCTTGTGCATTTATGTACGAAGGATATTTTGTGCAGAGGATATTGAGTCTAAATAAAAATAATCAACGAGTGAAATGCATGCTATCGGCGTCGACGATGCATCGACATGGCCGTCGTGTAGCGGCGAGCGGCGGCGACTCGTGTAGGGATATCGATCGGAGATGACACCAAATGCTTCCACACCTCGTTTCCCGCGGGGTCGGCGGCGGCCGCCTTCTCCTCCTCCTCCTCCTCCACGTGGCTTCCGGCGTCTCTGAAATCGCGGGAGAGCCACCAGAACTCCCCCTCCCCAACGTTGTCGTCGAACTGATCTCTCGCCGTGTCCGCGTCGACATCGTCCGGCCACAACACGTCCGCCTCCTGGAACTCCTCCGCCTGCACGCCGCCGTCGTCGAGCCCGCCGGCGACCGTGTAAGCGTCGGAGACGAAGCCGTCGGAACGACGACCGAGCAGCAGCTCGGTGGACGTCGGCCTGGGCGATGACGAGTCGCGCGCGCCAAACGATCCGAAATCGAAGACGGTGGCGGCGCCGTGCAGCACCAGCACCGGCAGTGGCGGCGTCTCCGGCCACAAGACGTCTGCTTCTTGCAGGTCTTCCATTTCAGGATTTGCAGCAGCAGCTTCCTCCAGCTCGAAATGGAATCTAGTTGTGCAGTGGTAATAGCCGAGCTTTTTTTTAACAGGAGCTACCAATGTTTAGCAAATTAGAAATATCATATCTGGTAATAGATCCTCTGTTAACTTTTAAATGACACGATTAACTTTTTATCTCAATATTTGATCATCCGTCTTATTCACATTTTTTTTTCAAATATACAAAAATATAAGTTATACTTGAAATAGTTCCAGTAATAAAACAAATTATAACAAAATAAATAATATTTAAAAAAGTTTTTAAATAAGACGAATAGTCAAACATTGAGATAAAAGTCAACTACGTCATTTAAAAACTAACGGAGAGAGTAGTAGGACGAAGAAAATACTAAATTAATCCGATGACAAATATTATAGAAAATAAATTCAGAAGATACTTCAAAATTCTTCCAACGCTAATCCACTCTAAATAATTTGACGTCTTCAAGTAGGGTCATTACATGGATCTTGTAGCTTGAGTTGACGTGACATAGCGGGAACTACTATTTGTCGTTTCCAATTTCATCAATTTCGAAATGCTCGCAAAATGGCAAATCATGTGCTGTATTCTGGATTTTAGTGGGACTTTTATCAATTTATGGCGTGCAGTTTGTGTCAGTTGCGAAATGTCAACGGCAGAGAAACTGTTCTCTCTCTCTCGAAGCAATTCAAGAAGTGCATATATAGCAGGAATTTGGACTTGGCTAGCACGTTGAGTTTTCTGCATGCAAGAACTATTTCTCATATCCATTTCAAGTTTCAAATGGTACGAGTGTTTTTAACTACAAGGAAGTCAAATAGACGTACAGTTGTCGCAAATATATATTTGCCAATTAGAGTAGCTATTTTAGCAAATGCCTAAAACTCGTATTCATAAAAAACACAAGATTATATTAAAGTACAAAATAAAAATTTCGTAAATCTAGATTTTATATATCCTCAATGTACTACAATTAAACATAAACATAAAGTTACGTAGTAATTATTCACACAATAAAGTGATATCGATTCATTTGTTTTTTTCAACTCACATTAACCTTTAGATAGTTTGTAGCTCCTAGCTCGTAACTGATATTTTAAATCTATATATGTTCAACTAAGCAGACCTCATATACATCAAAGCTAGATGAGCTTGTTTTTCAGGATTCGGGGGAGAGATCATGTAGTGACGGAAGCAAACGAAAAACAAACGCCAAATTGCATTACTCAAATGGGTATCCAATCATTCGAAAACTCAACGCTTGACCAGGTAGTTAGCGAAGGAATATTATTAGGAAGTGCAAGCTCATTGGTCATTGCATCCGAGCACTGCAATAAAATATATCATGTTTGGCATATCATCACTCCTTAGATTTTTTTTTTGGAGCTAGTCAAATTTAGTTTCAAACAATCTGATGTTTAAAGTTGTAAATTTATTGAGAGTACCATTATCATAGACTTCGAGATTTTCTCTTATCATCTGCGCTAGTGACGAATGATCAAACTATACGCAACTTTTTAGTAGTAAATCTTCAAATCTTTCTTTATCTAAACCATTCAAACCTTTTCACGAGCTTAAATTTTGCACAGAATTATAACATCACGCTGACCATATACGGAAAACGGAATGAATCCTTTAGAGGGTTAACTTCTTCTCTGGGGAAGACGGGGGTTAGAACATCTGCTGCCTATCCAAGAACATGTGATCAGCAGTTGTGGACTGGAAGCCATTGTGAGCCGTTGTCATTGCTTCTGCCATCTCCTCGAGGAAGGAGACGACCTCTTCAGATGAGTTAAGTAGGTAACGGGCATTGGACCGCTTCCTTCCAACAGCGCAGGAGAAATAGTTCTCGCCCTTGAGGTCGAGGACCGAAGACCCTTCACGCCAATCATGGTGGCTGGTTGGGGTGCCCTGATTTGATGAGGAAGATGGCGATGACCTCTCAGCAGCAGCATGTGCCCTTGATTGCGAGTTCTTGGAGTTGCTCATGCCGTTTGATGGTTGTCCTCCATTCGGCCTCGTATCAAGAGATGCCGAGGTGCTATCTGGTTTTACTTTTGATTCAGAAGGGTACTCAGGATCGAAGAAGACATAGATGTCCTCATCCTGAAAAAAACAACAAACGTTAACAAAAAGCTATCCTTTGTACTGAAACAAAAAGGAAATGCACACAGAAACTAAGTGCAGAGTGACCTTCCCGAGGAAGTGGCCTATACATAGAACATAGTCAATTGGAGTAACCATGCTTTTGCTATGAACAATCTCTCCTAGAATGCGATCGATTGCAGCACCCTGTCAGAAGTATGTTTTTTTTTCATATATCAGCTAGCAAAACAAAGTTGAAACTTCCAATTATCGTCAAGCATCACACTGAGCCACTGACCTTTGTAACTCCAACAGACCGTACTTCGACTGATCGGCTCCCTTGAACAACATCAACAGCTGCATTTGAGATTGGACCTGTCCACAAGTGCTGCAGCATATCTCTTGCTTGGAGCCGTCCAAACTCAACATCTTTGAAATGTAAAATGGAAAAAAATGTCGAGGCTTTTATGTTGCAGACCTTTTTTATTTTAAACTAAAGAAGCAACCAAACATAAACACATACCAGCATACTTGTAATTCCATACAAATGATGTCTCACGGTGTTCAAAATGAGACCTTGGGGTTCTTTCAGTAAAGTACTTAAAAACATGCTGGAAAGGAATACAGCATATCAGAATGCATTCATCAAACAGTTGCAACAGACGTTCATCAAACACGCGCACCTTTACGCTGTCTACCCAATCCATGTTTAGATGCTCAGGCATGGTTGTCATCCACTCTCCATTAGTTGGACGTAAAAACATCCCATGTTCTGCCGCCAACCACATGTTAAATTCTCCAAAATTCTGCACAGGGAAGATATATATTAGTTTTGATGGAAATATATAGTAATAAAGACAGGAGTATTCTGAGTATTACTTCATCAAGGACACTCCTGTCACTTCCACTAAGAACAATAACTGTAGTACGCTCATCCTCACAGAGGGCTCTCAAAGGGCCCTTCAACTCAGGATGCAACTTGAGTTCCATTTCCTTAATTTGGTCACCACCCCTTCTCCCAGAGGATTCAACTGGCTCGGTCAACGTTGAATTGAAACCCTAAATTGTAAAAAAAAAACAGGAAATAAAAATGTACTGTCAAAGTGCAACTAAGTTTAATAAATTTTGAAGAAAAAGATGAAAAGATAATTACTGTAACTTAATTAGTGCTTGGAACTTGAAAGTGCAATGCAAACAGAACAAGGCTGCGTGTTTTTAAATGGACGTTTTCACTGGACTTCCCTAAAAATGCATCGGATAATTGGTAATATTTGAAGGGACTCTATTCTGGAATACTTCAACAAAAAATATTGCATGTGAAAACTAACATTCACTGCATATATTTTTGAATGTCCAGGCTAAAACATATCATTGATATGGCATGATGATAAAGTGTCAGAAAAAGATTATACAATCATTTCAGAGTTAAAGGATAAATGGAATGAGTGCATAAGAGCATAAGTCAAAACAACTATGCAAGGAAGCTGCTACCAGATAACAATAAAGCAGCAATTTTTGCATTAGAAGTTTAGAACAACCCAGCCAACACCAGTACAACAACAGTTATAGTGCAGCAAAGAAGAGATATGGTACCAATATGAGCAGCCGATTCTTCGAATGCAGATATTGTTGAATTGCTGCTCGATTAGGGAGACCAGGTGGAACGTGTCTTGTTCTCAGCTGAGCTTCAGCAACTGTCTCATTTAACTCACTACATGAAAATGCACATCACGGTATTCAGAGAGTCCGGACAGTGGCAAACAAAATGTAGTCAAACAGAAAGCATCCCAGTCAACAAACAAGGTCCAGTCTAGAAGACTACAAATCAGACTACTGGAAACGAGCTCCACAAATCAGACAATTGGAATGAGCTCCTCACCATACAAAAGTTTCAGCCCAATCTTGTGCAGTGTGAGTTGTCACATGAGGATAGTTATGCCTATGTCGTTTCTCTCTCTCATCAGATGACATTGTCAAAGCATGACGGATTGAGTCTGCGACTTCTGTAATGTTCCAGGGGTTTACTAAAATAGCACCAGCTCCAAGAGATTGTGCTGCCCCAGCAAACTGAAATTACAGTTACAAAAGTATGAACAAGTTACCTCAAAAAAAAGTATGAACAAGCAGCATGCACATGAATAGCATGAAATTCAGAAGTGATCATAGGTTTTGATCATCACAACTGATGACTCACCTCACTCAATATGAGAACTCCTTTCCTTGATCCTTGGCATGCGACATATTCATAGCTTACAAGATTCATTCCATCTCTCAGTGATGTTACAAGGGCCACATCTAAAAACAGACAAAATGCACGTATCAAGCTTGACAAAAACCACTAAACTTCTGAAGAAACATTTTTTATCAGCAGTACAGATTAAATGAATGATGACGAAGCAGGGATTATTGCCATAAGTAAAATTTTAAAATCAAGAGGCGTCTATAGTTACCTGTGACTGCGTAAAGGGCACACAAGGCATGGAAATCAAGAGATCGGTCCTGCAGTGAGTGCAATGTTTTTAGATGATTTAGTTTGCTTCAGAGCAGTTCTTATGCATACATGAAATATTCTCAAGGTAGCACAAAACAACGAACCAAAATCTTGATTGACTTGTATTTAAATAGTGATATGTTAGGCATTGCTAAATAGAAAATATGGGAGCAGCAAAATTGGAGTTATGTGATTAGTGTGCCTACTAGAAAAATATGCAAAGATGACCTGTATTTATGTTGTATGTTATCATAAAAGCGAAGTTAACAGGGACAATAGATAAAACTAACCAGATGATGAATAGGAACAGCAGTCAGTGTTCCAAATCGGCCATTTATGCGCCCAACAATTTCATGCACCTGACTTGTAAGCTTTTGATCTGCTTGTGATAGTATCTACGGTTAGTAAAAATACCATAAATATTCCTCAAGTTCAATTATATAACACCAAATTTAGGAAACAAGTTAGACAAGCAATCGTCCTTCGACTTTTGGTTATAACTAGGTCCCTGTATAACTCATGGCCCATTTCTGAATGGACAAGTGAAAACATGAGTCATTCTCGCTTAAAAACTTAATATGACCTCTTGTAATTTCTCAACAATACGAAGACAGTGAAGATACTGAAATTGACCACAGCTTGGAGATTGTAGAACCCAAAATATAAAAAACATACAACAAATGTACACTAACAAATGCTGAGCTACACCAAACAAGAAAGTTATTGAACTACAACTTCATTCAAATTTTAAGAGGAATGATTTTAAGAAAGAAGACAGCAAACTCGAAAACACAGAAAGTTATTGAACTACATACTTCATGCATCTGAGGTACTCCAGTAGACATGCTTGTAGAGTCGCACAAAGTATAAATAGGAGATAAAACACAGAAAGGGCGCTTACACTCAGGAACATCAGTTCTTGTTGGCACAGCAATTTGCAGTAGAACCACTTTATCATTCCAATCAGGGTTTTCTTCAAGAAACTTTTCAAAGGCCAAAATCTTTTGTGGGATTCCCTTAATCATGTCAAGTCGGTCAACACCAAGCATTACCTATCACATCAACAAGGAAAAATATAGTGGTAAGACCAAAAGAGACATTGCTACATCATTTAATGCAAACAAAACAAAATTGTAAAGCATATCAATTGAAAAATATTGTTTAATTCCATTTTACAACAACGAAGAAAGTGACATGCAACCAGATATTTCTAAGTTAGAACCAGTAAAAAGTAGCAACCTGAACTAAAGCGAGTAGGCAGATATAATTGCAATATCTTATCAGTAACTAGGGGGACAAGCTCAGTATAACAAAAATCTTATCCAAGAAATAAACTTGACACCATATGGAATGATATGGCTGAAACAAACCTCTAACTACAAAATAGGGAGATCATGGATAGCATTGTTATTGTAAGTCTTGGTTCAGTGTCTTCCACATATACAAAGGTTGCCCATTTTACAAGATGCACAAGGTAAGAAATGGGATTAAGGTAGCTAATATTCCAATAACAAAAGCAATTTAGTATAACATATGTTAAACATCTTATAGGAGTGATACATGACTGGTGTTTTGGAACTATCGATGTATCTGATATTTATAATCACCCCCGATCAAGTGACGGGCAATAGTTTGCTCACCTTTCGACCAGCGAAACGATGTGTTAATTCATTGATGTGCCTTTTAACTGCTGTAAGCTCCAATGCTCGCTTGAAACGTTCAGAGTCTATCCCAATAGGAAACTGAAGATTTCAGCCAAGTGAGTCAAAAGAGTCACTCATTCTACAAACATCTTTTGAATAGCTTATAAATAATCAAAATGATTAAAATAACGAGCCATGTTTCAAGTAGTAAATAAAACGGTTCAGAGGCTATAGTAGATGAAGCTAACAAAATCAACATGTTTTTCAAACAGTTGAGATAAGTAGTTAATTAAAAATATAAGTTTTGGTATGTACCGCTGCCACTCTGGTTAGCCTTCCTTGGTCTTCCACACCCTCATGAGTACCCTCCAGTCCGAGTATTCTGGTACATGCACTCACAAAATGCCTTGCATAATCATATGTATGGAATCTGAAGAAGAAACATCAATAGAAGCACCATGAAACAACTCGGATAATTCTCCTTGTATATTCTGTACTAGCGTTTCATTCTCTGCTATAAATTCAATCAACTGACAAGTAATGTGTGACGTAGTTGTCAATTTCAAGTATTGAACCATCCATCTTCACCTTTCTTTTGTACCTTTACTGTCTAAGTGTACGTAAAAAGTTTGCCCATTGAATTCCAAGCTACTCTAAAAGCAACTTTATTATATGGACATGGCAAATAATTGATATCAAACTGTTTTTCTTTTTGACTGATTGGGATAGAAAAGTAGTGAACCAAACTCTTCTGTTTGCACTACCAAATTCGACAAGGGACAGAGAAGCGCGAAGAACATGCTCACCCGACTAAATCAGCACAGAGCACAGAGCGAAGCAGCTCCGAGCGGGACGGCAACGTTCTGTAAATCTCTGAAGAAGGGAATGGCGTGTGAAGGAACCACCCGACCTTCATGTTGATGTCATGATCTTTGAGGCATTTGGGCATGAACATGAGGTGGTAATCATGGCACCAGATCACATCCCCTTCCTGGTAGTTCTGGTATACAACATCAGCAAACATCTGGTTTGCTCGCTTGTAGGCGTTGAACTGGGACTCAAAATTCCTCGTCGTTGCCAACCTATCCTCCTGTGGCAATCCCAGGTAGTGAAACAGCGGCCACAGTATGTTGTTGCAGTACCCGTTGTAGTATTGGTGCACGATTTCCTCATCCAGGAACACTGGTATACATCTCTGTTCCGTTTAATCAATCAGAAAATATGATTCCAACTACTAGCGTCTAGTGATAACAAAACAGCCACTGTTCTATTGGTTCAGAAGACTCAAAACAGAGATACAGAATGATAATTTGTCTCAAAGTTGCATCGAACCTTCTCGGCGAGTGTTCTGGTGAGAGCTCGTTGGCCGACCTCATCAGGAACGTTGACGCCGGCCCAGCCGATCCACTTCGCGTCGACGTCCTTGACGCCTGCGGTGTTGGTGAAATTTGAGTATGAGCATGCAGGGTAGGAATGTAGGATTCCAAATGCACGCGTCGCTCCACCGCATCACATTTGGGAGAAGGGTGATATTTGGGGTATTACCGAGAAGGGCGCTCACGAGGCCACCGGCGCTAATCTCCAGGGACCACTGGTCCTCACCACGGCGATTGGCGGAGACGGGGAGGCGGTTGGCGACGACGAGGAGGCGCTGCTTCATACCGCGGAGGCCGAGGCGGCGGAAACCTCTGCGGGGCCCCGCGAGCGGCGGGCGCGCGGCGTAGCCCGCCGCGGACGCGCCGCCGGCGTCGTCCATGTCGGCGGGCGCGGCCCCGGGCGACTGTACCCCGAAGTCCGCGGCTGAGGTCACGGCGGAGGCGGACTCGGCGGCGTCGGTGTCCATGGCGTCTGGGGACGTCGCCACCGCCGCCGAGAAGGGGTGGCGGCGGCCGTGCTCCCGGAACATGCGATCGATGGGGTTGGGAGAGGCGGCCCCGCCGCCGTCGCAGAAGTAAGAGGCGGACGATGCCGGTGAGATGGACGGCGATGAGGTCGGCATGGCCGCAACGCCTTCCTAGCTCCCTCACCGACTCACAGCGATTTCATATTATGCATCACCTGGCCCCTTTATAGCAAGCAGGCCTCCGTGTAAAAAGCAAGCGACGAGAAGCTCCATTGGAGCGGGCGACGAAGCTGTCTGTGCAGCTGGAACTCATCTCCCACAAAGTCACGTAACTGAAAAAAAAACAGAGATCTCATAATTCATATGTAAAATCACATTACCTTTTTTATATTTTAGATCGAAATGATTTATATTCTAAAACGAAAAAATATTATACTTAAAAAATTCGGAAATGTGTGCAACTTTCATTTTATACTTAAAAAATGGTAAGATTAAAAAACTGATTTCACTTGATATTTGTTTGCCTTACTCTTCAGCTTTCTATAACCGATAAATTAATTAACAAAACTAAACCAAACAAATCGTAAGGAAGGAAGCATGCAGCAGCCAGCAGCCAGCAGCCTATTAGGAATGGAGATGAACTGGTTGCGAGTTTCAGGAGAGGAGCTCTTCACGTAGGAAAGCCGTAGCCTCAACGACCAGAATTCCGACCAAATTTATATGAATGTGTGTTAGAATTTTGAACTAAATTCTAGCAAATCCATATAAAATGGATCGAGATTCATAATACCAAGAGAAATCGATCTTACGAGGCTTTATTCCGACTTCGTGAATATATACTAGATCACTGTTAAACCTTTCGTCCTTCATTCTTTGTGTTTTTATTCTCTTTTGTTTTTCTGTTTGGTTTATTTAGGGATTAAATTAAATTTTAGCTTCTCATTATTCAACTTATTAAACTTTAGTCTCTATTTGTTTGATTATAGTGATTAAAGATCATTAATACAGTTGAATAAAGACCAAAATATCACTAATAAATATTTGTATATGATTTTTCTCGCCTCAAGAGACATTAACGAGAGAAACTCGTTAATTACTATCATTTAGTCTCTTTGTCATTACTATCATTTAGTCTTTTTTAGCAATTTTTTGAGGACTAAAGGGCTAAACTTTAGTGCCCTATATTTGATAGTTTATGTATTAAAAGGAACTAAAGTTTAATCACTAAAATTTAGTACATGTTTGTTTTCTCTATTCTAAAATTTAGTCCCGTCACATCGAATGTTTAGATATTATTTTTGAGTATTAAATATAGACTATTTATAAAACTCATTCATAATCGGTGGATTATTCGCGAGACGAATCTAATTAGTCTAATTACGTCATGATTTGATAATGTGATGTTACAATAAATATTTGCTAATCAAGGATTAATTATACTTAAAAATTTATTCTCGTGAACGATCCTCCGATTTTGCAATTATTTTTATATTCAATTCAAGTTTAGTCATTCAAATTAATATCTAAACATACGATGTAGCATCGACTAAATTTCAGTCCATAAAACCAAACACCCAACACCCTTTGTAAGAAATTAAACACGCCTAGTATCCCAAAAGAGTTTGTGGCAGTAGTGCAGCACTGGCGAATCGTGGCACTAAACGGCAGAGCGTTCCACTCGTCCTCCGGTGAGGCCGAGTTACCAATTCCATGCATGATTTGGTAACGAGCGGCCTGCAGCATGCAGTGCAGGCTATGGCGCAGGTGAGCGCGCATCTTGATGGACGAAATCTGACAGAGCCACAGCTAAATTCAGACATGAATGAATGGATAGATCTTGGATGGTAGCTTGGCTTTGAGCCATATTCGTTCCTAGCTAGCTTTGTAGTCACATTGAATTGATTAAAAAAAATCTGTATGACCGTTTGAAAAATTTGCAAAAATAGCGTGTGGTGAAGTGCCCATTGGATAACACGTCAGCTCTAGTCGGCACTTCAAGTAACGACTGGATGCTACCACTCTATCATATTCTGCCACGTCAGTCCACTTCCAGTCGACACTTGAAGTGTGGACTGGAGTTGACGTGGCACCAGTCGACACTTCAAGTACCGACCGCATGCTACTTTTGCAAATTTTTCAAACAACCATACAAATTTGATTTTTTTTTAAAAAAATATATCATTTAAAAAAATAAATTGAATTCTCATCACAATGCTTCAAAAATCTTTAAAATTTTAATTGAAATGTAGGATCACTTTACTGGTTACAAAAAAATAATGAATTGACTGTAAACAAACCCATAATGTTATTTAAGGAAAATAGAAATATATAGCATATGCCACAATCTTTCCATAAAGAACTATCAGTTCAAAAGTTACTCAACATAGAAGGGTGCATATATTCTTTCTCATCTCATTTGCCACAAAAAACACCATCAAGGGTGCAGCTAGCTCTCAACTCTCCTTCTACTCTTTGGGTATACAGAACCAGCAACTAGCCAGTGGTCGGTCGTCTAGCTCCTCCTCACTTGATAATGGGGAACAATCACGTCGTGATCATTTCAAAATGTTCTTTTGGAAAAGGAGAATATTATCCTTGCGATTCAGCTTTAGCTTTTTCTTCCTGAGACAGAGAGAGAGGGAGATCTATCACTGTTGCAAATCTGTTAAAATTATGCAGAGGAATATGTTTGCTGCCTGTCAGATCGATATCTGATCCATCCATCCAGCCGAGTTTTGTCAAGAGATCATATTTGCTTTTGATTTATTATATCATGCACAAGTTAGTAAGCTAGCTATCTAGCTACAAGAGATGTCATTACGCAAAATGAACTGTGAAAAGACAAATATTTGTTTTTTTTATGATTTTACACTTTTTAAACTCATTTATAACTAATCAGGATAACAATAGAAATTATTTTTAACCCTCAGATGAAATGCGACGAAAGTTGGTGTTCATTCTACTACTGTTAGTAGAACGTGAGCATAAATTTGATCACAAAGTAAGGGTGTTGGGGGAAATAATCCCGTCAGCAGTAGAGACGGGAATACGGAACCAGAAGACGACATCGAAGCCCAGATATGCAAAGCCCTCCGACGTCAACGTCGTGCTATGAGGCAAGCGCTCCGGAGTATGAGGCACGTCACCAGACGAAGGCCCCCACGAGGATCCGAGTCCTTCGCAGACGCCCCGAACACAACCACAAGTAAGGCTTCACTCGAGACCCTTCGGGTCTCGGCCATCCTCGGGAGGCAACCACTAAAGCGAGATGTGATGGCTACAATGCTAGGCGACACCTGTTGAATGGGACGTGGGCGCCCCGTAGCCATCAAGTCGTGACGAGGCGCACGTTAGAGAAAGATGTGTGCCGTCACTCCAACCAGACATTTGCCATACTCGGGCAAGTGTATAAACTAGTACTGTTGTATCCCTTCGAATTTCGGTACACAAAGTCTATAGTAACGAATGTAACTCATGGGTTAAAGGGTATTTTTCTCGTATGACCCCTTCCTATAAATACCCTTTCCTCGTATTATACAGGCACCTCTTGAAAAGATAAGAAGAGAACAGCCCATCAGAGTTATTATCCCTCCCGAGAGGCTTTGCAAAGACTAAGTCAGTCCACTTAGCTTTAACTACATCCCGAACCACTCAAACCTATTGGCGTAATCCTTTACGCCAATAAAGGGCTCGAAAGGTTTTTAGAAAATAGTATGAACCGAATCAAAATATATAAAAAAAATCTTTCTTTCATCTAGTTTCATGAGTCGAGAACTCGAGATATATCCATCACAATTTTTTCCTATTCATATATTTTTCGATTCCAAACACACAATTGTGAGGTCTGTTGTCTCTTCTCCTGGAGACCACAGATTTTGAAATCAAGAGAAGCCAGCTCGATTGTTTGGATAGGATTTGAGCCAAAGGCGACGAACTGCTCACACTGATTGGAAAGGGGACGCTTAGCTGGCCAGTAGTCACTCCATTTCTGAATATAATTTATTTTATGATTTTTAAAATTTATTTATAGATTAATGAATTTTAAAAAAATACTAGAACAATTTATATTAAAAAGAAGATACAGTAGCTACTTTGGAAGAATCCACACGTACTGCAACTTACATGGAAAAGACGAATTCAGAGGAAGGTTGTTGGATGTCGTTCTCGAATGTTTTGGATCTAATTAGAATTATTTAACGTACATTAATTATAAAACTAAGTACATAAATAAGAACTAATTCGAGACACGAATCTATTAAACCTAATTAGTTCATGATTTGATAATATGATGCTACAGTAAAAATATGCTAATGATGGATTAATTAGTCTTAATAAATTCACCTCACGAATTAACCTCTGCTTGTATAATTAGTTTTATAATTAATTCAAATTTAATCTTTTTAATTAACATTCGAATATCGGATATGACAAATGTATAACTTTAGACCCAACAATCCAAACACTTCCTTAGTCACATTCCGAGGTCATGTTTTTTAAGCACTTGTTTTTAATCTAACCAAGAGGAAGGCCAGACATTAATTGTCTACTAATTAGCAAGCATGATTGATCAAGACTAGCTGTACAAAAATGTAGGGCTTATTCACGGAGCTTCTGGTAGGTAGAGATTGTCAGTAGCTAGCTAGTCTAAATAGCTGAATAGTCTGAGTATCTAGCTGATGAGAATCTGAATAAATTGGTGTTCTTCAGCTTATATATTCTATTTCATTTTCAGATTCTGCAACCACTGATCTCACAATTTGAATCAGAATCTAAACTGTTTATTTCAGCTTCAAATTCAAGAAGTAGCTGCAGTCGTCGGAATCTTCTCAAACAGATCGGTAAATTGTACCCATCTTTTTAAAATTTATCAAGGCAATAACGAGCGAATTCACGACTGAGATGTGCTGCAAAACGCATCAGGTACTAGTCATATATATAGTGGTAGCTTTTTTGCCGCTCAATAAATATTTACAGATACTCTTGTGTTCTTATATATATAAGGGCTGTTTGGGAGGCCCAAAATCCCGGCCCATTCCCAGGGAATGGGCCGGGATTTTGGGCCTCCCAAACCAGCCCTAACTCGGTTAAAACTTGTACGGAAATTTAGAAATCAACTTAAATGAACTATCTTGTTTTGTAAAAAATTAGTTGTTTGGTCATGATAATATTTTCTTGACGATACCAAATATAAAAAATACATATAGGTGGTAAACCAACTTATATTTAAAAAGCCTAAATGTTAGGCCATATTTGGGAACAAAGTTTTTTGTAGTTTTGGAAACAATACTGCAGTATTGAGCAATACTACATTATTATATACAAAAGGTGTTTGGCAACTCCATGTAAAATCTATGTAAAGTAAACTGTAGTATTATAAATATTGTACTCAATCTATATACTATTGAAAACTTTAGTATGAAGCACTTTTTTTCAAAACTGTAGTATTATAAACTGTGGTATTGTCATGAAATGTAGTTTTTGAAATACTGTAGTTTCTAAAAACCGTGTTCCTCGGACAGAGTATGATAGCGTATAGCTAGGTGAGCATCTGGAGTATGATATGTGCTACTCCAGTGGGCAATTGGCATCCGAACACAAGAACCACTCAAGTAGTGAAGTGGCTATTAGGTCTAGGGGGAACATGTGAAGTCATGAGTTAGCTGAATCAAGGTTGCAAATTCTATTAATTATATTTTTACATACAATTTTTTATAGTTCCAATATATTAGTTAATTAAAATACGAAAGCTCAACTATCCTCCTCATGTAAGTACGCACTCTTTCCTTTCCACATTATAAGTCATTATGATTTTTTCAGATACATCCACTTGTCAATGAACTTAGACACAACCTGAACACATACTCTCTCTGGTGTACAAATATTAGTCGTTTAGACAGAATTACGCATACCAAGATGATATTAAATAAAATTATAAGAGTGTTCTCTACTGGTTATGGAGCCTAGACTTTAATGGTGTCACCCAAGTTCAACTCCCGAAGAGTACAATTAAAGTGGCAAACGATTCGATTGACGGGACGACTAATATTTGTACACTCTCAATAAAACCAAAATAACTATTATTTGTACACCGAATGGAATATGTGTTAAGATTCATTGATCTGTGGATGAATATGAAAAAATTAAAATGACTTTGGAACGAAGGTAGTCTACGGATGAATATGAAAAATTTAAAATGACTATGGAACGAAGGTAATAGTAGACTAGTACTCCAAAAGGGATACACAGTCATTGATAAACCATCTCCTCTAGCGATTCTATTCACGAGACTTCGTAGAAATAAAATATGATACAAGAAACAAAATTTGATCTATAATACAAATAATTCTATAATTGAAGCAATCTATATTGAACCTTGTTTTCAAATCAAGATAAAAATGCACCTACATAAAACAGACAAATCGTCTCCGCTCCTATCATACCCGATGAACAAAGCAGAAGGATTTTTCTCGATTGAGAGACACAATGATTTTTAAAACAAGTGATCGTCTAATTACATTGAAATTTATAAGAGGATTATTTAACAGTCTAAGATGTAGAAAATCAAGATCATATATTTGAAATATCAAACCATAGGAGATCTTTAAAAGAACAATAATTGTCAAGCTTTCCGTGTGAAGAAGATCGTGGGCTCGCTCGAGGGCCGAGCCTACCGGAGGAAAAAGGGGCCGCGTCATCTGTGGCTCACGTGCCTAGCTAGCAATCTGGCCGGCCGGAGGAACCAAATCTCCCATCCGAAGCCGCGCGCGCCACCACGGCCGACGGCCGTCTTCTCCCATCTCGCCGGCCAGCGCCGCTGCCTGGGCCCTGCTTTTTGGTGCGTCCGATCCGCGAGGGCTATCTTACGCATGCAGATGCAGTCTCGTACTCCCCGTAGTCCCGTTTTATTCACTGACTTTAGGTTACAACTTTAGATCCAGAATATTTGTTTTTGAAGCTGGCTAAATCCTATTCTACCATTTCAATTCATTATTACGAGTGTTCTCAGCGAAATACAGAAAAAATGTTTGGAAAAAGAAAGGTTGGACCCTTTATTTCGGGTGTTTTTCCGAGAACGAGGCGGATTCTTTCAGGTGTCTTGACCTGCTAAATATCACAGAATCTGTCACCTCAATCCGGCGAATCGAACATATCTCCCCCTACACGACGACGGACAGATATAATGATATATACACTCCTCACTACGAGCTAGCTACTCGCCTACTCCTATCTATCTATAGACTTTAGTACAGTACAAATACAGCTGGATTTTAAATTATTAAAAAATATTTAATAATTTGTTGCATGCTCGTGTGAGTGTATCTCTGCATGCTTGATGAAAATACGTGTCCGTATCTGTATTGATTTGCACTTGACGGTTTATTTATTTATAGCTTAGGTTTAGAATCTGGTATGCATGTAAAAAATTATTTATAAAAAAAACAACCATGACGTACCACTGATAATACTCAGGGCATCGAAAATATGCATGAAAAGGTGACTTTAAACATTAGCAAAAAAAACATTAAAATACACTCTAAGTTTATGGTGTTGCCATAAGGAATAAAATGTTTATTTTTTTTTGCTCCCACCATAAACCAGATCCACTTTAATATCACATTTTTAGTTTTTGGTGTTGCCATAAGCGATAAAATACTTATTTTTTGTGGGTCCCACCATAAACTTTAATGTCACATTTTTTAGTTTCTTATAATATACGTATGACAAAAATAAATATCAATTTTCTGTGCGTTCCATTTGAATGCTTCTTAAAAATACAAGAATCGTGGTTGGCGTTGCCCTCACTGCTGAAACGAGCCGCGGGTTGGCCTTGTGTGGATAGGAGTGTGTGATTTGTGGGCTTGAGGCCATGTGTTTGTGGCCGTTGGATAATAGCAGGCGAGCAGCAGCGGCCAGCGAGCCCGATACCGGAAAACGACAGCGTGCGGCTGCAGTTTTTTGGCACTAGGTTGCGTCGTGTGCATTGTACGTGCACCCAGGTCACTACAATATTTTCACATATACATATACATATACATATACATATACATATACATATACATATACATATACATATACATATACATATACATATACATATACATATACATATACATATACATATACATATACATATACATATACATATACATATACATATACATATACGTATACATATACGTATACATATACGTATACGTATACGTATACATATATACTTTAATAGTACTTTATAAATAGCAGGTAACAAGTTTTGGCAGGGGGTAAGATGAGAGGCCTCACATAAGACTAACGTAACATTTAAAAAAACAAAATCGTTTGTTCCATAACAGAGGAAGCAAGGAGAATGAACGAAGAAATAATCGGTAGTAGCAGTGCATGTTTGCTGTCTAACGAAAGGAAGAAAAAAAAAACCAGCCATTGGTTGATGGGAATCTGGGACATTACGCGTCACTGTTCCTGGAGCAGAGCAGATCGAGCCAGCAAAGAGATCGAGAGGCAAACCTACCTACCACGGCGGCGCAATGAATCCGGTTCGCGCGCGTGCCGGCGGAGCAAGTCAGAATC
The DNA here is from genome assembly GCA_019279435.1 of Zizania palustris. Taxonomy (NCBI): domain Eukaryota; kingdom Viridiplantae; phylum Streptophyta; class Magnoliopsida; order Poales; family Poaceae; genus Zizania; species Zizania palustris. The sequence continues at coordinate 51,974,537 of JAAALK010000082.1, read as the reverse complement.
TTCGGGCGACGGCGGCGGCGGCGCGATCAGATCTATCTATCGACCGACTCAGCGATCGACGCCGCCGCATGCACGTACGTCCAGCGAGCTGACCGTCCTCCTCTCACCATGCTAGCTTGATTATCTCCATTGCCAGTGACAGATCGATCGATCGATCGATCTCGCCCGTTTTTCCGGCCGCTCATAAAGTCGGAAGCACTGATGCACGTACGTCGCGCGTTCACAGTCTGTCTGGGTCTGCATGCATGCTACTGCTAATTAATCGCGACTCGACAATTAACTGGAGCAATAACGTAACTAGGCGGGCTCAGGAATGTCTACGGCTACTTTAATTTACTTTCAAACAAAGTTAAGACATACTTAGATCAAAAAGGCTAATGCAAAGTGACTAAAATTTAATCACTTTAGAGGGCTAAAAAATCAAACACTAGTAGCCTCCTATTTTAGTCATTGGATCTAATAAATAGGGGTGACTAAAATTTAGTCACCGATTTTAGTCGCTTGGATCTAAACAAGCCCTTAATAAACCAGTGATAAGATTAAAAAGATTGAATTGTTCTTATCAATAAGAAAATTATATTATAAATAATAATGATACGTTAGTAAATAGAAATAAAATATTTTAGCATAAAGTTAAAGCGCTAAAAGTAAAGTCTTTTTGTGTCTGAGAAAATATCTGAGATCATGTTTTTGTTTAGGTCAAAATTAAATTTGACACGCTGAATATTCATACAAAGACGTCCACCAATATCGATTTTAAAATCATGTTTTAAATATTTTAGCCTTATCTTTTAAACACGTGCTAATAAAAACACAAAAGCTACAGGAATATTTATGCAAAACGGAGTGCCGCGCGCTGCGTCACGCCCAATGTTTTGCTCCGAATCAACTATCAAGAATCGGTTCTGTTTGAATTGGAATTGCTTATTTGAGAGAAAAATTTAGTCTCATTTAATTTCCTAAAATCCCAAATAAACAAGCTCAACAAAACGAGGCCTTACTTTACCGGGAGACGAAGTGAGCTGCCATTGTCGACGGAAGAAACAGCCCCTTAACTCAGCCAAATGGCTGTACTTTGGCTGTGCTCAAAAGTCGTGGACACACACACCCCTACTTGCCGAGTTGCCGGACACTGGTAACCAGGCTTGACGGCGTCGTGTAAATGCTACTAGTACGCTCCAACATACACATACTCCACTCCGTATGAGTACAGGTAGCTAGGCTGCTCAGTCATATGGAGAGTGAACAGTGAACAGTGCCAGTACAGAAGCTCTGCAAGTCCCAACCATTCTCTCCGTCAGTGCCTCGATCGATCGATCGATCGATGGACCGATCACCCACCACGTACTATTATCATTCGAAATTTGTCCTGATTTATGTTTTAGTACGTGCGTAAGCTGCATCACATAACTAATTTAATAGGATTAAGAGATGCAAGGAAATGATATCTAGATTTGGTAAAAAAAATGTTTGAAATGTTTGTGGGACGAGGAGTGTAGCTTGCGTTGCAATTCACACCGCAAACATACTTAGCTGCCCAGTACTATTATAATTTCATGGTTCTTTGCACAAACACACCGCACCGATTATTTTAATCATTTCTTATATTTTCGGAGAGAGAAGGTGGGTGAAATGATTTTTCTGCCCTTGTCTTCAACCACCAATTGGTCACTAAATTTTACCATGACACATCAAAGTGTCGTAACACGAGAAGGCGACGTCGAGCGTGTAGGTGACGATGTGTTACGGTAAAATTTAGTGACTAACCGAAGGTTGAAGACAAGAGCAGAAAAGTCATTTCACCCGCCTTCTCTCTCTGAAAAACTAAGAAATGATCAAAATAATCGATGTGGTGTGTTTGGACAAAAAACCATGAAATTATAATGGTATTGGGCAAAGAAGCCCGTTTGCAGTGTGAACCAGCCAATTTGATGTTTTCGCGGTGTACTACAACAAAATTTTCATATATATATATATATATATGTGTGTGTGTATACATGTCTAAAATAAAGTATATAATAAATCAGATGCAAGTAGCAATACATTAGAGATACGTACTATAATAATCTATTTAATACTTTACTATTGGATCACTTATAAGTTGGCTCGTGTACTGCGTACACGTGAAAAACATATGGCTAATAGGTTATTATTGTAATTGCTCCCATTCTCTATAAATGTACCCAACACATTCTCGCTTGATGTGTCGGCGTGTCGCAGTCGATCGATCTATCGTCGATCTCACGCTGCCAGCCAGTCACACTCGCTTAGTCGCTTGTAGAACGGAATTAATGGCGCGTGCTTGGCGATCTTTCGTGGTGGCGGTCGTCTTGGCTGTGGCCGGCGCGGCGACGGTGGCGACGGCGGAGCCGCAGGTGCCGTGTTACTTCGTGTTCGGGGACTCGCTCGTGGACAACGGCAACAACAACGACATCGTGTCGCTGGCGCGCGCCAACTACCCTCCCTACGGGATCGACTTCGCCGGCGGCCCCTCCGGCCGCTTCAGCAACGGCCTCACCACCGTCGACGTCGTCGGTGAGCTTCTGACATGCCGCGCATGCATGGCTGCGGCTGCAAAACCTGGCCATGTGCCGTTTGGGCCGGGCCATGCCGGACTGGTGGCTTTACATTTACACGATGAGATGACACGGGCTATTTCACTGTGGGTGCAGCCAAGCTTCTGGGCTTCGACGACTTCATCCCCCCGTTCGCCGGCGCAAGCAGCGAGCAGCTCCTCACCGGCGTCAATTTCGCCTCTGCGGCGGCCGGGATCAGGGAGGAGACCGGGCAGCAGCTGGGCGGGAGGATAAGCTTCAGCGGGCAGGTCCAGAACTACCAGTCTGCCGTGCAGCAGCTGGTGAGCATCCTCGGCGACGAGGACTCCGCGGCGGCGCACCTGAGAACGTGCATCTTCTCCGTCGGGATGGGCAGCAACGACTACCTCAACAACTACTTCATGCCGGCCTTCTACAACACCGGTAGCCTCTACACCCCGCCGCAGTACGCCGACGACCTCATCGCCCGCTACTCCCAGCTCCTCCGCGTCATGTACAACTACGGCGCGAGGAAGGTGGCGCTCATCGGCGTCGGGCAGGTCGGGTGCAGCCCTAACGAGCTGGCGCAGCAGAGCGCCAATGGCGTCACCTGCGTCGAGCGGATCAACAGCGCCATCAACATCTTCAACCGGAAGCTCGTCGGCCTTGTCGACCAGTTCAACTCTCTCCCCGGCGCGCACTTCACCTACGTCAACATATACGGCATCTTCGACGACATCCTCAAGAGCCCCGCATCCCATGGTTAAGACCAAACTTAACCTAAAACTAAAAGCTTAAAAATACTTTTTTTCAAGGTTTGAATCCGAAAAGCTTAAAAATGCTATTTTTTTTCAAGGTTTGAAGGTGACGAACCAGGGGTGCTGTGGGGTTGGGAGGAACAACGGTCAGGTGACGTGCCTGCCGTTCCAGACGCCGTGCGCCAACCGGAACGAGTACCTCTTCTGGGACGCCTTCCACCCGACGGAGGCGGCGAACGTCCTCGTCGGCCAGAGGACGTACAGCGCGCGGCTGCCGTCCGACGTCCACCCGGTCGACCTCCGGACACTCGCCGGCGTCTAGCCAGCCAGCTCCTTAATTTTCAGGACCACCAGTCGGGTTCAGAGCTCACGTTTCAGGCTGAATTGAAACGTGGGCGTGGCATGTGTCGATGAGATGTAGGTATCTGAATTCTGATTCTTGGATGTAACGTACAAGAACACGTACATGATTCTTACATTGTTTTCTTCCTTGTTGTTTGATTAATTTGGCAACAATGTGTTATTGGTCTCTGAATATCTCCATTATGAACTGGAAATATATACCCCGACATGGCCACAGGCTCAGAGCAACTGCATTCACTCAATGCAGGGGAAGAACATATTGAGTGCAGCTCATGAAGCAAGAAACTCACGAACAACGCAACCAACTGATTCAACTGGGGGGAGTAATTTGTTTTATGTGGGTTTCATTTTTATCTTAATCTTGTATCTGTGGAGGCCATGTCCTCAAATCCATTGATTACTAATAGATTTTCAATTTTTCAAGAGTAGAGTAGGTCAATCTGCTCCGAAAAATACATAGGGAGGGTGGAACTCTTTCCAGCTTTGCAACTCTAAATCCATCTCAGATTTGGAGCTCTACCGATTAGGCCCTTAATATCTTGATGGCATATAACTTAGTTACCAGTGCATTTGATATAATACAAATATTTTTGGAAGAATCCATTTTATATATAGATATCGGGAGCGCTATTCTACACCACGTGTGTAGAATAGCTATTTTACACCAACTACTTTCGGTAGTAGATTTTTTCAGCAGAATAGCAATTGAGTACTACTTTTTTTTCAATAGTAGATTTCTCAGTAGAACAACTATTCTATATCATAATGTAGGATAACATTTATGTGTGTGTGTTTAGAGTGATTTTACCGTCCACGAAAAGATAACATGAGGTACCAACTTCTTCAAGCACCGTAAAATTTCTTATATGTTTGAACTTTTACAGTACGAATGAACTGGAACTTAAATTGTAGACACATGCTTTGCATTTCGACAAGCTTTTATTCAACAAACTCACCTCAAACTTAGCTTAAAGCTGAAGCAGCAACTGCACGAAATTGATCACTTCCTCTCAAGGTGGCAGGTCTCCACCAATTCCCATGAATCCAAGCTTTTGTCCTGGGTATCCGTCCTATACAGAGCAAGCTTGGAGATCTCGAACTGCAGTCCAGAAATCTCCTTGTCCATCTCCTCTACCTTGTTCCTCGCCACCTCCTTCTCCTCATCTGTCAGGTCTCCATATAAGAGACTGACGTGTGGCATGTAGGCTGCAATGATGCAGAATTGCAGATCATGAATCAATCATCAGCAACCAGAGGTTTTTGGTAAACAAGATTTTTGCTAGCTGCTATACACTTACGGGTTGATCTGTGATACCCAAAGTGGCCACAGCAGTGATCGCTGGCTTCCACCACCTGAACAAAAATTGAAGTAATATGAAGTATTCTGCAATCTGCATACTTTATAAACATTTGATCTGAGCTCCGGGTTCCAAATTCCAAACGCAATAAAATGTTCGAAACGCTGACGCGATCACTCTGAAAGTCTGAATTCGACAGCTAAGTTGCACTTGTAAAACTAGGAAATCGCTGGGACGAGAGGGGGAGGCTAGAATCAATAGTACCTCGGGGTTGGGTTCGAGGAGGAGGTAGACGCACTGGTAGAAGAAGTCGCCGCAGGCGACGCCGGCGACACGGGCGGTGTAGGGCCGGATACCAGCGGCGGCAGTGCGGAGCGCCTCGATCGCGGCGGACCGGCGGAGGCGGATGGCTCCGACGACGGTGGCGTGCGGCTCGAAGGCCGGGCCGCCGTGCGCGGCGCGGAGGCCGCCCATGATGCCGCGGAGCCGTTCGCGGACTGGCTCCGGCGGGATGGCCCAGACGGAGTACACCTCCTCCGGGGATTGGTCGACCGGGTCCATGCGGGCTGAGCGGTGGGGCTGGAGCCGGAGGCGGGAGCGCGACCGAGGAGTCGGAGGCGGCGAGCGGCGAGGCGAGGAATGGGGGGAGCTGGAATACGCTTTGCCGACGAGAAGCATCGCGTCGCGGGAGATGAACTAGCGGAGGGGCATCCTACGATGATACACTGGCAGGTGGGGCCCACCTCAGATACAGATCTGCGGGCCCAACGTCAGTGACCAAATCGAAGTACACAAAACTGTGTAAAAAAATGCTTGTGAACTAACCACATGCTCTTCACAAAAGCAAACTATAACAGAAACCAGACTGTCAAAGTTGACTCTGCTGAAAGCTAGATTTATAAGTTAATCCCATGTGCCAGTATTTCAGTTCCAATCCATCCAGATCAATAAAATGAAGAATCTGGAGAAACCAGCAAGGCATAACTTTACTCATAGCTGACTAGATAACAAAATGTCAAAGTTGAGAACCTCATAGCTGACTAGATAGGAAAGATAAATCATCAATTTAATTGACCTAACATGATCTTACATATCAGTGGGATGTTAAACGTATATCAACAATTTCTCATATAAATGAGGATATATGATCTGATCTTATTACTTAAAAAGGCTCAATCATCTCCAATTATTTGTCATTATGATTAGTTGTAGATTTAAATGATGTCACCTCTTATTTCTACAAGTGTTAAATAATCAAGTGTCACTTACTTTGACTATTACATCAGGGGTGTATTCACTGTAAATACATTGATACTACATGACAACAATGTATTATTGGTTGGTATAAGTATCTAATTTAGTGTTAATGATAATAGTATAATCAAGTATCTAATTATTGATTGGTATAAGTATCACAATGGGTTAGCCAAAAATAAGAGATTTGATAGTTTATCATTTTAAAGAAATGACTTTCATTCTAGCTCATATTAATTTATTTAAATAGTCCTACATATCATCAACAATAGTAAAAGTGGGTCATTGAGAGTAGCAAAAACGATCATTTTCCCAAAAATGGTAGGATCCCAATACCCAGTTAACACGTGTCCTGCAAAAATTTCAGTCCAAGCTGGAATAATGGGTGCAGTAAAACAGGATGATTTTTCTATACCCTTGGAGAAAAGGGCCTGTGCGAAAACAAACGAGAAATGACGGGCAATAACAAATGCTGCAAGTTCAGGGAGTGATTGATTGTAAAGAACTCGATATAAACTAGCTTCATATAAGGATGACACAGATAAGTGAGTCTGTCAAACAATGAATCAAATGGCATCCTTCACACTACGAAATGGTTTCTGTTAAGCGATGTTAACAAATAATAAATCACAAGTAGCAGTCATACTTTCACAGGTTCGACTCTGATCTTCACCCAAACTGCACTGATGTGCTTCTTCTGCCACCCCATGCTTCTTAGTTCTTGCCTCGGGATCCCAGTTGAAACAGATTAGTCAAAGAACATGGCAGGTCAGCTATGGCCATAAGAATCTTCTTAGCAGCAACTGATAGTAATGCTGATGTAACAAAATGCAGAATGGGGTGTATTTGGAGCTTTAGAACTACTCAATCGTAATCTCTTTCTGAGACTTCGGAATATTTGCAGCCAGATATTGTAATCCCTTGCCCACCTGAGGAGAACACATTATCTTCACTAAAATAAATCATAAATCAGAGAATTCAACATCCTTGATCTCTAAAGCATCTTAACCTCCGTGGTGTTCCAGTTTGCTCAATACTCCCCCATTCAGTAACAAACAGGAGTTTTTTTGGCAAGAAAAGCAACACAGAAACTCCAGGCTAAGATCCTTCTATCCTTAAATTACTTAACTTTACCAGTTCCTCGCTAATTTCTATTGATGAGACTTTAGCCAAGTCATCTTCCAACTCTGCCATAGGGTCTGTTTCTGAAACATCTACTAGTGAACTCAACATAGAAACTACTTCGAATGTATCATCCAGGTAAAACCTAGCTTTGCTTGGCTTCTGGCCCACTGTACATGCAAACAGTGGTGTTTTTGGAGCAACAATACTCCTTTTCATAACATCAGCAATGTTTTCAAACATATCCTCATCTGACCTGTCATCACCTATGCATAATACAAAATCTGCCTGTTGCAAGTTCTCCTTCATTGAAGTGAGTATCTTCTCAGCTATGAGCCCTTTGCTAACACCCTACAGTACAAAGAAATTTGAAGGAATTAATTATGACTGCACAGATGCATATATCAGACATGAAAAACCTGGACCAGGTGAAGACAAATAGTTAGTAATGTGTTGTATACTTGCATTAATCAACAAAAGGAGGACAATATACAAAGTGTTTTATCACAAAATCACAAATTTCAATTTGAACATGGTGAGGAAAAAAAATAAAATAGCATTGTTTTACTTATGATATCTTGCATTGTGCCCTGTGTCTTCACCAGAATGAAGGGTAAACTACTGAAAGTGCATAATAGGCAAAGAGGGTAAAAAAGCAAAACCAATATATCTGCATCTGCCATGATATCCCTATAGTAGTTCTATGGAGTAATGAAACAAAACCAAAGGTTTGTACAATTCATGCAAATAAATTAGTTGGATCTAGATATAAGGCACAAAAACATTTGATTTCATAAGCAGAATAACAGTGTCCTTGTCAAAGACTCAAAGGAATGCTAGAAATCAAGATAATGAAACCTGAGGCTTGACTTCGACAATGAACTGGCCACTCTTTACTGAGACTGGTTCATTTGCTAATACACTTTCCAAGTGATCAAGCATCTCCTTTGCCTGGGAAGAGCCAAAGCCTTGGTCAGCATCCTGATGGTGCCACACTAATGCAGTTTCTTTAGACTCAATGTAGGATCCATCAGTTGCTTCAGTATAAAGATTCATCACTGGCTGTGCCATTTGCATCCATCCAAAATCTGAGATCTGTGCAGTGGTTTTCCACTCTTCATCTCTAGTCCACCTGCAGATGGAAACATTTCATTTTTATTAATTTCAAGAGATGGTCAGATGGGACTGCACTGATTGTCATTCTCCTAGGTAACAAAAACACCAAGTAGATTGAACTGACAGCTACAAAGCAACAATAAAAATATATACATTGATGACATGAGCCCTTGATGTAAATCAGGATCTGCTATATAAGTTATAAGAATAAAAGGTGTATGATCCTTCCCATTATGCCATTAAATCTACAGAATGGTCATTGCTTCAAACAAACAAATGGTGTGTGTAGTTTGATTGCTCAGCCATAACAGAAAGCATGTGTGTTACACTGTTAAGTGTTATTAGCTTGACAACCCGTATTTTATTAGATTCATATGGCACAACTAATGCTTGCACATGAGGTGTGACTTCCTGGTTTATATGGAAAACTGCATATGCTACTGGTAATAAAAAGAAAGGTTTAACTATACAGTTAAGGATTGTACCTTAAGAAGTACCCATGCTCTGCTGCAATGCCTAGCTTCGGACATGAGGTAAACATTTTGTCCAAGCTACCCTTGCCTCTCCCACTGACAATGAAAACAGTGTTATTCCTATCTGAGCATAGTGTGTTAATAATTCTCACTAATTCTTCACTTGGGTTCTTGTTGATGGAAGACTGTGGCACCAATGTACCATCATAGTCGAGAAATATAGCCCTACTCTTTGATCTCTCATAAGACATTATAATTGAATCCAAATTAAGCTTTGTGAAATGCGGGTCTAGAGCTACCACCCTGAAGCCAAATCCCAATCCAATGCCCCAACATGGTTTCCTGAAGTGATCCTTGCAAGCCCTCTCTAGGTCCTGTACAAAGCTCTTGGACCAATATGCAACATCATGGGTGCTGACATACCGATAATGTTTCTCATGCCTCAGCTGCTTTTCACGCTCTGACATTGAGATGGCCTCATTCAGTGCCTCCGCAGTTGCCTCAATATTCCACGGGTTAACACGAATGGCACCACTCAGTGATGGTGAGCAACCAATAAATTCCGACAGAACTAGCATGCTCTTCTTTGGTCCGCTCACCTCTGGTGCAGACTCAGATACAGGTATCCCCTCCCTGCAGACAATGTACTCATATGGGATTAAATTCATCCCATCCCTCACAGCTGTCACCACAACACACTCAGCAACTGTATAATATGCAAGCCTCTCCGCACTTGGCACGCTCCGGTCAATGAAAATCACTGGACTGTAACATGATCGGCCAAACTCTCTGTTAATTCTCTCAGTACTCTCCCAAATCTCAGCCCGGATGGCCTCCAGATCTTTTCCCTTCCCTCGTGCTGGGTTTGCTATCTGCACCAACACAGCTCTTCCCTGCCACTTGGGATGCATCCTCAGCATATTCTCAAATGCAAGAAGTTTTAAATTGATTCCTTTAAATATATCCATATCATCCACACCTAGTAACACAGCCTTGCCCTCAAATTGCTGCCGCAGCTCAGCAACCCTCCGTTCTTTCTCAGCCGATCGCAGCACTGATTGCAATTGACCCATATGGATTCCCACTGGCATGATCTTTATTCCAACAGTCCGGCCAAAATAATCCAATCCAATGTATCCACGCTTTGACTGGTACTCTATCCCCAGCATCCTACTACAGCAAGATAGGAAGTGCCTTGCGTAATCAAATGTGTGGAATCCAATGAGATCGCAGTTAAGCAGTGTTCTTAGGATCTCCTCTCGAACGGGTAAGGAGCGGTAGATCTCTGATGAGGGGAAAGGGCTGTGGAGGAAGAATCCGATGCGGAGGCGATTGAATCGGCGACGGAGAAAGGTTGGCAGAGCCATGAGGTGGTAATCATGGACCCAAACGTAGTCGTCCTCCGGGTTGATGACCTCGACCACCTTCTCGAAGAAATACTTGTTGGCGAGCACGTACGCCTCCCATGCGCCACGGTCAAACCGGCCATCGCCGGATGCGGCGGTCGGCACGGCGGAGGCGAAGGGGAGCATGTAGTGGAACAGCGGCCAGAGGTAGCCCTTGCAGAAGTGCTGGTAGAAGCGGTCATAGAGTCCCGCCGGGAGGAACACGGGCGCGCACCGGAATCCGTCGATGAGGGTCTGCGACACCTCGTCCTGCTCGCAGGCGGGCACGTCGGCGCGGAGGGAGCCGATGAACAGCACCTCCATCTCATCGGGAACACCATCGCGGAGCCTGAGGAGGAGCGAGTCGTCGTCCCAGGAGAACGTCCAGCCTCGGCCGTCCGCTCGGCGGCGCGCGACCACGGGTAGCTGGTTCGCGACCACGATGAGGCGCTCGCACACGAACGACGACGGCACATCGGAGGCGACGCTGCTCGTCGCCGCCTGATCGTCGTCCTCGTCGTCCAGCTCCGACAGCGTCCCGGGCACCGTCATCACCCGCGACATCCGCTTCATCCCCAACGACCCCGACCGCCGCCTCCCGCCGCCCAGCGCCGCGAAGTTCCCCGCGGCGAGGTCGAGCAGGTTGGTATACGACCTCGACATCATGGCTGAAGCGACGCCGTAACCCTAATCGCCCGATCCGCGAAACAGGAGGTTTTTAAACCAAACCCTAGGTCCGCGTCTTTGATCTGATCCGAACACACCAAAAACTAACCGTCGTTTCGAGTTAGGAATGGAGGGGTGGAGTTGGAGGCGAGCGGCGAGGAAGACGAGCACGGTATATTCCCCCCGGCGGTTGGACCCGGCGCACGACGCCGCCCCGTGAACCCAACCAAATGACACGTGGACCCCACCAACGACGAGCGGTCCGGCCCAACGGACCGCGTCTAGGGAGGTGATGCGACAGGAAAGGAGGATAAGGTAGTGCGTGCCCCCACCGGTGCCAGCTGGCGTCACGCTGCCACCTGACATGTCCGGGCCCACCTCAAACGGACGTCCCGGATGGCGTTCGGCGGGGGCGGGCCCACGCGATGGACCGACGAGATGCACCTTGTACCTCCAGCGTGGGCGGATTTAGAATTCGGGCTTTCAATTGCACGGCGGTTTATGACATGTCTTCTCCGCGCTGCGTGAAACACGTGTCCCGTAGCGCCCGGGGCCACGTGGGTGTGAGATCCACGTCATACGTGACTAAGCATGCATTTATACACTAATAAATAAATTACAACCCAATACAGAGTACTCCACTACTACGCTAAACTTATGCTCACTGGCTCACTGCCCCACTCTATCCCATGATATAAATAATTTAAAAGTTCAAATTTTATTATAAAATATAAGGATCCTAAGTACTGTTCGTTACATCAACTGCTCATTATTAAATTGATTTTATCCTGTCTTAACCAAAATTTTGTTTTTCCGCCTATCTCTAATTAAATGAGAGCGTCCTAGTTTTTTTCTTTTAAAAAAAACTAGTGTGACAGAGCAAGCATTCAAGATGCGCGACTTGGAAAACTAAAGTTATTCGCGCCAATTGGCTCATCGTTTGACTTTGTCGAGGCCACGTGGGTCGTCCCCGAGCTGTCTGTAATGACGTGGCCGACCACGACCGCCCCTGCCACGTCAGTCTCCTACGTACAGTCCTACTCAGCATCCGCTCCATCCAATCCAAGCTAGCTAGCACTAGCTCTAGCAGCAGCTCATGCAAGAACACAGCGAGATCGAGCTATGGTTTTTCTTCTCTTCTTCTTCTCCTCCTGATACTCCAAGACTACTACGCTTTGGCTTTGCAAAGCTGATTAGATAACAGCAGCCAGGCGAAAAGGGATAAGGGCGAAGCTTGATGGGCAATTAATGGCGTGAGGTGCACCGACCAACTCATCGCAATCTTCAGAGCACTAGTAATTCTCATTCAGAGAGCATATCCCCTTGACTAATATTCGGATAACGTGGAGCTACATATCCAAATATCCAATGCTTTTCTCTCTCGATCTGTCTCTCTGTGTGTGTGGCTGTGTCGATGTGCAACTTGGCCGATTTGAGAATAAGATGATGATGTCCCAGTTGTGGCCATGCAGGCAGAGGGCAACCTGCAAGTTGCATGTACTGGTCAAGCTTTTTTTTTTCTTGGATGGAATCTCTATCTCTCTCGGTTGCTGCATCATGAGAGGGAAGATCAGTGGGGGCCAGTTTTGTTGGCCTTCTCGTTGCTGAAAATATAATACTGTTTTGTCTCTGAAGATTGTGCTCTTTGTTTAGTACAGATCTACTAGCAAGCACCTCATCTCTGCAAAAGTACTTTTTAGCTTTGGTTAACTAGTAGAGCTCAAGCAAGCAAGCAAGCAAGCTAGCTAGCTATCTTGTTATGCATCTCTATCTCTGTGGGTGTGGGTGGGTGGGAGCTGGAGATTTATATTGGAAGCTAAGCTGGTTTCTTGAGGGTCTGAATGAAGTTTTTCTCCTTCTCAAGGTAAAATGCAACCTTTCTGAATATCTTCAGTGGATTGTATGTGGAAGAGAAAGATGCCAAGACTTGCACTGCTCCACTAGATTTTAGAAACTTCAGCAGGAGTCATGTGAATTTTAAGATAGTATTAGGGCTAAAGTTATTAGACGATTCTTACATTGTTTTTTGCAGTGCATGAATCCTAATATTCCTATAGGTAGATAGCGTGTCCAATAAATAAATATTGAGATGCAAACTTTTGTGATAAATAGAATCTGAAATTTGTCTCAGATTATTTGTGTGTTTTTGTCACTGATCTTATCTGTGAAGTTTGGTATGGCCGAGCACCATCTTAATCAGCAAAAAGCAGCGGATGGGGCTAGTGACAGTGAGTGCGTTGGCTTTAGTTGACACTTGCAGCTACCAGAGCTGACAGTTACGCTCATCTATAATATGCAATGCGGGTATGAATCCGCTCTGAGCGAGGGTTCCACTGGAATTCGATCTTGGAGGGACCACAGTATTCCCCTCTGTTTTGTCTCCTCTTTGCATTTCAATCTTCTTCTCAGATATACCAGGACAATGATCAGATTGTTTCTCCCGTCTCTTTCAGGTCTGAACAGTGGCTGGATTTTGAAGATTCAGGTTATGATGCAGTGAGTGAGATCAGATGGTGAACTGAAAGTCTGAAAGACTGAAACAACAGGAGGTAGGCACTGTAGCTGAAATCACACTGATGCGTGCTAATTGCATGGATTTGCATGGACACTGAAGATCTTGCCGTTTATACAGAAGACAAGCTACCAATTTCAGTTTGCCTGAAAAGATTGGATTCAATTAGCTGCTGCTGGTGGCTAGCTACCCATGTAAACTTGCCAGGCTAGGATTTCATACTTGAAAAGAATTCAAAAGCATTTTCTTGCTTATCCTGTACAGATATAACTCTACCAAATTCATCAACTGCAGCATGCTGCTTTGCATTCATCTCCTCTGGTTGGTGTGGGAAGACTTGTAAGCAGCTTTGTTGGCTTTGGCTGTGTGTATGTGAAAAGAAAATGATAGAACTGTACCTATGAAACAGTATAGAATTCAGCCTAGGTTCCTCAGACTTGCCAATGGCTAGAACAAGAATAGAGACAGGCCTTTTGAACTGAAGAAGCAACCAACCATCAAATAAAGGCACGTGAATTACAGTATCTTGGATGGCATCGTACAGGACATGCAGGACATGGTCGATCTCAGGAAGAGTGCACACGCAAGTTGCAGATTTTGTAGTCGCATGGAGCCCTGGAAAAAAACCAATATGCTCCTAGTGTCCTACAAGTCACACAGGAAACATAATGTAATCCACCACTGGCCCGTACAGGTACAGGCCAGTTCAAATCTGAATTTTCACAGTGCTAATAACGCTTGACATGATGCACGCGAGTTTTTTTTACGTAGGTTGTTTCTTGGTACGAGCCAGAGGATTGTGATGTGCAATTGCGCAAAGCCATAGCCTGGCGGGACTTTGTTCAAACGATCAGGCAAAGGGGAAGATGAAGGGCATCAATCAGAAGCAGTACTGGAGAAAAGAAAGCAACTGTAGTAGCTGCTGTAGAGTGTTGTTTCAGGTCATATAGCCAAGCTTTGAGCCATCAAGACACTTTTGCCTCTACTTTGTCTCCTTCCTTTCCTCTCTCTCAGTCTCTGTGATGCATCTGAATTGCATAGGCAGAAAGTACAGGACTTTGCACAGACAAAAGGTGTGGATTAATGAATGGTTGAATCATGGTCGTGACTGACTCGCTGGGGTCTGAAGAAGTCTGAAGCCGCCAGGGCCTTTCGAAAATCCATGCAGCCAGCCATGCGTTGCAATTTGCAAGCATAGGCTTCAGAGTTTCAGACCACACATGTCCCTTCTCCTCTTTCGAGTTCGGAGTCTTTTGTTTCGGCTTCGCGTGGCGTTTGCATGGTGTTGAATTTGAAGCTGTAGAGTGTAGAGAGTAGAGAGAGCTCAAGTCCCAAGAGTGGCAGTGACCTAACCGCCAAAACCTGTACGCTTTAAAATGGCCATCGCGTCGTCGCGTCTCGTATCACTTCGAGCTTCGTTACGAGAAGAGTGGCTTGGCTCAGTTGGCTGGCAGGGAGTAGTAGGCTAGTAGCTGAGTAGCCATGAGATGGGGGATCAGGAGGGAGAAGCGAGCGGAGGAGCAAGGGGGAGGGGAGAGCGAGCGGAGGAGCAAGGGGAAGGCGGTGCTCATGTCGTTCTCGCCGCTCTCGTGGATCGCGAAGCTCACGGCGAGGCCCCATGGCAAGGGTTGTCACAAGCACGCGGCGGCGGCGGCGGCGGCGGTGGCGTCCATGGCGCCGGCTCCCGCGTTCCCTTCTTGTCTCCCCAAGCGCGCGTGTTCGAGCTCGGTGGTGGCAGTCGCTCCGGCGCGGTCCAGCCCGCCGCGTCGCTCCCCTGCCGACGTCGTCCCGCGGCGGCTGTCTGTTGGAAACGACAGTGCCGAGGCCGCGGCTCGTCGGGTATGCCACCGCCGCCGCCATTGTTCCCTCGGCGGCGACCGTGACCTCCCGCCGCTCGGCCACCTGATCCCCTTCTCCCTCGCGGGCTCCCCGGCTCCCCACTCGCCGCCGCAGGACGTCGCTGCTGCTGCTGCAACACCGTCAGACACCGACGCCGGGCCCCGGCTGAGGCGCCGGCACAGGCGCCGCGCGCACCGCCGCCGCAGCAGCCTCAGCGGCAGCAGGCGTTCGTTCTCCGGGAGGATGCCGGCGGTGCGGGTGCGGGCAGTGCGCGCGCCGGAGCTGGAGAGGCTGGCGGTGGTGCGGCGCACGCGGGACCCGCAGCGGGCGTTCCGGGAGTCGATGGTGGAGATGATCGCGAGCCGCGGCGGGGGCATCGCGGCGCGCCCGGAGGAGCTGGAGCGGCTGCTGGCGTGCTACCTCACCCTCAACGCCGACGAGCACCATGACTGCATCGTCAAGGTCTTCCGCCAGGTCTGGTTCGAGTGCATCAACCTGCAGCTCTCCCGCCGCCACGCCGACTCCACCACCAGCCGCCGCCTGCCACGCCATTGATAGCATAGCATGCAATGCATATTTATCAGTTGCTAAATTCTCCAATCAAAAGCTGGCTCAAATGCAGGTGTTAATGTACAGTGTTCGCACGTTGATCGAAATTAGTGTTTCTGAATCTGTACAGTGTTCGCACGATGATCGAAACCAGTATTCTGAATTTGTTGTAATCCTGAGAAATGGTTGAATTCAAACTCGGACATGTTCTTGGAGCCGACAGTGTTCTAAAAAAAAAGGAGCTGACAGTAGAAAAGGAAGAAAACATGTTCTTAGAGCTGACAATTTTCTAAAAAAAGGAGCTGACAGAAGAAAAGAAGAAAATAGAAAATAGAAAAATTGGAGATGCTAAAATTTACCATGTAGCCGTAGTACAAACTTGAAGGTAAGCCCTTCTGGGGAACAAAGGAAGGAGGAAAATCAGGTCACTTTACTGGTTTGAACACATTCAAGGAAGCTTGGGGAGGGTTACATAAGTAGGAGTAATTGTCAGGGCTTAATATTTATTAGTATAGTAAGGGTTATTTTTATTCTGATATTTCCTAGATTCATGATTACATATGACTTAAATTCTGAAATGGAGGTAATAGTAACAAAGGCCGCTCTTATAAAAAAAAAGTTGTAGCAAACTCCATCCTGAAACTGTCAAGGGCCAGGATGAGTTGTATGAACACAAGAGGAAGCAGGGAAGGAAAATGAAGCTCCAATGCCATCCTCCTGCGAACTGTTAGCTTTCGGAATTGGCATTGCTTAGCCCCCAGTATGTCCTAAGTTATATAAACTGCTTGGATTTAAGGTTAGCTCCCCGTTGGACAGAATCAAAATCCATTAAACTAGAACCATTTGCCAAGTCTGAACTCAAACGGTCTCAGAGACGACGATGCCCCACTTGTGTTCTTGCACTTTTTCCTAGCTAGTCCACTGTCACTAACACTACCTCCGAAAACATGGTCATGAGCTTCCGCGAATTCCTCTGACCATGCTTCCAGGGGAACATCGCTATCATCCTTAGCCTTCTTCTTTTGCTTCTCCAGTTGTTTGACATTTTCGGAGATTTGATGAAGTGTCCGGTTTATCTTGGAAAAGCTCCGCTCCACAGGCTCCACAACATGGGAAACTGTATATTTGACATCATCAACCATCTGAAAGGTAAAAGCAAAAAAAAAGTGATAAATGGGAGTGAAACGATTGAGAGGTATAGACAGCTGATATAATTGAAACGAGAAGCGTACAATTTCACCACTTCCTAAAACAACATCGCGAACACTCTGAGGGAAACTCAATCGCCGGTCTCTGGCATCAGGACGAGCAGCTTGCATGATTGTTATGTTGTCAATCTCTCGTTCTTCTTCAGGATCTGGAGCTCCCAAGGATGCATAATCAGACATCACAGCAACATTGCTAATACTTCTCTCCCCACGTCTGTAAGGTTTAGCTGGAAATACTTTCAAATGAACCACTGCAGCCACCCCCATCTGTCATGCAAGGTACACAATGCTTAGGGAATCAACTTATATATATTTTCTTAATAAATTAGAGATCAGAGTAGCATCATTGGTCTGCCTATTTCCATGCTAATGAAACACAAAAAAAAATATATCCTCGATTGTGTAACAGAAGTTTACGTACACAAATGTGCACAAAGTCAAACATTTTCACTACTGCAACATGTGACAGAACAAAGTTCATGCAAAATTCAAGTGCAATAAGCAGGTATCGAGCCCACGGTCTCCACGCAGGCATAAGTATGCAACATGAAGGAAAGCCCCAGAGAACCAATTTACAGATAAAAACACCCATCAATGCGCAAATATAAACAAATGATGATCAAGACAATACCAGGGTCCGAGGCTGACTATGTAGGGCACATTAGTAGTACAGTGTGTATGCTAGCAACTCTTTTAGAAACTAGTCATACCGTGTACAAGCATGTAACATTTTTTTTAGTTTTAGCGCTTCATTCTTCAAGTTTTCATATTTCTAAACAACGGATAGAGATGACTTCCTGATAAAAGCAAGCATGAATTGACCTATAAAACAATGTACCCTAGTCCCTAGAAGTAAATACTAGTTGCTGCTTCATGTAGATACAAAAGTAAAAGCAAGCAAACAACTGAAAGTAGTAAGTGTGAAAACCATAATGGCTAAGGCATACCTCAAGGCATATGATATAATCCTGGATACGTGTTTGAAATGTTTGTGCCAGATGTCCTTTAAAAAGCCCAGTTGAAAAAAGGAATGCAACAGTAATACCTTGCCACCATGTCAAAAATACAATAGATTTGAAGGTTAGAAACTTGGACAGGGGCTTAATAGGTTCCAGCTTCTCTTTGGTAGCAGTATAAAACTGTATAAGACAGTATAATGCCCATGTCTGGCTGAAATTAAGGACAATGGCTAAATATGGGTACCTGCATATGGATTGGCAAATTCTGTGAGAATGTGCAAACTCGAAATATTTTGGTCAGCCTCTGACATAGAATCAAGGATTATCATACTATGTATCAAATTACTTAAATACTTCTCCATCAGAGTTAACAAAATGACTCCTACCCATATTTCCATCCAAATTTTCCTTCCCCATATATTCCAAGAAGTTGCAAGAAAATTGCCAAGACAGCACAAATAGGCTTCAGTATCATCTACACAAAAACATATACTCAATCAGGGTTGTCAAGCAGATTCAACAAAATGGTAAGTAGAGCCACTTTAATGAATACATACATATTGCACTATCCCAATCTTCACAGCGTGGTAAAAATCAGGACCAAGGTACCAGTTTCTCATAAACCAGTTTAATGGGAAAGGATGTTTCACGATTCCATAATCATAATCATCATCTAGCAGAGGAGAACTCTCACTGATTTGAAACCGGCCCTCCATGAATCTGATTGTACTTTCCTCCCCACCTTAAACAACAAAATTTTCAGTCAAATGAACATCAAAGGAAAATAAGTTAGCAAAACCAGAAGAATCATAGGCATACAAACTATAATTCTCACACTAATCCTCTAATGAAACAAGCAAGCCACATGCATTCACCGAGTTAAAGCAGGAGGCAGAATAATGTTTCCTCAACACTTTCATGGTACCTCTTTATGATGAAATATTGATAGCATGTCAGTTGCATTTTAAAAGGCACAGAAACAATATAATCCAAACTGAAATTTAATTCAACTAAGTTGCACCCAGAAATTTAATTCACTTTTATGTAACATTAAGCAGTTAATGATTACAGAGAATTGTTGTTCAACAAATTTAAAATTGCATGTGTCGCTTTGCTTCCAAAGTCCAAACAATTGGTGACAAACAGAATATAATAACACTTGTGAAGAATCCCAACAAAAAAATCATATACACACCTAAACATGCTATGAGATATCTCTCAAAGCAATACATGGCGAATGCCTCGTAACAGTCCCGCATCAGTTCGCAGATAAATGCAACATTTGAGTTCAGTAATGAGAAGAACTGCAAACAGAATAATAATGGTCATCTTATTGGCATTGAAGAAAAGAAAAGTAAATCTGTAATATATATAACACATCCAAGTTGGCAAACGACAAAATGTGGAACAGGATGGGAATAAACTGAGAGTGCTGATTCTTAAAGAGATATGATCAGTTATGTTCTAAACTGTAAAGAGATCTATTACATGAATTATTACCCCACAATAGTAGCAAGGATAAGTATAGAGAAAACTAGTAAGATGATGAAAACAAAGCTTATGTTATCCCTTTCCAAATATTTAGTGTCTTATTCTCATTCCAAGTATTAGAACAGTGTCATTACACTAAACTAATTTAACTGCAATAGCAGCCGATCATACCAAAGTATTTGTCAACATTTTGGTCGACAGATTTTTCCAGGGTTCAGCAGCAGGGGTTCAAATATTGCAGAAATCTCTGACACATGAACACACCATTTTTACCCAGGTTTGGGCCTCCCTGAGGATAACATATCCTCAGCCCTAAGTCCTGCTGGTGTGTCTTTAACTTGGATGCCAATGTATTACACCCTATCGTTCTCTGGCTTCTGGTCCTCTTCTTACAAGGAGCTACTACTCCTTATATACTACCATGAGACACATAGGTGCTCGTAACATACAACTTGCTACACATTGATTCTATCCTATCTGCCCTACTGTTCCATCACATCACTAGCCTAATCACCCTGGTACATCTCCCTCGATTTGGGTTGGCACCTCAGGGTCGTCATATGGGAAGTCCCCTTTTCTACTGTCAGAAGGGGAGCGGCCGAGCAGGTGTGATGACCATGCCGGATATGCAAGATCAAACACATTAAATGCAAGGTGACCTATGACAGTCATGTGGATTTAATGTGGAATGGCCAATGGCTGTGGATACGCCTAGTTGTTTGGCTTGACTGTTGGGCCCAATCCTCGACAAGGAGGTGGTCGAGGGATCTGCTAGGGTCATTTGTTGGGCCAACGGAGAGAATTCCACGACCAGAGGATGGTTGAGGGCTCCGCAAGGGCCCCTTCTGCCACTGGCACTGGTTTGTGGTGGTCAACTTGCCACTCTGCTCAACTGACTAGCTCAACCAGAGGATGGTTGAGGGCTCCGCAAGGGCCCCTTCTGCCACTGGCACTGGTTTGTGGTGGTCAACTTGCCACTCTGCTCAACTGACTAGCTCAACCACGTCCTCCTGGTCATGGTCGTTCTCAGGGAGCCATGGTGCCATCAAGGGGGTGCCCCTATAGTTGGGTCTTGCTATGGACTCATTGCCATGTATGCCACATAACGCACTTATTGCGCCAACAATTAAGGTTAGCCCTGCACTCCTGCCCTCTCTGGAGATAACCGGATGTTCACAGAGTACCCTGGTTCTCTTGACACTAACAATGTTGGAAAGCATTGTAAGAGCAGCTGGGCATACTTACTGATTGAACAGCATATACTGGAACCATCAGAATGAGACCAATCAAGAACTTTTGCTCCTGCAAATGACACAGTAATTAACTGACTTAAAAAAAACATCACAGTAGAAAAGAACAGGAATGACAGTCCCTTATTCCTGTCAAAAAAATTTATATCAAAATAAATTCTGTATTAACTAAATCTGATGAAATGATGAAAGAAAACTACCTCAGGTTGATGGTATGCGCAGAGATGCTCAAATATTAGAAATAAGGACAGAACAAGTGCAGCAGTCACAGATGTTCCTGCACTCAAAATTGGCCAGCTCGGTAATGACCCTGTCACTGAAAGAAAGCCAGGAGAAAACATTCTCCCTGATCGACCCAAACAAGTGCTCACATGCATCAGCACCACAATGAAACGGATCACATTTTTCAGTGTCATACTGTAAGACACAGTGATGTGGGTAAAAATTCTTGTGATATGTTCTTCTTATCTGAAATTCCTGTCTTTGTACTTCTACAGGCTAGAGAGTTCCAGCTTCAGGAACTGAGGAGCAAATCTTCTTTTGTACTTCTTTGGTACGCAAAAACTCTCTTTAGTCTTCTGCAGTACTTCTCTCTGGAGCATGCTGGTCCTTCCCTATGAATCCAAAATTGGATGAATCATTTATGTATGGAGCATTTGATTTCATGAGCAACGTAAGACTTCAGGACACACTAGCTGTTATACAATAACATGTATGGAAGCAATAAACTATAAGAAGATCTAACTGCTCTTCTCAACAACTGGTCCACAACTAAATCGACAACCAATCAGGCAATCACCCACATAACAAATTAGGAAATGACGCGACCAGCTGCAAATTGATGGAATAACAAAAGCAGCATGAATTCAAAGTCCACGATGCAACTCATACACAAATAACACGGGTTAACAATCCCAAAAATAAATTGCATGGCTCCAACCTACTAGCGATTTGGCGACCACTCCACTGGCCACAGTAGCTCATAGCGACCACACGAACTAATTGCCGAGTAATTCATGGGCATAGCTTCCATGCTCCGCGGGAGCTCCATGTTATAGGGGGAAATCAGAACACGCATTTGTTTAGAACCACTCAAAACTCTACTTGTACCGCGGGCTCTCGATTCCCCCCTCCCTCACGAACCGCGCGAAACCACAACTGCATTGACGAAAGGGATCAGCGATTCGTGCAGCAACCCGTTCCCCCTCCGCCTCGCGCCGAAACCATCCAATCCCGAACTCCAAACCGCTAGGGAAAAAACACCAGGTTTTCGAGGGAATAAAACAGCAGCACCCTCAGCAGAGCGAAAGATTTACTATTTTGGCACTCCAAGGCGCATCTATCCGACCGACACCCCGGCGGATCAACCAGCGAGCAAATTAGCGGGGATGGGGGAGAAGGCGGCGCTCACCTGCGCAGCCCGGAGCGGCGAGCAGATCGCGCCAAGGCCAAGGGGGCAGAGGAGAAAAGCCTCCGCCTCCGCCTCGCCTCTCTCCACTTCCGCTTCCAACGAGACGATTTTTATTTTTTTCCTCGTTTTTTTCGTTTCGTTTGTTGGAAGAAATTTCGGCTGGGCCCGGTCGACGGTACACACGAGAGCGACGACGGGTCTCTCTTGTGCGCCTCCGGCCTCCGCCGCTGTTTGTATCTGCGAGTGTGGGGCCACGTGTCATTGCCACAGACACGTGGGGCCATCGTCCGAACTCCGACGTGGCATGACATGGTCGTCGGCCGGAAGGGTCGAGGAAATTGCAATAATCAATTGAATTACTACAATTTTGGATGATGAAACTGTGAACAATGTTCATATAAAACATTTAGTTTTAATTACTGAAATATAAAAATAAAAGTGTTGTATATATTTATTTTTTCAAATGACATCATAGAATATTTCATTCATTTCAAATATTGTTAACAATGTGATGAAATATTTTTTACTTAGTGTTAAAAACATTAATTGATTTTTTATCAAATCTTATAACGTTATAAATTAAGAGTTATTGTTATAGAAATCGACTTAGGTGGTGTTTGGTTACCTGGACTAAAATTTAGTCCGTGTCACATCGGATGTTTGGACATCCGTTTGAAGGATTAAATTTGAACTGATTATAAAAATAATTATAGAATTGGAGGATTATTTACGAGACAATTTTTTTAAGCCTAATTAATCCATGATTAGCAAATGTTTATTGTAGCATCACATTGTCAAATCATGGAGTAATTAGGTTCATTAGATTCGTCTCGCGAATAATCCACCGATTATGAAATAGATTTTATAAATAATCTATATTTAATACTCCAAAATAACATTCAAATATCCGATATAATGGGACTAAAATTTGGGACTAAAGAACCAAACACCCACTTAATAACTATCAATTATAACAACATGTTAACTAAGGGCATGTTTGGTTCCTTTAGGGACTAAGCTAAACTTTAGCTCCTTTTTTATAGGACTAAACTTTAGTCCCTTCCTGTTTGGTTCTAAGGACTAAAGAACTAAAGGAGAGTGATGCATGTGAGGTAAGTAGTACTTTTAGTCCCTTTTAGCAAGATTTTGGGACTAAAGAGCTAAAGTTTAGAAAAGTCCCTTTTAGTCTTCATGTTTGGCAATTTAGGGACTAAAAGGGACTAAAGTTTAGTCGCTAAACTTTAGCAACCCCAAACCAAACACCTCAATCTAGTCATAAGTAAGCCGTCATTATGGCCCTTTCTGCTGGAGTACTTGACTGTATCTTACAGTACGATTAGAACCGTGGGCTTGTGGGCCCACAAAACGCATAAGCTGATGGCCCATTTAAGAAAAATTCGGCTTCGCGGAGGCCATGGGCCGAGTTAGATGCGGCCCATGCTACATGAAGTAACAGGCACGGCAACGGTCGGTGCGCCGTTTTTCCGGTTGAGAGAGGGGGACAGATGTCGTGGCGACGTGTCAATAAGATACCGTGAAAGAATACCGTGAAAGAGAAACTTTCCAGATCCAGCGAAACTTATCATAAAGGGATTCGATAAGAGTTTTTATTTGTTTCATAAAGAGCTTCGACAAGGGGTTTTATTTGAAACCGACTCTACTCCAACTTCAACCTCGATTTTAATAATAACTACTTATGAGATTTGGCACATACCCCTTATCTTAAGTTTTCGATCAAACCAATCCATTGACACAAACTGTTCATGGGTGAAAAGTGAGTTGTTTGGGTCCTAGAGGGTAGTATAGATATCATTATGGGAGAAGTGGATCGTTGAAATGATAATAGATAGGGTAGAGGTGGAAGCCATCAATTCTTTTTCGAACTTAGAATTATTAAAAGAAGTCTATAGAGTGATATGGATTCTACCCATTTTGACCCTCTTATTGGCAATCACAATAGAAGTACTCGTAATTGTGTGGTTAGAAAGAGAAATATATGCATCGATACAACAATATATTGGTCCTGAATATGCCGCCCCTGGTACTGCTTCAAGCTATAGCAGATCAAAGTTATGATTTTTTATGGGAAATTTGTAAAAATACCATTACAATTTCATGTAATTTGAAAAATATCACTATCGGTGATTGTGATAGATCTTATCTGTCAGTGACACACCGATGATATATTTTAAAACTGTAAAAATTGTAATGGTATAAAAAAATTTGACTTTTTTTATATAAGCATACATAAAAATTTTATACATCTATTTTATTTGTCTCTCCACCTCACATCCGATCCATCCCCATATTGTCTTACAACATATTGTAATAATATAGTGTACTAGTTTAAAAATATAGTTTCTTTATTTGATATTATCTCTCTTCATTATTTTTTTACCTTATTTTTTTCACACACCATTCTACGTGGAGGACTGAGACTGTCCTATTTATGCTGGATTGTCCCTTGCATATGTTATAACAGTGCTAAGAAACCTTTTTTCTAGTTTTTATCTTACATATATTATAGTGTTAAGAAACCTTTTTTGTTCCGATTTTCATGTAAATTCGATTGAGTAATGTGATTGGGTCTATTAATTATGCATGTATTAATCTAACAAACAAGCTCAAAAATCTAAGTTTTGTTGAATAAACTTTAAATTTTAATTTTTATGACGATTTTGAAGAATTGCAAAAATGGGTATCTATCGGAATTTGAAGTGTCGACTCGTGCCACATCAGCTCCAGTCGACACTTCAAGTGCCGATTGGATGCTGCCCTTATCAGATTTTGTCACGTCAGCTTCAGTCGGCACTTCGAGTACTGACCAGTACCTACTTCTGTAAATTTTCAAAATCGTCGTACAAATTTGAAATTTTATTTTTAAAAAAATTCGAGTTCTAATGAGATGGTAGATATAATTTTTATGATTCATTCAGAAATCGAGTTGTCTCTGACGCGAAACACCAACTACTCGTCGAACAGACCCAGCGGCGCCAGGCAAAGACGAGCTCCGGAGTCCGTGTCCCCGGTCCCCCCACTCCCATAGTGACACCGCGCCAGACACCTGCGAGATCCAGAACCCGAACCCCCCTCGCCTACACGGTTTCACTAGCAGAGTAGCAGCGGCCTGCCTGCGTGCGTGCGTGCGTTAGCTCGGAGAGGGGGGAAAATGGCGGCCGCGGGAGGCGGGTACAGGGCGGAGGACGACTACGACTACCTGTTCAAGGTGGTGCTCATCGGCGACTCCGGCGTGGGCAAGTCCAACCTCCTCTCCCGCTTCACCAAGAACGAGTTCAGCCTCGAGTCCAAGTCCACCATCGGGGTGGAATTCGCCACCCGGAGCCTCCAGGTCGACAGCAAGGTCATCAAGGCCCAGATTTGGGATACTGCCGGCCAGGAGAGGTACCACTCGATCCACTCGCTCGCATTCGTGCAGATTTGTTGCTCACCTTCTTGGGCGCTCTGTTTGATGTGGGAAAAACGACATCTTGGTTGCCACATGTGCTTGATCTTGGGTTCTTGCGCAGTTCCAGTCTTGCTGTTACTCATTTGCTCGCTTTCTTACATGCCTAGGAGCTAAATTGGCAGTGATGTTTTGTTACTGAATTGCGATCTGGGGACATTGCCGTGAACTTTAGGATATACCTTTACAGTAAAATTGATCTGCATCTCAGCATTGGTAGATGGAGATTCAGTTAAAAATGGGATCTTGGAGGTGGTCGAGTGGTTCAGATGTCCATTGGTTGTTTCTACTGGGTAGATGGCCGGGCAACCTTCGATATTTGGTAGTTAGATTGTCAAATTTTGTTACGCGTTACTACTTGATTTTGGTTCACAGGAGTGAAAAAATTAACCACCCTCCTTTGCATGCTATTTCTGCTTTAACCACTGAGAAAGTAAGATACGCTGTTAGTGGATTAGTTTGATGGTCATTTGCTAAATGTGGATGAATTGGATAATCAAGATGGCTAGATGAGCTTGAAGTGAAACTAATACTGCTAACAGTTGTTAATTTTCCAATACAGGAAAGACGCAGCAGGTTGGTAATCCTGATTTTATACAGTGTGGTATTTGCTAGAGCCATCATAATTCAACTTTGGATTATTAGACGAGTGATGATTATGAATGATTTGCATGTGTGAACTGACCATGCCATATGACTGACATTTCTAAACATTTTTGTGGAGAATTTGACATTCACCAATATCTGTGCATTAGATATCCCATATCGAAATGCAGTTCTCCATCTAAAACAAATGGACACCAATGTCGCACCTAGCCAGCATCTGTTCATGGATTATGGATTGTAATGCCATGTAAAGTGGCAGCAGTTGCAATGGCTTTTTTATTTAAATTTTATTGAGTCACATGAGCTGATTAAGATGGCATGCTCAACTATTCTTCAAGCTAGCCCAATTTGAGCCATTCAAATGGGAATTTTTTTTTGCTGGCTGAAACGACTCAAGCTCATTTGGGAAGTTGCCAAGAAACAAAACTGACAAAAGTCAGTTCCTGGCAGAGAGAGAGAGAGAGAGAGAGAGAGAGAGAGAGAGAGAGGCAAAGTTGATTCATAACAGTAGATTTATACTCTATCAATAGTTTTTCTTGCAATTTCATTGAATAGACCATTGGAGTCATGGGTTAAATCATGTGAAATTCATTCTAGATGGTAGTCATGTGTTACAAATTCATTCTATAAACCCCTTAAGTCCCTAACTACATCGAATTGAGCACCCTTTTTTTGTGTTGTTTCCATATAGTCCAGTTCACTACTGTCCGGTAGCAAATGAGATCCCCTGCAGTCGGGCTCGCCGACTGCAGGGGGCAGTCACCCTTCGGCGCCGTCCGATCTTGATCGGACGGCTGTGCGAAGGGGGCTTCGGAGAGAGAAAGGGGGGCTTCGCGCTGGTGGGACCCACTTCGCAGGAGGTTTCGGAGAGAGAGAGGGGCTTCGCACCGCCCGATCAAGATCGGACGGTGCGCGAGGGGTGACTGCCCTCTGCAGTCGGCGAGTCCGACTGCAGAGGAACCCGTTCCGTCCGGTAGTTTATATCTACAGTTCTAGATTTATCTGTACTGACTGGTTGCTGCTTGTCAGCACTCAGCAGTGAGTGGGATTACCATAAAGAAATGCTAATATTCTACCAAATGCATCCTAGGCGATTGATCTGTCACTGCTAGAAAATAGAAGGGGAGGATAATCTCCTATCATCATTTCGTGTGTTACTGCTTTATGATCTGTTTAGGCCTTAGGGAGCTTAAGATTCTGAGAAGTATCTAGTTGATGAAAATTTGGAGAAGCTAGTTCATTTGTAAATTCTGTAGCTACTGAGTTTACAATCCGAGGGAAAATCTGGACTGTTTGGAGTGCTTGGTAATCATGTACCATTGCCATTCTGTATCTTTTCAGGTATCGTGCTATTACTAGTGCCTATTACAGGGGAGCTGTTGGAGCATTGCTTGTCTACGATGTCACCCGCCGCGCTACATTTGACAATGTGGCACGTTGGCTAAGGGAGCTCAGAGACCATACTGACCCTAGCATCGTCTGCATGCTAATTGGGAACAAATCCGACCTCCGTCATCTGGTGGCTGTCTCAACAGAGGATGGCAAGGAGTTTGCTGAAGCTGAGTCTATGTACTTCATGGAAACATCTGCCCTGGATGCCACCAATGTGGACAATGCATTTGCAGAGGCCCTGACTCAGATATACCAGATTGTGAACAAGAAGTCAGTGGAGGCACCAGAGGATGGGTCAGCTGCCCCAGGAAAAGGAGAGAAAATAAGCATCAAAGATGATGTCTCTGCACTAAAGAGAGCTGGATGTTGCTCAAATTAAGACAATGGCACACGGTTTACTGTTCATTCTCCGAGTAGGGATGCTCAGGGTATACTGTAACAAATCTATTCAATTCTTGGCTTCTTGCTCTGGTCATGGTGTTGTTGAGGGTTAGGGTGATTCAAACTATCATTCAAACTAGAAACTACCAGTTTAAATTATCAACTCTTGATTTGCTCTTTGTATCAAACTGGTTGTGGTGTTGTTTACTGCGAGTACTATGTTGACAGATGAATCAGGGAAGCAACCTATATCCATTGTTTGTTCTTTCAGACTGTGTAAGTATAAATATAAATATTTCGGTTCTATAGACTGCATCCGAGGCCCCGTTCTCATGCATGAAAGAACCAAATTTCACGACGTGAAAATTTCATATGGTCATTGAAGAAGAATTGCACGATGCACAAATGCAGCTTCAATGCAGACGAAACAAATCCATGTTCGTTTCACTGAGAACCACATAATGGAGATACTTCAGTTTACACTTGACTTATTTGGCTGACTGTATTCACAAGATATTACGCTACTGATAAAAACTGCACATCATCCACAAATTGACAACGTAGGACAGACGCACTCGATCTTAACTGGGTACATAAGAGGTCATCGAAAAGATTACGAATGAAATACGGGTCCTTACCATGGAGACAGCAATTTCAGGGTAGGTTCTGCTGCTGCAAAGCTAATATTCTCAGCCCTCATGGTGCATCATGTTCTAACAGCAGCCTGATGATCTTTGAGCACGATTGCCGCCACCCGCCATATCCACGGTATCCGGCACATACCTTCAAGAGCGTTCCGTGATAAGACAAAATGCTGGTAGAAATATAACAAAATGGGAACAACTGCATAATGCTAAGCAAGTCTCAATACAATGCAAAGAGTACACTAACTTGAAACAGAAACAATGCATGTGTCTAAAAACCAAAAGCAACTCTGTATTGATTGATATCTAGCATAGATAATGACTATCATAAAAGCAAACAGAAAAAAATTACTGATATAGTGATATTTCAAATCCACCTCTTATTACTGTAAAGGTTGCTGAATTTGTACAAAAGAAAAGGTTTCCAGGGAGCAAGAAGAAAGTGTGTTTACAGTTCTTCCTCTGGTTCATTCTTCAGAGCATTCTTTACGATACACTGGAAAGCCTCTTCCACGTTCGTCCCATCCTTAGCAGATGTCTCAAAGTATGGAATGTTCCCTTTAGAGGAACACCATGCCTTTGCCTTTTTCTCAGAGACCTAAAGTATTATCAGTTTCACAGATCCACATCAATCCATCACAGAGAAGTTCTCCAATTCAATTAAAAGGAACTTTCATTAGAAAGTAGAGTGTGTAATGAAAATTACCACACGGCTGTTGCCACCATCTACATCAACTTTGTTACCCAACAGAACAAAAGGGAAGTTATCAGGATCTGAAGGGCTTGCCTGTAAAGTTGAACATCCAAATTCCAAAGTGAGACAGAAACAACATGATTCAAGACCAATAACAGAAATCACATTACCTGAATTAGAAATTCTTCACGCCAGTTATTAAGATTATCAAATGATTTCATAGAATTAACATCATTGACTAGAACACAGCAATCTGCTCCACGGTAGAATGCAACACCAAGACTCTGAAACCTTTCCTGGCCAGCAGTATCCCATATCTGCAAAAAAGTAATGGTTAAGCGTAATAAAGCAGCACATAGTATATGGTCATCCTCCAAATTTATTTGTACACATGACAGTACCATACATCTAACACAGAGGGCATGCATAGAGTTCAAGTATAAAAAATAAACAAATAGACAGGGGAGAGAGGACAAGAGCTTAGGATTAGTAAAATGCAGACTTAGGGTGTTAAACAGCTATGATAATTCCAGAAAACATAACTGTCGACCGAAGTATAGTTGTATGTCCAAGTAAAGTATTCCCTCTGTCCTAAAATATAGCTACTTCTAGTGTTCAAACTTCAAATTTTATAGAATATAGCTGTTTCTCCACATACTCCCTCATCTCAACCAATCACAACTAGCTCTCATTTCATTTATCCACCTAGTTCCTCATCTCAATCAATCAATCACATTCATCCCTCATTTAATTTCACCCTCCTTAATCCCTGTTAAAAACTACAGAAGTGATTAGATTAAAGGACAGAGGATGTATTTGACAAAAGAAAGTAGGTGGGCAGTTGATTTCTATCCTCACAAAGCATGAAGTGAAGATATTCTTAAAATGACTATAATGTTGCCTGCCAGTATTCCCCTCATGGTGACTTGATGTTTCTGAAAGCTGCTCATGGTCTGTCAAGTGTTAGCTTGTCTTGGCTGTTGTCTTTTGTGCTCAGAACCCTCTATCAGTTTGTTGATGTTTGACGATCCTAGTGATCTTTTAAATCAGCAGGATGTTGTTAATATGCTGATGTCTTTCGGTTGTTGGCTGTTTAGGGTCTGGTGCCTAGGACTCGGGTTGTCTTTTGGGAGTTGTCTGGTGGGTTGATGCTGAACTTTCCTTGTTAGCTAGTGCCCCCAGCGGTGCCGTTTTCTAGCTTTCAAATAATGCCGGGCCATATTTTTGGCCTTTTTCTACAAAAAAAACGTATTCCCCTTGTGGCCTCGTGTAAAATAAACCAGAAGAGAATTATTTGCAGCCAAAAGAACAATTTACATAAGAACAAAATACTAAATTCGAGCAAGGCTATCAATTCTAGAAACAGTAAAATTGGAGACCACGTATGTTCAAGCATCTAATGCTACACACTTTGATCTTGACAAGTTAAATCACACCACCTAAAACGAACAAAATGTTATTTAGACCATACTAAGATTTGTCATTCATGAAAACCTCAAGTCAATGATGAACAAACAAGCAATCAGAAGTAATCGACTAAGCGTCCTCTCTACATTTACATCAGAATGGGCAGCTAAACACTTAATCAAGTATCACACCAATTCGCACTGGCGTTCACATGAAAGGACCGAATTAATAGGAGAAATCTCACTTGCAAAGTGAAGAGCCTATCATCAAATTGGACCTCCTTGGTGAGGAAATCTGCACCAATCGTAGCCTTGTACTGGTTGCTGAACTTCTTGTTGACATATCTGAATTAAATCACAGCTCAAGAAAACACAAACCCCAAAATATTGTTAAGAAAAAAAACTCTACAACAGAAACCCTGTCTTCCCGAAACGAGGCAGACTATCAGCGAGTCTCTATCCGGATCGAAGGATACTGGTTCATCAGGGACGTCTTCCCAACCCTAGATCACAAAAAACATCAAACGAGAAAATAAAATTAGCGATAAACCAGAACCAGTACCGCCGCCGAGAGGAGGGGAGATCCGTGTCGCTCACCCGCTGTCGCCCAGGATGATGACCTTGAGCAGTGTGCGGCGGCGCGAAGCCATCGCGATCTAGCTACTGCCCGGGACGATCTCGCCGCGGCGCGAAGGAAGGGGACGAGAGCTTGGAGGAGGAGGAGGGAGCACGGAGACGAGGCGAAGGCTTGGAGTCTGCACCTGCGCCCTAACGACTCGAGGAAGGGGAGGAGGGGAGACCGGAAATCAGTTGCGAGTGGCAACCACACGAGGGGCGACACAGATAGGATGCGTAGAAGTTTAACCCTCCTCTTATTTTCATGTATATTTCCTGTTTTAAATCATTTTTTCAGTGGATATAAAAATAAATTAATAATTTTGGTTGATCGTAACTATTATTATTATTAAATTTGTATTGAATCATCTCTTTTATCAGTCTTTCCTCTATGTTGTATAAATTTATAATTTTATCTCTCCACGTCACTGAGTTTAAAACAGTTTTATATTTGCTAAATTTTATTATCACTACTCACTAATTAATATAACAGTAGAAGCTATTTTTTATTTCTTTATAAAATATATTAGTACTATGATTTAGCGGTAGTTTCATTATTTTTATTTTTCTTGATTATGTTTTAAACCGCTAAGGTCCTGTTTGGGAACAAAGTTTTTTGTAGTTTTAGAAGCAATACTGCAGTATTGAGCAATACTATAGTATTATATACTAAAAGATGTTTGACAACTCCATCTGAAATCTATGTAAAGTAAACTGTAGTATTATAAATACTGTACTCAATCTACACTATTGAAAACTTTGGTATGGAGCACTTTTTCCAAAACTGCAGTATTATAAACTGTAGTATTGTCATGAACATAGTATAGTGTAGTTTTTGAAATACTATAGTTTCTAAAAACTGTGTTCCCAAACAGGGCCTAAGAGCCTAAGAATATAATTAAAAAGTCTACTTAAATTGGTTTTTACTTCTTATACTGTTTCATTCATGTGTCTTCGGCTGGATTATGGGAGCTCCAGATTTCTGTTTCCATATTCAGGTTCCTTTGGAATGGAATGTTTTTAAAGGAATTTCAAACAATTTAGTTAATTTTTTGTAAAAATCATGTAAAATTTATACGTTTCAAAAATCCCTCGTAGGGTTATTTCAAACTGGTTGGCTGAATTTCATAGAATAATTGATCCACATGGCATCTTCTAGGACAGGTGCATTCAGAACCAAACCAATGGAAGGAACATGAAAGTTGCATCTTGCATACAGGCTGAGCTCAGTGATCACTCTGATCAGTTTCATGTGTTTTCCTGCTGACTGTTAATCAAACTTATGTCTTCTTTTTCTTTTAGGGGAATTTGGTTTTATATAATCCGAGTTTAGAAATTTGCGCCATTGAAATCGGTATATGTATTTTTAAAAAAATTACAAAAGTAACATGCGGTCGGCACTTAAAATCGGTATACAGATTTGAATTTGTTTTTAAAAAATCGAAATCGGTCTACTTTGGCTCAAGTTTGGGGCTTTGAACGTTGATCCACGAGAATACTGAAAACAAAATTGAATTATTTTCCCTACAAATCCTAGCAAAAATATGTCGAAAATTAATCTATCCTTAACCTCTTTACATGTATACCACCGATGAATCAATCGAACAAGAAGAGAGAGATGAGACTTGACAAGAAAAGCTCAAAGGAGCTTGGTGCTTGGTAGCTATGGCGCCAGAGTCAGGCCAAGCGGCCGGCGCGTCCCGACGGGCGTGTTCGCCTGCTCATCGCCTGGGAGGTGCCGGTGACCTTGGCGGAGGGCTGTCCCGCCCCGTCAGCCGTGCCGGCGTGCGGCTGGCTCGTGGCCGTCTGCGTGCCCACCTCGCCCGTGTCGCCGCTGCTGCTGGAGCTGGACGGGTACAGCCCGTACTCGCTCGTCAGCTCGCTGAGGTAGTCGCTGCTCGCGTCCTCGGCGACGGTGCCGGTGTCCGGCAGGAACGCCGTCCTCCTGAGCCGCCTCATCTGCTCCGTCGTGCCGCTGGAGTGCCCATGCAAATGCAACAAGCTCTGCCCCGGCGCGACGCCGGCGTTCAGCTCCTCCATGGACAGCTCGCCCTCGAGGTACCGAACAATCTGCTCGTTCATTCCAAAAAAAAAAAGTTCACTGCTTTCCGACCAAAACCCGGAGAAAAAATGGTTCTTGTTCGCATTCTGCATTCCACAACTGAACGTTTTGCTTAGCAAGAAGGGTTCACCTGGATCATCCGAGGGCGGGAGCGTGCAGTGTATCGCACCGCGCCGGCCGCGCAGGTGATCAGCCGCTGCATGTCATGGGCGTCGTAGTTCGCGCCAATCACTGGATCGATCAGCTCGTCCACGACCTGCTCCTCTATAGCTTCTATCAGCAGTGGCCTTGCCTGCATCCACACAAAACACACAAAATTTAGATTTGCTAATCACTATCCCGGTGGAGAAATGCCACAAGTTTCAGTGTAAAAACACTGAAAAAAAAAAGAAGAAGATCGGAGTTCATGGTACCTACCCAAGAAACAAGAGTCTCGTCGTTGTAGGGCTCCGCCGACTGGACAGGCCTCCTCCCGGTGATCAGCTCGAGGAGCACGACGCCGAAGGAGAAGACGTCGGACCGGTCGTTTACTTTGCCAGTGGTAGCATACTCCGGCGCCAAGTATCTGAAAAAAAAAACCGGCCATTGCATCATCACATCAGCTTTCTGCCGACGAGACATTACCAGAGTTAGCAGTGACGCCATGAATGCTTACCCGAAGGTTCCCATTACTCGCGTAGAAACATGAGTGTCCTCTCCGGATTGGATCTTGGCGAGCCCGAAATCTGCAACCTTCACAAGAAATGCTCATCCTGAGATCAATATTCTTGCAGGGGTAACTGATGTAAGCTAGTTACTTACCTTGGGCTCGAAGTTGTAATCAAGTAGGATATTGGCCGCTTTGATGTCACGGTGAATAATTTTTGGACGACCTGAAATCATCAGCACAACCATAATCCATATGAATTCTCAATGTTTCAGACTGAGATGAGCAGCAGAAAACAGAGTAACTTACAGTCCTCGTGTAAGTAGGCTAATCCCTTGGCTGCACCTACGGCAATCTTCCACCTCCGCGGCCAATCCAGCGTTGGCCGGCCGCTACCTGCAGAGAAGAAGCTCTCACGTCGTCGTCAAGGGCAGCCGGCGAAAATTACGAAATTAAGCGCGCGAAACAGGGGTGAGGCGGTGAACAAGCGGTGGTGGGCGGCGGCGCTTACCGTGCAGGTGGAACTCGAGCGTATTGTTGGGCACGTACTCGTAGACTAGGAGACGCTGGTCGCCGTAGATGCAGTAGTCCACGAGGGAGACGAGGTTGCGGTGGTGGACGCGGCTGATGATCTCCACCTCGGCGTGGAACTCGCGGTCGCCCTGACCGCTCCCGGGCCGGAGCTTCTTGATGGCCACCTCCTGCCCGCCACGCAGCGTGCCGCGGTACACGTGCCCGAACCCGCCCTCCCCTAGCAGGTTGCCGTCGGAGAACCCGCCCGTCGCCGCCTCCAGGTCGGCGTACGACGCCGTGCCCCCGATCACGGCCGGCGGCGTCCAGGGATCGCCGCCGCCGCCACCGCTGCTCTGCCACGGCAAGTATGCCTGCGGCTGCGGCGGAGTTGACGTGAGCGGCGAGGATAGAGGGTGCGATTGCTGCGGCGACGTCACCGGCAACCATTGTCCGTACAAATCGCCTGATGCAATGACACGATGGTAAACGATACAGTGAGAAATGGCCAAGAATTCCAAGCCCAACTAATCAAGAAGAAAGCTAGGCATCAAATGGAAAAGCAATGGTAAAATCTCGGAGTTCTATATACTAGAGTAGCTATGAGACTATGATTTCTGACACAATTTCGTGTGACTTCGATTAATTTGAGTAGCCAGAATCCAACCAGAAAGCAACTTAGCAAGAAAGCCAACACGCAGAGGCTTCGATGGCGTGCTCGGCGACGAGCTCCTTTTACGCGGCAAGTTGCACTGATCAGTGATCACCCACTACTTTAAAAAAAAGCGCAACAAGATCGAACGGTGCAGACAAAGCGCGGCTGGCCCGACGCGTAAATCCCCAACGTCCGAACTTTCCCGACCATGTGGCGCGGACTCGCGGTAACCATGCGGATTATTGGCACTCGTGACGCGCTCGGCGAGCACGACATCGGCATCGGAAAGTGGTCAAGTGCGCGTGCGCGATGCGTCCAAACCGCGGGGCCAACCGGCGACTTGGTGTCAGCGCGACAGGCCGTCGCCACTGCCCCTAGTGCGGCGTTGCACCGACCATGACGACCGGCGGCAGGTGGTGGGCAGAGCGTGCAAAACGGTTATGAGAGTGGCTGGAGGTGTAGGTGCGTACGTACCAGGTGGCGGTGGAGGAGGACGGCGGCGGCGGCGGCGGCTCTTCCGCGAGCAGTACAGCAACCCGGCTACGAGTCCGAGCGCGATCACTGCCGCGACGGCTGCCACGACGCCAATTACTGTTCCGGACGATTTGGATGGCGACGGTGAAGATGTTGGCGATGACGACGGTGGCGGAGACGTGGAAGGCGGTGAAGGAGGGGTGCCAGCTGAGGGTGATGGGGTGAAGCCAGGAGGAGTGGGCGGTGGAGGAGATGCTGCTGCTGAAGGCGGTGAGTGAGACCGTTTGGGCGGAGGCAGAGATGGCGTCGTTGGCGGCGAGAGAGGTGGAAGCGGCGGTGCTGATGGTGTCGTTGGCGCCGGCACGGCTGGTGGAGGTTGGGACGGCGCTGGCGTCACTGGAGAAGGCGGGGATGGCATCGGTGGTAGTAGTGGAGTCATCGGAGAAGGCGGAGACGGCGTCGGGGGTTGTGGTGTCACCGGAGAAGGAGGGGATGGAGTTGGCGGCTGTGGCGTAACCGGAGAAGGTGGAGATGGAGTTGGCGGCTGTGGTGTCACCGGAGAAGGTGAAGATGGAGTTGGTGGCTGTGTGTAACGACCCGGGTTCTCACGAACCACAAATTCATTAAATATAAATGAAATGTCATTATTACAAGACGATCACAGCTGACAACGAATAAAAGCAAATAAAACGAGTACGTAGCTCATAGGCTACACTTATTACAAATCAAACTAAAGCGGAAGCAAAAAGATTCAGCTGCGGAACGTCTTGGCTCCAAGGATCCGACGCCTCGCCTGGGACGCTACTCCTGGACTTCTTCTTCGTAGACCACATCTAAAAGAGTTAACCCACGAGGGGTGAGTACAAAGTACTCAACAAGCCACGGACATGCATATAATGATGGCTGTTGAACAAGGATGCATAACTAGGCTATTTGCGTGAAAGCAGATTAATGGTTATTTAATATTTAGTGAGCAGTGTTAAACAGAAATAAACATGCTGAATTAAATATCAGAACTTAACTTTCCACTACCTCGAGTTGCACACCTGTGCCCACTCGCTCTTTCAAACCCATACTGATCATGACATGCAATTCACAACTTTAACTCAGAAAGCTAACTGCGGAGAACATCACTAGGCCGCCCGTAACCGTGGGCACGGCTTTTCGAAAAGTTATACTCTGATCAGAGGTGTACTACTTTACCCACAAGGCACTCGCTCCCGCACACAACAGTGTGTCGAGATGACACCACGTCACCCCGAAGGAACTCGCGCCAAAACCCGTCATATGGATTGACTCAGCAAGAGGACAACCACACCAGGTTTCGCCCACGCTCCACTGAGATCTCACCCGAAAATCATGGGTAGACCCCGATTGGCAGACGTGCGACCCCCTTTCGTGCCTCGTCGGACCAAGCCACCACCTGGCACTCCCGGTTAAGTGAACTTGTCCCCTCCGCTCGGTGCATCAAGCTGAATCGACCCATACTTCGAATTAGGCCTTACCCATTAGACTTGTGGCTAGCACGATTATGCTTCGCGACAGATCCCGCAGACCGGTCCTTATAGTGCCCCGGGTGCGACCACCAATGCCCTAGCTTGCACCCGGAACCCACCATGCTCAATACAACACCATTCTCCACGCTTCATGAATCACAACTCAGAATCACAACGAGACGAGATATAACAAGGATATAGAGATGATCCACCTGACGACTAATAGTAATAGCAATTAAGCTAGCTCTTAATGCGCCTCGTATATATAGCGCTAACTATTAAGCGACACTGGCGACAAGGAGACGGTGATACAAGCATGGCTTGGGTTAACACTTCAGGGAGCAAAGCTATGCATTAGCTAAATAAATAAATAAACGAGTGAACAGGTTTTCGCTAATGCAGTTATTAACCTATGGGTTATAGCAATTATTGCAAAAAAAATAGGTTCAACATGATCAACTATGTCCACGAGAGGGTCCGGTGACTTGCCTTGGCTCTCGTAGTACTGATCCGGGTCTTCGGCGGCAAAAGGGAGTTCTTCGGTCGCCTCGACTTCGACTACAACGCGTCGAAAAACATCACAAATAAATAAACAGTACAACATTCCATATAAACAGTACAAAGTAAATACATCAGTACGTAGAAAATAATTTTATGAACATTTAGAAATTTGAATGGGCTCAATCGGAGTTATTTTGGATTTTTAAAGCATTTTACAAGATTTAAAACAATTCTGCCTGGTTTTAAACCCTAACTCCAATCGACTTCGGTCCACGGCGAACCCATGGACCGAACGCGCACGCCTGGCTCACGGTGGACCGTCGACCGCGTGAGAGGGGGGCTCACGGTGCACCGGGTGCACCGTGCACCCGTGCGCCCTGTGCCACGGACCGCGCCACGTGGACCGTCGGATCAGAGATCCACGGCCACGCGCACGTCCGGTACGGCACGCACGCGCGTGACCAGGGGGGTTCATCTCCCCCGGCTCCGGCGACGGCCACGGCGAGGCGGCGACGGCGCAAAGCGGCCCTAGCGCCCAAACAAACCACAAAAACGGAAAGAGGGCGAGGAGGGGATCGAGGCGGTACCGAGGGCGGCGAGCTCGGGGCGAGAGGGTGGCCGGCGGCGAGGAAGAAGGCGGCGGCGATTCGGGTTGGCGGCGGGGAGGCGCTTCCGGCGGCGGGAAGCCCGAACGGAGGCGGTGCCGGGGTCCGGCGGATGACGAAGAGCGCGGGGGTTCCGACGGCGGAGGCGAAGGTGGTCGCCGGCGAGGGCTAGCGGCGAACGGAGAGGAGGCGGTGGAGCTTTCGGGAAGGCGAAATGCGGCGAGAAGGAGTGACGAAAACGAAAAAATGAGCGCGGATTCGGTTGAGGGGGTTTTATAGAGCCGAAAAGGGGGGCGCGGGGTTCTGGAGGGCTTCGGGTGGCTTCCGGCGAAGCCGGCAGGCGGTTACGGCGGGGGAGGAGAGAGAGAGGGAGAGGCGCGGGGCTGGCGCTAGAAGAAGGGAGGGGGAGACTGACAGGCGGGCCCCGGCGGCAGGAGGAAGCTGGCGGGCGCTGGCAGGCGGGCCCCGCCGGCAGAGAGAGAGGGGGAAGGGCGCGGGCCACTGGGCCGGCTGGGCCAAAAGAGAGGGAGCGGCCCACAAAGAATAAAATAGTTTTTCGAATTAATTTAATTCCAGAAAATAGTTTTAAATTTTAAATCATGGATTTGAATTCTGAAAATTCTCAAAATAGTTTTATAAAATATTTTAAGGTTTAAGGACCCTAACCAAAATCATAAAATATCAAAATTCAATATTTTATCCAAGGGTTTTAATTTACAAAGCTTTTCATCCTTTAAATAAATTCAAATTTGAATTTTGGTTTTGAAAATTAGGGTTTCAATGGTTTGAAAAAAATACGGGTGTTACAAACCTACCCCCCTTAAAGAGAATCTCGTCCTCGAGATTCGGAACGACCTTCGAATAACTCGGGATGCGAAGCCTTTAACTCGTCCTCTTTTTCCCACGTCGCTTCCTCTGGCGAATGGTTACTCCACTGAACCTTGCAGAACTTGATAATCTTGCTCCTCGTAACTCGCTCACTGGTATCCAGAATGCGGATAGGCTTCTCCACATAAGTTAGATCCTCTTGAATCTCCAACTGCTGATGATCGGCTTGCTCAGTAGGCACTCGGAGACATCTCTTCAATTGCGAGACATGAAACACATTGTGTACACCTGACAATGACGCTGGTAGCTCAAGCTCGTAGGCAACCTCTCCTCGGCGATGGGTAACCAAGAACGGACCAACAAAGCGAGGAGCGAGCTTGCCTCTCATGTTAAACCTTTGAGTACCACGAAGCGGGGTCACTCGGAGATAAACAAGGTCTCCTTCTTTAAAGGACCAATCTCGGCGACGAACATCGGCGTAACTCTTTTGACGAGACTGAGCTATCTTTAACCTGTCCTGAATAACCTTGACTTTGGCTTCAGCTTCACGAAGGATATCTGTCCCAAAAACCTGACTTTCTCCGGTCTGATCCCAAAGCAGAGGGGTTCTGCACTTGCGACCATACAGAGCTTCAAACGGTGACATTTGTAGACTAGCCTGATAACTGTTGTTGTAAGAAAACTCGGCATAAGGCAAATTTTTATCCCAAGAACCTCCAAAGTCTAAAGCACAAGCTCTCAACATGTCTTCGAGAATCTGATTAACCCTTTCTGTCTGACCATCTGTTTGAGGATGATATGCTGTACTGAAATTTAACCTGGTACCGAGCTCTTCTTGTAGGTTCTTCCAGAACTTTGAAGTAAACTGACTTCCTCTATCTGAAACGATCTTCTTTGGAACACCGTGTAAACACACTATCCGAGCCATATACAATTCTGCCAACTTCGGCCCACTGTAAGTTGTCTTGACTGCTATAAAGTGAGCCACTTTAGTCAAACGATCAATTATCACCCATATCGAATCATTACCTGCTTGAGTCCTGGGCAGACCGGTAATAAAATCCATACCGACTTCTTCCCACTTCCACTCAGGAACCTTAAGAGGTTGTAACAGTCCTGCTGGCCTTTGGTGTTCCGCTTTGACCCGCTGACAAGTGTCACACATTGCCACATATTCAGCGATCTCTCTTTTCATACTAACCCACCAATACTTCTCTTTTAAGTCCTGATACATCTTCGTACTTCCGGGATGGATAGAGTAC
Source organism: Zizania palustris (assembly GCA_019279435.1). NCBI lineage: Eukaryota > Viridiplantae > Streptophyta > Magnoliopsida > Poales > Poaceae > Zizania > Zizania palustris. The sequence goes on along the minus strand of JAAALK010000082.1, from coordinate 51,934,109 downwards.
AAGGTATCATGGGCTTCCTTTAGAATAATGGTCTTCAACTCTGGCTTATCGGGTACACAGAGACGATTCCCAAACCAAACTGTTCCCATTTCATCTTCCGAGAAACCGGGGGCTTTCCCTTTCCTCATGTTCCTCTTTATATCCGCCATATCTGGATCTTCCTTCTGAGCTTCACGAATCTGATCTTCGAGAACTGGCTTTGCCTCGAGCGTAGCAAGGTATGCTCGGGTTGTGACTCCCAGATTCAATCTTTCCATCTCATGACACAACATAGGGGCGCTGTCTTGGAGAACTATGGCGTTACAATACCCTTTTCGACTTAATGCATCTGCCACTACATTAGCTTTGCCTGGGTGATAATGAATTCCCATGTCGTAATCTTTAATCAACTCTAGCCATCTTCTTTGCCTTAGGTTCAGATCTGGCTGTGTGAATATATACTTCAAACTCTTGTGATCAGTGAACACTTCACATCTGTTGCCGATGAGGTAATGCCTCCAAATCTTTAAAGCATGCACTACGGCTGCTAGCTCTAGATCATGAGTAGGATAGTTCAGCTCATGTGGACGGAGCTGACGTGAGGCATACGATACAACTTTTCCATCTTGCATCAATACGCATCCTAGTCCTTGACGAGACGCATCACAATAGACATGAAAATCGCTTCGAATATCCGGCAGAGTCAACACTGGTGCTGAGACTAACTTTTTCTTCAAGGTACAAAAACTCTCTTCGCAATCTGGTGTCCACTTGAACTTAGTGTCCTTCTGAAGCAATCTGGTCATGGGCTTTGCAATCTTGGAGAAGTTCTCGATGAATCGACGGTAATAACCCGCCAATCCAAGAAAACTACGGATCTCGGAAACTGATGTAGGCTGCAACCAATCTGTCACTGCTTCAACAGTAGTAGGATCCACTGCTACCCCTTTATCTGATATGATGTGCCCCAAAAACTTTACTTCAGACGTCCAAAACTCACACTTGCTGTACTTGGCATATAGCTGATGTTCTCTTAGCTTCGTCAGAGACAGACGGAGGTGCTCTTCATGTTCTTCTGGGGTCTTGGAGTAAATGAGGATATCATCAATGAACACTACAATGAACTTATCCAAACAGTCCATGAAGACATTATTCATCATGTTCATAAAGAAGGCTGGAGCATTAGTAAGTCCAAACGACATTACCGTATACTCGTATAGGCCATATCTTGATGTGAAGGCGGTCTTCGGAATATCTTCCTCTCTAATTCGCAACTGATGGTAACCTGATCGGAGATCAATTTTAGAGAACACTGTAGCTCCTCTCAACTGATCAAACAAATCGTCAATGCGAGGCAATGGGTACTTGTTCTTGATAGTGACTTCATTCAAAGCTCTGTAATCAACACACATTCTCTTTGTCTTGTCCTTCTTCATTGCGAAGATTACCGGTGCTCCCCATGGGGAAGTACTCGGCCTGATGTACCCTTTTTGCTCGAGATCTTCAATATTCTTCTTCACTTCCGCTAGCTCATTAGCGGCCATTCTATACGGGCGCTTTGAGATGGGAGTGGTTCCTGGTACAAGGTCGATTCTGAACTCGATGTCCCTTTTTGGCGGCATCCCTGGCAGGTCTTCAGGAAAAACATCCATGAACTCTTTGACAACCCGCACTTCTTCCAAGGCTATCTGGTTCACCATTGGGGTATCGATTCTTTTCCTTGCCATCTTGAAGACGACGACGTGTCCATCTTCACTGGTCAAGGTAACTTCTTTACTGGCACAATCAATCATTCCCTTGTGTTTAACTAGCCAGTTCATCCCTAGGATGACATCTAAGCCCTTGCATTCTATTAGAACAGGGTCTACCCCGAATTGTACCCCTTGAATCTCTATTAGCACCCTTGGGCTAAATAGGTCAGCCGGGGTCTGTTTGCCGGGAGTGGCTATAATCATAGGCTTAGATAGTGGCAAAGTTTTCAAATCATGCTTCTTTACAAATGATGCAGATATAAACGAGTGTGTTGCTCCAGAATCGAATAAAACAACTGAAAATACTGAGTTAACAGGAAACATACCCAAAACTGCTTCTGGTGCCTCCTGAGCTTCTTCTGCAGTAATATGGTTCACCCGGGCACGAACCACTTGGTTAGAAGGAGCTGGTGCAGGTGCTTGAGGTCGCTTTGGGTGAGGGCAAGCTGATGAATAATGGCCGACCTGACGGCAATTGAAACATACCACTGGTTTCCCAAACTTGTCCTTCAGTACATCCGTCTTCTGGGTTGGCGATTGAGCTGTACTCTGAGTTGACGGAGTAGCTGGACGAGACGCTACCGAGCCTGTGCCACTTATAGTTGGGGGCCGGTACGCTGGTCGGGACTGGCAACTCTGCGCTGGAGCAGTTGGTGTCAATCTGGGCCTTTGGTTGCTGTTTGGTGGGAAACGATAAACCACCATTTTGCGCTTCTTGTTTTCCACCCTATTATGCTCTGACTCTTGAATAATTGCTCTATTGACCAGCCTCTGAAAGTTAGCATGATCAGTGGCTAGCAACAGAGGCTTCAGTTCATCCTTGATGCCTTTAAGAAACTTTTCTTGCTTCTTCGCATCAGTGCGAACCTCCTCAGGAGCATAGCGTGCAAGACGGTTAAACTCATACAAATATTCTGTAACGGAACGATTGCCCTGTCGCAGATCCATGAACTCCTGCTTCTTCAGGTCCACCAAACCAGACGGAATGTGTGCATCTCGGAAGGCTGCAGTGAACTCTGCCCATGTAACTACGTGATCAGCCGGCTGAGCTTCTTGAAAGTTATCCCACCATTCAGCGGCGGGTCCTTGCAGTTGGTGGGTGGCGAACGCCACACGCTCCCAGTCAGTACAAGGCAACAGTTGCAACTTCTTGGTGATGGTGCGGAGCCAATCACCCGCCTCCATGGGATTTGTGGTGCTGGAGAAGGTGGGTGGTCTGACCCGCAGGAACTCTGAGAGTTGAGAAGCCGGCGCCGGTGCGGGAGGTGGGACCGGGGCTGGCGCAGGTACTGGTGCTGGTGCTGGAGGGGGAGCCTGTTGCTCTCTTGCTGTCAACTGATGCTCTAGCTGCTCGAGCTTCTCCTGCTGCCGCTGCATCTGAGTCATAAGAGCAGCCAACAAATTGCTCTGCTGAACCATGGCCTCAGCTAGAGTGGGATGGGCTGGCGCCGGTGCTGGTATAGCCTGGCGAGGTCCTGTGGCGCCCCAGCTGGGCCCACCCAAGTTCCTCAGAATGGCGTTGGCCTGGGTCTCATTGGCCTGAGAGTGGCCTTCAGCTGCTGGCTGACTAGCTCTGGCATTGCTAGCCTCGGGACGGTCACTCGGGTTGGAAGACATCTGCACGAAGATAGGCGAATCCACCCAAGAGTAAAGTAGAGGAAACATAATGCTTTGATTCAACTAGTTCTTTTTATTACTGAAAATGCGAAGAGTTATTATGACAAAAGATATAAGACGCGTACATTCTCGACACAAGTTGCCGGGTCTGCACACACAAAATGACTCCACACAACAACCTAACAGACATGCAAGCAAGTGAAAACAAACAACGAACTAACAGACATCAGACTAACTGACACCAACAAACAAGCCCAAGCGACAGTCTACGATGAATCAGGGATCATCTCGATGTCGCGGACGACGTCCTCCGCATCATCCACGGGGGATCTCGGCTCTGCTGGTGTAGAAGCTGGCTGTAGGGGCTGGTGCTGCAGCCGCGGTGGACGGCCAGTCGCCTTCCTCGCAGTCCTCCTGATGCGAGGTCCGGTGCGAGTAGAAGCAAGCCTGGCCTGAGCCTCCTGAAGCTGGTGACGGAGGGTCTCGTTCTCCGCTCTCAGGGACTGGGTGGCGAGATCACCCTCATCTGCACGCCGAAGAGCCTCGGTGTGGAGAGTGTCCAACGAACTGAGCATGAGTAGGGTCTGGCCGCCAACTGGGTCGCTAGCAGAAGAAGGACCCATGAAGACGCTCCGACCTGTGCCGGGGCTGCGAGACGGCAGGTGACGGAATATAGATGTAGACAGACGGGCATCGAACATGCACCGCAACTCTGCCAACATCTGGTAAGCTGCCTCCTGACACGCAATCTCGAACCCGAAGGCGGTAGCAGACGCGGAGTGGAAGAGTAGCACCTCCTCAGGACCGAAGACGGTGACCACCGCCTCACAACGCTCATCGTCCACGCCTCCCACACGGGGAAAAGTCCCAACGAAGGAGGGCTCGTCCTCGAGCTCAAGGAATCGGACAAGGATCCTCAGCATCCGGACAAAACCCCCAAGGTGGCGGCAGAAGCTGTGGCGAATCTCTGGAGGAGTCGACATGCTACACGAGAAAATTTTTAAAGTAGAGGAAAGTGTCAGAACAATATAAAACAAGCGTAGGCAAGAAGTATAACCCAAGTTATCCAAATAATTTTTATAAGATTTTTAAATAGTTTTTATAGACGGTCCAGGGGGCTTCCTACAGTCGAGTCGGCTCTGATACCATCTTGTAACGACCCGGGTTCTCACGAACCACAAATTCATTAAATATAAATGAAATGTCATTATTACAAGACGATCACAGCTGACAACGAATAAAAGCAAATAAAACGAGTACGTAGCTCATAGGCTACACTTATTACAAATCAAACTAAAGCGGAAGCAAAAAGATTCAGCTGCGGAACGTCTTGGCTCCAAGGATCCGACGCCTCGCCTGGGACGCTACTCCTGGACTTCTTCTTCGTAGACCACATCTAAAAGAGTTAACCCACGAGGGGTGAGTACAAAGTACTCAACAAGCCACGGACATGCATATAATGATGGCTGTTGAACAAGGATGCATAACTAGGCTATTTGCGTGAAAGCAGATTAATGGTTATTTAATATTTAGTGAGCAGTGTTAAACAGAAATAAACATGCTGAATTAAATATCAGAACTTAACTTTCCACTACCTCGAGTTGCACACCTGTGCCCACTCGCTCTTTCAAACCCATACTGATCATGACATGCAATTCACAACTTTAACTCAGAAAGCTAACTGCGGAGAACATCACTAGGCCGCCCGTAACCGTGGGCACGGCTTTTCGAAAAGTTATACTCTGATCAGAGGTGTACTACTTTACCCACAAGGCACTCGCTCCCGCACACAACAGTGTGTCGAGATGACACCACGTCACCCCGAAGGAACTCGCGCCAAAACCCGTCATATGGATTGACTCAGCAAGAGGACAACCACACCAGGTTTCGCCCACGCTCCACTGAGATCTCACCCGAAAATCATGGGTAGACCCCGATTGGCAGACGTGCGACCCCCTTTCGTGCCTCGTCGGACCAAGCCACCACCTGGCACTCCCGGTTAAGTGAACTTGTCCCCTCCGCTCGGTGCATCAAGCTGAATCGACCCATACTTCGAATTAGGCCTTACCCATTAGACTTGTGGCTAGCACGATTATGCTTCGCGACAGATCCCGCAGACCGGTCCTTATAGTGCCCCGGGTGCGACCACCAATGCCCTAGCTTGCACCCGGAACCCACCATGCTCAATACAACACCATTCTCCACGCTTCATGAATCACAACTCAGAATCACAACGAGACGAGATATAACAAGGATATAGAGATGATCCACCTGACGACTAATAGTAATAGCAATTAAGCTAGCTCTTAATGCGCCTCGTATATATAGCGCTAACTATTAAGCGACACTGGCGACAAGGAGACGGTGATACAAGCATGGCTTGGGTTAACACTTCAGGGAGCAAAGCTATGCATTAGCTAAATAAATAAATAAACGAGTGAACAGGTTTTCGCTAATGCAGTTATTAACCTATGGGTTATAGCAATTATTGCAAAAAAAATAGGTTCAACATGATCAACTATGTCCACGAGAGGGTCCGGTGACTTGCCTTGGCTCTCGTAGTACTGATCCGGGTCTTCGGCGGCAAAAGGGAGTTCTTCGGTCGCCTCGACTTCGACTACAACGCGTCGAAAAACATCACAAATAAATAAACAGTACAACATTCCATATAAACAGTACAAAGTAAATACATCAGTACGTAGAAAATAATTTTATGAACATTTAGAAATTTGAATGGGCTCAATCGGAGTTATTTTGGATTTTTAAAGCATTTTACAAGATTTAAAACAATTCTGCCTGGTTTTAAACCCTAACTCCAATCGACTTCGGTCCACGGCGAACCCATGGACCGAACGCGCACGCCTGGCTCACGGTGGACCGTCGACCGCGTGAGAGGGGGGCTCACGGTGCACCGGGTGCACCGTGCACCCGTGCGCCCTGTGCCACGGACCGCGCCACGTGGACCGTCGGATCAGAGATCCACGGCCACGCGCACGTCCGGTACGGCACGCACGCGCGTGACCAGGGGGGTTCATCTCCCCCGGCTCCGGCGACGGCCACGGCGAGGCGGCGACGGCGCAAAGCGGCCCTAGCGCCCAAACAAACCACAAAAACGGAAAGAGGGCGAGGAGGGGATCGAGGCGGTACCGAGGGCGGCGAGCTCGGGGCGAGAGGGTGGCCGGCGGCGAGGAAGAAGGCGGCGGCGATTCGGGTTGGCGGCGGGGAGGCGCTTCCGGCGGCGGGAAGCCCGAACGGAGGCGGTGCCGGGGTCCGGCGGATGACGAAGAGCGCGGGGGTTCCGACGGCGGAGGCGAAGGTGGTCGCCGGCGAGGGCTAGCGGCGAACGGAGAGGAGGCGGTGGAGCTTTCGGGAAGGCGAAATGCGGCGAGAAGGAGTGACGAAAACGAAAAAATGAGCGCGGATTCGGTTGAGGGGGTTTTATAGAGCCGAAAAGGGGGGCGCGGGGTTCTGGAGGGCTTCGGGTGGCTTCCGGCGAAGCCGGCAGGCAGTTACGGCGGGGGAGGAGAGAGAGAGGGAGAGGCGCGGGGCTGGCGCTAGAAGAAGGGAGGGGGAGACTGACAGGCGGGCCCCGGCGGCAGGAGGAAGCTGGCGGGCGCTGGCAGGCGGGCCCCGCCGGCAGAGAGAGAGGGGGAAGGGCGCGGGCCACTGGGCCGGCTGGGCCAAAAGAGAGGGAGCGGCCCACAAAGAATAAAATAGTTTTTCGAATTAATTTAATTCCAGAAAATAGTTTTAAATTTTAAATCATGGATTTGAATTCTGAAAATTCTCAAAATAGTTTTATAAAATATTTTAAGGTTTAAGGACCCTAACCAAAATCATAAAATATCAAAATTCAATATTTTATCCAAGGGTTTTAATTTACAAAGCTTTTCATCCTTTAAATAAATTCAAATTTGAATTTTGGTTTTGAAAATTAGGGTTTCAATGGTTTGAAAAAAATACGGGTGTTACACTGTGGTGTCACCGGAGAAGGTGGAGACGGAGTTGGTGGCTGTGGCGTCACCGGAGAAGGTGGAGATGGAATTGGCGGCTGTGGTGTCACTGGGGGAGATAGTGACGGCGGCGGTGTAACCGGAGGAGACGACGAAGGCGTTGGTGCCACAGGCATCACTGGCGGTGACGGGGACATTGTTGATGGCGCCGGCGGAGATGGGGACGGTGGTGACGGTGCAGGCGTTACTGGAGGAGGCGACGGGGTTGGCAACGACGCCGTCGGTGGAGGAGGAGAAGATGCCGGCGGAGTAGATACAGGCGGCTGCGGTGGAGGAGGAGATGCCGGAGGATCAGCTGGAGGAGCCTGCGGAAGCGGAGATTTCGGCGGTTGAGGTGGGTCAAGAGGAGAAGCCGGCGTCACGGACGGCCGAGGGGGAGACGAAGACGGCGGCGGACCAGGCATCAGCGGTGTCGGCGGTGGACCGGCCGGCGCAGCAGGCGGCGACGGGCCCGGTGCACTAGGAGGCGGCTGAGTGGGAGACGGCGGCGACGGGCTCCCTCCCGGCGCCGGTGCGGACATGGGACTACGCGCGCCGCCCCACGACGACGGAAGCAGCAACCGTGGAGGCGTTTCCCGTGGCGATCGCGGAGAGAATTCCGCGATGTTTTTGGGTCTCGCTGCTTGCGCGGTGGCGGCGGTGCTCCCGTGCTCCCGTCGATCTGATGACGCGTCGGATGGAAGAGAAGAAGATCGAGCCGCGCGTTGCAAGCTGCCGATATCTCGCCCGAAAATCTCAACCGTTGACTCCCCCCTCTCTCTCTCTTTCTCGACAGTTTGTTGGATGCCGCCGTTCAAAACAAAGATGCGATTTTTTTCCGAGATAAACATACCAAACCTCCGTTCTTGTTCAGATTACGTACAATTGCTGGTACTAGCTTGTTAGGCGCGTGCTAGATTATCGCGTAAAGTGTGAGAGGATTACGCGCGCTGCTGGTGCTTCCGCTCTGATGGCCGGTGCAGACGCGGCCGTACGCCGCGCCAACTTCGCCTTCGGTTGCTCCGCGAGCGGCGCGCGGAGGGGCGGGCCGCGGGCGAGCGTCTTTGCGCGCCCCGACGTGACGACGCTGCCCTGCTGCCGCCTGCCGGTGACATGCCGCGCGCGCTGGCGGCATGAGCGGAAAGCTTCCAAAAATAAAATCCAAGTGCCTATCAAGCTAACATGGCACACGCACGGTTCAGCTCATTGTCCATTTCAGATGAAGAACAGAACCACTACCACGCCGTCGTGGACGGAAGCGGTTAGCCCAACATCGGAGACGGCCCGGCTAAACCCGACGACCCGCCGGTCCTCCTGTGGCCCGAGCCTGAGGTCCAGGCCCAGGAACAGCCAGCCACCCCCGTCTTCCAGGAAACTGACGCGGCAGAAGACGGACACGACAAGGAAGCTGTGCGCCGTGCGCCGTGCGCGAGCGTGACGACTGACGAGCCTCACGAGGTCCATGGGCTGCCGCCCGGCCGGCCGGCGGCCCCAAGCCCCCAACGACGACGAGTGGGCATGCAGCACAGCATCAGTGCCTCCCTGTCCTCAAAAAAAGAGATAAAAATCAGCGTCACTGCAGGGTGGGTCCACCGGCCCTATCCAGATTCCGGCCACCTCCTCCGTCCCCGACTCCGTCGTCTTCCTCCGGTGGATCGTCGTTTGCCAGCTACAGCCATGTACCACTAACAACTGTCCTGCCCAAATTGGTCCTCAAGATTTTGGTATGTATTACTCCATTGTCTACCAATCTCACTGGGACAAACAAGCCCAAAGTTTTACATGCATGCATTGATGCATAGATCTAGGTCGCTTTGTAATAGACTAATTTCAGATGATTATTCAAGCTAACCACTAAAAAATTATACAATTATTAATCTAGTCTCACAAAGATTTTGAGAAAGAGCAGTCAATACATGCTGCATATATAGTTCAGGATTTTAGTTAGATCCTGGGGTTGCAGTACCACTCTACCACATGATTGTGGTGGTCCTCTCACTAATTACGCATTTAATCTCTAATAATGATTGCAGTTAGTGATGACACGATCGACTTTAATTTCCAGCAAGGAGCCAAGAATAAACAAGTGAACTCCTCTTGCTTTCTACAGCGAACTCACAGCCACATTAGGAGAGCAGCAGCACTAGCTCGGAGTGATTAACAAAATCCAGATGTCATTAACAAATCTAGGCAGTGTTTTATGTTACATTCTTAATCATGATTAATGTCAAACATATGTAATTAGAAGTAAGAACATCAATATGTTACATTATTGTATCCTTTCTGACTCCACCATCTATAATACAGGACAAAAAAGATGAAAGATGTGGTAAGTAAAGTACTCTATTGGTAATATAAGATAGAAAAGATTTTGTTTGTTAATTAAAGAGAATTAAATAAAAGATTCAGATAGGAAAGATTTTGTTTAATTTGTTAATTAAAGGGAATCAAATAAAAGATTTACATAGTGAATTTTATTAGGAAGGTTTTATATGATATTAAGAATATTATCTGTGAGAGATGCTCTACGTTGCGTAATTGGAATTATTAGATAGTGGATTAAAGCGGGTACACACTCGGATCCGCCACTCTTCAAACCTAATCCATTCAGCTCTCGCAAAACTCCATGTATAAAAAGCAAGCACCTCGAAGCCTCTAGCTCGCAATCACCCAGAGTCCCAGACCACGCCGAGACACGCATCCTCGATCTCTCGATCGATCGGTCGATCGACGGTTCAGCCATGGACAGTGAGCCGTCGACGCCGACGCAGTCGTCCTACTTCGCGGGCTGCATGGGCTCCCCGGCGTGGCTGCCGGCGGTGCAGAGGAGCCCGGCGCGGTTCCACCTCCTGGCGCGCGACGGCGGCGGCCGGGATCACGACGGACGTTCTCCGGCGTGGAGGCGGCTGCTCAGTAGGCTGGTGCGGGAGGGCAAGAGCATGTGCAGCCCCAGCAGGCCGCCCAGCAGCATGGCTGCCACCACCTTCCACTACGACGCCGCCAGCTACGCCAAGAACTTCGACGACGGGCGCCGGACCCACGCCGCCGACGAGCCGGCGGCCGGCTGATCGATCACGATCAGCGCCGGAGCCAGAGGATTTCCTTTTCTCTTTTCTTTTTTTTGCCCTTTTCGTTCTCTTTCTGGCGGTTCGCTTGTAGCTTAGCTCTAGCTGTTCTTGAGATGGTAGTTGCCATGTTACTGTCGTAGATGACCTCGCCAAAATCTTTGCCTGTACAAAGGAGATGGAGATATATCGAGCTGATTTCTCGCCGGAAAATGTGTGCACTGTATGCGTGGCTCCATCTTGATTCTTCTTTGTTGCGATGAACTGAATTATCAATTGCATGAACAGTTGCTAAATTGGTATCTGGCTGACTGGCTGGAGTGACTCCTGCAATCTGAATTTGCAACGAAAAGAAATCTTAGCTAACTGTTCCAGCAGGGAGTGTGCGAATCATTTCATCAGCAGATAAGTAAGGGAATAAATAGTTGGAACCATGGTTGGTATAATTTTATAAACAAAAGTGAGCTAAAAGCAACCAATGCGATGCAGATGAACCACTCGAGGAAAAAAGCATGCAGTAATCATGATCAGATATCCTTGACGAGAGGAAATTAACAAGGGGCAGGCCATGCTCAACCGTTCTGAGTGAATGCAATGAAATCGCCTTCAATTTCGGCACCACTGCTGCATGTAAGGCGATATCCGTCTCGACGAGGACACCCTTCTGCATATCTGAAAGTCTGAATCTGCTTGGCCGAATGCATCTACCTTGATCTTGACTGAACTCTCCGCCATGGCGTTGCTTGTGGCAAGAGCAAGACCATTTGGTACCAGTACCAAGTACCATACTAACTAGACCTCCAAGAACCAAGCCTTGCAATTGCATCTATCGTTGCTTCCCTCTCACTCGCCAAAAGTCCGAAACTTTTTCCTCCCCTAGCTCAGGGCTCTCCCGTTTCAGTAAATTCTCCGGTGAAATTTGATGAAGTCGCCGTACAATCGTACTGCTTGCCCTAAATCCCAATCAAGGACACGGTTGGTTGCGACGTCGTCGTCTGAAACCACCAAGTAATTAGGCCAAAACACCCTTGCAGCAACAGGAGCAGGGGGTTAGATTAGCTTTCTACGCTTTAAGAGCACGTACGCGTGGATTAGCTGTATCTGTATGAGTTTAGGTGTTTTTGGTGTGGCTGTGATTATAGATAGTACTGGAATGTCAGTGCTGGGCAAATGATTGGAGGCCGGAACTGGACCCGGATCTCTGCTGGTCTGGAGACTGCTGCTCTGTCAGTGCTGCTACTCTGAATAGCTGAACTGATGCACCAATGCAGGTAGCCAGTGTGGCACTGTGTACCAATCTTTGGATGCAGCCATGCATGCAGGAATTGATCAAGGGATTCAAGGGCATTAAACCTGAAGCTCTAGCCTAGCATGCTAGTATAGCTAGGAAGAAAGCAGTGTGCCATAACTGTGATGGACTTGCGGATCTTTAGAAAAATCAGTAATACGATATTAGTTTCGTAGAACAAAAGGACTCCGTGGCCCAATGGATAAGGCGCTGGTCTACGGAACCAGAGATTCTGGGTTCGATCCCCAGCGGAGTCGATTTTTTTTTGATTTTTTCACTACGAACCAATTTTTGTTTAAGTGTAAAATTTGAAAATTATGTTATTATAAAAACTCCAAAGGATCTCCAACCTGAATAATATGATTCAATTGATTTATACTCTCCAATTAATTATATAAGTTTTTATATCTATACACAAGAATTAAAAATTAATTTAAAAGCATTTGTTATCACATATTTATTCAGTTTTGTCTCCTTTTAGAAGAACCAATTTTTGTTTAAGAGTGAAAATAAAATTTTAATTTTATTATACAAACTCCAAAGGATCTCCAGCACACCAGGAACTACTTGAGACATTTCTTGATCTTGCAAGACCTCTGGGAATCAAAAATCTCCAAGCCCTAACAAAGTATCCAAAAGCAAAGCGAAATGTGAAACAATTTTAATGGAACAGTCACTAGCTCCACCCCCAGATCCCCAATTAGAAAGGGAGCAGTAGAAACTGCTGCGCTATACAATTTTATAAAAAAAATCTCCTCACAGAATTTAGATTCTTGAGATTGGTTAACAGATGGAAGTTGATTAGCTAAAGGGGAGCATTCATGTCACACTTGGCTCCTTGTGAAATTGTGATCAGACTGAATAAATTAAGCTTGGTGCTATACTGCTATCTTGTACTGAAGCAGGTTTTGGATCATATTTTCATATCCATGCATGAGTAGGGCGTGTTCATCAGTCACCACTGATTTAAATACTGGAAATTTCAAAGTACAAATCTTGAAAGCATCATGTAGCGTCAAGATACAAACAATGCAGCAATGTGCTAATGAAGTCTAGGCAGTAGCACATCTATTATTCGGTTTGCTCAGCCACAGCTTGGTGTAACGAGCCTTTCACATTCCCATGGGAGCAGCACACAGAGCATGAAGAGCACCAGCAGTAGAGTGATTGTGCCCAAGCAAATCCAGCACTCCAGGTTTATGGCAATCAGCTTCACTGGTTGCTTCCTCCAGACCTCCATCATCTGCTCCCAGCATGTTCTCGGTTAAGGAAAAACCAAACAGCCTGCAATTCCTTCTCCCAGCTTCGCTCTTCGGCATTCCGGATTTAGCCCTGTTTGCCGGAGCTGAGGCTTCACTCATGGCAAACTGGTTACTTGTAATCTCACTTGTCATTTGATGTGGTACAGACAGCCAGGTTGTTTCTCTAAGCATCTCCTGGGAAGCAAACTGTCTGCCATGCATACCTTTGTTGTTGGTTGTGCCCTCGGGTTTGAGAGGTGGAGCTGTCGCTTGGTTAAACATGAGAACCGACGAGGGAGAAGACACTTTTGATGCTGACAGAGTAAGCTCAGAAACAGGATGCCCTTGAGTTGCAGGTGACAATCCACTCAGTGAAGCTGATATATGCACCGAATTAGCAGAGACAACTCTGTTATTCTTTGTATGGGCGCCAAAAGAAGCTCCTTGGAATGAAGGAACTACTTGAGACATTTCTTGACCTTGCAAGACCTCTGGGAATCCAAGAGATTCACTGAAGCCTACATGCTGATGACTGAACACTGTGTTCAGTTTTGGAGGGGCACTTGCTGGCAACATGCAGCCCCGCATGTCAGCAGAGAATCTCCTATTGCCAGGAGCTTGAAAGTTCCGTATGTGAGTAGTTTGAGAGCATGCAACACCATGAGTCCTAGAACCCATAAATTCTTGACCTTGCAAGACCCAGTGGAAACTTTCGGTTCCCATGGAGTCTGGACGACCATTTCCATCTGCAATTTTCGATGCAGATTAGTTAATATGCATATGAATAAATGAAGGTATATGTACCGGCCACAGACTATGGGACCTACTAAGAAATGGAGCACCCAAATTGCCTTGAGGGAAGTGTAATTTGGTACGCTTTGAACAAGATGATGGCAGGCAGTGAGTAGCCGAAACACTGCCACCAACTCTCTCAACCTCCCATGGAGAAACTCTGTGCTGGTGGGTGCTATCAGTACTATCATCCCATCTTACCTGTAAAATGCAAACAGGTGAGCGCATCACCTCGACAGAGATTTAAGAATATATCTGTATCTTCTAGAGTAACCATAAACAAGGCACTGTATTTTTTAAAAGATTCAAATCAATTTACCATGATACGGAACAGAAGGGAACTTTGTCAAAGTATTATTTTCTATTTTAAACTCGACCTTGTAGCAGATCAGATACAGATCTGGCTGTTTGCAATTCTTCTCCCATGTTAGTTCTGGAAAAGGATCTACTTGATTTGAGCAGCCATAAACAAATAATCTCTAATTTGACTTCCTTTGTAGCCTGTTAGATCCATCTTTACTTCTGACAGAAGTTTGGCAGCAGTTGGCACCTCTACACCTCTAGTACTTAACAGAACTTAAGCAGCTGTCAGTAGTGAATCAAAGCAGGATAAAGTTTTGCAATTTTTGGGCTACTGTGTAGTGTGTACACTCTCTCCTTTTCAAAACAATTGGCTTTCCTAATGATAGCCCTCAGTTGAGTTGTAATTTTACCATGATCTTTGTTTTTTTTTGAAGCAATGATCTTTGTTTTTGAGATACATGAAATTCAATATCATCAAGACCACTATTTTCCTTTGATCAGAATCAATTAAAGTGAATTAACAAGAATTCTCAAGCTGAGAACAGTGAATAGGATGATCTTGATCTCAATGCATACCAGTAAGCATTTCCATCTTGATCCAGGCCATCTTATAGGGTCTACTTCACTAATACCTGAAACCAATCCAGAGGACCTGCAGAGCATAAATACTGATGAGAGTATGAGACTGATATATATAAAATGTTGATTTTATTTGACTTAAAAGTGCAGACCTCTTATTAGCATCTTCACTCTCATAGCAAAGTTTCAATCTCATTCCAATGGAAAATGGATGGTTCAAGCTCTTCGAGAATCTCCAATATGGCACAATAAATTCTGATGCACCACTCCTGTGGAAGGATGAAATGTCTGAATCAAGTCACTCAAACTATGCCAGATTTTTCAACATTTCAAAAAGCACGCTCATTATATAAGTTTCATGTACCAAATACAGATCGGGTAAAGAAGAAAAAGAACACTAGGACTAGAAATTGCAGAGACTTATAGTAATATACTTATATCTATCCATCCAAGCATAGTATTGATTAACTAGAATTAGTTAACATTTTGCATTGATCTGCACAAACCTTGGGTTGAAACAAACATGGAAAATGCTTTTGTTTTCCAATGAACCAGCAACAGCAGATAGAACACGCAGCTTTGAGTCATTGTTGTTGACATCTTTGAAGAGGGACTCATTTCTAAGTTGAACTGCTCTCCGTACACCTAATCTTAGTTGACCATCATCACCTCTGTACGAAAACAATGAATGAAACTTCTGAGAATGAAAAAATCATTAAAGGAAACTTCATCACATAGATCACATGCATACCGGAGAAAGAGGACTGCGTCTCCTAAGACTAGTTTCTTCTTGTTGACAAATGAACTCCATCCAGTAGTTAGAAGATGCCTACGAGGCTGACCTGAAATTCACATATTTTCCCACATCACAATGCAATTGATAGTTCACATTAATGATAAGATAAATGTTGCAATGCATGGCAACATATAGGGAAGGAGGAAATCAGCCAAGCTGGCGTTAAAATCCACTATGAGTTTCATACTACTTATGTCACCGGTTGCAAGAGAAGACAGGTATGGACGGATACTTTGACGTAGATTATATTTATAGGAAACAGCAGGCCGAAGTCCCAAACCCCGGCGACGCGGTGGCGCCGTCTTGGTGCCTGCGAAGCCTAGGCCAAACTCCCTGGCCGAACCAGGAGCAACTCCTAACAAAACTAATCTAAGGAGCTAGTCTCCCCTGCCTTTGGTTTATATAACACCGAAGCTAACTAACAACCAAATCGTATCCCTAACAAATAGCTAACATCACATAGATAAAGATAAACTAACAGATAGATAGAGATAAACTAATCCTAACAGCTAACCAGCAAGGGAGTCAGGGGGGCTAGGGCCGGGCGCATCCCCTTGCATTGGGCCTGCACCGGCCATTCAGGGGGCTAGGGATGGGCGCATGCCCTTGGGCCTGCGCCGGCCATAAGTCAGGCCCACCCTGACAACTTAATACAGAATTTCATGGTCTATGGATAGGGTAAAGGTCAAAACAAACACTCAATTACCAACCTGGTTCTCTTCGGTGCAACGAATTCCATCCAACCGATTTATCACATTAGCCTTAGCTCTGAGTCTCTAACCAACCCAGATGGGTCACAATACTCAATAATACTTCCATGTGTTTAACGCCTTCACAAATTCTTAATTCCTTTCATGAAAAAGTCTTGTTTCCATTAAAAAAAAGATAACATGGCAACAATAGCAAGCACATAAGTGCAGAAAGATTTCTAATTTCATACTATGTTACCAAGCACAAAAGGAGTAGAACATTCGAAAATCTGTAGTACCAAGTAATAAGAGAATTTCTTGCAAAATGCTCCTTTTACTAAATTGGATTTCTATCTTTACTTCTTGCTCCAAATAAAACCATAAAATGGATTTTTTTTATACAATATTCCATCAACAACAAGAAGTTCTCCAAGTAAACACAATGGATGTCTGCATTGTCTACAAGAGTGTTACAACATCAAATGAATAGTAAATGTGTTTGAATCCTAAACCTCTATAAATGTGGCGGAACTTCCATTTTGCACCATGTAAATCCATAGCAATGAGCTCTTGAGAAGGCCTGACCTGATTATAGTCCTGCAAGGAATCGAAGAACTACAGCTGATTAGAGCAACAGTGCAAGTGATGATGACATCAGTCTCAGATGGTTAGAGTTTTCAAGTGTATCACCAAAGGCAGGAAGCAGTCCTCTGCTGCCCGGCGAGGAACAGAAAAACCTCCATGTGTGCTTGTATCAGATGCTGTGAGAGTTTTGCAGAACATGTGTGGCATCCGGGGCTTCTTTTCCGCATCACAACCCTCCACCTCGCCCACCTCCTCTTCACTTCCACCCGCACGGAAGTTCTGCCACAACATCTGAGTTCAACAGAACAACAGTTTTAGGAACCTTTACTGTCGAATTACATTTTTCCTTACTTTCAATACACCTACGGGGTAAGCAAAACCTAAAGCCATCCAAGCTGACCGATATAGAAGGTGAGCTGAATTCATGTAATGTACCCCATACTAAGCAACTAGTAAATGGAAGATAAGTGATATCTCCAAGCCCTAACAAAGTATCCAAAATCTCCAAGCCCTAACAAAGTAACCAAAAGCAAAGCGAAATGTGAAACAATTTTAATGGAACAGTCACTATCTCCACCCCCAGATCCCCAATTAGAAACTGCTGCGCTATACAATTCAAGCAACTAAATTCGATCGCGCGAAGAGTAGAGATGGTGCGAGAAATCCAAGCGGCATTGCTCACATCGCCCTCCGCTACCAGCGCGAGCCGCGAGTACACCTCGTCCGTCGCCGCATCCGCCTGCACGCACACCACGAAGAGAACACCATCAGAGTACTTCCTTTCTCTCTCTCTCTCTCTTCCGGCAGGGGAGGCAGGAGCAAAACCACCAGGTGTCGACGCCACTCACGCGTAGCTCGACGTCGACGACGCGGCACACCACGTGCGGCGGTATGGACACCGCCCCGGCCGGCACCTCCCCGCCGCCGCCCGCCGCGAGGTGCGCCTGCGGCAGGTACACGACGGCGCTCCCCCGCCGCGGCAGCGCGACTCGTGGCCCCGCGCAAGCGTGCCACAGCTCCGTGCAGACCTCCGCCGCGGCCGCCGGGGACCCCTCCTCCGCTTCGTCCTCCACTGTGTTGAGGTCAATCCCCATCTCCTCTCTCCAGCTCCCTCCCCGGCCGCGCCGCACGCCAAAGGCGGTGGCCTTGTCGACGGTGGAGGCCCCAGCAGGTAGGGGAGCCGTCGAGTGAGACAGTAAAAGCAGCATCGGAGGCGGCCGCAGCGGCATCATTGAATGCATCTCCTACCGCAGCAGCAGCTCTGCCATTTGGGCTCCCTATCTGTGCGGTTCCTCGCGTGCGTAGCCGGGCCGGTAGCGACGAGAGAGAGGGGCTCACCCCGCTCACCGTGGCGGGGCCGGAGTGGCCAGCTGGCTGCCGCCTCTGCCGCTTTTGGTAGCCACTGTTCCCGCACAGGGGTCAGGGATCCTCTCTCGCCTTCTCCCTCGGGAGAAGTTAAAGATTTTTCCCATGGAAAAAAGATCACCCCTTTCGTCGTCCGCTTCTCTTCGCCCGCGTTTTCCTCCACAGCTCTCAGCTCTCAGCTTTTTCGCGAGAATTTACTTTACTACAACTACAAACACATGCAAAATTTTGCTTTGCTTTTGAACATTTACTCTACTTCCACTACAAATTCATGCAAAATTTTGCTTTGCTCTAGAACATTGGCTCGTGAGGAATCGATCTTGTCTGTGCCCACGAATTGCAACAGCAGCGAAGGGGAATATGGTCTGAGCTGAATGGAACCGATTCTCTTTACCCTAATCAGTAATCACATATTCGCATGCTTGGTGTATCATCCAAAGTTGGATTTGGATTTTGGAGGGGAAAAAATACAGTCAAACTACTCCACATATTGGCCGGCATCGCAGTGATTGCTTTCAAAAGCGGGTGTACGTTCTACCTAAAGATTTAATTCATTAATATGTCAATAAATATTATGATTTGATATGTAAATTTGATACCAGTAAACTGTCATGAA
The DNA here is from genome assembly GCA_019279435.1 of Zizania palustris. Lineage (NCBI taxonomy): Eukaryota > Viridiplantae > Streptophyta > Magnoliopsida > Poales > Poaceae > Zizania > Zizania palustris. The sequence continues at coordinate 51,915,451 of JAAALK010000082.1, read as the reverse complement.
AAACACTTTCATCTACCTGTGTTTTTAATAGTTTTTTTATAAACATATAAATAAAAAACAGTGTAGAAACATACCTGAAAGAAAACTTTTCTTTTCTGGATCCTTGCCACACATAAATACATTTCTTTTTCTACTTAGATATGAGCGCGTCTTGATCTGAGACGTGTTTGAGGCATTATTATTTTCATAATATTTAGGTTTGACAAAAGGGCTATTTTACAGTCTATGAGGAGGTACCAGGAGGTACCACATTTTTCAGTATTAATTTTGGTACCTCCTGGTACCTCATATGTCAGAAGCTACCAAAATTAACACTGAAAAATGTGGTACCTCCTGATACCTCCTCATAGACTGTAAAATTTCTCTTGACAAAATTACACCAAAATAATACGAATATTTAAAGCTTGCATAGTTGCAGCATGTAATCACGTTGTGTTCAGCGGGAAAATAAATTACAATATAAAAAACAGATCTTCCGTTGAGTTCAGTACGTACGTATACGTATCTGCTGCACTTGCTTTTAGGGAGCAATATATAGCGATAAATTTCAAATTTAAAAGTTCAAACCGGAATTGTTTCAAATTTGAGGGGTTTCGCGGCGAGGACCAAAGCGTTCATGAGGCCAGGAGACATGCCGGTCGCCTCGACGAGCTGAAACGAGTCCACGTCCTGGCCGTCGGGGAGTACCCAGTCGAAATGGTACACCATGTTGGCGAGCGCGAGCTCCGCGAGGCGCGTGCCGAAGGCGACGCCGGGGCAACCCCTCCTCCCGCCGCCGAAAGGTACGAACCGGAAGCCCGCGCCGCCGAAGAAGTGGTCGTCGCCGGCGCCGCCTTCGTGGACGACGAACCTCTCCGGCCGGAACTGGCCGGCGTCCTCCCAGGCCTCGCCGTCCCTCCCGATCGCCCACGCGTTGATCAGGACGCGCGTCTTCGCCGGGATGTGGTAGCCGTGGAGCTCAGTGTCGCGGATCGCCTCGCGCGGAACGAGAAGCGGCAGCGGCGGGTGTAGCCGGAGTGCCTCTTTCATGGCCGCCTTGAGGAGGGTCATCTTCCCCAGCTTCTCCTCTGGGAGTGGGACGACGGCGATGGCTCGTCCTCCCTCTGCGCCGGCGACCCGTCTCACCTCTGCTTGTACTTTTGCCATTTCTGTTGGGTTCTTGATGAGCTCCGCCATTGTCCATTCAATCGTTTTGTAGATTGTATCCGTGCCTGCGGCGAACATATCCTGCAACCAGAAAAAAAAAGATCGTGATTTGATTTGGTTGGATATCGCTGGAGAAAACTGATCATGATGGAGAGATGATTTAATTACCAAGGTGAGCCCCTTAATATCAATCCTGTCGAGCTTATAGCCATGGCCGCCGCCGTCGTTGACGATGGAGAGAAGGTCGTCCATAAAGTCACGAGCCTCCTCGCCTTCGTGCCCGCGGCTCTTCTCGTGCTCCCGGAGCGCCTTCTCGAGAATGTCGTCCAGCTTGCTCGCCATCCTCTTTATCCTCGCGTCAAGCCCAGTCGCCCAGTCCACCCACCCGAGCCGCGGGAACACGTCGCTCACCGCGATTATGTCGAGCAAGTTGGTGAATTCTATCATCGTGTCCCGGAACTTCCCCGGCTCCACACTACCGCGATTCCTCCCGAGCGTCGCTCTCGACACGACGATGTTTGTTAAGCTGATGATGAGCTCGCTCACGTCGATTCCTCCTCCTCTGTGATCGCCGCCGCCGCAGCTCGCCGCGCGTATTCGGTCCAAGAAGGAGGCGACCTCCTCCTCCCGGAGCGCGCGGAAGGAGTCGACCCGCTTGGCGCTGAGCAGGTGCACGGCGGCGACGCGGCGGAGCTGGCGCCACCGCTCGCCGTAGGGGCAGAAGCCGACGTCATGGCAGTCGTAAATCGTGCCACGCACCGTGTGCGGCTGCGGCCGGCTGCAGAAGACGTCGTCCTGCTCCTTGAGCACGGCTTCAGCCATGGTGGCCGATGACACGACGAGCACGCGCACGGCGCCGAGGCGGAGGAGGAAGAGCGGGCCGTGGCGCCGCGCGAGCGCCTGCAGCGTCCGGTGGAACCGGTCCTTGCCGAGCTGGTGGAGGTTGCCGATGACGGGCAATGCCGGTGGCGAGGGGATCGCCGCCCCACCGCGGCCTCCACGCTCGCCGCCCGACGATCTGAAACTTCTCACCGCGGCGACCAAACAAGCAGCCAAGAAGAGGAGGGAGATGAGCATGCCATGGTCGTCGAGGTGCACGCAAGCCATGCATGGGCGTACAGATCTAGCTCGCTGCTTCCACCGACGCACTGCACGGTGCAACTGATAAACTGCATGCAGCACACAAGACAGCTTTCATAGCTGCCACGATAACACTATGAGAAATTTTACCATAAGATACTATATTTTTCAGTGTTAATTTTAGTATCTCTTGATATATAAGGTACCAAAATGATTCTAAAATTAACACTGAAAAATGTAGTACCTCTTGGTACCACGGTAAAATTACCCTAACACTATTTATTCGCACACATACCAGTGTACACGAATGCGCGGCCACAAAAAAATGCAAACAAATACGGGCCAGCTAACTTAATCAGGCCTAGTTAATCTAATCGATGATATTTTGTATGTCCACCTTGAAATTAAAAGTGACGATCCTGCACGCATGCACGTGTACTTGAGTTTAGTTTATTCCGGAATCTTTCCCGACTATCGGCACTCGAACTGTCGCAATTAAAAACCACTCTATTCTTTTAAACTCTATAATTGTATGGTTAATATAGTCATTACCACCTAGAGTTATTGACGATGATACGGCCGTTTATCCTTATGAATAGCCATCAATGGGGTGTCTTAATCACCATTTGTAACTCCTCGATCCCTCTCATATAAAGAGATCAGACGGAGCATGTAAGAAACACGTTTTGTCATATTCTCAAAGAAAAAAACTACATTTCTGAGTCAAACTACATATAAGAGTAAGAGGTTATTATCCTCCGAAAAACTCGAACTTGTCTAAAAGTCTTAGTCTCCGTCTTATTTTTTGAGATAACCATGGAATCATAGCACAACTCCCCATTAGCTTAACAAAATCTTTCTACATGTACCCTCGTAGTACATTATTGTTCGTATCACTAAATACTATAAATCTACAGTTGACATAGCCAATTCGAAAGTAAAGCTGCAGCATCCAAGACAGATCTATAGGTCTCCATAAATTAAATAAATTAAAGAGACAAGATTTTAGAGACAAACTGTGTCCTAATTAGTAAATACATCAAATCTTAAATTAGCCCGACTCATCCTCATATCAATCAAATCAAAGAGATTTCACATCTAGTAAAACCTAAAATCAAAGCTACAACAGGCCAGACAGCTTTCCTCGCTGCCACCATAAAGTGATTTTTACGGCGAATGAATGCGTGGCCAAAAAAAACCAGACAAAAAATTCCAAACAGAGAATGGCCTGAACAGCTAACTTGGGCCTAGCTAATCAATGCTATTTTTGTCCATGTTCAAATTGAAAGATACAATCCTGCACGTTTAGTGTTGTATGTCAGCGATTATACAGATAATAGTACTAAAGTAGCCACAGTCACTTACCGTGAGGCAATTTATGAAAATTATAATGTTATACGAGTAATTTTTCTAATAAATTAAGAACGTTCGAATCTAGCCTAACCCTAGGGCACTTGAGGCAGGCATATTTCCTAGCTGTAAATCGAAGAGGTAAAGTTTTAAAGATAAATTGTGTTGTAATCAGCAAAAACAGCAATTCATGTACTGGGCCAACACATCAATCAATTTGAACGCACTGTAGCGGCGACTTGATATTTTTGTCCATGTTGAAATAGAAAGTGACAATACTACGGGCGCATGTGTACAAATATTAGTCACCTCGTTAATCGAAGCGTTTGTCATTTTAATTGTCCTCTTCTTCCGAAGCGTTTCTGCAATAAAAAACACAAAAAATGGAGGCTATCAAATGGGATGTGGACTCCATAACCAGTTGAGTCAACCCTTATAATTTTATTTAATATCACCTTAGTATGTGTAATTCTGTCTAAACGACTAATATTTGTATACCGGAGTATGTTTGAGCTTACCCATGTAAAGTAAAGTAGAAAACTTCACAAATTTAAGACACTACCGGAATCAGCGAGTTTGCCGAGTGCCCTAGAGTTTGCCGAGTGCAATATCTCGGGCACTCGACAAAGATTTGTTTGCCGAGTGTTTTTTAAAAAAACACTCGGCAAACAAAAAACACTCGGCAAAGCCTTGATACTAACGGACGTCACGACGGTGTGCCCGTGCGGACAATAAATTTTTTTTTCGGGTTTGCCGAGTGTTTTTCGAAAAACACTCGGCAAAGATGCCGAGTGTTTTTCAAAAAACACTCGGCAAACAATTTTTTTTTAAAATAATTGTGTGAAACAATGTTTCAAGTCTATAAGTTATTTGCAATTTCATTTTAACTTGAAATTTTTTTCTACACTCACAATACAACATATATTATCTCTTTTAAAAATTTCATATTTTTTTAGATAAGTTAGCTATTTTTTATTCATTAAGTGTGTTTCTAGGATTTAAATTGAAATGGGTGAAATTTGAACTACAAGTGCCTAAAATAATGAACTAAAAAATATAGAAAAATAATATTCATCATTGTTAGTATATTTTGAGTTCTTATACACTAAATTGAAATAAAGTTTAAAAAAATTAAGTTGCGACACTCTATCGGCAAAGTAGAACTTGATAGTTTTTTAATTTTTTTAAAAAAATCAAATGAAATCCGAAAAATATGAGATTTATCATGGTGTTATGACATGATACATAGATACTGTGATAAAAATTATAAAATATTTTGATAAAGTTGTCACGTATAGTGTTTAGAAAATGGGGATTTAGAGAGGATGAATTAGAGTTTAGAGAAGAAATGAGATAGATTTGAAAACAAATTAATGATTGAATCTTTGTTTTAACTTGATTTTTTTTTAATTCAAAATATAATGTATCTTATCCATTGTAAAAATTTCATATTTTTCTATATCAGTTAGCTATTTTTATTTCATTAATTGTATTTATAGGATTTAAATTGAAAAATTTAAAATTTAAACTGAAAGAACATGAAATAATAAACTAAATTATCTAAAAATCATATTCATGTTTTTATTCTATTTTTATGCATTACCCACTGTAATTTTAGAAATTTTGTCAAAAAAATAATGAAAAACAAATTTAAAAAATAGAAAAAAATGTTTGCCGAGTGCCATTTTCAAGACACTCGACAAATAGTTTATATTTGTCGAGTGTTGCACTCGGCAAAGGCAAAATTTTACTCCCACCGTTTTTCCGCTTTTTTTTCAATCTCCCGCACTTTTTTTAACTCTTCCCCTCTTTAAAAAAATTATTTCCTTTCATCCTCATCCCCTCACTCCTCACTCCTCACTCCTCCCTCTCCCTCCACCCCCGACTGAGAGCTCCGCCCGGCGCCGCCCCGCCCGGCCGCACGCCCCCGACGCCGCTCCACCGCCGCCCCGCCCTGGCCCGGCCTCGCCCCGACGCCGGCCCCGCCCGGCCGCACGCCCCGGCGCCGCCCTGCCCCGGCCTCGCCCCGACGCCGCCCCGCCCCGGCCCCGCCTCGCTCCGACGCCACCCCGCCCCGGCCCGGCCCTGCCCCGACGCCACCCCGCTCGCCCCGACGCCGGCTCGCCCCGCTCCGCCCAACGCCGACCCGCTCCGCCCGACACCACTGAGCTCGCGCGCCGCGCGCCGACTGGCCGCGTGCCGCACTGTGTGGGACCACGCCCGCCACCCGTTCGACGGAATGGCGCGGCCGGCGGACGTACTGTTTTTTTTAATTTTTTGTTTTTAAGTTTGCCGAGTGCCACATTTGGGCACTCGGCAAACCCCCCGTCATTTCTCCCCGTTAAATCTTGAGTTTGCCGTGTATCTTATGTGGCACTCGGCGAAAGGTTCGCCGCCCTTCGCCGAATGCCCCGAAAAAAAGCACTCAGCGAACTTTTTTTGCCGTTGACGCCTTCACCAAGTGTTGTTTGCCGAGTGCAACACTCGGCGAAGCCTTCGCTGAGTGCAAAATAGGCTTCGCCGAGTGTTTTTGACACTCGGCAAACATGGCGTGTCCCGTAGTGAGAGAGAGTTTTAGAGATAAGTTGTGTTGTAATAAGTAAATACTGCAATTCATATTTGGGTTGACACATCATCAATCAATCAAGAGCATTCACATAGCCAAACCCAAAATAAAGCTGCATCACCCAAGGCATCGACGGTAAGTCCGATTTGTAGGGAAAAAATTGTGATCTATAGGACCCTATAAATTAAAGAGACAAAGTTTTGTTGTAATTGTTAAATACCATATTGTTAGGGTCTGTTTGACGGAGCTTCTGATAGCCACACTACTTCTAGAATCTAAAGCGGAAACAAATAATCTAGATTCTAGTTCAGATCATGAGAATTAAACATAATTTTAAAATGAACCTGAATCCAAAAGTTTGAAAGCAGCAACTTTTTCATATTCTTTTCAGCTAAATACTCGAACCATCCGACTACTCAGACTAAGCTAAATACTCGAATTACCCAGCTACTCAGACTAACTAGCTACCGAGAATCTCTAACTACCAGAAATTTTCCGAACCTGTCCTTAGACCAACTCATGGACAATCAAACAAGAGCTTTCGCATCCGGCCGAAGCAAGGTAGCTAGTGTCCTAGCAGCTGCCACGATAAGTCGCCGTGTAAACACCAAACAAATTCAAGTTGTGATAACACAGTACAGCTCGTCGCCCCGAAGATCTGAAGCTTCTCATGCACCGCGCGGCGACCAAACAAGAGGAGGGAGATCGACGAGCATCACATATAGAGGTATGTTTGGTTGTCTGGTACGTTCTGGTTCTGAACAGGTGAAACTAGGATGCACTGTATGGTACCAGAAATACTAGCATTTGATTGTATGGATCCACTGTAGCTCCTTGTTTGATGAGCAAAGTCCAATAAAACACTATAAAGACATAGATTCTCAGTCTGTGATTTAGTTTGTAAATGATGCATTTCATCAATATTTTTTAACATAATATAGAATAGTATTTTTTTATTAATTCTAAAAATTGTATTCCTAATTTTAAGTATAAAAATTACTACTAATAAATTGATTAAATGCAAAAATCTAAACAAAACGTGTTTAGAGGGGTAACTAGCATAACACCTCCTATATACGAGGTCATCCTATTCCACTGAAACAGTTAACCAAATGCATACTCGTTCAACCTACATCCACTCATATAATTAACCTCATATACGACCGATCAAACACTTTTTTTTTTCAAAATACAACTCCGCTCATCATTCCTACCACTAATACAACCAAACCCACCCATAGTTTTCCTCGTCGATGTGCACGCAAGACAGTACAGATCGCTCTCAGTCTCACTGCTTCCACACTAGCTGCGACGGATAAACTGCAGCAGACAAGGCAACTTTCCTACCTAGTAGTAGCTGCCAAGATAACGATATTTGTACGCTGTTACTATACGATGAATGCGTCGGCCACCAAAAGAAACAAACAAAAAATTCTAAACATTTTTATGAGTAGTAGATTACACTGAAAATAATCCAGAAAAATAAACTAAAGTGGTGGAGCAGAATTTAATCAGCTTCAAGTACTTCATTCTAGCTTCAGTATAGATTTCCGGAACTCTACCAAACAGGTCCTACGACTACACAGCTAACACTGAAGTAGTCGTATAGAACTCCATAAATTAAGATAAAGTTTCAAGATAGAAAATTTTACGCATTACTTAATCAAGGTACCGTATCAAAATTTTATGTAAATTTTAGTTTCTATTGGTATAGTATTCTATAAGTTACGTTGTCAACCTTAAACACTACGATTTGTATATTCGTCCGACGACAAATCAATCAATCAATCAATAGCTTTCACCTCTTCAATCATAACCATTTCTCATACGACATCGGATGAAAAAGGACAATATATTCTTATAAAAATATACATCTCATCAATATCTATAATTTTGTATTTAAAAATATTTTACCAGTAAGAAAAATATACAAGTAATGATGTAGGAGAATGTTTGTGCCGGTTTCAAAACTAGTATAGATTTCAGTGACAATAAGAAAAATTATGGTGATGGTACATTCAATACTACCACCAGCTATTTTTAAAGTAGTATAGATAATTTTGAGTAGAGAATTTTACAATTCTACGATGGTGCAAATTACAAAAGATATATATGCCATTTTGTACTCACTCCCGTTCACAAAAGGAATCTGTTTTAGGGTTGTATCAAGAGTTAGCTAAAATAAGTTGTTTTTTATTTTATTGTGTATTTTGGACAATTATGTTTCTGATGTAGTACCATTTATTTCTTGTTTCTCATATTATGTTTACTTCCATGTTATATTTAATAGGGTTAAATGTGAAAAGTACATACTAATTAATTGTTTTGATATCCGAAATCATTTCGATTTTTTTAACTAGATGGAGTATGACATTTAAGCTTTATAGGCTTTTATGGTAACCATTTATTGGGCCTGAGGTACATATGTTTTTCAGCTTGGTTGGGCCTTGTGTAGCTTTTGTCTGTTTTCGTTATTCTACACAGTCTCTGCCACCTCCGACGACCATTATCTCCGATAATTTATCAATTATTATTTTTAGAATTATTAAATTGTATAAAAATCTATAATTGGATTTCAAACCATGCATAGCTTGATATATGCTAATCAATTATGAGTTTTGAAATTATTAAATCATGCAATTCACATCTACGAAACTTTTTTACCATGTAATTAAGAAACTTATTTTGATGGCCGCCGGCCGGCCTACACACATGCTATTATAATTTTTATAAATTATCTACGTGTCATTTTTAATGATTGTGGTGGCTCCTATTTGTAAGTGACACATCAACGATATATTGATAAATCGTAAAAATTGTAGTGGCACCGAAAAAATCAACTCAAAAATAAAGCTCTCAGTTTAACTCCAATTAAGATCTTAATTTAAGCTGACCATTCATCTCTCCGGCGCCCAGAGTTGTAAGCTGCTATCAGTGTGAGAAGAGAGTACTAGTGGCCACTGGCAACTTAACCCAATGAAAAGCTCACGTTTGGACGGGTTATGCGTACGCAGCCGCCTGCCTGCTGCCAAATTCGCCAAAAGCTAGCTGTGCTCAACTTGCACGGATGCAACTAATCGTCGTCGCGGCGGCGGCGGCGACGACGGCGACGGCGGCCGAGTCACGCACCATCGGTTCGCCTCAACCAGTTGACTTCCAGACCGGCCGGCAGAATATATAACCGAGGTTTAATTGTCAAACGCCGTCATATGGTAATTATAGCAGTAGCTTCGATTCAGAAACAATTCATAAAAAAGAAATTAAAGAACAATTTGTTGAACAACGCGGATATATGTGCAGGCGTGCAGCCCTTGTCAAAGCACGTTGACGTGCAAAACGTATTCCATTTCGATTTTTTAATCGTAAACACAAAGAATAGTACGTACATCAACTGTTCAAATTGAAATTAAAATTAAGAAAGCTGTTTTCAGCATGGAAAGCAACAAATCCACTGGTCCTGATGGCTTTCCCATTGAATTTTATAAAACCTTTTGGGACATTATTAAAAATGATCTGATGGCAATTTTTGAGGACTTTTATAATGGAAGTGATGATGTGGATAGATTGAATTGTGGAATGGTCACTTTGATTCCTAAGTGTGAGAAGGCTGATCAAATTAAGAATTTTAGACCTATATGCCTGTTAAATGTTAGCTTCAAAATTATGACCAAAGTTTTAATGCATAGGCTGGAAAAAGTGATTGGATATTTGATTTCAAAAAACCAGACTGCCTTTATTAAAAAGAGATACATTTTGGATGGTGTGGTCATTTTGCATGAGATTTTAAACACCTTGCATGCAAAGAAAAAATCTGGTATTCTTTTGAAAATAGACTTTGAAAAGGCCTATGACAAAATTAATTGGTCTTTCCTCTTCCAAATGCTAGAAGCTAAAGGTTTTCCTAGCAAGTGGAATGATTGGATGATGAGGATTGTTATGGGGGGAAAGGTTAATATTAAAGTTAATGAACAAGTTGGCCCTTATTTTAAGACTCACAGAGGATTAAGGCAGGGGGATCCTCTCTCACCTCTACTCTTTGACTTGGCGGCTGATGCTTTGTCTTACCTAGTGGATAAGGCTGTTCAAGTGGGTTTCCTTAAGGGGCTAGGAGGGGATCTGGCCTCTGAAGATATTCCTATTTTGCAATATGCAGATGATACTATTTTTCTGCTGCATGATGGGATAGATAATGGGAAAAATTTGAAATTCATTCTCTGCCTCTTTGAGCAGATGTCTGGACTGAAAATAAATTTTCACAAAAGTAAAGTTTTTGGTGTGGGCATAACTGAAGAAGTAAATGAGAAGTTTTGCCAAATTTTCACATGCAAAAGGGGGGATTTCCCCCTTAAGTACTTAGGTTTGCCTATCAAAAAAACTAAGATCCTAAATAAGGATTGGAAAGATTGTGAAGATAAGATTGAAAAAAAATGGGTTGTTGGAAGGGTAAGTTACTGGATATTGGAGGGAGACTTATTTTGTTAAATGCTTGCCTGAGTAGTGTTCCTTTGTACATGTTTTCTTTCTATATCCTCCCAAAAGGGGTTAGAAAAAAATTTGATTTCTTTAGAGCCAGATTTTTGTGGCAAGAAGATTTAGGGATCAAGAAGTACCATCTGATCAATTGGGCTATGATTTGTATGCCTAAAGAAGCTGGTGGTTTGGGGGTTTTGGATCTGGAGATTATGAATGTGGCTCTGCTAGGAAAGTGGCTGTGGAATCTTGAGAATGAGGAGGGATTATGGCAAGAAATCATAAGGGGGAAGTACCTCAAGAGCAGACCTCTCTCTTATGCCAAGGCCAAACCTGGAGACTCTCAATTCTGGAGTGCTTTAAATAAAGTGAAACACCAGTTTCTCCAATTTTGTGTTAAAAAAGTGGGTAATGGGAAGGGGACTCTCTTTTGGGAAGACAAATGGATTGGAATGTTTTCTTTGGCAGATAAGTATCCTGAGTTATATGGGGTCACTTCTTCTAAGTATATCTCTGTGGCGAGTGCTTTAGGGGATAATATGAACAATGTGATTTTTAGAAGGGCTTTGTGTGGTAATAAGCTGAGAGATTGGAGAAAAGTGAAAGAATTTGGTAGGTCTTTTACTCTGAATGATAATAGAGATAAATGCATTTGGGTACTGTCAAAGAAAGGGGTGTTTAGTGTTAAGTCCTTCTATACTGCACTGAAATTACAGAATGTTGTGAAATGTGCTGATGATGTGTGGGATTTGAAAATACCTTTAAAAGTCAAGATCTTCTTGTGGTTAACAAAAAAGGGGAAGATTTTAACAAAAGATAATCTGAAAAAAAGAGGATGGAAAGGGAACTCAGTGCAATGCCAATTCTGTTGTTATGCTGAGACTATACAACATTTGTTTTTTGACTGTGTGGTTGCCAAATTTATGTGGAGATTGATTAAAGTATGCTTTGATATTGTTCCCTTCAATGATATTAAACATATGTGGAACTTGTGGTTCAGAAAACTGAGGAAAGATGACAAACAGCTAGCTGGAGTTGGTATTGCGGCCCTTTTCTGGTCTTTGTGGAAGTTCAGGAATGAATCTTGTTTTAGTAGTAAAAGAATTACTGATCCGATGGAATTGGTTACTTCGTGTTGTTTTTGGATTTCAACATGGTCTATTTTACAGAAATCGGAGGAAAAAGCAAGAAGGCTAATAGCGGGAGTACGTCTGCTAGAACGGGTGGTGTCTGATGTCTTTGCAAAGAGAAATGGGTGGTGCTTGGGAAGACCTCTCCTGAGCCTCTGATCGCCACATGCCGTTGGTTTTGGTGGTTTTTTGCGGACTTGATGAATTGCCTATGTTTGTGGATCATTAGGGAAGTTCCTGTGTGTTGGATGTTTCTGGATGTTTTGTGCTTGTAATAAGTAGGTAGCGCTATGGGGCGTTGCGAGAAAAACCCTGCTGGTATCTCTCTGTTTTTGTTGCGTTGTAAGAGACCTGTTTTTTCATTTCTTTAATGGAAATGGGGGAAATCCTACTGGATTTCTCTGGTTCAAAAAAAAAATCAACTGTTCAAATTACAACCGTAAGATAAATAAAAATTTTACAGTTTTAAGGAGATAGAAAATGCATTTTTTAGTATTAATTTTGATATTTAGGTAAAGAAAAACTTTATAGTACTTAAGGAGTTAATCTTTTTTTTCACTGCACTGATCAGCGTTGCAAGTAAGAGACGAGTAGTTGATTCAATCAGTGGTGCTGGGGATCCGGGCCACCAGGGCTGAGTCGCTTCTCGTCGTACGGCGCCGGAGACTCGCCGGCGGCCGCTCCTCCTCCGCCTCCCTCAAGTGCCGACGACCCCTCGCCGTCGCCGCGCACCACCGTCGTCACCTTGACCACGTCATCGACCGCCGGCGGGAGGAGCCGCCCCTGGTCGTCATCCCTCTCCGTCCGCAGCGGCCTCGCCGCGCCGGCCGTCTGCACGGCGGCGGCGGCGCACAGCAGCAGCAGGACGGCGGCGCAGCACAACACCTTCTTGTTCACCACACTACCCACACCTTCAGCCATGCATGCTCTGCAGCAGGAGGAGCTCGATCAGTCGTAGGCGTAGCTAGCTAGAGTAGCCGAGCTATAGTAGCAACTGCATGTACGACACGACGACCTTAATTGAGATGATGGATGCAGACGTGTGTGTGTATATATATAGGCTGCAGGCAGGCATCAGCACAGCTAGTAGCCTAGCGTGGTGAATAATGCATGGACGAATGGCGTCGTCTGGCCGGTCGGCCGGCGCCGATCGATAGCTAGATCGAGCTACGACGAGATCGACGACGTGGAAGCAACCTTGTACGTGTAGATCGACATCATAGCGCATTCGCGAGGCAAGCTGAACTATTAGTATTAGTACGTGAAGAATTGAAGAAGCTGGCAAATAGCATGCATCTGGCTCATCGCGTACGTACGTCGCGGCCAGTTCATTGGTGGATGTGACTGATGCGTACAGTCGGCATGCAACCGCGTGTGCACTGGCAGCACTGCCATGCATATCTTGTCACGGATAATGTACATAAATCCACAACCAATGACATGAAAGCCGCAGAGTTTCGATGCCAAAAGGATCATAAAACATGGTAATGGAAATGGTTTTAGTGGTTTGGAAGTTGGAACCATACATGCATGAACGTACCCTAGTCGATCGGTACGTTTGGCCTGATTACTTAACGGTGCAATTAAGTGCACGCGTAAGCACTTACGCACTCGTGTTTTCAGTTAAGCATGCAGCAATACCAACAGTAACTTTGCTAAAGACTAAAGAGTAGACAGAAATTTTCATAGCTTTGCAGGGGACTCTGAAGTCTGAACCTGTTCTTTCGAAGACGAGGGGAATATGAAGTTCTGAAGCGTATTCTTTAAGTGTCGTTTGGTTTAGAGACAAAGTGAGATACGACGGTTTTGTCCTAATTTTTTTAAATGAGATCGTCTCATCTTGTGTTTGGTTACGAGGGATGAGATGTTCTAGTTTTATGTTTGGTTGGTGGGTTGAGAGAAACGGGAATCTGCCCCGAAACCTCCATCCTGCACCAAAACACCTTTGGTCCGTTTCAAAATATCCGGCCCATCCCTAAAACTTCCATATCTGAACTTCCGGTCCGCCATAAAACCTCTAACCCAGTCTTGGAGTCTCCGAACATAAGGTAGGACGAGTTCATCCCTCTATTTTTGGAATAAGTTCGTCCCAAATATTAGAGAAATATTCCTTAGTAGGACGATTGTACTCCGTCCACCTGACTTCAAACCAAACACCGTAAAAAACAAACCCGTCATGTCCCATCTCATCTCGTCCCTCGAACCAAACGGCACTAATCAATTCATTACCACGATCGTAGTAGAAAAGATGCATGCATGACGTGCACATCAGTGGATGTTAGCTGTAAATTCCGTGTGAACGAACCTTTCCACGCGTGCCTGACGCATGAGCGGCTATACATAAATATAATTAGGGTGCAGTGCAAAAATATATATACCTGAAGAAGAGATGGAACGATACGATGCCGTGCCTGTTTCAGTGAACAGCAAAACGATGCCTCATGTATCGATCGATCGATGCATGCATGGCTGGTGGTGTACGTGTCATGATTCATGAACCCGATGCCTCCCCAATCGATCGGAAATCTGGAATCTCGTCTCTGTACAGGGATTCGCTTTCCAGGATCCCTCTCGCTTGTATGATGCCATCTGTAGATGAGATCCGGCGTCCACGTTGCAGTGCAGAGATGAGATGAACATGCCATCGATCGATCGATCGATACATAGATAGACACGCTGCTCATATTTACTCCGTATTTCTTGTGTGGTCAGCTGAGTAGCTGACGATGCTCATAGATCGATTGAGCTGCCACTGTGTCACTGAGCTCGATCGATCGCTTCAGGCTCAAAGACGACAGCATCTTGCATTCTCCATCGCCTCTTCGCATGCAGGACGTGAAGCAGAATTACACAAAAGTTTCGGACGTAAAGCAGGTAAGCGGCACATGCATGCATGTATCAGCTGGTGATGAACCGCACTCGGTTTCTGGATAGGCGCAGCTCAACTTTTTCTTTTCTGTCCTGCAGATCTTATCCACGGCACTGCATGCACTGCTCCATCTGCGTCTCGGTGGATGGATTTCATCGCTCGTCGAAAAGACATGTTGAGATCGTGCTGGATCTTGGAGGAGGTTTAGTTTGTTACAGCGAGGTGATATGCATGCGCGTGTGTTCAGGGTGAGCAGATGCGGCCGCCGGCCGCCGGCCGGCCAACCAGATGAGCTTAGTCGGCAGTCGACACTGCGAAGGGACGGCGAGGAGAACGGCACGTGGTTTTCTAGTGACCTTTTTTTTTTGTCGATTTCCATTAACCATTATCCAAGAAAAATAATCTGAATAAATTCACTGACTTTTTTGATCCCTCCGGTACTAGAATAACTATTTTATACCGATCACTTTCAATAGTATAATTTTCAATAGAATAGTTATTCTACACCCGTAGTGTAGAATAATATTTGTATATATATATATATGACATTTCGATGAAAAAAAATTATGTAAACATTTTATATTTAAAATTGGGGTTAAAGATGATGTTTTACACAATACTGCCTATATGGTTTTGACATGAAGATGATTAATCATGCCCCTCCATTCATTTCCTTTTTTAAAGTCCAACTTTTGAACTTTAGGTAATTTTATAAAAACATAACAAAAATCACAACATCAAATTAATTTTATTAAATCGATCATTAAATATATTAAAATAGTATATCTGTTTGATGCTAAGAATATCAGTATAGTTTTATTTAAATTCAATAAAAATAAAAAATCATTTTTAGAAATTAAACTATTTGTGGTATAAAACAGAGGTAAAAACATAAAGTTTAAGCATTTTTAACTGTACAAGAATCTGTGGGTACAAAGATTCTCTGGAAATTGATTGGACAGAAGATCATATGTGTACTGTAGTATTGAGAGAGATACAGATATATCATTATATTGAACCAAATACCAATCCCACTACCATTATTCCATGCAATCACGCCAGCATATATCGCTAGTCCAAAAATAAAACAATAAAAAACTAAATATATATAGAGGGTTAAGGAATTTTTTTAATAATATTTTTATAAACAAATTCAAATCCGGTAGGCTAGTTTAGCAATTTTTTGATTTCGAGTACTAGATTTGATTTTTTTCAAAAAAATATTATTTTAACAAAAACGAGGGTCAAGTGATGTATTATTTAAGAATGATATATTAGACCTCGACGACGGGTAAAAAAAGAATTACAAGGAGAAAGATGAGTTGAAGTATGATACATCTACTTAATTAGACAAGACTTAGCCTTGATACATCTCTCTATGTATAAGTATGCATTCCTAAGGGTCTCTTCGATTAGGAGGGGATTGAAGATGATTGAGAGGGATCGGAGGAAATTGTAGTATAAATCCCCTCCAATCCCTCCTAATCCCCTTCCCTAAGGGGATTAACCGAACAACCCCTAAGGGCCTGTTTGGCAACCAACAATCCCGGCCCATTCCCTGGGAATGGGCCTGGATTTTGAGCTAAAATCCCGGCCCATCCCCAGGGAATGGGCCGGGATTGTGTGCTGCCAAACCAGCCCTAAAGGGGTCAGGATATCACCTAGATAAGTCCTCTAATAAGCAACAAGTCCTCGAGATATGGATTTATCTTTCTCATTGTAATTATATCATTAATTTATGCAACCATACAAGACATAGGTTCATATCTAGTAGCGAGATTTAGAGAACACCTCATTTTTAATAGACTTTTGAAGTATATGTTAGAACTAATTTTTTAGTTATAATATCTAAAATTTAGAGAAGAGAACTCTTTAGAACCCGTTTGGATCGTACGTAATGGAAGAATTGGAATCCATTTCAGATTATATAAAACAATTTCTGTTTGGACATTCCATATAATTAAAATATAAGAACTAATTCTAAAACTTGTCTGAATAATCATACTATGAAATTGATTCCATTATTACAAGAAAAACATCATCATCTCCATTTAAGTCCATCTAAGATGGAAAGAGAGATAGAGATTTCGATCAATTCTTTTTTATTGAAGAGGAATTCAGCTGAACTATGAATTATAGGTTGAATTCTAGATATGATTTCATAATTCTAATTTCAAAATGATCAAAACAATCTATCTCATAGAATTTAATTTTGAATTCAATATCTAGGATCCAAACAGAGCGTTAGAATTTCTCTTGAAAATTCTCTTACACATTAATAGATATTTTCCTATTAGAGCATGATATATACAACTACCTCCCTTTAAACTCAGGCTAGCCGTTGACCACAATCCATGCGCGCGCACACACACACTATATATATACACACACACATACAGTAGCGCTATTCTACATTACGTGTGTAGAATAACTATTCTATACCGACTACTTTCAGTAGTGGATTTTCTCAGTAGAATAGCAATTGAGTACTGCTGTTTTCTCAGTAGTAGATTTCTCGGTAGAATAGTTATTCTACACCCGTGGTATAGGATAGAATTTGCATATATATATATATATATACACACACGGGAGCGCTATTCTATACCACGTATGTAGAATAACTATTCTACACCGACTACTTTCAGTAGTAGATTTTCTCAGTAGAATAGCTATTGAGTACTACTTTTTTCTCAGTAGTAGATTTGTCGGTAGAATAGCGCTATTGTATGTGTGTGTATATATATATACGGTAACGCTATTCTACACTACGTGTGTAGAATAGCTATTCTACACCGACTACTTTCAGTAGTGGATTTTCTCAGTATAATAGCAATTGAATACTACTTTTTTCTCAGTAGTAGATTTCTCGGTAGAATAGCTATATATATATATACAAATGCTATCCTACACCACGAGTGTAGAATAGCTATTCTACCAAGAAATCTAAACTACTGAAAAAAAAATAGTACTCAATTGTTATTCTACTGAGAAAATCAACTACCGAAAGTAGTCGGTGTAAAATAGCTATTCTACGTATATATGATCTAACAACGATCTGATCACCCCGGAGCAGCCGGCGGATCACACTGGAACACGTCGCCTCCTTCCCCCGCGAATTATGCTCGGATCTGCTTGGCTTCGCCTGGAAATCAAACACGAACCAAAAGGCGAGAGAATGATGCGTGCGTACACCATCGATTCGATTGCAGAAAACGCGGGAAAAGGGTGGGGGATGATGCGTGCGTACACCACCGTGGGGGATGAACAGCGCCTAACAACGTTGTCCCTTCCCCTCCCATTCGTTCTGCATCCCTCACCTCCTATATATACCAGCCATGAAGCCATCACTCCCTCCATCCCCCACATGCACTTCAGCTCGACCGAGCTCTCACTCATCAGCAGCTAGCTAGCTAGCCGGAGCCAGCGGTGGATCCACAAGTACTACGCGTACACTGTGCGAGTGCGACGACCTGATCTGATCTCCTCTGTCTCGGGTTGGGGATCGAGCTTTGCGTGCGTTAATTTGCTCTGTTTCTTGGCCATGGTCGTCCTCGCGAAGCCGCCGGCGCTCGAACAGATCTCGTTGCTGAGGTCTCCTGAGCCCGGGGATTACTTCGCCGGGATCCCGGCCGTCGACCTCGCCGCCCCCGGCGCGGCGCGTGCCGTCGTGCAGGCGTGCGAGAGGTTCGGGTTCTTTAAGGTGGTGAACCACGGCGTGGCGGCTGGCGTTGTTGATAGGCTTGAGGCGGAGGCCGTCCGGTTCTTCGCGTCGCCGCAGGCGGAGAAGGACGCGTACGGGACCGCCAGCCCGTTCGGGTACGGGAACAAGCGGATCGGCCGCAATGGCGACATGGGGTGGCTCGAGTACCTCCTCCTCGCCATCGACCACGCCTCGATCTCCAAGGCCTCCCCTGCGCCGTCGTCCTCGCTGCGGTAATTACTGTTCGCAGTTCATGCAGCAATAATCTGATCAATCGAGCAAGTAAAATGCATTCAAATCAATCGTGTCGCATCGATCGATCGGCAAGCTGATGGCGAAGCCGGGCATGGCCAAATGCATGCAGGGACGCGGCGAACGACTACGTGGGCGCCATGCGGAGGATCGCGAGGACGGTGCTGGAGATGGTGGCGGAGGGGCTCGGCGTGTCGCCGCGGGGCACGCTGGCGGATATGGTCGTCGGCGAGGCGAGCGACCAGCTGCTCCGGCTGAACCACTACCCGCCGTGCCCGCTGCTCCAGAGCCTGATGCCCAACTGCAGCCCGACCGGCTTCGGCGAGCACACCGACCCTCAGCTCGTCTCCATCCTCCGCTCCAACTCCACTGCCGGTCTCCAGGTCGCGCTCCACAACGGCGGCCACTGGGTCTCCGTCCCTCCCGACCCCTCCGCCTTCTTCGTCATCGTCGGCGACTCCCTGCAGGTGCTGACGAACGGGAGGCTGAGGAGCGTGAGGCACAGGGTGGTGGTGGCCAACCGGCTCAAGTCGAGGCTGTCCATGGTCTACTTCGGAGGGCCACCGGCGGCGCAGAGGATTGCACCGCTGCGGCAGCTGCTTGGCCGGGACCGGGACGGCGAGCAGAGCATGTACGAGGAGTTCACGTGGGGGGAGTACAAGAAGGCTGCCTACCGCTCACGCCTCGGCGACAACCGCCTGGCTCCCTTCCACCGGCAGCTGCCACCTGCCGCCTCGCCATGAATCCCATGATCGATCGAGCGAGCTAGCTAGCTACGCCTACTCATCACCCAACCACCAATTCGTTTGGATGTACTCTACTCCACTGGCCATGCAATCTGCAAAACATGCTTACGCAGTTCCATTAATTGGATCATTATTGCTGCTAGCTACGTGCTGATCTTGCTTTTGATAATTATTGCCCAACGCACAGTGTGATCAGTGTATTTTATTTCATGTATTAGTACGTGTAGGGTTAAGTCAAAGGCTTTTGGATGTATGCATGCATGGGTGTGAGTTGTACTGATTGAGTTTGTGTACAAGTTACATACGTGTTAAGCCCCAAGAGCATGTGCCCGTGTTTCTCGCCTTAATTCAGTCCAAATACTTACGAAAATTTTGCATAAGTAGCATGCAGTCGGCACTTGATGTACTGACTAGTACCGATGTGGCAGAATCCGATAGGAAGACGGCATTCAGTCGATAGTTGAAGTGTCGACCGTATGCTACTTCTGCAATATTTTGAAACTATTTTTTGCAACCAAATCAGTTCACCTGACCAAATTATGCAACAAACCAAATCAGTTCTCACGGCAAAAGTATATTTTTAAGAAACTATTTATCGGGAAAGTGACTGTATTAAAGGTGTCTTGTTCGGTCACCTCTTTCGTGATTTGAGACTGAATTGCCCTAAACTCTGTGTGATTTGAGATTTATATATGCTATGATAAAAAAAAATTTTACTTTTGTTTTTAGTCCACAGTAAAAACTAAATTATTCAATCAAATACTCTTTTGAATTTTCTAAACTAAATTGAATTCGAATGTAGGCGGCCTTAGATTCGCTCGCCCGATATGTGACGGCGCCACTTTCCAAATATAGTAGCAACAGCAGCAGATAGAGACGATGCTCGGTGTCACAACAAAATACAATATTAAAAAACAACATATAAATGATACAAATAATTTAAAACATAATAAAATAGCATTCATTTCAGTTTGATTTTAAAAGTAATATACTGATTTTAAAAGCAATGTAGATTTTACTAATAACCGTCAATATGTTATTTTTTTTGAAATAGGTCACGTATGACCGACCTTATTTAAATGATACGATTTACGAGTACTTCTCAATTGATCACATATCCTAATACTACTCTCCTCTGAATCACATTCAACGTTAGAATTTTAATAAGATTTAGTGTCAACTAACTCACATGCGTTCAAGTGATTGGGTGTACGCATGTGGGCCCACCTGTCCTCTCATGCCGTAATAGTACGTGCTCCGGAGCGATGTCACCGGAGGAAATTACATGAACACCCCTGGTTGTGTTATGGTCACTATGTTTCGTTCTAACTTTGATATTTATGTTAAATCTAGGGTTTATATTATATAATAATAAAATTTAAGTTTTATTTTTAATTTAAAATAAATTCTAAATTACAATAACATCAATCTTATGATACATATTAAGATGAGTAAAGACTCTAGAAAGAGAGATACAAATTAAGGTAAAAAAAGACATGGTCAAAAATAGATTATTGCTTATAAAAGGATAGAAAAGCTAAGAAAGGGGTTTATATATCTATTGATAGTGCGTGGATGAAGTTAGTGAAATCACTAATCACTGACTCGTTTAGGCGAGAGATCGATTCATAGGTAGAGTGGAAGACACGCCTATTGCATTCCCTCCAAATATTTCACCACAAATAAGTGACTAGACCACTAAAGTTTTTTTGTTTGTCGCCGAGATCAACTTAGATGCCTTGTGCCACCAGACTTAGGGCAAGTCTGCAGAAGAGATGGGTGGGTTGCCCACAAGATGAAAGTGTCTTGCCATGATGGACCAAACTTGTGTTATGAAATGACATCGTACTTATTTAGTTTAAGAGATTCAGTGTTCGAATCCTGCCGCTCACAAACATTTTGAAAATTTAGTTTTATTTTGTCTTTTTCTTTGCTGTTTGATTATTTTTTATCTATAGTTATATTGTTTTTTCTTTGGTTTTTACTGTTTTACTATTCTTTCTCTGTAATTATATTGTCTTTTCTTTGGTTTTTACTGTTTTACTATTTTTTATTTTTTTCCTCTGCAGTTATACTGTTTTTTCTTTGGTTTTTACTGTTTTACTATTTTTTTCTCTGTAGTTATATTGTTTTTTTCTTTGATTTTTACTGTTTCACTATTTTTTCTATACAGTTAGAGTCTTTTTTTTGGATTTACTATTTTATTATTTTTTCTCTGCAGCTATATTGTTTTTTCTTTGGTCTTTTACTTTTTACTAATCTTTTTCTCTGCAGCCGTAGTATTTTTTCTTTGCTCTTTGCTGTTTGATTATTCTTTTTATACGGACATAGTTTTTTACTTAATCGTTCAATTTTAAACTTGTTATAGTACTTAGAATATACTGTGTAAATTTAATAAATATTTACCAACTTATAAAAATATTTTTACCAAATCACGTATATAAGTTTTAACATGGCATACCTTTTGGTAAAACGCTAGATCCATCACTATTTCATGCTAACTAGCCATGAAATGCCCTATGTTGTCAATGACAATGATTTGGTTAATCACCCGAGCTTTTATATAAGTTGGATTATATTTTATAGCAAAATTTTTTATCAAATACACTATATGCATATGTTTATATGTAATTATCTTAGTTCAAAAACTCTTAAATCTGTAAAAATTATGTATGACTCTTAACTTTTAAGTCGACTTAGTAATTATAACTGCAAAAATTTGGGAGTTAAAGCTGTAAATAAGTTTGAGTATCTAAATAAGTAAATCAATAAGTATACTATAAGTTTCAAATTAACATCAATTAGGCCCAGTTGAAATTTCACGTTCTTTTGTTTAAGAGATGTAGTGTTCGAGTCCTGCCGCTCACAAATATTTTGAAAATTTAGTTTTATTTTGTCTTTTGCTGTTTGATTATTTTTTATCTGCAGTTATATTGTTTTTTCTTTGGTTTTTACTGTTTTAATTTTTTCTCTGTAATTATATTGTTTTTTCTTTGGTTTTTACTGTTTTACTGTTTTTTATTTTTTCCCTCTGCAGTTATATTGTTTTTTCTTTGGTTTTTACTGTTTTACTATTTTTTATTTTTCCTCTGCAGTTATATTGTTTTTAAGCTGTAAAAATTATGTATGACTCCTAACTTTTAAGTCGACTTCGAAATTATAACTGCAAAAATTTGGGAGTTAAAGCTGTAAATAAGCTTGAATATCTAAATAAGTCATGCTAAACTATAGTTAGAGTCATGCTAAACATGATCGTAGCGTGGGCCAAAACCAAACACGCCACAGGCTAACTACGGAAGCCACATCAAAATCCACAAGGAGAAGGAACAAAGGAAGTAGACACCACCAACTCGACAGCCAACCGAAGGAGAATGCTATTGCTAGGTACATTATTATGCACGGGTACATCAGCAAGAACGGAGTGTGCCATTTACAGGAACAGGAGCTATACCATCAATCCTCCATCCACAATCTCTCCAAGGTCAAAGAAACCAAGTTCACATCTCATTAGACGAGGCTGGAGAGACCAGGGACACGGTGTGCGGTGTGCCCCTCTTCTCCTGGATAAACAGGGGGATCTAGTTTGGGCTATCCGCTACAAGGGGATCCCATATGCATGGTAGATCAACACCCAGGTTACACTTATTCACAGGCCAGCTTCGTGCCAAAGCTGGTGAGGCAGATGGCGAACGCCTGGAAGGCTGACAGCGGCTGCCGGTAGTCCATTGTGAATGCGTCCTCCTCGATTTTACCAAACTGCAGGATCACTGTCTCCTCATCTCCAACACCCCATGGATCAGTCGTGCCAGCTGGGGCGACAAGCTGGAAGTTCTTCACGGAGGCAGCAGTCACCCGGCCGTGGAAATTCAAGCACCAGCACTGCAGATGCTCATGCCATCGTGGTGCCTTGTTTCTCAGAGCCAAGGAGCTTGAGGTGCTCACTGACTTCTTCGGTGGATCTGATGAAGTGTCCTGACCTATAGGGCACTGGATATTGCATTGCATTCTTCTTGGCCCTCTCGATTTGAGGAGGTTGAACTTATATGACACTTGCCCAACTTCAAAATTACCACCTGAAACATTTGGGTTGATCTGTTTGCTTGCAAAGCGACGGCTCGATTGGCTCCTTGAGGGCTTAGCACCATCATATGGTGGCTTGTTATCATAGATCATGAACTTTGTACCAAGGAAATCAGATCTACAGTAGAAGGTACATGATCAAAATAGCGTTCTGGCTAAGCAATGAATTAAGGGAAAATAATTTGCATAAAGCGCTGAACAACATATTTATAAGTTATAACACACCAGAAAACTTCTAAGCAGTAGAGCAAATGCAGTTGAACCACCTTGGTAACGGCAGACAGTCAGTTACTGAGATTGACCCTCAAAACGATTTGCCCAGGGGGGCAAAGTAGAGTAATTTTGGTTGGCTTAGGAATCAAAAATCATTTTTTGCTGATGACCATGTAAACCCAGCTAACCAAAAATCTAGGTGACAACCAAGACCAGTTAGAAAATGTATTCTAGCCCAAGCAACTGCTATTCTCGTAAAGTTCTACGTTTGTGGTCTTTTTAGTCTCTACAGTTCACTCTTTCTTAATGCCTGTAGTTTTCACCTTTAAAAGTTTGCACACACAAAGAGGGGAATGATGCAAATAAAGGAACTGGGATATATTGCATTTTCGATAATGCAAAGCTATATGTAGATTTAGGTATTGGTATTAATACGTGCAATAAAAAAGATATATGGATAGGACACACTTTTCAACAATGCAAGGGAACATGATAACTAATGATATGATGAATACTTAGGTATAACATGAAGAAAGATGCCAATATGTAGTGTGTGCAATCCATATATCTTTTTTATTGCATTGTTGAAAAGTGTGTCTCATCCATATATCTCTTTCATTGCACGTATTAATACCAATACCTAAATCTACATATAGCTTTGCATTATCGAAAATGCAATATATCCCAGTTCCTTTATTGGCATCATTCCCCTCTCTATGTCCGTGCAATCAAAAAGATATATTGGTAGGGAGCAAGGAAGGAACTAAATAATTCCTTCTGCTTAGTTTATTTCATAGCCCTTAAGGGGTATTTATAGGCCTAATACAATTTAATCTACTAACCTTATCTCTATTTTTAAAACAAAAATAATCCTAACTAACTAATCTTATCTTAACTAATTCTAACTAATTATGCCAATGCACATAACAATCTCTCCCTCCCTCGGAAATCAGCTCGTCCTCGAGCTGAAAATCCAGATAAGCAGAGTCGTGCAACGGCGAACAACTGAAAATTAATTTCTGGTATACGACACGGGGTGCGTGTAGCAAATGACTCCCTGAACAGTTTGGATTTTCTGTAGCAGATCTAGATCTTCTGTGGCAGAATATTTTTTTGTCTCCGATCTGTGCAGACCACAGCCCCCTACCAAAACGTCATGCCCCAATATGTCTAGACCACAGCCGCCCCCCTCCAGCGCATAGAGCGCGGCGCCCGCCCCCTCCGCCTCGACCACAACTGCGCTCGCCGCGTTGACCACAGGCCCGTCCGAGCCCATCGACGGGGCCGCCCCGGAAAAATTGGTTGTCCTCGTGGCCGGGGAGCTTGATGCCGCGAGGTCCTCTGTCTCTGGCGCGCCGGCAGGCGGCTGCGGCGGCATCGAGCGCGCGAGGAGGTCAGGCCCGAGTCAGCAGCGTCGAGCAGAGGTAGGTCTGGAGAAGATGCCAGCGGAGCAGCCGATGTCACGGGCGGCCGAGGGGGAGAAGATGTCGGCAGAGTAGCCGACGTCACGAGCGACCGAGGGGGATAAGATGCCAGCGGAGCAGCCGACGTCATGGGCAACCGAGGGGAGGGGGACTGTTGGACTATGGATAAAAGCCCCCACCTCTCCCACTATAACGCCTAGGTTTTATGGTTGGGTTGGCTAGGTGGGGTGAGCCTAACATGGTATCAGAGCCAAGGTCCTGGGTTCGAATCCCCCTGGCCACGCATTTCCGCATTTCCACTGCGTGATTTCCCCTGCGCCTATCTAGTGTGCTGAGACCTGTTGCGGGCTACGCCGGGCCTCTAGAACCTGCTGCGGGCTACGCCGGGCTCGCACGCCGTAGGGGGAATGTTGGACTATGGATAAAAGCCCCCACCTCTCCCACTATAACGCCTAGGTTTTATGGTTGGGTTGGCTAGGTGGGGTGAGCCTAACAGGGACGAAGACGGCGACGGACCATGCATCAGCCATGTCGGTGATGGACCGGCCGGTGCAGTAGGTGGAGATCGGCCCGGTGCACTAGGAGGCGGCTGAGTGGGATACGACGGCGATGGGCTCCCTCCCGGTGCCAGTGCGGACATGGGACCGAGGCAGGCAACTTCGCTACTCAGCTCCACGCACACCGCCCCGTGACGACGGAAGCGGCAACCTTGGAGGCGTTTCCCGTCTGCTTCTCCCCCTTGCGCTCCTGCCACCGCGATTGGCGACGGTGATGGCGCGGTGGGGAAACTCGTCACGCCGTGGGGAAAACTCGACAGCATGGAGGCCACCGAAGCCAAGCCTAGGTACGTCCGGAGGTTGGCAACAACCTGCTGCAAATCTGTGAGGGCTTGCATATCTTCTGCGATTGGGATGAACGTCGTCATGGCGTCGTATCTTTGGAACCTGGCTGCTTTGATACCAAATTGATAGGGCTTGGCTTCCTTGGGCGTAGATTGTACGGGTGATTAGGGGAAGGGCCGGCTGCCAGGGCACCAACTAGGGGTTATGCGTAGGAAGGTTTGGGCAGATTTGGGAGAAACCCTGGCAACTATAGATTGCTCAGGTCTGATTTATTCCATAGCCCTTGAGGGGTATTTATAGGCCTAATACAGTCTTATCTTTAATCTGAATAACTAAAATAGAATCTAATCTCTAATCTGAATAACTGGAAATAGATAACTACTAGTAGTTAGTCCCTTGGACTTTTCTAGGGCCGGCGCCTCCCATAGGTGATGTCGGTCCTAACATATATGGATGGGACACACTTTTCAACAATGCAAGGGAACATGATAACTGATGATATGATGAATACTTAGGTATAACATGAAGAAAGATGGCAATAAAATTATTACTGGAGTACAATTTGAATGCAGCATAACTTATGATGCTTGCGAAGTGCAAACAAAGCAAAGCCATTAACCTAATGGAATGATTAGACCCAACCTCAGTTTCCCAACATATGAATTGCTTCCAGGAAATAGATCATCATAGTCATAGGAGATGATATATTCTGTGTGTGCCCCATTTTTGAACCTCCGAGCAGCCAGCAGAAACTTCCCTTTATCCGTTAGGGCTGCCACAAGAGTAAAAATAAATTATGGTCATGTACATTGCAGTATGATACTTAAAAGCAAAACAGAAAAAAAAAGTTCCAAGTCCAAGCTATGAATCATGTGATAAGATTCACAATCTTCAGAATGAAAATGCAACTCGGCTGGATTCATTCTAAAGTTTCCAACTTATGAAAAAAGCATAGGTGTGTCTTAATCTTCTAATATCCAGAAGCATACATCAGATAAAAAAACATGTCTTCAACACCGCCATAAACAGTACACTTTTATGAAACGGTTGGCACACACATGAATTGCACAGTACTGTAGCCCCGAGAGTGAGCTGGTTACCTTCTGTTTTCTTGGAACAAACATAGGAAAGATCAATTCAACAGGTGTTGTGTTTATTCCTTGTCTCTTGTTTCTTTGTGTTGTGTTTATTCCTTGTCTCTTGTTTCTAATCCACCAATTTGTTAGTAATCTCCTAAGATGTAATGTCTATGTACCCATGGTCAGGTTGTAATGTACCCTTATTTATATGATCATGAGTCATGTTCTCAACTACTCATGTAGCTGTCAACAATAAATAGGGGAAACCAAGGGGCAACACGTAATAATGATGCGCCTAAATAAAAAAAGTGATAAAATGGCAGCAATGTGTGTTATGTACTTGCAGATTATACTGTCAGGCAGGTAATGCTTTATGCAGGACAATAAGAATTTAAGATTATACTCAAAGACAAGTTCTATGTTATCCAAACAAAAATGTATTCCATCAAAGCAACCTGTCAACTACCAAAGACCCAGTTCAAATATTATTTATTGTGTTAACAAAGTCCCTTTTAAATAATGTACACAGTCAGCAGAGTAGGTGTGAGGGTCCTTGTCACAACGGTGCAAGTTGTAATGACTGATTAAAAGAAGGAAAAAAAACCTCCCTGTTTTTAAACAAGATTCAGTACAAGTGTGAGAAGATTGCACGTCACAACACACAAGCACACAGAAGGCCTTGCCAACATTAGTAAATGTATTTCTGGACAATATTTCATAAAATTATATGATTGATTGATTGTGATGCCCAAATTGCAGGCAGAACAGAAAGATCACAAAAGTCAGTTAGTAGAATTTTATTTTGTTACTTAGCACTACAAATTAAATCACTACTGGCATAGTCTACGAGGCTGCACCAAATTCATAATAACATGGAGCCACATGCATGATGGAACGAACCACAAATTATCCATGCTGACTTACCCTGAGTTAAGCTGAGATAGAGGTAGAAGGTTGAACGCTTTTTGTTCCTCCGGATGAAGCAGTGCATCGGCGCATCCTTTGGTCCAGGCTGTCAAAAAAATAAGTGTGAGACAACCAAAATCAGAAAACAAAGATAATAGGATAAACATGTATTTCTCACTTAAAAATTCTAACAATCAGAAGAGTTGCAACAAAAACAGAGATTCAAGTTTGATAGGCAACAAATATCAATATATTTGATCATTTACCATATACATACAGCAGAACCAATAAAAAATCCCAGTGTTTTCCCTTTCGAAATTCGAACTCAAATCAAATTACGGCTATCGCTAGTCTATAAAATCATGAGTGGCTGCAATTCATTTGAGTAATTGCATCAATAGATTATATAGATATGAAAACTAAAAAAATGCAACAACTGATCTCCGATATGGCGATATCACATGAAATATAATCAAACAGTACAGAACTACAGATCAAAGGGCAAAGCCATATCCACCGAATAATTTGTCACACAAAAATAACAATCATCAAACTGCAAAAGGATCAGCTTATAAAATCCCCAAAAGGTCAGATCAAGACTAATACGATAAGACCAGGGTTTGGTCTGGACTCACCTGCTTGAGCGAGGATGGGAAAGTGATCC
Organism: Zizania palustris; assembly: GCA_019279435.1. Lineage (NCBI taxonomy): Eukaryota > Viridiplantae > Streptophyta > Magnoliopsida > Poales > Poaceae > Zizania > Zizania palustris. The sequence continues at coordinate 51,886,934 of JAAALK010000082.1, read as the reverse complement.
GCCCGCACTCGAGCGGCGGCCGCACGACGGAGACCGCGGCGTCCCTCCACCGGCGGCAGACGCAGGCGCAGGCCACCACGTCGCGCCGCGGCGGCCAACGCTCGGCGCTGGCGTCCACGCGCCGCATGATCTCCGTGAGCAGCTCCGGCAGCACCCGCGACCACCTCTCCTCGTCGGCCTCCTCCTGCGCCTCCGCCGGGGAAATCTCCGGCGAGACCTTCGACTCGCCGCCGCCCGCGGGTGCCCATCCCAGCGACGAGCGGGCTTTGGACGAGAGACACGAGGAGCGCCGCCGCCACAGGCCCATGGAGTCAATGGAGAAGCCCGGGCCCTGGATCCCCCCTCCCCCCGAAGCTTCTAGAAGCTTCGGGACGAGAGGTCGCAGAGGACACGGACGCGAGAAGCGGGGGAATGCATCGGAGAGGATCGAGCGGACGACGAACAAACGGAAAAAAAAATGGAACCGATAAATCAATCAAACCGAGAAACGCCACGTCGTGCCCGTCTCGCCCCACTTGGGACGCCTAATTATAAGACTCCTCTGACATGACACGTGGGGCCAGTAAATGTATCGGGCCCACGCATTTCCAGCTGCAACAGTGGGCCGTGTCACAGTAATCCCGTTCCGTTTATACTACAATCCCCTCCAATACCCTCAATCACTTCTAATCTCCTTCAATCTCTTCCTAACCGAACAAGCCCTATGCAAAAAAACCAAAAACAATATCATGCGGTCGGGGTGACCTCACCGGTCCACTCCACGCAAGCGAACCCGATCACGACTATGTTTTTGGTTGAGCCAGTAATTCTTAAAAAATTATTGTGAGCTGTAAAAATATTACGAAAAAGTTGAAAATTATTTGATTAGAGTAATTGTGAATTTCTATCTTGATAGCAAATTTTGTAATACCCTTAATTTTTGATTGTACTATTAATATGCACTCAATATAAATACTAATTTTTTTAATGTTGTGCATTTATATCATTGTTGTAATAAGAAAACTAAAACGAATATTTTTAAAATTGAAATGTATTTATGTTTTCTAATAATCATTATTAACTTTCATTCTTATAAAATTGTTTAGTTTCAAGTGCTCTATATCATCACGAGGGGTGTTTCATTAATGATAAAGATGGGTAATTTTCACCAAAAGCTGACCGCGAGAATCTATAAAATCTAGGATACTCCTAACTTTCTACTTGCACTACAAAAATCTGCTGATTTTGAAAAAGTTTAGTGTCTAAAAACTGTTTGATTAAAATTCCAGCGCACTCTCGTTGTTCAAAAATTTAAACCAAATGGACCCTACCGTCACCGTTAAGTGCACGTTTGTTTGAGTATAAGATAGGATGCAACGTAGGGGATGGGCGACACGTGGTAGATTTTTTGTTGCGTGTACGGAATGATCTGTTTATTTTGTTGCAGCGATATATAATTTGAAAGGGATCAGTTGTAGCTCAGCACGTCTCCCAACTGAGTGATCACAGTTGCCAATTTTATTGTGCAGGAATGAGTCGTACCAGAGATTCAGAATGTAGAAACTGGTTAGTTGGATTCAGGATTAGAATATATAAGCTGAAACTGTACCAAACATGTCCCAAAATAGTGAGTATCTAGAGGTAAAGCTGTAGATACCAAACTCAGCCTAACAATCTAATTGTTTGTTCTATTCCAGTCAAAACTGTGCTCTAATGGGTAATCAGTCTAGCCTCAGGCAGATACATGGGATATTACTCCTGTAATTGATTCTTCGCCAAGAGAAAACTGTCGTATGAATCTTGAAATCGTCCGGTCTGCAAGATGATGCCATCTGTATGGAAGACCAAATCAGCAACAAATTGTCATCCCAGGTTTTCTCATATGGACTTCAGCTGGCCAACTAATACCACTGTATTCTGCACTTCTGCTAGCTGTTTATGAATGAAGCAACCATGTCGAGGATGTAGTGATGCATTGGGCAAAAGGATGTTGCTATGTTCTTGAAGCCTTTGTAACCCTTTACTCTTAAGTTACAAACAATGTCACACGCTAATATGCTTCAGATCAACATCAACAAGGATTCAGCAAAGCAATAACTTCAATGATGTACTGGCGCAAGCACTTTGACTCTGCTCATGTTTTTATGCGTGTCTTCACGCTTGTGATTTGCCACTGGAGTCTTGAGTCCTTGTTCAGCAACAGCAAAGATCTACACAGATGGCTTGCCTTTTAGGAGTGCAACAAACAACGTGCAATGAATTGTTAATGCAAAGAAAACTGAAAGTCTCCCACAATGCTTCCAAGGAAATATCCTACAAGTTGTAAATTGAAAGTTTCCAGCCATACAAATATCTTAAATACTAAGAAACCCCTTAAAAAACTAATGGAGAATAGGTCTGCTTGACTATGAGTAACTTATTTGTGTTTACACAAATATTCTTGGATAAGAAGGAATTTTTTAGCATTTCTGTAACTTTAAAAAGATAATGGCCACTATGATGATGGTAGACATATTATGCGATGTAGAGCAAAACGAAAGCATCAGTATTTTTCTCCAAGTTTCTTTCTTTTCATGTCGCGTTGCAAATTTTCATTCAAATGTGCTTTCAAGTTTTATTGATGAAATGGTTTTATAAAATTGTGCCTTGTAGTCGAGTTCACAAAATCAATTTCCCTGTATAATTGTATATATACATCTCAGTTGTGGGTGTCAACTCAGAAAGGATAAAAGTACCTTCATAACCTGAAGAGAGTTAACTAAGCATATTAGTTCGTTGTGTCCCATGAGCAATCCACCCTGGACCATCCACGGCAGTTTACTGCATTATTGGTATGAGTGAACTATGTGCATAATTACAATGAAGTATTTTAAACATAAGCAATGTAAAGTGTCAGTCATCTGTTTACCCATGCTTCCACCACACAAATATACAGTATCAAAGTTACTTAAACAAAAGAAAGCATAACAATAATATATAGAAGCATGCATTCAAATAATCAAGGGTTAGACACGTGGCATGATAATGCATTTGTAATGTATCCATTCACCTGATATTTAAAATTTCACCCAAAAATAAAGCATCAATAGAGCATTTCATGTTGATTATTTTTTAATGCTTCTGTACAGTATCTGTATTCTGAGAACTAACTAGTGTCATAGAAATACAAGTAGCTGCAGTGCTGCAGCATACTTAAAAGTATAGTCCATTTCTTTGATAGTGATGACATATTGAATTTTGCTACTCTCTTTTAACAGTAACAGCTAAATAACATTTCACAGCTGATATTAGCATGCAAACACTAATACACAGCATTCAGATTGAAGAAACAAATGACACCAAGACATTTGCAAATGGACTAAGGAAACTGGGTGTCATTTTGCTGCTCAGGTGTTTATGCTTAAACAGATAAACATATACATTTAATCCAAAATTTCCTTACATCCATTCCAAGCAAGTGAACTACCTTTCAAAGTTCAAACTACTCCGTATCAGAAGGTATATTTGGAACTGATCCCATTGGGTGCACGAGATGCTGCATTCCAGGCTTCAACTCCCTGTTACAGAAGTCATCATATTCTTCCTTATCCCCTGCCTTCTTCTTAACCTCCACCACCACGAGGCTTGGTGTGAGCTCAAAGATCTCAGCACCTATTGTCAATGGACCCTTCTCCCCTTCCCTCGTGCCTTCTATGCTCACACGCCAGTCTTTTCGCCGAACGGAGAAGCTCTTCATCTTTGCAATCTCCTCCAATTTTGCAATTATAGTTTGCATTGGCTCTGCTGAGATGAACCTCACTTCACTCCCTCGCTCCTCAAACAACCCTGACAAATTAAATCCCCTTGAGAATGATATGATATCAAATGCATTAAGACTTGCAGGCCGTGTGAGAGTCCCAAGAGGTCGCCGCCGCTCCTCAGATGACAATGTGGCAGGGCAGGATGCAACAGATGAGTCTGACTCCCACCCGGATTCCTCACCATCATCATCTTGCTGTGGTGGCGGTGGAAGCGGAGGAGGCAGCTCGCTAGTTCCCAGCTCTGGCATCTCATTCTCACCGTCCACCAAGCTGTGCACTTGATCATCCTCGACATAGAATCTGACTGGCCGGAATCCCTTCTGAAACCATCTGCTCTCCATGACCTCAGCTACTGTGATCCTTGTCTCTGGGTTTGTGTCGAGAAGACGATTGAGCAGACTGGTAAGATCCTTGGAGAACCACCTCGGGCACCGGAATTCCCCCCTGTATATCTTTCGGTACATGGCCATGAGGTTCTGGTCGTGGAAAGGAAGGTACCCAGCCATAAGCACGAAGAGGATGATACCGCAGGACCATATGTCTGCCTTGGCGCCGTCGTAGCCGCGGCGCGCGAGCACCTCCGGCGCGACGTAGGAGGGGGTGCCGCAGAAGGTGTGGAGAAGGCCGTCGGGGTGGAACTGGTCGGCGACGGCGGAGAGGCCGAAATCGGAGACCTTGAGGTCGCCGTTCTCGTCGACGAGGAGGTTCTCGGGCTTCAGGTCGCGGTGGAAGACGCCGCGCGCGTGGCAGAACCCCACGGCGGAGATGAGCTGCTGGAAATACCGGCGCGCGGTGTCCTCCTTGAGACGGCCCTTGGCGACGCGGGAGAAGAGCTCGCCCCCGCGGACGAGCTCCATGACGAAGTAGATCTTGGACTTGGTGGCCATGACCTCGAAGAGCCGCACGATGTTCGGGTGGCGGACGCGGCGGAGGATTGCGATCTCGCGCTTTATGTGCGAGACGAGGCCATGCCGGAGCGCCTTCTCCTTGTCGAGCACCTTGATGGCGACGGTCTCCCCGGTGTCGGCGTTCCGGGCTTGGTAGACCTTGGCGAAGGTGCCGTGACCGAGGATCTTCCCCAGCTCGTAGCGCCCGAGCAGGAGCCCCCCTCGCTTGCCCGCCTCCCCGGCCACGGAGGACGGCCGCCGTCCCTGCGGCGACGGGTCCCGCGACGACGGCGGCGTGGCGGCCATGGCGAATATGTCGCAAGCGGATTAGTTGGTAGTCGGGATGGCGCAGGAGAACGGGAGGCGGAGGCGGAGGCGGAGACGACGAGTGGCCGGCATTGGTGCGGATGAACACCTATAGCCTAGCCGGGGAGAGTTTCCTGTCGCTTTCTCCTCCGCCGCGTTTACAGCTATAGCCCTTGCGTTCTCGAATGTTTTAGATATTATTTTACGGTATTAAATGTAAATTATTGATAAAAATTATTCATAATTGATGGATTATTTGTGAGACGAATTTAATGTGTCTAATTACATCATGATTCATCAATGTGCCGCTACAGTAAACATTTGCTAATCATGGATTAATTAAGTTTAAAAAATTTGTCTCATGAATAATCCTCCAATTCTCCAATTATTTTTAAAATCAGTTCAAGTTTAAACCTTTAAATTAATGTCCAAACATCCGATATGATACAAACTAAACTTTAGTCAAGGAAAAAAACGCCCCCTTAGATTGAAACGACTCCAATTTCGAAATTTAGTTAGATTAGGGTGGGGTTTGCATGATATAATAAATTAGTTAAATTTTTATCTTTAGTTTAAAACAAAATTTAATTGATTAATTAAATAAGCTTAATTCACCTACAGTTTTAGATTTAAGATGTTTAACTACATTGGTCAGTTTCAACAAATTTTGGATCTCTATACCAAACAAATTCATAATATATTACAATCCGTTTAAATTTTTTATGAATTAGAATCTCTAACTTAACTAATTTTATAGGAAAATATAACAATGATTATACTGGAAGATGGTGCTTAGCTGGAGCTAAACACGTTTTTCACAAGTTATTGATACAGCTACGACGATTCCCTGAATATTGTAGAAAAACGAACCCTCTTGAAGCTTAAACATACTAAAATTTGCCAATTCTAGAAGCTTAACCATATAGAGGGTTAAGCTTAAACGGAATTCTCCCGACTAAAACGATTTGTTTTTCTATATAAAGAAAATATTTTATGAATTCTCAACGTTGCTTGCTGTCTTGTGTCATGCCATGCGTTTGGCCTAGAGGAGAAATATCTATAGTCTGGATCAGAGAATTGGAATTAATTTTAGATCCCATAAAAAATTGAATTGCGTGGAATTTAATTAAAATCTAATATTTTTGTTTGGGTATTCCGTAGAATAAAAATATAAGAAACGATTCTAAAACTTATTTGAATGATCAAATCTTGAGATCAATTCAATTATTACAACAAAAGCATTATCATCTCCATCTAAGTCAATCTAACACGTGAGAAGAGGTACGGATTTCGGTCAACTATTTTTCTTGAAGAGGAATTGGGGTGAATGTGAATTCTAGATAGGATTTCATAATTCTAATTCCAAAATAATCCAAACATTGAATTGAATTCCAATTCTTTAATTTTGAATCTAATATCTATGATCCAAACAGATCTTAGGGGTTTCCTTTTTCTATTCCAAAATTTTGGCATAATATCTGAATATACCTAATACAGCTTAACCATACTAAAATTTGCCAATTCTAGAAGCTTTCCACACCAAGCGGTCAAATCAAGCAACATGTTGACCACTTGACCTTGCCACAATTTGAGATGACTAAAATCTAGCATGTTTTAGTTGGGAGAAAAGCTTTAGTTGAGTTATGGATTTTAAAAACTAATATATATTGTGAAAAGTCTATTATGAACTATTAGTTGTAAAAAAACTATAAAATTATTTAGTTTGAGTAGATGTTCATGAAACTTAATAATATGAAACAACAATTTCATATCTCGATTAACATCAAATATAATAAATCTTTGTGAATTGGTGAAGGGATCAAACAGTGCAAACCATAAAATGTAAAATCTAGGTATGGACACTTTTTATTTTATACATTATTTCATCTAGTACTTGTTTGGTTAATTTTTTAGTTTTCTAACAAAAAAATTATTTAAACAAGTTGAACCAATCAGGTATGCACAATGTGTTTTGATTAGAGAACAAATCAAAATGTACCACAGCTTTTGAAGTGTTTGGTTGTTTCATAAAACAGAATGAAAGGTTTTTTACATAAAATATATATGTTGTGTAAATAAAATCATCCTATTCTTATTTAAAAGAGAGATATGATCATATACACTCCCTTTAGATAAAAATTGAAGATCTATCCTTCACATCTCAATCACATATGGGTCCGCTCTCAAGTCAATGATATGCAAACTAAGGTCCTGTTTGGGGGAGCTGCAGATTCTCAGAATCAGCTAATCCGAATATCTAGCTGGCTGGTTGGAGTAGCTAGCTGTTGGGTGGGTGGGTTTTATTCAGTGACATAGTGGGTAAATAAAAATCTACAAAATCTAGAGAGACTAACTGCTTCTGTAAATTTTGAAAATCTAAGCTACCCGAGGTGTTGTTTGGGGAGCTTCTGGATACTAGAAGTATCTAGCAAGCCAGAAGCTCCCCCAAACAGGGCCTAAGAGAGTAAATCTTCAATTTTTATTGAAAGTAAAAAATATATTATTAGTTTTTTTAAGAAGAACGCACGAACCAAACTTTTATTGAGGGCATATGTCAAATGATATTAGGGCAGTGCGATCTTCTCGCTAAGCTTGATGTAGATAAAGAATAACTTATAAGACACCGATAATTATACGGTTGTTCCTTTGCCAACTGCCAATGTAACATGTCTCAACTCTACTCGAGACGTGATACGAAAACTTATAGTATTAGAGTACGGTGCAACCAATCACATCTGAATGTGCGAAACGGACCGTGCCGAACTGCCGATCAGCTGGAAATGATCCGCCCGCTCCGAGCCACCTCCGCCTCCCCCGTGCTCCGCCGCAGCTGCAGCAGCAGCCTCACTCCCCCACTCCTCCCGCGCCCGCCGCATCCCGCAGGTAACAACCGCCCCGCCCCGGCGGCCCCCTCCTCCTCTCCTCGAACCCCCCTACGGCCCCGGCCTTATCTCCTCCTTTGCTCCCCATCATCGTCCACCGCCACCGCGGCGCCGGACGGGTGGTGCTTCTCTTCTCCGTGCCGTGCAGCAGGGAGACGGGGCCTGGGCTGCCATCTTCTCCGCCGCCGCTGCCGTTGCTGCTGCTCCAGCGTGGCCGCCGCCGCGCCGATGGATCTCTCCGGGCAGCAGCCGCTGAGGAAGGATCTGTACCCGCACATCGAGCCCTATGATTCTGGGTTCCTCAAGGTCTCCGGTGTCCACACCATCTATTACGAGCAGTCCGGGAACCCCCAGGGGCATGTGAGTATGACCTGTCACTGTTTCAGTGCCATGCTCTAGCCTATGATGGATAATTCATGTTGATTTTAGAGATAATTGACTAGTGGTTTCAAAGTTTGCACTTTCCTCCCAATTCAGTGCCCCTTGGTTCATCTGATCGCTGATATGACTTGCTGACTTCTGCTGTTATGCAGATTGTATTGGTGATTTTTCTTAAATGAACATCTTTTTTCGTCGATTATGCAGCCTGTTGTCTTCCTCCACGGCGGTCCTGGAGCTGGCACTTCGCCCGGCAATCGAAGATTCTTTGACCCGGAGTTTTTCAGGATTGTTTTGTTCGATCAGGTTAGTTCCATCAGACCATCACTCTCATGTCTTTGTTCACCAACAGTTAAAAAAGTCTTTGTCATAATTGTTATGTTCAGGAGACTTCTTTTCTTGGTTTGCATTGCATTTCCATTTCCATTGTTTGCAGAGAGGTGCAGGCAGAAGTACTCCCCACGCTTGTTTGGAAGAGAACTCTACCTTCGACTTGGTTGCTGACATTGAGAAGCTTAGACAGCATCTTGGCATTCCAGAGTGGCAGGCAATTATAGTCTTCTTTCATTAAGAATTTATAGCTAAGTTTTTCAGTTGTGGAACTAATTGTTGCCAACATATTGTAGGTGTTTGGCGGTTCGTGGGGAAGCACCTTGGCTCTTGCATACAGCCAGACTCACCCTGATAAGGTCAGTGATTTATTGTCCATTACATTTATGTTTGATGATAAAACTTGTTATGAGTAAGTGTGCATGAGAACTAACATTATAGATTCTAACTAAACTCTCCTGGATGCTTGCTAGGTCACTGGCATTGTTCTAAGAGGCATTTTCTTGCTTAGGAAAAAGGAGCTTGATTGGTTCTATGAGGGTGGTGCAGCAGCGATTTTCCCAGATGGTATGTATGTATGTTTGGTTTTGTGTAATGGGATTTTTTTTGTTAAATTATGTAAAACTAATTTTCTGCTTTGTTGATATCTTGAAGTTGCCCATAACAGGAGTAGTAGAGAGTTTTTGTTAGTTAGTCTGCTCCGTTTTCTTACATTTTTCAGCACACACATTTATGTGCTGATTGTTTGCTTCAATTTTAAATTTTGCAGCGTGGGAACCATTTAGAGATTTCATTCCTGAGGATGAAAGGAATTGTTTCATAGCTGCATATAACAAAAGGTTAACTTCCTCAGATGCTGATGTCCAGGTAGATCCATCTATATGTTTGGCACATTTGATTCTTTCCTTTTCATAGTTCATTTTCTTAATATATGATAGCACCCATTATTGTTATTTTTAGGCTGAAGCTGCTAAGAGATGGGCAATGTGGGAGTTGATGACTGCACATCTTACCCAAAATCATGAGAACATCAAACGAGGGGAAGATGATAAGTTCTCACTGGCAAGTCTTTTCATGAGCATCATTTTCTATGGGACTGTCGTTTGACCAGCTTTTATTAAGGTTACTTGGGAAATTTCTACTGAAAAATCTTAAAACTTCATCTACTTAAGAATAAAAGCAAGTTTCTAAAATGTCCAAAAAGAACAGACAGATAGGCAGATATTGCCTTTGAGAGCTGTTATTTACTTGTTATGCATGTTTGATCTTACCATTAGGTTACAAAAATACAGCATTTTCATGGTTATTGTGCAATATCAGTATTTCATCTTGCTGATATACTTACATATGCAGTGAACCAAAACGGTGTGCTGCTTTGCTTCTATTTCATATGTCAACATATTTGCCACCTAGCCTTGTTTTTTTGCACGCCAGTGCCTATGGTCTCAAAATTTTATATTAAATATCTGTCTAAATATGCCTTTTTAATATTTCTTTTCTCCAGGCTTTTGCAAGGATTGAAAACCATTATTTTGTGAATAAGGGATTTTTACCCTCAGACTCGCACCTATTGGACAACGTTGACAAGATTCGACACATTAAAGCTTTTATCATACAGGTATACCTGTAACCTGTCATCAAACTTTGAAGTTTTTACATATTGCACGTTCTGTGTGAGTAATTGCGTATGTCTACATGAGCGCGCGTGCTCATGAGGTAATAGAATTGTAGCAAACATGATTAAATCCTTATGTTGGACACTGTGTGTTTCTCCTCTGATCTGATAGCTTGTCCCACGAAAATTCTGAAACCCAAACCTGTGATCTGGCATGTAGATGTAGGGTGCCAAGATGACATGGATTGCTGTGGTGTAACTGTGTCAACTGCATGATGACAATGGAACTGTAAAAGTGGCATTATTAACAAATGTCTTCTCAACTGCCCCATGGGACCTTCATGCTTCTTATATCTATATTTCTTTGTGAGTTCCATGCAAAAAGTTCTACAGATTCAGATGGCACTTATGTACCTGATTATTAATTTCTATGTTGCAGGGCCGGTATGATGTTTGCTGCCCTATGATGTCCGCCTGGGATCTTCATAAAGCATGGCCTGAAGCAGAATTTAAGGTAAATTATCCTTCGATCAAATATTTTTCTTGTTTTCTGAAATCTCCTGCTAAGCACAACTTCACTTTTGCACATAGTTCAGTTGTTGAACCAAGATAGCTAGCTCATTTAGGTCCTGAAACATACTTCAACTTATCCGATTAATGGTTGATAATGGAACTTCAATTATGTAACTTTCATGGCTACGACCTCATTAAGTGGCATTTGAATCAGTGAAACATACTACTACTACATAACAAGAGTGAGCAGCTGCAATGTTCTATCGTATGCAGGTGGTTCCGGATGCAGGACACTCGGCTAATGAAGTTGGCGTCGCTTCTGAACTGGTATCCGCCAACGAGAAGCTTAAAAGCTTTGGACGAAGTGAATCTACGCAGAGATGCAGAAGAACAGGAGCATTTTCTCCAGTTTTTTTCTGTGCTGCCAGAAACACAGAATAATAAGCACTTCACAGTTAGCAGCATTGTTTCCCAAAATGGACGTTTGACATCCTCATCATGCAAGAAACTATGGAAAACTGTTCATACACGAGTACATGACCTGATTACTCCAGTAACAAGCATACATCAGAGCCCGCATATAACAATAACAATAACAATACCACAACCTTCTTACATGACAATAGCAATACAACAATCCGATAACAAGTCAGTCATAGCATGATGCTGCTCTAGGTCTAGACGTTGAAACGCAAGCAAACAGAAGGAGCTCTAGTAGGAGTAAACGCGAGCAGCAGAACTGTCAGCAAATTCACTTGCCACTACACCACGCTTCGCCTTCACAACAGCTCACTCAGATGAAGCCCTAGCCAACGCACGCACTGCCACACATCAAGTTCCTGCGACAAAAGGACAAAAGAACCAAGACAGCAAGATCAGCTGCTGCTGCCGCATGCTAACTGGCAGATCATTTCATGAAGAACACGGCATGCTCAACATTATAATGGACAAGTACGATCACTACAAGATCAGCTGCTGCTGCTGCTGCTGCATGCTTACTTTATCGCACATCCAGTGCTTCGCCTAGTCTTCTTCCTGGCCGCCGTCGCCTCCCTTCGCCGAGGAGGCTGGAGGACCACTTTGATGGCAGAATCAAAAACACCCTTGACGTTCTAACATCATGGCCAACAACATTATTGGGGTCAGTCAACACAACGATTCGATTACAGGACAAACGAGAGACTCTTAAGAACAATGAAAAAGAAGTAATCTACTGACTCCAGTAATGTTTCAAGTTGTTTGTACCTGCTGCGTCTTTGAACTGCATTCAATGTAAGCTGCAGCACCGATCTGCTTTCTAAGTTCTTCACCCTGTGAGGAATGTTATGCAGTTAGCTAATCTGGCAGTCAGTGTTTCCATGGAGAAAAAGAAGCTTGGAAGAAAGAACAAGCCTGTGCTGTTGTGACCACTGAAGCACCAGGATGGTCTGCAAGATAGGCTCTGTGGTCACGTAGATCTGAACAATTGCAAAAAAAACACCGTTGAAGCATTGAATCGATGGCTGAAAAAGGAATCGATGGCATTGAACTTGATTTGAATTAATGCTGCACCCAGTGGCAGGACAGACCTAACTTGGTCCCAACAAGAACAATTGGAACATTCGGCGCAAATCGGCGAAGCTCTGGCATCCACTGCTTGATCAGAAACAGAAAGAACATTAGCTGGTTCAGTGATATTGGGTGAGCATCCTCCTGTGTCAGATTTCAGACATTGGAATCTAGACTTAAACTGCAAGGGATATCCTACTATACCTTCTTGAGAACATTCTCATAGCTTGCCCTGCTGATCAATGAGAAGGCCAGCACAAACACATCTGCTCCTCTGTAGCTCAGGGGCCTCAGCCTGCTGTAGTCTTCTTGTCCTGAATGAATCAGGTAAGAGCAGGAGGTTCAGATTTGTGACCCTAGCAGCACAATGCCCAGGTGAAAAAAAAAAGAAAGCTTCAGATGGGATCAGTTACCAGCAGTGTCCCATAAGCCCAAGTTGACAATGTTCCCGTCCACGGAAACATTGGCACTGAAGTTGTCGAACACCGTGGGGATGTAATCCTGCCCAAGAAGAAGAATAAGATATCAGAAATGCAACCTCAACAAGAACAATGGCGGAGAAAGAGAAGAGCACTGCACGCGGAGAGGCGAAATGAACTGAAAGCTTTAGAGGGGGGAGGGGGGAGGCTAGTACGGTGGGGAACTTGTTGCTGGTGTAGCAGATGAGCATGCAGGTCTTGCCCACGGCGCCGTCCCCCACCGTGACGCACTTGATGAACTTGGTCGCGCTCATCTCCCTCAGTCCCTCCTCCTGCTGCTGCTGCTACTCGTCGCCGCAAAATACCTTGTCTTTCTCCGAGAGGCCGAGCCAAGCAGAAGCAACCAAGGACGAAGCCACCAAGGCGACGGCCAGCCCAGCCCGGTTATTAAAGACGAGGAGGCAGTGCCGCTCGCCTCGGGTGGCGCGGGTGTAAATGCGGGGGCCGTACCGGATGGTCTACCCAGGCCACCGACGGACTCACTCACTCACTGGCTCACTGCCTTGCAAGTTGCAGCTACAAGGGTCGTCTTTAAGCTCGATCTCGCCGACGGCCGGAGCGAGGCACTGGCGCTGTCAGTCGTCAGACTCACTGACGCGATTTGGACGCGGACAGCAGGTTGGACTGGACTGGAGAGTGGCCGCTGGCCCAGGAGAAGCGAGCAGCTCGACGATGGCACGGCAACAATCCACGGCGATTCGTAGTCCTGATGGGTAGTGTCGTGGTACAGCCGGGCGCCGTACTACTCGGAGAACGCAATACCGTTGCATTTCGTACGCAGGTAGTACGTGGCATCACAGGAACACCAAATTCTGAAAAGTTCAAACCAGTTCTTACCAGTCTCTGTCTATAATTGATTTTTTAAACTTTTTTAATGGATAATTTCTTTAAAATAGAATTGTATTCAATCACAGGTATTATCATTGTTTTCTCTCTCAATTCCCTTCTTTACTTTCTTGATATTGTATAGGTTTTTTTTTTACGTTAGACACTATTTTTCTACCACCTCAGTGTTCTTTGTCACGTTAGATTTTAGTTGATATAATATATAATTAATGCTAAGAAATCATTCGATTAGTAGAGTTAAGACTGCCTTATACAACCGAGCAAAATATAAATGTAATTACAAACATAACCAATAAATGTAATTACAAACATAACGTAATGAGCACGAGCTTAGCAATAAATGTAATTACAAATACGGTGAAACATACACGGGCTTAGGGCATGTACAACCCTAAAACGGTGGAATGGTTTTCAACGTACAAGAGACAACAAAGAAACTGCATGATATAACTCTAAACCCCTGAATTATAAATGTAGCTAAGAGATAATGCGTATGAAGAATCGTGTAGAGACAGGCTCGAAGAGACCATCTCTTGTATTTTTTCAGTTAACCTCCTAGAGACCTCCCAAGAGACCACCTATTAAATGTGATTGTATACGCCCTTAGGAGTAGATTATAAACCTACGCGAACTGACGTAAGGAAGCAAGATTCAACTAGAAAAACAGCGTGAAAGAGAAAACAATAAGGGCACGTTTATGTTTGGTTTCTAGGTATTGGGTTTAGAATTAAAAAATTGGAATCCAATTTCATGAGGTGGGCTATTTGGGTTATCATGGAATTGGAATTATCAAATCCGATCTAGAATTCAATCAGGAATTCACAGTTCTACCCAATTTCTCTTCAAGAAAAAAAGAATTGACTGGAATTCCTATATTTGTCAAAATTTATCATTGTACCATGTATTTCTTCATCAAGCTTGTTTTTATAGCTAATATTTCTTATATTAATGGTATTGCTTCCATGATCTGATCAATCAAACAGGTTTGAGAATTAGTTCTCGTATTTCAATTCTATAGAAAGCTCAAACATAAATATTGGATTTCAATTAAATTCCACGCAATTCAATGTTTTACAGGATTTAAAATGAATTCGAATCCAAACTGGACATAAAATGATGCATTTTACTAAAAAATTTACCTTTTCAATTTGTACGTGAGCCAGTAATTTTCCTCAAAGGTTGAGCTTTTAAGCTGTGAAAGATTAGGTTCCCAACAACTTTCAGATTATATTAAAAAAAAGCTACAGTTTTTTTAAAAAACTGATTGACTCTTATACCTATTTAATTTAGCGTCCAGCTTTCCTCGCTAACATTTTTTTTTAAAAAAAAAAACGAAACAAAGCCGAAGTCCGAAGACGAGACGGCTCAGCTGCGCCTGCGTTTCTATTCAAATCGAAGGGAGGAGGGAGGTGGGCCCCACGGCGTCCCGGGCCACGAGATCCTCGGAAACCCAGCACTCGCTGTCCGCCTCTGCCTCTCGCTTCCACGACCCCATCAAAGTGTTTCTCGTTAATACCGGTAGATCTATTTTTGTTTTATTAAAAAAAGATTGGATATTCACTAATGATATCTCTGAAGATCAAGTATGTAAAACAATGCTATAAATAAAGTTCTCCTACGTCTAAGAAGAATTTTAGGGGGTTAAAGTTTAGCCGCTGTCAGTGGCAGAGCTAGAGAAAAATTAAAAGGGGTGCGCAACTTTAAGCGGTACACCATACTCCCTTCGGTGTACAAATAATAGTCGTTTTAGCTTTTATGGAAAATGTACAAATATTAGTTGTCCCGTCAATCGAAGCGTGACTGTCAAATGAGATGTGGTCATCGGGAGTTGAACTTGGGTGGCACCACTAAAGTCTAGACTCCATAACCAATCAAAACAATCTTTGTAACTTTATTTAATGTCACCTTGGTATGTGTAATTCTGTCTAAACGACTAATATCTGTTTAAACTAATTTACTTTAAGGGGGTGCACAAAGGGTAAAAAATCGCCAATATACACTACAGCCCCTGGCCGCTGTCAAATCATAGTTTAAAAGATTCTCGTAAATTAGTTTAGAGGTTCTGCAATTAGTTTTTTAATTAACTAATTTTTAATCCTTCTAATTAGTATCAGCATGCAATTTCCAAACAGCCCCTCAACCGAGGTAAGTTACAATAGCATACTAATAAGTTGAGACTAAAAAATAGTATATACACTTTAAAGATAAAATATATATTTTCAAATTATAAGATCTTTATATTTTTACACTGATTATAGATTGTAAAATAAACTTGTGATATTTCAAGAGGGACGAAGAGAGGTAGCATTGGCGGAACAATTTTTTAAAAATGGCTTAGCGAGCAGCAGCGGCAGCCGAGACACCGTGGGCGTGGGCACTCCCTTTCGTCGAAACTTTTAGATATTCTCCATTCTTTTCTTGAAAAAAAAAAAGGTTCGGGCTTTGGTCGCAGTCGCAGTCGCAGCTCTCCGCGCTTTGTTTGACGAGGTTTTTCTTTTCTTTTTTGAAGCGGTGCACGTCCCAAGTAGCCGTTCCGCCGCGGTTTCCGAGGCGATTTCGGTCGTCTCCAATCTTCCCCCACGCCACGCCACGCCACGCCACGCAACGCAACCATGCTTCTCTCTTCTCACTGGAGAGAGAGAGAGAGAGGTGACATTCCGAAATCCGAATCTATCTTCCCTGGCTCCCAGTGAGTACAGATTCAAATTATAATAAATCCTAAAGAAGCGTTGAATTTGTATCATTCTGCTAGGTAAATAAAATGTGAATACGGCCTTTAAGTAAGTTTTTGGGGGGATTTAGGATCCTCACGCCTTGTTAGCCAATGTTCCACGAAGAATAGCATTGAATTGTCTAGAGATAGTTACAACTATCAAAAACTAAAATAAATACTTCCTCCGATATAAAAAAAACAAGTCATTTTGAATATAATTTTAGATACTAAGGAGCTATTAATTAGTGTATTTTTACTTATTTGTTTCTATTAAATATAATATTGTAGCAAATATAGCGTGAAAAATGAGAAAGAATAATACTACTTCAAGACTATAAACATCCAAAATAAAAAATAAAATATAAAACAACTTATTTTAAATAACTCTTAATAAAATTTAAAACAACTTATTTTTAATAAAGTTTAAAACGACTTATTTTCTATACAAAAGTAAAGGAGTATACTTTAGTATTATTGTGGTAACAAATATAAGTCACAAATTCACATGAGAGAGATGGCCAACGGGACCGAAGAGTTCCAGGTCATCAACTCCCATATCTCAGGGTCGCCATGCCACCCGATATGCACAGGAATTCATTTATCAATTTAACACTGCATGAAATTTTGGCAGCAGAAGTTGCAAAAACATGGTCACAAATGTGACATACTCTTTAAATTATGACCAGAATCCAGACAGACCCATAATCATGATACATGTTCAGATATCCAGAGACTAGCATTCTACAATCAAAGTTTCAAGGCATGCTGCAGACTAGTGGAGATGTCAGTCAGCTGAAAGGGTGGGCCGTCACAGGCTCACAGTACAAGCTGAGCATGGTCAACACTCAAAAGATCTGATCCGAAGGGCTCTGTTGAACTGAAATTCTTCTCCACATACAGCAACTTGGGTGTCATGGCCTAAGCATAGCTAGTAGTTGAAGCACTTGTTGCCGTTGTTCCGGAGGCAGCATATTGATCTGGTCAGGCGACATGCTCAACACTCGCTGTATCAGCATCCTTTCTATCTCGGGTGTCAACTGTATGTTACAACGACAAACAGGGGAATGGATTATTTTTCGGGGTGGGTGGGGAAGAGAAAGACACAACATAGACGATTGTTGTTCTAAGTGATTTGTAGTATTAAAAACAAACTTACAGGTGATTCAGGGCGAGCTGCATGGATACCACCAATTCCTTGGGTCATTTGTCCTGGAAACCCATGTAAATGCCCAGGGAAATTGGAGCTAGCAGAAGATGCTCCTGTGTTAACACGGCCCCGTGGTGTTGATCTATCCATTTGCCTACTTTGAGAATTGTAGTGTGATGTAACATGTGAACTAGCCTGTAGAACAGATAGAACTTGATATGATCAGATCACCACATCACATGAGAGATCAGACTAGTAGATTAATATTTAAGAGTGCAACAGTGAAGCTATCCAAACAATAGATACATATGACAATGCTAACAAACATGATATAGGCCATACATATGCAAATAATTACATAAGTTGGCCATAGATCAGTAGATACAGAAATTTCATCATCAATAGCAAATAATTACACAAATAACACAATGATACTCCCTCGCCTCTAGACTTTTTTGGAGGGATTAAATAATGGGGTGAAATTAAATGAGGGAAGTTTGTGATTGGTTTAGATAAGGAAATAGGTCTAGAAGTTAAATGAGAGATGGCTGTGATTGGTTGAGATAACGGAGTGGGCAGAGAACTGGCTTATATTTCATGACAAATTTTGAATGCTAAATGTAGCTATATTTTAGGACGGAGGGAGTAGAAAATATACTCTAGTTATTAATATGCGACGTTTGTAACACTATTTCCATTAATATGTGACGTTTCTTACGATAAAATAGACTGGATGTAGTAATTAGTAAATAACACAAAATAGTTCATCAAAGCAGTTCATACTCCAACTTAAACAAACACAGATATGTTCTCCTTGCAAGGGAAATAAATCAAATTTAATACTCAATGATCATGCCCATTTAGAAGACAAGAAACCATACCTGATATTGCCGGGGCAGTGGATGGTTAGATAATGGTGGTTGACCTGTAAGGAAAGAAGTTTGTGGATTCCCACCTGGCTGAGAAATCCCAAATATTAATTTCATGGTTAGTTTGCAGAGCATAACTTCTAGTTATCAGGAAATGAAGATTTAGTGTAGAATCTTACATGAAACATCGATTGTTGCAACATGTGTTGAGGACCATTTGCATGACTCAAACCAAATGAATTGGGTGCTTGTGGACGCATCTGATGTGCAAAGGGCTGCATGTTGGGAGGCCTAGGCAACTGGGGCGAGGGTGCTTGCAAGTGCTGATTAAACATTCCAGTATTTTGCAAAGGTTGCTGTGGCTGACTATGAACTGTTGGCATATGTGATGGAACATTTGATAACTGTGACGAAACATTTGGTAGGGTAACATTTTGATGCTGGGTTGACTGAGTTATTGGTGTAGGAAGCATATGATGACCAGGGTATCCTTTTGCTTGTGCTGATTGTGGTGGATTTGCTGACATAGTTGGGATGGCCAAAGATGATGGCAGACTAGAAGAGCCAGATGAAAACAGGCCAGAAGGTTGCACGTTCTGCTGACTGCCAGGTAGCTGAGATTGGGATAATCTAACATGATCTTGCTCTGTAGCTTTAACTGATGAAGGTGGTGTTGCCTGTGCAACAGTAGGTGGGGGCATATCTGAGGACTGTGCCTGTGATATAGGAAAGCACTTGATGATGATAAAATTCGGTTTATTGTTAGCAATGCTATAGTCAAATGAAAAGAAAGTTGAAGAACTTAAGTTGCATACAGCATTAGTTTTTTTCACCATTCCAAGTACTACTTGTGCCTGCAAGAATAAATGTGTATAAGGAAACATTCTGCACAACCACATATATGAAATATTTCATTGTGCAACACAATACAGTTGAAAGTAGCACGCACATATGGTGTAAACAGAACAATAAATAATTTATATTTATGTGAAAGATAGCAAGTAAGATTTTGCTACGAGAATTGCACACAAACATGCTACTACAAGATGAATGTTTCGAACAAACTGATAGGGAAACAGCCATCAAAATATTATACAAGCCATTAGCTCAATTTTAGAGGGGTTCGCTATACAACAAAATTAATGAAGTACACATCAGACACTATAATTCATCCGGTGTTTCGCATAGAAACAGGGGTGTACAGTGAACATATATGGTGAGTTGGTGACACGATGAGGAGAATCATAGCATGATGAACATTAATATGCTAGAACTCCATGGTCTCATTGTAATGCTAGACTGTACATGATCTTGTAAAGAGCAGCCGAGACAGTTTTGGCTGCATAAATCTCCATCTATGCCTACATGAACTAAGCCTAACCAGATTATCTAAACAATACATGAGGCTGTCCCTTATCGGTTAAGCGACTACCAGCCATGTTCCCATGAAATTGAACACGAATCTACCCTTTCTATGCCAACCCAACATGAAATCTCTTACATCTAACAAACACGAAATCTCTACACAGCACAATCATAATGAAACTTAACGAAACCCTAAAACTCTTGAGATTTCCCGAGCGATCACGGCCGAGGCATCACCTCATCCCGTTTATGCCTAGAGGAACAAACAAAAGCACCAGAGAGCGCAGGATGCGAGTAATCTCACCCGAAAGATAGAGCGGGCGACGTGCGGGCTGTCGATGAGCATCCGGCGCACCACGTCCTTGTCATCGTCGATCATGGCCTGCACGGGAAACGGCGCCACGCGCACGCCGCCAGAGACAGGTACATCGTGAGAAATCTCAGAGAGACCGCCGAGGAGGGAGAGGTAAGGGCAGGGAGGGAGGGAGGGAGGGAGAGAATCGCGGGGGGCTTGTAGGGTTCTCAGGGGCTGGGGGCATGGCGGAGCACCTGTATCTTGTTCATCATGTCGAGCATCTGGGAGTGGGACATGGTGGAGATGTTGGCCGTGAGCTCTTCCAGAATATTCTTGTGCGACGCCATGGGGCACAGAAGAGGGAGAGCGGGCGGAACCGGGGAGAAATTGCAGAGAGAGGAATTGTAGATTGATTTCGACATTTTACACTGAATCGGCACTTATATATAAAGGATGTAAGGATGAATATGTGGAAGTATGTAGAAAGATAAGGATGAATACGTGGACGTATATATAAAGATAAGGATGGGTAGGAGGATGTACACAGAAAGATAAGGATGAGTAGGAGGATGTGCATAGAAAGATAAGGATGAGTAGGAGGATGTACACAAAAAGATAAAGATGAGTAGGAGGATATACATAGAAAAATAAAGATAAATAGGAGGATATATGCAGAAAGATAAGGATGAGTAAGAAGATGTATGTAGAAAGATAAGGATGAGTATGAGGATGTATACAAAATGATAAGGATGAGTATGAGGGTATATGCAAGAAAATAAAATGAGCATTTCATAATAAATAGAAGAGAATAAAATCAAATCCTAAATAATTTTATCTCTACGATATATTCTAATATCCCAAGATCCAAGCACGAGTAGATTTGATGTTAGGCTAGAAAAGACTAACAAGAAAATGACGATAACATTTTATTCGGTAGTCAAGATAATCAAAAAGTGTTGGAGACGAAAAAATATGATCAAATAGTTACGTAAGGTAGGCGTGACCGATGTAACTGAAAAATCGAGGTACCAATAATAAAGCAGTGTAAATCATGAATACACGGAGAGATATCATGAAACGGTCGTTCACAAGGGATAATATAGGTGAACTAAATAAGACAGACAATGACGTGTAAGGGGGTATTTGTTTCCTCTCGTCTAAAATTTAATTTTGTCACATCGAATGTTTATATTATTTTAGAGTATTAAATTAGACTATTTACAAAACTCATTCATAATCGATGAATTATTCGCGAGATGAATCTAACGAGCCTAATTACGCCATAATTTGATGATGTGATGCTACAATAAACATTTGTTAATCATGGATTAATTAGGCTTAATAAATTTGTCTCGTGAATAATCCTTCGATTCTACAATTATTTTTATAATCTGTTCAAGTTCAGTCCTTCAATTTGATGTCTAAACATATGATGTGACACAGACTAAACTTTAGTTGATGGAACAAACACCCCTAATTGTGGTAATCATTGAGAAAGAAACACTAAAGAGTTTATGTCCGATTCTGCAATTATTTTTATAATCAATTTAAATCCAGTCCTTCAAATTGATGTCTAAACATACGATGTGACACCGACTAAACTTTAGTCAATAGAACCAAACACCCTAATCGTAGTAATCATTGAGAAAGAAACGCTGAAGAGTTGACATCGTCGAAGTCATTGAGTCTCAGAATATAATATAGAATTGAGTGAGTACATGATTTCCCATGTATCCGATTTACCTCAGCGAATACATTGTTATTGGAAATATATTTTCCCTACCCCTCAGAAGATGCAACGACAACCAAATTTGCAGCAAGAAAGCATCTTTTGAGCACACGCTGGCAAGCGATCTTGGGGTAGCACGGTCAACATTGATTATATTCATCCATGTAGTTGTAGAAAAAGGCCATCAATCCAAGATGCTCAATAAATCGAATCCTTGCACTATAAAATGGTGTGTTCAATGCTAACATTAGCTAAACGTTTGCAACCTAAACTGAAAATACTACAGGATATCCTACCAATCTTTCATTGCAGCAAACAACTGAACTTGAGGTGCTTGGACAACAGGCATAATACGTTCTTAAAAAAAATCCGTGGGAGGCGAGTCAATTGGAGCTTCATTCTTCCAGAAAATAAGACCCTTCATCGTCGCCACATGCGCCCATGATGTTTTTGCTCTTGCATACGCCTGTAGGATGCCAAGATAGATAATGGTCATTCACAAGGAACAAGCTGCTATCAAATAACTAATCATACGTAAATTGTTAAAACTTCATAGTTGAGACGAGCATCCTAAGCTCCAGACATCCTTTTGGATTACCAGGAACCCTTTGATTTATATGTATTACCTAGGAAAATGCAAACCACATGTATATGTAGCCATGTAGGTACATCTATCTCCCAGTAATCTAATGTGATTTGTGCTTTGTGCAAGGACATGGTAATTCATAGATGATAGGATGATTATTTAAAAAACCATCAATCTTTCCGTGCATTTGATAGTGTTCATGCCTAACTAATAATAAGTACATATGGAGAACCATTATCTACCTTTCACAACTAAATATTAGGTTTTAACAAGATTCATATCGAAATTTGAAGTACAGTTTAGTCATAGCCACTGTCTCTTTGAGCCTAACCTTACTGCAGCTACATGAAAATGTTACACACTTACACTTGAGGCTTTGTGAAGACAGGACTAAACATAAATTTAAGCCCAGGCTAGGCTAGTCAGCACAACAGCAAAGTACTCCTTAAGCCCTACCTCGTAGAAGGGGATCATTTTTTGTGGGAGTTGGGAGTCATAAGATTCATCATATCAGTTATAGGCTAATTCTTATCAAGAAAATTGATGCAGACGAAACAACATGTGCCATGTCAGTCCACAACACATACTACACATGAGATTCATTCGCGGAATTACTGAATTACAATGATATTGGCATATTACTCGAATATTCAGTGTCAGGCATCCTCTGCTGTTATCAAATGAGAAAATTGATTATTTGCCCTCTTTAACAATGAGCTTCAATTTTTTGCCGCCCTCAACAATGACATTGATTATTTGCCGCTCGTAATATTAACACATTGATTTTTTGCCATTATATCATTTCAATTAGTTTTTAATTTATTTTCCTCTATTAATATATGGGGAAATTACTATCTTACCATTTCTCCATTTTAATAACAAAAAGGCTTTTTAATAACAAAAATACTATTCCAATCGGAAATATGATTTCTCAAGTGGTCTAAAAATTTAAAAACAGCAAAACTATATTGCTGGGAAAAACATATAGAAACTTAACTAAGCATACTTCATGAGAAACTAAGCACAACCTAAAAGATAAATCAATTCCTCTCAAGTTCCTCTTCCTTTTTGGAGTTATTTTCTTTGTTGGCTGAGTGGCCTGAGCCTCATTGGCTGGAAATGAATTGGTCATGCTAGATTGCGTTGAATTGTCATCTCCTTGTGTTGAGTATGACCGTTGGCAGGTAGAAGTTGTACAAAGTAAAAATAAGAAAGGGTAAGATAGTAATTTCCCCATATAGTAATAGAGGAAAATAAATTAAAAACTAATTAAAATGATATGATAGAAAAAAATCAATGTGTTAATATTGTGAGTGACAAATAATCAATATCATTGTTGAGGGTGGCAAAAAATTGAAACCCATTGTTGAAGAGGGTAAATAATCAATTTTCTCGTTATCAAACATAACCAAGTAACCTTACCTCTGGTGTTCCTTTGAACGCTCGATAAACTCTGCAGCAACATCACGACCTTGGTAGGAAGCAAGAACAGTCCTAATATCAGAAGGTCTCACCATGGCAACATCTGCAGCACATGTTGTCTTTGTCAAGGTTGAAGCACTTTGATGTCATTATACAGAAAATGAAGAACCTAAAACCACATGCTGTATCACAGGAGAAGGATTGGAACACTTACACTCAAGAAATGGAATCAGATCCAGCAGCTGGGTGTCATCAGTTTCAAGTTTCCAAGGTTTGATTGTAACACAGTTTTCTGGCTGCAAACAAGAATCAAGAGCGTGGCTGCCAATATAAATAACTTGGGCAGGATTTCTGTTCAACTTTGACAAGTCCTGGTAAAACATGACAAAACAAGCTTAAAAGGTAAAGCGTCAGACAGTACAAAAATGGAAGTTGACACTACACCATGCATTAACTAGATGTGCTGACCATTTCTTTTTAAAAGAGACTAATGAGTGTGCATGGCTGCATGTGCTGCAACAGATTAATTATCTCTACACATAGCATATTGAATAAGTTAAAATGGCTATGTCAGGAGTCCAGGAGCCATGGAGAGGATGATGGGTCAACATGTTGGCATGAGAAGGTGGTGGATGGGGCCATAGAACCCCATCACAGCCAACATCTCAAAGACTTGAATATTTGAAGTAGTGAGTAAATATATGCCTTACAATAGAAAGTTGATCTATAATCAAGACATTGGTGTTCATTTATGATATCAAAATAGTCTAAAATGATACCGTGTGCAATCTACATGCTTCTTTGGGAGGTTCCCATACTTGTTTTGGAGCACACAAACTGAAAACAGATGATCCGTATAGATAAAAAATGAAATGTATGAAATTCACTATTCAGGTGTGGTTGTAAAGACAAATGCCAAGAAATGCAGTCTATTGCTGAGAGTCGTAAGTGAATCCTTCCAATATACATACCCGATAATGTTTACCATCTTTATACTTAGTTGCAGGTCTTGACAACCTGCCTGTGATGATACCCTTCGTGTCCAGCCTTTCAAGCACAGGGTCAACATACTACACATCAAAAATAAGTTTATAAACTAGGTATGACATAACAGTCTATAACACAGTATATTCAAAGAATGTTAAGATCAACTTACCATAGGCATCTGATCAGAATACACAACAACTTCATAAAATTTTCCCATATGTTCTATAAAAGCATCAACTCCTGGCCTCTTAAAGGTCCGCCATCCTCTTTCACGCTGTACATAAAGAAATAATATTATTATGACTTCTGCATAACAAAAAAAATGGGAAAATACAAAAGGTTAAGAACTAGCAAAGCATTTTAAACATTGTCCTTCAAAAGGCAACCACTACAACACATGGGCAGGATTCTAATCAAGGTCAAACAGTCATCCTATTATGCTATTTAAAGGGAGTGGAGAATGAGCAAGCTAACACCAACATACAAACAAGTAGGCAGAATCAAATTGTGGTGCATATAACACAACGCATCCGCCTCATTTTGAACAATACAAAGCACATCTTCCTAGTATGATTGACAGCGATGAAGATAACATGATAATGGAAATGAAAAAATGGTAAAATAGTTCATTTTGTAAATTACAATAAGGTAAAGCTGTCAGTTGTCACATGGTGTTCATAAACTCATTTGTTTGACAGTGCTGGATGGTGGATAAACATTATGCTTGTGTGCTACACGCCTACACGGGAGTAATAAAAGTATATGATGAAATAAACTGATCCATGTACCACTTGTATCAGAGCATGTTAAACTATCATGTGCAACATGCAGTATTGATTTCCTCTATGACATTGTCCCCTACCAGGTTATATTTAAGTCTAGAAACTCTGCTGTATTTCATAGCATATTATCCGATAAGGAAAACAAGGTAGCTACCAAGTCTTATCTCACTAGCTCAATGCACTTTTGCCTGTGTGCCTTTATGGTGGGGATAAGAATTGATGTATGGACTTCCATAGCATTAGCTGTTTTCAAAGTAAAAACACATTTGCATCATGTTCAAAGATTAGGAAATATTACTGGGCCCACTGAAAAAAACAGAGTTTCACATTAAACAGGACTGAATATCTTCTTCACTACACCTGCCAATCAGAGTAGACAAGTGTTTCATTCAGATCAAGAACTAGAGTGAATATATGCTGATGCTGAGGTTCTAGATCTGGTAGCAGTTTGTCTGATGTGGGTTCAGCAAAGCCCTGAAACAGAAATAGCGAATGCAGTTATGAATATCTACTATAAGAGTACAAGCATATGTAAAGAATGTTAAAATGCTTATAGTCTTTAACTAACCCGAATATGATCCTCAATTGTGCTTCTAACATCCATGTATAATTCTATTGCTGTGACAGGAACTACAGTAATGAAATGTAAAACTTGAATATTAAGAAGGTACCATAACATATACAGCCAACAAGCTAAGCTGAAATTCAACAAATAATATGGAGTGTAAATATGTTCAAACTTAGAATAATAATACGTATAAGGCATTCAGGTAAACTAACAGCATGACATGTTCATTTCGTGATTATTATAGGGGCACTTTATTCTGTACTCCAGGAGTGCATACTACCACATAAGATATAACACTTCAATGAGCGTATTATCACAGCATATTTTCATTCCTCTTTCATTGCATCCACTGAGGTCAATTATGTAACATTGACTTAGTACAGTACAATAAATGCAATGCCAATGTATTAATACAACTATTCGTGCATCACTATATCTCCATTCAATCGAGTGTACAGAAAGTGTGCACTGGTAATTCATGAGAGAGGAGATAAGAAATTAAGAATAACCAAAAAAGAGCATGCCATAACATGTACCTTTCATAGCCGCCCAGTAAGCCACAGCCTGGAATTTCTGCACACAAGAAAGACCACCAATCAATTCTAGTACTAGACAGTCCACACTCTCTAAAAGTTATTCAGTGCTGACAAATTCACAAGAGTCCTTGCTCTTGATCTTAACCAGCAAAAAAAACTATCACTTTTCCCTGCATGTTTCTGTTCATAACAAATTCCTTGTACATAATCATTCACGGTCAGCTTGAGTGTAGGAATAAGAAAAATAAAATTGGCAATCGATTCGTGATCCTTACTTTCGAGCTCTCACAATCATGCATTACAAGGAACTTAGGTCCTATTTGTTTCAATCCAGCTTTTTTTCATAAGCTAAAACAAATAGAGTAACTTATTCTGTCAGCTTATTATAATCTGAAGTGCAGATTATAACAATCCAGCAAGCTAGTGCAACCAGTTTTTTTATAAGCTGGATTTTTATAATCCAAATTTGAAACTAACAGGCCTTAGAGCATCTCCATTGTAATTCCTATCCAACTTGCTATTCTTAAAAATAACAAGAATTGTCTAAAAGTTGTCTCCATTGTACTTGCTATTTGACTTGCTATTTTAGGGAGCTTGCTATTTCTCTAACCAAACTTACTACATGTAACTAGTTTGGTGAGAGAAATAGCAAGTTTTCTAAAATAGCAAGTACAATGGAGTGAGTAGGAATATAGCAAGCTAATTAAAATAGGGAGACTTGCTATTGCTATGAATAGTAAGTCAAAAATAGCAATTATAATGAAGATGCTTTTAGCTTACATTTCCCAGCTCATGCCCCAATGTTACACTATCCGATCAATAAGCAACCATAACACATAAGCATCATGAGATCATAAATGACATTACCTCGAACGCGGAGGTGTCCTCCTCAATGGGTTGCAGCATGGTCATGCTCTTCCTGAACTCCATCGTCTTCTGATCCACCTCCTCAAGCGTATAAGCTGCACGTAGACGAGACGGGAAAAAACACACAGCACAAGTCAACCGCAGCGCGAGCCCGAACCAAACACCAAAACAGAACACACCGTAGCTGGATCGAGACGGGAGGCCGCGGGATCGCACCGTAGCTGGCGTATCCGGCGGCGCCGAGAGCCCCGAAGACGGCCGCGAAGGCGCCGAACTTCAGCAGGCCCCACCGCTTGCGCGGCGGCGACGGCTGCTCCCTGGCGCCAGCCGAAGAGGCGTCAGATGCCGCCGCCGCCGCCGCCGGGGATGCGGTGGAGAATGGGGGCGCCCCAGAAGCCCGGGCGAGGAGGAGGAGGGCGCGCGATCTCGCCGCCCCGGACTGGCCGGACATCGCCGCCGCTGCTTGCCCGTTGCGAGAGAAGAAAGCTACGAGGCGACGGAGCAGCAGAAAAAAAATTACAGGGGAGGTTTTGGTTTTGGATTTTAGCGGAGGGTTTAAGAGCAAAAAAGTCTTCCACTGGAAGGCGATCGTGTTTTTGAAAATACTCAAATAAAATAGAAGAAACAAATTCTCTCGGCACTTGGCTACCCAGTGTTTACCGGCACAATAACTGATACACTAGAGGTGTGTCTTTTCGGTCCTCTCGTACTTGGAAAAGGTCATCTCAATACTCTAACGCTAGATATGGATCAAACTATCTCACGACGTTCTGAACCTAGCTCACGTACCACATTAATG
The DNA here is from genome assembly GCA_019279435.1 of Zizania palustris. Lineage (NCBI taxonomy): Eukaryota > Viridiplantae > Streptophyta > Magnoliopsida > Poales > Poaceae > Zizania > Zizania palustris. The sequence goes on along the minus strand of JAAALK010000082.1, from coordinate 51,858,706 downwards.
GGCGAACAGCCCGACCTTTAGAACCACCTACAGCTCTAGATAGCGAAGAGCCGACATCGAGATGACAAACCTTTCCGTCGATGTGGACTTTTGGGGAAGATCATCATGTTATCCCTCGAGTTACTTTCTGCCAAAATACCACTCTGAAATAATGGGTTTCGCCGGTTTATTATTCATTTTTATTGATTCGTATAGTTCTATATATTAATCTCAGAAGTGACATCGTAATCAAAGTGCACATCGTCGATTTTTCTACGGTACTCCGGGCCTTGACATCTGGTCTTTGGGCCTATGGGCCCATCAAACTTCGGGCTCATTCACAAACGCAGACAGTTTGTACTACAGCCCGTAATGGTTGGGCCGTGAAGTGTGGCGTGCTCAGGATGACGATACATCAGACTGGATCAATCGATTTTATCGAATTTTACATCCGACTGGATCGTGTCGATTTTATCGAACTTGGATGTTGTTCAATTTAGGCATGTTTGCATTGCCGTTTGATTTTGAAAAAAAAACATCGTTTTTTCAAAACCATTTATTTTTATGAAACGTTTGAGATCGATTTGTGAAACGAGTTAGTTGGTTTTCATACAGAGTTGACCAAAAGTCATCAATACTAGTTTCGGCAAATCGAGCTGAACCCTTTTTTTTAAAAAAAAAAGGCCACGGACCAAAATTTTTAAAAAACTTATACTGCGATTAAATTCGATCTGGTGCTAAGTTACTCGTATCACTTTCACAAATGAACCGCGCTTTTCTCCTCAAAACGTCGAGATTAATCTTGTTAGAGCATCTTCATTGTACTTGTTAGAGTATGATCAAAGAAAATCTCCATTGTAATTGCTACTTGACTTGTTATTTCAGGGGACTCCCTATTATTCTTCTCTCTACGCTTGCTACCACTAGCAAGCCAACCAAACTTACTATTCCATTGAGTGTTGAGCTTATTTAATTGTTTTCATTTTCTTTGCATATATATAAATTGATAAAATATAGCTACATTCAAATAGGAAGTCACATTTAGCAAGTATATTGAAGTAAATGGCAAAATAATAAGTCAATTTAAATAAAACAGTTTACTATTGCTATGAATAGCAAGTTAAAAAACGCAGTAACATGCATGCACATGGACGCTAGTAAAACAGAGGCTCAAGCTAGTTTATTTCTAAGATAATGGTGACAAATTAGTGCCGAGAGTAAAAAAACCCAAATATTACTCATTGGTAAGAATAAATATACATTAATAAGAATATATCATTGTAAAGTGGTATACAAGACAAATAGTATTTTAAAGAAATAAAACTTCTTGATTTGTAAACTGATGATAGACAAAGGGATAGAAATAAAATATTTTGGGACAAGATTAAAGAACTACAAGTAAAAGTTTATTTAGATAGAGGGAGTAGCACATATATCCAGATAGATGTTATATCCTATTTTATTACTGAACATCAGTGGACTAATCTATTTTGCTACTAGCTACTTGTAAAAAATCAGTGGTCTAGCTGTCATTAATTTTTTCTGGAACTGAGAAAAAACATCAAATAATAGGCGAATATATTACAGATAGCTGCAGGAGATTTACTTAATTGATTCATATTCATATACACATATTAATACAGCTGCTTGTTAATAATCGATTGGCCGGTCTCTTGAGGTTTGATTCAGTTTTATTAGCTTTTGGTAGATATATATATACAACTATTTTTTACAATCTGAAGGTAAGATAGATAAACGGTATTGATTCTAGATCGAGATTATAAAAAACACTAGCCGCATAATTTAGAAATGAACTAGAATCTAAAAGATGAAAAAAAAATCTATTTTTCACTAGCTAGCTAGATACTTAGATAAGTCAGATATCCAGATTAGCTAGCTACTAAATATCTCCAACTGAAATAAGCATGCCTTCAGATACACTTCAGTTATCGTGTGGTTTTCGTCTTAATGTCGTCGATCACCGGTATACCTAGTTACTCAAACGGTTCCACTAGATACTTAGATAAGTCAGATATTCACGTTAGCTGGCTACTAAATATCTCCAACCGAAATAAGCATGCCTTTGGACACACTTCGGTTATCGCATATTTTTCGTCTTAATGAGTCCATAATTATTTATTTATTTATTGGCAACAAGTATCTTGTCTCAATAAACTTTTAAGCGTATTGACGGGTATTATCATCATCGTAGCATTTTCTATAATCGTCGTCTAGTGTCTTAATTATTACTTTAATCGTACGTACGACCCTCCCTGCAGTCTGCATGCAATGTCTGCATTACCGCATGACATTGGTCCAGGGCAAAACCCGCCCACAGAGATACGGCAGTGAGCAGTGTGTCTCTGCATGCACCCTGCCGATTGTTGACGACGCACGCACGCATTCATGGTGCATGCGAAAACCCTATCTAGCTAGCTCGCTCCAGGACGCATTAATCTGTTGCTCCTCGATCTCGATTTCTCATGCATGTGCATGTATGCTATGCAGCAGCAGCAGCTTCCTGCTAGCTGCTTGACGCTGCTGCTGCTGGTACGATCGAGCTAGCTAGTTAGCTGCCTTCCAAAAGGCCAAATTAATGGCCAACGAGCAAGTGGCTGCTGGGGCTGGCCTGATCATATCGATGGCAGAATGGCATGGCGGCCGTGCAGGTGCGGCAGGTGCAGGTCCAGGTCCGCGCGTATAGTAGTGGGGCGGCAGTTTCCAATCAATGTAATGTCGCTGATGAAAAGACATGCAGTTTCAATTCAATCTTCAGATGATAGCATCTGATAACAACACGTACGATTTTTAATCGATGTAATTATAGATTATCATTAACAACGGTTATTAAAATCAATTAATATATATTATATATAACGATGTGCTGCATCCATCCATCTTTAATTCATTGGATTGCTTGTTCGATCGGTTCTAGTTAAACTTAACGTGATCCGATCCCAATCCGGATGTGTTTCTCTCGTTACTCTCGTGGACGTACGTCCGACGACGGCGCATGCAGCCGGCCGGCCGCCGCTGCCGTCTGCCGGCCGGCGGCCGTGGGGAAGACATCACCCTCGTCACTATGGGTGCAGTGTGATCATCAGGTACGTGATGCTGGACGAATGGCAACATGCACTGATATATATGATGTACACAAGCGCACATTTTGCAAGTTGAAAGAGCTACGTGATCTATCGATTCTCATTTAATTTGTCGTCACAACTTTAATTACATTCAAGATTTTCGTCAGGTTTGGCAAATCTAGCATTAAGAAAATTTAGAATGAGATGTAAGTAGTGGTGGATTGCAGATATTTAGTTGAAATATATGATGTTTATTTTTTGAACTCAAATCAAATTTCAAATCTAATAAGATGCTAACTAGGGCCACCAAGGAATTAAGTTGATGTTGCATGCTTTATACGGTTCCTAGCATAAATTTTAGATAAATATTTTTGTGTCGATCAGTCCATTTAAAAACCATTTTAAAATATAGTATTCGGCCAACATGGTAGTGCAGGATATGGAATTTTTTTAAAAATATTTTTTTTAAAAAAAAAATCAACTCTATATAACAGTTTCAAAAATTTACAAAAATAGATAACTGTCAATACTTAATAGATTGAACCGGGAGATGGGAGAACAGAACTTACCTCTCAAGGGGAGGAAGGTAGCCGGCGGAGTGAGGGAGGGGGCGTTCGGCCCCCTTTTATATAGGGGAGCAATCGACGCTTGATGGACGTTAGCTACCTATTTTGTCGACAGCTACATATTTTTAAAATTTTTTGAAACTGCTATACATATTTGATTTTTTTAAAAAATATATTTTTACAAAATTCCTACTATTGCAACCGTGAAACCCGGAAAAATGTTGTCAATAGTCTTGTTCATGTACTAGAAGTCTAGAACTGCCCTATTTCTGCCAAAAACCAAGCTTTTGAAGTCATGAGATATTGCAAAGCGAACTTGGTCTTGAAGCCGGCCACTCAGTCGGAGGACATCAGCAGCACTGGCGGTGCTGCCCCTAGAGATGGGAAGCCTCAGGCGGCCTAGTCGTTCACGGCGGGCAGCTTCCGGAAGGCCCTGCGCGGCGGCAGCGGCGAGGCGGAGGCCGGATGGAGGGGACGACGACGGTTGTGGAAGGCTATGGAGGGGGTGGCACGGATGGGCGTCGTGCTGATCTGGCGAATACGGTCGGCGTCGCTGGAGGAAGACGATGACGAGGATTAATTGTCTCTCGCTTTCGTGGTCGGAAAACGTACGTGATCGGTGATCATATACGTGTTGATTGCATACTTTAAACGGCAAAGAATTAAATCCACCGGATTTAGAAGTTGATTGACCGGCGTGTATGTCAGATTCGATCAGGTTAATTGTTGAGATCGATAATGACTGATACTGCCGTTTGATCTTTGATTTGTTGTGATTCCTCACATTGATTCATTCACATTTCATAGCGTTTGTTGGGATTGTTGGTTCATGATCGATTGCTGGCGAGCGGCGAGATGTGTGGCTTACTACGTACGTACGTCCATGCATGGAATTGGAGAGACAATGGCGGAGGTCGCCTGGAGTTGTGGATCCTAAAAATAGGTCGACCGCAGCCATGGCCAATGATAGTATACACGCGTGCATGCAGATGCTCTTGCTCCCTCGTACAAGCTAGAAGAAGAAGAAGAATTGAACGAGCAAAGCATATATAACGTCGACGACGGCAATCGGTGCATCGAAGGAAGGAGGGAGGGAGGAAGGAACGATACGATGGAGGACACCAACATGTCGACGACGGCGGGTGCGGCGGCGACGGTGAAGCCGCTGGCGGCGTGCTACGACAACAACCTTGTCAACTCGCAGGGCATGTTCCTCGGCGACCAACCGCTGCGCTTCTCCCTGCCGCTCCTCCTCATCCAGGTCTCCCTCATCCTCATCCTCTCCGCCGCGGCACACCACATTCTCCGCCGCCTCGGCCAGTGCCGCTTCGTCACCCACATGCTGGTCGGAATCCTCCTCGGCCCCTCTGTTCTTGGCCGCAACCCTGACCTCCGCGGCGCGCTCTTCTCTGACCGCGGTACCTACATCCTCGAGAGCGTCTCCCTTGTCGCCCTCATCCTCTTCCTATTCTCCATGGCCGTCAAGACCGACCTCACGCTGCTCCGCCGCCCCACCGCCCGCGCCGTCGCCGTCGGCCTCGCTGGCTCCCTCGTCCCGCTCGTCGTCACCCTCGCTGTCTTCCACACCCTCCGCTCTACCCTCCCCGCCGACCTGCGTGGCTCCTCGCTCATCACGGAGCTCGCCATCCGCCTCTCCCTCTCCTCCTTCCCCGTCGTCGCCGACGCGCTCGCGGAGCTCGACCTCCTCAACTCTGAGCTTGGCCGCGTCGCGCTCACCGCCTCGCTCATCACCGACGTCACCTCATGGTTCCTCCGTGCCTTCTTCGCAGCGGCCTTCCTCGTCATGGAGGCCAAGTCACCGGTTTTCACGGCCCAGGTCCTCGCCTCCTTCGCCGCCTTCGTCCTCTTCGTCGCCTTCGTCGCGCGCCCCGCCGGCCGCTACATCGCGCAGAAGCGAACACCGGCAGGGGACCTCCTCTCGGAGGGCTCCTTCGTGGTGGTGGTGATCGCGGCGTTGCTGTCGGCGCTGGTGACGGACGCCATCGGGTTCAAGTACATGATTGGTCCCATGATGCTGGGGCTGGCGCTCCCCGGCGGCATGCCGATCGGCGCCACCATGACGGAGCGGCTCGACTCCTTCTTCATCGCGCTCTTCCTGCCCGTCTACATAGCGCTGGCTGGCTACCGCACCGACCTGTCGGAGCTGGGCCTGGGCGGTGGCCCTGAACACGAACACCACCAACACGAGGAGAAGTGGTGCGCGCTGCAGTTGTTCGTGGCGCTCGGCGTCTCCGGCAAGATGGTGGGATGCATCTCCGCTGGGCTCTTCTTCGCCATGCCGATTCGTGAGGCCACGGTGCTGGCGCTCATGCTCAACATCCGCGGCATCGTCGAGGTGGCCGCCATCAACAACTGGGGTGACACCATGAAGGCGTCGGCGGAGCACTACTCGACCTTGACGTTGTCCATGGTGCTCATCACGGCGGTGGCGACACCGCTTATCAAGATGCTCTACGACCCATCGGGGAGGTTCGCGCGGGCCAAGCGGCGGACGCTGGAGGGCGCGCGGCCCAACTCAGAGCTGCGCGTGCTGGCCTGCCTCTTTAGCGAGGACCACGCCGCGCCGCTGCTCGACCTTGTCGAGGCGTCCAGCCCCTCGCGCGACAACCCCATCTCATTCATCGTGCTCCACCTCACCGAGCTCGTCGGCCACGCCGCGTCCGTGCTCAAGCCCCACAAGAAGTCCCGGAGCAGCGGCGGCAACCCGACGCCCTCCGACCGCATCGTCAACGCATTCCGCTACTTCGAGCAACAGGCGCCCCCCGGCGCGGTGACCGTGACCCCGTACGTGGCGGCGTCGCCGTTCAGCAGCATGCACCACGACGTGTGCTTGCTGGCGCATAGCCGCAAGGCGAACCTCATCCTACTGCCCTTCCACAAGTCGTCGGATGGCGCGCGCAGCACGGCCAACAACGCCATCCGCTCCATCAATCGGTCGGTGCTGCAGTACGCGCCGTGCTCGGTGGCCATCCTGGTGGACCACGGCCTCGCCGCCGGGTCGGCGTGCGCGACGGTGGCGAACAACATGCTGCAGCGGGTGGCAATGTACTTCCTGGGCGGGTCCGACGACCGCGAGGCGCTGGCGTACGTGGCGCGGATGGCGGAGGGCGGCGGTGTGTCAGTGACGGTGGTTCGCCTCAAGCTGCGGAATTGGGTGGGGATGGGCGGGAGGGACGAGATGAGGGACGAGGAGGCGCTGCAGGAATTCTGGCAGAGGTACAGCAGCCGGGACGGCGGGGAACGGGTGGCGTACATAGAGAAGACGGTGGAGGACGGAGAGGGCACGGCGTCGGTGGTGCGCGCCATGAGCGACAAGTTCGACCTGCTGGTGGTGGGGCGGCGCGGGGAGAGCGACGATGACTTAGAGGGGTCGGCGCTGACGAGCGGTCTGTCGGAGTGGAGCGAGTTCCCGGAGCTGGGCGTGCTGGGCGACATGCTCGCCTCCGCCGAGTTCGCCTCCAAGGTCTCCATCCTCGTCGTGCAGCAGCAGCAGGGGGCTAGCAGGAGCAACAACGCCGCCGACGATCACTGACCTCTGCTAGCTCTCCAGCTGCATCTACTCTAACTAGTGTTGTTCTGCAACTAGGCACTAGCTAGTGTACACACATCTACCATGCTCAAGTACAGTATTAAGTGTATGTCTCAACTTTTAATTTTGTAGTTTAGAATGTAATCTTAACAAAAATTACATCTTTTGAATGAACTAATTATTTGTGTCTATGCTTCTCACACAATGACTCTCCTCTAAGAATCAGCTCCAACGTCAGATAATCTCAAATCCTTGAGTCTTCAGAAGCAAGTACTGAAGAATGGCAATGCACGGCTGTTGGGGGATATAACCATGGGTATCCGCAGAGTGGTTTCGTTTCTATTACCGGGCCGTCGATTGCCATGAAGACCGGCTCATGAGAAACCACCTAATCGCCTCACCTGATACTCGGGAAATGATTCGCCCGACTGCTGGGACTCCGTTGGCCGGCCATGGATCATCAAGCCGACGGTTATTCTTATCAAGCTGGTCTTAACCATTGCAGTTACTTCTGCATATAAAAAACCGTTATGCAGCTATTTCTGCAACCATAATCACGATCTGCAACCATAATCACGATGGTTAAACTTCTGCAAGCCCCTTCATCCTTCTCCTATAAAAGGATTGGGGGAGGCCCTAGACACATACGCTCATAGATAGACAGAGCAAACAAGGAGCACTCTCGACCACACATGAAAAGCAATCATAGCTACGGCACAGAGCAATCATACACACAAGAGTAAGGCTATTATCCTCCGAGAGGCTCGAATCTGTCTAAAATATAATCCTGTTGTGTCCATCCTCTCACTCTTTTTCTGCCATACAAATCGAGGTAATCATCAGTCTATATTCGTGACTCCTCCCTCTACCTAAACAAACATTTATAAGATTCTCCATTAAAATCAGAAACAATTGCTTGCATTGAATGAGATCGGAGAAAGTAGTTCTTCTTCGATTTTTTTAAATATTTTTTTTAAAAAAATCAAATATGTATACCCGTTTCAAAAAATTGCAGAAGCAACATTCAGTCGGCACTTGAAGTGCCGACTGGTAGGGGGTGGCAGTTTGGCTCGGGGCTCGCGAGCCAGCTCGGGCTCGGCCGAGCCGAGCCTGGCTCGGCTCGCTGTGCCACCGAGCCGAACTCGAGCCAAGCCTCCTGGCTCGGCCAACATTCGAGCCGAGCCGAGCCGGCTCGCGAGCCGGCTCGTTGGCTCGGTCACGGCATATGGAGCGAATCTATTCCTCTATCTAGTGCATAAAATCATGGATTCATGTGAAGTAAATAACATCAAATTGTGTATTTTCATAATTGCGTGAGCACTAAGCTCTAAACACCGAACAATAGACACATCTCCTCTCTCCTCTTGACAATTGGCACCATCGATGCCCTCGACGGCCAGCGGTCCTTGGCTGGCCCACAACCCCCACCGACCACCGCTACCTACACGGCTACACCCGGTGCCACCACCTGATTTTCTGAGAGGAATGAGTCCCCAACAATGCCACTTTTTAAGTTAAGTGAGCACAACACATTGAAAAAGATTAAAAAAGACAAGTGGACGGTGGCACTAACGAGCCGAGCCGAGCCGGCTCGTGGCTCGGCCGAGCTCGAGCCGAGCCAGAATTTTGGCTCGCTAAACCATCTGAGCCGAGCCTGGCTCGGCTCGCTAAAGAGGTGGCTCGGCCGAGCCGAGCCGAGCCGAGCTCGGCTCGTTTCCAGCCCTACCGACTGGACGCTACGTCAGCTCCAGTCGGCACTTCAAATGCCCACCGGTGCTGTCGTGCAGAATCTGATAGGGCTGCAGCATCCAGTCGAGACTTCGAGTGCCGACTGAATGCTACTTCGAGTGCCGACTGAAGTCAAACAGTTTAACTTTTGTCAATTTTAAAGAAAGATATATTAGTAACTATAGCATCTTAAAAATATCCTACCAAGACATATTTTTGGCGGATTTAATGAAACTAATCTCATATTATATTTTATGGTATATTTTTTACAAATTAAATCAAAGTTAGACAAATTTGCATTGACTCACAAAACAAAACGGCTTATATTAATACGTAACATATAGAGTAATTACATTTCATTTCAAATGACACAAGAATTCAGAATGATTCGTAGTGTCGAGAAGAGATTATTGCCTTAATATTATACTCCTCCAACAACATAATCACATATAATTTGTTTATTTTTTCAAAGTAAAACTTATATAATTTTGACAAAATTTAGACACACACAGCTCCTCACCTTCAAAACTCATAAAAAGAAACATATTAAAAAATAGCTCCAAAAAATCTCAAATTTTTATTACATACACAAGACAATATCACAAATACATCAACAATTAATGATCACTTGAATAAAAAATAGAAGAAATAAATTGCATCAAATTTTCTTAACTATCAAGTTGATCGCAATAACCTTAATTAAATAATAATACACCTTAAATTTTTCATACATTATTGGAGTAGAGATCACTGATGTAATTAATCATGCATCGATCGATCCTTGGTTAGCTTCCGGGGTGAAGGAAGCTTCTTGCTGAGCTCAGTGAGAGCTGGCCTTGCGAATGGTCGTCGAGGTTATCTACAGGGAACTGGTCGGCTGCAGCCTCTTTCATGGCGAAGCCGCCTTCCGCCGGCGAGTAGAAGACGAGCTGAGACCCCGGCGCCAGGGACAGCAGCGACGGGAATGGCGAGTTGTTGGCCGCCACTTGATGAGGTGAAACGCCATGGTTCGCGTCGTGGGCATGGCCGTGGTTGCCCCATGGCCCAGCGGCGGAGGAGGCGGAGGCGGCGTAGTAGTATGCGCCGTGAGCGAACGAGGCCGGCATGGCGACGGCGCTGAACAGGCCCAGGGAGTTGTTCAGGTCCATGAACCCTTTGACGCCGCCGACGCTGCTGCCGTCGCAGTGAGCCTTGTCGTCGCAGCCGCCCAGCATCGACGCGGCTGCGGCCGCGGGGTGGCGGTCGCCTCCTCCGATGGTGAACGGCGGCGCCATGGACGAGGCGGCCGGGAGGTGCGCGACGAGGTCCGCCGGCTCGTGCGTCGGGAACTGGAGCGGCGGCAGCTTGTCGATCTCGTCCTGCGTGACGTTGAGCAGCCAGTCCACCACCTTGCTCGGTTGGCTGAGCCCCAGCCGCTCCTGCAAGTCGTAGATTTGGATCGCCGTCGGCACCGACAGCCGCACACGCCGGTCGCGGAGCCCCTTCACCGTCCTCACCTTGCTGTGCCGGTCCTTGCCGCCGAACACCCTCGACACGCGCACGATCCTCGACTCCGTCGACGCCGACCAGTGCCGCGAGCTCGCCACGGCGGCCTTGGCCGCCACGCCGCCGCCACCGCCACCGCCCGGCTGCAGCTGGTCCACCTTCCTGAGCTCGTCATTTGCGTTCTTGCCGCTAATCATCTTAAACAGCTCATGATAACACCTGCAAATTAATGATCAATCTAATCGAGCATAAAATGAAATCGATGATGCATCATATCACACTGTTGCACTGAGTGAAAGGCAGCTTTATTACTCTCAACGCAAGACAAGAGAGCATCTCACGGAAACAAGAACTACTGGTAAGCAACTGTAGCAACCAGCCAGTAAACTTTTGCTGCTTATAAATCACAGCGGCAGAAATTTATTTATTATAGGTGTTATATAATCAGTTAAGCATTTTAAAACTCCGACCAAATTAATTTATTAAGGCTATTCACAGTGGTAGTGGTGTGGTGGGTTTCATAAAGCTGTTTCCTAGAATGTCACATCAGCTTTACAATTGAATAAAATATTTTCTCTCAGTGGAGAGTTTTATTTTCACTATTTTCTAGGCTAACCGGTGTAATTAAATGCAACTAGCTCTCATGAAATACTCTCTCTGATGAAACAATTTGACTCTCAATGGGGGTTTCATTTCGTTTCATCCGTTTTAGAAATGGGTTAACATTATGTCACAGTGATGACACTACTTTTTTTTTCTTTCCTCATTAATCGAATGACATGTCAGCAAAAAATCTAACGTGGTATGATAATTAATACCATGAAACACCCCATAAAACCCCAATTGTGAATAGCTTAACTTAATTACCATATTATCCGCCAAGGTAGCATCGATAATATTATGCAGAAAACAACAAACGCACTGATGAAAACGATGAGCAGAAAATAAAATCCAACGAGAGAAAACTAGCTAGAAACAAGCTCAAACAAAGACTAGATAAAACGCAAAATTAGAGAGCTTGACAATTTGTATGAGTAATTGTGCGTGCCTAGCATGTAAGAAATTAAAGAGCTCAAATTCATCTGCATGCACAGATCTATATATCAAGAACACTCACAAGCATGACGGCCCAGCGTTTTCTCATCTCTCTCCCGGGAGATGACCTCAATTAGCTCCCGGCCCCCACCGGATCGGAGATTCGAGCTGAATGAACGCCAGGACGATCGATCTCGATCGCGAGAGCACGGCGAGAGCTCGGCCGCCGCCGCCTCTCCGTTGCCGCGCGCGGCTGGGGGCACGCACGTAGCTAGGAGAAAACCCTAGCTAGCTAACTGGTGAAGAAGGGAAGGGGGAGGAGAGCGAGCCAGAGGCCAGAGCTCGCTAGCTTAGTTTGTGATACTTTGTGTGTCTATTTATGTACTAATGCAGTACGTACACTGGAGCTAGCTGTAATGAGGATTTTATTTTAAAACAATATTTTTTAATTTTTTTAAAAAATTTGTATGCCAATTTCAAAAAATTGCAAAACTAACGTGCAGCCAACTAGATGCCGGCACTTCAAATGCTGACCGACTGTTACTTTTGTAATTTTGTAAACTTGGCATACATATTTTATTTTAAAAAAAACTGTAATGAGAGTATAATAATTTAACTTATTAGTTAAAAGTATAAATAAATATATAGACAACTTATAATATGCAACCTAGATTACATCAATCTAATAAGTTGATAAAATCTATCTTTTTTTCAACTTTTGTATAAATTACCCATATTCATCTCATTATTACATACAAATATTAAATATTTTGTAGACAATTAAATATATAGCTATTGTCTATGGATTGTACTAGCTTGTTGACTATTTAACTGTATGTGTTGTAAATTTCAAAAATCCTACAGACAACAGTTGTCTATACCGTTGTACATGCCCTAAGTAGGCTGTATGATCTTATTATTATACACTCATCTCGCTGTTAATCGATGTGTGAAATCATCTTTTACTATACTATTATTAACTTTCATCGAATTGTTCTACCGTAAACTCGCAACTGCTACAAACAAATAGCTTTATTTGGTATGGTACGCAAATTATTTTTTAAATCTATAGCTAACCAAACACACCCTAAGACCGGTGATATATATAATTTGAGATGAATTTGTCTCTTCTTTATAATTTAGAACTTAAGAATCACGGAAATAGAAAAAAATAGGATTGAAATATCCTATGCAAGTGAATTATCTTTAAAAAGAATATGGTGCTCCAATCTTGAAAATTTGCACAAAAAAGTTCTTTAATTAAAGGAGCTCTTAAGGCTCGCAAATATATAATAATGGTGCAATAATATATCGCAGGTGTTTTACAGCGTATATTGGTCGTTGTATCGATCCGTGCTAATTAATCATCAATATTTAGGCTGGATCTGTACGTACATTCTTCAGGTGGGAAGACCTGCACTCGTACATGCGAAATGAACTACTCTCGTAGTGAATACCAAACAGACGTACGCGCGCATCATACAATATATATAACGACGCCTGGTGCCGCAGCAGTGGAAAAGAGGCTTTGCCGAGTGTCGCAGGCATGCACTCGGGGAAATGTTGTATTCCTATAGTGCCTCACATTTAATTTGTAGGATTCATGCATGTATGAATGACCCATCTTATTATCTTTTACGTGCAAAAACTGAGTGGGGACACTGTTCTATTTGTAGTCGAATACATAATGAATTGTCATTAACATATGTGTTTCTTATGTAATCGACTTACTAGCTACGGGAAACAGATATTTATTGAGTGCCGCGTGCACTCAGTAAAGGGTATGCCGAGTGACACGCTTGGCGAAAAATACTCGATGAACCTACTATCGGTGAACAAGAGTTTGTTGAGTGTTTTTATCGGATACTCGACGAACCCTCCATCGAGTGCTAAATTAATCCGCTTCACCGAATGCCACTCCGGACACTCGATACAAAAAGAAACTAACGGTCACCTAGGGCAACCTAATGGTGGCTTCGTTAGGTGTCACATTGGATACTCGATGAAATGGCACCTATTTGCTGAGATCCTGACGTGACACTCGACAAATAGTCGAACCTAGTAGTGCACGAGGGGCATGCCACGTGTTCGGCCAAGTACACAGACACGTGGTGCACCCCCCAAGCGCTATTGAGTTCAGCTGTTTGTGGAGTACCACATCAGGCATCCACTCGGCAAACATGTGCCCAGCACTAGGCGAAATGCCTCAGAAATGCCACTGCACGTAGCGCGATTTGTGTGTTTGAGGCTATTTACGTCTCGGCAAACCATAAAAAACAATTTTTTAAAAAAAAAATCAATACATTCACATGCACATACACACAAATCATATGCACATTCAAGTATATATCTACATTCAAATCCATGCCTCATTTCACAAAATCAACATACATGTATGGAACAATCCATAATTCACGAGCACTCGACAAACTTGTTGTTTCGATCTCCATAGTGACTATACGGTAATTTTGTCATCGACATGAGATAGACCCTAAGGCTGTCATGAACTAACACATGTTAGTGATAATGTAAAATAACTGCAGAATATCTCATTTGTTGTGAGTGAGGTACGGTAACTAACTGTGAGCTAGCTCACCTCAGCTACAAGCTACAAGTACTTATGCATCCGACCATGGATGGATCAGAGCCAGCGGTGACTGCTAGTGCCGTCTATATATACAGTAATTTGAGACTTTGGTAAGAAATATAAAAATGAGACTATATGAAATAATATAATTTTACTCAATGATATAACTTTAATACTTCTTTACAATGTTATTGGTTAATTAGGAGATACAAAGACGTTAGAAGATCAAAAGGACAAATGCACTAACTTGACCGTAATCACTAATTAATTTTCGGTATTTACCAACTGGTAAGCACACTTAGGTATCAATATTTAGATTCTTTTGAGCTTTTTTCCCCGGTTAAATATATAAATTTTAGTTAATTACTCTAGCTGATATATTTCCCTATATAAATCATTTTAGACTAGCTTGTTAGTAGCTTATTAGGGCCTGTTTGGTATAGTTCCAACTCTAAGATTCAGGCTGAATCGGAGGTTTTATAATATAATAAGATAGTTTAAATCTTTATTTTTCATATAAAACAAAAAACTAAATCACTAAGCTAAACACCCTTAATCCATCCACAACTCTAGCTTTAGGATTTTTTAAACCTGCTCCAAAAAACCATGGAGCTGGAGCTATCCCAATGCCCTACTAATCAGATGGATTAAAATGGATTAAATTGAAGGCTCTAAACTTTTTATATAAATTATTTTAGACTTGTTAGTACATACTCCCTCCAGTACACAAAAACAAGTCGTTTTAGGCTTCTATCAAGATGTTGCTAAAACAAGTCATTTTGCATTTTATTGTACATTTTGTACAACTATACCCCTCAAATAGTACTATTTTTTCTTGTTTTTCGTGCTATATTTACTCTTACACTATATTTAATAGGGGCAAACATAGAAAGTACACACTAATTAATTACTCCTTGATATGTGAGATCATGTCCAAAACAACTTGTTTTTGTGTAGCGGAGGGAGTAGTAACAATACAATAATATTGATTAATATTGAAGGCTGTAGATTATTTTGAGCTAGCCGTGGGTGGTGCCCACCTCGCCCCGACAGGTGACGACACAAAAAGACATGCACATCGCATCTGCAGCAGCAGGACCGTACCGTCGTTTACTCCTCCAGACTTTTCCTTTCCTTTGACTTTTCTTTTCGTTCGTCCTTCGAGCTGCTAGCTCGAGCTAGCTAGCTGCATCATCTTCACAGGAGAGAGGGAGAGGGATGGCTGGGGGGGTACGGTGCAGCTAGGCGCTAGATGCAAAAGGGTAATGGCGGTGGTCCTGTACATGCATGGGGCCGGCCGGGGAGATCGACCGCCGGCCGGGAAAAGCAGCAGCTATCAGCTGATAGCTGTTGCGCCGGCCGGCCGGTGGGCGGCGGCGTCGATCGCATGGCACTGCACAGTAATGAATTGAAGGTGTGCCGATGCCGTACGTGTCCGGCCTGACCGGCCGCCTGATCAGGCTGAGGCTGCTAGCTAGTAGCTGCGATTTGATCAAACAGCTTGAAAGTTGAAACAAAATGAGTGCGTTCAACATCTGCTGCTTATATACTCCCTCCAGTACACAAAAACAAGTCATTTTATGTTTGTATCAAGAGGTTGCTAAAACAAGTCGTTTTGTATTTTATTATGCATTTTGGACAATTATACCCCTCAAGTAGTACTACTCCTTTCTTGTTTTTCGTACTAAGTTTATTCTTGCACTATATTTAATAGGGGTAAACATGGAAAGTACACACTAATTAATTGCTCCTTGGTATGTGAAATCATGTTCAAAACGACTTGTTTTTGTGTACCGGAGGGAGTATAATATATTCATTGTTCTTCTACGGAATTTGCGGATGAGATCGATCGAAAAGATCGATGATATGCATGCACGGTGGTGTGCGGGGAGCTGAGAGAGAACACACATGAAGGGATCGAGACTGCGAGTTAGAGAGATGAGAGAGACGCACGTACATGCATGCACATGCATGGCGATGGTTATCGCGGGGAAGAAGACGACGTACTATACGTACGCATCCTGCATCTAGCCACCAGGAATCTAGTTGTAGGCTTGTAGCACTACAGTACGTACGTGTCGATAAATTAATGATACTTGCATCTCTGGCCTGCATCTGCATGCTTATGTCATGGACAGGGGCGGATCCACGTTATAGCGTCGGGGTCAGCCGACCCCAATGATTTCGTCGTAGCGTATTGTATCTATGTTTTTTACCAGCTAAGACCCCAGCGAAAATGCATGATATTATATTTTTTCAACCTAAGTTAGTACCATAAGTTTTAGCCTGACTCCAGTGACAAATTATCCTAGCTTTCGCCCCTGGTCATGGAGACGTACATACGCAGCATGCATGATCGAGCTAGCTAGGTTACGTTGCTGCATGCATGCAGTACTGGATCGGAGGCGCAGTAGATCAGTAGATAGCAGGTAGCAGATAGATGCACGGAGGAATATAATGGCTCTCATCAAAAGCGTCACCCGTCTGCATATATATTTGGCCACATCTAGATGGAGGCTATCTACCACTGTACACCGATGGAGGAGGAGGAACGGCCACAACGGCCAAACGACGAACACAATTAACGACGATATATACGTCGATATGGTATCGATCAGTACTGGGATTAGATGACCTAGCTACTAGCTAGTTATGATCCTTTATACGTCCTCCGGCTTCTGCTCACCGGTTTATGCTTAACAAAATGGTCCAGATGGAACTAATAACGCCTACTCCGATCCAAGCTAAGTTAGTTATTTTTTGATTTCTTTAAATTTTTGTGTACTGTTTTGATAATATATGGGTACCAGAGAACTCAATGTATATAGACTAGTTGATCATATGGATGAATTACAAATAACTAGTCTTTAGTTATTGAAATCTGCACGATGTTAATAGCTAGCTAATAAACTAAATAGGTGGGACTCACAATCAAATAAAACGAGCAAGAATACATGTCAGAGAAGAGAGAAAATACTTTTTTATTCTATATGGGTAGTCCATAACACTATGGGTAGCTGAAATTATTTTCTTGCTATGGATTAGTTTCACAATGTTTATGGGTAACTGAACTTACTTTTTTATTCTCTGTGGACTACTTTGCTGCAACATTATATATGGTTACCCTTAAGTCATAGCTCTTTATTTTTTTAAAAAATAGCACGAGATCTGCACTTATGTATAAAAGAAGAAAACAACAATTCAAGGGAACCAAAGAAGACTCAACAGAAAGAAGAGAGGGAGAAGTGGAGAACAAAGGTAAGGCGGAAGACATAGCACTACTATAAATCGCTACTGTAGTGACGCTGTAGTTTTTTACTGTAGTGGCGGGCGCTGATGCTGCCCGCCGCTGTTACGCTGTCCGCCACTAATGTATTGATGACATCACTTGTGACCGTCACTACTATTCTGGCTATAAATGCGGACCTTCTTCCTCCCCGAGCCTGAGGCTACCGGAGTTCGCATTTAATTTGGTCCGTACAATGACGACAAAAATCTAGATAAAGAGAGGAAGACTTTGTTTTCGTTTCTTTTGAAGGATTTCATTCTAAGAGGTAAACACATATATCTTCTATATATGTATATCTTGCCGCTGCAAATACGAACAAACTTCCCCATTCCTAGCTCCCCAACTTGAACTATCATCTACGTCAACAAAAAACTCTCATTCAAACTAGCCTCCTTTTCATGAACAACACCTACTCCGTCGGTGAAAAATATCTTACTGGTTGGAGCGATATTTCCTTTTTGTGTTTGATTTTCTTTTTTTCCCCCAGGATATCAGTCACTGGAATTGTTCGAATATTTAGTATTTATGACAACATTTTAACAGTGGATTGAATGTCGCTGTCAGCCTGTCGAACAACTGAAGCTAGCCTGAATTCAGAACAGTGTGGCGACTGACGTATATATAGTACATACGTGCCAGCCTCATTTACCACTGGACCCAGGACGAAATTAATCGGAGCTAGTCCCAGGTAGGTAGGCGAGCTGATAGAATGTGTGTACACTGTACACTGACTAGCTCACAGCTCACTAGCATGCGTGCATGTCTTCACCGTTGCAAATTTCTCCTCTTTTGGAAATTGCCGGTCATGTCAGATTTGACACCCTCCTGCGTTCACGGCCGGGCTAGTAGTTCAGTACACGATACGTACGTACGTGCTCCTCTCTCATCTCTGAACGTTTCAGCAACAACTTACTCGCGCATAACGTATGTACACATCACTGTTTGAAAACTCCCTTTATATATATATAAATGCTATTATACACAACGAGTGTAGAATAACTATTCTACCGTGAAATCTACTACTGAGAAAAAAATAGTACTCAATTGCTATTCTACTGAGAAAATCTACTACTGAAAGTAGTCGGTGTAGAATAGTTATTCTACACACGTGGTGTAGAATAATGCTTCCGTTTTTTAGTTGTAAAGTTGAAGCCCGAATCAAATAAATATAATAAAGCTTAAAGCTAGTTATTAATTATAATAGATTTTTGCTAGTATAAAACACAAAAAGTTCATGATCTTAAATTCGACAATTCCACACGCTACCAATTCCTTAATTCATCTGTCCGTGTGGATTTGTTATATTAACTATTCATTAATAAGCTAGGTATGAAATCTTGATCTCCTAAAATCGATCCAATGGCCAGCATTTTTTAACCGGTCGTGACTCGTGACTAATAGCATTTTTTTTACCATCCAACGTTTCAACCAACACTACGGGAAACATATTGTTTGCCGAGTGCCAAAGGCACTCGGCGAAGCTTTGTTTGCGCTCGGCAAACGCTTCGCCGAGTGTTGCACTCGGCAAACACCTCTCGGCAAACACATCATCGGCAAAGAGGGGTTCACCGAGTGCTTTTTGGGGGGCACTCGGCGAACACTTCACCGAGTGCCACGCAATACACACGGCAAATGTGGCGAACACTTGACGGGAAAAACGGCCGTGACGGGGGTTTGCCGAGTGTCAAAATGTGGCACTCGGCAAACATAAAAACATAAAATAAAAAAAAACTGAATGCACGGCCGGCGGGGGTGGCGCGACCGGCGCGGACGGGGCGGGCCGGCGCGTGGCCGGGGCGGGGCGTCGCGCGGCCGAGGGCGGGGCGGGCGGGCCGGGCGGGGCGGCGCGGGCGTCGCGTCGCGGGTCGGGGCACGGGCGGGGCGTCGCGGGTCGGGGCGCGGGCGAGGCGTCGCGTGGTCGACGCAGGCGGGGCGTCGAGGCCGGGGCGGCGCGGGCGAGGCGGCTCGGCCGGGGCAACGCGGCCGGGCCGGCGCGGGCGAGGCGGCTCGGCCGGGGCGGCGCGGGGGGGCATCGAGGCCGGGGCGGCGCGGGCGAGGCAGCTCGGCCGGGGCGACGCGGCCGGGGCGGCGAGGCCGGGGCGGCGCGGACGGGGCGGCGCGGACGAGGCGGCATGGCCGGTGCTCCGGTCGGGGAAGAGGGCGTCGGTAGGAGGGAAGAAGAGAGAGGAGAGAATGGAGGGAGAAGGAAATGAGGGTTGGTTTTAAAAGAAATTTTTTGAAAATTTTGAAAAAAAGTGCGCCAATTTTGAAATTTGCCTGAAAAATTTGTGCGGGAAAGATTTTTTTTTGGTTTGCCGAGTGTTGCACTCGGCAAACCCAAAATGTTTGCCGAGTGCCTCAAATGTGGCACTCGGCAAAGAGTCTTTTTTATTTTTTTATTTTTGTTTAATTTGTTTTATAATCTTTTTCTTGATAGAAATTATAAAGCTATATTGCATAAAAACTAAAAATAAACTCAACAATATAAATATGTTTTTTAATAATATTTATTTATTATTTCATTCATTTGAAGTTCAAATTTAACCTATTTCCATTTAAATTTTAGAGACATAATTAATAATTTAAAAATACCAAACTGAACCTAAAAAATGTGAAAATTTTACATGGGATAATATGTGTTGTGTTTTTATTGTAGAAAAAATTTCAAGTATAAAAAATGATTCACCCATAAAACTTCTTTCAAACCTATCCCATTTCTTCTCTAAACTCTAATTCCTCCTCTCGTAATCTCCGATTTCTAAACACTCTACGTGATAATTTTCTCGAAATATTTTTAAATTTTTATCACAGCATTTATATATCATATAATAACACCATGACAAGTCTCATGTTTTTTAGACTTTATTTGATTTTTTTATAATTAAAAAACTATTAAGCTTCACGTTGTTGAACAAGCGTCACACCCTAAATTGTTCAAAATTTCTTTTAATTCAGTTTATAAGAACCATAAATAGACTTTAAAACATGAATATGATTTTTCCATAATTTTTGGTTTATTATTTTAGGCACTTGTAGTTCAAATTTCACCTATTTCAATTTAAATCCTAGAAATATAATTAATGAATAAAAAATATCTAAATGACTTAAAAAAATATGAAATTTTTACAAGGGATCATATATGTTGTATTGTGAGTGCAGAAAAAAATTCAAGTTAAAAAGAAATTGCAAATACCACGTAGAGTTGAAACATGGTTTCACATAAAATAATAAAAAAAATTGTTTGCCGAGTGCCTTTTTTTTGACCGCACGGGAACGCCGCCGTAACGTCAGGCTTTGCCGAGTGTATTTTTAAAAAACACTCGGCAAACATTTATTTTACCGAGTGTTTTTTGTTTGCCGAGTGTTTTTTAAAAAACACTCGGCAAACACATCTTTGCCGAGTGCCCGAGATATTGCACTCGGCAAACTCTAGGGCACTCGGCAAACTCGTTGTTTCCGGTAGTGCAAACACACCAAGAACACTACTGAACACGACGCACACAGGAGCAGCATGTCATAACACACACCAGCCGGCCGGCCGGCCGGCCGTGTTGCAAAAGCTGTGACCGATCGAGTCAGTGTGGCCACCATTATTTCACTCTTGCAAGTTGCAATCTAGGTACGTAGCACAGCACGTACGTACGTGCGACCGACCGACCGGCCGTACGTGCGTCCGCCCCGTACATGCATGCATGAATTCGCGCGGCGGCGCACAGTATAGAAGCACTGTACGAGCATAAACGGGCACATGCATGCATGCATGCACGGGAGCAAACGGCACGTACCACAATGTACCCACGGTACGTGGTGATGAACAGCTGCACGTTACGACGTTACGTACGTACATCAATAATAATCAGCAACCATCAGTTGCATCACCTAGCTATAGCTATCTATAGCTACCCGGACGACTAGCGGTCAACGAGCTGATGGTGTTTGGATCATAGAATTGAAGTATTGAAATTTAATCGTATGAGATCGGCGTTTAGATTGTTTTAAAATTAGAATTATGAAATCATATAATTTATAATTCAATCTAGAATTCACGGTTCAGCCTAATTCCTCTTCCGGAAAGAATGATCGGAAACTCATCTCTCTTCTCGTCTTAGATGGGCTTGGATAGAGATGATGGTGCTTTTCTTATAATAATAAAATTGATCTCATGACTCATTCAAACAAATTTTAGAATTAGTTATTAGATTTGGAATGCTCAAACAGCCTAAACGTAGCAGCTAGCATAGCAAATCAACGAGTTCACCACGCGTCCCCTTATATGTTAGATTTTTTTTGAGTAAAATCATAAATCTGGAGTTATATATCATGCAAACTTATCAGATGGACCGTATAATCTCTGATTTTTTAAATAATGATATTTTTTAAAGAAAAATTTAAATATGTATAGCGTTTTCGAAAAATTACAGATTTAGATAGTAGTCGGCACTTGAAGTGCCGACTTTTGCCACTTGGCCCCGAGTTGGCACTTCAAGTGCCGATTAGGGGTTGGCGCGGCGAGTTCTCGGTCGAAAGTTCCACCCCTAGTCGGCACTTCAAGTGTCGACTGCAGTTAACATTACAGGAGTTGACACTTGACACTTCAAATACCGATTGCTACCTAGATCTACAATTTTTCTAAAGTGCTATACAAATTTAAAATTTTCTTAAAAAATATTGTTTTTTTAAAATCTATAATCTCTTCTGCAGTTTCTACCCTCTCAGCGTCCCGACTGCTGCTGCTTCTCCGTCCAGCACAGCAGCACATCCTTCCGCCGTGCAGCCCACCGGCGATGGTTTCCCCACCAGGAGCCCTCGGGTCACCGGTGTGCGCGGCCCATTATCTTCTATGTTTGCCCCTAACCATCTCAAATCCTGGGCCGCAATTCGACAACATCGTCAAGGCGACAAGGCCACCATTCCGCCGCCCGTGGCGTTGCTCGGTAGCTGTTGCTCTCTCTCTGTCCGACCCCTCGGGTAGTCGGGTTCAAGCGCGCTAGGGCTCGGTCGCGGTTGCGGTGGCGAAGAAGAAGAAGGTTTCGGGGGGGATGGAGGCGGCCGCCGACGAGGAGCAGGAGGGGATCTCCGCCCAGTCGCCGGCGCAGGCGCCGCCGTCCTCCGCCTCGTCCCTTCCCAAGGTGCCGCCCTAGGACCTCCCTCCTCCCCCTTTTGGTTTTCTTACAAGCAAGGGCCGTGCCCGTGCGTGCGTGCTCTTCGGTTTATGGTCGCCCTCGCGTGTGGATGCTATCTGAAGTTGACGATTCTTCTCTTTGCTGTTCTCCGGATGTATAGGAGCAATCGCAGGTGGAGCTGGAGCTGCGCGTGCTTCAGGCTCTCGAGTTCTACCCTCCGTCCAAACTAAAAGGTTAAATGCTTCGCCATGCCCTTCCCTCCGCGTCCATTTCGGCGATGAGTGGATCAGTTCTGCGTGCTCCTATGTGATTACGCAAATTTTTTAGATTGATGTTTTGTTTGCTGACATGATGTGATGATGTTTTAGAGAGAGAGAGAGAGAGAGAGAATAATAACTCTATATGACATTGCAGATTGGCGCTTCCATTTCGACATCACAATAACACATTTACTGCAGTTGAGAGTATTTGTGAGAACCATGGTTGATTATTTTTGGAATTATGGCTGTGGAATTTACTAGTTCTATCAGTTTGGGGACAGTCTGGGCTACGGTAGTAACATTCTAACATCTAAAAGCGGAAAATGATGAATGAACATTTTAGTGCTCTATCATGTCCATTCCCGCATACGAAAGTATGACACGATTGGGTTTCACTGCTAATAGTTTGTACGTTTACACTTGTGAGTAATATCAAGTTCACTACTGCACGCCGCACTGTCCTTAAAGATCTCCATTTTTTAGAATGTTACAGTTTAGTGAATAATTTGTACATTTATCTACTATCTAGTAAGCCAATGTAGGACAGCAGGAGTTTATTATTGAAATTCGGCTAAAGTAGGTAGGGTTAGTTCTCTGTTCATACATTGAGAAGAAACTGGACACTATCAATTCATGAAAGTAGTAACTAATTTGTTATTATCTAGAAAGTGGTAATCAATTATAATCTAATATTTAATACCTGATGATTTTCAAGTACTACTGCCCATTAGGTATTTAGGTTAATGAGTACTGATGGCCAATCTGGAAATCACTAGCAGTGTAAGCTGGACTTGTGTACTGATTAGCCTATGAAAAAACTCCTTTGCAGCTTGAGTTATCTTGTGTGTGTGTTTGGTGTTGGGGGGGGGGGGGAGGTCTGAAACATAGTGTTGACAATTCTTGGGGGCAGCTAGGGTTTCCATAATCAGGTTTTGCAACTTGCAAGGCATATTGCTGATAGATACACTTGGTTCAGTTCTTCCATTGACAGACATTTTAATGTATCTGTTGATTACGGGGTATTCATTTATTGTTGCCCTGCCCCACATCTTGTATCAGAAAATCTGTCTACCTTTCTAGGTAACAAAAAATGAGCAGTTAATCAATTAAAAATTTAGGGTACACATTACATAGTTATGAATATCCATAATTACTTTCTGTTGTGTCCAGGATGTTGCTTCGACACCCGTAGAGTGGGACAATATGGTCAACATTTTAGAAATTTCGTATATTTATGATATCTTATTTCACTGGTTGATTGATTGGAATTGGTATAGACCATAATTTGAAGTAGAATAGACTAGACAACTAAGTAATCTCAAACGAGTAATTGAGCTGTAGGACAAACCATGGTCTTGCAGTTATACTGGTTGTTGTTATTGGAAATTTCTAGCAGCAAGTCCTTGAGTGTCTTCAACAATCCATTCAAAAGTCGCCCTTATATGCACCTTGTGATATCTTATGCATGGTGCATCTTCTAATTTTTCTATGGATTTGTAGTTCTTTGTTTGGTTTTGCAGGGTTTTAGTTTTAAGGGACGGTAGATCTTTATTTTGGTTTTTTACATTGCTCTGAGTTATGGATCTGGCAATTTTGACTAAAATGGTTTCTTTTGCAAACCTTGTTGCAGACAGCTTGTTGGGTCATGTGAAGGATGATGTCTTTTTTTGTTGCTCTTTTGTCCTAAGTCTGCTGTACTTTTTTGTAGGCATTCACCGTCACTTTGTTCTCTATGGTCTCATGGAATATTTGAAGAAAAGGTGACTACATGTTTAGTTTAATTTATGCTTCAATGAAATCTGTGGGATCTGTGCTAACTATCTTTAAATTCTCAGTCTTGATAGACAATTCACTGCGGATGAAATTTTGCAACTGCTGGACCGATTCTTCAACCTAGAAATGCTGGTAATTTGAAATACCAGTAACTTTGATCTCATAGTTAGTTAAGAGTCTAGTCCAGATTTGATTATAGAGTCCAAGTCTATTAGAGTCCAATTTTATTAAAAGAGTATTTCAGTTTAGCAATGTTTACAAATCGCCTAGTCGAACCTAGTCGCCATGGTACCGACTAGAAAACTAATCGCGATTAATCGCGATTAGTCGATTCTGGTCGGTTCTAGTCGTTTGTCTAAGCGTCCCATATATTTTAGGACATATATATAGTTACATACTATATAGTATGTGTCTATGTGATAATTTATAGGTGGCCTCTTAAAAGCAAGCCCAATCAAGATTCAAGAGTACATGGATAGGTAGTTAGAGACATACCTGGAGTAAGGGCAAAAAACATAACAACCAACTTATCAAACTCAGATTATCAAAAACAATGAAACAAGAATATCTTGACAGCCAATCGCCAAACAACCAACAAATCATCATAACAGTAGCAATTAGCAAATCATCAACCATCATAACAGTAGCAACTAGCAAATCATCAAAAACAGAAACTTAGGTTCAAATCAAGCAGTAGCAACTAGCAAACAGCCACACACATAGTCATAAGAGTTTGTGAGTCATTCATCAACCTGTAGAGTCTGTAGAGTGGGCACGGGCGTCGGTTGGAGCAGGCGTGGGCGCGGCGTGGCTGGAGCAGTCGTGCGCGCGGCGTGGATGGCCGCTGGAGGCTGGACAAGCGACAGGCGCGCGTCGGCACTCGGCAGGACCTCCGCCTGGCGTGCGCGCGGCGTCGGCACTCGGCAGGACCTCTGCCTGGCCGCCCTGGCGTGCACGCGGCGTCGGTTAGAGTACTGGAGGCGTGCGCGCGGGGTCGATGTCGGCGCCGGCGTTGGCTGGAAGCGTTGGCTGGAGGCGTTGGCTTGGTTGGATGCTAGCCCTAACCCCAGGCGGCGCACAGAACAGCACAGAACAGGCGCACAAACCAGGAGTTGGCTTGGTTGGATGCTAGCTCTAACCCTAACAGGCCCACCAGAACAAGAAAAGGCCCAGTGAAATCACAAAAATCTAAGCTGGTCGCCTGGTCGCCATTTTCACCCTAATCGTCCGACTAATCGCGATTAATCGTCGACTAATCGGACGACCAGAATTCTGGTCGCTCTGATCGGGTCGGCGCGCCTGGTCGTTCCCACAAAACCGACCAGGCCGATTAGTCGCGATAATCGCGACTAATCGGACGATTTGTAAACACTGCAGTTTAGATTAAGTGGTTAGATTAAAGAGTTCAATCAAGGGAAGAGTTAGAGTCATGTATTAGATTAGATCAGTACTGTGTCTATATAAACATGACCGATGCCTTAGGGCCACCAACGAGTGTTTAGCAAAGGCTTAGCCTCTCTTGTAACCCTGCCTCGACGGTATGATGTGGAGTGTAGCTTCGTCGCGCCAATGAGGGTCAGGGCCGCGATCAATTCCTCATTAGTTATCAATTCAACCACAATGTTTAGCTATCCTTCCTGTCCATGGATCCCAACACGTGACAACTTGATATCAGATGACTTAGGTTCAACTTCCACCATGAACGTGCAATCGGGTGTCGGGATAGGGAAATCGGTGGCGGTGGCGCTGTTGTCGCGCGTACGGGCGGCGGTCCCCGGGTTGCCGGTCGTCGGACCATGCGGATTTGGATTAGGTTGCGACACCGCCTTCAGTTCCGAGGCAGATTCAGCATGGACACGATCGGCACCAACACCTCAGTCGGTGCCAATCGAGCCGAGGTGAAGGCTGACGAGAAGGTGCAGACCCTACTCACTGAGGTGCTGAGACGCTGCGACTCCATCATAGAGGCCTTGGGCAGCATCGTAGGTGGTGGCGGCGATGTCGTTCTCGGCGTCGGTTGTGGCATCAACACCGTCGACATAGGTGGTGACGTAGCGCGAGACAACATAGACGGTGGTGTCGATGACGTCGGCAATGTTGTGTGGGACGATTTGAGATCAGTCAGCCCCTCAGCACCGTCCGATTTCAATCGGACGGGCGTGCGAGGGGGGCTTCGCACCGGTGGGACCCACTTCGCAAGGGGCTTCGGAGAGAGAAGGGGGCTTCACACCGTCCGATCAAGATCGGACGGCTATGAAGCCCGACTGCCCTCTGCAGTCACCCCTCCGACTGAAGAGGAACCGCTCCCGTGTGGGACATAGCGCGGACATCATCCTGGCATCAGACGCCGTGGGTGGCATACTCACAAGCACAAGCACTGTCGCAACCTGCCAAGATACGCATGCCAACATCCTCACGACAGCATCCCAAGTAGTGGAGGCGAGGTCATTTTGCTTAGGGACGGAGGCTTTGAATGGCCGATTGGTGGTGCGTTGGGCACGTGCAGCTTGGGCGCACGCACGAGTGGCAGTTTTGGTCTGGCGGCGGTCTCAATCCTCAGCACCAGGACCCCCGACGACAGCAACAAAAGCAACCTCCTAGCCACAGACGACAACATCGACGGTGGTGGCCTCGGCTATGATGCGTCCGCCCTCGGTGGAGGCGGCCCTGGTGGGAGAAATTCGTGCAACCTAGGTCGGGAGGGCCCCGGGAGAAACATACGTGGTCGGCCTGAGTAGCAGCAATAGTCGAGCCTTATTGGGCGGCGGGTATCTAGGCCCAATCTATTGTGACGATGCCTCATTCGCGTGTGGCCGCTATAGTGCGCTGCACAATAGTGGGGGCAGCAGCACGTGAATCAACGATGGTGGTGCTCTCTAGGAAGCGACGGAGGCATCCTCATATGGGGTTATGTGGCCAACAACCTTGGCGGTGGCGAAGGTGACGGCCGTGACGCGAACAGCCTGAAGACCAGATCGTTGCTGGGTACTTGCCCCTCACCACCCCTTGAGATTCAACCACGACATTGTTGGGCATGTGCACGTAGCCTAGGCAGCGGTTAGGACGCCCTCCGCGGGGGAGTGTCGGGCGGTGACTCAATCGGCTGTAGCGGCGGCGTACCAAACGGTATCACAAGTGGTGACGACGATGATGTTGGCCGAGACAACATGTGTGACGCCCGTGGTATAGATGGACCTGAAACGAATGTCTTCTGTGGTGGCACACTGGCACGGGGGGTCCACGGGAGCAGCAGCAGCGTGACCGACCTCTTCACATGGGGCAGCACCATTAGCGGCGTGGTCGGCCTTGGGAAGGGCTACCCTATGGGCAGAAGAGTCGATCTCGTCACACACGCCCACAACGACGCTCTCGGCCTAGGCGATCGTGCAACACGCATAAGCTTCAACACAATCGGCTACACGTTCCGGTCCATGGATGACGACAGCGACAACCAGGGCGATGATGTCGCGCCAACCACTCACGACACCGTCAACGTGATTGGTGGCACGGGCGGCCTCGACAAGGCTAGGTTGGGGGGTGCGCCCTGGCGTGCCCTGGTGGCATCCTCGTGGGCTAGGACGGCGGCCTGGCCGGTGGTTGGGGGATAGACATGGAAGGCCTTGGCAGCACTGAAGGCCCAGCTTGAGGACGAACTGATTTTCAAGGGTGGAAGAAATGTCATGCGCCATTTTAGGGGACTAATTCAAAGTAAATAGTATTACATGTAACTAGTCTATACATAGGGGTAAAATATAAAGATTTATTGACAACATTGTAAAAGTTGTAATATTTGGGACAAAATTTGAATGGTAGAAATGGTTGTATTTTGGGATGGAGCGAGTATTAAGTATCAACACACAATCAATTTGAGGTGGCCATGTGAGTTTTTTTGATAACTTTATGATTATTTTGTGTAGTCTGGACTTCTTATATACAGTCTGAACAAATGCAGAAACCAGACGACGATGAGAAGGACAACTTCGGTCAAGGGGAAGAATTCTCTTTGCCGGAAAGCTTTTTCAACAAGGAAGAATGATAGTGCCAGGAACATACTTCGTAATTTCACAGAAGGTAAGCACGAAGTACCACATGGCTTGTTGCACACATGTCCAGTGAAATTTTATAGGCTGTTCTCTTTTGACATGACCTACACGTGGACCACAATTTCCTTCCATCTCGCAGGTATTATGAATTTCTGCTGTTCCCGATATCTCCTCTAGTTGCGTAGACGTTTCTTGGAGGCAGACGCTTCGAAATGAACAAACCCATTTCCTCGTCTGTCTTTGTTACTTCGTACTGACTTGTGACTTGTACATATTGTTCGATCTGGGATATGCAGTCAATGATACCGGATTCCAGTACCGGCTAACTATGCTTGTTCTGCCCTATCAAATTATTTCCAATTTAGCCTAAATTGGGTATTTAGGCCAAGTTTGGTTTTCTACCAATTTCACTACATCGAATTTTGGCAAGGCAGCAGTCCAAATGTACCGTGGATGTTCTTAAATACAAAATTTTTGTCACTAAGGTTTCCATACAAAAATCGTCGCAAGATATCGGACCAAACATGTGAAAGCTTTGGCAATAGTAATATTTTTCTTGACCCTTTTCAAGGCGATAGTTTATTTGGATCGCGGGGAAAATATTCCTCGGTCGTTTAGAAATCAAACTGAATTGAGCTATCTTTGTGATGCTGCTCTGAACTAAGCTGCTTTTACATTTGGTCATCTCATGAGGCCTCCTAAGCACAGTGTGCAAAAATGCATAACTGTTTAGCTGCCAATTACTGGCGATGAAACAGTGGTTTATTAGCAGATTTAGTAGTAATTTGACCGATTAACGTTAACTTTGCTTCTAATTGGCACACACCTTGTTTGATCAAGGAGCGTGGTGCCACGAAATGAGTTTATTTTTTTATGGAATGATTATATTCCTTTTTAAAGTCTGGTTTGAGTATTTTTTCCCTGTCACGGCCGGAAGCCGAGCCACGTGCAGAACCCAGGACGGGCCCACCCGCCAGCGACTGAAACCGCGAGGCCGCGACATGCGACCGCTCGCGCTCGCTTCGGCTGGAAACGGGAAAGCGCATCTGCTTTCCTCTCGTCCTTCTCTCTCCTCTCCCGATGTGGTTCCATTCCATTCCTCCGCCGCCGCGCTCCACCCTGCCTGCTGCCACCGTCCCGATCTGATCCGGTCGCCTTCGCCGCGCGCCCAGGAACTAACACCACATCACGCCGAAATGTCTCGCCAACACCGCCACGAACCGCCTCCGCCCGCCTGCTGCTGTGGCTGCGGCAGCGACTATCCCGCGCCGGCCACCTTGTACTACCCCGTGCCGGCCGTTCCTACTTCCGGATCTGACCACCTCCTCCACGCCATCGCGGCTCATCTCCTCCTCGGCTCCACGCCCCCTCCCCCGTCGCAGCCGCAGCCGCAGCCGCAGCCGCAACCCCAGGCGCCGCAGGCCCCCGCCGCCGCGTACCAGTCGTATCCCTACCCTATCAGTACCAGTACCAGCAACCTAAACCCCACCCATATCCCCAGCCGCAGTCGCAGGCCAACCCGTCCGACCATAGCCACCTTCTGCTCCACTCGCTCCTGCGCCGCGTGGCCGCGCTCGAGTCCACCATCCCGCACTGCTTCCCTTCCGCTCCCGTGCCGCCGCCGCGG
Source organism: Zizania palustris (assembly GCA_019279435.1). NCBI lineage: Eukaryota > Viridiplantae > Streptophyta > Magnoliopsida > Poales > Poaceae > Zizania > Zizania palustris. Next base: position 51,828,578 of record JAAALK010000082.1, on the reverse strand, counting down.
CCAAACCATCGTCGGCACCGCGTGGTCGCACACCACGACGAGGAGGAGGAGGAGGATGCACCACCCTCGCCACCACGCCGTACGCGCGCTGCGTTATCTGCGAGGGAGCGCGCGGCGCGGACGATCCAGGCGCACTTCCGCCGCGTCCTGGTACGGCGCTCCCGCACGCTACGCCAACTGAAGGAGCTCGCGGTCCTCCGGTCCAAAGCTGCCGCGCTCCGGGGGTCCCTCTCTGGCCGCCGCGGTGCAGGCGACCCTGCGGGCATTTCCGAGGCCACTATGAACCTCCTCTTTCATCTCGATGCCATCCAGGTGATGCAAAGCGTACCATGACCTTGTTCGATTCCGTTGGCATTCCATTGGAATCTATTTCTAATTTTGGTTTGGTAATAGGGCGAGGACCCGATGATCCGTGAGGGAAAGCGCGCTGTGAGCCGGGAACTTACTCGGATCTTGGAGTTTGTTGATAAGGTGCTAGTCAAAGAACATGAGGAGATTGCAACGAGTGGCACATTGGACACCAACGACTACCATGAAGGTTGCAATGGCGCATTTGCAGCTAATGCCCCTGCAATGAACAAGAAGAAGGTTAGTTTCTGTAATAATGGTAAAGTCCTTGAGCTACATGATGAGGCAGAGCATGGGAGTGATGCTGAGGAGAGCTCTGAGACCTCGAGCTCTGCTGAAGCTGATGAGAGAAAGCGCACGTACAGCAAAAGGACTGCTAATGGCAAGCCTGGGCTTGCGGCGCCAATGCCTGTGTACATGGAGTCGAGGAGGATTGACGCGGTAAGGAGATAACTTTGGTTTGCATCTTTGCGCCCTCAAGTTTAGAATCTTGTGGATTGTTACGGTGTTTTTACATTCCCATCGTTCTTCTTTAGGTTAATTGTATGTATGCCACTATTATTTTTGAAAACGTAAGAAATATTGTTACTATTTCGCTATTTGTCTCCACGTCATTACTTCCTACTAAACTAAACTAAAAAAAAACTAGAGAAAAAATACATACCTCTCAAAGGGAAGTGAACAACCAAGGTTGTGGTGGAAGAAGAGGACGTTCGACCCCCTTTATATAAGGTTATAATCGGTGGACCAACAGCTGACTGCCACAGCCAGTCGACGGTCCAACGGCTGACTAGGGGCAGTTGGCCGTAGAGAGCCGTTGCGCGAGGCGTCGGTGTCATGTGGCAGGGAGTCAGCTCTTGGTCGGCCGACTCCTGCTGACGTGGCAGCAGTCGGCTGACCAAGAACGACTCGCCGCCCCCCGGTATGAGTCGGCTGTTGGTCAGCCGATCACATGCTAGTTTTATAAATTTTTCAAATGGCCACGTAGATTTGATTTTTTTTAAAAAAATATTATTTTAAAAAATATGTTTTCTACTCGCATTCTCCTTTACGCCTCCACTCGCCATGTCGCCTCCAACCTTCGCCGGCCTCTTGCCTTCCCTACTGCGGCTCCAATCCTACATTCCCTTGGAAGGCCACGCCGGTGGCCGGGAAGGCCTCACCGGCGCCCACCAGAGCAGGCGTGGCTCCCCTCCCTTCCCTGGCCGCAGCGCAGTAGCAGAGGCTGTCGAGCTCGGGATGGGGCATGTGGAGTGGTGCGTGCTGGACTGGAACAAGAACACCATGAGGAGAGTAGCAAGGCGGTGAAATAGATCTGCAGGAGTTCAAAGGTTGCTTCTTGGTTGTCCTTGTCCATGCTCAAGAGATTAGTAATAAAGGTAATAGATTTTGATTCCACTTATCTCCTCCATTTGGTGATGTATTTCTTAACAGGGATTATGATCAATGCCTTGGGTCAGTTCTTCATTGCGACGCATTGGAGTGATGTCTTGAAGTTGATCTGGAACTTGAAAATTCATTCATTCATTATCAAATCATGTTTAATGCCACACTGGTTATACTTATACACAACACTTCTCAACCATGGATTAATTCATAGGAACTAGGAACAACTTGATTAGTTCAACTACATTCAAATTGTAGAGTTGCACGGTTGAGTTTACATTCAAATTGGAGAGTTGCAAGGTAGAGTTTTTGGGTAGGTAAAGACATACAACTTGACATATGAGTTAACAACATAAGAGTAGTTTCGTTGAGCAACTGAGCAAGACAATTAAGGTGGTGTCTTTTGTTTGTTTTCTGCTATATGTCAGTTGGTGCATTAACATTGGATTTGTTGCAAAGACAATAGACTGGTATCAGTCAATATGAGAATTTCTTTTGTTGCATTGTGGTTGATCATTACTGTTGCATGCGTGTTTGTTCATTTTAGCAAGAGAAATGTACCTGTAGGGAGTCAATGAATTCTGTTTTTTTTTTTGTAAAAAGTAAAAAATAGTGTATTAATAAATTCTTAGAACATTGTTTCCCTCTAGAAATTTAGTTTTTATATAGTTTACTGCTTAAAACAGTTTTTCATAGCTAACATCCTCCATCATTTTTTTTACAGTTCAACAATTCTTTTCTATATCTATGGCTCAACCAAACCGACTCTTAGGTACGTGATATATTTTTGACTTTCTATAGATGTGGTATATTCATAATTTTGGCTCCGCGTTAGAAGTGGTGAAAATAATCACCACTCCGTTGAAAGATTGGTTTGCGTGCAGATCAATGCAGTTTACACAGTAACAGTAGTAACGCTATTCATTTCGCCATGCATCTTACATACATACTATTGCACGGGAGGTTCTACCAGCACTACCGTTTGCAGTGAACTCCGCCGATCCCGACGTCGAACTGCCCAATTTGCCCCTGAATTCCTTGGGAAATCGGGGTCCCGCGAGAGCAGCGAGCGTGCGAGTCGTTTATTTTTCTTTTCTTTTTTGTTTCCACCTCGTCGTGCACCTCACGCCGCTGCCTTTAAAGCCGCACCGGCCCGCTCCCGGCGGCAAGCAAGCGTCCGGCCTTCTCGTCATCCCTCTCCCCCTTCCGTTTGCTTGCAACTCGTCGTCGTCTACACGCGCGCTCTGCCTCTCGAGTCTAGCAAGTAGCGTGTCGATCTCCCGGCGGCGTCACCCTGCTTCGTCCACCAAGAACTCGGGAAGAGGAGCAAGAAGAAGCGGCGGGGACGTGGCTATGGGGTTGTCGTGGCGGTGGAGCGTCCGTGCCGTCGTCTTCTTGGCGTCACTGCTTGTCCTCGCGTATGCGCAGGAGGAGGAGCAGCAGCCGCCGCCGCCCAGGGGTGCGGCGGAGATGGCTGCCGACGTCGACGCGATCCTCGGCAAGGTGCGCGACCCGCGCGGCCCCTCCCAGGCTGCGGCCGTGCCGCTGTCATGGTGCCACGAGCTACGCCTCAGGCGCCACCGAAGCGGCGGCGGGGGCGGACGCCACCACCGCCGTCCCTCGCGGCGGCCGCTGCCGCTGCCGCTGCCACCCCCCGGACGGGAGGTGGAGGTCGACGCGCGCTACGGCGTCGCCAAGCGGCTCGTGCCGACGGGGCCGAACCCGCTACACAACTGAAACGCGTCCAGCGTCCTGCGTCGCGCGCCGCCGCCGACGACGAAGACCACGCGCGCGGCGAGGCTTGGTCAGTTCTTGCTTTCTTGGAAGCTGGACCATTGGTAGCCGGAGAATCGCATGCCCGGGGACGTCGTCGTCCTCTCTTGTTCTTGCTTTCCGGTACTCTTCTTGATGCTCGGAAAGGACTTACAATGGAGGATCGATGCTTACATCTGCATGGCAATAACATAGATAGAAGTGTATGTATATAGTCTAGTTCTTCTTTTCTTTTCCATCCAATTCTTGGCTGCTGCTAGCTACTGCTACCCTGTTCCTTAGATCACCTGTAGCTTTCATGACTCAATGCGAAAAAAATCGAAGTTTTTCCTGCCATTTCCATCTCATTCTCCCTGTGGCTGATGCCTGATGGGTTGGACATCCGTCAGACGCCAAAGGCGTCATCTTTTTCCTCCCTCTTCCCCGTAGGAGCTAGACCAGATCATGAGGTCATGTTCATGCGTGTGTCCGCTGCTCTATTCCTGTTGCTCTCGCCGTGGTCGGCGTCGCCGTTGGCGTCTAGGCGCACGCGGCAGCCAGCCATAGTTAATGAGCTCTGCCTCTTCCTGTGATGAGAAAAGGTTGGAGAAGTTAATGGCGCTCGTCAGCCTCGCCTTGCCATTAAATTCCACGGTTTTGACCTGCCTTTCGTATTTACTACGCTTTTTAGTTTTCACAGTCTGGAATCTGATCTCTCTTCAGTTTTACAGAGACGTACGGAAGTAGATTTTGTCACTGTTAGTGACTTTTGTTTCCTCTAGTACAAAATTTAGTCCCATACGTCACATCGAATATTTAGATTTTATTTTAGAGTATTAAATGTAGACTATTTACAAAACTCATTAATAATCGGTGAATTATTCGCAAGACGAATTTAATGAGTCTAATTACACCATGATTTGACAATGTGATGTTATAGTAAACATTTGCTAATCATGTATTAATTAGACTTAAAGATTTGTCTCGTGAATAATCCTTAGATTCTGCAATTATTTTATAATAAGTTCAAATTTAGTTCTTTAAATTGACATCTAAATATACGATGTGACATGGACTAAACTTTAGTTTACGAAACTAAACACCTCCTTAACTGTCTTTGGCTGACAAGGATGTCACTTCTACTCTTGAGTTCATTAGACAAGTTTCGTGAGCGTGTGCAACGAGCTATGCTAATTCTGGGGACGTTTTGATGCTTTTACTCACATGGAAGCAAGGTTTACATATCCAGCCCGAAAAAGGAGGTGGCTTCTTCATCCATGCATGCATCATTGCTGCCAATCCAATTAACTACTAGGGTTCTTTGGGGGGAAAAACAGATACAAGTAGACCATTAGTAGTAGTAATGCAAAAGTAAAGACTAAAGAGTATCATATAGGAAAGTGATGATAAATGAATGCATTATGCATAGCACTCAGATCATCAGATGCAATAATAATGCATTAATGCGTTAGTTAGTTGTTACAACGAGATTACTGTCTGACGCGTGCGTGAGCATGCACACAATAAGCAATTACTCCAGAGAGACCTTGCATAGCATTCCAATCTTGTGCTCTCTAAATGCTAAGGCTCTATTTGGGAACACATTTCAAAAACTATAATATATTGTATCCACAACAATACCATAGTTTTGGAAAAAAAGTGTTTCGTACCAAAGTTTTCAATACTGTAGATTGAATACAATATTTCTAATACTACAGTTTATTTTACAGAGATTTTAGATGGAGTCGTCAAACACCTTTCAATATATAATACTATAGTATTGTTCAATACTACAGTATTGCTTCCAAAACTACAAAAAACTGTGTTTCCAAACAGAACCTAAATGACAGAAAATTACCAAAGATTCAGCTGCATGGTAATATTTGCCTCTTCTATAAGCTGCAAAAATATATACAATATAATCCTGAATAAGGCTGACTACATACAATGCAGTGGTGTAAACCATGCACATCAGCAATTAAGTAGGCCTTCTCGACACAAAACTATGGACAGCACATCGGCCACTTTCTTCTCGTTGTATCATCGCTTCCTACCAGAAACGGTCTTCTTGACAGCACCAACCGAAACCAAGAACTCGTCCAGGGATGACAGGGTCTTCATGTCGTCAGGAGGGAAGTAGCTCGCTGCCTTGCCCATGAGCGAGGCAAAGAGGAGGGGCAGACCAGGTGATGCTGCAGAGCGTTCGGGGAGGAACTCATCAAGGAATGCAAAGGCAGCCAAGAAGTCGGACCGGCTCGCGTTAACTGGAGCGGAGAAGTGAGCCGGGATGATCCGCCTGAATGGCCAGTCTGCAGCAATGCTGTCGACCCAGTCTCTCACCTGCAGAGTGAGATAACTTCAATGGCGTGATCTTGGACATAATATATGAGAACTAGGAAATACCAAATACCTATGTTGCACGGATACGCGATACGGGTACGGTGATACGGATACGGCGATACATAATTTTCAAAAAACATTAATACGGCGAGTATATACATGGCAAATACTAACTCAGAAACATCAGAAAGACTGCTTGGTGGAATAAGGTCAATAGGTCATCCCACTGCAGCACTTCGATCAGTAGTTCAGTGCTATCTTTTTTAGATAATGGAAATGGATGTGGGTCGGTGCTATCTAAACTTGCAAGTCAGACAGTGTATAAACTCCCTCCCCACCCTTATATCTTGTGTTTCTCTCTCTTTTTTGGTTGTTTACCCTGTAATCGTGACTCTTTCCAGGGCCTTTTTGCCCTCCTTTCTCCTTAATACGTACATAGCAGCGGTCCTCCCGCTCGCGTTAAAAAAGACAGTGTATAAATCAGGACACCACATAGAAAGAATGCATGAACCCTATATCTGCTTCATATAATATGGTTTGCATGCAACTTCAAGGATTAGTGACTGAAACCATTTACACCCACAATGCAACGGAACAATAAAATGATTCTGAGTGGGGGTAACTTGTAATGAAAATTTTGAAGGTCTCACACCTACAGGATAATAATCTGTGGTCCTAGTGTCCCACTGAAAACACTAAAAGTGTAACATTAATTTTATCAACTCAATAGGTCACCTTTGGAATAGTTTGGATACACAGCCTACACATTATTTTTATGGTTTTAGACGGTAATGAATGCTTGAGAAATAAAAAGCACAGAAGAGAACGTTCAGTCAGGTATCAATACAACACTATGTGATACTACAGTTTCTATTCAACACTTGAACATACCTTCTCTGGAACTTTGCTGAAGACAAGTGTTTTGACAATTGGAGAAACAATCAATTTCTGTGACATTTGAGCAAAACTAGAATTTGGCTCCAGCAGATTTGAGGGACCAAGAAACAATATTTGCAGTACCATTCGCTCCCATCCTGTTGTTAGATAAACAAGGTTATTGTAATATGCCAATATTATCGATACAATGCAAAAGGTGTATGACTATATCCTATGCAGAAAAAACCATTATAACGTTCTTTTTATCAGACACCTGTACTTTGAACAGAAAATTAAATATCTGATCACAGGAAACAATCTTTGGCATTCTAGTGAATAATGATGACCGATGTTGATGATAATACATAGTAAGGATACCATATGGGGAGTGGCTAAATCTCTACACTGAAGCTTCAGAGAATTGCCAGGTGATAGAGTTTCAAGATATTTTTTAGAATGTCAGGTCCAGACATCCCAAACAACAGAAACAACAAAGACAGTGTCTAAAACTCTAAATGCAAAGCTACTTGAATTAGGTGAACATGGAGATGCTTCAGTTGAAACAATTTTCGAGTGTGGAGTGCATTCTTGTTTCATATAAGATAGCACTAGTAAGTGCAATTAGATAGTAAATAAGGAGCAAATCACAACACTTGCCTTTCTGACGATTCAGCTGATTGTCCATAACAGGTTCATCTGGAACCTCTTTTCCTTTGCTCAAGATTTTCACTGCCAAGCCGTTTTTAGCAGACGCCAGCAACGATTCTTTGCTGATACACTCAGGCGGCTGTCGAGGAACAAAGATGACAGCATCCGTCACCAGCAATGTCCGCGAGGGCTTGTGATAGAACGCCACCTCCACATAAGGTCCAATCCCTGAAAGCGCCGCCAAATCACGGCATGGCACACAGCTATAAAAAATGCTCATGAAACAGAGCTCGAAAACGGAATGCTTGTTGCCGCAGGCTGCCGGAGATGCAGCACGACGGCGATCGGCAACGAACTCGACGCGCTCAGGAACGCACGACGTCGCACTCGGTCTCTCACGCTCGAACTTTGTGGATCTCAACTGAACACGAGAGAATGGTGCTGCCAAACGTTGCAGCCTTTTTTCGGTTATTCTCTTTGCTATTTATTCTCGGTGCTTACACGGTCCATGACCCACGATCGCCCCGCCACGCGCGCTCGCGCTGCGACGCGCCCGCCTAACGTGCGGGAACGCTCTTCATGCACGACGTGGCGGTGATCACTCTCGCCGCACCGTGAACGCAGCACGGTTCTGACGGAACACCTCACATGCAGCTATCTAATTGTGGAACACAAATATGCATCACTAAATAAATAACTAAACAATGCAATGCATGAACGTGCACGGGATTAGTTCAACATTTCACCCCCTTAATCCCGCTGCACAGCCACCACTCCCAGCTGCTGCCTCAGCTCAATGAACCTGACCTTCCCGAGCGCCTTCGTCAGGATATCAGCAAGTTGGTTCTGCGTGCTCACATGATCAATGTCGATGCTCCCTTCTTCAACACAGTCTCTAACAAAGTGATACCTTGTATCTATATGTTTGCTTCGTTCATGGTGAACCGGATTCTTACTCAAGGCTATAGCAGACTTGTTATCAACTAGGAGATTCACCTTTGGAGCTTTGATCCCTAGCAGTTCTCCAAGCAACCGGCTGAGCCATACACCCTGACAGGCAGCCCCTGCACTTGCAATGTACTCGGCCTCACAAGAGGAGAGTGCCACGACCCTTTGTTTCTGTGAAGTCCAGGTCACTAAATTCATGCCAACAAAGAAAGCTGACCCACTGGTGCTCTTCCTATCATCAACATCGCCAGCTAGATCACTATCACTGAAGCCAATCAGTAATGGTTCTGAATTGCCCGACCTTGTGTACTTGCAGCCATAATTCAGTGTCCCTGCAACATACCTCAAGATCTGCTTTACTGCTGCCCAATGAGTTGCTCTTGGCATTTCCATGTACCTGCTCACAATACCCACAGAATATGCAAGATCTGGCCTTGTATTTACTAGGTACCTCAAGCTCCCAATAATACTCCTGTACTTTGTAGCATCAGCAGGTGGTGACTTGTCTTCTTTGCTCAACTTCAGCTTATTCTCCATGGGAACCTGACAGGGGTTGCACCCTTTCATTCCAGCTTGCTCGAGAATTTTGAGTGCATAAGCACTTTGGCACAAAGTTGTGAACCCTTCCTTCTGAACCACCTGAATGCCCAGATAATATGTAAGTAACCCAAGGTCACTCATACTGAAACTCTCCATCATTTGCCTTTTGAATGCATCAATGCTCTCTTGCCTTGGCCCTGTTATCACAAGATCATCCACATAAACTCCCACAATCAGAAAATTGCCACTGCTATCACCTCTTCTGTATACAGCATGCTCATGAGGATTCTTCTCAAAGCCAAGCATCAGTAACTCTTTATCAAGCCGTGCATTCCATGCCCTGGGTGCCTGACGCAACCCATACAAGGCCTTTCTCAGTTTTAGGACCTTGCCACCTCCATTCTCAACTACAAAGCCTGGAGGTTGCTGTACATATACATCTTCGATCAAATCTCCATTTAAGAAGGCTGATTTAACATCCATGTGATGCACTTTCCATCCACTCTTAGCTGCCAGTGCTATGATCAGCCTTACTGTCTCAATTCTAGCCACTGGAGCAAAAACTTCCTCAAAGTCCACCCCCTCACGTTGGGCGTATCCCTTGGCCACCAGCCTGGCTTTGTGCTTGACAATGTTGCCTTCAGGATCCTTCTTCACCTTGAAAACCCATTTAAGACCAATAGCACGGTGACCTGCTGGCAAGGTTGTTAGTTCCCATGTTCGGTTGGACTGTATCGATTCCATTTCTGCAGCCATGGCTTTTCTCCAACACTCCTCTGTCAGTGCCTCATCAACACTCCCTGGCTCTTCTGCAGCTACAAAACACACTCCACTGTATTCAAACCCATGAACTTCTTCTGTTGAATCATTGAGATCTTGCAATGTGCGATATCTCAAGTCATTTCCCTCAGAGTCCACTGCTCCTTCAGTTGGAGGTGTTGCATACTGCACATTCGGTGCATTCAGAGTTACAGGTGGTGTCGACGGCTCTGGTGACTGCGTGTTCTGTTCATTAAATGTCCATGGACTGCCTGAGCCATTGTTCTGAGTGGGAGACCCTGGATCCATCACTGAAAAACCCGGTGCTACTACTGACTGCCCAGCTGTATCCACTGAATCAGCTTGCTCACTGTCAGACACTGTTGTTCGTCCGGCAATAGAGTAGAACTCCACTTCCACTCCTGTTTCAGTGCTTCTGCCTTGGTTTTTCTCACCCCAGCTCCATCCACGATGTTCTTCAAACACCACATCGCGTGACACTTGCAGTTTCTTAGTCACCGGATCATAAACCCGATAACCCTTTGTGCCTGGTTCATAACCAACAAACACCATTGGTGTGGATCTGTCAGATAGCTTAGTCACTCCTGGTCCTGTTTTCTTGACATGGGCCACACAACCAAATGTTCTCAAATGACCTACACTCGGTTTCTTCTTGTGCCAAGCTTCATAAGGTGTCTTCCCTTCGAGACTTCTGGTAGGAGCTCTATTCAGTAGATACACTGCTGTGTGAACTGCTTCTCCCCAGAACTCACTCGGCATTTTCTTGCTCTTGAGCATACATCTGGCCATCTCAACTATGGTTTGATTACGCCGTTCCACAACACCATTTTGCTGTGGAGAGTAGGGAGCGGTGGTAAAGTGCTTCAGGCCTTGCTCATTGCAGAACTCAGTAAACTGAATTGAGTTGAACTCACCACCTCTGTCAGAACGAAATGCCCGAAGTCTGCACCCACTCTCTACTTCTGCCAATGCTTTCACTCGCTTGAAACACGTGAATGCTTCAGCTTTTGTCACCAGGAGCTCCAGCCACATGTACCGACTGAAATCATCCACCACAAGCAGAAAATAATTCTTGCCTCCAGGTGTGCTTGGACGGATCTGACCACACAGATCAGTATGCACCAAGTCGAGTGGCTTCTCACCTCGATAGTTTGCTACTTTTGGAAATGCATGACGATGTTGTTTTCCCAATGCACAACCATCACAGAATTCCTCAACTCGGTCAATTACTGGCATGCCCTGCACCATGTTCTTGGACCCAAGGTCACGCAATGCTCTGAAATTCAGATGGCCATACCTCCCATGCCATAGCCATGCCTTGTCTTCCTTCATTGCCACCAGACAAACAGGAGTGGCAAGCTGCATCTTCAACAGATAGAGACGGTTCTTGGCCCTAGGTGCTCTAGCTAGTAGACACCGATCAGCATCATACAGATTGCAGAAACCACTCTCTATCACAATTTCACAGCCTCCCTCCTCTAATTGACCAAGGCTAACTATATTACTTTTCAACTTGGGTATGAAGTAGACAGATGTGAGTACCTTGTGACCCTTATTCCTGGTCTGGAGCAGCACCGATCCCATGCCCTTGATCTCGACCAATGATCCATCACCAAAACGGACTGTACCTCCCACAGATGTGTCCAGTGACGCGAGCGCCGCACGGCACCCCGTCATGTGATTGCTCGCACCCGTGTCGAGCACCCACGTGTCGTCATCACGATCCGCTGGAACCACCTTCTCCTCGTTGAGATGCACCACATGATGTGGAACGTGCACTCCAACTGGTTCAGCCTCGCGCCGTGGCGCGACAGTGCGCACCGTGTCGACCGTGGCGAGCATGAGCACCGGCTGTTCCTCGTCAGCCCGCACATGATGTGCCTCCTCACGCCGCTCCTTCCTTGGACGCTTGCAGTCCTGCTTCCAGTGCCCGTAGATTCCACAGTTACGGCACCTTCCCTTGCGTCGCGGTGTGCCCTCCGATGTCAATTTGACAACGGGCTCCTTCTTGTCACCTTGCGACGTGTTCTTCGGCTTGGCCGGGGAGAACCCGCCTTGCCGATTTCCTCCACTCCCGGATGAGGATCCCTCCGGAGCGAGGCGGTGGCGGTACTTGGCGAGCCACTGATCCTCGGACAGGTACAGCTTCTCTGTCTTCTCGGCGAGAGTGTCGTCGTCGAGACGATCTTCAGCGGCGCGCAGACGCCCCACCAATTCTTCCACCGTCAGAGTGTTGATGTCCAGCAACGTCTCGATCGACACGGCGATTTGGTTGTACCGCTTCGGGAGGACACGGAGGATTTTCTTGACGACGCGCGTTTCGCCCACGACCTCGCCGAGACCGCGCAGCTTCTCAGCCAGCGAGTTGATTCGCAGGCCGAACTCGTCGATGAGCTCGCCATTCTTGAACTGAATGTTCTCGAATTCTTGCAGCAGCTTCTGTGCATGTGATTCTTTGACACGATCTGCACCCTGCCGCATGCTCTTGACTGCATCCCACGCCTCCTTCACCGTCTTCTTCGCCCCCAACGTCGTCCACATCTCCTTCGGCACCGAACGCAGGAGTGCGCTCATAGCCAGACGATCGTGGGCGCGCTTCACTCCCTTGCCGCCCTGCTCGACGACGTCCCAAACTTCCATCGCCTCGAGATTGCACTGCATCAACATAGCCCACTCGGAGTAATTAGACCGATCGAGCATCGGCCACATGAGCGACCCAACCGGGACGGCGGTCTTCCCAGCACTTGACGATGCGTCGTCGTCGCCCATCTTCTTCTCCGGCTGCTCTCTCTTGGGGATGATGTACTTCTTCTTAGGTGGCTGCCTCGGTGGACTGACGGAACCGCTGTAGAACATACACTAACGGCTCTGATACCAATTGTTGCCGCAGGCTGCCGGAGATGCAGCACGACGGCGATCGGCAACGAACTCGACGCGCTCAGGAACGCACGACGTCGCACTCGGTCTCTCACGCTCGAACTTTGTGGATCTCAACTGAACACGAGAGAATGGTGCTGCCAAACGTTGCAGCCTTTTTTCGGTTATTCTCTTTGCTATTTATTCTCGGTGCTTACACGGTCCATGACCCACGATCGCCCCGCCACGCGCGCTCGCGCTGCGACGCGCCCGCCTAACGTGCGGGAACGCTCTTCATGCACGACGTGGCGGTGATCACTCTCGCCGCACCGTGAACGCAGCACGGTTCTGACGGAACACCTCACATGCAGCTATCTAATTGTGGAACACAAATATGCATCACTAAATAAATAACTAAACAATGCAATGCATGAACGTGCACGGGATTAGTTCAACAATGCTTAGTGACAGTACCAACTTCCGGTGAGCTGAGCACCTTCTGCTCGATCTCGCCCGCCCACGGTGTATCTTCGTCCTCGTCTTTGAGGGGCTTGGCCCGGAAGATCCCGAAGAACTCGAGCGGCAAGTTGATTGGCCAGCTCCACTGCCTCGGCGCCACCCATATCTGCGCCTTGGGGAATTTCCTGGTGAAGGGCCCGAAGAAGACCTTGTGCTCGTAAGCGAAGGTCGGCAGCACGATGTGCTCCACCGGCGCATCCAGCTCCTTGAGAAGCTGCACGGTGGCACACCGGCATGAGAATTGGAGGAAAAGGTTGAGGGAGCATCTGAGATCAGGACTTGCCTGGATGCACTCCTTCGTCGGCGCGATGGGCGCGTGCACCCAGAGCCCGCCGGACTTGAGCTTGACGACGGTCATGCGGGTGTTGGTGGATACGCTGCTGAAACCCAGCGCCTGCTCCTGCTCGAACAACCATATCCTTCCCTTCACCGCCTGATTCACTCACCCATTCAACGCCGCGGAGCAAAGAGATGAGACCTTCCCGCAGCGAAGACCTCGGCGAAGAACAATATGATTCAAAACCTTTGAGGAATTTACCTCGGTGCGGATGGTTCGGCGGTTGAGGAAGGGGCCGAGAGGGAAGGGGAACCCGGTGAAGTTGAAGTAGAACCGCTCGGCGCCGCCCCGGGCGCTCGTCTCGGTGTCGGTGGAGGACGCCGAGACGGCGAGGCGGCGGGTGCCGCGGTCGTGGAGCGGCAGAGCACGGTGCGAAGAGGCAACGCCGAGGTTGCCGAGCGCCCAGCGCGGCGCCGCGCGGGGCCGGAGCGGCTGCGGCGCGGTGGAGGCGACGGCCGCGGACGCTGCCATTGTCGCCGGCTGCGTGGGCCAACCAACACGGTCGAGTTCGCGGCTGGGGAAATTCGGCCGCCCCCGCCAGATCAGGCTGGTGGTTATCGCGGCGGGGGGATGTGGTGGTCTGGATTTGGCCGGGCGCTCGAACGGATGGCTGGATTGCACGACACGACGACGCGGTGAGTGGCTGGGAGACGCCAACGCCGGTGGCCGCCGCCGCTCGATGGACGGAGACGAAACGGTGGAATTTTTTTAAAATAATATTTTTTTTAAAAAAATCAAATCTGTACGTGGCACCAATCGCACCAATTGAGCTTCGGTAGGCAGTTTAACCGCACGCTACTTCTGTAATTTTTTGAAACGTATATACATATTTAATTTTTTTTTAAATATATTATTTTAAAAAAGTTCCGAAATGGTGGGGTCTTTTGCTAAATAATTTGAGCGTACAAACATTAACAAGTTGATAAATTGTGTTTAAAATATTTTTATAATATATATAATTTTAGAAAAAAATATCCTTCGATAAATTAAAATATATTTCATACGATAATCTCGATCAATAATCCGCGGCAGTTTCAAACAGGTTTGAATCTGATCAAAGTACTACCAAAATTTGGGTTTACCAAAGCTCAAACAAGTTATGGGCTTCTGGCAGTACAAAATTTTATTAGAGTTTTGTTTGGATTTATGCCAAATTTTGTAAATAAAGTCATAGATGAGAACAGAAGTAGAGCAAAATATTTCATAGAACCGTTTTTGTGGTGTATTTGGATTAGTACAAAAAACAGGTATATGTAAGCAATAATCATGGACAGGGACAAACCAATTGCAGCCATTTTTGGCTGCATATTTTTTATTAGAGTTTAATGATTTTTATGAGTGTATGATATATAGCTTCTAATCGATTATTTTACAAGATGAAAAATTTAATAACATTGAAGATTCTTATTTTGACCTGTGCATAGCCATGTTACGTGTAAATGCGTAAGCTCATGCCAAAAGGTCAAAGTCAGACTAAAACGGTTGGATAGAGTGTATAATTAACTTGATCGACCACCTGCCCGATCGTCAATTTCATTCGGTCACTTAAATCGTATCTATGAAATATTGTATACCATTTTTGTTTTAATCCTAGTCAATATCGATCATTTCGGTCGATATCGACCATTTTGTTTAAAATTATATTTTAAATTTATGTATATATATATATATTATATACATACTACTTATATTAAACTATATATTATATAGTATTAAGTTATATTGAGATATCAATATATCTAATATATCATATTTAATCATATTGATATATATTTTAAATATATTTTATTTTATTTGACTCCAAAACAGTACACCCGGTAGGTACCAAAACATTTTAACATTTTATTACAAGAGACAAATCGAAAATGATCACCCAAATGAAATTAACCAGCCTGTTTTCATTATCGAGAAAAAAGTAATAACTTGGGGATTTGATAATTTACTTCATAAAATATATTTTTATTATTTATCAATCTAATTTACACGTGGTTTACTCAAGAAGTTAATATATTATTGGCAAAATATGATAACACGATAAAAATATTATTATAAAACATATCATCATTTTTCTGACATTTTTTAGGAAATGGACTAAAATTGCACTAAAATTCACAAGCTATATAGGAAGGATATGTACAAGCATCACGCGGGAAATGGACTAAAATTGCACTAATAATTCCAAGTCAAACTATGATAACACGGCGAAGCTTATGCTTAGCCAAGCTATACGGCGACGTGCGGTACTGTGTCCACACGCGGCGCCGGAGCGTCGGTCAGCCGCGCACGACGGCGGCTGGTCCTTTCTTGGTGGCGCCGCCGAACCCGACTGCGCGGCCGACGGCCACGCTGCGGCTCCTCCGCACGTGGGGAGGCACCACGGGGCTGACGCGCGCGTCGTCGGCGCCGAACTCGCACGGCGCGTCCTCGTCGATCCTCCCGACCGCCACGCTGCGGCTCCTGACGGGGACGGACACCACCCCCTCCTGGTGGGCGCGGTTCGCCGCCGCCTGCCGCTGGGACAGCGCGCGGACGAGCGCCAGGACGTCGTCCTCGTCGCCGTCGGCGCCGCCGCCGCCACTCCCCGTGGCGCGCCGCGACCGCGAGCTGAACGTCGCCGCCTGCATGGCCCCCGGCGCGAACCCGCCGCCGCGCCCCATGGCCTCCGCCGCGTGCATCGGCATGTGCCCCGCGCACGCCGACATCTTGCGCACGTACGAGTCGCACGCCCTCGACAACGCCCGCACCGGCGCCCCCAGCCACCTCCCCAGCTTGCTCCCCTCCCCCTTCTCCTTCTTCATCCCGCAGCCAACTCAAGCCACGCAGTCGACACAGACGTGAGACAACGACGACGACAAAATTGTTTAGCCGAGTCGAGCAGACGATGATAGCTCAATTGATCGAATTGCTGGTCGCCTTCTGTGTTTATATAAAGCGGATGCTCTCTCCGATTTCTGCCATCGATCGTTCGCTTCGTGGAAGGTTTCGCTGCTCGATCGCTTTGCTTTGAACTAGTAGCTACTTCGCCTAACCGTGTTTCCGAGTTCCGACCATCTCGTTCAGCGACGGTGAAACCATTTGCCCAGAATTCGTCAAAGTCTCGCACCGTTGGTGGCAACTTGCTGATTTATAGTAGGGTTCACCTACTGGGTTGTACTCTGGAGCAGAGACGACGAACTTGCATGTGCAGCTGCCGGCCGGACAAGACCATTACAAAAAAAAAAACCGAATTTAACACACAAACGTTTAACATGCACGCGTTTACAACTTTTTTGTTCAACTTCTTCAGTTCTTTGAATTGATTTTTGGAACGTCTAACGAATTCGAGTTGGTTATAATATCCATGGGAGATGGCCGATGGGGCGGAATTATTTTGACCATGGAGACCGAGAATTGTTCGGCTAAAACCGTCACTCGATCCAAAATAAAATTCATGGAAGCGCAGAGAGTTCGTGAAGGTCCGACGTGGGAGGCGGCGGAGGACGAAGAGGTCAAGGCCTGGCCCGTCAGGCCGACGTGACGATGGCTGAACGGCAAAGCCTGATAGAGCCAGGCCCAACACCCCCAGCCGAGGAAGACGATGACGATAGGGAAGTAGCGGCAGATACGGAGTTAGGGCTCATTACTTTGCAATTATTAGGCGGTGCAGTGTGCGGAGCTTTGGAAGAAGCACCACTTCCATGATCTTTGTCTTATTCCAAAACGGTTCGCCGCGCCGCCGGTGAGATGCTCGGCGCGCGGAGGAGGAAATGGCTGCGAAAAGGCGGTAGCTTTCCGCCTTTCGGTGGAGGCTGTTCTGCTTGCTTTGCGGGGGTTGGGGACTCCGCCGCTTGCCGGCCTGCCGGTGCCGGTGCCGGCCGCGTCAGCGACTCAGCGGACACACGGCCCCGTCTCCGCGCGGCATTGTCCCAGTGGCCGCCGCACCAGAAAACAGATTAACCGGATCACCGGAGAGATCCGCGCATCGGCGGCGCCTCTCACGTCGTCACGCGCGCACACTGCCCGACATGCCGCATCCAACGTGAGTGTGATGTAACTTAACAGGAATGTTTCACCGGTTGTTCGAGTAGCATTTGTTTTAATATTATAAGTAGCAATCTAAATGATCTAGAATTAAAAGACACTAATTTCTCTAAAATTTTACCAACTAAGTACGCACTTAGGCATTAGTTACAAACCAACTAAAACTTATGATACTAATTTAGGTTGAAAAAATATAATATCATGCATTTTCGTTGGGGTCTTAGCTGGTAAAAAAACATAGGTACAATACGCTACGACGAAATCATCGGGGTCGGCTGACCCCGACGCTATAACGTGGATCCGCCCCTGTGCCCATGTGAGCCACCTCGCTGCGCCGTACCGAATCCGCGCCTGACGCCGGCGGTCGCGCGCGCCGGCGGCCAAAACTCAAGCGCGGACAAAGCAGCGGGCTCCCGTCACCGTCATCCCGAAAGAAATAAGAGACCTAACTATCTTGCTCTTCTTCTTCTTCTTCCGGATGCCAAATTGTCAATACGATCGCCGTGATAGCGTGACGCACTGGCACCGTCTCACACGCCGGAGCGCAAGAAAATCAAGAGTAACGGATTGGCCGGCCGGTGACACGTCGGTGTCGCGGAGACATGCACCGACGAGAGCTCGGCAAGTAGTGGGGGGATGTGTGTCTCTCTCCTCGCGAGAATCGGAGCCATGTGCCTTGCCTGCACTCTCTACCAACGTTGACAATTTTCATACCATCTCTCTGAATTTTTCAGTTTCAAGTTTGGACCAGCAGAACATGGTGAAAGAAATGAGAATCCCTGCTTAAACTGAGAGTTCTGCAAGAATCTTGAGAAGCAGGTGTGCCCTCTTGCCTACCAAGAGCTGTCCAACACAGTCTATTAGCACAGAATCTCAAAAATGCATTTTTTTCAGTTGAGGAGCTGCGGTTAGTTAGCTTCTGATATGAAATCAGCAACTGGAAGGCTAGAAGAACATGCAGCATCAGGCAACACGCCAAACAAGTTTATTGGTCACTAGTATCTCCTATTTGCAAATGGAGGAACACACTTGGGGGGGAACATGTCCTTTTAAATGTCAGAAACACAAATCGAACAACCTGGCCCAGCCAATGCACATGACAAAGCCAAAGACAAGCATGTTCTCTGAGAACATACTAATATATTCACAAACAACAAACAGAAGGACAAGAGACGATGTTCTGGACAGGTGATTGATTCTTTTATACTGGATCAAGGACAATTGGACATGTATCATCAAGGTAATTGATCATAGTACATGGTAGAAGCATGTATTGTCTACATTTGAAGGTAAAGTTTGTTAAGGAGGAAGAACCCATCTTGGAAGAGAACATTCTTACAAAAGAATTGCCTGAAAGAATAAAAGCATCTAACAGGCTTAATCCAGACTATATCTATCTACACCTCCACAGTTCAGTATATCTGATGAATCTCAACCCACTAGAATAGGGATAAAAGCTTCCATGTGTAAGCATCGAACATTTGCATCTCTTCTCTTCCCTATACAAAGAACCATTTGATGCTTGCAAAGTTTTTTCTTTGAAACAAAAAAGAACTCATTTTTAAATCTTCATTTTCTATCACTCCACTTGCTCACCAATTAGGTCGAGGCCAACAACCAAGAATGAGACCCCTTGGAACAGAAGGAAGTAGAAATGGATTCCCTGCGCAGATAGCAAACTGCGGGTTGCTGCTGTTAACAGGAGGAAGGAAAGTGCAAGTTCCTTTCTGTAGATCCTGTTGTGCTTCTTCTTGGAATCCTTTTCAGGGTTCGACTCCTTTGTTAGTGTGTCAAGACTGGGAGCAGACCCAATTCTTTGCTGCTTAGAGTGTTTCTCAACTAGAGCAATGAGATCACCCTCTGAAGAACGGCCTGATTTCTTGGTGACAACCCACTCATAGGCACTCCCGAGCTGGAACAATCCAGAAATCATGGCATTGAACTTGGTTACTGACATAGTATTCTCGAAAAGAAGGTATGGAACGATGAACGGGAAAGCTTTTGGGGCTGGGAGGATGTTCAGGATGGACATTGTCGCTGGAATGTAGCATACAACCCATGCAGGAAGTTCAGCTTCAGGAACAAACATTGTCATGGGAAGGATGACACAGAAAAGGGTGAATGAATAGAAGGGTAGGATGAGCTTGCGGAGGAGGAAGAAAAGGAATATGAGGTTGCACTTCTTCCAGAATCCGATCTGCACCAGAAAGTAGGCAGGAATATCAGGCTAATTATCCAAGAAAATCGTATGTAAACTGTGGACTAATAGATAGAGCTCAAATATGAAGAAAAAGGGAACAAAAAAGCTATTTTATGTAATACATAATTGTGATAGGTTATTTCACTGCTTCCTGTAAAGTGAACCAGCATAAATTTTTTTGTAGTCATGGAAATTGGTAACTTACTTTAGCGGTTGGCAACTCAGCATCTTCAATCATCTTACATCATGTTTCAATACAAAATAATATGCATAAAGTTTGCTCAAGCATGTAAAAAGCTATTCTTGACACTTCTTGATAGCTACTCTCTATCTTGTAAATTATCTCATTAAACCTATAATGTCACCGGTAAAGAAACTATACATTTTATATAATACGCTACATGTGTTACTGGAAATTTTAGTTTTCACAGTGCCTTGTACCTTAGATTTTATAATGTCCACAAAGCAGAGCCTAAATAATTGCATGGGACCAGAATGCCATCGGTGTTGCTGCTTTCTGTATGCTTCATATGATTCTGGCAACTCACAATGACACTGCAAGTGAAGTTAAACGAATTAAATTATTACTCATTGACTTGACACAAGGCAGATTCTTCATAAGACACGAGGAAATCTGTGATTGTACCTCAACATCATTCAGGAAGAGAAACTTCCATCCTTTGAGATGTGCTCGGACAGCAATATCCATGTCCTCCACTGTTGTTCTCTCCATCCAACCCCCAGAATCCTCAAGCGCCTTAATTCTCCACACTCCCGCGGTGCCATTGAATCCGAAGAAGTTGAGGAATGCTCCATTCACCTGCTGCTCCACCTCAAAGTGGAAGCACAGATTTACGTTTTGCAGTCTGGTCAACAAGTTCTCATCCTTGTTTACAAAAGACCATCTTGCCTGAACCAACCCAACATCATCCTTTCCCTGGAAATTGAACACTAGAAGTGTCAGGAAACATAACTGATAATATTGATAGTTGGATAAGTAGTAACAACATATTTACAACAGCTAGCATTGATCAATTCAGTCAAACCTTGAAATGTGGCACAGTTCGCTTCAGGAAATCAGGCTGTGGTTGGAAATCGGCATCAAAGATGACAACAAATTCATAATCTTTCACATAACTGCAGTTCATAGCTGATTTAAGGTTTCCAGCCTTGTAGCCATCCCGGATCACCCGATGCCGATATATGATCCGCACACCCTCACGCTGCCATTTCTCCACTTCCTCCTTGATGAGTGCAGAAGTGGTAGCATCATCAGAATCATCCAACACCTGCACCAAGAAGTTTGACTTTGGCCAGTCCAGGTTGCAAACTGCCCCAATGGACTGCTGGTACACCTGCAAATATCCAAATGAAAGGAGTTAATTGAATTGGACTAGCCTCTTAGATGTTTACGAGTCAAAACCATCGAACTTGTTATTGCAGAAAATGTACGGGTCAAAGAATTATTCACGGACTAAAGAGGGACACAGCTCAAGGATGGAAACTAATGCAATCTACACAACCTGAATTTCCAAAACAACAGAATCCACCTGCTCAATTCGTTGCGGAGAACTGAATCAGGAATCCACAGGTCCAGTTACAGCTAAAAAAACGAATCTTTTGACCCCAGCAAATACGAATGTGGCAAGAGAACGAGCAGTCGATCTGAAATTCCAACTTGAGAGCATTTCCCCGACACAAGCAAGAGGCAACAGAGCAAATGATTGCAGTTTGCTCTAGGCTTACCTCTCTCTCGTTGCACATGGGAATCTGGACGAGCACCATGGGGAAGTCGTCGGCGCCAGCCTCGACGTCCGCCTTGCCGGCGGCCTGCGGTACAGGCTTGATGCCCTTGAGCCTGATCCAGAAGCAACCGAGGCAAAGGACGAGCCGGTCGATGCTCTGGATCAAGAAGAGCACGACGCACGCGTTGGTCAAA
Source organism: Zizania palustris (assembly GCA_019279435.1). Taxonomy (NCBI): domain Eukaryota; kingdom Viridiplantae; phylum Streptophyta; class Magnoliopsida; order Poales; family Poaceae; genus Zizania; species Zizania palustris. The sequence continues at coordinate 51,807,089 of JAAALK010000082.1, read as the reverse complement.
AACTGCAGCGGAGGCGCGAGGTACTCGAGGCGGACGCGCATCCACCCGGCGTAGGAGGCGGTGAAGAGGTCGTCCACGGCGAGGAGGGACGGCGCCTCGAGGTGCCAGCCCTGGAGGTAGGCGGCGACCTCGACGGCGAGCAAAAGCAGGGACAGTACCAGGAATACCCGGATGCAGCCGTAGAAGCGCGTGCGCAGCGCCGTGTTCTCCCCCGGCGCGACGTCGGAGTCGGTCCGCCCCGCCGCCACCCTCCTGCGCGCGGCGGAGGCGATGGCGAGCGCCGCCGCCGCCGCGCCCGTCAGCCTCCCCGCCGCGCGGTGCGCCTTGAGCAGCAGCACCCACGTGATCTGACGCGCGTTCTTGCCGCGCCCGACCTTGCCAGCTCCCGCCGGCGACCCCGGCGCCACCTCCGCCTCCACCTCGGAGATGGACCAGTTCGGGTTCTCCATCTTCACCACCACCGGCGTCCCTCCCACATTGCTGACTCCCCCACTTCCCCTACCCCACCACGACGGCGCCATTGACACGCAACTTACTCGCACAGCTCAGCTCCTCCACTCACGGCCTCACGCACTCAAACCAACCAATCGCTCCTCCTCCTCCTCCTCCTCCGGCCTCACCTACTCATCTATAACCTCAAACTTAATAGTAGCTCCTCCGATCACACCGCCGCGGCAGCCAGAGAGGATAGCAGCAGGCCACGAGCAGACGAACAGCTCACCTCGTCGGTCTAGGAGACGGGAGCCCCCTCCCCCGCATTATTTATCCATCGCCGTCTCGTGGACTCCTCTAGTAAAAAAAGCGCAAATTGATTATTTGCCAAACCGAATTATAAATTTTAATCATTTGCTATAAAAAATTTAACTTCGCTCAAATGCTATTCAAAATTCTCGCACTCATTATTTAATATTCTCTATTCTATAATATATCAATTTAGAATCGGATTATAAACTTCATAATACAAACCGAATTGGACGGAGGGACTATTTTTATCAATTTAATTTATTTTAATATTTTTTCTTCGTTAAAAATCATCTATAACTTTCACATTCTATATTTCACCACTGCTTCCCTCCACTATGGTATCGTATTGTTGTTGCTCCGGGTCACTTATCCTTTTTATGGGTTTTTGGAATGCGTAAATTTTATAAGATTTTTACAAGAATTAGGCTAAATTCTTTGAAATTCCTTTAAAAAAACTTCATTTAAATGAGCATGATAAGAAACCAAGGTGATATAAAGAGAGGAAGGCTTGACAATAACATAGAGGATAATTAAGATGGAGAAGATATTAAAATAAATTAAATTAATAGAAATAGCAAATGATTAAGAGTATCTAAGTTTTGGTATTTATTTGCATCTAAACTTTGGGTACAAATGATCAAATCTCATAATTTATAATAGCAAATAATCAAGTATTTTTAAAAAAGTTTTTTTGGCGCTCTCCTGTGTAGATAGTCACCGCCAAAAGGCATGGGTCGGTTGTACTGGCTTAGAGCACGTGATTTTGGCTAGACTCGTGTTTAGGGTGTGTTTGGTTGAGCTGTAGATTCTGAAAAAGCTACTGTGAGTTGTGAACTGTGGAAAAGTTGTTGTGGGCTATAAAAAAGCTTAGAAGTTATTTGGTTGAAATAGTTGCAGATTTATATTTTGGTAGTTCATGATGTTTAGTTACATTATTAATGTGTAATTTTACGTATAAATCATTCTAATCATAAAATTTTGTAATGTTTATATTAAAATTATATATTTTTAATTACACTAAAATGATATATTTTACTAAAATTTCACTTTTTCAATTTTTACATGAACTAATATGTTTTAATAGCATGTTAGGTAATATTCAGTCAAAGCTGATCTGGGAAGTTGTGCAAATTTGTACAACGAGAATCTGCAGATTCTAAAAAAGTTGGGTGACCAAAAGAGTTGTTTGATTCAGATTCCAGCTTCCGAACCAATAAGTAGGTTTAAAAATCTGAACCAAATAGTCCCGCTTATGCTACTACTTTGACCCATCGTGTCGGCTTGAGCACAACCCATTTAAGCAACTGATCTATTTAGTCCATGAACTTCCATTCAAATATATACTTTCAATAGCAATCAACAATGAAGCATAAAGCTAACATAAACAACAAATAAATAGCCAATAGGCAACAACATTGGCGACCTAGTAGTAGGATAACAACATATAGAATACTCGTGGGTATTGTCTACCCATTTAGGAATTCATACTCGTACCTGTTCACGGTCATGAATATTTCCTCACATCCGTATCCATACAGGTATTTAATAACCGATGGGTTATTCGTACCTGAGATTCAACATAAGGCAAATTAAGATTTGTACCGAAAACCATCTGTGTTCTTTCCCTCCCCTAAGAGCAAGAATAATAAGCTTATGTAAGCAGGCTACAAGACTTGTCACATCATATTAGTAGTGAGGTAGAGGAGAGAAAGAAGGAGAGAGAATAAAAGCGGGTTACTAGTTAACAATCCACTCATACACAGATTCCAATGAATATTGTGAGATGGTGTAATATGTTACATATTAAATGCATGATATATATAACTAACTAACTATTATATGAGTTGACTATTAGATTAGCTACGTATGACATGACACAAGTATAAAATTAATAACTAGCTAAATTATTAATCTTGCTCCAACGAGATTAACCGAGCCATGGTTTGGTTGGTTGGCTGGCTCCACTCTCCAGTCCAGCCTCCATGCATTCACGCGCGTGCCGCCGGGCGCCGGCCGGATGGGCTCGCACGTCGTCGGCTCCCACTCGTTGCGTGCGGCTGCGGCTGCAGCCTGGCGCGCTGTCGGTGGCGGGCGGCCGCAGCTACCCCCCCTCCTCCTCCTCCCCCGGCGGCCCGGCGACTCATCCCGGCCCCTTCCGACCGGCGGCCGCTGCTTCCAATGCAGCTGCCGAATTCTCTCTCACTCTCACACGCGTTCGTTGATGAGTCCCAAGGACGCGGTCGTGTATACCGTTTGCTGACAAAAATGATTGAGATATTGAGATCTGTTCGCGTCGATCAGGCGCCGCTGATGCATGCACGGGCAGCACGCCATGAAAGCGAGATTAGATCTACGGTACAGAGCTCAACTTGGCTCCAATGGAGACAAACATGGTTTGGTGCCATCAAAAATATTATCCACGATAACTAAACAAGAGGATCACTGAACTGCTACCACCGATCGATCGAATCTGACCATCCCGGGACAGAAAAACAGCAGTAACCACTCACAAAGGAAGCTTCAGACGAGCATCACCCTACCGGAATGTAGTGCTTCAGACTACCTGTGGCTTGGTGAAATCTTTTTTTTCACTTGAAGAAGGTTTCGTCGAATACCACGCTCGTCGTTGAACCAAAGTGTGAGAATCTCGTCTTGAGGTATTATTGTTATTGGAGACAAGTCAGGCTAAAGATCGAAACGTGCACGAGCCCATCGCAATTCGCAACAGTAGCAGCAATGCAGCATGCATACCAGCAGCTGCATCATATCGATTTTATTCCTGCTTGCTGCGTGAGAGTGAGGGATGGAGCAGGAATCATTCCATCTGCAGCAGGTCTCCATCAGGTTTGTTTAAGCCAAGTCCTCAAAGAAGGCACCTCTGAACTTGCATCGACTTTCCTATGGCTAAAAACTTGATCAGTAGAAAGAAACCTCTTTTGGTAGAGAATCTGGGAGAAGATGCGCTTTGGGCATCTGCACTGTACAGATTACATGAGAAAATTGTGTGATTTGGGTCATTTGTGCTCCTGATCAGTTGCATTTCTCATGCATTTAGGAAGAGATCAGAACTAGCAACATACGGGTACGGTTAAGTTGATACATATGTGAATCGTCGGTGGGAAAAGACCAATAGATTTTCCTGTTGGAACGTTGAACTCTGCAGATTCTGGGGATCTCGATGATTATATAGTATAGTAGCAACAGCAGCATGGAAATCCTCGAAATGGGAAACATTAGTGTCTGGGAATAAAAAGATATCTATGCGGTTAAACCAATATAAACATTAACAAAAAAAACTTTTTTTCTTAACACTCGTGTTCAGCTTACTGAAAGTAATAAATATATCCGAATAACAGTGAGTGATCTGCCACGAAACTTCCATGGCATTACCAGTAATTAAACTTTAATTACGATGGTTGTTTTTTTAATAAGGCCACACAGTCCAGCTTTGTTTCAAAGTTATGATTTTTTTTAGATTAGACAACTTTATGTTTGAATAGTAAAAACATGCGGTGCCCTTAAAATTATGAGAGAAATATCTTGTGCAATCACTCATTTGGTGCAAGCGTGCAATCAAGCGATTCAACGGTTACATATGAAAGGGGTTAAAAATAAAAAATATTAGGTTTCAGTCCTTTTCATATGTACCCGTTGGATCGTTTGATTGGATGCACCAGATCGCTTGATTGCACGCTTGCACCAAATGAGTGATTGCACGGAATATTTTCCCAAAATAAAGTACAGAGAGGCAGAGAGCAAATATTTGTATATAAGATACAATGGTTAGTTTATATAAAAGTATACTATGCATTTTAGTTTTTCTGAAGCAGTAAGCTGAAAAAGTTAGATTATGACTGCTTGTTGTATTACTATAATCTGAATTAGAGATTACTACTCCAATAATCAAACTGTTTCTTTAAACTTTTAGCTAATAAGATATACATTATTATAATTGCAGAGTAAAACAAGATACTCGTTGTTCTAATCCACGTCCATCATATCGACAGAATGCGGGGATCATGCTTGCTTAATTGGTAGCCAATTAGCCACACACACCAACGTGATTAGCAAAATCAGCCCTAAAAACCGCACATTTCTAGTCTTCCGAGACGTACCGGCCGTCACAGTTTGACTTTACCTGAATGAAAAAAAAACTCATCAATTCTATAGTTCTATACTCCTCGCTCTAATACAACAACAACAAGAAGAACACAGAGAAAATCTTTCATGTGTAACAGCTGAACGAAAGATGGTCAGAGAAGCAAAAAAAATTAAAAATTCAGAAAGCCTAGAAGGCTCAAACAGTCAGTCAAACCTGGAGTACCTGTCGGTGCTGGTAAAATGTCAACTCGATCTGCTACTGAGACTAGAGCATGCACTGCAGTCTGCACCCAGCTGGGAGGAGGCAGCCGGCAGGGTAAGGGTAACTGTAATGCCCGCGTTGACCACGGACTTTGTTCATCGTGGTTCAGAAAGTCGGAAGTCGTCAGAGAAATTCAGAAAGTCGGAAGTCGTCAGAGAAATTCAGAAAGTCGGAACTTCCGTGACCCTGCAAAGTATGAGAATACGGACTTTGGGCATGTTTGTTTCTAACAAATCCAGCTCTTTTTAAAATCTGATACGAAAACAGTTCAGAGTATGAGAATAAATAGTTATAGAGTCTAAAATTGAATTAAAATTCATAAGTTGGAAAACACCAGCTACTCAGATTAGCTAACTACCGAGAAATCTATGTCTACTAGAAGCCGAAATAAATAAGCCCAACATATTTTTTTTTGGTATTGGGCCAGAAATTTTGATGAGCGGCTGCTTGTTATATATGGGCCTTGAGCCTACGAAATTTCGCGTATATAATCTGGTCATTAATTTAAAATAAGATTAAAAAAATATTAAAATTTATAGCGCTGGACAATATTATTTACTTAAAAATATTATTAACCAAACATTAAACCATGAAAATTAATACCGAAGACGAGACTATGCTCGGATGGATGTCGTACAAAACATGAAAAACTGGACAATATTATAGCACCCAATAAAAATGTTTTATCATTTGAAATCTAAATTTATACATTTTACTCCCCGGTACTTGAATTTCAACTAGAACATAAAAAACAAAGATGTTGTATATAATGGTTTTGTATTGCAAACAGTATAATCGAATATGGTGTAATCAATCGATTAAATATTTTTTACATCGTAGATAAAACATTTTTTATGTAATAACTAGCATTACTGTTTTTAAGAGATCGGCTGTTAATTAGAAAGATTAAACAATAGTTAATTATGAAATTAATTGTAAAATTCTTAGACTAATTCGCGAGATAATTCTATTAAACCTAATTAGTTCACGATTTGACAATATTATGCCACGATAAAAATATACTAATAATATACTAATGATGTATTAATTAGGATTCAACTCGCAAATTAGTCTAAGAATTTTATAATTAACTTATATTTAATTCTCCTAATTAACTAACCAGAAGTTTAGTCAGGCTAGAATTATTTAAATTCTCTCACGCGTGAGAATAAAGTTCACCCGTGTATTAAATTAAACAAATAAAATAACCGTACAGGTACGGATTACGTCACTTTGCGTGGCGTATTGGTTTTTTCTTATTATTATTATTTTTTTTCTTTCTAGTTGCGTTTGCGCCACCGTTGATTCGGTTTCTTTCGCTTTCCAGAAGCTTCCACCGTTTCGGTTCCTTCCTTCGGCCCGCGGCTCCCGCATCCGAAGCTCCGACAAAAGAGCGGAGGAGAAGCAATCGACGCGGCCTCCAATCCCATCCGGTTGCTTCCGCCGCGATCCGACCCAACCCTAGAGCGCGCGGCGACGGCCACGACCAGGAGCCACCTCGTCCGCATCCGCACCACGCGCCGCAGGTGACGCCTTCTTGTCCTTTCCTCCCCGGCTCCCCGGTCGCTTGGATTGTTTGCCCGCCGATCATGCGTTCGTTCGGATGATCGGGCGTTTGGATTTCCTCGTTAATTTCTGTGGAGATTTGGGGATGTGCCTTGGTCTTTGTGGCCTGGGGGCGATTCCCCGTATCTGACGTGGGTTTCGGTTATGGATTGAATGCTCGCTTGATCTTGGTCGTGTTTTCATGTATGCTGTTCGCCTTGCCTCCCCAATCCGAGATAAAGGATGATTTGGAGGTTTTATGTTGTTGTTGTTGTTGCTCCGATGGAGATGTCAAATTGTACTGTACATTTCTAGTTTTCGGATTACTCGCAATGGTTTCTGGTCTCCATTGTTTACAACTCATTGATGGGTATCAGTTAGGGCTTGAACTGTTAATTGTTTGATGTCTTGCTGGTGGTTTTTACAAATGATAGATAGCCAATCACCACTGAAATTATTTCATTTTTCAGTTTCATATGCGGAATTTGGTTGGCAAATCTACTCCTTTTGTTTGGGGTTAGTCTTGAAATTGGCAGTGCTTTGTCTTCTGAAAAGTGAAAAGGGCTTTGGATTATTGCACCTCATTCAAGATACTACAATATTACCCTAGATAGTAGATATTTTGATATGCTCATTAATCTTCTGATTTTTCATGTTTGTGCATTGTTCAATTATTACTATAGCACTCATATATGTGACTCTCCGTTCGGTTTCTTCATTAGGTTCTTGAGACTTGAGTTATCACGTATTTGATTATGGATCTGCCACTCATGGCAGCTAAAGCCTACAAGTACAAAGCAGAACTACTTGTTAAGGACTACCTTCTAGCAGATTCGTATGTTCGATATGCTTCTGTGCTTGGGGGAATTCTGATGTGCAAGTTGGTACTGTCACTCCTCGCTCTCACTTTCTCTGTTAATTATCATCAATGCACTGTGCATATGGCTATATGCAATAACATATTTATAACTTTGTGTAGTATATTTGAATGTAGATCAAAGCAAAATGTCAACATCTATGTTATATTTGGTAGTTCTACTGTTTTAGTTTTATGAGCCTTTGCTTCAACACAGAATTATTGTTCTTTTCATTGGATATAAGCCTTTTTGTCTGGACAACTTGCTTGTTTTCTTTTTGTCCTTCAATATCATGATCTATGATGATGGTACAGAGATGAATGTAGCATAATTTTCCAACATTTTATTTTGTGTACTTAACTGTACATTCTTAAACAGGAGTTCTCCTTATCTAATGCTTCGTTTATCATGCCAGAACTCCAATCCTTGTAATGGTATTTTGACTACTGTTTTCTTTTGCTAGCTCAGGCGTATGATTTCACGCGCTTTATCAGTTCATTCTATTTCAAACGTTATGCTTCTCTTTCAAAGATGCAAAAGATTGAATGGAATAACAGGTGAGCATGATGTGTAAACTTAATTATCAAGTTGCAACATTCAACTCTGTTATATACAAGTTTCTGATGATATGTATTATTACCTTTTGTTACTCAGGGGCATGTCCACCGTCCATGCAGTATTCATTACATTTATGTCGTCATACTTAGTCTTCTTCTCGGGTCTATTCTCCGACCAGCAGGATGGACTAGTAACATTTAGAAGCTCAAGCCTTTCCAATTTTACACTGGGGGTATGCATATGTTGTTACTTTATCGTTTTCTGATTTGTGAAAATAGACTATATCACTATAGTTAATTACTTAGTTTGGCATCTCCATCTTTAGTCTGCCTAATATGAGCTGAATCTCATGTTTCTTAGGTCTCTGTTGGGTATTTCATTACAGACCTTGCCATGATACTTTGGCTTTACCCTTCATTGGGTGGAATGGAGTATGTAAGTAAACAATTGTTACCTTACTTTTCCCCTTCGCTTCCTCCAGTTTCCCTCCTACCTGCAAACTGCATTATTTGTCATTACCAAATTATTCTGTGTCCTTTGTCAGGTTGTTCACCACATATTGTCACTTATTTCTGTAATGTATGCTATGCTTTCTGAGGAAGGACAGTTATACACATATATGAGTCTCATCTCTGAGGCTACTACACCAGGAATCAATCTAAGATGGTAACTGAGTATACGAACAAGTTGCAAAGAAAAACCGTTTTGGTGTTGTCATCTTCAATCCATCAGTCCATCTAAACTGCTATGCTCTCCCTTTGTGTCATCAAGGTTCCTTGATGTTGCTGGAATGAAAAGATCCAAAGCATACCTTTGGAATGGAGTTGCAATGTTTGTTACTTGGCTGGTACGAACAAAATTCTAAACCTGTCATTCTTAGTGTGCTATGGGAGAATGTATTGTTCTGCAGTCCACACTGATTTTAATTATATGTGAACACTCAGGTTTACTTAAATATGTTGGCTTAATCAGTATTATGGTTTTTTTACTATCAGAGCTTCATGCAGAATGGCCTGCTAACAATAAAGAATTGCCTTCATGCAGGTTGCAAGGATAATTCTATTCACGTACTTGTTTTATCAGATATTTTTACATTATGATCAGGTACATGGTGAATTGGTGATTCTTCTGAATTTAATTAATAGGATGGCTATTGCACACATATTCCTGATTTGATGTTTGTTCATAAACAGATTAAGCAGATGGAAACCTTTGGTTACCTTCTGGTTTCTGTTGCGCCCACTGTACTGTTTGTGATGAATATGATATGGTTTTACAAGATCTTGAGAGGTCTCAAGAAGACACTGGCCAAGAGGCATTGAGCGGGCTCATGGGTATGCATGTACAGCCACAACCATCCACCTATCTGTAGATCCACCTACTACCTATAGCGGCTCATACTGGTAACACTAACATCAGCTTGGCCGTCCAACCTTTTATGGATGCTATATTAACTTTGTATATATCTTGAGTCACGGCATGCATTTAATACCCATCGTTTTTACCTATTTATATATGTTTATATCTTAAACTGAAACGATGATTTGTCCTCTATTTCAGTCACCTTTTTGTAATTTGCTATTAAGTATGGTCATAATCTCCTAAGATGATAACTTTAGCCTCCTTGTATGTCAAAGGTTGTTAAAACCCACCTCAAGCTATAATTAAACTGCCTTTCTAGGTTTGGGTTTGGGTTTTGAAATGATGCCTAAATTTGTAATGGAAGTTTTTGCAGAAGTTTCTTTTTTTATACATTTTTCATACAGTTTACCGTTTATATTCTAGAGATCATATGTGGGTTCCAACAGGGAAAGGGAAAAAAAGAAGAGTTGGAGCATGAAATATAACACATTTTCTAGTACAATCAACAAAGGCAAGTGGTTGTGGATTAACATTCATTGGCTTAACTAACACAAATGGAGGAACAAAAGCGTGCAGATCTCACAAGTGAATCAAAATTCTATGATCCCCATGAGATCTATGCTTGATTATGAGATGCTCGAGAAGTTCTTCTTTTCTTCAGAACAAAAATGAAAAAAAAAAATCTCATCATGTGAGATATGTAGCATACAAACTATCAGAAAACACCGGGATCGTTAATTAGCTCCATTTTTAATTTGTGCGTGCACATGTATATATACTTTTCATCATCTTTAGTGCACGATGCGATCGAATGAGGTTTTGTGTGCGTGCGTGTTATATAGTACAAAAGAGAAACGCCCAGCTTGGGAGTTCATGACGAGAAAGCAAAAAAGATCACAAAGCATGTAGTGAGAAACTGCCACTTTTGTTTTAAGTGGAAATAATCAAAGGTGTGCTATCTTGCATCGGATTAACGGTAGAGCTAATGTATACTTAATTCATTTCCAGGTTTAACCAAACAGGTTTACAATTGATAATGTATGTCGCTCGTAGCTTTCGTTGATGATTTTAACACCAAAGGTGGGAGCCGTCTGCACTCGCAAAAGTATAAGTGAAATTATATATGTATTTCTCACAGTATAAGGAGTCGTTGTAGTATAGTGGTAAGTATTCCCGCCTGTCACGCGGGTGACCCGGGTTCGATCCCCGGCAACGGCGATACAGTTTTTTTACCACAATAATCAAGTTTTCGTTTACTTTGTTTGCATGTCTGCTCCTGTGACCCTATTCTGATTTTCCCTTGGGCTTTCAAAGTGATATACATACCCCGGTTTCTTACAGCAAAACTGACATTTCTGAATTCCCAGTATTGTTTTCATGTTTCCTCTTTGAAACTGAACAACTCCGTTGTTATAGACTTCCATTAGATTAGTTACAATTCCATTAGATTTGTTCGCTGTGAACACATTGTTCTATTGTGAAGAAGAGAGCAAGGCAATCCCCCCACCTTATTGTTGTACTACGCATTTTTCTCCTGCCCGTTTACAGTTTACTCCATGCCATTCTTGTTTGTATATTCCAGGATGTTAATTAAAGCAATAGAGTCGTTGTAGTATAGTGGTGAGTATTCCCGCCTGTCACGCGGGTGACCCGGGTTCGATCCCCGGCAACGGCGAGTCAATTTTTTTTGGGTCTCCAACAATAACATAATTGTTCGTAGAGCCCAGATTCTCAGAAAAGGGAGGGACGACGCAGTCGAAAATGTACACCTCATTGGATTTGTTCGTTTACAGATTTAGAGTTATTGTACAGTTGTAATGAGGATGATCAACTTAATACATTGTACTTCCCGGTGCCATCCAGATGTTTGGGTGCACAGAGATTGGCGTTTGCTAAGCAATGGTAAACACACCGTATGTCTATCCATTACAGGCAACAGATCTGGTAATCTAGATTGACCGCATCACAATTTGCCATGAAGTTTTAATATCATGGTGAAAATGGTTAGCATTGAATCGATCTTCCTTATTGCCCCCAGGCTCCTAGCCTGGATAACCATCACCATGGACTGACTGAAATATGATCTATAGCGTCTGTATGACAATCATACCGAAGAAAGGATCTTCGCCTCAATGTTTTCAAGCTTTTGGTCGAGAAGCATTCTTCCTCATCGTCCAAAATGCAGCGTGATACTGATTCTGCAACTCAACCACATTATAAATTAGATAACCGTTACCAAATATCATGGATATGGGTAAAGTGCACACTAGGTTTATGGGTACTGGTGTCAGGCGTCCAACAGAATTCAGCAATGCTGTAATCACAGGCATTCCAAGTTGAGCTTTGAAAAGTTGCAAAGCCTCCCCTGAGGATGAGTCAACATTGCAGAGCCTCACTGAGACCAAAGAGGGCATCAACCTCCACTTTCTTAGAAAAAAACTTTTTTAAAAACACTGTTTTTACTACTCAGATGCAAGTTTAATCGGTCCTATGTTCTAAAAGTGTATCCTACATCATACGAGCCTACAAGTGATTGAGGAACAAGTGGACATCACATTATTCTATAATCACCTTTAAGCCTCAGTATACAATTGTAAATATTTGCCATAAATTCAATGGTTTCCTAGCTGTCTGGAAATTAAGTCACACTGTAGAGATTAGAAGATTACCTGCATCATTGATTTCATATTTACAGTGTATGTGGTATCTACCATTTTCTCCACCTGAAAAGAGCATACCAAAGTAATACATGAAAACAACAAAACTTGCATCATTTATAGGGAAGTGGATTTCGTGCACCTATTTGGGTCATGTTTGTGCACCTCAAAAAATGTCTAGAAAAAATTCTAAACATGTGCATTTGCAAAATCTGTTCAAAAATAATCACATGTCCACTGTACAAATATGGATGAAATACGAGGTTAAATTATAAAGGATGTGTTATGTCTGATCACAAGTTTTCACATTTTGCTTTTTTGGGAATGTGCAAGTGTACAAAATCAACATACTGGTGCATATTTTGAATTTCCTCATTTATAGCCCAAAACAAATCAAATGCATAAAAACTCTCACCTCCATCACAAATCCATAATGGTAAGCAACTCTTTTCACATCTTCCAAACTTAGTTCAATAGACATATCCTATGTTTAAGGAGATAAATTAGGTTCCTTTAGAGATAGCAACACCTTCAACTGGTATAGCAATCAACTAGCATAATAAGGGGAGAAAACTAGTTACATCATCTGGCCCATAGGAGTCAGCGAAGTGATACAGAAGTGGACCCAGGTTTATCCAGACCTGTTGGTTGAAATTGCACAATCATTAAGGACAGTAAGAAACTGTAAATAAACAACATATATTGAATCATCGATTTCCCTGTAAACTGATTCACATTGACTCTCTTCAAGAATAGCTCGTTGGAGTTCAATTCTAGAACAGGAAACTCACCCCGCCATCCTTGAGAACTTTTGATATGATCTCTATATATTCAACAATATTGTGTGCCGTATCTAAGAAGAAGCAAGTTACAACAGCATCCCATGCAGCTGGAACAGATGAGTATAGCAAGAAGGTCAAAAAGGAAAAAATGGCATTTACCAATCATACATATATGAACTAAAAGTGAAACAAACAAAAAAATCACGGCTAAAATCAAATTAATAAACTTCCAAACAATTTCAACTAACAATCAATTTTAAAGTTATCGCATGCCTAAACAGCCTACGTGATTAATTGAAGGGAGCTGCTTCCTTCTTCTCCATAAATTTTTAAAGGCATATCATAGCATGATAGCAAGGATCTGATTTGCAACCAACCATTACTTAACTGATAAAAAATGCACTGATTTGTAATTTAGTATTGTACAATCATTAAAGCACTACCCTCAGATCAGTTTATTTACCGAGTAGTTCCAAGATAAATTCAAGCAATCTAACAAGAGAAGTAGAAAACAACAACAATAATAATTAATATATCCCCCCCATAAAAAAGGTACCTCATGTGCACAACAAGAAACAAGACTGCCACAGATTATTATTCTATGTTATTTATCCTACTAGGGGAAAAAGAACTCTTTTCCTTTGTTGGCCATGACCTAAAATTGAATAATCTGACAGAAACAAAACCAGTACATTACCATAATGCAAAATTCTTGTTTCAAAAGTGACTGTTTGAATCGTTATTTAACACCATTGCTTCCAACCACCTGGTTCCAGTTCCTGGCATCTCTTCTTTGGGCCATAAAATATTCAAAGGGTTTGAATAACACTACATTGAGATTGTACAAATGGAGCTAAGTTGATTGATGTATATCCCTTTATAAGGAAGCCAAGTTAAAATTAATTATTTACTCACGAGAGCACCTAGAGCAATCCATTAAGAAATCATCTTCAATTCCTGTTTGTTTAGTATTGATATCTAAGAAAACCAGGACAGTAGGTCATCTTACATTCTTGGCTTTCCTCATTGTAGACCTCTACAAAATCCCCAGCACACATTGAAAATCCTTCTGTGATCCCAGAGCTGTTGATAGAAAAGAAGAAAGATATAACTAATATGCTGAGTTAAAGCATACAAAAAGATAATAGCCAGTGTTTCTCGTTTTCCAAGGAATATAAGTAAACATTCAATGGAAACATTTCTTCAGTTTCTACCTACAGCACAAAAAGTACTGGCTGGAATGAGCGAAAACATCAGACTCGATTATTAGAACAAAATGGAGTTTAAATTCAGCAATCAGCATTCAAATGCAACTGCACAATAACTAACCATCTAAATATTTCAACATCTAAAAATAAAATAATTGTATGTTCTGCAAAAAGTTCAGTTTTAAATAGGTTGTCTCAATATCTAAAGTCATCAAGTCTCATATTCCTGCATGTTAGCATATTCTGTTATGTAGGCTCTAAGGGGGTTCGGCCAGGACCCCTGTCCGGTCTATTGTATCCTTTGGCAAGGGGGTTTTCTAGCACTAGTAATTCAGTTATAAAGTAGTTATCCCCTTGCCTCTATATATGTACCTAACCATGGCTCATCAATAATCATCCAAATTCCATTCTCCTTCATGGTATCAGGAGTCCGGGTTCCCCTCTTCCTCTCCACCTTCCGCTGCCCTCCCTGACCGGCACAGGGAATCCCTGTTCCTCCTGCTTTCGGCACAAGAACTTCTGTTCTTCCCTGCCTTCTGCTCAAGGAACCCTTCCCTGTTCCTCCTGCTTTCGGCACAAGAACTGTTGTTCTTCCCTGCCTTCTGCTCAAGGAACCCCTCTTCTCCCCTCCCTTCGACACAGGGAGATAGGGGGCTCGGTCAGGACAAGGAACCCTGTTCTTCTGCTTTCGGCACAGGCACTTCTGCTGCTCCCTGCTCGAGGCAAAGAACCCTGCTCCTCCCTGCCTTCGGCACAGGGAACCTTTCCTCCCTTCGGCTCAGGGTGTTAGGGAGGCAAAGAACCCTGTTCTTCCCTGCCTTCGGCACAGGGAACAACACCTCTCCCTCCCTCCCTTCGGCTGCCCTCCCTGCTCAGCATGGCCGGGTCTCCCCCCACCTCTGTCGTTGACCCTGCAGACCTCGTTCATCGCAACGACAACGACGAACCAAGGCGTCTCGCGGACACCCGCATGGCTGCCCGTGAGGCTGCCCTTGCAGAAGCCCAGGCAGCTGAAGAAGAAGCTGCTGCTGCCTCTTCCGATCGCGACGCTGCCACCGAACGCATCCGTGCTGCTCTAGCACGAGCAGCCAAAGCTCGGGCCGACGCTGCCGCTGCAGCTGACCCCATCGCGCCTCCTCCAGGGGACGGCCTGGACGTCTCCAACGCCATGGCCCTCCACAAAGCAGCCGCTATCCTCAACCTCCATGCTCAGGCGGTCTCCGTTCAGAACGCACGCAGCCTGGTTCCCATCACCCTTGACACAGCCGGCAACTACTCAAGATGGCGCGAACAATTCCTCCTCGCCGTCACAAAGTATTCGCTGCAAGATCACATCTTTAGCGACCACGCTACCTCGGCCCTGCCTGATTGGACGCGGATGAACGCCGTGGTGAAATCTTGGCTCTACAGCACGACTTCTTCTGATCTTGCTGAGGCCGTCATTGACCACCGCGCCACCGCCCGAGAAGCTTGGCTTGCCATCGAGGGTCACTTTCTTGGGAATCAAGAGACCCGCGCCCTACATCTTGACGCCAAGTTTCGTGCCTTCGCGCAAGGGGATCTTTCCATCACCGAGTACTGCAAGCGTTTCAAGAAGATGGCCGACGACCTTGGCGATCTTGGCGAACACGTGACCGACCGCACCTTGGTCCTCAATGTTATTCGCGGGCTCAACGAACGCTACAAGGACATCGGTGTTCACCTCCGGCGTGGGCGCCCCTTTCCCTCCTTTGCTGCTGTTCGAAATGAGCTTCTCCTTGAGGAGATAAATATGGTTCAGCACCCCGCTGCCCCCCCCACTGCCTTCGTCGCTGTCCCCTCTGCACCCCAGCAGTCCGCACCAATTGAAGGCAGCACACCTCGAACCGGCGCCCCAAAACAGAACAGGAAAAAGAAGCAGAAGGGTCGCAATTCCTCCGGTGGTCCTCCTGCCCCAGCCGGCAGCAGCCCCTCCCCCACAACCGGGCCCAACGGGACGTGGCCCTCCTTCTACAATCCGTGGACAGGGTCCATCCAGATGTGGCCCGGCCCACGGACTCCTCCCCTGGCCCAGCTTCCTCAAGGCCGAATGGGTCCCCAACAGCAGCAAGCAATGCTTGCATTCCAGGGGCCCCAACAGTTTTCACAGATGGCTCAACAAAATCCTCAACAACCGCATTTTTTTCCTCCCTACGGGACCCCTGCAGGACCTCTGTTGCAGCCACAACAGCAAGCCTTGCCACCCTGGACCCCCCAAGCACCACAACAGCCCATGACAGGAGCTCCGACTTGGGACCAGAGCTCCCTCGCCTCCACTTTCAGCACCATGACTCTCACCCCTCCGGTGAATAACGACTGGTATTTTGATACTGGTGCCTCTTCCCACATGACATCCCATGACGGTACCCTCTCTCACTATTCGGTTCCACGGTATCCCTCCCCCACTTCTATTGTTGTCGGTAATGGTTCACTCCTCCCAGTCGCCGCGACCGGGACGACATATCTTGGCCACCTTACCTTAAATAATGTTCTTGTCTCACCACAACTCATTAAGAATCTTATTTCTGTTCGCCAATTTACTATTGATAATAATTGCTCTGTGGAATTTGACCCTTATGGTTGCTCTGTGAAGGATCTTCTCACGGGGACCGTGACCATCAGGTGCAATAGCTCCGGACCACTCTACCCTCTACAGGTTCCAGTGGCGCACTCTCTTGTTGCGGGCTCCACAACAGCTTCACTTTGGCACCGACGTCTTGGTCACCCTGGTCGCGAAACTCTTTCCAAACTTGTTTCGGCCATTCCGGCTTGTAATAAAGACTTGGATTCTATATGTCATGCGTGTCAGTTAGGACGACATGTTCGTCTTCCTTTTGGTACTTCAGTCTCTAGGGCGTCGAACAACTTTGCTCTTATTCATTGTGACTTGTGGACATCTCCTGTTGTTAGTGTCTCTGGTTACAAATATTACTTAGTTGTTCTTGACGACTGCTCACATTACTTGTGGACATTCCCCCTTCGGCTAAAGTCTGACACATTCATGACATTATCTAACTTTTTTTCCTATGTCTCTACCCAGTTCGGTGCTCGCATCCAGGCCGTCCAAACCGACAACGGACGGGAGTTTGACAACTCCACCGCTCGCACTTTCTTTACGACACATGGCATCCTCTTCCGCATGTCGTGCCCCTACACGTCGCCCCAGAACGGTAAGGCCGAACGGATCATTCGTACTACTAATGACGTTATCCGCTCTCTTTTGTTTCAGGCGAGCATGCCTCCTTCATATTGGGCTGAAGCGTTGCACACTGCGACCCTACTCCTCAACATCTTACCTACCAATACCCTTGACTTCTCGACCCCGCACTTTGCCCTCCATGGTAGTGCGCCGTCCTACGAACATCTTCGGGTCTTCGGTTGTAAGTGTTACCCCAATCTCTCGGCCACTGCTCCCCATAAACTTTCACCCCGCTCCGCCCTTTGTATTTTTTTGGGATACTCTGCTCACCACAAGGGATATCGCTGCCTTGATCCTACCACCAATAGAATCATTATTTCTCGTCATGTCATCTTCGATGAAACTTCATTTCCCTTTGCTGAGCAACCCTCACTTCCCAATGCTACGGATTTCACCTTTTTAGATGAATTTTCTAACACGGCAGTCGCTCCCATAGGACTGCCAATTTTTTCTTCTACAGGTACATCTCCCACCATACCACTTTCGGCGCCACTGGTTCCACCAAGATATCACTCCCTACCTCGTGCGGGTGTTGTGCCACGCGCGGCCACGGGTCCCTCAACATCCTCTGTACCACGCGCTGCCCCGACCTCATCTTCAACGCCTACACCCGTACCATGCGCAGATGCCACGTCTCCTGCACTCCCACGTGCGGGACCGGCTCTGCGTGTCTACTCCAGGCGTCCCCGACCACCTGAACCTCCTCCTCCAGCGGCATCCACTACTTCCCCAGCACCGGTGCCGCTACCTCCTGGTGCTATTGCTGTTACCCCAACGGTGAACCATCATCGCATGACGACACGGGCCAAGGATGGGTTCCGAGTTCCATCCCTGTTCCATGCCGCACCACTATCTCCAATACCGAAGACCTTTCGTGGTGCCCTTGCCGATCCCAATTGGCGGGCTGCCATGGAAGAAGAACATGCTGCCCTCATCACAAACCAGACTTGGGATCTGGTTCCTCGCCCGCAGCATGCCAACATTGTCACCGGTAAATGGATATTCAAGCACAAGTTCCTCGCCAACGGTTCCTTGGAGCGTTACAAAGCACGTTGGGTCCTCCGCGGCTTCACTCAACGTCCAGGCATTGACTTTACAGAGACATTCAGCCCTGTTGTCAAGCCTGCCACAGTTCGCACCGTTCTCTCGTTGGCTATTTCCCGCAAGTGGCCTGTTCATCAGCTCGATGTCAAGAATGCTTTCCTCCACGGCACTCTGACAGAGACAGTGTTTGCAGCTCAGCCGTCTGGTTTTGAAGACCCCGTTCACCCAGACTTTGTTTGCCGCCTCAACAAATCTCTTTATGGGCTGAAGCAAGCCCCTCGTGCTTGGTACAGTCGCTTTGCCACGCACCTGGTCTCCCTTGGTTTCATAGAAGCCAAGTCAGATACTTCGTTGTTCATCTACCGTCGTGGCACTGATACAGCATATCTGCTTCTCTACGTGGATGACATTGTTCTCACCGCTTGCTCAGCACATCTCCTTCGGCAAATTATCTCAGCTCTTCAGCAAGAGTTTGCCATGAAGGATCTAGGTGAGCTCCACCATTTTCTGGGGATGCAGGTTCAGCGCAGTGATGATGGTATGATTCTCTCTCAGCGACAGTACATGCTTGATATCCTGGACCGAGCAGGCATGACAGAGTGCAAATCTTGCAATACGCCAGTCGACACTAACCCCAAAGTTTCTGCCGACTCTGGGACTCCAGTCGCCGATCCTTCAGATTACCGCAGCCTTGCTGGTGCCCTGCAGTATCTGACCTTTACGCGACCGGACATCTCTTATGCCGTACAGCAGGTCTGTCTCCACATGCATGATCCTCGAGAGGCTCACCTTGCTGCTCTCAAGCGCATTCTTCGGTATATTCGGGGTACTCTACATCTGGGTCTTCTTCTTCGGCCATCGACGCTGGATGACTTGGTGGTCTATACTGATGCTGACTGGGCAGGCTGTCCCGACACTCGCAAGTCCACTTCGGGCTACGCTGTGTTCCTTGGCGACAACCTGGTTTCTTGGTCATCTAAACGGCAGAACACCGTCTCCCGCTCCAGTGCTGAAGCAGAGTATCGCGCCGTGGCCAATGGCGTCGCTGAGGCTTCCTGGCTTCGCCAGCTTCTTCATGAGCTTCATACTCCGCTTCACCGCGCCACTCTTGTCTATTGCGACAACATTAGCGCGGTCTACATGTCCTCTAATCCAGTCCAGCATCAGCGAACGAAGCATATCGAGATCGATCTTCACTTCGTCCGTGAGAAGGTGGCCATGGGTGCCGTTCGGGTCCTTCATGTCCCCACGACATCTCAGTTCGCCGACGTCTTCACCAAAGGGCTGCCCTCTTCGGTGTTCACTGAATTTCGGTCCAGCCTGAATGTCCGTGGCTAAGCACCGACGTTCAGACTGCGGGGGCGTGTTAGCATATTCTGTTATGTAGGCTCTAAGGGGGTTCGGCCAGGACCCCTGTCCGGTCTATTGTATCCTTTGGCAAGGGGGTTTTCTAGCACTAGTAATTCAGTTATAAAGTAGTTATCCCCTTGCCTCTATATATGTACCTAACCATGGCTCATCAATAATCATCCAAATTCCATTCTCCTTCACTGCATACCCTTTTCTTTTAATTTCATATTGTGCTTTCTCTTGTAAATATAAAATCTCATAAGGTAAATTACATGTAAATGTAATAAATGTAATTCTATTTTGATCAATGGTAACGTCATGTATGAACCTTACATTATACACAACTCACAGGACACACCAAGTGTATACAGAACAATGAATGAAAGAAATACAGCATTTTGCAGGGGTGCTGATGCTTATGAGAAAAACATGGTGATTTATTACCTTGAGGGATGAACATCAGGAAATGAAACAGGCCGAAGTTGATCATTGTCTGAAAGAGAATTGCAGTTGCTGTGTACCCAAGGATATATAGTCCATTCATTGGCTTCTTGAGTACTAATAAAAAAGTAAAACATTGTTATGAACAACTTGATCATGTAAGGTGCTGATTACTTTTAAATATGTAAAGCTTATATAACATACTGGTTTAGAATGTAACTCGAACAAATCATCATGTAATATGAGAACTCATTTCCCTGGCTTACAAAACCTGCTCAAAAGTAAAAAGATTAGGTACTTTTTAGAAATACATGGCATTAGCTCATTCACAATTAAACATTTTTTAAAGTACCCAAAGAGGATATCTCCAGAGCCAATCTCCCAAGCCCAGCACCAGGGACTAAACATGAAGGAGGCCTATGAAGTTTAATAAATACACAAGTCAATGATTGACCAAAAGTGAATCCTCAAGTAGATTATGTTTGTATGATGTATCTGATCTGAGTTTAAAGGAAATGCTTACATCAATCATCCATGGAGATTATAAAAAAGAGGTGATGTACAAGTACAACACAAAAACAAAAAGGCACACATCCACATGCATGTACAATTGGTTCCAACTGACCAACTCCCAACAAGATCACTTATAGTAGCTTCCAGAACAAGGTAAAATAGTACGGTAGCCTTAATTATTGAAACACGGAGACAAGAACATGCATGTTTACCTCTGCTTGCTTCTATTAGGAAAAAGACGATTAAGCTCCTCAAGGATGGGCTTATAGCACTCATCACGTTCCTTTTGACCCTAGAACAATTTAATAAAAAACAGCAATATTCCTTTGACATTAGATTATTACATTCAGATAGAAGTTCCACTTCAAGTATATTTTAATCCAACACAATGGCACAGAAAATACCTCCTGGGCCCAATCTCTCACGATATTTCTTATGATGCACCTAACCTGCATAAACCAGAACAAAATGGATTATAGAAGATGCAAACCATGCAGGATGTCCAAAAATCATGCAAAGTGAAAAATAAATGTAAAAATGTAGGCAAAGGTGCAAGAGATTACATGCATGCATGCATACAATATCAGCAAAGTATAGCAATGATTCAGGAGGAAAAGGAAAATCAACATATAAGTGAACAACATTAGCATCACATATCAGGAAAGATGTCAACTTTGATAAAAAATGTGGTGATCAACCAGCATGAACTTTTGGCTAACTTCTTGTTGTGTTGCAGTGTACTCTTTATTGGGAGTGTGTCAAATATGAAGTTGACAGGAACTCTTACCTTGTCAACATCAATTGGAGGAACATCCAATGGCAAGGATGGAGCCATTAATTCCATCGGTGTTACCTAAAATAAGACAACAATAATTCATAGTTCTCATTTATTTAGACATATCACTATTGACAAAAAAATACAAGAAGAACAAATAAATAAAGGAGAGAAATCAATTCTTGATAGACTAAAAATTATGTGTAAAATGTAGTGTGATACTCCCAAACTTCGTGATTGGTAACACAATAACTCAATGAACAGCTAGGCATAGTGAACATATTTATAGTCATATTAATCAGGCTTTTATTAGTAATGCCTTATACTGTATAGCTCAACCGGAACATAACAAGAATGACATGTTCATGCATTGCTCTTGCAGACTCATGGTAATAAAATTCAAGTATGATAGGTGCACTATGTTCTCCATCATGTGATTGTGAATATAAGGAATACACAACAGCTTACATCTTGGAGGTGGAGCTTACATTCTCATTAGCAGAATATGCAACACAATCTGTATCTTGACAGTTAGACTCTGCATTCACATCTTTAACACCATTACATGATTTATCTACACCTTGGAATGCCCCCAGTTTATCACCAACAGGCTGGGCGCAACCTTCCATGCCAACAACCTCATTCTGTTTGATATTTAAATCAGTTGAAAGCACCCATTATTTATAAAAATGAAAAAAGGATCAAGGCATAAGGCCTACCCTGTTGTCAGTTTCTCTTGAGAGTTCATGAGTCTTCCTGTCTTTCCTAGGGCAATTGTCTGGTTCGTGCAACTCAGAATTGTTTACTGAGAGAGAACTTCTCGAGAAATCACCCCTCTCAATAGAATGAGCACAATCTGCATGACAATGCCCATGCATGCCCTTTCCACAATCATGATCATCAACATCGACATACTGCCTCATGTCGAAAGGAGGCTCAAATGCCTGCATTTATATCCCTTGTAAGAACACCATCACATATATTGCAGTTTTCACCGAACATGCAATCCCCCTTCCAAAAACACACATACAAAAATGTACCTCAAGCATGTTCGTGATGAACGATGCATTCATGGATATACACCTGTGAAGTAATAAACAATTAAAAAACAGTAAACAAATCTATCACATTAAGCAGTAAGCACAAAGGCTTATGTACACAAGTTACATATTTTTGGGCCGGTAGGGGAATGACTGCCCCCATAGTTTTTTAATAAGAAGACCACGAACCCTAGCCCCTCACATGTGGAGTCGACCCCTATGGATCGGTCCTTAACCCGTGCTTTGAGGCCCCTACCCCATACACGAGGGCCCGCTCTCCATAGGTTGATTCTTAACACGTGTTTTCGAGGGGCCAGCGAGTGACCTTTTTTAAATGTACACAAATTGCATGTAATAACCATTTAAAGCATATACTTTTAAACATAAGTAAACCACACAAGAGTCAATACAAGCAAAGGTTATGTATTCAACACACATGACGAATTATTCTGAAATATCATCACATGTTGTTTTAAATTAGTTTTTTTACTTCAGAAAAACTAATTTAAAACAGCATGTGATGATTTTTCAGAATAATCCAATGAATAGTTTAAGATTCATCATTTGCAAAATTCAAAAGTGAGCTTTCGTGGAGAAACATTGACTAAATCAATGAAGTACAATAGATAAAATATGTGAAATTCTTTAGATGATTTTGAACATGACAAATAGATCTACTGTGGAGATACATTTCAAAATATTTAAGCACAAGCAGTGGAATTAATAACTATTAATCATTACTACAACTACAAGCATTAAGCCCATAACATTACTTACCATCTCAGCCTTTGGTACTTTAGACCAAGGTGAAAAAGAAGTTCCTACACAGGAAAAGACAAAAGATATGTGGAGGGCATACAGAGTTAAAACCTAGATATGTCAAAACGAAACCCAAAAGTGATTAGCAAAAGAGGTACTCGTGTATGGTGGACGAAATAAAATGGTAAATCATGTATGGTGACTCTAATTCAAACCTTATGGGCAGGAGGAAGCATTTTGAATGATCGTTCATATCTCTTGACATCCCTCTCAGCTGCATCGTGATAGCTATGACAAAAAATGCAAATTATTATTAGTTAATCATAAAAATGATATTTTAGTACTTTTGATGGCAAATGAACCATGGCATCTTCATGTATCAAGTCTTACTACTTTAGTGTCTGTTAGTGGTCAAAGATTTTTGAATGTTGACTGCATGCATTCTAAGATGACAGGTAAAAAAGAGCTGGGGAAGTACATTTGTAACATCAATGCTACAACTTCAAAAGAAAATAAGAATTGACAAAAATACATGTATCCTCCAATGTAATACTTAATAATTTCCAGTAGGACAACTAATCCCCTTGTAGACACATCAATGTAGGCAGTTTTACCATGAGACGGATTTATATGGTAACGGCTCAAGTTCAAATAATCAAATACCAATCCATACACATCCTCCAATGGCCTCATTCAACAACAATCAAAACGCAAGTGCAATGTCAGGAAATATCTGGTCACTTTGTTTTCTGAAGGGCCACACCTATCAGTTGGTTTTTTT
The DNA here is from genome assembly GCA_019279435.1 of Zizania palustris. Lineage (NCBI taxonomy): Eukaryota > Viridiplantae > Streptophyta > Magnoliopsida > Poales > Poaceae > Zizania > Zizania palustris. The sequence continues at coordinate 51,783,093 of JAAALK010000082.1, read as the reverse complement.
CAAGACGTTAACAGAAATGTTCACCCCGATCAACAACCTTCAGGCTTCAGAGCTAGCATTGTTGTCCTGGAACTCCAACTTGCAACCTCTCCAATAACTTCGTGAGAAACCCACAAAATCTCTCTATCCAGTATCCACCCATGCGAGAGCATAATGCGCGATTCTAACTGCGAACTCCCACAGCGCAATCCGCAGCAAAAATCCCAACGAAGCCTCCTGCCCTTCCCACTGGGTAATCCGCGATAACAAAAACCAACTCCAGCCCGCAGCATCTCACACCCTCGAATCGGTGACCACTCTCTAAGTCCTAAACCCCATTACCCCAACACAGAAGCACCGTCCCCAACAACTAGAAGCTCTCCCCTCCGAACTAACGGACACACACACACACACACACCTGTGACCTGACACCCCCACAGCTCGGCGCAACGCGCGGCTGCTAAAACGGAGCTCCGCCTCCGATCAACCGCCGCCCCGCGAGGAGTGGCGCGATACACGAGCTCCCGAATGGTGGGCTGGTGGTGCGCGGGAACGGGTGGGGAGGAGACGGAGGGAGCGAGCGAGGGGGATGGGGTTGGCGTACTTGGCGTAGGCGTCGATGATGCGGCGGAGGGATTTGATTTCGAGGGCCTCCTCCTGCTCGGCGTACCGCCGTTCGCCCATCCTCCCGGCGGCGGCGCAGTTTCCCCCCAGATGGAAATATCAGTGGGCTTTTTATGTTTTTGTGTTGAAACCGGAGAAAACTAATCATTTGAAGCCACCACAAGTAACGAGAAATTTACTATTTTAACATTCTACATGTCAGCCTTAAAAAATGTTATTATAACAAAGTGTACATTTTTAGAGTGCCAAAATAGTAAATCTTACCACAAATAAGTGACTTCTATTTTTTATCACTCCCAACATTGAAATTGATTTTTTACCACTCACAACATTGACATCTTCAATATTTATCATTTTATCATTTTAATCTAGTTTTAATTTTTTTCTCTTTTAATATAAAGGAAATTATCATCTTACCCTTCTCCTATCCAGTATAACATTTTGTTAGGATACTAAGCAACTTTTTGTGATTATTTTGCTGACGTATGATCGAGTAAATTTGTTAAATCAGCGTTGTACGCAGTTTAAACCGAATAATTTTGTTAGAATCACTACTAGAATCCATAGGAGAATGGTAAGATAGTAATTTTCTTTGTATTGAGAGGGACGAAAGAATTAAAATCAGATTAAAAAAATCAAAATGTCAATGTTGCGAGTGATAGAAAATCAATGCAAAGATTAGACACAAGTTTGGTTTGAAAATCAAAGCACCACAAAATTTTGAAGCTCTAATCTAAGAATTTTAGAGGAATAATGTAGGATTCAAATTCCTATAGAAATTGATACTATTCGCTCTTTTGTAATGAAGGATTGGTGTATAAGAAAAATGAAGGAAATTTTCCTTTTCCTTAGAATTCACAGGAAAAATATAGGAATTCAAACATCCACTCCAACCTCTTTTTTCCTTTCCTTTGCTAAGTCCAAAGCAAATCAATGCATAAAATTTCAAATGAGATAATATAAGTAGCTTTAATATGAATGTTTAGAAAAAAAATTATTGTGATTAGTTAATTCCTGTGTTTCAAACAATACATCTCTAATTTTTCTTATGTTTTCAAATTATCTGTTTCTATATACATTCCTATCATATTCATTTTTCTTATGTTTTCAAATTATCTGTTCCTATCATATTCGTTTATTTTTTCTATTCAAGTATTTTTAGATTTCTGCATATTCCAAAGAAGACTGAGGGACGAAAGGATTTCTCCGTTGTATTATTAGATGAGTGCCCCATTCTGACTCACTGACATAATCACATAATGCACTGCACTGAGAACGTCAGAAGTCAGAACGATATCCCTATACCTGCGTGAATGTACGTATGACGTGGAAAAGCATAGACAGAAGAGTAGTCTGGCAAAATTGAAGAAGCTCAGACAGATGTGACCAACGAACGATGTTACTCCTACTTTGACGACCATTTTCAGTTACTGTTACAAAGCTAATCAAGAGCCCTTCGAGAGGCAGAAAAAAGAGAGGTGAATTCAACTGCAATTACACACGCTCGTCAGAAATGGTTGCGAGTATACACTAGCTGTAGCCTGGGACTCGTCACCGAGGCTGTAACCCAAACAAACGTCGCTGCTTACACCAAACATCATACTCTTTGGGCAGAGGGGGGATTTTTGTATGAAGAATTTGACTAGAGGAAGCATCGGTTAGAATTTACAAAGCTTTGGGCAGAGAACAAGATCAAAAGGAAGCAGTTTTTTCTCTTGTTTGAATTATCTGTGTTTTACTTTTGAAAACCTCCTTATCCTATTTATGTCGAGGTTGGTGTTGTTCTGGTGGAAAGGTGGGGCGAGATGAAGGCTGCCCCTCCTGGGGCAACATGTTTAAGAAGCTTCCTTCAACAGGTTCATCTTCATCCATGCTCTCTGTTTGAAGGGTAAAGAGCAAGGTAAACATTTCATTCAGAGCAGTAAATGATGTACAAGAAACCAACAGGCAAGGGTAATCCTCATTAGTCATTACCAAACAATGTCTTGATGGTTGGCCGCTTTGATTTGGAACTCTTCTTTTTCAGCTCAGCTGTTCCATAAGCAGCACATTTATTTTTCAAACTAAAGACACTAAGAAAGCGTAAATATTAAGGAAGCTGTGGGAGTGCCTGAAAATGTTAGAGAAAGAGATCTAACCAATTCCTGCAACCTCGTCGTCATTCACAATTTCAAAGTTCTTATATGTATAGCCAACAAAGTTTGCATCCTTGGATGGAAGCATCTGCAAAAAGAATGTTCTTCAATTTCAATTCATTGGTTAGGTCTCCTAATATATATTTTGGCAAATGTTCCTAATACTTATTTTTTTTTATTTCATGGCTAATAGACTATAGCTACAAGGAATGAATCACAAGCTTTCGTGTCCATGGTCCACCACTAGTCAAGGCATAGATTTCTCTATCTACAGATAAGACAAGATTAAGATACATGATGAAGTGGGTGTGTGAATACCAAACAAAAGGCACACGTGAAAATATATATGTGATATAACAGCTCACATGACAAACAGATATGGATCTTAATTACTAGGAATGTCTTTCAAGTTTCCAACAACCCAGTAATTTGAATTTCATGATGAAGTCACGCATACCTTTCTCCATGGGCCCGACTTTGATGAACTTTGAATTTGTGCTCCAGTCTGCAAAACAGTAAGAAAGGTAAGTGGAAATGTGACAACATCAGCTTTCCATACACCGAAATAGCATAGCCATAATTCAAGTTAACACCCTCAGCAGACCAAAAACAAAACCGCATGTTACAATGGAAACAATGCAAAACACAGTGCTAAGGGCTAGCATTAGAATCTACTACTAATTCTGGCAGGAATGCTGTCATATGGTTGGGCCACATTGGCACATAATAACTATAATTCGGAATACAAATTAAACTACTTTGGTGCAAATCTCCTGCAGACTGTTATGGACTGGCGCTATGGTGCCAAGAATGCATTTTACTGTTTCCTAGTTTTTTAGATTGATGTCTCTATATCTGAGTTCGGCTTCTTGGTGTTCAATCTGTCCAGATGGCATCTAGTATATAAAGTGTATTGAATTAGGTATAGATCTATCCATAAACATAAATGGGTCTTGTGCACCAAGTCTCATACAATTAGAGCCTCAAGACATACCATCAACATTCAACTTCTAGCCCACGGTCATGGGTAGGAAGTGGGCCAGGCCCAGGCCCTCCAGCCCATGAACAGTACCATGGTACTGTAGCAGATTAGTTATAATCATAATTTCTGTTTTAGCTGTTAGGATTAGTTTATCTCTATCTTTTTGTTAGTTCATCTTTATCTACAAGCTGTTAGCTATTTGTTAGAGAAAAGAGGGGGTAGTTAGCCTCTGTGCACTATATAAACAGAGGGCAGGGATGTGTTTAGGGTGTGTTTTGAGTTAGGTTTGTAGCCACTTGTTCGGCTGAGGGCTTGGTTTGGCTCAGCTAGCAGTTGCGCCGCCACGGTGCCGCCACATCGCCGAGGTCAGGGACCTCGGTCTGTTCCTTCCTTTCAATATAATCTTCGTTCGGGAGTGTGTCCAATCTTGCCTTCCCCTATGACCGGTGACAATTTGGTATCAGAGCTCTCGGGTTCTTCTAATGTGATGAATTCCCAATCTGGCACCGGTTCAAGGAGCATCGTCGATGACAGGCTAAAGGCTATTATGCAACGCCTAGATGCCATCGAAGAGATGTTGCGACCGCTGCAACCAATCCAATCCTTAGAGGAGAGGGTCACTGTGCGAGAGGCAGGGGCGGGCCCACTTGTATTCATGGGTATGCAGTTGAATACCCATTATTTTTGCAACAAAAATTTATATATATATAATATATATACCATGTATATACATCAAAAAATAAAATTATTACCAAACAAGATTGGTGGTGCACAGTTGGTTAGCGCATAATTATTTAGCGATTGAGATATCACAAGGTCTAGAGTTCAAGTCTCTCTCACCCCATGTTTTTTATTTGCAATGAAACACAAAGAAATAAGTAATTATATTTTCTCACTCTTACCACTAATTTAATAATTTTATTTTAAAAATAAGGTCATGGTAGAGCACAGGAAGCATTGTCTAATGTATTTGATTTCTATCATACCTTTAATTTAATAATTTTATTTTAAAAGTAAGATCATCGTAGTGTGGAGGGAGTATTGTATAATGTATTTAATTTCTCCTTAATTTGGTTTCACTATAGACCAATTTTTAAACTTTTTATTTAATATATTTTTGCACCATTTATTATAGTATCACGTAAGTTGAAAACTATATATAATAATACAATTAATTTTTTTATTTTAAAAGTAAGGTCATTGTACGGTGGAGAAAGTACTGTCTAATATATTTGACGATCGATTTTTTGAACCTTTTTATTTAATATAATGTTACATCATTTATATAATTTATTATAGTATCATGTAAGTTAAAACTATATATAATAATATAATTAATGTTATCTTTCGTTGTACATGTGGTCATGTTGTTTTTATCTTTCGTTACGCATAAAAAAATTTGCTATTTAAAATTTTGAATACCCATGATCCAAATCTTGGGCCCGTCTCTGGCGAGAGGAGAAGGTTCTCGAGGTGGAAGCTGACGCGAAGCAACTCGTAGGTGGGCTTGAGGCGCAACCTACCCTTGTAGCAGAAGCGGTTCCCATGGATCTACAAGGGGGAGGAGGGAAGGGAGACGCCGCCACTGGCCAAGCCCTAGCCGAGCTCCCTCTGCTGCAGGCCACCTCCACCTTCGCCTCCGAGACGCACCCTGCGATGTCGAAGTTAAAGAAGCTAAAGCCAACGCCGGAGATCCGGCACCTCGACGCGCGGAAGCAGCCGTCGGGGCGCTACGCTGCCAAGATTCGAGACCCGGCAGACAACTGCACGACGCAACACCGCTGTTGGTCGACGCTGCCCTGCACGGCGCGGCACCGCCGCTGGCCGCTGCGTGGGCTGCTGCTTCCCCGCATGGAGAGGTGCTGCCGACTGTCGTGGCCTCTGTCGTCGTCTGCATCTCCTTCGCGCCGTCGTCATCGCAGTGGTGGGCGACATCGGGGACGACGACTCAGCAGCTCGAGGACGAGCTGCGTTTTTAGGGGGGTGAAGTGTCATGGGTAGGAAGTGTTCACGTGAACAGTACCGTGATACTATAGCAGATTAGTTATAATCTTGATTCCTGTTTTAGCTGTTAGGATTAGTTTATCTCTATCTCTTTGATAGTTCATCTTTATCTAAAAGTTGTTAGCTATTTGTTACAGAAAAGAGGGGGTTAGTTAGCCTATGTGCACTATATAAACAGAGGGCAGGGATGTGTTTAGGGTGTGTTTTGAGTTAGGTTTGTAGCCACTTGTTCAGCTGAGGGCTTGGCTTGGCTCGGCTAGCAGCTGCGCCGCCACGGCGCCGCCGCATCGCCGTGGTCTGTTCCTTCCTTTCAATATAATCTTCGTTCGGGAGTGCGTCCAATCTTGTCTTCCCCCGTGACCGGTGACACCCACAAGCCCAGTTAATTAGAAATGGTCTGATTAGATTACTAAGGTAGTACAACTGTTTTATTCATGTACATATAGTAAGCAAATAATACTGATGCAGATTATCAACAGAAACAGAATATTAGTTATTAGAAAAATAAACAGTGAAGTTTACCTCCTCAAATTTCTCAAAATTCTGAGTATCCAACTCACTATTAACTTCTGGTATGAAAGCAGCTTTCATCTGATACAATCTTTCCCATGGGAGACCTCTAAACCATGGATGTGCCTAAAGTAGAGCATATGATGGTAGTAAACTAGTAATTAAACAGACAATTGAGGACAACGATGATGTATGACTGTATGTGTAAAACATATGGAAGAAAACACACTTTTATCTCATGGGCTCCTTTTGTTCCAAGTCTCTGCTCAACATTACACAGAAGTTTGCTGATGAGATCCTTGGCTTCAGGAGAAAGCTTTGCCTCTTCAGGGAATTTCAAGTGACTTCTCCAGTTCACGATCTGCAGAACAATAAAAATAAAACGGATCATAACACATGCTGAAAGAATTGGGAAATACATCTTTCCACAAAAATTTCCCACTATAGGGCACTTCACAGGGTAAAACAAAGGGCATGCATGGATTATTACAGTCCTGAGTCCATATGTACAGTAGTATGGGCTCCAGGGATCAACTGCAATGATCAACATTCACTCGTTGACACACAAAATAGTTTGGCGCAGGCAGGTCACTACTCACTAGTGCACTACTATGGCAAACATTGCAGTCTGCTCTGTTGATTGTGTAATAAAAATTGGCATAAGCCTGTCTCTTGCAAGTCAAGTAAGGTTTGCTTAGACTGAATATAGAAAATTCCAAACAAAACAACTGCCCCCTAGAAAACATATAGAGAAGTCTCTGTGGTCAAAAGGGCATACTTTTCTGCAGGTTGACATTGGATCCTCCGAATAGAATGGAGGATAACCGACAAGCATTTCGTACATAATTGCACCAAGGGACCACCTAAGAATGAAATAAAATGTGACAACAAGAACAATGCAATGCACAAAAAGTACATGGAATGAGGACAATTAACTTGATTAACAATTATACACAAAATTACAAGATAAGAAACTAACCAGTCACATTCCATTCCATATCCTTTCTTCAGTAGAACCTCTGGCGCGATGTAATCAGGAGTACCGACTGTTGAATATGCCTGTATACAGAAAGTATAAATAAGCATATTAATTATATTGATGTGAGCCTAGAACCACACTCATGTTACATTCATCAACATGGCAAAACAGAGAAAATTATGAAAAAACAAACACGAACATTAAATAAATTTCCATATAATAAATACCAAGGTTATCAACAGCTAACATAGTGCCTGATTTACAGTCCACTATAGCCAAAAGCCTAAAAATTCAAAGCTTAGAACATGAGCCTTTTGATTTCCTTGGAATTTTACAGTACAATATTGCCCAACCAACAATCCAGGTAAGTGATTTTGTTCTTGTGATCAGACACCATCCAACTCTCAGTACCCCTCCCCCATCAATCATTGACTTAATGATATTCCATTGAACTTGGTTCAACATCATGAGATTGACATATTGTACCAAAACCATGTGTAAGTCCGTATGGTAATACTTAATAGTTTCATTTATGTTTCTGAATACAAATGATTCTTCATTCAGAAATATTCATGTTAAGGGTAACTACAAACCTTGTAAGTGGAAATACAAATGAAGGTTGAAAACATAGAAGCAAAAAAATATATATATGGTTTTATGCCAAGAAGGCTAAATGATGGATATTGTATAGGTGGTAAGAATACTATTAACCCAGATGGTCAAACAAAAAAGCTCTTAACTAATATGAAATTGTGAATTCACTATAAAAAACCATTAATAATTTTAATATATCAACTTGATATAGCATCAGGCATCATAACAAGTTGTGCCTGAATATTTCGATTCAGTTCTAAATATGATACTTACCAGCATTCGTCGGTTCTTTTGCCAATGCGACAATTGCTCCTGCTGTGTGCGTTTTGGGGCAGTGGAGTTACTTAACTGACTGGTACTATCAGGAAAAGGCTTGGCACCCTTTGCAGATGTATAATCTGGCTCATTCAAATTTGGAAAATTACTGCTATCCAAAGGTTTACATAATCCAAAGTCCGAAAGTTTCAAGTGACCACTGTGATCTAACAATAGATTGTCTGGTTTGATATCCCTGAAAAAAGAACAGTAAGGTTATTTTTGAATAATCAAGCTTCTTAATAGAACACGGGAACATTCATTGATATTTGATATACCGGTGAATGTAATTGTGCTTGTGAATAGATTCGATTGCTAGTACGGTTTCTGCAATGTAAAATCTAGCCTCATCTTCTGTCAGTGTGTCCTTGCGCATAAGCAAAGTCATCATATCACCACCAGGAAGGTACTCCATGATGAGATACAAGAACTCTTCATCTTGAAAAGAATAGTAGAGCTTGACTATAAAAGCGCTATCAACCTCTGCAAGAAGGTTTCTTTCTGCTTTGACATGCTCTACCTGAAATTTGTACAACCATGTCAAAGCTTATGTGTAATTCAGAAATAGAAGATACAAAATAATGTGGCTAGACCATACATGGTACCTGGCCCCTACGAAGCATCTCAGATTTCTTGAGCTTTTTCATTGCATATACATTTTTAGATGCCTTCTCCCTACAAAGACGCACCTGCATATAACAATTGACAATGACATTAAGTGTGATGCACAATGAAATGGCCTCAAAAGTAGATATAGCTGATGACGATTACTGTGATAGACTTGTATTTTTAAAAATACTGTGTAATATTTTTAGGGCCTGCTTGTTTCCCCGTTGGGGAAAAATGGACCATCCATCATCTTTGCAATGGAAAATCATTTTGGAGTAAGAATTTTATATTTCTATTTTGTAACGGTCCTATAGGCAAGAATGCCAAAAAACCCCAAAAAATAAATATAATCCTAAAATTAGGTTCAAAATTCAGATTTGATGTTACCTTGCTTGCAGAGTAGCACTAATAAAAAAACAAGCAGGTCCTTAGAGATATGATAAGAGTGGGAAAAGAAGAGCAGAGCCAAGTGAAGAAAAAGAAGATGCCACAAATTAACCAAAAAGGTGGAAAATAAACAAATAGTTTGCACCAAACCATTAGACAGGACTGGAGCTGTTCAAAACTACAGAGATTTACCGTGCCAATTGATGGGCATATTTCTCCTATTCTCAACTTCTTGTTTTGAAAAGGTACGAATCTTGTATATAAAAATATGTTAAATATAAAAAATAATGAATAACAGAAAGTCCAGTTGGACATCAAGAAGAAGCCCTTTATTTGTATTACGTTTAAATGGTAGAATGGTAGATTGTCGGCATAAAAGGATATGACCCTATTTCTCTCAGATAAATTTCTCCCAAAGATGATGTGAGGGTTGGGTATAGCACATGGGTCTTAAGTTTAAGAAGATGTATAACAGATGGGTCTTTTTCCTGGTAAGATATACAGGTTTCATCTAGGCCTGAGGGACTACATGTAGACTTGAATCTATGATAAAATGGTAGGGTCCTTAACAACAGAAGATAGAACAGTGAGCTGTGAAAATCAGAATTCGTTCCTTTTCTGTTGCAAATTGCATAGTGGAGAATGATTAAGATTCAGAAGACAGATGCATGGGGAAGGACCACAAGATGAATTGAATGCCATCATTACAGAGGACAAAAGCTTGCATGACCCATCAGAACCCAAATAATAAATAAATCTAATGTGGCAAATGCATGAAGATGGACCCTTATAAACAATTAAATAAACATTCACATTTTTCTTTGGTCAGAACACTTCCATGTCAGATGGTAGTATACAAAAAGGAGCAGAAAGTCGGCACATTTTCTAAACATGGAAGAGATCCAAATTTATACAAACCATTGCATAAGCATAATGGCAAGTCCGCCATCATTCTGCCTGAACTACTGTTGACAAGATTTAACTAAAAAGGCTAAAAAGAATGTTGGTGTATCTACTGCTGCTGTGCTTGGAATGAAAAATGTTAAGATCATGCAATTAGGATTTAGGAGGTTAAAGAATAGCCATCAAGATCAGCAGTACCTCGCCAAATGCACCTCTTCCAATAATTGTCAACAGTTCAAAATCTTCAACACCCATCTTGTGTCTCTGCAGCCGCATATATTCAGTCTCTTTTTTCTCCAAATGCTTTAGAATATTGTTTTGTTCTTCTACAGGAACCTCAGCATCCTGTAATTTCCTCTCCAACATCCAGCGCCTAAAAGTAAACCAACATATCAGAAAGGTATGGTGCCAAAAGTGCAACCATAGAATGGGCATAAAAGAAAGTAAGTTGCTCATCATAAGAGCAAAGCAGTTGATATGAATTTCTAGTGATGCAAAAAATAAGTAATAGCGAGCAAAGATAATTAGAATTTCAAATTGAGAATGAACAGAAAGGCTCACCATGGATTATAAAAAAAATCCAGACTGACGGAACATTAAAATTCACAGCGATGGGAGTCAAAACCAAAGCCTTGAAACAGGCAAAGCAACCAAAACAGGTACTCATTTGAAATTTCTTGAGTATATCAATCTCCTCGTGCAAATTTCTTGATATTAACGAATCATTTGAAATTTGGATGTGAGTTACAACATTTGGAAAAGTCACTTATGTAATCCTACAACTCAATATGTTCACTTCAATCACAATGAGTATCACTTTGAACAAGTTGAAATGTTGAACCAACTCATATCATTTTCATATAGCCAATGTAAATATTCGTGAACATTTTTTTTGTTCTAAATTAAATTTGTTTGACTGCAGTCGATTTAGGACAACACTTATTTTACTATAGGGTATACTCAGTACAAGCTACCCAATCAGTCAAGCTTCATGTATCCCTATTCCCTCGCAAAAATACCAAGCTTCTATTTTGGCAGTGCCACAATCGTGCACACACATGCGAGGGGGATACTCAGTAATCAGTAAAAAAACTACCTAATCAATCAAGTTTCCTGTTCTGGCAGCGCCACATGTGCATTCATGCACATGCACACCATAAGCCCACGCCCACACAATCCTGTAAGTACTTCACTTAATTACTTGAACCTGTATTGTGGTCGAAATACAAATTTGACATGTCATCTGCATTGTTGACGTCGTGACAAATAATAGCAAAAGGTGGCCTTTGCTGGTCTAGTGTCGCTTCTTCAGTTATTTGTATTGTACAGTACAATGGCAATTAACAGTTTCGCTACTTGGTGGGGTAAGTGAACTAATCTACACCAAAAACAGAGAAAAGGTACCAATGAATGTAAGTATCATGCCCTACCTTTCTTTCCTATCTTGCAGGGACTTCATTTGGGTCTTGTAGTGATTCTCAATGTATTGTTTTGCAGCAGCAACCCCTCTGTTTTGTTGCACTAGAAGGAGTGTCATCAATTGGGGCTTTCCTTGATCCTTCCCATGACTGGCAGCAGCCATTGGACCCTTCGATTTGTCCCTTGGCTGGAACTTCTGTAACCAACTTCTAGCTGAATCCATTTCTGCTCACAATGGCATCATTTCTGGAACCAGGGGTCTCTTATATGGACCAATCCAGCATCCAACCAAAGGAACTCTGAAATGGTCAATCCAGTCCAATTGGATCAGCTATCCAAATCACCACTTCTCCGTGGAACCCGATGCTGGGACGATGCCTCTATCTGAAATTTGAAGAGATAGATATTCGCAATCAGAATCGTTCGACCTAGTTGACAATCTGCGCGTGACAAAAAGAAACAGTGAAAAAAATACTCCCAAGTTACAAAGTTCCTGTCATTTTTTTGTCCGGCATATGTAAAACGACTCCATATTTGAAATTAAACCACAGTGAGATCGGATTATCCATTGAAAGGAGTAGCTAGAGCCTGGTTACGGACAAGGAAGAGCACTTTTAACTCTTTAAGATCCAGTTTCCAGGCGAACAAAAACGAAACAAAATGTCAACAATCCCTTTCCGGCACGGGAAGTCACAGAATTCGATCGAGAAATCACATTGTGGCCGCGCCAGAACCTCAAAAATCACCAACGAAAAGCAGCACCATAAACCCATCAACTCACAAACGCCCGAGCCACCAATTCGCCAATCCGCCACAATCCGCCCCCGACTCCGGCACTCCCCTCCTCCGGAGCACCGCGGCAGCTCACCCCACTGCCGCCGTTCCGATTCCAAACAGAAGCACACCAACACCAACACAGAGAAGTTCGAAAACGAGAGCAGAAGCCACCGGCCCAAGTCGCGCGCCGGCCGGAGAACTGCCCGCTCACCTCGGCCCTCAGTGGCGGCGGCGGCGGCGGCACGCGGAGCGGATCTCGCGGGGTGACGTGGCGGCGATTGCCTCTCTCTCCTCCCCCTCCCCCTCCCCCTCCCCCTCCGGGTTGGTTGTCCTTTCGTGGGCAAAGCAGGCACAGGCAAAGGCAAAGCGTGTGCGAGAGAGAGAGAGAGAGAGAGAGAGAGAGAGAGAGAGAGAGGCGTGGCTTTGCTTTGGCTTGCCTTTGACTCGCCGAAGCGAAACTTCGTGCAGCCTTCCCTCTTTTCTCCCGGTCAGGCCCAGTACATATATAAATTATCAGATCAAATTATTCAAATTATAGGGATGTTGCAACCATTTTAAAATTTAAACTGCGTGATTTTTAAAAAATATATAAATATTCCAAAATAATTTATTGATTTTTATGCTCCATACGTCATAATAATTTCTGTCTCTTGAACTTTATAAAAAAACATTTCTACCCATTTATTGCACTCTGTCATTGAATTCATAAGTTTTATATTTTTAATACTCGTTAACTGTTTCTATATATTGTTTATAATATTTATTTATTATTAATAAAGAATATTTCTATAGACATTTTTTATTTTATGCTCACTACTAGCTTATCAACTTTGGTTTAAAAAAACAAAATATTCTCTCTCATCCTTATTTCTATTGACACATTCTTTTTCTCATACGACATTCTAATTAATACTATAAATATCTTACTAGTTATCTTATTGGGACTATCCTGATTTTTTAAAAAATTATTCATGAATTGGGGTAGGCAAATAGGTAGAAGCAAAATTTTGTTAAGTACTACCTCCTTTTTATAAAATGACGGTGACTTTTATCATAATATTTGATTATTGTCTTATTTAAAAAATTGAAATATTATTTATTTTATTATTAAAGATACTTCAAGTATAATTTATATTTTGTATATTTATACAAGATTTTTGAATAAAATAAATGATCAAATTTTTGTACAAGTTAATGATTTTGACTCAACTGTTGACAGTGTCTGGGGTTTATGAGAGGGTCTCCTAATGAGGTAATAATTTAAAATAAACTAACCCGTTGATTAAATATGTTTAAAATAAATAATTAAAAAATTAGCTAAACAAATTGATTATGGAAAAGCAACCTACATGCATGCCGCATACATAGAAAGATTGTTAATTATTTTTTTGTAGTATGTTGGCGTAAAAGATTACGCTAACAGGTTCTCTGAGTTAAGAACAGACAAACGGTGAGTTCGTGCTAAGAACTATCTCAAGCCTTCGAATGGATAATAGCTTAAGTAGTCCGAATATGTGTATTAGAATAGCTGAGTATTCGATCCTTATTACAGGGTAAGGAGGGGGTATTTATAAACAAAAACGTCTAAGGGAAAGACTTATTTACCCCTAGATTACAACCGACATAGTAGAAACTATTCGGTACCCTGAACAGGGTTAAGATGGTAAAATCTACCCAAAGCAAATAGATAAGACAAACATCCTATCAATCCTGTCGTTTGGCTTCGAAGCCTCATATCATGCGGAAGGTTCTTTCGGATCATGGATCGAATCACCTTTCGGCTTCACGACTCCTTCGCCTTCAAGCATGAACCCATCAGCTCCGAATCTGATAAGTCATTTTGAACTGTTAATCTCTAAGTCCTGAAAGTGAAACATTTTCCCCCAACATAGTACATGCAATAATTAATATGCTAGCACGTAAAGAAATGAATTAATTATTGTGTGTACGTGAGTCTATACATGTGAAGGAAGGTTATATGATCTATATTATCTATAGGAGTATAGGTGGTAATACGTGACCAGTATCAAATCTGGACGGTTACGTCGTATAAATTAGACGGTCCATCAAATTTGAAATACCGTAAAATTCTCGTTATATATTATCACATTGTTTATACATCGGTGGTGGTAGATCTGTAGGTGATGATGTGTCAGGTTGCTTGCAAATGCAGTTCTGTTTTTCGATCATGTCGATCTTTGAAATGAAAAGGATGTTTTGTTCATGTTGGTCTTTGCGTGAAAAAGGAAGCAACGAGCTTGGCGTACGTATCTGTAATGCTCAAATGTGAAATACCAGACGAAATGTTTGGGATGAATTAGGATTCGATGAACTCCAAACAGGAGTAGTATATTGATGAAACGATCAGATTCAACTGCCCTGTTTCTCTCGTCTTATGAGATTCAGATCCTCGTGATCATTATGCCTCTTGAAAATTCTGAACATTGGAAACTCGCATATTTTTTCCGGACATGTATGTCGCTGTGAGACTATGAGATCATGTTTAGATAAACTTACAACTACTTTCGGAATTTGTAACTTTTCAAACAGTACTAGTTTTGTTTGAGTTTGTAAATCCTACTAGTTACATGAGGTTAGGAGCTGACAATTTAATACCCTATATCTCATAATATATAACATTTAGGATCAAATAAGACATTCCATTGTACACGCACTATCTAGATTTATTGTATTATAAAATATTCAATTTGGGGTAGATTCATTGTATTATAAAATATTCAATTTAGGGTATATTTGGTTCATATTTTTGAATCAACTTTCTGACTCGTAAGCTAGAATCTGAACCAAACACCTCTTTTGGTCACCTAGCTTTTTAGATTCTACAGATTCTCGTAGTACAAATTTGAAAGCTGGTATAACCTAGATTTTACAGCTTCTCAATAACTTTGTATGAATATTAGCTACCATATTATTAAAACATATCAGTTCACGTAAATTTTGAAAAAATAGTAAAATATATTATTTTAGCATAATTTAAAAATGTATAATTTTAATATAAACATTAAAAAAATTCATGATTAGAATGACATGTAAAATCATACATTAATAATGTGACTAAATATAATGAACTACCAAAATATAAATCCACAACTATTCCGACCAAATAGTTTTCTCAGTTTTTCTACAACTCATTACATCAGTTTTTTCACAACTCACAATATTTTTTTTAGAATTTATAGCTCAACCAAACACACTCTTAGGCTATTCACAACGGGGGTTTTATGGGGGTCATGGTATTAATTACCATGTCTTATTAGATTTTTTGCTGACATGACATTCAATTAATGAGAGAAGAGAAGAAAATAGTATCATCACCGTGACATAGTGCTAACCCGTTTTCAAGACGGATGAAACGAAATAAAATGCCCACTGAGAGTCAATTCGTTTCATCAGAGAGAGGGTATTTCATGAGAGCTAGTTGCATTTAATTACACTGATTAGCCTAGGAAATAGCGAAATAAAACTCTCTACCGACAAAGGGTATTTCATTCAGTTGCAAAGCTGATGTGGACTTCTAAAAAAAATGTTATGAAACTCAACACCGTGAATACTTTGATATCAAGTTTATAGATAGAGTAATATCGACATAAGACATGGCGTGTCCTGAATTCTAAGCAACCCAAATATTAGGTAACGCGGAAGCTCTGAACCGTGCGATCTTCAGGTGCAACACACAACCGACACAAGATGGAATTTAACTGAAGCTAGTAGTTAACCATCTCTACATATGTAACCATTGCTGTGCGCCTGTGCTGTTACCTTGACTGACTCCTTGAGCTTTCTTTCACCGGCCATGGAGGGTTCACCTTCACCCACCGCACCGTGTATCTTCTGACCCTTTCAGCGCGGCACATTTCTTAACAACTTGTTTATTTCAGTTCTAGATTATAATAATTTAGTTTTTTTATAAGCTGAAACAAATATGTTAATTTATTCTATCAGTTTATTATATTATAGCAATCCAGAAAATTGATTGAATCTATTTTTTTTATAAGTTAGATTTTATTGAAATGAAACAGGCGGTAAGCCAAACTCACGCCGCGATGGAGACTGAGACTGGGGGGTACCTACCCAAAATGTCAAGCCATGATCCCGTCAGATTGTCCGGCCTGATTGATTCTGGACATAGAGATTTAACCCATGAATTTTTGGTACGTACGAACGAACAAAGATCTCACGGAGAAAATAAAGAAATGTGTGATGCTTGACGAACACAGTGGGGTGGTGGCGCAGTTGGCTAGCGCGTAGGTCTCATAGCTAATCGTGAGTTATCCTGAGGTCGAGAGTTCGAGCCTCTCTCACCCCACAGCAGTGATGAAATGCTCCCGTGACAACTTGGGTCGTCGCGAGTCCGTCTGATTTCCAGACGACAAGAGCTAATCTGAGCTTTTTTTTAGATTTTTTTGCGTCCTGCGCGGCTGCTCCCGAATCACCAGCCGCCGGCGCGCCGCAGCGATGCCGCCGCTGGTGCACCCGGCTCTCTCCCTGCGCCCTATCCTACTCCGCTCCCGCCGGAACCTGCTTCCTCCTCTCCTCCGACGAAGCCCCAGCTCCGGCCCGCCGCCCCTGCTGCACCGGTGGTTGCCCAGGCAGCGGCGCGGCCTCTCCGCGCGTGCCTCCGCCGCCGGAGGTTTGTCTCAGTTTTTTTCCTTTCGAAGGCCCCGTCGTGCCGTGGCTGCGTTGGCCGGTGAGCTTGCCGTTACCGTGGATTTGCGTGGTTCGTTGCAGGGGTGGAGGAGGAGGAGGAAGAGGACGCGGTGGTGGGGTTCGTCACCGGCAAGCTGAAGGCAACTGAGTTAGCCCACGCGTAGGTACTAACCCCATTAGTAGATTGCATTTCTACAGTCAATTGATGTGTACTACTACTAAAAAACAAAGAATTGCAACATCTGTTCATGTGAAATGCCTTCTACTATTCAAGTGGAGATGTGTGAAGCAATCTTTGTATGAATTATTCACATTTTTTGCCTTCTGATCAGTGTGTGGAGAAGTATTGTTCGGAAAGGGGATACGGTGGTGGATGCGACATGCGGCAACGGCAATGATACACTCGCCATGCTTAAGATGGTAGCTGGTGAAAGAGTGCAAGGGTGTGTATATGGGTTGGACATTCAAGAGTCTGCAATAGAGAGTACCTCCTCTTTTCTGAAAACGGCCGTCAATAGCCGCGAGGTATGCAATGTTTGAAGCAGCTGCAGAAATGTGGAATGGACATTTGCTGCTACCTTGAGTTACAGATTAATCCTACTGAGCAGGACTTGTCTTGTATGCTTCTTGTAAATGGAAATGAATTAATGAACTAAACAGAAAGATAATGTTACTGATAGACAAGCCATATAAAATTGGCACACTTTCGTTGTCATATTTGGCTTGAAAGCTTAGTATAGTAAAAAAAATATCATTTCCATATTGTCGTGAATTCCTTTTGTGGTTCTATGCTTGTTGAAACCAGGTTTCATTCTGCTGCAGATGGAACTTGTCAAGTTGTTTCCAATCTGTCATAGTAGAATGGAGGAGATTGTTCCAAAAAATTCTCCTACCAGGTGATCTAGCATTTTGGTTCATTGGTATTCCAAATTTACAGCTCCTTTACTAATAATATTTTAATAACACCATGTCGTTGAATTGTTGGATCAAGTAATTAAGATATAAATATGCTAATTTACTAGTGGAACTTTGTTTTCTAGGCTTGTGGCATTCAACTTGGGCTATCTTCCTGGGGGAGATAAAACAATAATCACCATACCTACAACAACTGAACTGGCCTTGCAAGCTGCCAGCAGAATTGTTTGTTCTGATGGACTTATAAGTGTCCTTGTCTACATTGGGCATCCAGGTGGAAGGTAAATGACTAAACGATTACTGCCAATTTTCTGGCTCGTGGGAAGTAAGCTTATTCTTAGATAGCTGTTTGCAAATACATGTATGCATGATGTGTCTACTGGCTACTGCTATACTGATATACATGCTGCATTGAAATGTAGTGTTTTATTTGTAAACTAATAGAAAAGAATGCCTTTCCTGCTAGTGTTGCATAGTTTGAACATGTCAGCAATTTCCTCTTGTTATAACAATTGCTGCTTGGAAACTGAATTTATCTTCTTTTCTCACTGATCCTTAGGGATGAACTCAGTGTTGTTGAATCTTTTGCATCAAGCTTGCCTGTCAATACCTGGGTTAGCAGCAAGTTTGAAATGCTCAATAGACCAATTGCTCCTGTACTCATTCTCCTGCATAAGAAATGATCATCTTCATGTGAAGCTACACAATTTTAGGAGTAGCAAGATAACCACATCAGCACATCCTCATATGTGGACAGAGCAGAATTCCATAATGACCAAGTGTTTGAGCTTCATAGCATTTCTAAATCTGCATATGTTTTGACCGAGCAACAGTTATAGGTGTGGATACTGATTAGGCGATATGATTTTTGAGATCTTCACAGTTGTACTATTCCCATCTCTTGTATTTTTAAGTCAGAAAACAGTGCAAGTCATGATAAGCTAAATTATCTTTCAAATAACATAAAGGTTTCATCATAAAACTTTAGTGCCATCCTGTATTGCTACTTTGTTTCTTAATCTACAGAGCACACATCTGGAACAAGATTGCTTGGCGCCAGCCTTCTCCTGACTTCAAAGAGGTTGCAGCTTGGAGGCTGCAATTGAGTCGATGACCCATGCACTGCTCACAGCTTTGCCACCAGATGCGCAGGCAAGAATCTGGGCAGCAGCTTGTCTGCGATCAGCAGACTTGATGTCGCCCTTGGATTTCGCCGTGTCTTGATTCTCGACGCTGTAGACGATGAGGACGACGGAGCTGCTGTCATCAAGCAGCCTTTGCTGGTCTCTTGATACGGGCTTCCTCTGAAGAACTGTCCCACCTGCTGCAACCACAAGCTCTTGCACGTAACCACTGTAGGACTTGTTGTAGTCTCCATGGAGGTAGAACCTCATGCCATGAAACAGCTTAGGTTGCTGCAGGATAGAAAAAATGTTCAAAGCAACGAGGTGGTTCAGTTCCATTGCGCCTCATGTGGCAGGCATTTCAGGTTAACACTAATTTTATTAGTTCAAAAAATAGTTTGATCCTTGCAAGGAAATGAGGTACCAGCTTGTTACTATTACTGACAAGTAAGGAGCCTTGTGTTGATAGTGATGCTAGCTTATGCCTGTGTAATTAACATAAAGCAACTAAATGAAGTATACAACAACGCAAGAAATGCTCACCTTGTCCATTACTCGACATCTTCCTAACCTGGGACCATCGATGATCCCATGAACATCAGCAGAGACTTCAAATTTCTCTTCATTAACAGGTTCCATGCGGTCCATGCAAGTTTAACCCCTATATAACACAAGTTGTCAGCAACAGGGGGCATCAGATCGCTATGAATACGAGTTGTTCTGCACCGATGTAAGAGTAGCACATGGCCTTACAGTCTATTGAGATGATCCATCTGCCGTTCAATATCGCCATGAGAAACTTAAGCGTGCGTTTGCAAGCACCAGAGGGATCAGTTGATGCAATAACATGGGTAACATTGGGACTCCAACTTGTTGAAATAGGCACACCAGCTAATTTCGCGAATTCTGAGACGATTTCCTGAGTAATTCATCCATGGTGTTTCAGTTGAAATGTGAACAAAGAAAAATGATTTGATCAGAGTCCAGGAAAATAATATTAGTTTTAGAAAGCACCTTGTCAGCAGCAGAAAGTGATGAGCAGCAGAGAACCCACTTGTGTGGTGATCCAGATGGCCATTTCCAGTTATTACCACAATTTTGACTAGATCTTACTTGAGATGTCCTGAAAAGAATCAGTTGTACTCATGTACTCAGATGTCCACACAACAAAGGCAAAACATGTTTCAAACAACAGGTTCGAAAGATACCCATTCAGTGTTGTTTTCCTTTTAGATTGTTTTTGCCTCTCAGAATTTTCATTAGGCAACTTTGAAGACTGATGCAGAGGGCACAGCATCACAAAGTTTTCCTGCCAGTGAAAAAAAATAAAGCAATAAGGCACCGATTTATGCCTTTATCAAGTGTCCAGGGAGGTCACTGATTCTTGTATAGTCGAAACTATTGAATACTGATTTAAAATGGACTTACATTATCCCATCTGCATTCTGGGATCAGTTTAGCACAGGTGAAATGGAAACTTCTCCGACAACTCATATCAAAGCATCCAAGTGCAGCACCTTTAATTCCACAGCAAGCACATTTGATCCTCCTGCTTCTGGCCAATTCAGTTGTAAGATTAAAAACAGACTCATCTTCAAAGTAGACATCAGGAGCCCTTCAAGAAATAAAAAAGAACAGATGAGTTATGTATACTGAAATCCATTTTTCCTGATATAATCTTGCAGAAGGTATTACAAACCATTCCAGGCAGTTCTTGTGACAATGTACAATATTAGCCCCTCCATTAAACTCTGCAGGGACTTGTTTTCCCCTTTTGATAGTGAACCATCTCTCCAGACTCCTTAAAGAGAGAAAGAAATGGTCATCTTCTATGCTCACAAACTGGTTATCTTTCATAATTTCATTTTGCATATAAATGTGTCCAAACATACCTCTGTGATGACATCAGATTGGCAGAAACCACAGGACACCTTAAAACTAGTATCTTCACACTTCTTCAGGAAATCATTACGTACTGGGCATGCTGATTGTTTGATACATTTGCGTGACTGTTCTTAACAGATACATCCCTTACTGAAGGAGCTGTGCAAACTGCCCCACTACTTTGACATCTCCCAGGTAAAATAACTGGGGCCATTGTACCAATGTTTGGTATTATGTTCTCAGGTTCATTCTTACTTTTCTGTTTCCACAATGTGTGTTCTGTTTACTTCTAGTATCTGAGAGCTTGTGCTGGATGCTGCCTTTTGCAAGGGTATGAAGCTGTGGTATTCTGCTTCATTTCTAGATCCTGAAAGAACTCCAACTGTTTCAGTTATATCGTGATCAGACATTCTTCTGGATCGCTTACTTCTTGGTTCACTGTTACTTTCTGTAGCATTTACCATAGTTTTCTGTGCCATTGCAAGATTCCTTGCGCTTTGCTTTCGGTCAATATTTTTCTCCATGTTTTGGGTCCTCTCAGAAAGGTGGTTGTCGTGTGATTCAACATTTGGACCATCTTCTTTGGGAAGATATGACTTCAGAGAGTTGTCATTAGAGCAATAAACTTGATTGATGTTGCTTGCGGCCTTGTTTCTTCTACCTGAAGTGTTCCTCTTTATAGAACTGCTGTTTTTCTGACATGAGTTTGCAGCAACACTTTTAGGGCTGTCTGTACTTTGTTGATTGTCATCAGATCTTTTTATGCAGGGCCTGGCACGATTGAGCAATTTTGCATTCTTTCTGTTTCTAGCACTTGCCTTCTTATTATTCTGCTTTGTTTCTTTTGTATTGACAAGCTGAGATTCATTACTTGCATGACCTAGCTTATCAAATGAACTATCAATATGTATATCTTCTTCATCACCCTTCTCTTTAATTTGATCTAGATTATTCTTGGATATACTCTGAACAGACAAAATTGCTGAGTCAAATACAAGCTAAATGAAAGATATATGCAAATCCTCAGGTCATAAAGGATGTAAAAACATATGAAAAGTACAGTGCCTTTCGATTCACTTGGCCAAAATACCTGCTTTTTCAATGGACTGGAACACAATTCAGGAGAGCAAGGTCTCTGTGTCCATTCAAACATTTCACTGTCAAGTAATTCTATAGCCGCATCTTTGCTCTGAAACTCATGTAGAAAAAATGAGAAGCAAAACATTTCAAAAGGGAAGCCACAAAAGATGTCAGAAGAGCTTACATTTGGAGTTATATTTAAGGGGGTTTCATGGTCAGAATCTTTAATATCGCTAAAAGTGGGTGCATTGTGACACAAGGGTGTGTCCAATGATAGCGTTTGACTTAACGTCTCAGCAGTGCAGCCTTCATCTTCTTCCTCCCTTAGCCAAAAAATGGTGGCAATGGACTACTTGGTTGAGCCAATGTCACTGACTTACTCTTACCCTCTCCAACATCACCATTGAGATTATTTTTTGGCTCTTCATGCTTCATAATCTTATCAGCCCTTATTGGTGTTTCGGATTCAGGGAAAGGTGTCACATGTATTCTTTTGTTGGTACGGAAAGATGGCTTTGTAGTAGGACAAGATGTAGAAGCTCTAGCATCCTTTGCTGTATTCTTTTCCTTCTTGGATGATACCTTCTTTTTTCGTGCCAATGGCTTTTGTGATCTTTTAGAAATTTTCCCACTGTTGACACAGTTTGATCCATCTTCAAGACAAGAAGAAGATATTGAGCTAAATAATTCAAGAATAACTGGCCATCTTCTGTAGATATATATTATTATGATATTGATTTATCCACTAGGTATCATGCTGAAATAAATTCGAACAATGTGGTACAAACAAAGAGATGTAAAACAATCACTTTAACTAAATTAATCTACTTTGCACATATGATAGAAAATAGAACAAGAACATACTACAACACAATTACCTGCAACTTTTACTGCAGGAGTCACCTGTGTAGAGACCACGTTGGTGCCCGTTGCAGCCTCCATGGTTTTGAAAATACTGACCAGATTGTCCATGTGAGGTGCTGGCCTTATTTCTGCAAGCAAAACCAAGTCCTTGAATGTGAAATTTGGACAATCTAGAGACCAAGCCATCAATGTACCATATCCAAGATTCCACTAAATATCAACTTTATGGAGTATTTAGACGTCAATTTTTTGAAATATTGATACAAGAGATCTGCTGCTCAATGCACAACAAAAAACAGTTTTGTGATCAGCAGTCCAAATGTCAAGCTCGTGAACGTGCACTAAACATAATTAAGCAGGCATAATTAGCAAGCACACTACACTAACCTCGTCGACGGAATGGGACCTTGCACACAGGGCAGCTCAATGCAGATTTCATCGATTCGGTGAGGCAATCGCTACAGAAGGGGGGAAATGTGGCACATGAGCCCGGATCGAACAAGATCATCCATGCCGTTGTGAACTTCAACTGCATTACAACGGAGGGAAGTAGAGAGGTGAGACTTACTTGCAGAAGATGTGGTTGCAGGGGATGGATACCGCCGAACTGAGCAGGCTCAAGCTGCCAAGATGAAAATTCCAAGTCAATACAAACCCCACAAATCGCAAGTCCCACGAACGAAAGATCGCGCCGGTGAATGGTTTGAGGACAACCAACAAAAACCAACAAAACATCAGGATGAAGGAAACAAGATGGCCGAGGAGAGATGAATCCAAGAACCAATCGCCCGCAAATCTCTGCAGAGAAAGCGGGACGAAACAGGAGAAGAGGCGGAGCAGCGACGAGCGACCTACCAGATGGGGCACTTGAGCTCTCTGCCCATCTTCTCCAGGCTACCCATGTCCGCCATGGCGATCCCTCGACTCCCCCTCTCTAGACCGTGGAGTCCTTTCGGCCTTGCGGGATTCAGATTTGGGGATTGGAGGAGAAGAAGGAGGAGGAGGAGAATTTCGGGGGAGATTTATCTTGGCGGGAGTTTTCCCTCCAAAGTTTCGTTCAATTCGGGGAAGTGGTGAGCAAGGAGGCGCCAATTTCTGATGGGTGGGTCCTCCATGTCGGTGTCACTGGCTCGTTGCCGGTGGCGCTGCTGACGGCTGAGCTCCGTTCAGGCTTCAGACCATACAGAAGAAGTGTGGCCGTTTGATAGGATTCCAAAATCTTGAAATCCAAATTAGAGTTTCACTGTGATCTGAATACATGTGTCATTTAGAGTAAGTTAAAAGCGGTTGATTGAGATAAGCTACTTTAGAAATTGACTTCAATTTTGAAGAGAATGCGAATAGGGTAGTTCAATGATATTTGTGTCTATTTTTTTAGACTTTCTTAAGTAGAGCACATAAAATTGTCTAAACCTGCTCCACCGCCCTAATGCATTTTTTTGAAATGTTTTAGTTTGGATCTAGAATCTGGTTTGGCTCAGCTGAAGCCGAAATCCTATCAAATACACTCAAAATACAACTATAAATATTTTTACTCTTATAATATATTTATAATATTATATTTAACTATATCTTAGTATTAGATGTGAATTTTATTTTACTTGTCGAGGTGCTGGGTAATGGACAGTGCACCATGATGCGTAAACACACTATTGATGCACGTCCGGCTGCTTCCATGAAATACGTACGGTTCGAGTTGTGTAGTAGCAAGCATTGCATGCAAGGTCGAGTTGTTTTCTGCTACACCTGCAAACTGCAAACACAGTGATGTACATCGTTGTCCTGCTCTCATAGTCTCATGTCTTCCGTTTCATCCGGTGACGTGAATTGGTTTTTTCTCACCTGCCACTGAATGTGAGTGTGACTAGCACTGTCGTGATACGCGCGACAAGCAACACGGACATCCAAAACCACATCTACAAATCGCAGGGCGTTGAGCGGCAGGAGGAACTGCAGAGTTTACCTAAAAGAAGAGATTAGTTGCAGGGGAATATCGTCATATAGATCGATGCAGCCACCCAGATCGATGCAGCCACACACACACACACCCCCCCCCCCCCCCCAAAAAAAAAAAAAGCATTGCAGCATTCTCAAGCCGACAGACTCAACGTTGCATCCTTGAGCACTTGACTCGCGGCATGATTCTACACAGTTTTTGCTAGCTCTGATGATCCTTGCAAACCTTTTCTGCAAAAAGTACGTTACAGTGTTCCAAACCGGAAGATAGAACAAGGTTAGCGCCTAGCAAATTGACAGGGACCCAACATCTGATAGAGCTCAGCAATGAGTTTTGCCTGGCGATTCAAACATAGAGAGAATGCTCGGCTTCTCTTCATCATCTTCAACATCGGTTGTGTATCGTTCATCCGGGTCCTTGATAAGTGATGCGCAAGATTAGGCCTTAGTAAAAATGGCAGCGTTTGTCTGGGTAGGCGTGGGCTGGAGTAAAACAGGCAGCCAGTAAACTTCCACTCCATTTCTTATGCTGCATAGTACTTTGAGTTGCAACCTGCAACAGATCAGCACCCTGAAATGAAGGAAGATATAGGACCTCAGCAATGTGCCAAAAACAGATTAGCATCGGTTGCTTAGAGCTTATACCATGCAGAGATACAATGGAATGAAATCACTGTTGACCATGCAAATCCAACATGCGTTATGTAAACATAATATGCATCCTCTGCTTCTCATATATATATATATATATTTTGTAATTGTATCAAGTATTCGAGTGCGCACGCACCAGTTAACATGGTATTGTGTTGTGCATTAACGCAACTCAGAATATGCTGATATTTTTACAAATTTGAAATTTGCAAAATAACACAAACTGTTTTAGAGCGTTCTGAAATAGTCTATCCTCTCACGCAGCAGATCTCTCATCTCTGGCTCCTACCGGCTTAGTTACAAGTAGCCAGACCAAATAAAACTTAATACATCTTTCCTGTATCATCACTGACTTAAACTTCATTCCCGCACGTCGCAATCAAATGACCAAAAGTTATTAAAGGTTTGACAAAAAAGTTAGTTGCTTATACAAATATACAATGAAGTTCAGAGAAGGCAGTATCAAAGAATCCCTTCAGTGACAGAGAACATTCTTCTAGAAAAATGAATGACGCTTTGTTCATTTGTTACTGTTGGATATGGAATATCCATGAGTCTGAGTCTGTCATCTTTCTATCAGGGACAACTCAGGGTGAAACATGGAAGTGGAAAAAATGCATTTTCAAAGTGCATAATAATGTTAAGAAATGTATTTGATATCATGTAAACGGAAACAGTAAGCTTAAAACCTCACATTCAATTCAACAAATGGTTTGTTATATTTTTTGCTTAATTGTGACAATATAACTGAAGTTATGACAAGCCTTAAACCAAATTTCAGAAGATCTAAGACTCAAGCGGTTTGCTACTATGCATGTTTATAGTGGTGAGCTAGTGATAACTGTGTCACGAGTAAGCAACAATGTTTTTGGAGCAGATGCTAGAAGGGGAGAAGCCAAGGCATGGAATAGTGAACAGCAATTATGGAGAATAATTAGTCGAACACTAGATTGAATGTAATGCAAAGTTTACCTCACACATAGAACACTTTCGAATTGCCATCAGCTTAGAATGAGTTCATCTCAAGGCTGTATGTCCTCCGCTTCAGAAGCATCCTCACTGCTGTCCGATATGGCTCCTCAAAGGCGTCTGAAACCCAACACCCACCTGCCGACCCAGCAATGTCACTCCCAACTGTGTCCCTTGTTGCCTCGTCGCTTGGCTTAATGGCCACCAATGTTGCTCCATTCAGCACCAAGCCACCAGGCAGCTGGATGTGCGGCGCGTACCACAGACGCATGCTCAGCGCTGGCATGAGCGTCCTGTGTGAGCCCCCAGATGCAGATACTGGCTTCACCCGCAGTTCCTGTAGTTGCTTCTTGTCCATGGTGAGCACTCCCTGCCCATCCGCATCTGTCAGGTCTAAGCTCTCCAGCGTTGTGTGGTCGGCGATAATCGGCTGCAGCAAGTAATGTCGCGCCGAAGCTGCAATCAGCGAGCTGATGGTCCACACCACCCGCAGCTTCAGCCCTCCGTTTGTGTAGAACGATTCCGGAATACTCCCTGTTTCGTCGGATTCGCCACCGTCAAGAGCAGGAGCTGCCCCAGCACCGTCCTTGCCGGCAGAGGACGATGAGGCTGAGGACGCACCGAGGATGACGCAACTGCCGAGCGTGGACCCGAAGTCAGCCTTCCACTTGAGCAGCACGCCTTCGTCCATGCCGAGCTCGCCGGCAGGGAGCTCGATGTGCAGGCGGCGTAGCTCCTTGAAGGAGCGGAGCACCTCCGAGGGCGAGTGGTGTGACACGTCCCCAGGGAGCGGCAACGAAGAGGCAGGCACGGATGCTGCGAAGACGGAGGCGGAGTTGGCGGGGGAGAGTATCTGACCGAGCGCCTGGATGGGCTTGACGATGCCGCCGAGCACGATGCGCGCGATCTGGGAGAATACGGTGCGCGCGCGCGCGGAGGCCGTAGGGGAGGAGGGCTCGGACGGGGAGGACGACGACGAGGAGGAGCCGGGATCGTCGGGGATGACGCAGTCGACACGGACGAGGACGGAGTCCACGAGGGGCACGAGGTCGTGGAAGCGGCGGGAGACGAGGGAGCAGCGGCCGAGCGCCTTGACGTCGCCGATGCGGTTGAAGATGACGAGCAGCAGCGGGTCGGGGAGGCGGTCGAAGTGGTCGTCGCCGGCGGCCGAGAGCCAGTGCTCGTCTCCGGCGTCGCACCGCCAGCGGCGGGACCCAGCGGGATCTTCGCTCATCGTCGGCGACTGCGAGGGAGACCGGATCTGGAGGAGGGCCGTGGCGTGCGTGGGAGAGAGACGAGGAGGAGAGAGAGAGAGACAAAGAGCAGGTGGGGTGGAGAGAGAGATAGAGGTGGACGGTTTCGGTTTGCACTCGCTTTTATTCGGTAAAATGCAGAATGGCCCCTCACTCTTTCAAAAACTATTTAGTAAGGGGGTGTTTGGATAGGGGGCTAAAATTTTAGCCCCTGTCACATCCAATGTTTAAATACTATTTTGGAGTATTAAATGTAGACTATTTACAAAACTCATTCATAATCAGAGGATTATTCACGAGACGAATCTAATGAGTCTAATTACACCATGATTTGAAAATGTGATGCTACAGTAAACATTTTCTAATTATGGATTAATTATGCTTAAAAATTCGTCTCGCGATTTAGTCTCCGATTCTGTAATTATTTTTATAATTAGTTCATGTTTAGTCCTTCAAATTAATGTCGAAACATCCGATGTGACACGGGCTAAAATTTAGCCCCTGGATCCAAACACCCCCTAAGTTTAAAATTCAGTTTTGTTGGTGCGAACTGCGAAGCTCACTATTCACAGCAACGGTTTTATGTATTAATTATCATGATATATCAGACTTTTTTACTGACATAATATTTAATTAATGAGGGAAGAAAATGAAGTAGTGTAATCCACCATGACATGGTGCTAATCCATTTCTAAGATGAATGAAACGAAATGAAATATTCGCTGAAAGCCAAATCGTTTCATCAGATAGAGTATTTCATGAGAGCTAGTTACATTTAATTACACTGGTTAATTTAGGAAATAGTGAAATGAAACCCTCCACTGATAGAGGTATTTCATTCAGTAGAATAGATCCATCTCATTTCATCTCACCGCCGTGTACTCAAACCAAATGAAACCTAAAGCTTTCATTTCATTTGCAGCTGTTCAAATTTGTTGAAGTACTTACTTTCCAGTCCCTCTTGTTCATAAAAGGGAGTTGCTTTAGGGTCTTGTTAAGAATTAGTTAAAACATATTGTTTTGTATTTTATTGTGTATTTTGGACAATATCTCATGTAGCTAGTACTACTTTTTCTCATTTCTCGTATTATGTTACTCACAGGTATGTTTAATAGAGGCAAAACATGAAAAGTACACACTAATTAATTGCTTCCTTCGGTTCAATAAAAAGTCATTTTTAGGGTTGTATCAAAAGTTGTCTAACAAGTCGTTTGTATTTTGTTGTGTGTTTTATATGATTATATCTTTGATGTAGTATTATTTTTGTACTCCCTCTGGTACATAAATAATAGTCATTTTGATGTTTAGGTGAGAGGGCAATAAAAACACTAAAAAAACAAAGGATGTGTGGCCACTGGGAGTTAAACTTAGGTAGAACTATTAGGACGTGTACAACCCCATTTAATATGTGGTCTCTTGAGAGGTCTCTAGGGGGTTAACTGAAAAAAATACAAGAGACAAACTCTTTGCGAAGAGACCGTCTCTACACGATTCTCCATATACATTGTTTTTTAGCTATATTTATGATTTAGGAGCTTAGTATTATATCATTTAGTCTCTGTATTGTCTCTTGTACTTTGAAAACTATTCCATGGTTTTAGGATTGTACATGCCCTTAGAACCTTGCTTCAGTAACCAGTTCAGTTGAAACATACTATGGGGGTGTTTGGATCCAAGGGCTAAATTTTAGCCCGTGTCACATCGGATGTTTCGATATTAATTTGAAGGACTAAACGTGAACTAATTATAAAAATAATAGCAGAATCGAAGACTAAATCGTGAGACGATTTTTTTAAGCCTAATTAATCCATAATTAGAAAATGTTTACTGTAACATCATATTGTCAAATCATGGTGTAATTAGGCTCATTAGATTCGTCTCATGAATAATCTTCCAATTATAAATGGGTTTTGTAAATAGTCTACATTTAATACTCCAAAATAATATTTAAATATTGGATGTGATAGGAGCTAAAAAATTTTAGCATCCAAGCACCCCTGTATCGCTACAATCTATCTCGTAGGATCTTATGTTACTGTAGCAGAGATTCCGCGCGCCCTGCAGCTCGGCCATTTCCCGAGGAATCCCACGAGGAGGCCGTGAGACCGGACGTGCAACTGCGGCAGCCGGCCTAGAGAAAAAGAGAAGAGATGCCAAAGCGGCAAAGCGCCTCGTCCTCGCCTCTCTCTCTCTCCCGTCCCAAAGGTAAAGGAGAAAAGAAAGACGGACAAGGTACCGTACGGGTGGCGTTCGCGTCGTCTCGCTCGCTCCCACGCGCGTTGCAAATGGTCTTAAACAAAACCGGATGGTTTTTGAACTTTTTTTTTTGTTTTCATTAGCACATGCTTTGATGTGCAACTCCTGAATTGGAACAGTGGCACCGGTACGTACATCACACGGCTCACCGAGCAGAACGCGGTGGCAACCGTTCGTTCGGTCACAATATTGGGCATGTTTGGTTGCTAGCTATCCTTTGCCAATAAAAATTATCACATTTGTTTAGGGTAAGACTATCAAATTCTTTATCATATTTTGGTAAGTATGAGGAAATCTTATCACACTTTTTAAAATCATTAATATATGAGACTAAAGAGAATTTTGCCACAGTTTATAAGAGCAACTAATATCAAATAACCCCATTGGCTCATAACAGCATCAAACTTAATGGTTCGTGATCATTACAATTTACAATAGATTAGCACAATCACACAAAACAAATACGTTGACTAATGAACAGTTTTCTTTTGAAACAGTGAGGACGAACAGTTTAAGTAGCTGGCTGTTACTGGCGGAAAAGAAAATTTGATGCAATCAGCTGGCAGATGCTTGTTTTTAGGATTCAACTGACGATGGTTGATGCAATGACACGAATTCACTCTGTTCTGGTTCTACTTTGCTTCCCTTTTTCATTTGCGATTCTCTCTCGAAACGCATGAATGTAACAGAAATAAAAAATGGCTGATGAGTACGAGGTAATAGTAATATCACGTCACTATGCATAGCCCAAACTTTATGTCAGTCATACCATGCAAGTACGCGGTACTGTACGTCTGTAAGCATCAATGGCATCTTCAAGAACAGGTCAAAACCCCATAAACTCACGAGTTAATTAGCTGACTATCATTGTACTTTAGGGAAAAGATAATCTTCTACATTCTACATAGAGATGAGAAGGAATGGGGCTGTTGGTGTTGGTGTTTAAGCCTATGGAATTAGGAGTAACATAAAAAAGAAGACAATATTTTACATGTAAATTTGCCATGCTCTACGGTCTCGAGTCTCAGCCTCACCTAGGATAACAAAAATGCCTCAAAACATTAGCAGTTCAAGAAGCTGGTAGCTGAGCCAACAGGATTCCACTGGACCTAAATTGCCAAGCACAAAATAAGTTAGCAACCATGAGCAATATGGTAAATAGATAAAGACAACAGGATAATTACCAGATTAAAGACATACCACATGAGAACATACATCCAGCACAAGATTGTCTTTGTACCAAATGGCAAATGCAGTTACATTTTAATAATCTCTGAAGAATTAATCTGTGTCCAGTGAAAATTTGTCCTGGTAGTATGATCGCAGGGCTTGAATGAGATGCCCCCGCAGTGACTCTGGAACTTTTGACCTAAATATTCTTCCAGACTCACTTATTAGCTGTTTTCTGCATTGCAAGAAAATGAGAAATATAAAATATTAGAGCCAATGAATGATGTAAACAAGCCAGTGTGATTTGCATAAGTATTCACACATAAGAGAAATGCAAATCATATTTGGCATATGATATATGGTGGGGCTTCTGAATCATAATTCATAACTTATCAAGTCAACCAAAAGTAGTACAGTGCAGCACTACCAATAACCTTCTCACTGGCAGGCACTGAGAGAACATGGACTACTACAAAAACATCTAAAATTATATAATATCAATACCTTGGATGCAATAAAATGAACTAAATGCAACTATAGAACATTCAGAAGCAACTATCATTCAATCAAGTCCACCATATTTTTGTACACACAAACCTAAGGATTATATAAATAAACCTGCTGCTGCAACCATGAAGCACCAAAAATCCTAACAATGCAAACTGAGTTGATGTTAAAACGAGCAATCCAGAACATGGAGGAAACATCTCCAGGCATAAAGATATAGCAAGCGATTAACCATAGAATAAAAGCACAAGAGCTTATCCACGTATACATATTTTGTAAGCAACATAAAAAATAAAGCTGCACAAAAACATCAGAACAAAGTATAGCACACCTCATTGTGTCACTATCTTGAGGCATGTCTGTATTTTGTAGGCGGCGTCTCTTTTCAGAGCGCATGAAATTGTAGACATCATCCACCCAACCAGAGGAGTGAAGCTCAGAGGATGCTGATTCAGCAAGCCTGTTTTTAATTAAATAAAATACAAAGTAAGTTTAACAAAATATGTTCCACATTCAGAAACTAAAGAGGCAGCCATGCAAATTACCCCTCTAAAATAATAGCCTGTTTTGCCAAGTTTGCAACATTCACCAATTATCCATTTCTACAAAAACCAAATGAATTTTACAAATTGCAAAATTTTAAATGTGTCAATCATCATAGCGCGTAAATTGTTAATATGACTTCATTAAGTATTCTATATGATGTGGTGGTCCGGTTAAAAGAAACTAATCACAATCAGTAAGAGCTTGAACATGGAAGTTGTGTAATATCCAAACTGCTAGAGAAAAAGAAAGCATTGAATAGACAATCAGTGTTTCATGGAAATAGCTACAAATAACGAAAGCAACATACTTACTGTCCATTAGAGACTTACATTTCCTTAAACTTCCCTTCTTCAAGGCGGTGTTTCAAGGATTTACTGTCCTTACCAGAAGACACCACATCCTTTACTATGCCCGCAGACACCTCATGGTGTGAAACTGAACTTTTAGAATTTTCCAAACTACAATTTTTCTTGTGCGATGTAGAGGTAATGGCGGTAGATGGTTCAGGACATTGTTCAGCACATGCAGCCTTAGCATCAGTAGTTTCTTGAAGATTAGTGAAGTGAATCGGATTTCCATTTCCATTTGCATTGTGTAACATTCTTTGTGAATTATCATCAGTCTTGTTGCAAGAAATACTACCGTTAGAATTCCTTCTACTGGGTTCTGAAGATTTTCCAGACTCACACCCATTCATCCTGGGCAGTGTTAAACCCACACTAACTTCTGACTTATTTCCAAGCATGATGTTTTCCTTGCCATTTGATGCAGCCTTCTCTATTCCAGTATTCTTCACGTGGATTGGCTTGATATGTGGACCTGGTGTAATCTTGCCATTCTTCAGGGCTAGCGGTGCAATACCTTTAGTAGAACACAATCCATTCTGTTTTACTAGTGGTATCTTCAGGGGCTCATTAGATGTGGCATTTCCATTGATGTTGGAAGATTTAGCTGCACTATAAGAGTAACCATTCGTAGTAGGCTTTTGAATTTTGTTACTCAGAATATAGAATAGGATATAGACCTTCTCAGATAGAACATCCTGAGAGCTTGAAAGGGAGACATAGGAATCATTACAACAATACCAGCGACCAATAGCATCCTGAGCATAGCCAGCAGATATTTAGATACATATCAAATAAGATGGAATTCAAATACTGGGGGAAAGCCTATTACCTTAACATACGCATAATAGTGACCAGACTCTGGGGAGAATCCTGAATGAACAATACTGCCAAAAAGATTGTATACTGGCAGTGAATCCTGCAGATCCATGCATAGCGATACAATTAAAATAAAGTGATTTGACTATCAATATGAAATATTGGCAGAAATGTTAAAAAAACAAACAATGAAAAATGCAGATGACAT
Source organism: Zizania palustris (assembly GCA_019279435.1). Lineage (NCBI taxonomy): Eukaryota > Viridiplantae > Streptophyta > Magnoliopsida > Poales > Poaceae > Zizania > Zizania palustris. The sequence continues at coordinate 51,749,662 of JAAALK010000082.1, read as the reverse complement.
TGAGATCCAAGTGAGGAAAAATCCTGCAATGTGGTGTCATAGCCCAGATGTAGTCTGAACCACAACCTATGACACTTGCCTTCACAGATTTATGATGCTCTTGTAAGCCAAATAAGATGCAACTATACTATACCTACATAATCCACAATTTCTTGACACTAAAAAACATTCCTGGGAAGTTCAACAATAATTGCAAAAAAAATGTTCATTAACCAACTAAATATTTGTCTCCCTGCTGTAGCATAAAAACAAAGAACTAGCATGGCGAAACTACATTAAATCAAAGAGCCAGCATGTTGTCACAGCTTGATGAGCAACCTGCTACAGTTGAAATAAATTGTATTCATGACAAATTTGATGATCACACTATGCCTACCAGTAGACCAAGCAACATATACTAATGTGACAATCAAAAGGTTATATTGTACCTGATTTTTATTATACATGAAGTCAGAAAGAATGAGAGCTTCCTTGAATTCTATGTTCCTGTTGATCTTCCCACCATTTATTCCCTCAAACCTCTAATAGCAGCCCCCCAGAATGGAATTAAACACAGGTCAGCAGAAACACCTCTTAATCAAGTAAATCAACAAGTTTTATAGAATAAAAATATCAGGAATGAAGGTTGATAACCTTGAGTTGTATGACAAGCACCTTAGGTGCCCTGAGTACAAACATTTGCTTTCGAGCTGAGGTGAGCTTCTTGCATCTGCAATACAATCACCTTAGACAAATTTAGTCCTGTTTGTAACACATAAAAAATAGGACTCAACTTAAAAACTATGATTGGGCAAGAAATATAGTGGCATCATGAAAAGATTATAAATGGAAAGAGATGTTATAGGTAACATTAACAGGTTCACATATTAATGTCACACATACATTTTCTTTCCAGTAAAAGAAAATTGAGCTCACATTCATCCTCTATGGCTCTACACGTATGGGCTAGCAGGATTGCATTCTCATACAAGCATAAACTGGCCTATCCAGGAAATATCCCAAATGGGCAAGGTTAGCGAGGCTACCAATTTAGTTACTTTTGCCTTTGTGTAAAGTGAGCATGCTTTGAATAATGAATAATGATTGCTTAAATTCTTTCATAGTATATTAATGTTTATTATTATTGGATGGACCACTGCCCACATAGGAAAGCTAATTGGCCCTCCATATTGGGCAAGCTTTTCATAGCGAATATCAAAGAGTTTCCTTGGGAACACAAGGTTTCGGTGAATATAAAGCCACTGTCAGCAAGATTAGGCAGGCAGGAGATCAATAGATCACTCATTCTAGATAAGAAATCTTCCAAGAAATTCAAACAGACAACCATGCATAGTTATCAAGGTGTCGCCTAATCAACGACTAAGCGTCCACTGTCTGGGCAGCCAGCGCCTCGCCTAATCAGAGTATGGCGTCCACCTTGACAAATATGATGTCGGCAGGACACCACATGGCCCGCAGCGATGGATGGATGGGAATTAGGCCCGAAGTACCCGATGCACATAAGCCTCTCTGGCGTCTACCCGACGCATACATGAGCCTCTGTCCAACCCATGCTGAAAAACCCTAGCCACAACTAAGCTTCATCTGCCGCCGCCATCCCCTCTGCCAGCTACCGCTCCCTCTGCAGGCCTTCCCTCGGTCGGCACCCTTCCCACGCCTAGCTCGGTGGCAGCGCCCTTCCCTCGCCCGGCACAGCAGCAACGCCATGCTCTGCTCGGCTCAGTCAGTGAACCTCCCAATTTTCTCTGTTTCCTTCTCCCTCCCACTCTGCCCTGTCTTGTTGACTTGTTGTGCTCGGTTTAGTAGATGAGTAGTTGTGCAAGTGGCCAAGTGCTCGGTGAGTTGATTTACTGGGCGCAGACAGCATGAATGATTGATGTTATTGTTAACTTGTTATGTTATTTGAACTATTGCTATGGAGTATGGAATTGTTTAACTATTTCTACTAGTCAGATGCCTAGATGCCTGTGCTTTACAACAGAATCTTATTTTGCAATTTTCTGCATGATTTACACAAAATTTGTACATTCGTGTAAAATAAAAAAACTGAAATGCAAAAGTGCATTTTTCTTTTTTCTTCTTTTCTTTTTCTTCTTTTTTTTTCTTCTTTTTTCTTTTCTTTTTTTTTCTTTTTCTTCTTTCTCATGTTTTCTTTTCAGCAGGAGTTGTGATTTCGCTGCGCGCGCGGGCAAGCCGGGCGGTCGCGCGCGGGGCACTCCGGGCGGGCGGGCGAGCCGGCGGTTCAGGCGGTTTTCACAGGACGCAAGTTTTGGCTGGTTTTGTATGGGATGTGGGAAGGCACGCACGGGGTTGCGGACGGAATCTGCGGACGAAGTAGCCGCTTTATATTAGTTAAGATTTGACATGGTTCTGAATTTAAATTCCTGTTGTTCTGAAATTATTGTGCCATGTACATTTATGTTAAGTGAGTATGGTGTTGCCTCGCCATATGGCATATGCCATACTTGTTTAAAAGGTATGAAGGAGATTAGGCGCCTCGTCTCACCTTACTGCCATAATAACTATGCAACCATAGTTATTAAGGCAGTAAGATGAGGCGGGACGACTGACTACTTCCTTACATCCTAAGCGATAAGGCTTAAGGCGAGACGACACCTTATATAGTTAAAATAAGAAAAAAGGTCATAACAAGACTGTTAGCATATTCTGTTATGAAGGCCCTAAGGGGGTTCGGCCAGGACCCCTGTCCGGTCTATTGTATCCTTTGGCAAGGGGGTTTTCTAGCACTAGTAATTCAGTTATAAAGTGGTTATCCCCTTGCCTCTATATATGTACCTAACCATGGCTTATCAATAATCATTCGAATTCTATTCTCCTTCATGGTATCAGGAGTCCGGGTTCCCCTCTTCCTCTCCACCTTCCGCTGCCCTCCCTGACCGGCACAGGGAATCCCTGTTCCTCCTGCTTTCGGCACAAGAACTTCTGTTCTTCCCTGCCTTCTGCTCAAGGAACCCTTCCCTGTTCCTCCTGCTTTCGGCACAAGAACTTCTGTTCTTCCCTGCCTTCTGCTCAAAGAACCCCTCTTCTCCCCTCCCTTCGACACAGGGAGATAGGGGGCTCGGTCAGGACAAGGAACCCTGTTCTTCTGCTTTCGGCACAGGCACTTCTGCTGCTCCCTGCTCGAGGCAAAGAACCCTCCTCCTCCCTGCCTTCGGCACAGGGAACCTTTCCTCCCTTCGGCTCAGGGAGTTAGGGAGGCAAAGAACCCTGTTCTTCCCTGCCTTCGGCACAGGGAACAACACCTCTCCCTCCCTCCCTTCGGCTGCCCTCCCTGCTCAGCATGGCCGGGTCTCCCCCCACCTCTGTCGTTGACCCTGCAGACCTCGTTCATCGCAACGACAACGACGAACCAAGGCGTCTCGCGGACACCCGCATGGCTGCCCGTGAGGCTGCCCTTGCAGAAGCCCAGGCAGCTGAAGAAGAAGCTGCTGCTGCCTCTTCCGATCGCGACGCTGCCACCGAACGCATCCGTGCTGCTCTAGCACGAGCAGCCAAAGCTCGGGCCGACGCTGCCGCTGCAGCTGACCCCATCGCGCCTCCTCCAGGGGACAGCCTGGACGTCTCCAACGCCATGGCCCTCCACGAAGCAGCCGCTATCCTCAACCTCCATGCTCAGGCGGTCTCCGTTCAGAACGCTCGCAGCCTGGTTCCCATCACCCTTGACACAGCCGGCAACTACTCAAGATGGCGCGAACAATTCCTCCTCGCCGTCACAAAGTATTCGCTGCAAGATCACATCTTTAGCGACCACGCTACCTCGGCCCTGCCTGATTGGACGCGGATGAACGCCGTGGTGAAATCTTGGCTCTACAGCACGACGTCTTCTGATCTTGCTGAGGGCCGTCATTGACCACCGCGCCACCGCCCGAGAAGCTTGGCTTGCCATCGAGGGTCACTTTCTTGGGAATCAAGAGACCCGCGCCCTTCATCTTGACGCCAAGTTTCGTGCCTTCGCACAAGGGGATCTTTCCATCACCGAGTACTGCAAGCGTTTCAAGAAGATGGCCGACGACCTTGGCGATCTTGGCGAACACGTGACCGACCGCACCTTGGTCCTCAATGTTATTCGCGGGCTCAACGAACGCTACAAGGACATCGGTGTTCACCTCCGGCGTGGGCGCCCCTTTCCCTCCTTTGCTGCTGTTCGAAATGAGCTTCTCCTTGAGGAGATAAATATGGTTCAGCACCCCGCTGCCCCCCCCACTGCCTTCGTCGCTGTCCCCTCTGCTCCCCAGCAGTCCGCACCAATTGAAGGCAGCACACCTCGAACCGGCGCCCCAAAACAGAACAGGAAAAAGAAGCAGAAGGGACGCAATTCCTCCGGTGGTCCTCCTGCCCCAGCCGGCAGCAGCCCCTCCCCCACAACCGGGCCCAACGGGACGTGGCCCTCCTTCTACAATCCGTGGACAGGGTCCATCCAGATGTGGCCCGGCCCACGGACTCCTCCCCTGGCCCAGCTTCCTCAAGGCCGAATGGGTCCCCAACAGCAGCAAGCAATGCTTGCTTTCCAGGGGCCCCAACAGTTTTCACAGATGGCTCAACAAAATCCTCATCAACCGCATTTTTTTCCTCCCTACGGGACCCCTGCAGGACCTCTGTTGCAGCCACAACAGCAAGCCTTGCCACCCTGGACCCCCCAAGCACCACAACAGCCCATGACAGGAGCTCCGACTTGGGACCAGAGCTCCCTCGCCTCCACTTTCAGCACCATGACTCTCACCCCTCCGGTGAATAACGACTGGTATTTTGATACTGGTGCCTCCTCCCACATGACATCCCATGACGGTACCCTCTCTCACTATTCGGCTCCACGGTATCCCTCCCCCACTTCTATTGTTGTCGGTAATGGTTCACTCCTCCCAGTCGCCGCGACCGGGACGACATATCTTGGCCACCTTACCTTAAATAATGTTCTTGTCTCACCACAACTCATTAAGAACCTTATTTCTGTTCGCCAATTTACTATTGATAATAATTGCTCTGTGGAATTTGACCCTTATGGTTGCTCTGTGAAGGATCTTCTCACGGGGACCGTGACCATCAGGTGCAATAGCTCCGGACCACTCTACCCTCTACAGGTTCCAGTGGCGCACTCTCTTGCTGCGGGCTCCACAACAGCTTCACTTTGGCACCGACGTCTTGGTCACCCTGGTCGCGAAACTCTTTCCAAACTTGTTTCGGCCATTCCGGCTTGTAATAAAGACTTGGATTCTATATGTCATGCGTGTCAGTTAGGACGACATGTTCGTCTTCCTTTTGGTACTTCAGTCTCTAGGGCGTCGAACAACTTTGCTCTTATTCATTGTGACTTGTGGACATCTCCTGTTGTTAGTGTCTCTGGTTACAAATATTACTTAGTTGTTCTTGACGACTGCTCACATTACTTGTGGACATTCCCCCTTCGGCTAAAGTCTGACACATTCATGACATTATCTAACTTTTTTGCCTATGTCTCTACCCAGTTCGGTGCTCGCATCCAGGCCGTCCAAACCGACAACGGACGGGAGTTTGACAACTCCACCGCTCGCACTTTCTTTACGACACATGGCATCCTCTTCCGCATGTCGTGCCCCTACACGTCGCCCCAGAACGGTAAGGCCGAACGGATCATTCGTACTACTAATGACGTTATTCGCTCTCTTTTGTTTCAGGCGAGCATGCCTCCTTCATATTGGGCTGAAGCGTTGCACACTGCGACCCTACTCCTCAACATCTTACCTACCAAGACCCTTGACTTCTCGACCCCGCACTTTGCCCTCCATGGTAGTGCGCCGTCCTACGAACATCTTCGGGTCTTCGGTTGTAAGTGTTACCCCAATCTCTCGGCCACTGCTCCCCATAAACTTTCACCCCGCTCCGCCCTTTGTATTTTTTTGGGATACTCTGCTCACCACAAGGGATATCGCTGCCTTGATCCTACCACCAATAGAATCATTATTTCACGTCATGTCATCTTCGATGAAACCTCATTTCCCTTTGCTGAGCAACCCTCACTTCCCAATGCTACGGATTTCACCTTTTTAGATGAATTTTCTAACACGGCAGTCGCTCCCATAGGACTGCCAATTTTTTCTTCTACAGGTACATCTCCCACCATACCACTTTCAGCGCCACTGGTTCCACCAAGATATCACTCCCTACCTCGCGCGGGTGTTGTGCCACGCGCGGCCACGGGTCCCTCAACATCCTCTGTACCACGCGCTGCCCCGACCTCATCTTCAACGCCTACACCCGTACCATGCGCAGATGCCACGTCTCCTGCACTCCCACGTGCGGGACCGGCTCTGCGTGTCTACTCCAGGCGTCCCCGACCACCTGAACCTCCTCCTCCAGCGGCATCCACTACTTCCCCAGCACCGGTGCCGCTACCTCCTGGTGCTATTGCTGTTACCCCAACAGTGAACCATCATCGCATGACGACACGGGCCAAGGATGGGTTCCGAGTTCCATCCCTGTTCCATGCCGCACCACTATCTCCAATACCGAAGACCTTTCGTGGTGCCCTTGCCGACCCCAATTGGCGGGCTGCCATGGAAGAAGAACATGCTGCCCTCATCACAAACCAGACTTGGGATCTGGTTCCTCGCCCGCAGCATGCCAACATTGTCACCGGTAAATGGATATTCAAGCACAAGTTCCTCGCCAACGGTTCCTTGGAGCGTTACAAAGCACGTTGGGTCCTCCGCGGCTTCACTCAACGTCCAGGCATTGACTTTACAGAGACATTCAGCCCTGTTGTCAAGCCTGCCACAGTTCGCACCGTTCTCTCGTTGGCTATTTCCCGCAAGTGGCCTGTTCATCAGCTCGATGTCAAGAATGCTTTCCTCCACGGCACTCTGACAGAGATAGTGTTTGCAGCTCAGCCGTCTGGTTTTGAAGACCCCGTTCACCCAGACTTTGTTTGCCGCCTCAACAAATCTCTTTATGGGCTGAAGCAAGCCCCTCGTGCTTGGTACAGTCGCTTTGCCACGCACCTGGTCTCCCTTGGTTTCATAGAAGCCAAGTCAGATACTTCGCTGTTCATCTACCGTCGTGGCACTGATACAGCATATCTGCTTCTCTACGTGGATGACATTGTTCTCACCGCTTGCTCAGCACATCTCCTTCGGCAAATTATCTCAGCTCTTCAGCAAGAGTTTGCCATGAAGGATCTAGGTGAGCTCCACCATTTCCTGGGGATGCAGGTTCAGCGCAGTGATGATGGTATGATTCTCTCTCAGCGACAGTACATGCTTGATATCCTGGACCGAGCAGGCATGACAGAGTGCAAATCTTGCAATACGCCAGTCGACACTAACCCCAAAGTTTCTGCCGACTCTGGAACTCCAGTCGCCGATCCTTCAGATTACCGCAGCCTTGCTGGTGCCCTGCAGTATCTGACCTTTACGCGACCGGACATCTCTTATGCCGTACAGCAGGTCTGTCTCCACATGCATGATCCTCGAGAGGCTCACCTTGCTGCTCTCAAGCGCATTCTTCGGTATATTCGGGGTACTCTACATCTGGGTCTTCTTCTTCGGCCATCGACGCTGGATGACTTGGTGGTCTATACTGATGCTGACTGGGCAGGCTGTCCCGACACTCGCAAGTCCACTTCGGGCTACGCTGTGTTCCTTGGCGACAACCTGGTTTCTTGGTCATCTAAACGGCAGAACACCGTCTCCCGCTCCAGTGCTGAAGCAGAGTATCGCGCCGTGGCCAATGGCGTCGCTGAGGCTTCCTGGCTTCGCCAGCTTCTTCATGAGCTTCATACTCCACTTCACCGCGCCACTCTTGTCTATTGCGACAACATTAGCGCGGTCTACATGTCCTCTAATCCAGTCCAGCATCAGCGAACGAAGCATATCGAGATCGATCTTCACTTCGTCCGTGAGAAGGTGGCCATGGGTGCCGTTCGGGTCCTTCATGTCCCCACGACATCTCAGTTCGCCGACGTCTTCACCAAAGGGCTGCCCTCTTCGGTGTTCACTGAATTTCGGTCCAGCCTGAATGTCCGTGGCTAAGCACCGACGTTCAGACTGCGGGGGCGTGTTAGCATATTCTGTTATGAAGGCCCTAAGGGGGTTCGGCCAGGACCCCTGTCCGGTCTATTGTATCCTTTGGCAAGGGGGTTTTCTAGCACTAGTAATTCAGTTATAAAGTGGTTATCCCCTTGCCTCTATATATGTACCTAACCATGGCTTATCAATAATCATTCGAATTCTATTCTCCTTCAAAGACATTGTGCACAAAAGCCCAGACCTAGAAGCCTATTTAAAGCAGAAGACAAGCCCATACGTTGGCCTTTCCTACTCCCACAACTTCTCTAGCTTGGCTTCCTCTCTATCTTCTAACCCTAGCCACCACAACAGCAAGCAGTCATGGCAAAGCAGACAGGGAGGGAGAAAAGCAAATAGGCACAAGGCAATAGAATATGGAGGAGGTACTATAACTGAGTATTGTGTCACACCGCCAAAAGCCTGTATCCTACTGGTAACCCTAGCTTGGGCCGGCACACCCACCCCTGGAAAGCAAGGCAGAGGAATGCCGGACGCCTTTCCCACGCCACTCCAGTGAAATATAAGGAAAAAGGTAACTGGTGTACATTTTTCTTACAGGGACTCTTAACATTCCAAAAGAGTGGATGACAACAGAATTCCTAGCAGATTTAGTATAATAGAAAATTCATTCGAAAACCTAGGCATTTGATCCTACAATTGTTTTACAACATAACTCCATGTTTTTAAACAAAATACCCTTCAATTTAAAATATATATATATAATTCGGTTTTCAAGCAAGTAAAATAAAAAATGTGGGGGTGTTTGTTTTCCCTTCTCGTAAAAATTTGTAGCTAAATTTGAATTTTAGAATCTGTTTTGAAGATGAAATAAGGGTTATTTTGTCATTTTTTGCAGTTTTGGCTTTAGGACCATTACGAATAGAAACGTAAAAGTCTTACCCAAAAATTACTTTCCATTGCACAGGCATCCCATTCCTACTGGACTCATAATCTTATTTCCCCCATAGAACCTTTATTACAAACAAGCCCTAATTAAGCTATAAATACTCAACAATACACTGAATACAGTTCAAAAAAGGTAACTTCATAACCTGCCTAAGCACTAGGTGTCATTCTCCTATCTAACGACCTAACGCAGTGGTAGGCAGCTCCATAGCCTGGTTAGGAGCTTGGCATCATCTGATCATCCTGTGTCCATCCTGCTGCATAGCCCAACTAAGAGCAACCAAGCAAAGCACCATCACCACCACCCTACTGCCTAGGCACCTAGTACCTTTTAGAACACTACTCAACAATTCATCAGCAACTAACTGGTGAATAAAAACGCACCTTTCGCAGTTGTATTTGTTTGCGCCCTCCAATATCTCAGACTGGAAAAAACAGGCAAGCGCATCCGCAACAGAATTGCTTCCAGGCAGGTCGAGGCTGATATCCATTATCTCGTCGGTTTTGTTTGACTCTCCATTGCAGGCAAGGCACTTCACTTGGCTGAGCAGTGCACCACTAAATGTCTCCTTCATCACCATGCATGGCCCCTGCACCCTGCCCTCATCCTCACCAGAGTCCCCATTGGCACTGGTCACAGAGAGTCGCTTGCATATGCGGAGACCAGCAGTGTGACAAGCATCTATGAGATAGCGGAGGAACTCGTGTGCGTCCTCCTGGCGCCCCCAACGGAAGTTATCAGCAAAGAGCGGAAGGGAGCGTATGGTCTTCCCCGGTGAGTCTAGCACCCCTGCTTCTGTCCGAAGAAGCCGCGAGATTTGCCGTTCGAGTAGACAGAACGAACACTCCTTGTCCCTGTTCGGGAACACCTTCTTGCCTGCATGCGAACAAGCCAGCAAAAGCATCAGCTTCCTGACGAATTGCACAAATACAAATACGATGAGACTAGGAAGAAAGTGAGAGCTAGGGTTTCGAACACAGATTGGAGTGGCGGAAGGATAGGCAGAAGGTGGCGAGAGGAGGGGTGGAGGCGAGGCACTGGAGCACGCTGTTGAGGTAGCAGGTGTTGCCGAGATTCTTCAGCCCGGGGGGAGGGCCCGAGCGGGGGCGCCGCGGTGGCGGCGGGGACGGCTGCTGCGCGGTCGGTGCCATCAAAGGCACCTAGGTGCGGGGGTGGCGCCTCCGCGGGGAAGCTCGAGGTGGCCCTCCTCCTCCTCTCCACGTAGCGCCGCGGCCGTCGCCAACACTTCATCCGACCGCATCGCCCCCCCAGCGCGCGCCGCGGAGGAGATTGACCACCGCGGTGCAATCCGCGATCCCCGACACAAGCTATCGGGTCTCTGCTACCGGCACCTCGGTGGCTGGAGCCGCTCGAATCGAGGAGGAGGGCGACGGCTTCCCCTCGGGCTCGGGGGGTGGGTTGGGGCGGCGAGCAGAGGGAGACGGGATATCAAGGCGGATTTTTTTTCTCCTGGATTTTGTTTAAGGATGTAGCCGCGGTGGCTATTAGAGCATCTGTTACTTTAAAAATTGATTCCTATATAATATTTTGTGATCTATTTTTGAGGATACAAATAGTTTAAATATGTTTCTCTCCAATAGAGTTCTAAAGTAAAGTATGTGAGTATGTTCCTACAAGTAAGGAATACAATGATAATTTTAAGGATGCTTTATTTTTGGGAATCATTTAGAGTATTTATTAGAGAAGATTTTTTAATTCTAGTTCCAAAAAATTAGATAAGAGAGCTCTTTAGAGCTTCTTTTGGAGATGCTCTTATAGATGGGAACGTACGTAGTGAGTAGAATTTTAGATAGATTTTATAATTTATTCCGGTAAAAAAAATTGTTTTTTATTTTATTGATCAGCTTCATGTGTTATTATCATGAAATGTGTTATTATCATAAGTGTATTGTGTTAAGAGAGAGAAAAAATAAAAATTTGTTTTGTTTTCAGTAAGGACTCGTGAAAACGCTACCAAGACATGTAACCATTTTCTTTATATTTCATTTCATAATTATTAACACACTGGTTTATAATTTTTTTTATCATTTTTATCGGTAAAAGCTCAAATTATTATACAACACGACTACCCATGAAACGTCTATGTGAACGTGAATATGTAGTATACCCAACATACAAAGTCATATCGTAGTGGAGTGTGTTTGTGGCTCACACGATTGTGCGACTATATAGCCCGTTGATAGAGGGTTTCCATTTTTTATTTCATTTGGGTCAAAATATTTTAGTAGAGACCATAGTTAGTTTTCCGTGAATCACTAATATAAAACCCCATCTTCTTATAAAAGTATGCTGGAATGCAAATCTGGGTCGTAGATGAGCTAAAGGGTTTATAAAATCCGACGAATTCCATCCTAAATTGATGAATTTTAACCACCTCGACATGGCAAAAAAAAGTGGAATTCGACTGAAATCGGTTTCAACTCAAATAGATTCATCATAATTCGTATGACGATATTTTTGTACGAGTTGCAAAATTGCATTGACGTCAGCCGCGTCGAGTCCACAGCCGCGCACGACAAGCCGCCCCGCCGCCGCGACCGACCCCCGCGAGAGGCAAAACCGCTTCACAAAACTTCCCCCAAGCAGCCCTTCCTCCCAGATCGCGCCGGCCGCCGGAGAGCACAGACCGCCGCGAGGAGGAGGGAGCCGCACGCCGCCGCCAAGATGGTGCTCGCGCAGCTGGGCGGGAGCATCTCCCGCGCGCTCGCGCAGATGAGCAACGCGACGGTGGTCGACGAGAAGGTGATCGCCGAGTGCCTCAACGAGATCTCGCGCGCGCTGCTGCAGTCCGACGTCCAGTTCAAGATGGTCCGCGACATGCAGTCCAACATCAAGAGGATCGTCGACCTCGAGAGCCTCGCCGCCGGAGCCAACAAGCGCCGCATCATACAGCAGGTGAGGTCGCTCCCCTCCCTACTCCCAGCCCCAGCCCCAGCCCCCCCTGGAAGTTTGGCGATTTAATGGAGAGCTCTGGTGCCCTTTCTTCTGTGATGTGTACTCGTCCTGCAGGCCGTCTTCTCGGAGCTCTGCAACATGCTGGATCCGGGGAAGCCGTCCTTCACCCCCAAGAAGGCGAAGCCCAGCGTGGTCATGTTTGTCGGATTGCAAGGTAAGTCTTCAACTCGATTTCTTGTTCCGTTTTACAGTGTAGTGTTAAATTACTAGCATATTTGTTCTGTAGTACTTGTATCAGAATTCGATATACCACACGATGAATTGGGGTGTCATCACTTATTAGACCCTTAAGTGGATGCTCGATCATAAACCTGTTTGTTCACACAATTCTTTTTCCACTATAATGATAGCTGATTTAAAGTGTGATGTGAATGTGCAAACACAAGCTATTGTTTGTAACTCTACTAGTTGGATTCGGGTGAATTTAGGCATTTAGGGACTAAAATTGTACTAAGTTTTGTGTTTGTTATCCTTCTGATGATTAGATTTTATTATGTTGGAACATTATCAATAACTAAACAGCTACAAATGTAGACATTCATAATCTATTAATTTTTCCTTATGAATTAGTTCCTGAAATATAACAAACTTTATGCTCTACTATTGTACCCAAGGGAATTCTCAATTATGTTACCAGACAGATGCCGAGTTAGAAATGTCATATGTCAGGCTCGTGGATGAAATTTATGGTTACCAGGTATTTATGAACCTAATTGTAGGTGCTAGGCCCAATGTCTCAAGGATTAGTGCCATTTTCTGCTTTATTTTTCTGGCTGCTTGTTCTGGCTTTGTATTTTAACTCTCTAGTCTCTAGTCTCTACTTTTCTCAATAAAACATGTTCCCTAGAATAATCAATTATGTGTACTATCACCCTTTCTTTGGTTGCAATATAACTTTAATGTTACCTGTTACTGAATAATGTTATATTGCTGTAGGTTCTGGAAAAACCACTACCTGTACCAAATATGCTTATTATCATCAACAAAAGGGATTTAAACCTTCATTGGTCTGTGCTGATACATTCAGAGCTGGTGCTTTTGATCAGTTAAAACAGAACGCTACAAAGGCCAGGATTCCTTTTTACGGAAGGTTCTCTAAATCTACATCTTTACACATTAGTTTCAAACAATGTCTCTGAAATTGAGTAATTGACAACTAAAAAAACTGTCATCACAGCTACATGGAATCGGATCCTGTGAAAATTGCTGTTGAGGGTGTTGAGAGGTTCAGGGAAGAAAAATCTGATCTCATCATTGTTGATACTAGTGGACGCCACAAGCAAGAGGCTGCATTGTTTGAAGAAATGCGTCAAGTTGCAGAAGCAACGGTATTTACACTGGCACAACCCCCAAACATATTTAATTATGGACTTCCACTGTTACTGAGAATTTAAATTGTGTTTCTTTGCAGAAACCAGACCTTGTGATATTTGTGATGGATGGTAGCATTGGTCAGGCAGCATTTGATCAGGCGCATGCATTTAAACAGAGTGCTTCTGTTGGTGCTGTGATTATTACAAAAATGGATGGTCATGCGAAAGGAGGCGGTGCACTTAGCGCGTTAGTATCACTCTATACTTCCCTGCATAAATCTCCTTGTTCCAATCGTACTTGAAGAAACCCGCACACCTCATCAGGTGGGGGGAGATTTATTTATATAGGCGATACAATCTGTTACATGCAGATATAATCTGTTATCTCTAACACCCTCCTTCAGTCTAAGCGGGAGTGTCACGAACACAAAGACTGGACCTAAAATCAGTGAATAACTGTATAGGCAACCCTTTTGTCATGATGTCCGCGAACTGATAAGTTGATGGAACATGAAGCACCCAGACCTGGACCAAAGCAACCTTCTCACGCACAAAGTGAATATCAATCTCAATATGCTTTGTGCGGCGATGATGGACTGGATTGGCGGTCATGTAGACAGCGCTGACGTTGTCGCAGTAAACGATTGTCGTCGAAGAGATGGGTGCGTGAAGCTCTTGAAGCAACCGATGAAGCCAGCAGGTCTCAGCCACTGCGTGCGCAACAGCACGATACTCAGCCTCCGCGCTCGAACGAGAGACCGTAGTCTGTCGTTTGGAGGACCAAGAGACCAAGGAGTCGCCGAGGAAGACGCAGTAGCCTGAAGTGGAGCGCCGAGAGTCTGGGCAACCAGCCCAATCAGCATCAGAGTAGGCGGTCAGACTAGCAATGCTGCCTGTACCAATATGTAGACCGAAGGAGAGAGTGCCCTTGACATATCGTAAAATACGCTTGAGCATCGCGAGATGAGGCTCTCGTGGATCGTGCATGAAGAGGCACACTTGCTGAACCGCATAGGCAAGATCCGGACGAGTCAATGTGAGATATTGTAGACCACCGGCAAGACTGCGGTACTGAGTGGCATCAGCCACCGGAGCACCGTCTGTAGCAGATAGCTTGGCTTGAGTATCCACAGGTGTTGATGTAGAGTGGCACTCAGCCATGCCAGCGCGCTGGAGGAGGTCCACAGCATACTGACGCTGTGAGAGGAGGAGGCCATCATCGGAGCGTGTTACAGAAATCCCGAGGAAGTGATGAAGGTCCCCGACATCTGTCATGGCGAACTCCGAGTGAAGAAGATCGTTGATGCGACGAAGGAGTGAGGTCGATGAAGCCGTCAGTATGATGTCGTCGACATAGAGCAGCAGGTAGGCGATGTCGGTGCCCTCTTTGTAGACAAAGAGAGACGTGTCAGAGGTCGAGGCAGTGAAGCCGGACCGCTGTACAAAACCAGAAAACCGCTGGTGCCATGCCCTGGGCGCCTGCTTGAGCCCGTAGAGGGACTTCTGCAGGAGACAGACGTGATCAGGGACAGCCGAGTCAACGAAACCTAGTGGCTGCTGACAATAGACCGTCTCGGTCAGATGGTTGTGAAGGAAGGCGTTCTTTACGTCCAGTTGATGAATCGGCCATGAGCGAGAGACAACAATACTGAAGACGACTCGAATGGTGGCCGGTTTGACAACCGGACTGAAGGTCTCGTCGTAGTCGATGCCATACCGCTGTGAAAAACCGCGAACGACCCATCTGGCTTTATGACGAGCCAGAGAGCCATCAGCATGATACTTGTGCTTGAAGACCCACTTGCCAGTGATAACGTTCGCATGTGGTGGTCGAGGAACAAGGTGCCACGTGTCATTGTCCATGAGTGCCTTATATTCGTCTGGCATTGCCGCGCGCCAATTTGCATCAGCGAGCGCGGCTCGAGTGTTGCCTGGTAGCGGTGAGGCTAAGCTGGAGACCGCCGCAGTGAACCCATAACGCTGCATCAGTGGTGGCAGCGAGCCTGTCTGAGAGCGAGTCTCCCGTGCAGGAGGCTCAGGAGCCGGGGCCACCTGTGCCATCGGCTCAGGGGCCGGCGGTGCCACAGGCTGCGGCCGACGACTGTAATGGATGCCATAGCGGCGCTGTTCAGCTGCAGGCGGCGAAGGTGCCGGGGTCGATGGAGCTGGGGCGACCTGCCGTGGCTCTTGGGGCACCCGGAAGGCGGCACCATGCCACAGAATGGACGGATCCAACTCGACGTCTGATAAAGACGATGGAGGTGCCAGTAAAATGTCCTGCAACAGAAAATCAAGAGAATCCGAGCGAGGCTTGGAGGCCGCAAATGGAAAGTGAGTCTCATCAAACACGACATGACGAGAGATGATGATCTTGCGAGTCGAGAGATCAAGGCACCGATAGCCCTTCTGGGAAGAAGGGTAACCCAGAAAGACACATGTTGTGGAACGAGGAGACAATTTGTGGGTCGCCGTGACACTAAGGTTTGGATAGCAAAGACAACCAAAAACCCGAAGGATTGAATAGTCTGGCATTTTGCGGTATAGGAGGTGATAGGTATACCATTACGTATGGACGTTGAGGGCCGCCGGTTGAGCAAAAACACGGCAGTGGAGAGAGCTTCGACCTAGTAGGGCGGGGGCATGGCAGCATGAATCAGAAGCGTGCTGATGGTGTTGTTCAGTGTGCGAAGCATCCGCTCAGCCTTGCCATTCTGGGCGGACGTGTGCGGGCATGAGGACCGAAGCACGATGCCTCGGCCGGCAAGAAAAGTGGCGGTGGCAGTGTTGATGAACTCGCGACCATTGTCCGCTTGAAAGCATCGCACAGGGAGATTGAACTGTGTGTGAGTATAAACGACAAACTGAACAAGAAGCTCATGCACCCCAAATTTATGCCGAAGGGGAAACGTCCAACAGAAATGAGTATGATCATCAACCAACACAAGGTAGTATTTATAACCGGAGATGCTTGAAACAGGAGAGGTCCAGACATCGCAATGAACAAGTTCAAAAGGTACAAATGTACTAGAGGCTGAACTAGCAAAGGGGAGCCTAGCATGTTTGCCTAGCTGGAAGGGGTGACAAATGCGGCGAGCTGCTCTTTTACACTGAATAGCAGATAGCCTATGAAGAGTGTTGACGATGGCAGGTGCGGGATGACCAAGACGGGCGTGCCACAGCTCCAGAGTGACGACGGCAACATGACAGCGAGGTGGCATGTGGTGCGGGATGGTGTAGAGGTCGCCATGGCTATTGCACCGCAGGAGGACCGTCTTGGTCTGAAGATCCTTAACAGAAAAACCGGAAGCGTCAAACTCAATTGAACAGTTATTGTCCCGGGCAAACTGTCGAACAGATAACAGATTACGAGTGAGTTGTGGGGCGACAAGAACATTATCAAGATGAAAGGGATGATCAAGCAATGTGAATGATGGAGGTGCCACGACTAAGAACAGGAATAGACTGGACGTTACCAACCGTTATGGAAGACAGGTGGTGACGGATGACGGGAAAGAAGTATACCGTCATTGGAGGACATGTGGGATGTCGCTCCGCTGTCCATGACCCAGGGGGACCCACCCTGAACCGCCATCTGGTTGAGGGCAGCAATCAACTGGTTGGATCCCAGCCTCCTGGAGACACGGACGTGGGGGGAACACTAGCGGCAGAAAATGGAGGTGGCACGAAAGCGGTGTGAGCCTGTGGAGGGGGCGCAGGTGCACCCCAGTTCTGCTGCTGTTGGGAAGGCCACGGTGGTCCCCAAGGGTTGTAGCAGACCCAGGGACCAGACAGTCGAAACCCTTGACGCCCATCGGATCCGGCTGAAATTGCTGCCAGGCTGCTGGTTACGTCCACCACCGCCACGTCCACCTCCGCCACGGCCACCCTTGCCCTTGCCTCCCTTTCCTTTGCCATCGTTCCCGCGAGGAGTGGTAGTGGATGAATTCCGACAGGATGTAGACGTGCAAGAGGGGTTGGAGGATGCGGCAAGAGCGGAGGCAAAGGCCTCTTTCCCCTCGGAGCCGAGGCGAAGTTCTTTGACGCGTAGCATATTAGTGGCTGATGTGAAATCAAGAAGCGGTGACGAGTTGGCGATGATATCGACGGTGTGGGCGAAGCGGGAGTTGAGGCCACACAGGAGGTTCAGCACAAGCTGCGCGGGGGGGATGGTGTGGCCAACCTCCCGAAGGGCGTCGGCAGTGCGCTTCATCTTCTGGGCGTAGGCATCAACGAAAAGGTCACCTTGGGACAGATTGTGGAACTCGTGCTGAAGGACAACAACGCGTGGTTCTTTATTTGCCTCAAACAGATTTGCAATAGAGACGTATAGAGCACGCGCATCTTGGTCAGGCTCCATAGCAAGATCGAGAACAGCGTCTTCGACTGAGCCATACATCCAACCGTGAATGCATGCGTCGGGCTGAGACCATGCAGGATCAGCCGGGCGCGCGGCCTCCATGCCGTCAATGTGGCCGAGCAGTCCATACTTTGCGCAGAGGGCGGTGAAGAAGGCCTTCCACTTAGAAAAGTTAGGACGCTCGAGGCTGAGAGCAATAGGGACGTGCTGCTTCACATTAACAGATACATAGGCAGCAAAAACAGGGGGAGCCAAGCCTTCCCTAGGGCGGCAGGAGGATGGGGGGGAGCCAAGGCTTCCCCCAGGGCGCCCAAGATGTCAGAAGCAGTGGAGGCCGCCAAGGATTCTGTCATTGCCGCGGTCAAGAAGCCAGACGCGGCACGACTGGGAGTCGGCGGTGCAGCCGATGCGGAGCGCGACAGGAGTCGGCGTGAGGTTGGCGGGGTTCCACGGCGGGAAGCCGGCGGCGCGCGCCCTTGGGATGACGGGAAGTCGGAGGCGCGACGAAGAGGCCGGCGGTGCGAGATGCAGAGGCGCACGCGCACGGGAAGAAGCCGGCGGTGCGAGACGTAGAGGCGCACGCGCAGGAAGGAGTCGGCGGCCCGACGAAGAAGCCGGCGGCGGCGCGACGAGGAGGTCCGCGGTGCAGAGCGCGACGGAAGCCGGCGCGGAGGTCGGTGGCCCGACGGGGAATCGCGGCGGCACGACGAGGAGGACGGCGGTGCGTGCAGCTAGTGCGGAGGCGCACGCTCCTAGGAGGAAGAAGGGGGCGGAAGCAGTGCAGCCGGTGCGGAGGCGCACGCTCCTGGGAGGAAGATGGGGGCGGAAGCAGAGGGGAGCGGGGAGCCTAAGCAGAGGGCCAGGAACAGAAAAAATCTGATACCATGAAGAAACCCGCACACCTCAACAGGTGGGGGGAGATTTATTTATATAGGCGATACAATCTGTTACATGCAGATATAATCTGTTATCTCTAACAGTACTGTTTGCACAAAATATCGTTTCCAAATAGCCTGAGCTGGCCACTTAAGTCATAAAGCATGTTTTGCCAATTTCCCTTCATTAGCATTCTCATTTGTGTGTTTTTCCCCTCTAGGGAGAATTGTCGTATTTATCATTCATGCCATATCTGGTCATCATGAAATTCAATTATAGAGGACCCCACATACGTTTTATGATGTGAAACTTCATGATTTAAAGTGTTGTGTACTTTGTTTTTTATTTAAACCTTGTTTTAGGATTTCATGGTTACCAAACAGGCGGAGGTTCTTGTTTGAGAGTGAATCGTGAAGATACCAAGGAGCTTTTTTTGACATCCTTTTCATTTTCAGGGTTGCAGCTACAAAGAGCCCTGTTATATTTATCGGAACTGGGGAACACATTGATGAATTTGAGGTTTTTGATGTGAAACCGTTTGTTAGTCGTCTGTTAGGTTAGTAAAGCATATTTGGTGTAATCTGTAACCTTTTTTCTTTTCTATCCAGCTTACATATTTTTTTTTGTAATTGTCAGGTATGGGAGACTTGTCTGGCTTGATGAACAAGATCCAAGATGTTATGCCTGCTGAACAACAACCTGAGCTTCTGCAGAAGCTGGCTGAAGGGACCTTTACTCTCAGAATTCTGTATGAGCAGTTCCAGAATCTCCTTAAAATGGGTCCTATTGGACAGGTTAGATTTCCTTTTAGTATTTGAATCTTGTCTTTGTTAGAGTATTTCATCAATATATTAAAATCCAAACAACTTAGAGAGATCGTTTTGATGTTTTTAACTATGCATTCTCTAATTCTTCCGTGCAGGTTTTCTCTATGTTTCCTGGATTTAGTTCTGAGCTGATGCCAAAAGGATCAGATAAGGAAAGCCAAGCAAAGATTAAGCGCTACATGACGATTATGGATTCTATGACAGATGCAGGTGAGCTATTATAAGGCTTTCTTGTGTGTAGAAGACTGCTTTTGTGAAACTTGTTTGGCTCTTTCCTACTTTTCAGAGCTTGACAGCACAAATCCAAAGCTGATGAGTGAGTCACGAATTATCCGGATCGCCCGAGGATCTGGCAGGCTTGTGAGAGATGTGATGGACATGCTGGAAGAGTACAAGAAACTTGCCAAGATGTGGAGCAAAATGAAGCTAAAGATACCAAAAAATGGGGATATGAGTGCTATGACCCGAAACATGAACGCGAATAACATGAGCAAGGTCATCCCTCCACACATGTTGAAGCAGATGGGTGGGATTGGTGGGTTGCAGAGTCTCATGAAGCAATTTGGTGGCGGCAAGGACATAAGCAAAATGCTTGGAGGCATGGGTGATGGTAATTAATCTTGCAGATATAGATAGGATGTGCTACCGCTCGTCTGGCATTGAGGGCCTGGTTTTCGTTGGGTCATCGGCTTGGTGCTAAATCTAACTTTTTCTTGATGCAATCTGCTACTTGGTACTGAATGTGAGACTGCTAGGAATATTTCCCGCTGTATTTCGGATTTACTATATGTGAGCATGTGGCTCTCTTCTGACAAGAACATCTTCAACCTTTCCATCTTATGTTAACACAATGTTTCTCTGGAGCTAATATACAGGTATGGAGTTCTGAAACTGTTGAATCATATATTGGTCCCGTTCGTTGTAGCTACTTTTAGAATATACTGTCGAAACAAACGGTTAAGATTCTAAACCCAAATTGTAATTCAATGAGCAGCCATAAAATCTTGAAATAAATTAGACCCGTTAGTTATCAAGAATGCGACCAGACATGTTTATTTTATCCCTTTCGTTGTAATCCTCTCAGCTGATGTGTTTTCTAAAACCTATCTCTTGCTCTTGCTTGAATGGCAGGCTTCTTGCTGTTTTTTTTTTCGAAAAAAAGGAAGATAAGAAGAATTAGACAGTGTACGAGTTGACGAATTACAAAGAAAGCAGCAGCGCAACCGCAACCACAACCACAACGTGGAAAATAAGAACTCCATATGCAAATAAACCACAACTATTATATAGATAGCTCCCAAGCTAATAAACTATATTATTTTGTTGTGTAAAAATTACAATGTCATGGGATTTATCTACCCCCAATTTAAATTGGGAGTCGTGTGTCGTATATTTTTTCAGCTGGAGCAGAGATAACCTAAGAAATTTGAAAGAGGTAAGAATTTGAATCTAGGTACAACCATGGTGTTAACTATTAGACCCTAGACTTAGGAGACTCTTAGGTCGTATCATACATGAAAAGCAATTCGATGCTAGCAAATTCAGCATGCTAATTATTTGATGAGATCTTCCCCAGCCGAAGAAATATTGATTTATTGATTTATAAGATAAGGTCGATCATAAGTCAAATTAAAAGCTCCTTTCAACAAAGTTTTTTTAAAAGAATTTTTAAAGATTCAATGTAATTCCTGTAAAAATCCTGTAAAATTCTTGCGTTTTAAAGGAGTCGAATAGCCTCTCTCTTCTAGCAACAGATTAAATATATAATCAACAACCTCATCTAAAACCGGAGAACTATTCCTTTTATAGCAGCAAAAAACGGAAATCCTCCTAAAATCCCTCAAATGTTTTTTGAAACGCACCAAATCCGAAACCCCAAACCAAATCCCTGCCAAACTTAGCATCCGAAACCCACCAAAAAAATCAAATCTCTACCTAACCTAGCACATTAAAGATAAAAAGGGAAACTGAAATCAAGTGGGGCCCACTCTGCAGTGTAAAAGAGCCACCTCGCCCTCGGACCCGTGCGCCCACCCCTCCCCCTCCTCGCCTCCTCGCCTCGCGCTCCCATGGAGGCCACGCCGATCTCCGTGAAACCGCCGTCTCCGTCCCCGGCGGCGGCGGCGGAGGCGGAGGCGCCAGCTCCGGTGGAGGAGCCGCCTGTGCTGCTCCCAGAACCTGGCCCGGCGACTTTGGAGCCCATGGCCTCGCAGCCGGCGGCCGTCGTGTTCGAGGCGGAGCCCTGCGGCATGAACCAGCTGGCGCTCACTCCCAACACCAAGCGGTGAGGATATCGTGGCGCTTAGGGTTTGTTTGATTTGGGCGTCTCCTGGGGCTTCTCGGTGATCTGATTTGGGTGTTTTTGTGTGTGCGCGTGTCGGGCAGGCAGAAGATGGAGGAGGGCGCCGATGGGAACGGGTGCAAGCATTGCACCTGCAAGAAGTCGAGATGCTTGAAGCTGTAAGTAGCCTCCGTTCCTTCGTTCTCGTGCCAATTTTGATGGTCTGTCTCAGAGCGTCGTGGTTTTCTCTTCACACGATGCTTCAGAATTTTAGACATTGAGTTAGGGGGAGAGGAGATTGAAATGTTTGGTTCCATGCGATCTGTTGCAGTTATGTGCTTCCATTGCTGTACTAGAGACTAGAGACTGGGGATTTGTGCGGGGTTTTGCTACTTGCTAGTATGATCCCCTCTGTCTCGTTATCACACTCAGTCACTCAGATGAGATTTGCTTATAGTTCAAAAACCCATTTGCTTATAGTCCAGCAATTTGAACGGATTGCAGTTTGCTTCTCTTAGTATGCAAATGCAAATTTCAGGGATGCAAACTTTAATGGTCACTATGGTGTTTTTTAAATCGAAACAAACAATTTAAATCTCATGTGCTCTTATAATATTACCTGTTTGTGTCATGTGATTGATTCTCCATTCTATAATATTATTCTAGCACTCCTTTGATACATGCAACTAACAGTGTATCACAGCTTTGCCCCCCAACCTACAGAAGCTACTAAGCCACAGTTTTTCTATCTTTTCAGAGGCTACTTTTTCATTTTTTTCTGTACTGTGAAACGTTGTGGAGATGAAAACATCATCAATCTGAATACATGATGACAATTTTTAATGGCTTTGGATCTCTATGCCTGTTGGGTTGCTTGTGCTTTCATGAATGAAGAATGATCTGTTAACATAAATCATCATTATTTGCTATTGCAGCTATTGCCCATGCTTTACTGGTGGAGGTTATTGTTCTGAAAAGTGTGGATGCCATCCATGTTTCAACAAGGCCTTATATGCAGAAACAGTTCAGACCACTCGCAAGGTGCTACTTTCACGACAAAAACGGATGTCACTGAAAATTAATCGAAGATCTGAGCCAAATGCTGAAGCTGTGGTTGTTTTCTTAACTGAACTAGTTGATGCCACATTACTTGATCTTTCCTTTGGTTTATACTAATCTCAATGCATTTTAACTTACAGGAAGACGCTCACCATTCTTCTTCTTCAACTCCGCCTAAACGAGGTTGTAATTGCAAGAAATCAAGTTGCCTAAAGAAATACTGTGACTGCTACCAGGTTTCATCTTAGATCAAGCTCTTTGGTAAATATTTGGCTACAAAATTATTCTCAACTAAATTCTCATGACCAGGATGGGACTGGATGCTCTTTGTTTTGCCGATGTGAGGATTGCAGGAATCCCTTCGGGAAAAACGGTACCCAAGATATGCTTCTCGATTCTCATATATACCACTGCAAACAGTCCCAAAGCTTGTGCAATCATCCTATACTGGCTTATGATTATTCCCCTGTGCAGAAGGCTTACTGGCGGAAGAGAGTAAGCGCTTTTTATACACCGGCGCTGATCTTGATCACAGTGAGGATGAACATGACTTTGTCATCGAGCGTTCACCTCGGTTGCAATCACCAATCTCAAAGGAGTCTTCCTTCCAGCAGACTCCGCCTCATATCAGAGCCACAAATAGAGACACGCACATGTTCCCGCAGGCGCTGACACAGTGGCAGCCACGCTCGTGGCATTGCTCCAAGAGGCAGAACAACGATCGGGTGATTGATGGCTGGCAATCAGCCAAGCAAGAAGACAGCTACAGCATACCGAGATGCATCCAGATCCTGAACGGCATGGCCGAGCTATCACAGGCGGAGAAATCGGTAGCCCCCGACGTGTTCCTTCTGCCTGGCAACCGGGAAATATTTGTGTCGCTTAATGGTGACGTCCGGGCCCTCTGGCTGAAGCGCAAGATCCAGAACCAGACTTAGGACGTCAATTGAATCAAGCTTTAGATTGTGCATGTCCTGCTTTTGTATGGAAGCAGCTCCTTTGACGTTGGAGGCTCCGGTTACCCTTTGCAGTCGCGATCTGTGCAGATCTGACGGTGTGGAGTCCTCTATTACGGAGTCCACCTCCGAAGCCTCTTTCGAAGCCCTCTCCGACATCCATCGGATTTAAATCCGATGGTGTGGAGGGTCGACTGCCCTGATCTCATTTCCTTTTGTATACTGAGCTGTACCGAAATTTACATCAACTGTCATTGTAGAGAGCTAGCAGTTGCATACTTGGTAACCAGTTACAATAAATGAGTCATGCACCGTCGACGGAATATATCGCAAGAATGGGATTTCTTGCCTACCTATGCACTGGGGGCTGGTGCGAAGGAGGGGCGACAAGTGCTATTGCCATTTGATTTGCGTTACATTTGATGCTAGCGGCGCGAACAAATGCATCATGGACAAATGCCAAATAATCAAGTTGCAAATATCTTGTTTAAATGGAGGAACATCGCAAGCTGAAAAGGAATAAGCCAACATATCCAAAAGTATAGCTTCTTTTGCCGACAGCCGAATAAAAATCTTTTTACCACTGCCCCCTAATGTCAGCTGACAAAATAGGGTACTGTTATTATGAATGCATAAACAACAAAAGAAAGAGGCCGGCAAAATCACTCGTTGTTAAACAAAACAGATCAGAATACAAAAACTACAAACAACACGTCGCCTTGCTTCTGTCGCAGTTTCCACACCATGGTGTGAGTGAGTGACCCAACTTATTTGCGTGATTTTGTAATCCAAAGCAAACCTAGCAAGCATCTAGATCCCTGCATGGAGGTGGTTTCGGCTCACTGTTCAAGGTGGTATTCCCTCCAGCAGGACCGCAGTTTTTCCGCTCTGGGTTTTGTGTGCCACGCTGCAAAAGTCAATCCCAATCAGCAATATCAATAGAATCAAACCAATTTAAACTTATAGCAAGGCATGCCAAAAGAATCTTATCGAGTTGGTTAAAGCCTAGAGCTTACAGGAGGAGTTTCTCCTCTTCTCAGCATCTCAACAATCTCAACCACGCGTTTAGGAGTGAGGTCCTCCTGAAAAAAAAGGAAAATAGAAAATCTCAGTTCCAGAACATAAATAAGGTCAAGTCTTCCTCCATGTGCAAAAGGCAAGCAAGTTTCGTCAGGTTTTATCCAGTCATCTTCTGTTACTCCTGGCACGTTTCTGTTTTTAGTGGCACAGTACTGCTATTGCATGTAAGTTTAGTAAAAACAGATAAGTTGCGTTATTTCTCCAATACTGCCTGCAATGAAGTACGGAAGCCCGGGGCCCAGCGGCCTATAACATGCAAGGTCAGTTCCTTCAGTTGACAAGTTCAGTTACACTAAGTGTGCACCACTTGCTATTTCTTACAAGTGTTGTGGTGTTTATGCCAAACTTTCCAGTATATGATACCAGCGTAAGGTCATTAACACTAGATAATTGTATGTGCCAATGCATAAACTTACATAATAGTTGTATGTGTAACCTTCTGAACCTTTAGAATAGTCGGCCACAGCAATCATGGGAGCATTCACACAGCAACCCTGTGAACATGTAACAGAAAGCTGAATAAAAAATCTGTACAGTTTACTAAGAAAAACAAGCATTGAAATTCATTCACCAACAAAATCCTATAGAATACCTATTTGCTGGTATCTAAAATGACAAAAAAATATAAGTCACAAAGTTACCATGCACTCCATTTCTCCAACAGAAAATAAACCATCACTGGTCAACTCTGCAATAAGAAAATGTTCAGAGAACATGATTTGTGGTAAAAAAAATCAGTAAGTCTTATTCTTAGTTGAGTTAACAGGAGAGATGTGGCGAACAATACGAACCATTCCGTTTAACTCCAAGATGTTCTAACAAGGCTTCTTCAATTTCACGTGAACCGCGGATCATGCAAGGTGTAGTTCCACACACTAAAAGGTGATATTTACCCACCTATATGGCACAAAATATCAACAGGATAAAAAGATGCTAGTGGAGGTAGTAACAGGTACAAAATACAGTCATGCAAACATACCTTAGTCCGGTTAAACATTGTGTAAAATGTAGCAACTTCATATACCCTGATTGGTGCAACTCCAACAATGTTAGCAATCTGAAAATCCAAGGCAATATTGTCAGAAAAGCTTTTATGTGTGCAGTAGTGGTGGTAAAGTGTAAGTGTGTAACATGAGTTATAATATTGACAATTTTGAAGTTCATCAGACATGTTGACAAAAGCACGTGCCTCCATGTGTGTGTTCTGTGATCACCGACCCACCTCCTCCATAGTTCACTAAATAGTAAGCTCCCTATTTCCTAGTAAGATCAGTTTTTCTACCATCAAGTTAGGAAATTAAAAAAATCAGTAATCAGACAGTGGTCACTGCAAGTTCTAAATGCCCTCTCTCCTACAGAGATTTTCCATATTTAGTAGGACTAAGAAGTGAATAACAGGGCAATGCAATAAGATTCTGATTTATGAACGACTGCTGTACAAGTCCAATATAACTATAGTTACCGTGTGTTGTAACAACAGTTGAGGTTTGCCATTTTTTTAAATTGAAGTATCAAATGCAAATGGCATATTAAAGGTTGAAAACAGGAAATGATGAAAATCTCATAAAAATGAACTTACAGCATTCATTGCTGCAACTGGCACCCACCCACCATGCTGCTGCTGGGCAAGATCAAGCATTGGAATAATACCAGACTGCTTGTAGTTGCTTGGATAGTGAGACAATATCTCCTTAACCTGAATTTGTTATTGAAATAGAGATTTTAAGCCAGATAACTAACATAGCTCATGAAATTGATATGAACTAAATGTCTAAATTCACTAAACCCTAAACTAATGTCAAAAGAACAGAACACTTTGTCCCATGTCTCTGCTACATTTGCCCATTGATAAGGCCTAAGGTATGTCATGACAAATAACTTTTCCCCTTCTCAGACAATAATTAAGTTGAACTTAGAATTATATTATCAAAGTTGAAGAACTCCACAATGTTATCGCAAATGCTCCTAGCAGCCATATCTGAGCATCCAGCTAGACAAAAAACAAGGTCTGCCACAATCACTCAAAAAAACAGCGAACGGGGAAGAGCAGGACCTTCGTCATGTTCGCCTCCGTGAACTCCCATGGTATGTCCGGGTTGTTTTCCGGCGAATCGATGTGCTGCACAACAAGCCACACATAAATCCAACTCATTCATCCTCAAACAACCAAACAGATCAAGGAAGCGTAGGAGCAGATCGAGGGTTGGGCGCTCACGTAGTTAAGCGCCGTGGAGAACAACCTGGAGGAGCAACCCACAGCGGCGTAGGAGATCTGCAACGAAAGGTTTTTCCCAGAGGATATCGGAGGGTAAGTTCGGCGGCTCACGGCGAGGTAGACACATTTAGGGGGAGGGGGGGAGGGGCACTGACCGGGGACGGAGACAAGCGGCGTGCAGCCGCTTCCGGGGCGGAGGAGGACGCGAGCCCGAGGAGGCGACGGGCCGCGAGGCGGGCGGCCGTCGGCAGCAGCATGGTGGCCGGCGAAGGGAGGCGACTCAGGCGAGGGGGAGTGACGGTGGTGGGTGATACCGGCGCGTGGCCGCCGCCTGCAAGGCCATCGAGGTAACGAACTCGCCGTGACGTCAGCAGCGCCGGCCCGGTGGGCTCTCATTGGCTTTTAGGCCCATTTGGCTCCGTGATTCCTTAATTTACTAGTTGAGGGTCCGTGTGTTATAATGGAAAACAAATTTACAATATCTCTACTATTATAAAGCGTCCAGATTTCCGTTCCTCCGTCCGCACCTTCCTACTTCCCATAAAAAACCGGCCAAAACTCCAGATGAAAACCGGTTCGCGCAGTCACCTAGAGCACCCCGACCCGTGCGCACGTTCTGTTGCAACCGTCCCGTGCGCACGTTCTGTTGCAAGGGAACCATCGCATGCAATCTCTGCATGCAAGCATGAGAACAAAGAAAAAAGAAGAAAAATAGAAAAGAAAAAAAAAGAAAAAAATATTTTTATATTTCAGTTTTTTAATTAATTTCTTTATTTTACGCGGATGTACGAATTTTGTATAAAAATCTTTAGATTTTTGAAAAATCATGTAAAAACATGAATTTTATGCAAATAGCCAGTTGAAAAATAAAGTTCTCTCTGTTGCAAAGCATAGGCATCTGACTAGTTAAAATATTAATAGAACGTTATATCTTCACATGTCAACGAGAAGCTAGTTGTGTAGTGGCAGATTCAGCACTAATAATTTCTTTTAAAATAATATAGATTCGATGGTGTCAAGTAAAAGTTACTATTTACTATCTCTGTTCTAAAATGCAAGTCATTCTCTCCTGGTAAACATCAACTTATATTTTTAAATGGAGTGAATAGCTATGAAAATGTGAATACGAGGTTGTTTTATATATTTGGATACTAATTTATTTAAATATTTTATAAGCATGTGTTTTACATTCTATGAATAAAATCTAGATTGTTTTGAATTATTTTGAGTTCCCAAACATGCCATATATTGGAGATACAATATGTCGTTTCGATGATACGGTGTATTATATTTTCAGGTATTTATTAATTTATTAACTAAAAAGGTAAATGGTTAAAGTTTGAGAATGAATAGTTTTTTACTGTTAAAGACAACATTCATATTTTTGTTCATCAATTGAAATTTATATATTGAACTCCTTTAGTTTTCTCTGATCTCTCGTGGTGTAAATTAAATTATCATCATATCCTGTCAGTTCATTAGTTCATGTGCTACGTACGTCTGCTGCTTGGGAAGCATCAAAATAAATGTATTGGAACATAAGAATGCCTCCCAAATCGGAAAGACACTAACCAACGAAATAAATGCCTCTGCCTTGAAATAGGATGAACGTCTCATAACAAAAAAGTCACTAACCAAGAAGTAGAAACTTTCCTACCTTGGAACCAAGAAAATCCCTAAAATCCCTAGGAACCTAAAAAAAGAAAGAAAGAAAAATGGATAGACCTAAGCATCTTTAGATGCTAGACACCGGTCCCTCCGTCTAACATCTATTCGAATACTAGTTGGGATTACCAGTGGCGAACCCACGTTATGGCGTCGGGGTCAACCGATCCCGATAACTTCGTCGTAGCGCATTTTACCTATCATTTTTTACCAGCTAAAACCCCAGCAAAAATGAATGGTATTATATTTCTTCAACCTAAGTTAGTATCGTGAATTTTAACCGACCCCAGTGATAAATTACCCTTAGATACTTTGTAAGATGATTAATGGAGGGAGGAAAAAATGCACCATTAACCTTTTCCCATGTATCTTAGCAACTTTTTTCTTCCTTAATTCACAACTACTACTTGACGTACGTCTTGACCACACGACAGCACACATCTTGTACCTTTTGTACGTGCTTTGGTGAATCCAAATCTACACCTATATATCACCAACGCATCAGTGACACCATTAGCTAAGTACTTAGCGGCGCTACCATTTTCTGCAGTTTGCATGCATGCTACGATTCCTTTTAAAAAATAATAAAATAACTCAAATAATTTTGTTATCGTTAATTACTCTGCCTTAAAAATATACATTGTTTATTTCTAAGCGGGTAACGTTTATTTGCCAAGGTTAAACATAAAATTAAAAAAATAAAATGATTATAATTTTTAAAACGTTCTATATTTTAAAAAATATCTGGGAAGGATAAAACGAAATCGGACTGCAAAATAGCCTTTTGTATGCAAGTCTGCAATTAATTACACAAGAACGGCATGCTCATGCTCATGCAATTAATTACGCAGAATGACGGATCGGAGCAGGCGAGCTACAGGCAGGCAAGCAGATTTGCCGGAAAGCAAAGGGAGGATCGGCAATAATTGCACGATTTGCAGTTTTGTTCGTCGTCGTTCAGAGCGAGAGGCCGCCGGAGTCGTCGTCCTCGTCGAGCGTCGAGGTGTAGACGGTGTAGAGCGACCAGATGAGGCCGAACACGCCGAGGAGTATCCAACCCAGCAGGTTGTTGCTCAGGCCCAGGCTCAGCCCGGTGCCCTCCGTCGACATCCGCTCGTCGACCAGCGCCAGCGCCGCCGGGGCCGACGACGCCGTCATCGCCGCCGCCGCCGCCGCCAGCACCGACGACGCGCCTTTCACGACGGAGGAGGAAGTCTCCTTGGCGCCGTCCTTCGAGTAGCCGCACCTCACTCTCTCAGCCCTCGCTCTCAGCTGCGGCAGCCCTGCAATGGCAGCGAGCCTTCTCTGAATTGAACGGTTCCCCATTTTTTTAACCAAAACTGTAGCTGCTATTAGTTTGAGCTTACCAGCTGACAGCCGTCCAACGGCGGCGGCGGCACTGATGGTTGCCATGGCTCCCTCTGCGCTGATCAGCTAGCTACACGCTCTGGTCTCTATGCTATGGGAGATGATGCCCGGTTGTGCAGCGAGTGACAGCAGCAGCCAGCAGGAGAGTGGCGCCTTCGCTCTCTCGGCTAAGTGTGGCTGCCAATTGTGTGTATTTTTCAGGCGTTCTGCAGTATCGCTGCAATTAGGTGTGGCTGCCACTCTACCAGTCGTCTACTTGTGTGGTTATAGATGCGTGCATGCTCTATCCTTTCCCCCTCCAATGGGCGTTTGCCACCTGGATGCATATATTCTCATTGAAAATTAAGAGCGTTGCGAAGGAATAAGAATAAATTGAACAAAACAGTTTCTGATTCCAATTTTTAACTATCTGTTCTAAGGTTTGTTTGAGAAGTTTCTAAGGAAAATTTAGAAAAACTGTTGAGTTTCACTATCTTTATTATAATATGATCGTTTGAAAGAGGTCGATTCTAAGAGGGAAAAATTGATCATATACTCATCCTTTAGATGAAAATTGAGGATTTACTTTTTTGACCCACATGTCATTGACATATATAGACCCTACATGTTATTGAGAGATGTGGTGAGTAAATGGGAACAAAACTATAGAAAATATAACAGAAGCAGTAGGCCTGGACCACAGATCTAAATCCTGAAGGAAAAAGATGCCTATATCAGGACTCGGGAGATTGCACGGTGCAGCACATGCCAACATGGACAATGGTCGTTCAATATCTTCCAAGGGGCCACCGCTTCACGAAAGTTCCATTGTTTACACCAAGTCACCAAGTAACTAACAGGTGTCGTGTCATACTGTCCTCCACTGTTCCACCGGATTTCATCTGTGTTTCACGCAAGTAGTAACCCTCAAACGCTGAAACCGTACGTGTATTTCCTTCCGTCTAGAAATGAAACTAATAATGTGTTTAGTTCATGTCACATTGTACATTGTATGTTTAGATATTAATTTAAAATATTAAACTTGAACTAATTATAAAAATAATTACAAAATTAGAGGATTATTTACGAGACAAAATTTTTAAACCTAATTAATCCGTGATTAGCAAATGTTTACTGTAGTATCACACTATTAAATCATGACGTAATTAGACTAATTAGATTCGTCTCACAAATAATCTATTGATTATGAACAAGTTTTGTAAATAATCTATATTTAATACTCTAAAATAATATCAAAAAATTTGATATAACAGGACTGAATTTTTGAGCGGATGAAACAAACCATACATGTACTAAAAAACCAGGATACATTTTACAAGCCCCAAAAGGGAACAAATCGTACAAGGTACTACTAGTACAAAGTACAAACACAGGCCAGGCCTTAGATCTTAGATCCACTGAAATCAAAGTAAACGCTATTAACGCTAATATATTTTTATTTATTTATTTTAAAAAACAGAGTACCCAAAACATATAAAAGAGATGGAACTTATTTTGTACAAACAGGATATATATCCAGCTCAGCTCCTCTAGCGAAACGAAACATACACTATTTTTTTAAAGTCATTTTTTGACTTTGATCAATTTTATAAAAATATAACATTAATTGTAGCATTAAATAAATACATTATTTGTAAGTACGTGGACTGTTCCGCGAGCCATTTGGCCGAAGCGGCAAATCCTACCTGCAACTGCACTTGACATCGTGTGGAGAGAGAGAGAGAGAGAAAGAGAGAGAGAAGAAGAACCCAACCTGACACGAGCGAGCGAATGCACAGCACGGAACGCAGCTACTACGAGGACGACGCGGTCCGGAAGTAGTGTGCCTCGCTCCACTGGATCGCGGCCTTGAGCTCCCGCTGCACCGGCGCTCTCGACGGCGACGTGATGAGGCCTTCCCACGCCGTCGCCGCCGAGCCGTCCGGGTAGATCTCGTGGACGCAGTCGGCCTCGTCGTTAAGGCCGCTCACCCTGTCCAGGCAGCCGATCTCGACGGGGTCCACCAGTAGATTGCTCTCTCCGTCCTTCCATCCTATCAGCTGCAGCGAGCGGTAGGTGAAGAATTGAAGTCTCCATGTGCCTGATGCTAGTGGGGAACACGGCTGGTTTTAGATAGCTCACCTTGGCGGCGCCGGTGGAGTTGGTGCTGTAGAGCCTCGCGTTGTCGACGAGGTTGCAGTAGCTGTGGAACGCGGTTGCGAACCGCTTGTGCGACTTCAGCTGGGACTTCACCCTCACCGCTCTCCCGGTAATCACAGCTCTCCTGACAATGCGATTAACCGTGTCAAAATTTGTGCTTGAATATTGTTGTTATACACGAAAAACTGTGCAAGTGAGTCAATGTCAATGGTGAGTTGCAGACAGGTGGAAGTATGAACAGAAACATGCATAAGCAAGCAGAATTTCAGTGATGCAGCGGGGTAGGAGCTGATCCTGGCATAACTAAGATGTGAAGTGCACCTGATTCCCCTGACAACTGCGAGGTAGGCATCGCAGACCACACCAACGAGCTCGATGCGGTAGGGCTTCCTCACTCTCGTCTCGCCTTCTTCATCGGTACTAGAGTTCTCAACCGGCTCCCAGTACTCCTCGGTGATTGACCCGTCCTCGGTTACCTTGTAGCCGACGCCCATGCGGTGCCGTTGCCGGTGCACGGCCCTGGCCATGGTGATCGTCTGCTGGACGAACGGCTCCCACGACAGGGTGCCGTCCATTATCACGTCCCTCCCTTCGTTGAGGGCGGTCACCAGGAGCGACGAGGCCGCATCCATCGATGACTGATGCACCTGCACACGAATTGAGGGTCACTGACAGTGAGGCCGCAAGTAAGGTTTTAGCTTTTCACGCTGCTAGTCTTTCAGTATTTTGAAATGTGCATTCGAGATTGTAGGTAAGACACTTTGAATATGAAGAATTGCAATTGCACATTTTGATTAATGTAATGCAAAAGCTGCTAACAAATACCAGTTCTGCCGTCTGCATCATGTCATTGTGGTGGCCTCTTGAGCTGATGGCTCGATAGATAACGTCGGTTTCCTTAAATGCATCTGCTTCTACAACCACTGCATTTGCAGCCGCTCCGGACCAGAATGCTCTGCAAATCAAGAAATACTGTATCAGGGCTATAATCTGTAAGGTGCATTTCATCTTCTTTAGCTGCTCTAGCTTCGACTAAAAATCCCAGCAATTTTCTTCCCTATAAATTCTTACATCTCACCGTTTCTCATTCACCTATTCTACATTTCTAATTGACAATGTGTGAAGACCCTACCGTACCCTGCTGGTTGGCAGACCAGATCAATGTTTTTTAGTTTTGCCAAGGCATGGTTACAGAATGAGAAAAATACACGAAAAAGGGGAATAAAACAAAACACAGACAGAATGTCGAGCATGGAAGCGATCAACTTACTCCTTGAGTATATCCTTCAGTACAGTGCTCTTGCCAGCTCCCATCCCACCGCCCATCAGGAGTAGAACTGGGCTTCGATCGCAATGTGCTGCCGGGACCATCACATCACTCCGTGGTGTCTCGACATGAGAAGATAGTCCTATGGCCTTCAGCTCCTCCACCAATGTGGAGAATAATCTGGTCACCTTTAAGTTTCTTGTGACCCTCTCAAATCTCTGTTTCCTGTGTTTAGTGGAGAGTCAGAAGCTAGACCTCTTTTCTGAGTTTGATGCCAGAGGAACAGAGTTCATCTACTTGTATATATCATATGGGATCGAGTTGTATTTAGTTGCAGGCATGCTTTCCAATATATAAGAGACCAACTCTTATCTAATTTGCATGCACTTACTGAATACTGCCGATTAGAAAATTCAGTATCTACTAATGTACTTTTATCAGCTAAGGTGAACGAGATACTGAATTTCCTAACCTGTATATCCATTGTTGTCACGGCGTCGCCTAGGCGCCGACTAGGCGTCCAGGCGGTCACCGCTGGACGCCTGGCTGAATCGCCTCGCCTGGGTGAGTTAGGCGCCCGCCTGGAGATTCTAGGCGTTGCCCATGGCGCCTAGGCGGTCGCCAGGAGACTCTGGGCGGGCGCCTAGGGTCCGTGCCTTCGTGTCTATTTTCTAAGCCTCTAAGGCGTGCCCAGGCCCTTTCGGTTCCTCTTCCCTTGCGCCGCCGCCTCAGTCCCTTGCGCCGCCGCCCGCCGGCTGCCGGATCTGCTCCTGTGCCTTGCGCCGCCGGCTGCCGGATCTCCGGTTCCCCTAGCGAGTTGCTCCGCTTCCCCTTGCGCCGCCCGGGCAGCGCCGCCGGCCGCCAGATCTCCGGTTCCCCTAGCGAGTTGCTCTGCTTCCCCTTGCGCAGTTGCGCTGCCCGGCCACCGGCCGCCCGGCCGCCTGTGCTCCCTCCCCTGCTTCCCCCTCCCCTGTGCATGCTGAATTTAATTGGTCGCCTAGGCGACGCCTAGGCGCCCGCCTAGGCGCCTAGGCGTCCAGTCGGCCCCCTGGCGACTGGTTTCGCCGGGGCGCCGTGACAACCATGTGTATATCAAAGGAGCATCATCACCATGAAGCTACTGTAATTTTGTTATTTCAGTACATTCATATACTTATTATGGATGAATTCAATTGCAATTCTTGTACCCAGTCAGAGACTTCCATTGACATATTAAGAGTCATTGAAACTATTGTCTAACAAACTAAGCCACATGATTTTATCCATGCTTCCAATCATAGAGAAAACTTCTCCGAAAGATCAAACTTGAAACATGTATTGAACATGGCAGACCAAACATAGGCCTATAGGAGTAATTAAAGTGGCCATAGTTTAGCCTAAGCACATGGTTGTCATTGAATCTCATTGCTTTTTATTTGAGAAGATGAAGTTTATGTTAAAATGTCCATTTTGGGCTCTGAAGTTGATGACGTGTAATGTTTTGGTCAAAAAGGAGGAAAAATAATAGACAAGTCAACACAATAAACAATTCAGACTCAAGAAATAAGTATTTCAAGAAGCTAGATCCATCACAACCATGGTTGTCACGGCGCCCCGGCGAGTCCAGTCGCCAGGGGGTCGACTGGACGCCTAGGCGCCTAGGCGGGCGCCTAGGCGTCGCCTAGGCGACCAATTAAATTCAGCATTTCAGCACACAACCACACATAGTTCATACTTCATAGCACAATTAAATTCGCCTAGACATACTCCATAGTTCATACTTCATAGTTCATAGCACACAACCACTACCTTCACCATCTGCCATTGTGCTGCCCCCTTGCCTTTGTTGGCTTGCTGCCTGCTAGGCTGAAAAAATACTGCAGTACTGCTTGCCTTGCTGCCTGCTGCACTACTGCAGTACTAAGGGAGCACAGCCGGGGAGCACAGGGGAGGGAGCACAGCCGGGGAGCACAGCCAGGGAGCACAGGGGAGCCGGGGAGCACAGGGGAGCCGAGGAGCACAGGGGAGGGAGCACTGTTGAGTCAGGCCACTGACGCTTAGACTGGCGAGCTAGGGTTTTTGCGTGGCGGTTGAGTCAGGGCCCGGGGAGCACAGGGGAGCACAGGGGAGGCGGCCGGGCGGCCGGTGGCCGGGCGGCCAGTGGCCGGGCGGCGCAACTACGCAAGGGGAAGCAGCGCAGTTGCGGAGATCTGGCGGCCGGCGGCGCAAACGATACTTGTTTTCCGACGGCCGGCGGCGCAAGGCACAGGAGCAGCTCCGGCAGCCGGTGGGCGGCGGCGCAAGGGAAGACCGAAAGCAGAAAGGGGCTGGGCACGGGCGGCGGCGCAAGGGAAGACTGAAAGCAGAAAGGGGCTAGGCACGGGCTTAGAAAATATACTCACAGACCCTAGGCGCCCGCCCAGAGTCTCCCGGCGACCGCCTAGGCGCCATGGGCGACGCCTAGACTGTCCAGGCGGGCGCCTAACTCATCCAGGCGAGGCGTTTCAGCTAGGCGTCCGGCGGTGACCGCCTGGACGCCTAGTCGGCGCCTAGGCGTCGCCTAGGCGACGCCGTAACAACAGTGATCACAACA
Organism: Zizania palustris; assembly: GCA_019279435.1. Taxonomy (NCBI): domain Eukaryota; kingdom Viridiplantae; phylum Streptophyta; class Magnoliopsida; order Poales; family Poaceae; genus Zizania; species Zizania palustris. The sequence continues at coordinate 51,713,744 of JAAALK010000082.1, read as the reverse complement.
TTAATTGATACTCCTACCAAAATGTTTGCACAAAGAGCACTCCAAACAAGAGATCATACGAGTTGATTAATGGTAGTTCATTAGAGTGAAGTAAGAAAAACGTGTACTACAGTAAAGTAAGCAGATGCTGCAAGCTAAGGCAACAAGTACCTGGCACTTGGCAGAATCAAAGCAAATATTAGCCAATCACCGTGCATCAGAATATTTTAAACTACCAAACGTGTACATTAGGTATGATTAATTACCTAGTGGCCTCTAATACCATGTTCTTGAGCTTTCTTTTAGGAGCACCTTCTACAGTCAGAACCTGTGAAAATCAGCACTGTATCAATATGTAAAATATCAGTGTAAGAGAGTTTAATAAGGAGGCAAAAGAAGATGAGAACAAAAGGTCCTAACTCTTTTACCTGGGAAATTATGTAGGTTCCATAGTTCCAATGGAAGGAGAAGTAGCCAAGTATACATTTCTCGAGTTCTTCGATGAACTTTACAATCAGGGATTCAGGATCTGTGCTTTTTTGGAAGAATGCATATATATTCTCTTCGTAACCCTTGTTCTTCCTCAGATAATCATAAGCTAGGGTACATAGGTGGGGGCATTCATCCACATGATCAAAACCAATTTGCCTAGCTGAATTGCCACATATTTTGTAAGAAAACAGGGAAAGCAAGAGGGTGGGAAAACAGTTCAAGATCCAATATCATAAAGTGATAATTGACAAAGGCACAAAGCATAAGATGTGGCGATGTACTACGAATCAAACCACAAAGAATATGCCATGATTTGGAATCTTGGTAGTTGCGTTCATGCCTTAGAAACATAGAGTAATCTAATGTCCTGCTTCCAAGTTCCATCCCCCAAACTTTTGTATACGCAAGTTGCCAGTTGCACAGTATTCAAATCTCAATGCCACCAATTAACAATTTACGTATCTAGATGCTTGGGCACTTGAGTTCTGCGCTGTATCCTGATTTCTTGGATTGGACTGAGTGAACAGGCAAAATAAATACCGCGATTTCCCTTGTGAAATCGATAAAAAAAAACATAAGCAAACACAAAATCAGAAGCCCTAACGCTGGACATGTTGTTGCCTCCAAATATCATGGATGGGATTGGGATTGAGTTCGTCAGAGCTTGCAGGTTACAGCGAAAAGGCACATCCATTCAATGCTCAGTAAATCCATTCAATCGCTCAGTTAAGTACCACAGCGAAGCTAAAGCGCGGTTAGGAGTGAGGGGACCGTACCGACGTAATGCGAGAATCTCTCCATCTCCTCGACGCGGCAGGCGTCGGACACCACCAGCCGCGGCGCGGCCGCCGGGCCGTAGTCCCTCATGCCCTGCCCCTTCCTCCCAGAGGTCCAGCGCGCGTCAGGCGGGGGCGGGGGCAGGGGCGGCAGTCTTCGAGCGGAGCAACGCGAGGCGGGACGGCGCCACGGCGGCGAGGAGCGCAGACCCACCCGCTGTCCCGCTACCTCATGCCAGCGACGAGTACGACGACGCCGCGCGGCCCCGGGGCTGCCTTTACACTGAACGTGCCCTCCTCGATCGCGCCAGCGGAGAGTCGCAGTGGTGGGAGACCTCGTGGCGCGTGGCCGACGCCGACCGCACGCACGGGTGGCGTGCTCCCGCCTCCAGTTCCCCACGGAAATCGCGGGCGCGCGCCGGGGGCAGCGATGGCGATGGGCTCGTGCAAGAAGACTGGACCGAGGAAGAGGAGAGAATAGAGACTAGAGAGGCGGATGCGTAGATTAACATATACTGGTATTAGCTGGCTAGCTTGGCGGCGAGCTCGCGGCGCGCGTGGGGATTTTTTTTTTGAAATAGTATTTAAAAAATCAAATTTATACGTTAGTTTTAAAAATTCAAAAATAGCATCCAGTCGACCAACCATCGGGCGACTGGTACCACATCAACGCTAGTCAGCCGATCAAGTGCCGATTAGGGCGCGCCAACAGCTTTTTCCGCCGATTGACGTCACGTCAGCGCCAGTCGGCCATTAAAATGCTGCCACGTCAGTAGGACTCGGTTGTTCAACGGTCGACTGACGCTGATGTAGCGTCGGTCAGCAAAAAAAGGTCGTTACGCGCCGAAAGGAGCCAACGTGGCACCTAGTCGGTACTTAATCGGTCGATTGGTGCTGATGTGACACCAATCGATCAAGTGCCGACAGATATTTATTTTTACAATTTTTTAAATTGCCATACAAATTTAAAATTTTATTTTAAAAAATATTATTTCAAAAAAAATCACGCGCGTGGGCAGGCTGGGAATATTTGACGCTTCTGACCAAATTCTATATACTTATATTTCTTTGAATTATTTACGTGATTTAATTGACATTAAATTTTGTTAGAATTCCGATCTACGATACATATGTCTTCAAATAAGGTTGAACCATATAACTTATTTTTTAAAAAAATATATAAGTGACGAGTAATTAAATAACCAAAAAATTAAAAGGCTGTAACAGTGGCAGGTGGGCATGTGTGCCAACGGCCAATGGCTGGAATTGGACCTAGCGTTTTCTGAGCCTGTGACTTTGCCCATGCTGATGAGTAGGGTCCACAAATGATTCGAGCAGAAAATTGGAAGAAAAAAATGCGACCGTCCTAGCAGCCTTGGCTTCTATCATCATGTTCAAGTATAAAGCATAATGATTTGTGGAAATTGATCAGTAAACTTTCAATCAGACCAATTTTGAACAGGTGAAAATATAACCCCGGTCATCTGGCTACTACTGAGGGTTTAGGGTTAAGGACAACGGCTAGAAGCAGGAAAATATAAAACAAACAAAGTAATGGTCAGCATTGCTGACTGATCTGACAGCGAAACTAGCTTACCAAACGAGTATGATAGGAAGGAAACTAGGAAAGGGATGCTTGCAATTTTTAGGACTAAATGTATTTTCGCTGACAGCGAAGTATATGTCGCTTGCGAAAAAAATGGAAGTTAACCGTTTGGTTTTAAAACGCAGTAGGGTAGGATACAATAATCCTCGTTTTATAAGACGAGATATTTTATTCTCTTTTTAGGAAACGAGATAAAGTAAAACTCATTTTTTATTTAGTTGGAGAAATAGGACGAGTCAAACTGGGTGACTCTGATTTCGGTTCCCAGTATTTCTGTAAAAAACATTAAGAAACGAGAAGAAAGGCGTTAGATCAGAAAAGCACTTGACCTCGAGCATTAACCAGCCTAAACACGGCGAACGCTTTACAGGATGTAACCCTTTTGACCTTTTGAAATTAAAAGCTTGAAATTAGAAGCCATGGCACAGCTCAGACCCAGACCCAACATCTGTTACATGTAGCAAGCATTATTTTGTATACAGGCGCCATCACATCACCAGCGTCCGTTGGTATAGCGGTGATACGCAGAGCCCCCGTTCAAGTCACTGGCCAAACTAGCGTAGTCAAACATCTGCTGTGGGAATCCATTTGTGCCGACTCCATGATTCATTGATGGATTAGAGGGGCCATTCAGCCAATGCTTGGATGCACTCATGTCAGACAAGCTATTAGAATAGGCATCCAATGAGGGCAATTGCCTTTCTCTCGTCCCCTGAAAAGCACTCGTGTCATAGGCTAAGAATCCCTCGTCATAGTAGCGTTCGGTCAAATTAAACTGCCCAGGGCGGCTAGCAGACACCATTTCTGGATCTGCCGAATTACCTCTCAATGAAAACGGCAGGGGAAATGTATGGTAATCATGACGGGTAGACTCTGGCATACTGCCACTATGTTCCTCCTCAAGCAAATCGTTTATGATGTCAAGGTGCGGAAACTCTTCCGCTGTTGCCCCCTGTGGTTGTTGCAAGATAAAATCGGTAGGAGACTCAGCTTGGAACGATTGCAGTCCTCCAAACCTGCTGGGTGTTTCTGCTTCTGTACTCCTTGCTTGCTGATGATAATTAACATCCTTCCAAGGCTGCGGATATGCATGACCGTTGGTCGTTTGTTGGTACGCAGAGTCATTCCTCCAGAGATGTTTGTCGACATGCCTATTACCATTCCATGGTTGCCAGCTATCATGTGCTTCTGGCTTTCCCAACCCAGAATCCAATCCATGCCTACAGGAAAACTGATTGTTCCTTCCAGCAGGAGGCATCGCCACTGATATAGCTGGTGCATATGTTGACAGCGACTGTGAAAGGGCAGTACCTTGGCCCAGAGAAGTTGACTGATATGCACTTGCTGAGGTTGTACCCGAACCAAGCTTACCGATAATGGCATTACGGTAGCTCTGTGGAATATAAGCTGCTGCAGAAGGGGAAGGATCATTTCCTGATCTTCGAGCTGCTTCACTCATTGAGTGTGAAAGCAATTTGGAAACTTGGACTTGTGGAGTGGTTGGTACAGTTGATCTTGGAGCAGGGGACATGGGTGCACTTGAAGGTCTTGATGTTGTGACAGCAACGTCAGAAACTGGGGGAGTTGAAACCCTTATGGAAGTAGTTTCTTCTTCAACTTCGGAATTAGTGGTGGGAGAAGTTTGTGGCAATTCTGAGGAAAGTGAACCAACTTTATCAACTTGTGGTAACCTTGGAGGGACTGGAACAGGTTTATCAACTTGAAGTGATCTCATTGAAGGAAGGGATGCATCTGTAGCACCTGTTGGTGATTTGGGGTGAGCTGGAGAAGCTTTTTCTAACAGATGAGATTTTGGAGGAACTGAAGTAGCATTGCCAACTGGTGGAGATTTTGGAGGAACTGGATTAGAATTACCAACCGGTGGAGATTTTGGAGGAACTAGGGCAGCTCTATTAATTCTTGGTGATCTTGAAGGAAGAGAAGAATCTTTCTCCATATCAACGGGAATTGATTTTGAGCACTTAGTAGATGCTCTATTGACTTGCAGTGTTGAATTGGGTGCACGATCTTTATTTGAAACTTCAGTACTCTTTGTGGTCAGCATGACTGAAACAGATTCCTCTTGCACACAATTGGTCACAGGGTCATCCTTATTTGCTGTTCCACTAGCTTTTACATCACTTGTAACTTCTGCAGACTGCTCAGGGCTCTTCAGAACATTAGGTATTTCCTCCAAAACAGTGGATGAGGGAGATGACCCACTTGTCTTTGTTTGAGAATCCATAGCTTCAAAATGAGCTTGGAGAAGTTTTCTCCCCTCAATATTTTTCTGAAATACCCAGACCAGAACAAGTTATATCCATTTCAAGTGAAAACAAAATGGAAAAGGAACCGCTAAATTTGAGCCAAAAAGAAAGTTATCATACAAAACTCCTACAGTAAACATAATCATTTCAATTTGAGATTTGAATTCAATCAGACTGTCATTAACCATACGTGTGAAATATAAAAGACATGCATATATTCTTTTACCTTTTGTAGTTAATTTGGATCATGAATTGCATAGACATAGGATATGAAATATATTTATTATTTACCTTTTTGTATTTAGTATTGAACCATGAATTGCACATCAGTGATGGGTCAAAAAATGAATATTCCATAAAAGCAGCATACATGATATTTATCCCATTTAAAATCAATACCCATAATAAAACACTTGAAAGGTCATGCATATGCCAGGAATACAACAGCTGTGCTTCGAAGTTTGAAATGGAATAAAGATAATTAATTTATTAAAGTATAACCTCACCTCATGAAGACGCTGCCCCAGCTTACGAAGTTTATCCTTCAAAGTGAGTAGAACAGTATCTTGGTCCAACTTTGGAGCAGTGCCACAACTAGGGCTATAGCGAGCTGAACCACCAGTAGAACTTGAGGGAAGACCTTCCCCATCCTCATCAAAGCCAATAATGCCTATGGCCTTGTTACGCTGATTTTTTCCTCTGCAACTGCAAGTATGTCCAGTTAGAGCAGACCATAGTCATTAAGGCGAGGTGTCCAAGGACTGCCTTACCTTTTAAGCGGTAAGGCATAAGGCGAGGCGACGCCTTAAAAAACTAAAAAATATATATAGTTAAAATTGCAATAGCACATTCATGGTTGCCACGGCGCCCCGGCAAACAAAGGTGTTGCCTGCTGCTGCTGCGGCGAGGGAGCAGGGGAGGGGGAGAGGATGAGAGAGGCAGAGAGGAGAGAGGCACCACGGGGAGGGGTAGCAGAGGCGGCGGCGGCGCAAGGGGAAGGGGTAGCAGAGGCGGCAGCACGGCGCACGGGGAGGGGAAGCAGAGGCGGCAGCACAAGGGGAAGGGTAGCAGAGGCGGCGGTGCGGCGCACGGGGAGGGGAAGCAGAGGCGGCAACGCAAGGGGAAGGGTAGCAGAGGCGGCGGCGCGGCGCATGGGGAGGGGTAGCGGAGGCGGCGGCCGGCGGCGCAAGGGGCGACCGAACCTTGCCCTAGTCGTCCGCCCAGAGGATGCCTGGGCGACCGCCTAGTCACCATGGGCGACGCCTTGAACGGCCAGGCAGGCGCCTAACTCCACCAGGCGAGGCGAGCCGGCATGGCGCTCGGCGGGGACCGCCTGGACGCCTAGTCAGCGCCAGCATATTTAAAGCTGTCAGCCCTCAGCCGAAAACAGGAGACAATGAACAGGTGGATGCCGGCTAACTTCTCATATTTCTCCTCTTCTATTCCTCCGTTTATATAGATTGCAAAATTACAGAAGATAGAAGGTATTCTGCTTATTGAAGGCTTGCATAATTATTGCAAAGATAGGAGATGTGTTGCTAAATATAATGTGCTGTCTATAAGTAGAGCTATGCACAGGGGAAATATATATGTGCCAAAAATCACTTGACGTCTATATAAGATCACGCAGGATGCCAGGATCACTAGATATATACATATGATATATGCGCAGATTACTTGCTATATGCGCAGATTAGTAGCTACATATAAGTAAGATACATGCACAGGATCAGGATTACTTGACTTAGAATCAACAAAAGCATAGTTCAACAGCTCATTTATATAAGTCCAGTCCAACAGCACATTTAAAGCTGTTGGACTATGGATAAAAGCCCCCACCTCTCCCACTATAACGCCTAGGTTTTATGGTTGGGTTGGCTAGGTGGGGTGAGCCTAACATGGTATCAGAGCCAAGGTCCTGGGTTCGAATCCCCCTGGCCACGCATTTCCGCTGCGTGATTTTCCCTGCGCCTATCTAGTGTGCTGAGACCTGTTGCGGGCTACGCCGGGCCTCTAGAACCTGCTGCGGGCTACGCCGGGCTCGCACGCCGTAGGGGGAATGTTGGACTATGGATAAAAGCCCCCACCTCTCCCACTATAACGCCTAGGTTTTATGGTTGGGTTGGCTAGGTGGGGTGAGCCTAACAAAAGCCCACCAAGATTTTCCCTCCAAATCCTAACCCTAGCAGTTGTCTCCCACCCCACTCTCAGCCGTCACCTTTTCCCCTCTTCCCTCTTCCCTATACTCTCTCCCCTCTTCCTCGCCGCACTGTGCCCTTCCTCACAGCACGCAGCTTGCTCCCGATCTGCGCCACACCTCACCCCTCTGCGCCGCTTGTCTGATTCACTGCCTCTCTTGTTCTGACTGATCTTTGTGGGCCACACAGGTCAAAGCAGGTTTCCAAGGCAGCAGGATGCCTTGCCACCCTTGCACCACCTTACCGCTTAAGCAACCCCTTAATAACTACTCCCTCCTACCAAGGTGATATTAAATAAAGTTACAAGGGTTGTCTCAATTGGTTATGAAGCCTAGACTTTAGTGGTGTCATCCAAGTTCAACTCCCGGTGGCCACATCCCATTTGGTAGCCTCCATTTTTTGCGTTTTGTATTGCATAAATGCTTCGGGAGAAGAGGACAATTAAAGTGACAAACGCTTCGATTGACGGGACAACTAATATTTGTACTCTCAATAAAAACCAAAACGACTATTATTTGTACACGGTACACCAAAGAGAGTATAGAGCAGACACCAATTTTACTAGCAAAACAAATCAAACATTAGAAAATAGTGTTCACCTACCTATTTGGAGTCAAGCTGTGGTTTTTACTGTCTGTCAAATTATTTCCTTTACTGTGAGTGCCATTCACAGTAACAGAATCAACCAAAAAAGACGATGAGTTTGCCTCCATAGAGGAGACTCTCTTTACTTTTTGTGAGTTGCTTATATCACCAGCAACATCACCTAGTCCATTTATTGGTCTAGGATACTTGTCATCTGATTCTTGTTGGAGCACCATAACTGAACTATCTAGATTGCCTTGTTTATCTGAAGCACCTTCTTCCGAGGTATCAACCTTTGTTGCTAATTCTTCTGCCTGCTTAGATGGCAAACCATCACTGTCATCAATCACAGTTTCATCATGAAATCTTTCCAGAATCTTTGCTTCAAATTTTTCATCTCTTTCCTTGTCTTTAGCCTTACGATTGTTCTTCTTTTGTTTGGCCTGAAAAAGAATGATCAACATTGCATAAGTAGAAAAACCAATACAATACAAGAGCAGAACTGCAGAAGACATCATATCAAGCTATTAAGGAGAGCAAAGGATAGAAATGCATATAAATATAGAAAAAAATTGACAAATGAAGCTATGTATTTATCCTAAATAATGTAGGGGCATGAAAATTATACCCTAATGGGACTACTAAAGGGTTTGAGTTTTTTTGGTGATACATAATCAAGTTAAATTAAACCACAACAAAGAATTATAAATCATGACTTGCAATAATCATGAAGTAATTTAAGTTCAATAACTATTGGGAGGGATAATTGCCCCAGAAGCATATAGGTAGAGTTTTGCTCCCATAATGTGGCATATACAAGAGACAATATGACACTCAATGACTCAATACAATAAACTAAGGTTTATGATGAATATGAGTATATGACCTGTTTCTTTTTTACACGTTTGTCTTTTTCGTTTGCACCACCACCATGTTTCCCCTTCATCTCATTCCCAAGAAGCCATGCCTCCTCCTCCTCCTCGCGAATTAATTCTTCTTGCCTCTTCAAAGCAACAGCTTCTTGGTATGCAACTTCAATTCCGCTGACATAAATAAAAGGCAAGGATAAGAACCAATAGGTAGCTGATGACCATTAAAGGTTGTTCTGTAGTTTCAAGATATTCAATTACCAAATTTACTACACACGGAGTGATGCCTTTAATTTATCCAAAAATATTGTCTTAGTGTTTTAAGTTGAATAAACATACATGCATCAGCTTATGTGCAAAATTGGGACAAGCTGCTATCTAAAATGGTGACAGTTTCTTTATTTTTCTGTCTCTAAGATAAATATTCTAATTTTAAAGGTTAAATAACATCATTCAAATGTGCACTGCTCTAAATAAACCAACCCACAAAGCTTAGGGATGCAGATGGGTGCTACAGCCACTACTGGCACTGACCAAGAAAACACAGTACATCGAAATAACAAAAAGATAAAGGCTTATTGGACAAAGTGTTGTTTGGTTTAGTACCAAAATATTGATAATGAGAGGTGAGTACATATGCATTGGCAAAATTTTGTTAGGGTAGAGGTTTTGATGAATTGTTTGGTTTGCTAACTCACAAAAGTTTTGATAGGGTAGAACCAAAACCATCCCAAAAATAAACAAAACAATTTTTACCTGGATATATGAGATAGCACAAATGTTTCAAGTATCTTCCGACCAAGCTCAGTTAGGCGTCTTTCCTCACACTCCATAGAAATTTTGTTAACCTCACCAGAAGTACCATCCTATGAAGGTGAGCATAGTCACAAAACGAGGCTCAAAAATAATTCACTGCTCAGAATAATAAAGGTATACTGGATTCAAATATGAAGATTTCACAAACACAACAGATTCATACAACGGTTACATGACTCACCGGATACCCATTCTACCTAGATAGATAGATAACATACTAAGTGCAATGAACAGTAAGAGTATCTCTTATAATGCAGCAGATGTCATATGCTCATATACTAGGCGTCTAGGCCTGTTCTGAACAAAATGAGGGGTCTTTCTTTCAACAAACAGAAAAAATAGACAAGCTATATGTCAAGGGTGGTAATACCCAGGGTAGGAGGACCTCGGCTACGTAGCTCGTAGCCTTGGTCCGTGGTTGCCGGCAGGGTTATGCCCCCTCGCCGAGCTTCGACGCCGACTGGGTTATGCCCCCAAGTCGCCAGATTACAGAGAATAGAGGAAGGAGATTAGATAGGTATAATCTTGCTTAATTCCCCAAGGTGTCTGCCTACAAGGTTATATGGCCGGTGGCCTCACAAATGGAGAAGGTTCTCCTTGATTTTAGGACTAACCAAAATAGGGAAATTGACTAATTAGCTAGATACTTTCCATCCTACCAATCAGCTAGGTACTTTCCATCCTAGCCACTTGCCTGCTGCTCTTGCGCCCTTGCTGCTCGCTCATCCGCCCGGCGCACGTCGTGGGCCCTCCTGCGCCGGACATATGTGCGGCCGTACATGACATCTCTCCCCTCCTCGAGAGGCAGCTCGTCCTCGAGCTGGAACGCGGGAAACTTGGCGCTGAAAGTGTCGACGTCCTCCCACGTAGCTGATGCAGGGGACTGATCCTTCCACTGAATAAGCACCTGGCACACTCCGCGGGCGAGTCGGGTCTAGACGGCCCGGGCTGGCTCCAAGGTGACGGCTCCATGGTGAAGCGGGGGCAGTGGCGGCGTAGCCTGTGGAGGTGTGCCATGGTACTTCTTGAGGACGCCCACGTGAAACACATCGTGGATACGGGCGCGTGCCGGGAGCTCGAGGTGGACAGCGATCTCGTTGATTAGTTCCAGCACTCGGTACGGCCCATAGAACCTGGGCTTCAGCTTGCCGGAGGCGTCGGTGGCGAGGGAGGCAGGGGACCGGTGGCAGAGACGGAGTAGTACCCACTCGCCCACCTGGTACGTGACGGCGCGATGTCCCTGGTCATAGTACTTCTTTTGGACAGCCTGAGCCTACTCCAGCCGATGGCGCACATCAGCTAGGAATTCTGCGCGTTCCTCCATGGTTCTGGCCACAGCAGCCACACGTGTGTCCCCCGGCTCGTAGGACCGTATGGAGGGAGGATCGCGCCCGTAGACGATCCGAAACGGTGTGTCACGGAGGGAGCTCTGGTAGGCGGTGTTGAAGACATACTCTGCCCATGGAAGCCACTGCAGCCATTGCCGTGGCCGATCGCCCATGAGGCACCTCAAGTACATGGTGATGACTCTGTTCGCCGACTCGGACTGGCTGTCCGACTAAGGGTGGAAGGCCGATGTCATGTGGAGGTTGGTCCCCATCAACCTCATGAGCTCCCACCAGAACTTGGAGGTGAACACGACGTCGCGGTCCGACACCATGGACTGCGGCACACCATGGAGGCGGACAATCTCCGCTAGGAATGCCTGAGCCACGGACTCTGCGTACTTGCTGAACCTGTCCACTATTGTCAAGATGACGGACTTGCCGCGTACTCTGGGTAGGGCTTCGACGAAGTCCAACGCCACGTCCGTCCAAAATCCCTGCGGAATCGGTAGAGGAAGTAGGAGCCCCGCCGGGTGTAGATGCTCGGACTTGTGGCATTGGTAGGTAGGGCACTCCCGCACAAAATCTTGGACCACCTGCTTCATGTTAGGAAAATGAAAGTCGCGTCGAAGGCGGTGCAGCGTGCGCTAGACCCCCTCATGGCCTTCGGCGTGCACAGCTGCCAGTAGCTCCTAGAGCAGCGATGAAGATGGCGGTAAGTAGAGCCGACCAGCGTACTGGACCATCCCATCGACCACCGACCAGGGCGCGCGCCTGGTGCCGGCCTTCACCTCGTCGTGTATGGCAACGAGGGCGGCGTCGGTGGGCTGCGCCCGACGAAGCCGGCCCAGGACGTCGAAGCGCGGGGCCGAGAGAGCTAGGAGAGCCCCATCGTCCGGCGTGTCGCGGCGAGAGAGGGCATCCGCCACCACATTGGACGACCCGGGCTTATACTCGACGGAGAAATCGAAGCCCAGGAGCTTGTCGACCCAGTGATGTTGTGGGATCGTCGCGAGCCGTTGATCCAGCAGGTACTTGAGGCTGTAGTGGTCGGTTTTGACGACGAATCGACGTCCCCACAGGTACAGCCTCCAGTGCCGGACCACCATGACGAGCCCAATGAGCTCCCGTTCGTAGGCCGCCGGTGCTTGATGCCGGGGGGCGATAGCCCGGCTGAAGAACACGATGGGGTGGCCGCTCTGGGCCAGCACCGCGCCGAAACCGTGGGACGATGCGTCGCACTCGACGACGAACAACTTGGAGAAGTCCAGCATGGCGAGGATGGGGGCCAAGGTGACCACGTCCTTGAGTGCTGCAAATGCCGCCGCGGCTCCTTCGCTCCACGAGAACCCCTCCTTCTTCAACAAGGCTGTCAACGGCGCGACTACGGTACCATAGTGGTGGACGAACTTCCGGTAGTAGCCCGCCAGGCCGAGGAAACCCCGGACCACCCGTGCTGATCGAGGCGTGGGCCAGTCCCGGATGGCCTAGACCTTGGCCGGGTCCATGGCGACTCCCGCCGCGGAGATGACGTGGCCGAGGTAGCCGACCGACGCCGCGCCAAACGCACACTTGGTGCGCTTGAGGACCAGCTGATGGCGTTGAAGCTCCTCGAGGACGGTGCGGATGTGACGAAGGTGTTCTCCCCAGCTCGTACTGTAGATCAAAATGTCGTCAAAAAACACAAGAACAAAACGACGAAGAAACGACCGTAGCACATCATTCATCAAAGCCTGGAACGTTGCCGAGGCATTGCACAGCCCGAACGACATCACCAGGAACTCGTACAGGCCGTCGTGGGTGCGGAAGGCCGTCATGTGGATGTCCTCCGTGCGCATCCGGACCTGGTGATAGCTCGAGCGCAGGTCGAGCTTAGTGAAGAATTTCGCGCTGTGGAGCTCGTCCAGCAACTCGTCCACCACCGGAATTGGGAAGGCGTCCTTGACGATGAGCGCGTTCAGCGCCCTATAGTCGACGCAAAAACGCCAAGAATTGTCCGACTTCTTGACGAGGAGTACTGGTGAGGAGAACGCCGAATCGCTGCGGCGGACAATGCCCTGCTCGATCATGGCGGTGCACTGTCGCTCGAGCTCGTCCTTGTGTGCCGCCGGGTACCAGTACGGGCAGACCGCCACTGGCAGCGCTCCCGGCTTGAGGATAATGCGATGGTCCCGGGACCGCTTGGGTGGAAGTCCCTTGGGCTCGGTGAAGACGTCGCCGAGGGCGTGAAGTAGGGCGTCTAGCAGGGCCTCCCGGGCCGGCTAGGGCTGTAGCATTGGTGTCAGAGTCGTCGTGACGGCGCGGAGTGTCTGTCTGTCAGCGGAGGCGAGGCCGGTCCAGCAGACAGCATGTCCCGCGCGCTGGAACTGCATGGTTCGCGCGGCGACGTCTCAGACGATGGGTCCGAGGGTACCCAACCACTGAGTGCCCAGGACGAGGTCGAAACCCGCCAAAGGCATGACGAAGAGGTCGACGTGGAACGTCTCGCCATGCACCGTGACTGGCGCGTCGCGGATGACCCCCGGGCAGATGATGCGCTCGCCGTTGGCCACGGTGGCGGTGAGCCGTGGGCGCGGCTGGATGTGCAGCCCGGAGCGGTGAGCTGCGCGCTCCCCGATGAAGTTGTGCGTGGATCCCGTGTCGAGGAGGGCGACCAGCACTGCTGTCCCGAGGGACGCACGGACCTGCAGCGTGTCGTAGGCAGGCACCCCGACCACTGCGTGTAACGAGTAGATGGGGGCCTCCCTGCTAGATCAGCAGCGCCCCCTGCGTCGTCGTCCGTCTCCAGCGCAACGCCTTCGACGTAGAAGATGCGGCGGCAGGTGCGGTTGTGGCCCCGGAAGTACTTCTCGTCACAGTTGAAGCACAGCCCGAGCCGGCGGTGTTCCTCCTGTTCTTCCTTGGCGAGACGGCGACCCGGTTGCCGCTCGCGTGCGGCTGGTGCAACACTCGCCGCCAGTGCCGGTAGCGCAAGCAGCGGGGGCGCCTGGGGTGCTGCCAGCGCCCGGTGCGGTGTCGAGACAGCCAGGGGCGCGCGCTGCGCCGGCTTAGCCAGAGTTGTCGCCATCTTGTCAATCTCCATCAACTCTACTTGTCGGGCGAGGCTCATGGCTACTACCAACGTCTCCGGATTGTGAAGCTAGACGGCGTGGCTGAGCGGGGGAAGTAGACCGCCGGTGAACAGCTGCACCCGCTGGGATTCGTCGAGCCGCCCAGCGCGAAAGAGGAGGCTCTGGAAGCGGTTGGAGTACTCCTCCACGGTGTCGGTGCGTCGTCACTCTGTCAACACAAAGAGGGGAGTCGAGCGCAGCGCAGGCCCGAAATGCAAATCAATGAGATCTTTGAATCGCCCCCACAACGGCGTGCCCTCGTCCTCCTGGAGTTGCATGAACCACTCTTGGGCGACGCCTTCGAGGTTGTAAGACGTCATCCAGACGCGCTCCTCGGCCATGGTGCGCTGTTGACGAAAATAGGACTCACATTTGTTGATGAAGAGCCTCGGATCAGACTTGCCGTCGAAACGGGGAAAGTCCAGCTTCTGGAACCTGGGGGGCCGATCTGGTTCGCGAAAGGGCTCCGTGCAACCGCCGCCTCCGATGTCAGATGACGAGACCGACTTCTCCTTCATGGCTGCCATCTCGTCCTTGATCTCCCTGATCTCCATTGTTATCTCCGTCTTCCAGGATTTCATCAACTCCATGAGGTAGGTCATGGTTGGCTCCGACATGGTGGTGGAGGTTGGGGGTGAGGGTGGTGGTGAGGGCTGATTGGTGGCGGCTGGGGTGGATGTGGATGGTTGAGAAGAGGACGAGGATCGTCGGCTTCGTGATACCAGGCTGTCAAGGGTGGTAATACCCAGGGTAGGAGGACCTCAGCTACATAGCTCGTAGCCTTGGTCCGTGGTTGCCGGCAGGGTTATGCCCCCTCGCCGAGCTTCGACGCCAACTGGGTTATGCCCCCAAGTCGCCGGATTACAGAGAATAGAGGAAGGAGATTAGATAGGTATAATCTTGCTTAATTCCCCAAGGTGTCTGCCTACAAGGTTATATGGCCGGTGGCCTCACAAATGGAGAAGGTTCTCCTTGATTTTAGGACTAACCAAAATAGGGAAATTGACTAATTAGCTAGATACTTTCCATCCTACCAATCAGCTAGGTACTTTCCATCCTAGCCACTTGCCTGCTGCTCTTGCGCCCTTGCTGCTCGCTCATCCGCCCGGCGCACGTCGCGGGCCCTCCTGCGCCGGACATATGTGCGGCCGTACATGACACTATAACAGCTAGGTATTGTTGTCACAACTCACAAAAAATGGATTACATAGTACACAAACCAAAACTAGATTACATCACAGACAGATTATAAATCCAGTAGACAAACATCTACTCTGTGTTAAACTGACTACAAAACCATTATGCACAAATATAATGAGAAACTAAGGACAAATATGCTCCCAATAGAATTGCTCTAGGGAATAAATATTTATACATCAATAATTAAACTGAAAAATCATGCTGCAGATATTAAACCAATCCTTACCTTCATGCGGCTCTGGGAACATTTTTCGTCCTTTGGAGACACAGGTTGGCAAGGCAGCGGTTCTAAGGCTGCTCTCTCAAGCAAATCTATGACATCACTGGCTAAAACAAACATGTCCATATCAACATGGATCATGGGTGCAGGCAGGTCATCCAAATCTGATAGTGTTCTCCCTTTCTTGCCCTTGCTCTGGTATTCAAGAGCCTTCAGACCCGTATACAAAGAATCCATCACTAATGTTGAAGTAACCTCTTTCTCCACAAAAAAATGCTTCACTAATACTTTTAATATGGCATCAATCTTCTCTCTGGACATCCTATGTCTGGTACTTGGGTCAATTGCTGACCAGAAAGCACAAAAACTGCAAAACCAACATATTTCATTTCAATGGGTAAAAGTAATTAAAGAAAACAAATAACTTGCTTTTATTGCAGCAGATTACTGGAAAAGCTAACAGTCAAACCTGGACCATCTCATTTTATCTTCAATGAGCTTGATAAGTTTAGTTCTTCGTTCCTCAACAAAACGCCGGTATATTTGTTCGATGTTCGACGTATAAACACAGAGCAATTCTCTTCGATAAGGACGATTAAGACAACGAAATGGTTTGTCCACCTTCTCCCTTACATATTAAATACAGCAGTATAATGTTACACGATAGTTTATAGTCGATTTATATCAACAAGAAACAGAAGTGGGAAAACTATCTAATGTATACAAGAAGCTGAGCATAAGCTGGTCTGTATGAGGATACAAAAAGCTAGGTCATTTGACCAAAAGAATGAGAAACCAGAACAGAATCACATATTCAATAGATGCACACTGGGAATTTCACAGTAGAATCATTAGGAATACATATGAATAAAGAAACAATACTCTCAGATAAATTAGCAAACTACCTGTAGAATCATTAGCAAACAATACATAGGATAGGAATAGTGTCCCATGATTAGGACATGAAGCAATAAAGACCAACATGCTCAAATGAACCGACCTAATAGTTTTATTAAGTAGAGACAGATTAGAAGCACCATGATACATGGATTAGCTACCAATCATGCATGCTAATTTTTTTTACCTGATAATTTGAACTTGAGCTATGATTTCAAGAACATCGTCAACAAGAAAACCATCCTGAATCTTTGACAGCTCCATAAATTTTTTCCATCCCCAATCATGCTCCTTCTTCCAGAACTTATGCAAAGTATCTACAAAAATTTCTCAACACATGAAGCTGGCAAGAAGATAAGTATTGTAGCTTCCTACAAAAAACTAGATAAACTCAGCTCACCTGAGTATTTTACTTTCCTAGGATCTATATTGCTTATAGCTATAGTGAACTGCGCAAAATGACTCCACCCTGAAAGTGTTAGATTAAAATCAGATAATATTCCATGGTGTGGGTAAGATAGCAGCAAAGGCTACAAAATCAAACCTGGGAGAAGTTTGTCATGATTAGCAACACAAAGAAACAGCGACAGGTGGTTGGAAACATCACATCCTTGAGGGTACACAAGAATATACCTGTGTAAAATAACAAGTACAAGCACAACATAATTAGTAAACAGGCATGTAGTAGTAACAAGTGTGAACGGGAAAAAGAAAAATAAACTCTTAGATTGTTTCTACAGCCCTCAGTAAACATTCTTGAAGCAAACAATATTTGGTGGCCACATAAGCCAAACCATGAAGAAATATATTATATTGAACCAGATGCACTATGTTTACAATTTCTAACAGACTAACATAGTAGATAAAATAGAGATATCAGGGTTGTGAACAGCCAATCCGCACTCACACACAACTACTTGTCACCGGCAGGGGTTTCCACGGAATTGGTAGTAACTAATCTTCTCAAACTATATTTAAAAAAGGTAGTTGGTCGAGGGCCTGGACCTCACCGTCACGGCGGCCTGTTGCAGTGACGCGGCGAAGAGGCAGGGATACAAGAAAGGCACAAGCCAAACTGAACTACTCGACGCCTAAACACATATTGAGGTCCTGTTTATATAGGCACAAGACCTGATCCTATGATCTAATCTACTAAACAGAATTATAACTAACCTAATCTGCTAAAACAAAAATCATAATTATAACTAATCTAATCTATCTGCTACAGTACAGCGGTACTGTTCACAGACGGCCCATGACACTTCTCCCCCCCCCTAAAAAACGCAGCTCGTCCTCGAGCTAAGAATCCGGCGGCACAAGAGAGACTAGAAGTGCCTTATGGGGACACCGTTCTGGTCGGAGGCAGAAGCGGTGCAGAGGAGATGTAGACAACGGCGGCAGCCACGTCGGTCGGCAACACCTCTCCATGCGAAGAAGCAGCAGACCATGCAGCGGTGACCGACAGCGGTGTCGCGCCGAGCAGGGGTCTGCGGCGGGCCTGCTGAGGGATTGGGCGGCGACGTTGTAGGCGCGGGCCACCTCCTTGGTGGAGTCGAAGGTGCCCAACTAGATTGGGGTCGTCTTCGCCAGGACTCAAATCTTGGCGGCGTAGCGCCCTGATGGCCGCTTCCGCACGCCAAGGTGCCGGATTTTCGGCATCGGCTTCAGCTGCTTTAACTCTGACGTCGCGGGGTGCGTCTCGAAGGCGAAGGTAGAGGCGGCCCGCAGCAGAGGGAGATCGGCTAGGGCTTGGCCAGTGGTTGTGTCTCCCTTCTCTCCTCCCCCTTGTAGATTCAAGGGAACCGCTTTTGCAGCAAGGGTATCTAGGCGCCTTTCGATGGCATCTAGGCATTACATAATAGCCTTCAACATGTCATCGATGGTGCTTCCCAAACCGGTGCCAGATTGGGGAATTCATCGCAGCGGATGGTGAACCTGAGTCGTCTGATACCAAGTTGTCACCGGCCAGGAAAATACTCAAATTAGTAGGAACTAATCTTCGTAGATTATACTGAAATAGGTAGTTGGTCAAGGGCCTGGACCTCTTCGTGTAAAACCTATATTTTTTTCCTCTATTTATTTATAAAAAACAAAAAAAACAAAAACAAAAACAAAAAAATTCACGCACGCACTCACTGGCCGCAGCTAGCCGAGCAGCCGCTGGCCACGGCCGTCGCGCGCCCGCGCGTGGCGCTCGGCCGTGCGCCCGCGCCTCCGTGCCAGGCCGCATGCCGCCGGCTGAGCCCGGCGCAACCGTTCGCCCGGCCACGCGCCTGCACCCGCGCTGCTGTCGCACCCATGTTCGACACCCTCGCGTCAACGCCGTACGCGCCCCCACGTTGTCGTACCCACGCCTGCCACCTCCAACCACTCCGCCCCGTCGATCTACAGCTTCGCCGTTCCATCGCCGCACCCACTCCCCGCCATACCGAGTGACAGCACGAGCACGTCGCCGCCCATACCGCCGCGCGCACAAAAGGCCTCCCCGGCTCACCTCAGTGCACCCACACCCTCCCCGCACGTTCCTCTCCACTCTCGAGCACTCGCCGGAGCCATCCGAGCTCGCCCTCGCCGGGAATCCGCCTGGAGCCGAACTCCATCGCCACGGTTCGTCCTCAAATTCTCCTTATACTTTGCTCCATTCCATGGAACGTCAACCCAGACGTGATCACTGACCCTTGGAGAACCCTATCCCGCGGTCAATTTCGCCGGAACTCGCCGTCGCCGGAAACCCCCAAATTCGCCGCCGTTCACCGATCTCCGGTTAAGGTATGACCATTCTCCAATTAAATCATGCTAGAGCATCCCCATGAGTAGTAGAGCATGTTCCCTAGCTCGTCGTGGACGTAGGGTAGCCGTAGCTCGCCGGCGACGAGCTCGCCTAATTTGGCATTCGGGTCACCGTCGCCAGGGCACTACGGGCCACCGTAGCTCAATCCAAGAGCACCGGTAGCTCCGCAATGCCCTAAGGATGGTGAAAATGACCCCCGATGTCTCGCCGGAGCTCCGCCGTCGCTATTAAAAATCCCAAACCGAACCTACTGTTTGCCGGTATAAAATCCAAACCGTAGCTCTAATGCCCAATCCAACCGTTGGATATGTTCATCTAGTTGTACTCTAGCTACTGTTAAAATTTCGTAGCAATCGGAGCTAGGATGACAAAGTTATGGCCCGGAGAAATTTCGGCCGTTGGAGGTCGTCTTCAACCTCCAGCCGCCGCACCCTCCCCTGCCTTCAGTCTCTAGCCCGTGGGGCCCGCACGTCAGTGCGCTACACCAGGCTGACGGCTCGGGCCCACATGGCAGCGCCTGCAGCTCCGGCCTTTGCGCGCCAGGCCTGGTCGCGCGCTCAGCGCCGCGCCTTGGGCCGTTTCCTGGCCGGCCCACTGTGAACAGTAGCATTTTTCCTTTTTCTGGTTTAATTTCCAGAAATCAGAAACAGGCCGGCCCACAGAAATGAACAGTGAAATTTTCTATTTTCCAATTTAGTTCCTGTCGGCCCACTGTGAATAGTAGCTTTTCTGTTTTTCCGATTTTCAGAATATGTTTGCAACTTTAAAAATTTGTAGAAAAATCATTTCAACTCAGAAAAATTCCATTCAAATTTCTATAAGTTTGTAAAAATCTAAACTTTACATAAA
This sequence comes from Zizania palustris, assembly GCA_019279435.1. Taxonomy (NCBI): domain Eukaryota; kingdom Viridiplantae; phylum Streptophyta; class Magnoliopsida; order Poales; family Poaceae; genus Zizania; species Zizania palustris. Next base: position 51,693,764 of record JAAALK010000082.1, on the reverse strand, counting down.
CAATATTTTCTAAATTTTTAAAAGATAAATAAAATCTCTAATTAATTATTGACTCTAAATTCGTATTAGGGGTTGAAACCGAAGTTCTGGAAGGAAACGACTTTGACGGCCCCGACTATTTCCCCGAGCAAGGCAAGTCTTCCTTTGAACATCCTTGATCTTATTGCATTGATTGTTCCACAAAATTTATATATGCATGTTTAGGATTAAACACTCACGTACACTATTAGTCAATTGCTTGGGCAATTAAGACAAATAAAACCTACGCTTGTTAACAAGCCTCCTTGATAATTGAATACCATGTTTACCTTGTCGCTCTAGGATTTATTTTACATCCATGATTTAATTTATTCTCTTAATTATTCTTAGCACATTCCTTGTCAAATGGGTGCACTACACATACACTTACACACTTATATCAAAACATTACGACTAGATGTAGAATGGGTGATGATGATGTGATTTTACAAATGTGTTGTGTGAAATGAAATTGTGTGTGTTACAAAGACTATTAAGGACCGATTCCTTGGGAAAGCATGAGCACAACATCGTGCAACCTTGTGGGTACGTGAGAGGTGCCCCTGGGCTAGTACTTAGTGAGTTTGGGATAGCCCGATCGCCGATGGATGTGGAATCATAGGGTGGCTCGTGGTATTACTTGAAAAGTCCCTAACGGGCACGAGATTGTGGTTGTGATTCGAGGAGTTGGAAGTGGAGCACCCGTGTGATTGCCTAGGGAGAAGAAGGAAGACGTACTTTCCGGATCCTTGACCGTGAATCCATCTAGGTGGCAGTGGGATATCCTAGGTTTGCTTTGGAAAGTCTTTGTCTCGAACCTCCTATACCGACGGGTAGCGGAGTAGAGTTTGAGTCGCAAGGGTAAAGTGTGCACCTTAAGCTGAAGTATGATCTGTTCGAACAGCCTTGCCCACGGATATGGGCAAGTGATTTCATGTATCTTCCCTAGCGTAGTGTTTACTTGTTTTCAACTAACTGGGAAATGGGTTGGGAGTTACCAGATTATACCGTTGGGTATACAACTAGCCTGTGTGGTTGGATAACGTTCCTGCGTGGAGCGGGAAGTCGAAAGGCTTCATAGGGAGCGATGTGAGATGTGATAACTAGTTGAGCGTTAAAATGAATTGGGATGATATGTTGATAATGGGAACACTTCCCCGATGGATGGGTAAGCTAGTACCGAGATCAGGATGAGTTATGTTGATAAGATGATGGTCGTGATATGTGGAATTGATGAAAAGAAATGTGACTTGTGGAATTAATGGAAAATGATGTTGGGAATTGTTGCAAAGCAATCCCGGTTGGTGAGCATGTGAGAGTTGGATTAGCTTTTGAACTATTGCTACTTTATGTGGGAACAGTTAGAGGTTGAGACCTCTATCTGTGGGTATTAAGCACTTAGAATTTATAAACTATAAATATTCCTTTGAGAACCATAGCCGCTCCTTGTATCCTACATCTATACTACTTCCAAGACTTGCTGAGTACTCTTGAGTACTCACCCTTGTTGTTTTACCCCCCCAGAGTTCGTTAACCTGCCTGAAGACGAGGATAACTTCGAAGATGAAGGAGTTGTCGCGGTTGAAGATCCAGAAGAGTAGGGGTTTCGGGCCTAGTCCCCAAGTAGTAGTTGTTGGTCAGTAGTTTCAGCTTTTTGGGTGATGTGTTGCTTCCGCTGAACTCTTTTGGTATGTTTGTCGCTGCGAGGTATGCCTCTATTTTGCAGCTATGTAAGACTTATGTAATGTAATATTCAGGTCTGCAATGAAACTACTGCCGAATGGAACGTTTTTATTAAATTCGTTCGTCTTCGATGAAGTACCGGCTCGTCCCGCTCGATGGTATTTCCGAGTTCTGGGACGGGTCGTTACACTTCGTCACGGCAGCGCCGTTGCGGCGACGCGGCGAAGAGGTAGGGATACAAGAAGGCAATAGCCAAACTGAACTACTTGACACCTAAACTCCTATTGAGGTCCTGTTTATATATGCACAAGACCCGATCCTCTGATCTAATCTACTAAACGAAATTATAACTAACCTAATCTGCTAAAACAGAAAACAAAAATTATAACTAATTTAATCTATCTGCTACAGTACCACGGTACTGTTCACAGGCGGCCCATGACACTTATCCCCCCCTAAAAAATGCAGCTCGTCCTCGAGCTGAGAATCCGGCGACACAAGAGAGAGCGACAGTGCCCTATGGGGACACCGTTCTGGTCGAAGGCAGAAGCAGTGTAGAGGAGATGCAGACAACAGCGGTGGCCACGGCGGTCGGCAACACCTCTCCATGCGAAGAAGCAACAGCGCACGCAGTGGCGATCGATAGCGGTGTCGCGTCGTGCAGGGGTCTGTGACGGGCCCGCGGAGGGATTGGGCGGCGACGTTGTAGGCGCGGGCCACCTCCTTGGTGGAGTCGAAGGTGCCCAACCAGATTGGGGTCGTCTTTGCCGGGACTCGAATCTTGGCGGCGTAGCGCCCTGGTGGCCGCTTCCGCATGCCAAGGTGTCGGATTTCCGGCGTCGGCTTCAGCTGCTTTAACTCCGACGTCGCGGGGTGCGTCTCGAAGGCGAAGGCAGAGGCAGCCGCAGCAGTGGCCAGTGGGAGCTCGGCTAGGGCTGGGCCAGTGGCCGCGTCTCCCTTCCCTCCTCCCCCTTGTAGATCCAGGGGAACCGCTTCTGCTACAAGGGTATCTAGGCACCTTTCGATGGCATCTATGCGTAGGGAGGCGGCCAAGGCTGCTCCGGTGGCGGCGCGGGCGGCCTCAGCAAGACCAAGTAGGGCAGCAATGGCTCAATCGACGACGTCAACGGTGCTGCGGAGGCCAACGCTACTTCCCTGACCACGCAGAGCACACCCTCGCGAGCACAAATGGCGGCCTAGATGACGGTTGGGGGATCGACGTGGGATGCCTTGGTGGCACCAATAGCCCAGCTCGAGGACGAGCTGGTTTTCAAGGAGGGAAGAGATGTCATGGCCTCAAATCAGGCCCTAGCCCACCTGTGAACAGCACCGACGGTACTGTAGCAGTTAGGTTAGGTTATGTTTAGATTAATTAGTTAAGATTAATTAGTTTAGAGTTCAGGTTAGATTAAATCAAATTAGATTAAATTATGTTTTCTGTTAGAAGTAATTAAGATTCTGGTTGTTAGATTAGATCATCCCTGTGTCTATATAAACAGGGCTGATGCACTAGAGTTATTGTCGAGTATTCAGTTTGGCTATTGCTTTCTTGTATCCATGCCTCTTCGCCGCGTCGCCGCAACGGCACCGCCGCGACGGAGAGGTCCAGGCCCTCGACCAACTACTCTTTTTATATAATTTCAGAAGATTAGTTCCTACCAATTCTGTGGAAATCCCTACCGGTGACACTACTATACAGCCATCTGCTGATCTGCATGAAATAAATAGCAGCGACAAAGAAAATAAACCTAACAGTTCAAAATATTATGGCAATAAAACAGAGGAAGAAAAACAATGATGTGTATTTATCCAAATTTACAACTTAATGAGCAATGTTTCAATTAAGAAGCCACAAAAAAATATAATGCCAGAAATCATGCAAGCTTACATTTCCTGGGCAATAATCATTATGTCAGCAACACACGTACATGGTAGGTTTTAGGTTGTGCTCGTTTATGATTTGGGTGCACAGAAAGGAAAGATGGTGAGATCAAAATTGACATAAGTAGAATTCTCTAGGCAGCAACATGAGAAAAACATGGAAATATTTGCGAAAAGTAAATAATATCTACGGCATAAAAGTAATACAAGAAAAGGCTGGTGTGTGCAATGTCATCGTAAGAAACAAAAGGAAGCATAGGAGATAAACCATAAAGCACTGGCAAGTTGAAACCATGCACAGTAGGAAATCTCTCAAACAGTCGAAGTGAAAACAATCAGTTCATCAATAAAAAGAAGCACAAATGGAACATTTCATCCCTACATTAACAAGTCACATTTGAAACTAGATTCATTATTTCTAAACAATTGTCAGATGTCACCAGGCACTTTACCATTTGTAACCACCAGCTTCAAATGGCTCGCTTTTCATTTCTCTCTTCTTTTCCTTTGAAAAATTTTCAATTCTCCAAGTATGCTGCCCAAATAAATCTGAAGGTTTGGGGCCTGTTGTGGTAGTTCAAAGAAATGAGGCTAAAACAATGAAAGAAAAAACAACTTCTAAAGAAAAACAAAGCATTTTAGCTTAAGCATGTCAGGACTTGAACTACGAGAGAGTTAAAACTTATCCATGCAGCAAAAGCAAATGTTGACACTATCATGACTGTAATTAAGGTACGAACAGAAATAGAACATGCAAATAACCTGTTTGAATGCCCTAATCATATTTATATTTACTACTCTAAAGAAAATATAAATCACATCAATGAGACACCTAAGGGCATTGTGAAGTAGCATAAAAAGAGAAGGTAAATGAATAAATTCCTTGTATAGATGGGGAAAATATGAATTCCAAAATTGAGTTTCTGGAAGAAAGATAAGATGGACACTTGAAGGCAGTACAGAAAGAGGAGAAAAATGGAGTGTCATAACTCATTAGTCATATATTCAAGATTCAGCCAAGTATTTATCACTTGTATCTCTTTAGTATCCTACAAACAAGCTGTAGCTACGTGATCACCAGAATAATATGAAGGTAGCAATCAAAACATTGTTTGGGGAAAACAACTTTCAAGGTGCAGCCAACTAGGTACACTGTACACATGGACATTGGATGCCCTCAGCAAATACTATAAACAATGTTTTTTGTGCAATACATCAAGCTCTAATAGATGTGTGGTCTGACTTCAATTGTAAATGTATTGAATCAGCTGGTATTTCTGCTCTAGTGAGGATGATAACACTATTTCTTTCTGGTAGTTCTGGGTGTTTATAAGACGCAAACAAGATCTATTGGAGATTTCAGAATGTGAGAGCTAATGCCAGACATCATCCATAATCATGACCATATAATGTTTAGAGTGAGCAGCATTTTCAATTGTAGTAATGGTATAGAAATCCTAGCAAGAAACCACCCTGGATGCTATATATAGTGTCAACACCATAGTTCTCAATGCAAACACACCACCCATGTAATATTACTTTTTTTGGACCTTACTTAATTAGCAAAGTAATCCCCCCAAACCCACGCACACACAAACATTGACCTACCTCCCAGTCCCAGCTTCATGTGCGTGGAAGTTTTCAAACATTCTGTAGAAGAAATTGGGATGCAGTGGAGGCAGATTTCAAGGTCAAATATAATTGCATTTGAAAGATTATTCCACAACTTCCAAACAGGGTCTAGTTTGGTCTTAAAATTTTGCATATCTATAAAATATGCCCTCCTCTACATCCCAGTCTTAATAAAAACAAATTAAGCATTGTAAGGGGAGGAAGGCATGCTTGTCAAATGTCAATACCGTTCTGGTGGACATTCCAGTTTGTCTTTTGATATGTAACATTCTAGTATAGATTAATTAATATTCAAGAGCTTTTGTGAAGTCATGGGAGGTAATTACGAGATAGATAGTTCATACTTGCAACTGAAGAAGAAACATTGTGCATACAGATGGTATGTCAAGTTGTCAACTTACTACTCGAGAATCTGTATTATTTTGTCCACGCCAATCATGTTAAGCTCAAATGGCATTGTAACAATACAGACCAAATAATCTACTATACGTATGAACATGTGTTATGTGTATAACAAAGCAGGTGCATTTACTCACCAGGATCATCATCATCATCACCGTCAGTGTCCCAGAAAGGTGGGGGCGTCGAAGGGCTCTCGCTCTCTGCCTGCTCACAGAACCGCCACTCTGACAACGACTCACCAGAAAGGCTACGATCTTCATCCCTCGTCCCAGTTGTGCTTGCAGCAGAATCATCAGTTGCTGCAGCACAAGCCATCCAGGAAATCTTCCACTACTTCAAACTGCCTTATCCGCAGCTGCATAAATGAACAACAACATGAGCTGACTTAAATGCTAACAAAATCAGAACCCGAAAATCTTCACCTTGAAGATTCCAGTGGAACCAAATCAGTTAACAGTCCAAAACCATTAACAAACCCAGACAAAGCCCACCTGCCATTCCCACTCCCCCAACAAAAAAAAAACACGGATATTACAATCCAGCCAGTACAAAAAAAAAACGTCCAGTTCAGGAGAATTCCGATCAAATTCAACTAAAATAAAATTCGGGACAGCCCAACCTAGAACCCCTTCCCCAGAGAGAGAACTAAACCAGCCAACATCCGATCAGCCACCTTCCCGACCCCGGAAACTCTAATCCCCGCGCTCCAACACACCCGCGCGCGCGAACGAACGGGCCCGCTACCCGCGGTCCGAGTAAACCCTGGCGGGGCCGCGAGGCTCCCGATCTAGGCGGCGGCCAGAGCGCCAGGCGCTTTACCTGCCGCGGCGGCGGCGGCGACGGCTGCGGGCGAGGGGAACGGGACTGGGGGAGGCGTCGTGACGAAGGGTGACGAAGGGAATATGTTTGATTGGGGAATTGTGATTTTTGTAAGCAGGAGAGGAGAGGAAAAAAAGGGTTCGGGACTTCGGGGGAGGGGGCGAAGGGGGAGGAGGTCAGGTGAGACCTTGGCACGGTGTGATCTCCCGTCCCGTCTGCCGCCTGCCGCCTGCGCGTCGAGCGTGCGGACGGGGGCGGGACGCGACGCGATGGGGGCGGAAAAGGACGGAAAAGCGGGGGAGCGAGGCGGAGGATGGAGCCTGGAGGGGAGGGGGGAGTCGGTCGCGCGGCGGATGGGGATGACGGGGAGAAGCCGCTCAGCGTGACGAGGAGGTGAGGTTTTCCGTTTTCCGGCCCATGTTTCCCCGCTGCCGCGGCGGCCGCCCCTCGGGATGGTTTGAGAAATAGACGTTTGATAATTAGACCTAGGCCCACATGTCATACAAAATAAGTATGAGAGCAAATCTTCCATTTTCAATTAGCTATTATATGGTTTTAATTATTAAGATGATAATATATAAATAGATTTTCAAATATAAATCTAATTTAAAAGCTAAAAATATGGAAGTCTTGTTGGAATGAATATAGTAATATGTAGATTTTTATCCTTATTTTAGGAATTATGCGTCATTTTAGTCAATGATAAGAACAACTATATTTTACACTAATTTATAAGACAACTTATCGAAACTAGTCAATCGATAAAGCAACCGCATTTGTATTCCTTAACTAAATTTGCCCAGTCTCGAACATGTTACGTAACTATCGATCGATCAATCACACCGTCGGTGGCGAGGGCGGCGGGGCACTGGGCGGCCGTTCCAGGACGCCGGCGTGGGAGAGCAGCGCCCACAGCTGCGTCATGAACTCGCCGCCGGCGCCGAGCATCTCGGCGTGGATGTCCACGTTGTCCGACGGCGCGAGGAACAGTATGAACTCTGCCCAGAACTCGGCCAGCACCTGCCACCGCCGATTCTCGTCGTGCACGGCCTCCCTGAGCTGCCCGCCGAGCAGCGCCGCCTTCTCGATGATGGTGGGGCTGCCCGCTCTCTCGGACACGCCGCGCCGCTCCTTGGCATCGATCTCCTCCAGCCTCGCGAGCACGCAGCTCTCCGTCCGGCAGCCATCGAGGTGGTCCCGCGCCTGCTGCACCGCCGTGTCGAAGATCTTCTCGGCGGTGTAGCTCGGGTCCGGCAGCATCTCCGGCACGAAGGCCACCAGGTACGAGCAGTAGTTGGACAGCTTCGTCGCGACGAGCCTGTTCTCGTCGATGTTGCCGTTGTCGCGGCGGCGTCCACCAGCCCAGTCGCAGCGAGTCGTGACGACGTGCCACACCAGGATCTGGTCCGTGAGCTTCGTGAAGCTGCACGCCCACTCCAGCTGCGATGACAGGCCGTACCTCCGTATGGTGGAGATGCCATTGGTGAGGTAGCCATAGCTCGCCTTGAAGGAGACGAGCACCGCTCGCCTGACCTCCGGCGGCAGCTTCTTCCTGCGGCTTCGCTTCTGGCCCTGCCTCCGTGGCTCCACCAGGTACAACGTCAGCCACGACAGCAGGTTCCACGGCCGGTAGTTGAACCGCTTCAGGAGCACGTACTCACCGACCTTGTCCTCCCAGTACCTCTTCTCCGGCGGCGTGATGCTCTCCTTCCACCAGAGGTGGCCGCGCCGCCGATTCGACCATGGCCGATCGTCGCGCACGCAGCGGTACACGGTCTTGACGTACCTCCAGTTGCTGGAGAAGCCGGCCACCGCCTGGCACAACTCGAGCGCCGCGGTGATCAGGACGATCATCACCGTGACGGAGCGGTCGAGGTCGCGCACGCCGATGAGGATGCGGTGGTAGTCGGGGCCGAGCGTGCCGAAGAACGCCGTCCACAGCGTCAGGCCGGCCACGGCGGCGGCGATGCAGACGTAGGTCCTGGCTCCGACGAGGACGACGTTCTTGGTGTAGAACTCGTCGTAGAGGAAGTCGAGCTCTGCCTCGACGACGCGGAAGGCGGCGTCGGTGCCGGTGACGCCCCCGTGTATGAGCCCGACGCAAACGAGGTCCCGCGACTTCTGCGAGCCGGCCTCCGCCGGGATGAAGCCGTAGAACCGCCGCTTCAGCAGCTTGAACAGCGCGAACGCGAGGCAGAAGTCCCTCGCCCTGTCCTTCTCGACCTCGCTGTAACCTCGCTCGCCGTCGATCCACCGGTAGACTTGGTCGATGGTGACAACCGACTTGGTGGCGCTCTGCCTCATCATGTCGTCGAGGGCTAGGCGGTCGCCTTCGTGGCTCACCGGCACCATGGTGCTCTCGCCGTCGAAGATGTACTTGTACCCCTTCATGGTCCTCGGGTCAGCCGGCTCCTGGTCGGCGGCGAGCGACTCCTCGACGTCCATGTACTCGGCGATCACCTTGACGGACGGGTCGGGGAGGCTGGCCTTGATCATCTCGACGATCTTGGCCGCCGTCTTGAGCACGTTGAGGCACCAGAACGCCCAGATGTCCGCCCGATAGCTGGCGTTGCGGCCGGTGGCGCTGACGATGAGCCAGAGCACCAGCGCGGTCTGGAGGATGTGCTGCAGCAGCAGCTTCTTCCGCTGGCTGAACTCGCGGCGGCTGTGCACCGGCGCCGCGTACGCGCTCGCCTGGATCAGGAGCAGCGCCGCCGCCCACAGCACGAACGTCTCGCCGCGGAACGGCCCGTCCTGGATGATGCCGACGGCGTAGGAGACCACCACGTAGGACAGCGAGTAGGCCATCCACATGATGCCGCGGAGCAGCTTGTCGCTGCTCCGCCGCCGGGTGGAGCCGTACAGCACCAGCGCGGCGAGGACGGTCGCGCTCAGGAGGACGACCACCTCCAGCCTCAGCAGCCGCCCTTCCACCGTGCTCAGCCTCTCCACGAAGCCGCGCGCGGCGGCCTTGCTGACCACTACCTCCACCTCCACCTCCATTGCCGTTGCCGGAGCTGCCTGCCACCTTCACTGGATCCAGATACCCCACACTTACCCGTGATCTTGCAGTAGCCGAACCAAATCAAATCCCCTCGCCATTGCAGGCGAATGTGCCTAGTTCCAATTAGCCGATTCGATCCATGCAAGAAGAGGATGAGATATATAGGATTCAAGCAGAAACAAAAAACGGAAAGGAAGAAATGGGATTGAATCACAGAAGTAGTAAGCAAGATAACTTCTTTTGTCAGTTGTGGAGGTGGCACTCAATGGAGGACAAGAATCTCTCAAGGAAACACAAAAACATTTTGCAGAACCTTTCTTACTTCTCCGAGTTTGGCAGATATCAAATCAGCTTGTCTTTATGCAGCTTTAAAACTGCCGACAAAATGACCATTGAAATGGCAACGACTGAAGAAACGGATATGTTCCATACATACATAAACACACCATAGATGGACCAGGCAGAGAAGCAAGGGTGGTAATTTCAACCAGACGGTAGCAAAGATGCTTGCTCATGTGGCTACTAACTTATCACATGAATTGGCTGTGAAAACAAAGATTGGTTTTTCAAAACACAAGCCATCAATTATCAGATCACCTAAAAAATTATCAAATCAGAATCATTGTATTATAGGATTGGTCTTCCAATAATCTACTCGTGGCATGGGAGTGTATCTAAACTCTTGCAAGTTAACAAGGCTTGCCACATTATTAAAATGATGATCAAAATAACTATCTTTACTAATCATGACAGTTGAAACAACTTTCAAAGTAGTAACTCTGATCCAACATTCTGACATCATATGGAAAACACAATCTTTTTTTGAAAGATTCGAATCACAAGTTTGGATCAAACAAGGCATCATCCATGAACTAAGCAATGAGAACAGTACTTAATACTAGAGTAATATGAAATACGATCACAAACACAGTGGCACTCATCCTTTCAAACCTGAAGGATCATTTTATTTAGGAGAGTACTACACTATAAAACTACAGGGCCGCATGTAGCTCAACCTTCCTTGTAAGATCATCCTTCACAGCGCCGACAACCCTGTCTTTAACATCTCCCTCCTTCATGAAAAGGAATGTTGGCATGGCCTCAACACTGAATTGCTCAGCAATAGGCTGCTTGTTACATAAATATTCATTAGGGCCGAATCAGGACAGGAAAAACCAAAACAGAAAGCATACTGCTATATACTTCATAAAAAGTGGGGGAGCATCCATTACCTTCAGTTCATCAACATCAACCTTCAGGAAAACAACATTTGGATGCTTCTTTGCGAGATCAGCAAAAACTGGAGCAATGATGCGGCATGGTCCGCACCATGATGCAGTGAAGTCAATCACAACCTGTTATAACAAAAACAAGGTTAACACACTATTATAGAAGAATTGTTAATCCATCATTTTTTACGGTCACCCCTAAAAGATTGTGGTAGGCTTGACGAGCCAATGGAAAACATAGCCACTCAAATAGAGATGAACCCAAGATTGGGTTTCTACTCTAGAGTCTAGCCTATTTTAACTTGCTAGGGGTTGAAAGACCATGAAGAAGAAAAAGAAGAAAGGTAGACAGATACCATAATTCAAACATTTCAACAGCTCAATCAAATGCTTGCAGATCTTGCAGTTAAAACTACAATGTTTTTTAAAAAAGTACTACAGACTTCACTTATCAAATAAGTGCATCCTCCGCGCTTACAATTCTCATAAACATAAAGTATATCATGGCTTAAGACTCTTGTGAGTTAACCATAAAAATTTGAATGCATTTGTGATTTATATATGAACAATTGGAGCGATATTTCTCCACTACCAAATCAGGGATGACCACACATAATAAACCGTTTCCTTCTTATAACGTAAACATTGAAATGAAATTCTGAAGTACTTTGCAATAAATCGTTGCGTGCTCCATACCATCCAACATAGTTAAAAGGAAAATACTCATCATTAAGCACCTCGAAAGGACGAACTACCCTCGTTAGCTGCGATTTCTCAATTCTCATTGCGGCTACCATCACAACATTTTCGACCAACCAGACCCAATTTTTTTCATAACTATGATTATTTTAAACGAGAAGTAAAATAACTGTATGTGCTCCAATAACTCCTCCCACTGCCAGAAAATAGTAGATCCCTAATCCCCACCGAAAGTGGAAGAAAAACCCTAGCATGCTCTCTGAATCAGAAAAATCAAAATAAAAGCAGAACAATCTAACTCAATTATGCGTAAAATCCGCCTCGAGAGCCGAAACAAAGCAAGCTAAATCCAGGTATTGCCCTTGTCATAAAACAATATATATTGGGCAAGCAGCGAAAATTCAACCAAAAACACGCGCGCTCGAGCAGAATGAATCTCGGCTAACCCCTAGGTATGAACACCACCGATCTCTGAGCGACTCGAAAAGGGCAAGGGGAGATCAACACTTGCCAGCTTCTTGGCGCTGTTGGCCTCCTCGATCTGGATTGTCCACTCGTCCAGGCTGTGGATGGCGATCACCGATGCCTCCACCTGCGCCGCTGCTGCCGTCGCCGACGCCGCCATCTCTCCCTCTCCCTCTCCCTCTCAACTCTGGGCGAGCACGCGAGGGGACAGCTTGCTCTGTGCCTCTGCTCTGCAGTCTGCACCCGGAGGCTCGCCTTCCGAAAGATACGGTCGTGAGTGGGGAATAAAAAATCTATCCTTGCAGTGACGTGACGAATATGCCCTTACTTTCCATGGGGAAATTACATCCAAGCCCTTATCAGCAACTGGCTTTTTACACGTCCATGTCTACTGGGCCAGGCCGCCAGGGGCAACGAGCCAGAAATTACGGGCTATTTATTTATAACTATAAACAGAGTCGGTCTTTACTATCAGTTTTCAAAAAAAAAATAGCATTTTAATTAATTTTTATTAATAATATTTAAATATAAACATAGTAAATTTATATTGATCTGTGTCGTTGCATAAGACGGCGGTTCTTCGATGGTTACAAACAGAGATTGTTTAGTTCGTGTATAAAGGGATTTATGTGTTCGTGATTCTACGGTTATATCAGAAAGTATGGGATAAACAGTTTTTTAAAATATGTTTAGATCTTTCGGAGGATAACAACTCTAGTCTTGTGTGATGGAGTATGCGCCGAAGAAGCTGAAAAGGTCTTGTGCGTATGAGTTTGTACTTGTGAGTAAGCGTATATGTATAACCTTTTAAGAGGTACTGACCTCTTTATATATTCAAGGAGGTCATGATGTAAAAGTGCCACCATCATTCGCATAAGGCTTCGCATAAGGAAATTTTAGGAAAGATTTTACTGAGGAGTCTCACGATAGGGTAATAGAGCGGTTACACAATAAAACCTCAAAGAAGATATATATCACCCGAAAGTGTCATTGATGTCGGTCCAATCAAGTTGCGCAACTGAACCAATCCCCCATCTCTGAAAATGCCACCTAAAAATGCCACCCAAATGATGCACCTTTAAGCTCAGTCCATGAGAAGTTTCCAGGTACTTCATCTACATTGATTTCCTGCTAAATTCATCTGTGAATTTGTGTCCGGGGTTTGTCAAATCCTGTACATGAGTCATGATATTGTTGGAAATAACAGCACTATTAGGTTTAACTTATTCCATAAATAAATCATGACGTGAAACAGATGAATACGCATAACCAGGGTAGACCGGTACACTATACACATGAACAAAAATAATGTATTGAACATGGTAAAACCAATCGGATGTTACAGATGATACAGGTGTGTATCAGGTTGATACACGTGAGTATCAGGTGGTACAAGTGAGTAACAGGTTGGTGCAAGTGAGTAACAGGTTGTATATATAAGTATCGGAAACGTACCGGATGTTCACAGTTGAAGTAGTCACAGATCGAATGGGTATTACGACGACGACGCGCGGTACCGGACGACGGCGACGACGAGCAGCACTCGAGCGAAGAGGAAGACGAGCCGTGGTGGACGAAAGCGAGCAGTCGCGCGGAGCGCTTCCCAAAAACCTTATTCGCCCTCTCCCGGTGCAGGATCTCGAAGGCGATGGGTTCCGGAGACCTGCTCTTCCGCTCAACGGTGCACGCCGATGAGAGAACGGAGTAGACTACAAATGGCAGCACAACACAGAGAGACTGGCAAGTGTTCTTCTGTTTTTCCACTGTACTGATCCGTCGCCGGGTGGAGAAGATATAGACGTGTGATCAGGACGTCTCTTCACTCTCCACTGTAACTGCTCTGAAGATGAATCGGAACCGTTCCAAATTCCACCAGCAGCAAAACGGAATGGCAAAAGGGAGCCGCGTCTGCGCAAGCAATCGGAGCCGATTTCGGCGGACCATTCACGCGCATGTCGTGCGCCCGCGCCCCCCGGCCCCGGCCCGTGCCCGTGCCCGGCGAGGCGAGGCGAGCGAGCGCGCGCGTGTTTCTCTAGTCTCCTCTCACCCACATGGGTCTAGTTGCAAGGAGAGCACCATCCCTTATAAGTTGGTCTTCCTCTCCTAGAACTAGCAAGGTGGGACTAAAGGTTCACATGCTTCCTCTACATGGTGGGCCTTTGAGATTTTTCCAGGAATTATTCTTCAAATAAATTTGGGCCAAGCCCATTTATTCAACAATCTCCCACCATAGCTCAAAGTCCCACAGAGATTTGCCTGATTCTTTGTGTTGTTTATATACCAGTGTTTTGATGGAGACCGGTTAAGGTTGAACATCCATCTAGAACTTCAAGCTACACTGACTCACAACTTGAACAATGGACTATGCCTTGAATTACAAGTTTTGTGCAAGTAAGTTTTACTTAAAGTCTTAACTGATACTAGGCTGCCAGTAGCCTACCCCTCGGGTGGAGTGTATAAGTCATACTCCTTGGTCTCTTCATGAGCTTACTAGGAGACTGCCCAAGTCTCCATAGACTGCGACCAACAATCGAGCTCATATAGGTGTGTTCTTTCAAGAATGCTCTGCAGGATAGCATCTTCACTAATATAGCCAACAGAACACATTAAGACAGTTGTCAACCTGCCTAGCAGTTTCTGAGAGTATTGCATCTTCACTTATAGTGGGTTAAAATTACTCTCTTCAGTTAACTGATGGCTTGTTCTTCCCAGGTCCTAATTCACGGGATCGCCGATCACATAGGTTGAGTTACTACCATAGTATAACTCACATGGGTCTCATACCCATCTCCTTCAATGCATTGTCTATCACATTCCGTGATAATCCCTTTGTAAAGGGATCTGCCAGGTTTTTAGATGTTTGGATATAATCCAATGTTATAACTCCGGAGTTTCTCAACTTCCTGACAGATTTCAATCGTCTCTTTACATGTCTAGACGATTTCATATTATCCTTAGAACTATTCACCTTGACAATGACCGTTTGATTGTCACAGTTCATAAGGATAGCTGGCACTGGTTTTTCAACCACTGGTAAATCCATCAATAGATCACGCAGCCATTTTGCTTCAACAGTGGCTGTGTCTAGTGCCGTGAGCTCTGCTTCCATGGTTGACCTCGTCAATATGGTCTGTTTGCAAGACCTCCATGAAACAGCCGCACCTCCAAGAGTGAACACATATCCACTCGTGGCTTTGATCTCATCAATATCAGAGATCCAGTTTGAATCACTATAACCCTCTAGTACCGAAGGGTACCCAGTATAGTGAAGTCCAAAACTCATAGTACCTCTTAGATAGCGCATGACTCTCTCAAGCGCACGCCAATGATCATCTCCCGGATTAGAAGTAAACCGGCTCAATTTGCAAACAGCAAAAGAGATGTCAGGCCTAGTAGCACTAGCTAGGTACATGAGTGATCCAATAATCTGGGAGTATTCCAATTGATTCCTAGCAACTCTCTTATTCTTTCGAAGTAACAAACTAGGATCATAAGGTGTTGGAGAAGGCTTACTGTCCATATAGCCAAAGCGGCTTAAGACCTTTTCCACATAATGAGACTGCAAAAGTGTAATCCCATTCTCATTCCTTATTAGCTTGATGTTCAGGATTACATCAGCTATTCCCAGATCCTTCATATCAAAATTTTGAGAGAAGAAAGTTTTGATCTCATTTATCACATTAATATTTGTCCCAAAGATCAGTATGTCGTCGACATATAGGCACAGAATAACTCCCTCACCCCCACCATAGTGATAGTATACACATTTATCTGCCTCATTGACTGCAAAACCCGCAGATGTTAAAGTTTTATCAAACTTCTCATGCCATTGCTTAGGAGCTTGTTTCAGACCATACAAGGATTTTAATAGCTTACACACCATGCCTTCTTGACCTTTTACTACAAATCCATCAGGCTGATCCATGTAAATTTCCTCATCCAGCTCTCCATTAAGAAAAGCTGTCTTAACGTCCATCTGATGAACGAGAAAGACCATGTGAGGCAGCCAAAGAAAGTAGTACTCGAATAGTGGTCAATCGAGCAACAGGTGAGTAAGTGTCAAAGAAATCTTCGCCTTCTTTCTGAGTATAGCCCTTGGCTACAAGTCGAGCCTTATACTTTTCAATAGTACCATCAGGCCTAAGCTTCTTTTTGAACACCCACTTGCACCCTACAGGTTTGCAACCATAAGGTTGTTCTGTCACCTCCCAAGTCATGTTAGCAATAATGGAATTCATCTCGCTACGGACAGCCTCTTTCCAGTAGTCTGCATCAGGAGATGCATATGCTTCTGACGTGGGAGTGTCATCCACAAGGTACACAGTGAAATCATCACCAAAGGATTTAATTATCCTTCGTCTCTTGCTCCTCCTAGGAGCTTCACTGTCATCCTCCTCAGGGACAATTTCATGTGTTTGTTCAGAAAGCTCAGGTGGTGTGATTGAATTGGGAATTATCTCAGGAGTTTGACTAGAAGTGTTATGAGTATCTTTCATTGGAAATATGCTATCAAAAAATGTTGCATCTCGAGACTCCATAATTGTACCAAAATGCATGTCTGGTACCTCAAATTTTACTACTAAAAATCTATAGGCAATACTGCGATGAGCATATCCTAGAAAGACACAATCCACAGTTTTAGGTCCAAGCTTGCGCTTCTTAGTTATTGGTACATTGACTTTTGTCAAGCAGCCCCATGTGCGTAAGTAAGAAAGTGATGGTTTTCTTCCAACCCACATCTCGTATGGGGTTTTGTCCTTATTCTTGTTAGGAACTCTATTTAATACATGACAAGAGGTCAGTAACGCCTCCCCCCACCATGCCTCAGATAATCCCGCAGTGTCTAACATGGCATTCACCAAGTCAGTCAAGATGCGGTTCTTCCTTTCGGCAATCCCATTTGATTCGGGTGAATAGGGAGGTGTTCTCTCATGTATAATTCCATGTTCCTCACAAAATAAGTCAAACTCATTTGAAAAATACTCTCCACCACGATCTGACCTAAGTTTTTTGATCTTTCTCTCTAGTTGATTTTCAACTTCTGCCTTATAAATTTTAAAATAGTCAAGAGCCTCATCTTTCGTTTTAATAGATAAACATAACAAAATCTAGTCGCATCATCAATTAGCGTCATGAAGTATCGTTTTTCACCCTTTGTTAACACACCATTCATTTCCACAAAGATCTGAATGTACGAGTTCTAGTGGTGCCAAGTTTCTCTCCTCGGCTGCCCTGTGAGGCTTACGAGGTTGCTTTGACTGCACACAACTATGGCACTTAGAACCTTTAACAATGGAAATGTTTGGAATTAAGTTCATACTAGAAAGCCGAGACATCAAACCAAAATTTATATGACATAAGCGTGAGTGCCAAACATTGACATCATCACCAACATTGCCACATATATGGTTCACAGATTTATTGCAGAAATCAGAAAGGGAAAAGCGAAACAAGCCACCACATTCGTAGCCTTTACCAATAAATAGTCCATGTTTCGACACGACTACTTTATTAGACTCAAACACCAATTTAAACCCATCCCTACACAGACGAGAGCCACTGACTAGATTCTTGTTGATAGAAGGGACATGCTGCACGTTCTTCAGCTGCACGATCTTTCCCGAAGTAAACTTCAGATCTACCGTGTCAACACCATGAACAGAAGCATGAGACCCATTCCCCATTAGGACTGAAAGAATCCCGAGTGACCTGGTAAGAAGAGAACAAAGAGATATCAGCACAGACATGTACATTAGCCCCTGTATCAACCCACCAATTGGTAGATTGATCAACTGAAAGAACGGTAGGAAAATTACCATACCCATTCCCATCTTCAGTATTGCCAATGGTCACATTGACAGACTTTGAAGTCTGTCCTGCAGGAGCTTTCATCCCTTTGCGATGTGGACACTTCTTGGCCCAATGGCCAATTTCTCCACATACAAAGCAAGGCTTCGCATCTGTGTTACTCTTCTTCTTCTTGTAGTTGGTAGTTTGTTTAACTTTAAATTTCCCTCTGTTCTTGCCTGAGGGTTGATGCACCACGTTGGCGCTCGATTGCCCCTCACCTTTTGCCGCAGCGTCCTTTTCTCTGGCTTTCTCCTCAACATCAAGATACCTTATCAAACTCTCAACAAAGAATTCCTGTCTCTTGTGTTTGAGTGCAGTACCGAAACTCCTCCATGAAGAAGGTAATTTCGCAATAATGCAAGCAGCCACAAACGTGTCGGGTAAGGCACACTTTAGGAGTTCAAGTTCTTTTGCAATGGCATGTATATCATGAGCCTTATCCACCACAGAACGGTTATTAACCATCCTGTAATCATGAAATTGCTCCATGACATACAAATCATTGCTAGCATCAGTAGCACCGAATTTGGCATTCAGTGCATCCCATAACTCCTTCGCATCTGTCATGTGCATATACACCTCGCACAGACGATCAGCAAGAACACTAAGAATGCATCCTACAAAGATTGTAGTGGCATCCTTGAAATCTTTCTCTTTTTCAGCAGAAAGATCTCCTTCAGGTTTGCCACTACTAACCCAGTAGACATTCATAGTTGTTAGCCACAAAGTGACTTTGATCTGCCACCTCTTGAAGTGCACACCGGAAAATTTTTCCGGCTTCAGTGCATCGGCAAATCCAGCCATATCAAAACCACAGTGCCTAAAATAAGGTTTTGGATTGTTGGAAATAACAGCACTATTAGGTTTAACTTATTCCATAAATAAATCATGACGTGAAACAGATGAATACGCATAACCAGGGTAGACCAGTACACTATACACATGAACAAAAATAATGTATTGAACATGGTAAAACCAATCGGATGTTACAGATGATACAGGTGTGTATCAGGTTGATACACGTGAGTATCAGGTGGTACAAGTGAGTAACAGGTTGGTGCAAGTGAGTAACAGGTTGTATATGTAAGTATCGGAAACGTACCGGATGTTCACAGTTGAAGTAGTCACAGATCGAATGGGTACTACGACGACGACGCGCGGTACCGGACGACGGCGACGACGAGCAGCACTCGAGCGAAGAGGAAGACGAGCCGTGGTGGACGAAAGCGAGCAGTCGCGCGGAGCGCTTCCCAAAAACCTTATTCGCCCTCTCCCGGTGCAGGATCTCGAAGGCGATGGGTTCCGGAGACCTGCTCTTCCGCTCAACGGTGCACGCCGATGAGGGAACGGAGTAGACTACAAATGGCAGCACAACACAGAGAGACTGACAAGTGTTCTTCTGTTTTTCCACTGTACTGATCCGTCGCCGAGTGGAGAAGATATAGACGTGTGATCAGGACGTCTCTTCACTCTCCATTGTAACTGCTCTGAAGATGAATCGGAACCGTTCCAAATTCCACCAGCAGCAAAACGGAATGGCAAAAGGGAGCCGCGTCTGCGCAAGCAATCGGAGCACAAATTCCTCTCACCCACATGGGTCTAGTTGCAAGGAGAGCACCATCCCTTATAAGTTGGTCTTCCTCTCCTAGAACTAGCAAGGTGGGACTAAAGGTTCACATGCTCCCTTTACATGGTGGGCCTTTGAGATTTTTTCAGGAATTATTCTTCAAATAAATTTAGGTCAAGCCCATTTATTCAACAGATATGCAGAGGTGTAGCCGTGTAGCTAATCTGGTGACCACAACAAAATCGGACCTTGGATCACACACAGAAACTGGGAAAACAAGACTCCATGACAAGCAAAAGAATCGGACGTGAGAAACTTTGGTCGAATTTACTGAGAAATCATCGTGTAGTCAGTATGCATGAGATCTGCACTTCTGAATACAGGGGTAGAATTCAACCGCAGGCTAAACTGTTCCATATCTCAAAATGTTGCTCCCTCCAAATCTCAAATTTAACTCATCACATGTAATTCAAGTGTTCATCCATGGCTCTATCAGAATTCAGAAGAGGTACTTTGACAGCACGTACTTGGGAGCAGGCCTCCTATCTCCCAGCCAGTGCTGCATGTGCACCCCAATGGCGTCCAGGTGCTGCCCGCTCCGGCCATGGAAGCCCACCACCTTCCCTTCAGTGTTCGCCGACGAGAAGTATGTCCCGGCCTCCTCGCCGAACGGCCCGTACTTCCCTCGGTTGCTGATGAAGGTGATTGACCTCAGAACCCGGGGGCCTTCCTCCCTATTGGAGTTGTAGTAGCCATATATGCATGTCAGGACCTCGTGTGGGTAGTCCAGCTTAATCTGCAAGTGCATTTGAGGAGAGGTTATAGTTTACTATGCTACTGACAAACATGAAAAGATTCTATATTATTATTGTAATTGAATGCATTTTTAGTCCTTGAGAAGAAAGACCTTGATTGATAATACTCACCCTATGGGTTATGTGGCCACTGGCTCCATGCCTTGCAGACCAGACAGATTGGTCACCCCTGTCATACTCAATCTGTATTGAGCCGATAAAGGCGCCTCTCATGACATAGACTTGCTTCACACCGGTGTAGACACCATCGTCCCATGGCCGGCCTCCTTCCCCACCCCATGGTCCTGGTCCCATTGGAACTGGTTCTTTCACAATGCTATGAGCAACCTGCAGAATGGTTTGCAGCTAGCTGTCATATGCGGTAAACGTGTATACTTCTGTAATGATTCAGACAGGGACTCTAGCTACCTCATCATATGTTTCATTCCTTGGTTGCGCAAGCATGTTGTAGCTCAAAGAGGGGCTCATCTCAGTCACTGATCTACTACTAACGCGTTGTGGCACCATCTTGCATTCCTGAACATGAACTCCAATGCCATCAATGTACCATCCCTCCCTGCCATGGAATCCTACTATCCTCCCATTAGTAAAACTGGTGGAGAAGTATGTGCCGTGCTCATCCCCATATGGTCCATATCTCCGCCTGTTCGTGTGGAATGTGAGTGATCTGATCACTGTTGGACCCATGATCATTGTCGAACCATAGTAACCAGTTATATGAGTCAAGACCTCTGACGGAAAATCGAATATTATCTGAAGACCAAAAGTTCCATGCCATCACAATCCTATATGTAACAGCACAACGAATTAAAAGGATCGCATTACAGAAATCACATTTACCTTGTCTGCTAAAACAGCTCCACTGAATCCATGCTTGTTTCCCCACACTGCCTGGCCATTTCGATCATATAGTACCTTCATAGAAGTAATTCCAACTGCACGTGTCAAATTGATCTGCCACACACCAGTGTACGCGCCATCATCAAAGATGGTACCACCACTTCCACCCCAAGGACCAAACGTCTCAGGGCTACTCATAGTCGCAACTCCTTTCTCTCCGTAACTACTAGGAAAAGATACCATCTGCAAAGAAAAGTTCAGAATCTAAGGACTACAATTATCACACAAAAATAATGGACACCGAAATGCATATGTGGTAGACTAGTTTGCAGCACCTTATTCCAGAGGCTTCCATCATTGACTTCATTGTTGTTGGGAGATTGATTTTTATACTGATCATTAAGGTAATTGCTAGTATATACAGTGTAGCTGTCACCTCTATCTCTCACTGCAAGGACCATGTCATATCCTGTAGCACCCTCAGGAAAGCTATAACCATTTCTGTTATATGGACTTGGAAGCCTTTGACTCTGAGGCAATACTGGAGAATTTGACTGATCTGGAACATGAACTTGCTTCAGATAAAAGCCTATTGAGTTGAGATATGACCCTGACCTTCCATGAAAACCAATAATTTTGCCACTACTCACTGGGAGTGAGAAAGGCGTCCCATCTTCAGTACCGAAAGGCCCATATTTGGAACGGTTGCTTTGAAATGTCAGTGATCTTATGATAACTGGAGTCCCACAGATTGATCCATAATAGCCACTTACAGACACAAGGATTTCATCAGGAAAATCCAGCTTAACCTGTAGATTATACATATGAACCCAGAATAATTTGTTTCAGAAATATGAAAACTAAAAGTGGGTCTCTTGCTGTATAAACTTAATTGGAATTTCATTAAAAATAAGTTAATATTTCATAGGTGTCATGCCAGTGTGCCACCAAAATAAATATGAGCTCCATGCATAAAAGTTAATCCTAACAAGTAGCAAGTATCCTTCAACTTCATCGGAATTATATATAGGTGTTTATACTTTTCATATAGAGGTAACAGACCTCAAATTGAGCTTGTCGAGTTTGCAATCATGTTAAAAATAAAAATATGTTTCAGTGAGAATGTGGTAAACTAGACCTTATCTGCTTCAGAACCCCCATCAGTACCCCCATGTGTCCCTGACCAGACTGAAGTTCCTTGCAGGTCATATTCAATCCTTAAGGAGTCGATAGCTGCACCATGGGTGATCACGACCTGGCGTATTGTTGAGTATACACCGTCATCCCAAGGGTACCCTCCTGTGCCACCCCAAGGCCCGACCACTATGGGGCTCTTCGCATCACTGCTTTTGATACTCTATTAAACATGTCCACCAAAGTTTTATACTTTTATTAGATCACAATAGCTGAATTGAGCTCATGAATTATATAATAAATCAAGAAAACATTAAATATACCTGCACTTCATAACCAGACTAACCAAAATACTATCATGAAATTCACTTGCAAATTTTCAATGAATGAAAAATAGCAATGTCATGCATGCTCCGTTCCTGATCCTAAGAAGTTCCAGGGGTCTACAGATGTTCAATGGCAAACTTGGTAATCAAAAGCATCAAATATTTGATATATCACTGTGATCGCATGATTAAGCAATAGTGCAAGGTTTGTAAGCTCGAACATTACTCCAAGTCCTATTTGTCACCCTGGCAACAGGCTAGCTCTATTCTATACAATTCTATCATAGCATTCTGAAGATCTTATGCATGCTTAGAATTCCATTTTTCTCATTGTAGGCAGTTGTCATCCATCTGTTTAGGAAAACTAACACACAGCTATGCACACAAGGTCATGAGCAAACAACAGAATGTACCATTTCTTGCTGTCCAAATAGGCTCAGACACTTGGAGATAGAGAATTAAGATTGTGCCAGCTCCTTCTACTATTACCTGTCTGCTACTACGATCAGGGATTATTGAGACAACAAGAAGCACACACCTGCCAATTTATAGGATGACCAGAACAAACAGAGCCAGGGGAAACCAGCCACTTTCGTAAGCAGGTAGCCGCATTAACGGTTCAAGAGAGCTGAAAGCAACTAGGGAACTCGATTCGCTGACGTACTAGAGCCAATTCACACCGATGAAAAGAAAAGAAAAGAAAAAGAAAAGAAAAAACTCAGTATTTTCCCAACCACTCATATTCTCCTTTTCCTGATCTCCAATTCCTGGCCGACTTTGCATGATTCCCTGCAATAACAAAGTAAAATTAAAGAACCAAACGATGTGGAATAAAAGAAGCATCATATTTACATGTCTTCAGAATGTTGTTTAGTGGTTGTTTCCCTCGTTTATTCTATTTTTGTGTGTGTGCTTGCCTCAGTGTCAGTATGTGTCTGTGGATGGAATTGACCCAACCGAGAGAACAATGAGCAGGGTCGCGGACAAGAAATATGAAATCTTTTGCAGAAATAACTTGCAGGATTCTTGATTCCATTTGCGGTGCGCCGTGCGCCACCTAGCACTTCGCTAGGTTCTTGATTCTACTAAGGGATTGCACTAAGAACCAAACCAAATAAAAAAAATGAAACCACGGAACAGATTCATTTCCCAAATGCCTAGCCCCGCATCCCTACAATGCTATCAATCCCTCCCCATTGGCAACCACGAGGACTTCAATGCCTTCTTAGGCCCGAACGCTAGCCACGCAAAAACGAATTTGGTGAGTTTTTCGTGCCTTGCCTTTATGAACTGGAAGGCACTTGACGCTCGCGCGAGAAGAGGTGCGAAGCTGTCCACGGATCGAGCTCGTGCGCGAGTGTGACGCTCGATCAAAGCAAAGCGGCGGCCGAGGTGAACCGATTGGAGAGCCCAACGCGCCACCGGTGGAGTAAATCCGGCGCCATCAGCCTCCCCGCTGGCCGCTTACGGCTGAGCAACGCGCCGACGATCTCCGTGAGGGCGGGGGAGAGGCCAGAGGGGAAGAATGATGGAAAGAACCGCCTGCTAACGTCACAGGGGCTATTTTTGTAAAATATTTCGGTATAAATAGGAGCTATTTTGTAAAATTCAGGATGCGTTAGCACTAGATGTTTGGATGTTATTTTAGAGTATTAAATGTAGATTATTTATAAAATTTATTCATAATCGTGAATTATTGACGAGACGAATCTAATAAGTCTAATTACGTCATAATTTAACAATATGATGCTGCAGTAAATATTTACTAATCATGAATTAATTAGGCTTAATAAATTCGTCTCGCAATAATTTTTCGGTTCTATAATTATTTTTACAATTAGTTCATGGTTAATCCTTTGAATTGATGTATAAACATTCGATGTGACACAGACTAAACTTTAATTAGTACGTGGAAGTGTGGAACCAAACGTCCACTAAAGACTGTTTTGAAAAGGTATTTATGAATACGGCGCCAAGAAGTTTTTTTTTGCAAAAGTTATTGATTTAAATAATTTTACATGTTATTATTACTTATTACTACGAGATGACAATATGATAAAAATATTAATAAAATAAATCATTAATTTTTTCCGCGAGAGGTGAGCAGATACAGTTCATCACTTCATCAGTGAAATAATTTGACGATTCATTAATTTTTTCCGCGAGAGGTGAGCAAATACAGTTCATCACTTCATCCGTGAAATAATTTGATGATTCATCAGTGAGAAAAAACATTCAAAATTTAGAAACGCACACAAATCCTCTGTACTCCGAAAATGGCTGAAAACGAAGAAACGTGTACTTTTGCTCACGAGTAAACATATTTGTTTCAGTTTTAGATTACAACAATTTAGCTTATAGGAAAAAGGTAGGTTCTATAAATTTATTGGATTGTTATAATCCGCACTTCATATTATAATAAATTAGCAGAATAAGTTAACTCATTTATTTTAGCTTATGAAAAAACTAAATTATTATAATCTCAAACTGAAACAAACATGGCCTAAGCATGAAAGAAAACTTATGAAATCAACTCCAAATGTGATGACCGGCTAGAAGGGATTTGAGGCTAGAAGTAACCATTCTAGACACAGATTCCTAACACATCCCATTCTCACAACATCTCACCGTTGAGTCACCGATGCAATATATGCACAACTCTTGCCATCTTAGAAAGAAAATGAAGGAAGTGGTAAGCTTAACATTTTTCATATGTTGATTATTTGTCCGGAGTGAAACTAAAAATAGTAGTTCTCTTCTGGACTTGATCATAAAGACAGGTGTGATGGTCACTAATGAGGACGGTCTGCATATTTATCTAGCTAATTGATGTTTCATCCACTGTTCTTGACTTAACATATGCAAAAGAAAGTATAGACTTCTTAAAGAATATACATATATAGATGACTCGGTTCACAGCTAAGTCAATTTATTCCCTTAAAAACCTCGTCTTGCTATAATGGATAATAGATGGCAGCTCTCACCACTTCAATCTGATTGAGGTGTACAACATTGACCTATTTATTACCTTCTTCGTATGATAGTATGAACAAGTAGATATCTGTTACCCAGATTGTGATAGACTACTAAGAAAGTATAGACTTCTTAAAAAATATACATATATAGATGACTCAATTCACCGCTAAGTCAATTTATTCCCTTAAAAACCCCGTCTTGCTATAATGGATGGCAGCTCTCACCACTTCAATCTGATTGAGGTGTACAACATTGATCTATTTATTACCTTCGTATGATAGTCTGAACAAGCAGATATTTGTTACCCAGATTGTGATAAACTACTATGAAGAGTGCTGTCAATTTGTCACAACCGGGATTTTTGTTGTTGAACTCATGAATTCCTCATGCATTCCATTCTCATAGTATTACACATTGTCAAGACACCAATACAACATTCATTTAACTCTTCTCATCGCTGCTGCGGAGATGGTGGAATGAGATAGTCAAGATCTATAGTTTAGAGTTTTATTCTGCCAAGAGGAAGAGCAACTAGCTTATTTATGACCACCATGCAAGATATAGGTAGATATATGGAGTGACCCTAAGTAAAAAAAAGATGATTCAAATATATGAAAATTGAAGTGATATACATGAGATCATCAGTATAATTATATATATATATTCTATGGTTGAAATTTCATACAAGAAGTGATAGCAATTCTGTAAATATTAGTGAGTACAGTTATTGCAAAGTGTATCAGTACTTCTCATTGTAAGCCTGAAACACTCTTGTTGCTTCACCGTCTGAATGTTTTTTTCTCAACTTAGTGATCTAGGTATTCGATGTTAGTGACTCTTGTTCCACGACGAGGGCGAGTCTAGCAACAAGTAAAACAAGGATTCTAGGTGAACCCTCAAGTTAACTAGTAATGAATTAGTCACCTGCAGAACTAAATTTTTGCATACAAGTATGCAACTAATATGTTATTGGCTACAAAATATCATAATATCTCAAAACGAGGATAACCAAGATGATCACAAACTAAATCTTTGCATACAACTAATATGTTATTGTCTACAAAATATCATGGTATCTCAATTTGAGGACAAAAGTTAGTCACAAATTCCCAACACATCCCATTCATAGGGGGATCTCATATCAAACAACCTTGCACTGATGCAAGGCTTAACCTTCACCATCTCTACCATCCCATAGAGAAACAAATGAGATGGCCAATCTCTGCAATTTCCCAATGTTGATCCTACCGGCAAGAGTGGTTCTTTATAGGCATTGTGCAGATGCAGACACTTGATGAGTGAGTGATCAGGTGAACTTATGCCACACCAACCAGCTGGCAAGTTAATCACTCTACAATTTCACAGTTCTTTTATTTAGGTCTTGTTTTTGTACAACTCTACATTAAGATTTTGAGAGTTGATTAAATTTATCTTCAAGAAATTTTGGATTTGGAGCTATAAGTAGATTGAAGATATTTAGAAAGAACTATTGATTTTTTATTTCTGAACTAAGAAAACAAAATTTTAATCTAATTTATTTTAACGTATAAACTTCAGGCATAACATTATCTCATAGTTGGAGTGCATAAAGGAATAAAAACACCTACAACTGCATTTGTAGGTATACAAAGCTACAATCATGTGAGTGAAACTTTTGTGGATTTATTTCAAGAAAGAAATTACATATAATTATTTTTCTAAATCATGTGTTCATCTACCACGGACTCTTCCTATTTCTCCTTCTAAACCTAATGTGTTCATCTACCACGTCTCTTCCCGTTTCTCCTTGTCGTACTCAAATTAGAATCAAAATGGATGGACGAACCAGCATCCGAAGCAACGCTGAAGGGATAACCAAATTCTGCAGCCAAATGAAGTCATCATGTTCAGAGTGAATTGCCCAAGGAACAAGAGAGTCAGTCATAGCTTGTCTGCGACTGTTTATCCACGAGCACAGTGGCACAATCTGACCTTATATTGAATCACAATCTTGGACTAGGATTCCCAACGCTTCTCATTCCCAAGGAATCTCATATTCTCATCATCCAACCAACCAATGCAACATATATGCTCAGCTCTTGTCATCTTACAAAGAAAGTTAACAAAGGAAGGAGGCCATCAAGCTTCACAGTTTTCATGAACGCTAGCTGGGACTGGGAGTTCGTCACTTCCCTCGTCGAAAATGCAAATTTCATGTCTTGATTTTGCCCCTGCGAAGGAGTGGGGTATATATTGTTACTGACCAAGTGTAGGCAGGCTACAATGCAGGTACAGCAATTGTGTTCATTGTAGATGTGATATGCTCTGACTGCTTGATTATTTAATCTGGAGTGTGTTCCTTCTCAACTGGTGATCCAGAAGTTGGAGCTCTGAATCTAAAATAGATCTGGAGTTGTGGAGCTGAAAGAAAAAAAAAGCTTCACCTCTTTTTATGTATTTTTTGAGTAGATCCATCTAATCCGCTTTTAAAATAGTGAGAAACTAATAGCATTTGATTTAACTTTAGTTCGACCAAATGAATATATAAATAACTAGAGCTTTATCAAATAGGACATTATCAGTTTCTTTAAGATGCCGATGAGGAGGGTCATATCTACGTAATGTTCATAAGCAACTTATGGAAATAAGCGGTGGATAGATCAATTTGTTGCTAGTTCAATTTACTAGTAAGAAAAGATATCCGAATAGTGCTCATACGTTTTTTTTTATAACAAAGCTATAACTCTGTTGGCGTAAAAGATTACGCTAATCGGTTCTCTGAGATCAAGAATAGACAAACAGTGAGTTCGTGTTTAAGAACTATCTTAAGCCTCCGAATGGATAATAGCTTAAGTAGTCCGAATATGTGTATTAGAATAACTGAGTATTCAATCCCCGTTACAGGGTAAGGAGGGGGTATTTATAGGCAAAATGGCTAAGGAAAAGACATATTTACCCCTATATTACAACCGACATAGTGGAAACTATTCGGTACTCTGAACAGGGTTAAAATGGTAAAATCTACCCAAAGCAAGTAGATAAATCAAACATCTTATCAGTCCTGTCGTTTGGCTTCAAAGCCTCATATCTTGCGAAGGGTCCTTTGGATCGTAGATCGAAGCACCCTTCGTCCTAACGATTCCTCTACCTTCGAACACGAGCCCATCAGCTCCGAAGCTGATAAGTCTTTTTGAACTGTTAATCTCTAAGTCCTGAAAGTGAAGCATTTTCCCCCAACAAACTCTATTAGCGCTTATATGTCATCAAAAACTAAAAAAAAGTACATCTACCCATACCAAAAAGAATACTTCATCTTTATGTTTTCTTTGAAAGGATGACAACTTTCTCCTCTTCAGCAGATTTGGATGTCATCACATGACAGTTCGTAGGCTGTGCAAACAATTGAATCCTATCCCAAAAGATGTGGTTTGATTCAAATTCCCCATGCATCCCATTCCACCGATACTATGATCAGCTCTTCTCGCAACCGCTTTCCAACAGATAGAGCAAGGAGATGGTCAGGGTTACAATTTTCAAGAACTGATTCTGCCAAGAGCAGGACCAGCGAGCTGAGCTTATATGTGTGGGCACTGAGCAAGGTAATGGAAGCTGAAACCAAGTTACTGGCAATTCAGTGCTACACCAACCAGCCGACAGAAAGCAAAACATTAGTCTCTGAATATTTATTAGTAACATGAATCTGTATTTGGTCACATAAATATAACAGAGTATGAACAAAGTATAGTTTGCATTTCACAGCCTAGCTGAATTTCTTTGTTGCTTCCCCTTTTTTTTTCTGTTTTGAAGTTCTAATGATAAATATTACTGGGAGGTGGAAAAAATTTGTCTTTGATATAATGTTACTAGCCAAAAATGAAAAAAAATGGATGTTGTGTAGCTTCCATACGAACTGGAATTTCTGTATTTTGAGTCCCAACATTCCGGCTCAAAGTCACTTAGGGTCCGTTTGGTTTAGAGGACGAAAATGGATAAGATAATCTCATCTATGGATTTAGGAATATGATGATATATTTAAAGTGTTTGATTAGATAGATAAGATGAGACTAAGTTTTTGTTTGTTTAGATGTATATAACTTGGATGTGATAAGCTTACATTCATTGGAATCATTTGTCAAATATATTTTTAACAAAAATATAATCATATGAGATCTTATTTTATAGATTAAATTATAATTAATACAATGATGTAATTATATCATAAATTGGATAAATAATTTGAGAGTGAAAATCATTTGAATATTTATAAACGAAAAATTAAATGTGTAATAACTAATATTAGATGAGCTCATTCAGAAAAAAATTTGAATCCCTCCGTCCAACATATCGAAGAAATATTCTACTAGGTGGCCATCTTATCTATCTCCGTCCTTCAAACAAATAACTAATTGGATGAAATGACTCTATCCTATCTAAACATATCCAGCAAACCAAATACACCTTAACAGTTTACTTCCAAACTTTGAAGGGGGTGAGGTCCAGCTCAAGGTCAGATATGCAGCAGGAGATGAAAATATTATTATATCTCTGGGAAAAAAATATCACTGTTTCTCACCTGGGTTATCAATCCACGGGACCTTCCATTTCCCCTCGTAGTTAGGGTTCTTAATTTTCTGTACACAGAAGCATGTGAGAAACTGGTCATCAAAAGAGGAACTAATCAGTAAATCACGCTTGAATTCAGATACCTCGGTAAATTTTAAGTTTAAGAGTATAAGGGACGAAACATAAAATTTCTCACGGTTTGTTCAAAAAATACCTGCGCTGCGCCTCGGGAAAGCCATTCAATTTTGTTCAAAAAAGACCGCATTCCTACTTGAAATGTTTCATGAATTTTAAAACCAGTAAATTGAAAATAAATCGCCAAAATGTCCAATCGTATGCATCATTGTTAAGGTCAAACATGCAGGGCCACCATCAGTCATCGTTTATCTATTTCAATTCAGCTGAACCAGGAAACAGACGAAGCATTTATTACTCAGTTCAAGCTCCGTTTGTTTCACATTTTGGATTATAGCAATCCAACTTCCCCCCCTTTCCTAAACTAAAATAAATTGTGTAACTTATTTTACCCAGCTTATTATAATGAGTACAGAATAATGGTAGATAGAACCTACTTTCTTTGTAACTAAGTTGGTTATAATCCAAACAATTACATAGACCCAGAATTGGGGCAACAATGACCTTCATCAGAACTGGACCATAAATCACAAGAACATATTATGAACCCATATCAAATGAGGAGGAAGTATCTGGCAGTCACTCCAATGAGTAAACATTTAAACAGCCATCAACACCATTTCATGAGAAGCAAGTTCATGAAACCATAAGATGATAATAATCCATTGGAGCAACAAATGATCAGTCATTGTCTTGCTAAAATTCCACATATAACATTTCCACTCAACAACAAGGATCCACTTGAACAAGAAAGACAGAAAAGTTGCCTACAGAAGCTAAATTGAAGATAGATAGGCGTTTCTGCGAAGCACGAGTGGAGGAACCATTTTCTTTGATGTCTCAAATGATTAAACCTCCTGGACGCTCAAACCTGCCAAAAGAAAAAAGAATTAAATGGTGACTTATTGCTCACAATTAGGAATGGTGACTGCTTTCTCACAGCCCATGCCATAAACAAATGGCTAAGCAAACATCTTCGCTAAACTTATAGTACACTTAAATCTAGTCCAATGCAGGTTTTCGCCATAATATTAACAAATCGAACCCAATAAGCCTGGATACATGTAGAATCAAAATTCAAAAGACACGCTTCCAGCAAACTGGGTATCACCACCTGGGCACTGCATACCTGGGGGAAGAGACTGCTTCAGCTTGTTGGCCTTCTCAGTGTCATACACACATAGTGTGTAGAGGTACTTGGAGCAGCGCACCTTGAACTTGACAGCATCCTTGCTCCTCTTGATCCTCACAGAACGGGCATCCTTCCTCCTTGCGGTGAGAAGGAAGTCCTTGATCTCATGGATTTGCTTCGGCTACAGGAGAATAAAAAAGAATCAGAACCCATGCTTACAACCAACAATAGATTAGGACTCACTACTGAGAACTAACCATCCTACCATGTCAGTTTTTCACTTCAGGAATACAGTATCATTTGATGATTTGCCACTCTTAAAAATGGGCTTCGATTATTTGCTACTTTAACCCACTGTCATACACTCAGATGGTCCCACTTGTCATCCACACAAGTGGCAAATAATCAAAGTATGCAAGCTTTTTTAGTGGCAAATCCTCAAATTTCCCCCACTGTTATGTAGGAAAATATCTAAGCATTTACAATCACATCAGAACAAAAATCATGTGAAGTGGATACCTTTAAAGTTAACATTTTTACTATCAATCATGCACTCCCTGAAGAATTTCCCTTCAAATCCTCATCTTTAATCCACTGCATTTCTCTCGAAATTATGAACTCTGGTGACATTTTGAACTACTCAACTCTCAAAGGGTACTACTACTGCAGTTCAATTCCCCATACAAGAACCGATGCACACGAACAGCTATAAACTAATCAGATGATTCAGATCTACTCCAGGCTAAGGAAATAACATGAATCCTTCTCAAACATCATGGCAACCCGGAAAGAAAGAAAGAAAAAACATAAGCGCAAACACATAATAATCTTGGAGGAGGAAAGTTCACCATGTTGGTTGGCGGCGCGGGGAGGACGCTACGTGCCCTGCAGTTGCAAACCCTAGCTCGGTGCGGACGACGAAGAGGCGGCGGCGGCGGCGGAGTCGAGCTACCTTTGTAGGAGACGGGGAAAACCAACCCGGTTTATGGGCCAAGCCCACATACTCTCAACTGGCCCAAACGCAAACCCAACGAAGTGACGATGGCCCAATTTAAAAGAGATTTGCTGTAAATAGACATAAAAAAAATTACACGATGGACACTGCCTTGGAATTTGTTATTTTAGTATTTTTCACCTCCGAATCTATTTTTATTGACTCTTATATCATAAACAAAGTGTACATCTTTGAAGTGTCAAAATAACAATTTTTCTCCTTTAACGTAGTCTTTTCAATAATTTTTAAAATAATATTTTTTAAAAAAATCAAATCTATATATCTGTTTCAAAAAATTGCAAAAGTAGCATGAAGTGCCGACTGGATCTAAAAAGTGTCGACTGGTGCCTACTAGTGTCACGTTAGCTCCAGTCGGCACTTCAAGTACCGACTGGATGCTATCTTTCTATCAGATTCTGCCACGTTCCCGATAGTCGGCATTTGAAGTGTCGACCGGAGGTGTTGGAGCTGACGTGTAATCCAGTCTACCATATGCTATTTTTGTAAATTTTTTAAATGGACATATTTGATTTTTTTAAAAAATATTATTATTTAAAAAAATCGGCTTTTCAATCTATTGATTACAACAAATTCATTCGCCCCTTTCGAAAAAGAAAATGCTGGTCACAACGAATTTCATTCAGGTGACCAACTTTCATACCAGATGGCACCAAAAGATTGGTCACAACAAACACCATTCACAAATCACAAATGCATGAGAAAACTTCCTCCGATTTGAATCAGATCAGATAAATGACAAGGGATACAGAGCAAAGCAATTCATTTGCCTTTGCGCTTTAGTAGAAGTCAATAAGAGGATTGTATAATTTGCAGCAACACTGTAATCACAGCTGCATAGCTGCACCAACATCCGATTCAGAAACAAGAACAGAAAAAATAAAGAGAGAGTTAAAGATTGGAAAGATTCCATGGATGTGCGAGGTCGATGACCATGTTCGATTGCTGTATCAACAGATGAATGAATCAGACATGGTAACCTTGTTGCCAGCTCTTGGCGTAGCCGCCGTCCGCCTCGTCGTCGCTGTCGTCGTCGAGCCGGAGCGCGAACGCGAGGGCGAGCGCGGCCCACAGGAGCACGAAGATGGCGGCGCCGAGGGCGCCGACGAGCTTGAGGATCATCTCGCCGTCCTCCTCCCGGACGTAGGACCGCAGCTCGGCGAGGAAGTCCCCGGTGCGGGTGAAGGCGAGCAGCGCGGCGGCGCCCTGGAAGATGGCGGTGAGGACGGACGCCGCGGTGTGCGCCGTGTGGGCGCCGCCTCCGGCGGCGCCCGTGGTGAAGGAGCTAGAGCACCACGCGGCGGCGAAGACGGCGGTCAGCGCGTGGAGGAACACCAGGAGCAGGCCGCACGGCGACGGCACGAGGCGGAGCGAGAGCGTGAGGAAGATGCACCCCGACGCGGCGCCCAGAAGCAGGTAGTTGCAGATCAAGAAGGCCCTGTGCGTGTGCACTCCTCCCGCCATTGCCGCAAAGCACGCAGCTTCTTCCTGATCTCGTGATGAGTGAGTCGCGAGCCGAGTGCGATCGGATGAATGAACTGGACTGGACTGCGACTGTGCGAGCGATCGAGGCGTTAATAAAGTCGCCGGAGTTGGTGACGTGGATTTGCGACCGTTGGGCCGCTTGGTGAGTTGGTGGCGCGTGGGTTAACGGCTAGCGCGCGCCAGCAAGCGAGAAACGCCACGTCACTAATTTTCTATTACTGCTAAATAATCACTTCTTATGTGAAAGTGAGGAAGACACGTGTAAATTGCCACCAAATCACATAAAAATTTGGAAAAATCACTCACATATCATTATAATTTTCAAAAATTGTCTATATGCCACTGTTAGTGACTGTGACGGTCTCGTCTATCAGTGACACATCGATGACTTATTGATAAATCGTAAAAACTGTAATGGCACAGAAAAATTTAACCCTAAATATTTCAACGTTGAGTTTGTTCATACGAGAGTAATATTGAGATAAAATTATATGACTTTCGAATAAAACCGAACCAAATGACATTCGGTAATCATTTCCGAAATAATTCATCTTAAAAATCTTCATTTTTACTACTTCGTTAAAAAATTACCTTTTCAACTTTATACAAATAAACTTTATTTCTAACATTTATCTACGTTTCTATCACTTTACAACACTTTTTTTAATTAATAAGCAATATTTTGATGTTTTGCTAACTCCACTAATTTATTAACTTCAGCTTAAAAGCAAAATCTTTATATGACAAAATAAATATATTATTATCTACTATCTTTTGTAAATAATAAAATTATAATTTTTAACTTGTCATTTATCTATCATTTTAAAATATTAAATTTTTATTAATAATATATATTTACTTCTCTTACCCTCACCATAAATAAATAGAATTTTTTTGAAATGATAATTTTTAAAAACAAATTTCAAATTTGATGCACGCTTTTAAAAAATTACAAAACTAAACTTTTATCGATCTAGGAAGTGTCGATCTAGGGTCTTATGTCCTCGACCGGCAAAGGCTGATTTAGACTGACCCGTTTGGGCGATTCCAACACTCTATCGATACATGAAATGTCATTAGTGTGCTAGATCGACGTTTTATCGGTCGACAAAGCGTTGGATCGACGTCCGATGGCCCTAGATCGATACTTCATCAGTCGACAGAAGGTTAGTTTTGCAGTTTTTCAAAAACGTTTAACAGATTTAAATTTTTTTTTAGAAAATGTATTGTTTCAAAAAAATTCCTAAATAAATATATTGGGCTGACTGCTCAAAAGCGCATGATAACATAGACCCATGGGGTAGATGATCTGAGCCGTCCAATTTCCACCACTGGCCGATCCCATCCATTCCTCCGTCGTGATCGTCCCCGTCGGCGACAAAAGGCCGCCGCCTCGCTGCCGGGGTTTTCTAGGGTTTACCGTTCGCCCTCCTCGCCCCACCCACCCGCGCGCGGCGTCGATCGGAACCGTGGAAGAAGATGGTGGCGATCAGGGTCCCCAGGAGCCAGCGCGCCAAGAGGGAGCTCCTCAAGCACGCGCCGAGGCTCGTAAGCGCCTGTGACTCTGTCCCTTGGCCCGCCCTTGTCTCTGTCCCCCGAGCTCCTCCCGGTATGAGTTTTGATCTCTCCAACGATTGCGCCAGGTTGAGACCGGGAAGAAGACGCTTATTCTCCATGGAACCAAGACCAGTGCAGTGGTGAACTCTGTGCTCGCGGATATTTTTCATCTGAAGCGTGACAATGCCGTGAAGTTCTCCAAGAAGAATGACAACATCAGGCCGTTTGAGAGCGGTGGGGAAACTTCTCTGGAGTTCTTCTCCCTCAAGACGGATTGCAGCCTTCTAGTGGTAAGTTGAATTAGTCTCGATATGATTGTAGGTTGCTGTTAATGCGAAGAACAAACTGTTTACTTTTGCAGAAGATAGGATCTTTATTCTTTACTAGTGACTAGTGATTCGATGGCGTGGAGAGAAGTAGAACTGTTTTATCTACACGATGAATTTCATACCACTTACATGGAAATGGAACCAATCTGAAATGTGGCAGATACCTGATTTATATATATGTTTTAAGAGACTATCTTTCACTTCTGTGTTTACTATATATTCTTCATTCTTCATTTTTGTTCCAGTATGGCTCTCACTCAAAGAAGAGACCCAACAATCTTGTATTGGGAAGGACCTACGACCACCACATATATGACCTTATTGAAGTAGGAATTGAGAACTACAAATCAATTGAGTCGTATGTGTATGATAAGAAACTGGCACCTAAACTTGGGTCAAAGCCTTTCTTCGCCTTCATTGGGGACCACTTTGAAAGTGTTGAAGAGCTGAAGCATTTGAGGGAAGTGCTGCTTGATCTTTTCAAAGGAGAGGTGGGCATTTTTATATGTAGGCTGTCTTGTTGGAAGCAGATAATGTATTGAGCTTTAGCATAACATTTTTTTGATTTTTTCCTGTTGATACAGGTGGTAGAGAATCTGAACCTTGCTGGTGTAGATAGGATATTTGTGTGCACAGCAATCTCCCCTACTACTGTCTACATGATGCACTGTGCTCTCCGTCTAAAACGGTCAGGCACATCTATTCCTAGGATAGAGCTGGTTGAAGTTGGACCGTCGATGGATCTGGTTGTTAGGCGGCACCGGCTTCCGGTTGAAAGCTTGAAGAAAGAAGCAATGAAGACTGCTGATCACACTAAGAAGGTAAATGCAATTGATAACTGTCTTTTGGTCATTGCATTATTTTTATGTTGTTAATAACATTGCACCTTTGGTGCCATCAGCCAGAAGCAACTTTTCCTTGTGCTATTGCTAAAATTCTCTTATGTCACTAACTCACTATGGTATTCACAACTATCATGAAACTTATTGCAGATGAAAAATGTCTCAAAGGATCCAGTGCAGGGCAAGCTGGGCAAGGTCTACATTCCAGACCAGCAGGTAAGTGTTTGATTTGTTCTTGCCTCAAATGTAAAGGTTGAACTTGCCTTTGACATGGTAATCTGATTCTTGTTTATAACTGTTAAAAGATTGCAAAGATGGCTCTGTCAAATGACGTCAAGGGGCTTAAGAGGGAGCGCCGTGAGGCCAAGAAAAACAAGGAGCACTCAAAGAAGCAAAAGATAGATGCGGAGTGAATAAAACTGGACGTTCATTTTTTGTTGGGTACTGGTCAGGGCAGGTTAAAGGATTTGGGGTCATATCTGGCTCATCGATTGTGTTAGCCAAGTGGAAGTCACCTTGCTGTAAGATTGAGTGGTAAATAGTTGAGTACCATCCAATAGTCTTTAACATTGTAATGGTTTCCACGACAATGTTGAGCATGCCATACCATACATAGCACGGAAATTTGAGCAGTTACATGTTCCGAGTATATTGTTTTTACATCGGTGTTTTTGGTGAATTTTACAACCTACTTGTGCATTCTGAAGCCACCGTGAATTTGTTGCTGCTACCAAAATATTGGCCCTGAGGTGCCAATATGATGTTTTGAGCTTTGGAAAACATGAACCCGAATTATCATCCTCATGAGGAACTGAATTCAAATTGCTCAGGTGTGCTAGCAATAAGTGGACATTTTTTTCCTATTCTTTATTTTCTATCCCTTTCCTTTCTCGCTTTCATTTCACTTTAGATTTTAAAATTTAATAGCTACATAATCTAAAGAAAATAATATTGTTTAAAAGTTTCCTATATTAAAGTCATTAATATTGTTTAAAAATTTTACTATATGATTTTTAGAAACGGTTCTAACAGTCCCCACTTTAAAGCATGCTAGATTGATGGGAATTGCAAGCCGGTTGAGTATCAATCGTTGTACACGTCATCGTGTGCCTGATGGCTGATGTGGTGATGTGTTAACAGTGCTAGATTTTGGCTTACACCAGCGGTGGCAACTAATTGAGATGCAACTACGAAGGTACCTTAATAACCGCCAGAATAACAAATGTTTGGCGGCAGTACGAGCATGTTTTAGGGTTCGAGTGGCCTGTCCAAGGAACTACCGACAATAAAGTCAAGTCTAGAAACATACAGCAAGTTCAAGCTGCTACCAACCATTATCTACACGCGCTAAATCGATCGCAGCTGACTCTGGTTCGAGCTTATTTCCACCCATCATTGCCATTGTTGCTGCTGCTGTTCCATCCTTGGGTGTCTCCACCCTTGTCACTGTTCCATGCTCCATCTGCCTTGTCCCAGGAGTTGCTGCCACCACTCCCCTGGCTTTTCTCCCATGATCCTTCTTTCTTTGGGTCAGCTTCTGAACCACCCCAAGAAGACTTCTCTGTGGTCACACCTGAACCATTGCGGCTATCTTCAGTTTTGTTTTCCCAAGACCCCCCTCCACCTACAGATCCTCCACCAGTAGTAGTGGAGCCAGGTGGAGCACCCCACTGACCCAGGATGGAGGACCCATGGCCACAAGATGATTTGTTTTCACTCCAGGCATTGTTTCCATCGTTCCTTCCAGCCTGATCAACTCCACCAGAAGGCTTTGGCGCTCCCCAACTATCGTTCTTGTCATTCCCCCAGCTGGACTTGCCCTTTGAGAAAGATTGATCTTCATTCCCCCAGCTGGACTTGCCCTTTGAGAAATATTGATCTTCGGTGCTTCCTTTGTTGGCATTCCAATCAGAAGAATTGGACCAGCCACCTCCTTGATCTTGATCGAATGGCCTTCTGTCATCATTTTGATTCCAGCTTTTGCCACCATCCCTGTCCCTGTTACCCCTGCCAGAGCCCCAGCTACTGTCATTGTTGTCACCGGAACCAAAGTTGTTACCTTGAGTGCGGTCACCTTGGCCAAAGCGTCCCCTTCCCCTTCCTCTGCCACCATCAAAATCACGCCTGTTCCAGCGATCTCCAGATCTCTCTCCACGTGACTCATCATTTCTGTTACTTCCTCCACTCCATGAGGATCTGCTATCCCCAAAATTCCTTCCTCTCCCTCTGCCTCGGTTTCCCTGTCCAAATCCACCATCCCTACCATATCCACAGTTAACATCACCATATTTTGGATTGGACCAAGCAGGTTCCTGGTCTCCAGCTGAGAAACTCTGATTTTCCCCAAGAAGATTCCTTTTTCTCCCATGAGGAGCTAGCGTTATTCCAACCACCGCTCTTTTCATTGCCCCCTTTATTATTCCATGGCATCAGATTTTTCCTCTGCCCCAGCATTGCTCCACTTTCCCTCACTGCCAGAGGCAATATCCCTTTTATCCTCAGCACCAGCAGTAGGAGTTATCTTGCTTGCCCAGGCATCACTTTGTTGTTCTTGGCCTACAAGATTTATAAGTCAGGGCACAACTATTGCTTAAAACATAAGCTAAGAGTAATAGATATTTTTAATTATCTTTATCACCTTTGGAACTTATCTTACTTGCCCAAGGATCATTTTGTTCACCTATGCAACAGAACAGAAATAAAGCCCTTCAGCATATTGATAAATATTTCAAGCAGAAGATTTTGATACTCTCCAGCAATCAGCAGCAAGAGTAAAAACCATTTTGCTACACACCTAAGGATCATTTTGTACTATACTTGAAAGTGCACTATCAAATTTAAACTCAAGTAGAAACCATCTTGCTAAACCCAAGCAATCAAAGCAAGAAATTTAGGTAGCATACTCCTATTGATTTTTTTTAAAAAAATACTTAGGTCTTTATATAATGATAGCAATATAAAATGAAATTGGAATCCATAAATTAAAGCAGCAAATGGATATGCATATAATCAGAAGTACAACTAACAGTACAAATCTAATAGTGTCAATTTCAAACTACTCACCTCCAGACGGTTTTTTATCTTCTGAGCTGTTCCAAGTGGAAGCCTGATTTTCATCAGATGACTTTGTGGTATGGCTACTCCAAGGCAGGTTGATTGATGAATTTGGGGTATTCCAATTATCCTCACCACCCCGAGAACCTTTATTCGATGCACCTTTATCCCAGTCAGAAGAAAAATCTCCATCTGCAAATTTCATCTGACTGTTTCCCCAGCTTGGAGCATCAGCATCACTCTTTCCAAACTCAGAACTGTCCCCGACCTCCATTTCTCCAACCATCATCTCCTCTTCCACCTCGACCTCCACTTGTCCAATCATCTCCTCTTCCCCGTCCTCCATACTGGCCCCTTCCTCTTCCTCTCCCTCTCCCTCGATATCCACTGGAATCTCCTGCTTCACTGTTGACCTGATTATCAGACCTCCAAGAAGGCCTTCCAGAACTGTCACTACCCCATGAGTTCTTCCAGCTTCCTTGGTCATTTCTGCCTCCTAAATCCCCAGATTCTCGGCCCCTGCCTCTACTTTGTCCTCGTCCAAACCCACGACCACCTACAGAGTTTCCACCAGGTCTGCTCCAGCTGCTATTTTCAGAATCTCCACCAGCTTCCTCTCCCTTGTTCCAGTTGGATCGACCATCACCACTGGAAAACTTTGGATTACCCCAACCACTCCCACAAACTTGGTCTGATGGTGTAGCTTTGTTCCAGCTCTCACTTTCATTATTTTTATCTTCAAACTTAGCTGTTGTATCTTTTTCTTTGCCCCATGATTCCTTGTGTCCATCCACAGCAGATGATTCATTCCAGTTAGCAGCAGCAGTATCCCACCCTCCAGTGTCATGGCTTGGGTTAGAAGTTTTAAGTTCTTTCCACCCAACAGCTCCATCACTATTATTGTCCTTTGATTTGCCCCAGGCATCGTCTTGAGCAACAGGCAAAGTATCAGATTTAACCCAGGCATCAGCATCCCCTCCGGAAGGAACAGATGAAGATGACCCAACACGATTAGCAATAACGGTATCCCAAGCTCCACTTTTGTCTGTGCCTGTTTCTTGGTCTTGGTTTGACTTGCCAGCAGATTGGCCCCATCCATGACTACCATCCTCTGACTTCTCTGGTTGCATTGAAGCCTTTTCCCAGCCATCCGTTTCTTTCATTTCTACCTCTTTGACCTTGCTTCCCCAAGGATCTGTATCACAGCTAGTTTTGTCCGTCTCCTTTGCCTCACCCCAGTTGTCACTCCTGCCACTCTCCTTATCAGCTGTTGCTCTGTCCCAAGAGCTTCCACCAACATTGGATCCACTACCTCCAGGTTGTTTATCCCATGCAGCAGGACTGGCGCTTTCCTTTTGCGTAGTATCATTGTTCCATACATCAACAGATGTAGATTTTGTTTTCATATTCCATGGATCAGAATCATCAATGGCAGAAGGTGCTGGTTTTGTTTTCATACTCCATGGATCAGAATCATCAGCCACAGAAAGTGATGTTTTCTTGCACCATGGATCAACTTCTGATTCCCCGTCTGAAAATGCAGAAGGTGCATAGTGAGCAAAACTCTACACACTTCAACTACCAAGCTTCAACAAGCTAAACATGGAAAATTTTCTATTTACATTTAAGACTTGTCAATTTTGCAGAAAGATGTCTAAAAAATACTGAAAGACGGTGTTTCATAATTTCCAATGAACTTCAATAAAAATCATCACAGCTAACTTCACTCCCCATACCAAATTAAATGGATTTGTGTTATCTGTTATATCAATCCTAGAGGGCGACCCAATCTCCTAATGGCTCTGTTATTACAGGAAACCAGGACTTCCATAAGATACAGAATGGATAACCGATCATATGTAAGACACTTCAGCAAGCAATTTGAACAG
The DNA here is from genome assembly GCA_019279435.1 of Zizania palustris. Taxonomy (NCBI): domain Eukaryota; kingdom Viridiplantae; phylum Streptophyta; class Magnoliopsida; order Poales; family Poaceae; genus Zizania; species Zizania palustris. The sequence goes on along the minus strand of JAAALK010000082.1, from coordinate 51,652,447 downwards.
GTTAAATGTTGCAACATCACAAATTCACAATAGCAAAAGTTAGCAAAGCCCAAAATATACAACAAAATAGAAAGGCCTGAGACAGGTTATTACCTGCATTCTGGACTGGTGCCGCAGAACTTGAAAATGGTTGCCAAGAATCACTACAGAGGATTTAACAATTCAGTGAAAAGTGCAAGTGCAAATAAAGTAGTTCGGTTTTTTTTTTCATCCAACCAATGATATACACCAAATGTCAAATCACCCACGTAAGTTCGTTTTGATGGGTTGTGATGGATTGGATAAAGGTGGTTGTAAGTGCAGGTATAATTAGAAAATTGGAAGCCTGGGTTTATGCTAGTCAACATGTAACCAGCAGTTTGTTAAAAAAAAGCTGAAAAGCAAGAAAGAACCTTCCAAAAGATGGCAATCCATTGTCCCATGATGTTTTGTTAGCTTCTGAGCCTACATTTAGAATCAATATAGGTAAGAAATCATAAAGCAGCAAGTCAGCAGCAAATAAATTGGCAGCAACTGTGGTGCACATGAAACACACTTACCAAAGAATGGAGTATCTTGATTTCCAAAAGAAGATGGAGCACCAGACGAGTTATCCCTGCCATATAACACAATAAGGAGCACATATGTAAGTGCCACTAAACAACAATATGATGATGTCTGCAATTACATCCTGAACAAGCAACAAAAGAAAATAGAAGAATGGTTAACAGTACCCTCTTTTAATTGGGACTGAAAGAAACTCGGCTTGCACTGCAAACATTACAAAGAGTAGTCAATCACTGGGAAAGAATAGTTGCAAGGACACTCAGCTAACCAACCTGTGACAATCTTCAGCAATGAATCTAGTTTAACAGTTACATCATTTCGAAATATTCGAACTACACGACAGAGATAGCCCTTCAAAGGGCCCTTTCGAATACGCAGCACCTCCCCAATTGAGAAAAGCTGTTCTCTAGTGCTTCTGTAAGGTCTTTCATCTGTAGGATCAAGGGAGTCAGAATCAAAATTTTATTCTATGTTGATAAGCTGTACACAACATCAAGAAACACTTACTGTCCCGTTGCTCATTTTGTTCATATGAGAACATGGGAATCGGACTGTCGTCCTGGCACATCAAAAACAAAGTGTCACAGATTACAGAAAAGCTCCAGCATTCCTTATAAGTGGATACAATGCATCAGCAATTCTACATACCGAATTTCCAGTAGTGGAACCTGCCAGCTCCTTCCGCTTCTTGACATTTTCACATGAACCGCATTGGGCACAGAAAAATCCACTATTCTCACTTTCGCTTTCATTATGGATAAACAGTATCCCCATGTACAAGTGTTTAACAACTCCTTGTTTACCCTGCAAAAAATATTAAATGAATCAACAAGGGTGCCAAATGGAAGGAGTCAAACAAATCCTCATATAATTACAGAAAATGAAGAAACATAGACTAGAGGTATAAAGCTTGTTGTTATAAGAACAATGAGTCACAGTATAAAAGGCGCAAAATATTGCATAAAAAATATGCCAACCTCCACTTTAGCAGATACTTGACAGAATTATCGATTTACCATAAGTACATAACCATAACAGATGTTCAGAATGATTTCAATTGATGTTTTCTTGAAAAGAAAGAAAAAGGATGCACAATTTCCCAGACTGCTGGCGAAAAAAAGAAAGAATATGCAATAACTCCTGCTAAAAGGGATGTTTAACATTTCACCTGAAATGGTCCTTCGAGAACATTAACAGTGTCATTAATAGATATTGCCTTCTTCTTATGGTCAACAGCTGTAAACATTTTGTCGGCACAAACTTTCTTGATATCTTGTTTTCTAATGTTCACTGCAGACCCTTCAGGTCCACCTTTCAATATCTACAAAAGAAAAGGTAACTTTCTTCTTAGACCAAAAATGAAGAATGTGGAACAATGGAACACAAGCATGCTTTGAAAGAATGTTACCCTAAGACCATCTTTCTCAAAAGCAATGACCACGCCAAAATCCTTCCGTCTGCTCATTATGAAACAAAAAATAAGGATGGCATCCACTAATTAGTTGACAGTAACTGCATATTGTATGACAGACTCACCCAAATAGTACAAGATCATGGAGATTAAATCCATCATCCTCACAATTTTCAGTAGAAGTGGATGCTTTAAGATTTGATGCCTTGGAGCATTTGTCTTTAGAGGATGAAGCCTTAGAAGATGATGCCTTCATATCTCGTTCTCTTGGTAGGTTTCTTTTCTTAGGACCATACATTCTGGAGACCCAATCCAAGTCATCAGCTGAACTTTTATTGGTTGGACTGGAAGAGAACTTCAGAAGTTCAGTTTCCGTTGGTTGTATTCCCCAGTAAATCAAAGAACTAAGTGCAACCCTTTTGTACAGGAAGCCATCTTTGAACATCAGACCATCAAGCACTTCATAAACATCACCAGTCTGACGATCACGCCTCATTTCCATATGAGGTCTGAAGAACCTAATAGGATCAATGAGATCGTGGCAACAATGTCAAGCCTAGTTAGAAACAAATGATGGGAGAAGGATACTGAGTGCATGAAAAGAGGACACTGGAAACAGAAGGAAAGTATTTACTCCAGTTCTTGTGAACTGATTAGGCGTGGAGCAGGAACTGCAGCTTCTTTTAGTGAAATAGCACCACCCTACAAAGGTCAATGAATAATACAAGTTATGTGGGTACCAATTAAAACTGTTAGCAGGACAGGAATTATGGAAGAATAAGCAAAAGAGAAATGGTTCTTAAATATTAACAAGCACACAGGCGAACAAAACAATACAGTCACGATAAACCAACAAAGTGACAAAATTAACCACCCAGCCATGGCATTACACTTGAGCAAAGTAGAAATAGGCAATAGGAGCCAACATGATTTCACTGGCATGTGGCACTTGAACCAGTGTAGCAAACAGCAACATTGGCCTGTGAACTGTGACAAAGATGAAGCTACAAGCTCCCCAATCCACCACCAGGGAAAACAAGGACATAGTGCCCACTGATCGTTGGCAATGCAAGAATTTCATACATAATGAAATTAGCTTAGTAATAAGTAATGGCTCACAGGCATTAGAGATAACAAAACTTTACAGAGCAACTTATATAGCTATCTCAAGGCAAGTTAAATCTAGCCAACTAAAATTGATAGGCACCCTTTAATGCTAAAAAAATAATAAATACAGAAAGGTGCAAGAGCATTACAAATTTTTTCGAAATAGCCTGGAGATCAACCCTAGGTATAAGCTTGATCATCACCCGTTTACGTGCATTATCTGCACTAGCAACCTACAAACTCACCAGGGTATAGTGATGTAAGAACAAAGGAATTGAGGATAGGTATGGAAACGGGTTGCCAACTTGCCTCCTTATAAGTAAACTCAGTTAGACACACCTGTGCTAGATCTCCTTTATAATTTCCATTCTTCATGCGCACCCATGTACCTGGAGATATTGTAAATGGTTTTGTGCGACTGGACAGCAAGCTAGGAACTTCTGCTGCAGGAACAGAACTGATTCTGCTTACATAAACACAGCAAAATCCTTTGCATGCCTGTAGCAAGTGATACACATGCTTTCAGTGGCCCAATTTACAAGTAGGATACAAAGTTTGGCATGTAAGTGGAGAAATCTCGCGGGAAGAAAATTTTGCTGGATTTTTTTTTGTAGAAATCATGGTTTTAATTTTCAATACATATTGAAAAGCTCTTCTCACTTCCAAGGTTCCAGTTTAAGTTACACATTAAAGTGAATTGAATTGAAGTGTGGGAGAAATGGCAAAAAAGATAGTGCTATTATAATCCGCAGATAAAAGAACAGCTTTTAACCCTTCAACAGAGCATTCATGTCGAGAGGTGCCTAAATATATGAAACAGCATAATACAATGGATAAATGGATACATTGAATCTACTGTGTTTGACATGTTCTTATTTTTTGCAATGAGGACTGTAATACCTCTGTAACATCACACGCCTTCTCAGCTTCAACGAAAACAAATCCTCTGACATGATCAAGTGCAAATGCTGAGATAATTGGAACTTTGGTACCAAACTTTTGCAGATCAACAAACTTCTGCATGAAGCAGAAAGCCATTTGGCGCTCACGCCCAACCTGAAATGTAGCAAAACAAATCAGCAACTTGCAACCAAATGTTAGATGGCCTAGATTAATATTGTAATGTGAAAGTTCTGTCTATTACAAACCATGCATTTGACCCTCCAAATGGTAGGTTCTTTCGATAGACCATCCATGGTAAACTCATCGTCATGTACATTGGTGGAGTCATTGTAAGAAGTGTGCTTCACATGGCTTAGCATAACGACCGTTGATAAATTCCTCAAGTTCATCACCGCTCAGCTCCTCTTCTTTAACTATTCCAAGAAATGGAAGAGGGTGTGACCTTTCAGTTCTTTTGAAGCTAACATTTTCTGTCTTCCCCTCAGTAAAGAAACCTGCAGTTTATCAACGAAATTACATCAACAGAAGATTCAAAGAATCATCAGGCAATAATCGCATTACAAAATGCTTATGACCAAATGGAGCAGGATAAATTAATCATAGTGCCGTTTGTAAGAGGTGGTTCAAACAAAAGTGAAAGCAACAAGACAAACCCCTTCCAAGACCCATTATAACACCAAACAAAACATAGGACCGAATCGCAACTGACAAATTAGCACACCGAATCATTTACTAGAAACCTGCAAGCCACGTCCTCTGTTCAAAATACATATATTGCTGCTACCTATTGATCTAATCGTCACCCAAGCACTTATATATGCATCAACAGCACACAAAAAGCTTCTGAACTTATGTTATATGGTGTGTTGGATTATGCAGCTTTCAGCTCTAACTATTGGGAAAGAGTTGAGATTTTGAGACTGCTATCTAAGTGCTCCAACCTAGAGGGGGGGTAACGGAAACCCTAAGCATCACAAATCCAACCAGCAAGATGAAACAAATCGCAAACGAGTGACCCACAGAAGCCGCATTGCTCATAGCCCAAACCCCAACCAACCGAACCGCCCGGCGCCCGCGAGGAGCCGAGGACACTGAACGTTTTGGGAAGGGTGGGAGACTCGTCGTCGCGGGAACCGGAGCGAACCATACCAGTCGTCGAGGTCGTCCTCGGACTCGAGCTCCTCCTCCTCATCATACTCGTCGCAAACGCCCGCCGCGTCATCTACGAACTGACGCACGCCGGAGGGGCGGCGGCGCTTCGCGGCAGCGGCGGACGACGAGGGCCCCGCGTCGCCGGAGCCCATCCGCCGCTTGGCGGCTGAGGTGGAGGCGTCGGATCCCCGGGGCGGGCCGGAGGCCACCTGCTTGCCCTTCCCCTTCACCGCCGCCATGGGAGTGGGGAGGCCAGCGGGAGGGAGTGGGGAATGGAGGCGAGGGGGAGGGGGAGGAGACAGGAGAGGAGGGGTCGCGACCTTCTCGAGGAGGGCTTTAACGAAAAGGTGTTTTGCAGATGCCCCCCAGAGTAATCTGTAATTCCTCTTTCGGGTAAAATGTAGCCTGTGGGTAGAGATGGCAACGACTACCCAAACCCCGAGTACCCGATGGGTTTTACCCGATATGAAGACGGGTGTGGAAAAATATCTTCACCCACGGGTACCTTATTGGACAAAAACATCTACTCAACGGGTAGAGCGGGTGCGGGTGCGGCTGCATAGTACCCGTACCCGCTTACCCGCGGGTAAAATACACCAGAAGGTCTATGTGCATTTCCCTACAAATTCAGCTCATTCGTGGCCCATATAGTTATTCAGCCCATGTGCATTGTTTAATTTGTGCTTGTTTTTTTGGCTGGTCCATGTCGATCTGTTTTTTAATATACACCTTCATGTTCTTGTGTAGATTAAGAAAAATATCTTCAGCTAACGGGAGTGATGTATATGCCATTTTTCAGTGATATATTTATGATTTATGGCGGGTCTGAAATCGGGTGTCGGTTATCCGTCGGGTACAAATACTCGCGCGGGTGCGGGTATGGGTAAGTTTTTGTACCCGCGAGCAGGTGCGGGTTTTGTAGCGGATGAATTTTTATCTGACGGGTGCAGGTGTGGGCGGGTAATACCCACATGGTACATACCCATTGCCATCTCTACCTGTGGGTGGATATGACGATTATCAGTAACTAAATTTTAGTCATCCTTGTTTGAATCCAGTGACCTAAATTAGGTGCTAGAGGTTTTGTTGTTATGCAAAATGACTCAAATACTCTCTATTTATTGTTCTTTACTTTTCATGCAGTGCATATATGGTGGGGTAGATATGATAAAATAGGGCATTTTAGCTCATTTTAGCTCTTGGTGTTTGGTTCTTTAGCCTCTAAAGCGACTAAATTTTAGTAACTTTGCATTAGTCCATTGGATCTAAACATGACCTAAATCTTATATCCGTTTTGGATTAGTTAAACCTAATGATATATTTTTTGATTTGGTTCAAATTAAGGCCCAGCCCTAATTTTTTACTAGTGTTGTTTAGGTAATTAGTGTGTCGTCCGTAGTTGACTACTACCCCTAACCCACATCACTGTTACTCCCCATCGTTGCCTATTGTGTCACCGAGCAAGCCACCCTCCTATTATCAGATAGCGTTCTTAGGTGAAAGTGACATTTTGAAATGGAATGGAAGAAGTACATGTATAAAGGGCCGTAGAGTTTTTGATAGATGATATTATACTAGTATCGTACCCGTGCTACGCAACGCAACTTTGACAATCAAAAAACAATTATATTAGCAATGTTTCGCATGTGCAGTCTCCTTCTTCTAAGAACTTGCATTGGAATTATGGCTCTTGCGTGAAATCGGGGAATCCAATCAGAGCGGCAGCCGAGGACGGGAGAGGATGACAGATTTGACGGAGACGACAACGAGGATGGATGTGTCTGTCGGCGACGATGGCGAGCAGCGGTGGAGCAAAAACGCATGGCACGGGGCCGCAGGCTCGGGTTCGCAAGGCTAGGGCTGAAATTGACGACGGGATTTGGCCATAGACTCTAGATTATATAGGGAGATGTCGGAGAAGGAAAGGGACGTGTATAGAAGAGAATTCTGATGCTTTTATTTATTTATTATTTATATATAAAACTAATTAGATTGACGATTTCATATATTGGTAATTTTCATATAAAACAGATCAACTTTCATATATTGATGATTTCTATATATTAATAATTGACATATAAAATAGATGAAGGAAAACGTGAGGTGTGGGAAGTGATCCAACAGTTAATAATCTAGATTAGTTAATGAACGACTAGGATTTGCTTGATGGTAGGCATTGATGATTCAACAACTCACCGATTATATAGTAACTAGTAAGGGGTCTGTGCTTTGCAACGAGGCTTATTTTATTGCTATGATGATAAGAAATTTCAGCGTATCCTACACGCAAAATTCATAGTTTTGCGTGTTTTTTCAAAAATTCAAGGGCCTTTACGCAAAATTTTTAGTTTCTGCACGATTTTTTAGAAATGTAAAAGTAAATTTTAATTTTTTTCTCTTTTTCTTTTTCCTTTCTTCTTTGCTGCATGCATGCGGCCTACGTGCGGTTGGGGCGCACGATGTAGCATGCGGGCGGTTGGGAGCGCGGGACGAGCGGGGTGCGCGAGCGCGCTGTTGCATGCAGATGCGCGGGAGGAGCGAGGCGCGCGGGCGCGCTGTTGCATGCAGACGTGCGGGACGAGTGGGACGCGCGAGCGCGCTGTTGCATGCAGGCGCGCGAGCGCGCTGTTGCATGAAGGCGCGCGAGACGAGCGAGCGCGCGGGAGAAGGGTGCGGACAAAACCCATGGAAGCCGCTTTATATTAATTAAGATTATACCGTAAGATAAGATAAGTAAATCAATACATGTACGGGCCCACATCGGTATGATAGTTGCTTAACCATTGTGCTTGACAGGCCAGAGATGCAGTGCTGGAACAAGTGTAATGGGCCAAAATTACAGTGGAGTTTGGACTAGATGGCCCAACTTCTTCTCAGCCCAATGCTTTTAGGTAAGATGCACAGAGATGGACAGGTTCGATCCCACGCAGGAAGAGATGCTCAACTCGGCCCAACCCACACACTTTCATATGTTGGGCTGGTAATATTTTTAGGATTTTTTAAATTCAATTTGAGATTTGAAATTTAAATCGGTCGGTTTCATCGGACCACTCATCTCCAACGCATGCACGGTTCATCTCTCGCGCCAAGAGAGTAAAATCTCGCAAAAAAATAAATCGAGATTTCGAAAAAAATCACAAAGAGAGAAAAAAGACACCGTTTTCCCGGACCGAGGCACACACGTACGAAGGGTACGAGCGGCAGATCAGGCCAGAGCGGGGGCGTACATATACATGCGTACATACACGAAGGAATTTTATCATTCTTGAGACAAAAGAGATATCAAATTTGAGGCTCATCCATCGTACTCATCTAACGGTTCAGATTAATACAATACCTTTTGGTACTTGGTGAGATTAAAATGGTTGCTTTTGAACTGAAAGAGTATTTTCGTATTTTTAGGTGTTAGAGATTTGTGTAGGAGAAGGGCACCACGGTTGGTAGCTCTTCGGCGGGTCACCGGTAGGGTGGCGGCAATGCTGGCGACAGGATAGCGGCGGGTTGCAGGCGGGCAAGGTCGAGGGCTAGCCGACGGCGTTTTCGTAGGCAAGCGGAGCGGCGGCGTAGTGACGGCACTAACGGTGGGGTCCTGTCCGGTAGGCGGAGTAGCAGCGCAGCAGTGCCCGACAACGGTGCAGGCGGCGGTGGGAAAGCAACGCCCGACGGCATTACGTGTGGCGGTGCTCCGGGGCGACAGCGGCGCTACGAGATACGGATGCGGGGCATCGTTGTTGGAGCGCGGAGCCGCGGGACGCTAGCGACAGTGACAGAGTTTTTGTAATTTTTCCAATCATACCCCTTTAAAATCAATGACTGGATTTAATTTGATACTTCTGGTACTTGCACCCAGTGGTTCCTCCCTCAAGGATAGTAAAACCCCTCTACATACATACGTACATACATACATACAGCTATACGGCGATCTGTTCTTTTAACACACAAAAAAGAAAGAGATCGGAGTAACCAAGCTAGATTCTTGATTCATCATCGTCTCAAAGTACGTCGACGAGGAGAGCAGCGACCCAAAAAAAAAGAGAGATACACCAGCTGATTCGATTCGTAGACGGATCACATGCATCTGGCCAGGATATACGCTCTTTTCATCAAAGGATATGATGTTAGAGGAGGAGGGCTGGTTGCACTTGCAATGAGTAGATTACACGAGCGAGCTAAAGACGGCCCCGTATATTTGACCGGGCCTTTCCGCCTGGGAAAGAAGGAAAGTGCAGGGGCTCTTTCGGAAAAATCTCTCGGAGTCGGAGCGGAAAAAAGAAGAAGAAGCGCTCTGCTCCCACCTGCACGTCCGAGTAATTCATCGTCTTTTACTCTTTTTCGTTAAGGGTAATTTCTCTAAACTTTTTGCGTTTACAGCGGTAGAGCGTACAGGAAAACATGTAAACGCTTACGTGTAATTTTTTTGGAATAGCCAAAGGGATACGAGCACTAAGGATGCGTTTGGTTGAGCCGTAGATTCTGAAAACGCTGTTGTGAGTTATGAGTCGTGGAAAAACTGTTGTAAGCTGTTAACCGTAGAAAAGCTGAGAAACTGTTTGGTTGGAATAGGTGCGGATTTATATTTTGGTACTTCGTGATGTTTAGTTACATTATTAATGTGTAATTTTATATGTAAATCATTTTAATCATGAAATTTTGTAATGTTTATATTAAAATTATATATTTTTAAATTCCACTAAAATGATATATTTTACTAAAATTTTACATGAACTGATATGTTTTAATAGCATGATAGGTAGTATTCATTCAAAGTTGAACCAAGAAGCTGTGAAATCCAGGTTATACCATCTTTCAAATTTGTACTATGAGAATCTGTATATTTTAGAAAAGCTGGGTGACCAAAAAACTATTTAGTTCAGATTATAGTTTTCGAGCCAGAAACTGGTTCAAAGATCTGAATCAAACAGATCCTAAATCCTATCACAATTCTAAATTTAAGTGTGCTTAGTCTCTCTCAGTACTAGAGTGAGTGTTTTTCTATTTGAAAAAATAGTAATTTTTGGAGCTCATCATCTGAACTATACCAAGCTAGCTTAACTGAATCAGTAGGAGGAAGAGGGTCCACGTCCACATCAATGCCAAAGTGTTGCTGAACTAGAACGCAATTGTGCAAAGGCAGTTGTTCTCAATTTGGCATAATCTCCCTCCTAATTCCCTTGTCAGTAAGCCAAAGAGGTGATTATCAAAAGGAAAAAAAAGGAAAAAGCAGAGAAGAAACGAAATGATTGTGAGCAAGTACAATTATTCCTTCAAATTTTGGACGCTCTGTATCGAACTCGTGTACTTGGACCTACCGTAATCCGCTAGCTGCTTTCTTTCTCTCTTCCTTCCCCGTGCTCGTCGTCCTCTCCGTCTTTTTCGAGTCTACAAATGCGAATCCAGGTTGGAAATATGAAAGTGATCAGATCAAAATTTAAAAAAAAAACAACGAAAACTGATCCGATCTCGTCGAATTCCGTCGATTCGTTAAAAGATGTAAGTTAGTTGTCACCAAATCTTGTCAGAATTCTAATGTTAAGCATGTTCAGGTAAGAGTAGTATTAGGATGAATGACCTCCTAAGAAATTCTTGTTCACGTCTCGACGCACCTATGACTTTCAAACAAGGTCGGACCCGTATGGCCTATTTCAAAAAAAAATCCATCGATTCGAGTCGATTCAAACAATGAGAAGTTCTCGTTCACATCCCGACACACGCAATATAACATTCAAACAAGGTTGGGCCCGTGTGACCTATTTTTTAAAAACTCTATGGATGCGAGTCGATTCAAACAAGTGGAAATTGCTCCGGTTTGTAAGCCCTAGACTTGTTCCCGGGTCACTGCCATGATTGTTCTATCGTTGTACCCTTCTCAAGAAGGAGGTAATATATTGTCTTTTTAAATTATAGTTATTCGATATAGTAGCTAGCTTGATTTAAATACGTAGTTAACGGGCGGTTTGGCCGGTGAGAATAAGATGTTTTCTAGCTTGTGATTTCTAGTTCATTTTCAAATTATGCAACTATTAATTTTCATAATCAAGTTTAGAATTTAAGGTTTGTTTGGAAAGCTTATGGTAACTAAAGATTCTCACTAGTTAGCTAGTGAGTATCTAATTGACGAGAATTTGGACAATTTTCAAATTCTGCAACTACCGATTCTCACAATCCGAGTCGGAATCTGGACCGTTTGTTTCAGTTTCAGATTTTAGAAATAACTGCAGCTGCTAGAAGCTCCCCAAACATGCCTTTAAATTATTCATTTCAGTTTTAGAGCCTATTTGGATTGGACTTGCTTATTTTTAGGGACTAAAATTTAGTCTCATTTAATCCCTAAAATCTCAGACAACTTTGCTTATGGGAACTAAACTTTAGTCCCTAAAATTTAGTCTATAAGTCACCAAGAAGTTGTTTATAAGAACTAAAAGATACCATAAACATCATCTACCCTTATTTATAGCTGTTTAGGAGGATGGAAAAAAATAAGAGCAACAATGATTAGGGCTAATATGGTCATTGTATAGTCCTTTAGTCCTTACATCCAAACAAAGAGATTCAACTTTAGTCTTTACTAAATAAACAAGATTTAATCCCTAAAAATAAGCGAGTGCAATCTAAACAGTACCTTAGATTCTTAAAGTAAAAGCTAAAACAAATGTTCTTGTTTGATATACTCTAGAATTTGCAAGAAATGGCATGCAAGAAGAGAGATTTGGAGGCTAGAATAACTAGGTAGGGGCCCATGAACTTCCAAAGAAAGCGAGCTCGAAATCAAGCAACTCACGTTCCGACTTCCGCCAGCTGAGCTCTCGTCCCCATGCATGGTCCTACAAAAGCGCGGCAGATTTGCTTTGAACTCGCAAAGGCAAAGAACAAAGAGCAAATTAAAGCTAGCAGCTCGCCGGGGGAAGACGCGAGCTGAGCCTGAGAGCAGGAGAAGAAAGCAACCCCCAAAGCAAAGCGTGCCTAGCTCCCAAGCATCGATCAAAGATTCAAAGTGAGCAAGAAAGAAAAGAAAGCGAAGCGAAGAGAAGAGAAGAGAAGCATGCATGGCTAACTAGCTAGCTGCTGCAGCAGGGCATAAGAATGTTTGATCACAGATTCCCATCACCTCTAGGAAAAAGAAAAGAAAAGAAAAGCATTAGCTGAACTGAACAGTACTGCATGGATGGATGCACTGTGCAGTGGTGTCACCCTTCCCTGATAAGATCATATCATTTGATCTCCTGCATGTCTCGCCATTGTAGATTTGTCGTTGTCGTTGTTGTTGTCATCATACGTGTTGCCTCTCCTCTGCCACTTCTCTTCTCTTTTCTGTACCATCTGGTAGCTTCATATAGCAGCCGAGGCCTCTCTCCTGCAGACTCTGCTTCTCCTACAGCTCAGCTCAGCTCGACGACGCCATTGCTAGCCAGCTTGCCAGTTCTTCGTCTTCCTCCGTCCCTGCGAATTGAGATAAGGAGAAAGGAAGGAAGTTTATTTTTTTCTACATGGGAATTAGGCGGACAGATAGGTTGCTAGGGGCATCGGCGTGCTGCAGGACAGTGCTCGTCTTCTTCTTCTGCGTCTGCGTCTTGGTGGCGGCGGATGCTGTGAAGGTTTGTCAGAGTGCTGCGGCGGTCTCTGGCGGCGGCGGTGGGGTCGCCGGCAGGTGGACGGAGCTGACGGGAGCGGGGTCGCCGGCGGCGGCCGGCGCAGATGCGTTCAGAGGCAGCAAGAGGAGGATCCCCAAGGGGCCTGACCCTATTCACAACAGGTACGTTGATGCATGCATGCATGACATTTCCATTTTCCAATACCAAAATCTAGTAGAAAATGGACCAAATGGATTGCAATGAAAATGTGTTCATGTGTTCTTTCAGAAAATTACAAAAAATAAAAAAAAAAGAATACGCAAATTAAGCGAAAACAAAAACTGGTGCAAGATCGTTTTTTTCCTCCTCTTTTTGCTGAGACCCGATTACTGATCAGTTCTTGGATTTTATTTGAGATTAGTTTTAACTGGTAGAATAAAAAGAACAGGACAAGCAAGTGCTGTACTTGTGATCTAAGAAGTATTTGACAAGGAGCTTTACTGGCAAGAAAAGCAGCACACTTAGCTTATCTGGATCACTAAGCTTCCATTGCTGGAACAAAATGTCCTCATTCTCCCCTGCTGCCCCTGCTTTTGTTTAGCTGAGCCAACTAAGATAAACATCTCAGACAAATGATTGGCAAGACAATTAATACAAGTGTACAACTGTAGAGTCAGTGGGTCACACAGATCAGTGAACAAGAGGCTCAGCTCATACATAGTTCTGAACAAAGCTAAGTAGATTATCAGATACAGTAAGCGCACTAGGTTCGATTTGCATGAAAGTATGAAACGCTTTGCACTCACCGGCGCGCCTTCGGCTAGGTTGGTTGGTAGCTACCTCCAGACATGCATGGCTGACAGTGACAGATCTATGCTGCTTTCAGGCGCGCCGGGAAGACGACGATCGCGCCGCGGCGGAGAGACTAAGCTAGCCACCGATCGATCACCGGAACTCTTCTTCAATTCCGGCGAGCGTTTGGACGAGACTGAGCTACTGAAGGAGTCATATGCATGATCTGCACTAGCTCAGCAGCAGCTAGCAGCAGCAATTAAAGAGGTTGCTAACTCTCCTTTACTGAGGATTTTGGTAGTGGGTGTGTGTACAAAGTTGCAGTCTTCCCTCTCAAGAAACCTGCCATTTTTTTTGACCACTCTGGTAGTGACTGAGATTGATCCACCTTTGGCATATTCTTCCAAGATTTGATTTGAATCTATGGTGATTCCTTCCGTTATTATTCCTCTCTCTTTGTTTTTTTGGCTTGTGTAATTAAGAAGAGAAGCTAGAGATGCCGAATTGGCCGTCACTGTCTCCCCAATATTCTCTTCTGCTCTAACAGTGTGCAGCTTGCTCAGTTGGTCTTTCGTCAGTAGGTTCAGAGTGTTCGACCTGGCAGGCTCCATTAATGGACGATGAACATGTAACTAGCTAGTATTATCCAAATTCACTGTGCTGCCAAATATCAAATCTGATTTTAATTTATAATATTATAGAACGAAGATAATAGCAGTTGTACGAATAAATTGTTGTGGTTTGTAGTGCTATGAAATTTACAGGGGTGACTGTGAGGGCTAGTCGTCTCTCTTAACCGTCCGATCTCTATCGAACTGTGCGTATCCCTCAGACGCATCGATGATCATGCATCCACGTCCCCAGTCGCACCGACGACCACACGACTGCGCCCCAAACCACATAGATGACCGCACAGTCGTCCCCCCTGCCGAGCTGATGTTCATCGCCCTTTGCCGAGCAAGTGTCCGCTGCCCTCCTGAAGCACCGACGACTGCACGCCCGTGTCCCCCTGCCACGTCGGCGACCGCGTGGTCGTGCTGACTTGTCTTATTCCCGAAGCCCATGTGTCCCTCCGGTTCTCCATCTTCTTCCCCAAACCACAATCGGCCAATCTACTCCTCATAGCTGCTGGGTTTGTGGAGACCCGACGAGTTCAGGTTCGGGGCTATATTTTCACCCGCGGGAACAAATGGGGACGGGTCCAAATAAAGAGTGAGTTCGAATATGGTATTGATCAACCCAAACCTGCCCTACCCGGTTGCCACCCCTACCGATATCGTTTGAAACACATATTTCATCAAAGCGCAGATAAATCCAAGCGTGTATGTAATGTAACTGTGCATTGCGTTGCATGGCATGATGCATGAAATCATCCTATCGGAAGCGATTGGGGGAAAAGCAAAAGAGGAGGAGGCAGGCAGAAAACGAGGGTGAGTAAGGGGGAAGCTAAAGCAAACAGGGTTGGTCACAGTGACGCGTACGGACGGGGGGTCGCGTTCGTGTGTGCGCGCGCGTGGCGCTTTCCCTTTTACTTCTTTTGTTGCAGGCTTCTTGATTTTTTTATTTTTTTTGGAGTAACCCAAGAGCAACGGAAGAAAAGAAGAGAACGTGTCGCTGTATCACAGCACGTGTGATCACGCCGTGAAAAAAAAGTTAACTGGCTCGTTTATTTACTGTTATCGGCTCAGTTTAATCGTAATAATGACAATAAAAAACAGTAATGGTCAATCGGTCCGGCCGGTTTTCAGCTTAATAGTAACAACGGCAAGTATAAAAACTATAGTTATCGAATTGGTAATTATGATTTTGTTAATTCTTACGTGTTTGGTAGAACTTCGGATTCTAAAAACATTTGAAGCTGGTTAAACTCTACTACACCACTTCAATTTATTTTTTAAATATTCTCACTCCTCAAGAAAAGTGTTTGAATTGCTCCAACTTCACAGGATAAATAAGCTAGAGTTGGAGCCCTGTCAAACGCATTTTTCTTCTTATTAGCCCTGTTTGGCATGACTCTACATTTATAATTTTTTAAGAACCAGTCAAGTTTAACTTAAAAAAATCTTAGATTTAAAACTGTGGATGAATTGATTGTATTTAATTGAGTAATCTAATTTTATTTTTAATTAAAGACAATAATTTAAACTATTTTATTATTTCACAATACCTCCGAGAAAAGTAAGACCCTGAGCCAACAAAAGGAAATTAAGAAATAAAAAAAATTAGGCATTCTCGTCGCCGGTGAGACGGCCGGCCATCGCGGCGCCGGCTGCGTCCGTAGATTCGTACGCTGCACCGAACATGTCACGGCAGCTCGATCGCCGTCCGGCCGGCCGACGCGACGTCAGCTTTAGCATGTCGATCGACACGCGCGCGACGTCGACGCGCGCACACGCCGCGCCCGGCGCCCGCGCGCGCGCCAGGGACAAAAGCATGCAGTGCAGGTCGATAAAAAGGGTCACGTACTCCGGGACGCGCTCCGGCGAACTAGAGATGATTGAATTGACCGGCCGGTGACTGATCGGAGAGGAGCACCAGCTCCTCCAGGATGACGACGAAGAGATCCTCCAAATTAAGGATACATTCATTTGAATGATTATATGTGAATTAATTATAAAAATAATCGTAGAATTAAAAGATAATTTGTGAGACGAATTTATTAAATCCAATTAATCTATAATTAACAAATGTTTACTGTAGCATCACATTTTCAATTCATGATATAATTAGGCTCATTAGATTCGTTTCGCGAATAATTCACTGATTATGAATGAGTTTTGTAAATAATTCACATTTAAAACTCCAAAATAGTATCTAAACATTCGATGTGACGGAGGCTAAAAATTTAATTGGGGTGTTATCTGTACGAATACCAAACCTTAGAAAGAAAAAAGTGATTATGATACTTACAACAACTTTAATAGTGTCAAGTTCTTTTAAACGGTATATTTTTTATTTTATATTGTAATAATCAATATCAACAAAATTTATAAATAAACTGATCTTAGAGTCGATTTAATATAGTTTAGTATAGTTCTAACTTTAAAATTCATACTGGATCTAGAGTTTATATAGTATAATAAAATAATTTAAAATTTTATTTTTAGTCTAAAGTAAAATCAGATTACTGAACTAAACAATCTTCATCCATTCATGAGTCCAGATATAACATTTCTTGAGCTAGATTGAGCGAGCTTTAAAAAATTTTAAAACTAAAGTTATGCTAAACGGTAACTTAACCACGTGAAATATCAATAATGAAAAGTGGAGTCGTGACCCATTAGACATTTTGAAAAAGAAAACAATTCCCAAACGTGGCTGATCGAAGCGGTCGTTAGCCGAGTGCGACAGGTCGAGCTTTTGTGTATCAACTCGCTTCAGCTCTACTTCTCGATGCATCCTATCCCCGGCAGATGTCATCTTGATCGCCATGGCCAAGATCTACAGTTTTGTTGGTGTGATGATTCAAATGGGCTTGCTTAAGATCAACAACCTAATTAATGAGACCAAATGATTCGCTCTCCATCGTTTGGAGCTAATTTGTTCTTCTCTAGTAGATTAATTTCCTGCTGTTGTATCTCCTCCTAGCTATATCTCTCTTTCCTCCCCCTCCCCCTTATGCTACTTTACTTATACTACGATTTCTCTTCTTCTTAATGAATGTGAGCGACTCTCTCGCTTCTTAAAAAAGATTCGCTAATTGGTATTGAATATACATTACAGTTTGAGAATGCAATATACAGTAGAATCAAGGTAGGTAGTAAAGTGATTTTAAAAGACCACAACAAATCCAAATGGAGCCCAACACCATTAAAGCTTTTATCATCGCCGAGACGCTCAACACTCCTGCTGCTCTGGTGTTTGTATCTTGCGTTTAGCTGACCGACTGATGCAGATGCTCTCACGAATGAGGCTACGAAATTAGATTATCATATGTACCATAAGAACTATATGCAACGAGCCAGCTCATACAGTTATCGCCAGTAATGCATCCAAGAGACTGAACCGACCGCACTTGTGACGACTGAACCAATGTTCGTCTACGTTCTGCACCTACAAGGATGCATCGACTTGGGCTAAATTTCCCCATGCTTCACACTCCCACGAGAAAAAACTCAGATAGTTTGTTGTTCTTGCAAGGACAGAAGGTGAGAATAAGTTTTGATTTTGCAGTAGGTAGCTTGAGATGCAGTCATGTGCTTCAGCAAAATCGAATGGCTGATTGTTTGTTTTTGGTTAGAATTGGTATATATAAGCAGCTGACAATGCAATCAGGAAAGTTATGTATCGACAGAGAGATATCTCCTTCTCTTCTCACCGCATCAAATTTTTATATTAAATTTTTTTAGAAAACTACATATTTATAACTTTTGAATAATAATTAAACTTCAAAAGTTCTGTTTAGTGCTATACATATCTCAGCATTCTACGTTGAAAACGCTATAAATTCAAATGCCTTGTATTTTAAAATGAATGCAGTGTTCCTTGGCCGGCGAAAAAAGGTTTTATATTTTTTATTCATTGAAATTTCTATCGTGTCGTTTTTTTATTTTTTGGGGAATTTTCTCCGGGGTCAAATCTATTGACTTCCACGACATTAGACAACTTACAAAAGTAGCATCAGAATTACGAGAACAAATCATCTCTTTTTCTAATGAGGCATGGTCAGTTCCGGTATTGTTTCTGTAGCTTAACTTCTACTATCTCATTATAAGCTCATCAACATCCCAATAATTGTGATTGCTCGGACCGTTTTCACCTCGAACTACAGTGTTGGAAAGTACAAGTTGGTGATTAGCTATTAATGAGCAAAACACCATTATTTGATCCTGCTCATCAATATGCCCCTTCTAGAGATCGCTACGGCTGGGAAAAGCAAGACATGTTGGTGGAGCGTGTTGATCTACTTGCGTGTGAGAAGGCAATATTGCAACCCCTTTACACCTTACGCTGAGTTCTGCTAAGTCCTACCGAGCTTCCGCCTATCTTTTCCCTCTCTCACACGCTCTCGATGCATCTCATTCTCAGGTATCACTCCGTTGAGAAATTGATGTCCTTGTTTCCCTACTTGCACTTTCATCTTAGCAGCAGAAAAATACTAGCAAGTTTTGCATATTATGTTTCACTCGTCCTACTTATGAGAAGCTCATATTTATGGATGATTTTACTATCCTTGAGAAGGTACTAAGAAGTACCATAATTTTTAATATTAATTTTGATATTGTCCAATGACTATAAAATTCTCTTATATTTATGGCTTGTTTGGCTGCCACAAATTCTGACACATTCAATGTGTATGGATCGAGATTTTAGTGATAGCCTTAAATTTTATTGAAGTATTCCTCTGAAGTAATGTAAAAATATTGAATATGATAACTAAGTTGACACTTCTCTTGATAGATCACTACAACCGAAATGGAGGCACGGGGGCGATCAATGCCTGCCCCATGCACGACAACTACTGTTGTGCCTAAAAAGGTGACAACACTAGTATAGATTTTTCTGGACTCAAATGCTACAAGCCACTAGGATATTGAAAAGAAATACATGCGGCCACAGAGACATTGAACCCAGTGACTGTGTCGGCCATAGTAGATAGCGTGAAAACCATGCAGATCACTTCATGGTTACCCAAGTAACTATTACTTCCAAAATCTTTCAAGTGATTGCTTCCATCCACCCATATTCCCGATGCATCTCATTCTCAGCAAATCTCTCTACTAAGCTCTTTGACGCCACCCTTGTTTTTCTTGTGCATCTGGCACATTTTCCCCTCTAAGCAATAGAATAACACTTGCATGTTTTGCATATATGTCATGTTGATTCTGATGAGAAGCTAGGTATATTTATGGTCAAGGAAAGGTGTATGTGCCGACTAAATATGAATTGCTCTTTACAATGTCAGAACCTAATGGTAAAAGTATTTTGGTAAGGCTTTCCTTGCCTTAATTCTGTTACTTCAAATTAAGTAACAGAATTTTGACCAAGCGTTTGCACTATGAGCAACCGTTTTCTGACAAAAATTAAGAAAAGATGTGGCTGTAAACCAAAGTTTACCAGTTTGTGTATAGTGCATTTGAGAAGGGGAGAAATATTGAGAAAGTTGGCCCTGGTTTTAATTTGTTCCATTTCTATAAGTTTTTGCACTTGTGTTTCTTCTCCGCACCAGGAGAAGCGTCATGGAGAGAGATTTTACTCGTATTTTTTTTTAAAAAAACAAGCGGATTGCACACACGTAATGTAAATTGTAAATGTGAAAAGCGCATCGTTAAACAAAGATGGAGGTTAATTCCGTAGTTCACCATAGATCTGTCACCCTAATTCTATCGTTGCATGAGCAGCAATTTTTCCTCATGAAGATTTTCGTAGTTCGGACATGGCAAGAACAAACAAGTTAGGATGATATTGGACTGGTTATTAAACTTTCTAAGATTTTTTCTTTAGTAGCGCGGGTGCTACAGTAGTATGTTATTCAGCTTCACCTTCTTGTTGTAGGTTGTCCATGTTGTTAATTGATTTTCGCCCAACAACAACATGAACAAGCTTGTTGGTCTCATTGGAGTAGTTCACAGCTTGTGCCGGAGAATAGAGACCTTCTGCAATAGTTTGCCGTTGCGATAACAAAAGAACAAAATTATATCAATGTGCTACTAGCTTCCTAACATATCCTTCCATACAGATTCCCAATGCATCACATTCTTAGGATCTCACCAATGACATGAGTCATCTTCGACAATCTTCTCCTACTTTTCACTCCATTCCAAACCGATCTTGGTGTACATGGAACATCTGATGCCATACATGGCAACAATCTTCTCCTACTTTTAAGCTTCATTCGATCACCTACAAGGAGAGTATTTATAGATGGAAACATGATGAACCACAAGTCAGAGTGACAGAATAAAATTAGGACCATATATGCTTCTTCACCAACCGTTGCTCTAAAAACATCAAACACATCCAGACTTCAGAGTTTGCAAACATTCCATGCATCACAACAGTTCACACAACTGCTTCCGGTTTCTACTTTGTAATGAGTGATGACAATAATGTTATTAGATACTACTCCCCTACAACCATCACCGCAAAAGTAGACAAATCTACTTATCATAATCAACCCAAGGCTCTCCTCAAACACGTAGTCACGACAAGGAGCTGAAGTAGTTGATGTAGACCACGCTGGTGGTGCTGCTTTTGCCGAAGGTGCTACTGGCGAAGGTGATGAAACCACTCCGAGAATCGGTGCCATAGTGGGAGGGGTCCTGGTCAGTGCTACTGCTACTGGAGTCACTGCTGAAGAGACAATTGAGGTAGTCATCATTGCTGTGGGAGGTGCCGATCAACTGGTCGGAGCAACTGGTACAAACGAACCCACCATAGCAAAAGAAACAAGCAGAATAACAACCTCTTGCTAGTCTCCGCCTGAATTTCCCTATGCATCCCACTCCCGGCAAACGTAGCAATGCATAGAACATAGCGCGATTGCCGGTGGATGCAAATCATATCAAGATGTCAATGGCATGGCATGGTAGGCACACCCACCATTTCTCATGGCTGCCTCCTTTCTCTCCCTATGAAGAAAGAGGACTACTTCTCATGGCACAAGCTGGCAATTATTGGGACAGGAGGTGTAGCACTCACTGGATGGAAAGTAGTTGTGTCAATCACCAACCAAAGGACTAGTTGCACATGTCTTTTTAAGATGAACATCAATTCTCTTCATCTTAGGCCATTTCATTTGGAAGGCTGAATACACACCCTGTCTAAACGTTTTGACTGCATGTCTGCATACACCAACCATGCATGCTACATTGATTTCCACCTGGCATTTTTTCCCCAGATCAATTTTCATCTCCAAATACTTAAGGCATCTAATCATGTTTTCAGATTACCCTGGTATTTCTATAAGTCACATCTCACTGATTTTGGGGCTCAAGAAAGAAAGGAGCATTGTTATTGTTATGGTGCATTTGATATTATACTACCCGCAAAATTGATCTTAGTTATGATTTTGAAGAATAAATTATTAATTTAATTGATCATGTTTTTGGGTAGATATAATCATAATTAGTGAATTTACAAATATCCTTTTTCATGCGTGCATCATTCAATTTTTAACGAATTTTCTCTTTCTAATTTATACTACCACTAATCAAAACAACATTAAAAATTATTTTAAACTCTTGAATTAATGAAATGATATTAAAAATTAGGATTCATTCCATTGCTAGTCGAATTTACCGTAAAATTGCTTTTACAGTATGAGGCGAAAACATGAAGTTAGCATACACATTATTGGCGGGTTGCTGCGAGTCTGCGAGTGTGACGCTGCCTTCTCGTCTCCACTTGTGCTCATCCTCGCTGTCTTCATTCCTCATCTTCGGCGGTCAGAGCCATGGCACGAAAGCCCCCATCGCTGGACATGAGGTTTCAGCTAAATTCTATGGCCACCTTCACTTCCGCAATGATCCTTGTCCTAGGATGCAGGCTTTGTAAGCCTACAGTGTTGGGGACAGGAGGAGTGGAATTCTAGCTCATGAATTCACAAGTCACAACAACTTGGTTTCCTATGGTGCTCACTACCATTTCTACTGGAACTAGTCCAAATCCAACTACGGGCAACAACAGATTTATGGTTGATGTCAGTGAGACTGCAAGAACACCAGTGGTTAGGCAACCCTAGTATGATTTCTTGCAATATTCGGAGTTGCACACGACTTAAATTCCCAGTGCATCCCATTCTCATCATCTCATGACATTTCTAATAATTAATGGATACAGCAAGCTTAAAAGGTTTTCTGCAATTATCTTGCTGGGTAGAGAAGCTAGCTGCCTACTGTTTGTGGTCAGGGTGTATGTATGTATGCCTGTAGCTGTGGCAAAGATGCACGCGAAGTGATCATGTATATAATGCGCTCCAATTCTCTAGGAAAAAAGTCTTTTTCTCAAGGATTCTATTGAAATTTCATGTAGGAAACCGTGTTTGTTTCTCCTTTCCTATGAAGGAGTGATTTGATTTCGTTGAAAATAAAAATAATTTCAAAAATATTTATTTGGTCCTAAAGTCAAAAGAAATATAAAAAAATCTAGATTTGGCTTCAGCTTTTGAAAAACAAAGAAGATTCACACATGACTACCCTATGTTATTCTTAAAGTTCATATCCATCTTCGATGAGCTCAGGTGTGTGTTCACGATTATCCATGGATAGCTAGAATAGTAGTGGCGGTCGCAAGTGATGTCATCAATACTTTAGTGGCGGCCATATTAGCAGCGGCGGGCAGCACCAGCGACCGCCACTGGTATACCAACAATAGTGGCGGTCCGCGATGACGTCAGCACCGACCGCCACTACTTTACCAACAATAGTGGCGGGCGCTGGTGCTGCCGTCAGCACCAGCAACTGTAGTGGCGGGCATCTAATGACCCGTCACTACAGTGGTTTTGCCCAACGCCACTACAATGACGGTTTGTAGTAGTGCCAGTGATGCTGGTGCTTCAAGTGAAATCCATCAGCACTGTCGGAAAGTCGATCTTGTCAGTATGGGACATGTATCTATTATCTTTCTTATACATATATATTTAATTTGCTTAATTTATTGTTACAAAGAACTATATGTCGAATATCATGTTTATCATGTGAATAAAACAACCACCAGATATAAGATCAGATGTGAACAATGTGTGTCCATATAATGTCCGAGAACGTCTTAGTCATTGAAGCATGGTTATTTGATGAGTTGAGCTCACACATAGCTACCTAGCCACCAGCTTGACTACATGATACATATCATAGCCGCGGACGGAGCACGCTGATGACCTGACCCTTGACAACATATATGCACCATGAAAATCCTCTATGCCATCCATATCCATAACATATGAGCAACAAGCGATGACACAATAATGAAGAACACTGCGTTGGCTGCATACACTGCCCGCATCTAAGACTATTATGTCGCATCAGAGTGGATTGCCACCGGTGACGCTGTGCTAAGAATGCGTCACTTTCCCTGTGCATCCTACTCCTAAAAGCTGGTTTCACATGCACGAACACACGAACACGCGCATGGTCTCCATCTGGGCATCATCGAGCTAGAAATAACCCGATCATTCTTGCCTTCACCAAAATGTCTTGAGGATATTAATTTATGTAGTTCATGCATGCGCAACACTGCATACTACTGAGTACTGACCCCATCACCTAAGTGTCTTTTTTATGATGTTTACTAGCGATCAAATTAACCTAATATCCATTATTGATGTGTATTCTAAGTATGTAGGTAGACATTATATATGTCACAATAGAGACTACTTTTAGTGTCGGTAGTGGCGAAGCCAACCTATGGCCTGTTTCATTCAGCTTCTGACAGCTCTAGCTATTTTTTAAATCTGAAGTTGAAACAAACGGTCTAGATTCTAGACTCAAATTATAAGAATCAGTAGCTACATAATCTAGAAATGAATTAGACTCCAGAAATTGGAAAACACCAACTACTCAGAGTAGCTAGCTACTGAGAATCTCTAACTGCTAGAAGCTAAAACAAACATGCCCCTAGAATCTAAGGGGGGCTTGAGGCGACGCTATGCGGGACAAATGAGCATGGATATGGCGCCCAATGTTAGACAAGGACATGTGTATGGATAAAAACTAATCGAATATTAGTAATTTCATATTGATTTTTTAAAATTGGTTTTGAAAATGAGTACCCCATAGATAGATTTGAAAATGAATACTATCAGATATGAATATGAATTGAAATGAGTACGATTATGATATTTATTAGAACAAGAAAAATGGTTGTACAGACATAAAATGTGATATTTTTTCCTCTACTTTACAAATACAACATGTAGGTTGTGAATACAAATTTTATTTTATCATGTGTAGTTTTGCAGAGACATATAAAGTAAGATGTATTTTAGCTAGAATATTATCTAAATTAAAAATTTCTTGAATTCTATTTTTAGGAAATATCTGTTTCCTTAATGAAATCCCGGAGAAAATGTTGAATTTTAACCTTAGATACTCCCAAGTTTTAAATTTTTAGAAATTTTACAAAAACATTTTTCTCTTCTTTTTTTTCTATTTCCCTTCCTTTACCTTTACCTTTTCTCTTCCTCTTCTCTTTCTTCCTGCTCCCTTCTGCAATTCTGCGTTCTATGGCACGACAGTGACACAACAGTGGTGATGGGTGATGTAGCGCATTACGGTGTGGTGTGGCCACGTGGTGGCACAGGACAGGGGGGATCGGGTGATGCTGACCGAGGGGACAAGGAGTACGGTAGGGGACGATGTGTGGCCCTCTTGCCCAGTTGCCCTTGTTGTCTCTGTCACTGAGTGTCGGGTGTAAAAGATGTCGATATCTTTGGTAACAAATGTTTTTGAGGTTGTTACTTAAAGTTTAAGCATTAAAGTTTGACCCATTTAATTGTTATCGGACTAATTTTTGTAACTAATAGCTAGATTGACGAGCAAGATTACCGAGAATTGCGGTAATTAGATCAGCAACAGTAATTTTGTGAATAGTCAACCAACTACTAGTTATTTTTTACAACAAAACTACTCGACCATATCATAATAGTCAAAAGTTTAAAAATGTGAAAACACGTGTCGTACATTTCTGCGCATGTGAATGGATGGATTGCACATGTGACTAACGCACCTGCTCACTGAAACTGCAGCTCAAATTCTCGATGCATCACATTTCAAACAGTACCATATTAGCACGTCATTTATTGATTGGATTGTGGATGACATCGAGCTCCGTCGTCCTCAATCGTCGCCCTATTCTCGCAGCTAGAGGGGTCGACGATACGAGAACTGAACTGTCTCGTGGATGGATGCGTATGTGTGTATATATATACATGTGACGATACATAGAGACTAGCATTATATTTCTGCACGGGCTACGTGTGTTGATGAATGGAGCGAGGCAAATGAATTGAGACATAGAGTTTCACCAGCCCTGCTGCATGTGAGTATCTGACCACTTATTTATGTATGTGGTGAGTACAACGGTTGAAATGTTTCACATGCATGCATGCATGCATATATATATATATATATATATATTATAGAACTTTCATTTATTTTCATCTAAATGGAGAGATCAAAATCCGCTTTAAAAAAACGTTATAGTTGCTAACATGTACAATTTAGCTTTTCATCTCCCATACTACTTGCACATGTATTATTAATGGCAACGAACTAGAAACCACTAGAGTGCTACAAAATTTTTCCATTAATTATCTTGATGTTATTTAATTTACTTAATTTATTGTACCGAGAAATATAATCGTATGTCAAAGACCATCTTTACCACGTGAATAAAACCACTGCCACATGAACGATGCGCATCCATCAAATGTCTGGGCACGTCTTGAGTCATCGAAAAATGGTTATTCTGTGATTTGAACTCGGACATTAGTACTAGCTTGATTACATCATACCATATGCCTAAACGAATTAACTTGATGACCTAACCCTGTCAACGAGTATTGAGACAATCATCCATGCCATCCATAACAGATGATTCATGTCATTCGTAGCAGACGAGAACACGACACGACGAAGACGGATCTGTATTGGCTGCATACACTGTTCGTGCCTAACATCATTCCGTCGCCTCATAGCATACCGCCGCCGATGTTGCCACGCTAACCGCGCGTGGCCGCGCCTATCCAAAGGGCCTCACGTTCCCCGTGCATCCCACTCCTAGAAGTCACCTTCAACGCGTGTACGCATGGACACACGCGTGGAATCATCGAGCTAGAGATGATCCAACCGTTCTTCGGTTCTTGCCTATACCAAAATGTCGTAGCATATTTATATAGTGGTGCATGCATGCCATTGCCGGCTAGAATAGAGTAGTGGTAGCACGCGCGTACTGACCCCACCACATAAATGGCTTTTTATGATGTTGGAAGAACATACGCTATTAATATATCTTTAGGTGGTTGATCTGATGATAACCATTGTAGATATGTATTCTAAGTCTACAGGTTGATATTATCTACGACGGTAAAGATTACTTTTAGTGTTGGGCGTAAAATGCATCCGTCCCTAAAGATGACGATGTCTTTAATAATAAATGCTCTTAAGACATGTATCCTAAAGTTTAAGCATTAACGACGGGCTTCAATGACACACATTATTAAAGAGGTTATCGCCCTTTAGCAGCAGGTATAGAGAGTGGTCATCCGTTAAAGTTTTAGTGTAAGTGATGTGTGTCTTTTAAGATTAGTCAATTGAAATTTTAGTATTAGTGATAAAGCTTCATTATTAAAGCCTCCTCAAGGATCGATCACGATCCAATGTTAGTTATATATATATGCATCAAGACATTAATGAACGTACATGAGTCAGGACACCAAATTATCTCTTATAATTAAGTCTAGTTTTATATATCATTCTTAATTTCATATTGTTCAATTCAAACCACGTACCATATTGTTTTCTTTCGTACAATGAAGGTAATTAAACCGATGCAATCAATAATATTATTAACGGAGTACAATCATCTTTACTTATTACTACATGTACACACAATGCGATAGGGTAAAAACAGAATCTATTTAACAGATTTTTATAAATAATAGTTTAATGAGTGAGATTATTGAAATCTACAAGTAATTATGAAAGTTATACGAGTAAACTTGGTGAATAGCCGACTATCAATGATTTTTTTAGAAGAAAACTAGTCAACTACATTAGCATAGCTAGTCTAAAGTTTAAATATGTGAATACACTCATAATGTGCATGCAATAATAATGCACACGCGGAACTAACAGAAGTTGCTGGTGTTCGTGACGGATTTCGCTCCAACAAGTCAAACGGACTTAGGCACCTGCCCATTGAAACCGAGTCCCAAATTCTCGATGTATCACATTCCAAACGGCACGGTAGTGTCATATATCGGAGCACCCATTGATTGATTGGATTGTAGATGACATTGAGCTCCGGCCGTCGTCCTCAACCTTGGTTCGAGCTGTTCTTGCAGCAGCTAGGGCGACGGGATGCATGCGAGAACTGCACGTACGTCTCGCTCGTGTGTGTCTGTGTGTGTATTTTACATGTTAGAGGATAACATTTATGCACGGGCGGCTACGTGCTGATAAATGAATTGAGATATGATGTAGCGTTTCACCAGCCAATGCATGTGAGTATCTGACCACTTAATTATGTGGTCAGTACAACCAGCAGTCCATAGTTAAGAAAATATTTTATTTATGTCTTGTTAATTACCAGTGCCACGTGCGTGCACTTACATTACTTCGCCGAGTGCCACGTGGAGCACTCGGCACAGTTACTTTGCCGAGTGTCATGTGGGACACTCAGCAAAGTTACTTCGCCGAGTGCCACGTGGGGCACTCGGCAAACACTCGTTAGCGCGCCCCCGCCGTCACACGGCTATGGTTGTCGAGTGCCTCACGTGGCACTCGGAGAAGCCGACGTGACACTCGGCAAAGAATTCTCCGAGTGCACGATAAAAAGCACTCGACAAACCACCTCTTCACCTATAAAGTCTGTGCCGAGTGTAGGGCTGGACAAAAACTCGTAGCTCGTTAACTCGCTCGGCTCGACTCGGCTCGGCTCGTTCTATTTTCCTAACGAGCCAAGCTGGTATTTTAGCTCGTTAGTATAACGAACGAGTTCGAGCTGGCTCGCGAGCTGCTCGCGAGCTTAACGAGCTTAGCACAAGTAGTCAAGCCAACCCATTAAAGCAATAATAAAACACTATCTTACAATATGAGAGTCATTATTTTATAATTTATTTGTTAATATCAAGTTATTACTTGCTAACTTGTTATTATAAATTTATTATTATGACCTATAGAATTATCATATAAAAGTATATAGAATTTTTCATATAAAAGTACGAAACAAATAACATATGTGATGAATTTGATGGAATCATAGAAATAACGATGGAACTATGGATGATTAATTTTTAAAACCTTATGTATTCTACTTATTTCATATTTTGATGTTTGATATGTGATTATTTAAATATTTATTATTTAATCATCTTTTAAATAGTTGGCCCGCGAGCTAAACGAGCTAGCTCGCGAGCTGGACCGAGCCGAGCTGGGTTTTCTGCTCGTTATGTTAACGAGCCGAGCTAGCTCGTTAACATAACGAGCTATAACTAGCCGAGCTAAACGAGCCGAGCTAGCTCGTTATCCAGCCCTAGCCGAGTGTTGTTTGTCAAGTGTGACACTCGGCAAAGCCTTCGCCGAGTGCAAACAGGATTTTATCGAGTGTCTAGGGCACTCGGCGAACATGTGTTCTCCCATAGTGAGTTAAGAAAATATTTTATTTATGTCTTGTTAATTACCAGTAGTTTGCAAATCAATAAATTTTATTTTTTAAAAAATATCTACTCCGTATTATGTTATCACTTTATAATAATATTTTATTATCAAATGTCACTTTGTTATTTTACTTAACTTTACATAAATAAATAAAGAACTCTCGGTGAAATGAATTGATCAAACTAACTGCGTGGAAGAGTATCAGTCTAACGGTAAACCTACACCTACTTCAATCAAATAAAAAACTCAAAACAGTTTTTTAAAGGGTTAATTTTTTATGTATCATTATATTTTTTACAGTTTGTCAATATATCATCGGTGTATCACTGAAAGATGGAGTCTGCCACGTCACTGACAGTGGTACGTAGATAATTTTTAAAAATTACAATGAGGTGTGAATAATTTTCACTCAGCTCAACTAAACATCCTCGTACTGGTGCACTTTATCAAGCTCGGCGTCTTGCCACGTTAGTTATCTGGGATCATTAGCAGCAGGTCAAGTGAATACAGTAGGACATTTTCTCCTCGTATATGTGTATATATATACCTAAACGGGAATTTTCTTTCCAACGGATACCCGAACCCTGGACGGTGTGCGGGGATGGGGAAAATTTATCCCCGAAGCCGGAGACGGGGACAGGGAACAAGATTTTTTTTGTCTAGCAGGGACGAGGACCCCTTCCCACCGGGAATTCTCCCGTTGCCATCCCTAGTAGGACTAGGAGATGGGCCGAGGCACACATCATCCATGTTTGCTTGTGAGAAAATTACTGAGCTAACCTGCGCTGACCTCAACCCGATCTAAGCTGTGAGGTGCCAATTTATATTGGGCCGTGTTCTATGGCACACGCAACGCAGAACCCAGCTTAAAGATTCAGCCGTGTTCTTGCTAAAAACAAACCAAACACTGCTTGGCTACAAATCTCTACTATTATAAAATGCGAGAATAATCGGCGGATTCCGCTTTCCCGTGAGCTTCGTATGCATCAACTGCCTCCCGTACGTGTGCTCGCCCGCCCCGCCCCCCGAATGCATACATGCAGGAAGAAATGCATGGAAGAAAAAAAATGTACTTTTGTATTTCAGTTTTTTAATTTTTGTATTTTATACAGAAGTACGAATTTTGTTACGCAGAAACTAAGAATTTTGCGCAAAGACCCTTAGATTTTTAAAAAATCACGCAAAACTATGAAATTTGCGTATAAACAGTTAGATTCGCTGAAAATTTTCTTATCATCGTAGCAATAAAATAAATCTCGGCGCAAAACACAAACCCCTTACTAGTATCCTTGTAAAGATTCAGGCGATCGTACCATGTCCACGAAGAAAAGAAGACAACTGCGAGTAGACTTTATGTGCATTTGGTTCTACTGTAAGCTGTAAAAAAATTGCCGTAAATTATCTGTTGTGGGAAAACTGAAAGTCATTTGGTTGAAATTGTTGTGAAAAAGTTATTGTGAGCTGATTGTTTTTTTATAATTAACATTAATTTTATCATTATAATATTCCATGCGTATATATAAATATGAAACAGTTAACATTGATGCAACTAAATAATTTGAAAATATATTAGATAAATAAAAAGGTTTATAGTTCATCTCGTAAAGTAACCAGCAACCACATAGCTCTCTAATGAAATTAGAAAATACAATACAAACTATAATAATGTTAGATCAATCAAGACACCTTGAATTCATACTATCCAATTTGTACTAAAAAGCAAAAAAAAAACAGAAAAGCAAAATCCAAGCTACTTCCAAATTTGTATTAAAAAAACTATTTTTATAGGAGAAGCATATTTGATAAATCCGTTTGATTCAACTTCTATTTTTTCACAACATAAGTGGATTTCAAAATTAGAATCAAACACACTCTTTACTGTCCCGGTCTAACGATTTTTTAGAAAAATATCACATAGTTTAACTTTGTTTAAAACCCATGTAATGGCCTGACGGGACGTGAATTGTGATACCAGGATTTTTCGCTCCAAACATACTTAATTAGAGTTACGATGAAATCAGTTGTTTAACGATAATAGGTAGGAGTACATATTATCAGTTATACCAAAAACTACAATTAACACTAACCATGTGTTGACGCTAAGATTTGGTAAAGCCCAAAAGTCCACTACGAGTTATCGTATGGTCAACGAAAGGTCAAAGAGAATTCGGTCAAGAAAAGTCAGAGGAGTCCGTCCGCAACAACTGCATGATCGGAAAGGATGTTGATGAAGATAAAAGCAGGAGATGGTTATAGTATTATCCGAAATCGGCTGGATAAGTTACTTGAACGGCAAGTCTAAGGACTATAAATATGGGTTAGATTAGACAACTCTCGTTCAACCAATCAATCGGCGCATCGCCACCCTTGAGCCCCAAGGTTATCCGGCGGGACTCGAGCGCCCGGAGCTGGGCTACATCATTTTGATCTCCGGTGAAGAGGTGAGTCCCGCCACTCCCGATGTCCGTACCAACTAGGTTAGTATCCTCATGGCTATATCAGTTTAGTTCGATCTCTTGAGGAGAACGGTGAAATAGTACGGTCGCCGGTTGTTCTCAGTGTATTTGTCTAGGTCTAAGGCTGCATTAGTTAGGTTTGATCTTTTAGTTTGATGTGATCTTGGTTTGATAGTCTGATGCTTCACCGGTTAAGTCTGATATCTCTTGCTATTATATATTTTTTATGTTGTATACTGTTCATCTAAATAATGTTTGCTCGTTTCATTGATATATTGTTCGTATCATTGTGACTAGCTATTATCTTTGTTAGGTTCGATCTAGTTATTGTGATGATCTTTATGGTATAGATCTGTTATCTAGCATGTTTTATTTTTTTCTGTCTGAGTACAAATTGATAGATTATCTTTAATTCATCTCCGTATCATATTCACCATCGAAGGGTTCGCAACGGTCTATATGCATGATCTATCTTTTCCATCGGCCGATGACGCACTCACTCGATTGGACCAACTTGGGCTATCGGCCTCATGGCTGACCGACACAGTGATTTCTGATTTTATCGTTTCTACCATGGTCATTGACTTGCCAGCCGATCGGCTATGCTACTAGCGTTTATCTTTTTTGATTCTTTATCAGTTGCAGGGTAAAATTGATTAGCACGCCTCGAACCTCATTTTCTAAGAACGTAAGAACTGCATTGGAGCTAAGAAAATCTACAGGCCACACATGTGTTGAAATAACCACACATGTGTCATTGTGTGACAAAAAGCACACCAACACCATGTTTTTGTTTTTATTAACCTAACAAGCTAACACGGTAGACGCTCAACAGCAAATGGCATTTCAAGCATGGAAAATACAAACAACGGAATACGGACACCGAGCGGTTACCGGTGTATACATGGACCAGAGCAGAGATAAGCAGCCAGTGTCAATTGCCGCAAAAGCGAAAGGAGCATAAGGCTATTCATAATGGTGGGTTTCATAGCACTGTTTCCTAGAATGCCACGTCAACTTTACAACTCAATGAAATACCCTCTCTCAGTGGAGAGTTTTATTTCACTATTTTTTAGGCTAACCAATGTAATTAAATGCAACTAGCTCTCATGAAATACACTCTCTCTGATGAAATGATTTAGCTCTCAATGGTTGTTTCATTTCATTTCATCCGCCTTGGAAACGGGTTAGCACTATGTCATGGTGATGACACTATTTTTTCTCTTTATTCATTAATTGAATGTCATGTAAGCAAAAAATCTAATATGATATAATAATTAATACCATAAAACAAAACTAAAATTAGCCGGGAATGGATGGAGATCTCATCTCTGACCTCACCTGATGCGGCCGCCGCCGAGTGGAAATGCGGGGCGGGCGCGGGGAATCAACCTTTTTCTCTTTCTTTTTGGCCATGAAAAAGACGTCCAGGTTCAATGCACCCACACACAAACCCGGGGCAATCCACAGCCCTGCCCGTCGCGTCGCACTCACATTGGCCGCCTCGTGGTCGTGGATCCGCTTATGTGGGACCCACCTGTCACCCTCTCAAGTTTCACTGCGCGCGGTGCCCACCCGCGGTCGCGTTCAGGAGGAGCTGGGTGGTCTACCGTGGACGGCGCGCACGGAGGTGCTGAGGTGCACACCATAAAGCACCCTCCCCCCGGCCACTCGACCGCACGAACGGAGTGTCTCGCTCGCTCGCTCGCCACTCCCATCCTCCGGAAAACTTCAGAGCGGTTCCAGCTCCGGCGATGTCGGCGGCGGTGGGGGGCGCCGAGTTCCACGGGTTCCGGGGAGCGGCGCAGCTCCCGAGGTCGCGGATGCTCGGTCGGCCGCTTCGGGTGGCGCCGCCCCCGGCGACCCCTTCCGGCGGCGCCGGTGGGCCGTCGGCGGCCAGCATACGCGCCGTCTCCGCGGTAAGTGTCCTGCGGGCTGCGGCGGTGCGGTTTGGTTTTAGGTTTATTGTACCGTGGGGGGGATTTGGGGGTTTAACTGTGCCGGGGAGGCGGGGACGAATCATTTAGCTGGCGTTCAACTGATCGTGGGTTTACTGAAAGGGGTGTGCCCTAATGGAATTGATATGGTGCAATGTGTTCCAAACCTGCCAAATTTTCTTCGTTTCCGAGTTGTTTAGCCTCTGTACAGTTCAATGACTTCAATCCTGTTTCACCTGTTGGTGAATTTGTCCATGTGGTATTGGATCAAATGTCAACAGATGATTATCTAGTTCAGGAACTGTAATGTTGCTAGTAATTTGTAAGAGATAAAAGGGGATCTTTTGTTCAAACCAGTCTCGCTTTTAGTGTCCGTATCTTAAATATTGGTCTGTCACAGTGTGCCGGTGCAAAGATTCCATCTGTAGACGCTAATAAACTTAACAGCAGTTGAGTTGTCGTATTCATTTAGCTCTTCAATATTGGTTATACTGTATTAGATTCTAATTTGATAAAAAAAATATTGTGCAACGATAAACTAGTACAATACTCCCGTTTGCCTATGTTCTGAGACCTTGCATTGTGCCTGCAGCCACTCAAGAAGGATGCATCTGAAGTTAAGAGAAGCAAGGTTGAGATAATCAAGGAGAAGAGCAACTTTCTTCGGTACCCTCTGAATGAGGAACTGGTCTCAGAGGCTCCAAATATTAATGATAATGCTGTCCAGCTTATTAAATTTCACGGAAGCTATCAGCAGACGGACCGTGATGTTCGTGGGCAAAAGAATTACTCATTTATGCTCCGAACAAAGAATCCTTGTGGAAAAGTTCCAAACCAGCTTTACTTGGCTATGGATACACTAGCTGATGAGTTTGGCATTGGAACACTCCGATTGACCACCAGGCAAACATTTCAGCTGCATGGCGTTATCAAAAAGAACTTGAAGACCGTTATTGGCACTGTTATAAAGAATATGGGTTCAACATTAGGTGCTTGTGGAGATCTCAACAGAAATGTGCTTGCTCCTGCCGCACCTTATGTCAGAAAGGATATTCTTTTTGCTCAGGAAACAGCAGAGAATATCGCAGTACTTCTTACGCCACAATCTGGGGCTTATTATGATCTGTGGGTGGATGGAGAAAAGATAATGTCAGCTGAAGAACCTCCTGAGGTCACAAAAGCTCGCGATGACAACACACATGGAACAAATTTTCCTGACTCCCCTGAACCAATCTATGGCACGCAGTATTTGCCCAGAAAGTTCAAGATTGCAGTCACTGTTGCTGGTGATAATTCTGTTGATATTCTGACCAATGACATTGGTGTTGTTGTTGTTTCAGATAGTGAAGGAGAGCCTGCTGGCTTCAACATTTATGTAATGGCTTAACAAAACTTACTGTGCCCTATTCCTATGTTTAGCAGCTCTATTGTAGATTTCTTATTTAATTTTCTGTCCTCCTTTTCAGGTTGGAGGTGGCATGGGAAGGACACACCGAGTGGAGACCACATTCCCCGACTGGCTGATCCACTGGGTTATGTTCCTAAGGAAGATATATTGTATGCTATAAAAGCAATAGTCGTCACACAGAGGGAAAATGGGAGAAGGGATGACCGCCGGTACAGCAGGATGAAGTATCTGATTGATCGTTGGGGAATTGACAAGTTTCGGGCTGAAGTTGAAAAATACTATGGAAAGAAGTTTGAAGATTCCCATCCTCTGCCCCAGTGGCAGTTCAACAGTTACCTAGGCTGGCAGGAACAGGTAAACATTTAGTGTTTATATCATCTTCAAGAAGCAGTTCTTTTAGGAAGGATGCCCTAATACTTTATAAAATGTTTACCTTCATTTATAAATTATAATTTTAGATTTGTTTATTCTGCCTGATATAACTTCCACATCACATGCTTGCATACTGCTATAAAGTATAAACTGTCACACTGTAGTTCATCTAAGACTGTTTGATCATTCTGCTATTGTGCCGACTTGTTCATTAACAATTTCTATACTTTATTAGTTATTTCCTGACTTCTAAGTTACATTTTTTCTTTATTTTCCTATTTCAGGGTGATGGAAAATTATTCTATGGAGTGCATATTGATAATGGTCGTGTTGGAGGACAAGCAAAGAAAACTCTACGAGAGATAATTGAGAAGTACAATTTGGATGTTAGCATTACTCCTAACCAGAATCTTATCTTATGCGGGATTAATCAGGCATGGAAAGACCCCATTACAGCAGCTCTTGCTCAAGCTGGATTGTTGGTAAGAATTTATTCGCTTATTTCATATCCCTGGCTTGGATGCTCAAGAAGACAGCAACTCTTTATTGTATTTATTATTTTCTCAAGGGAAGTTTGATTTCCTAACAAGACGGTATGCTTGTGAGAATATTTTACTGAAGTTGATCATTGATGTATGTAGGATCCAAAGGATGTTGATCCCCTGAATCTTACTTCCATGGCGTGCCCTGCCTTACCACTATGCCCTCTGGCACAAACAGAAGCTGAACGGGGGATTCTGCCAATTCTTAAACGAATTAGAGCAGTCTTTGATAAGGTATCATCTGTAGTCTTGTCCAAAAATGTGAACATTGTATGTACTTGACCCATTCCACTTGAGATAATACTGTCCGAATAATAGGTTGGCATCAAGGATCATGAGTCAGTAGTTGTGAGGATAACTGGCTGCCCTAATGGATGCGCGAGGCCATATATGGCAGAGGTTGGCTTTGTTGGTGATGGCCCAAACAGTTACCAGGTATATAGGAGATGTTGAAAATATTTTCATTTAGGCTGGCTTTGCTTTCTATTTTTCTTCATCATTAAGTTTTGCTTGGTTTGTTTTCATTTAACTTTTCTTTACTGTGTACGCAGATCTGGCTTGGAGGAACACCAAACCAGAGTACCCTGGCCGAATCATTTATGAATAAAGTGAAGCTTCAAGACATTGAGAAGGTTTTGGAACCATTGTTTTCATATTGGAACAGTGCACGTCAGGATGGTGAATCTTTTGGTACCTTCACATGTCGTACGGTGAGTGATTCTATTCTTTCTGCAAGTACTTGTGCTGTTACTTATGTTTGAGATGAACCATTTCAAAATCACATGCAGAATGGCCATTCACAAGTTCCCAAAAAGTCTTGTTCTTGCCTGCAGTTGTCTTCCTCTGCTGCTACTTACTAATTAATAGAAAACAAGAAAGATAGTTTATTCTGTTACTTCCTGTGAGTGTTATTCTCACCAACATAGGGGCGACATGGACCCTAATTAAGAATCTTCTGCCTGATTGCGCTCTCGTGTATAGTTTGGATGCTTGAAAATGCCAAATCAGATCAGATTATTTATGCATGTTGTCGACAGTAAAATAGATAGGCTTTTGGTCCTAGTAAAGTTATGCCAGGTGCAAGCATTGTGTTGTTGCAACCACATCATTAGCCAGTGTGGATTTCATAACACGTTTATTAATTATTATCAAACCGGACAACATGCCCTAATTATTCATGTGTGCTAACTGATATACTGGGTGTAAGTCTGAGATGAACTTTTCTACAAATGGAGAGATGTAGTAGCAGAATACAATAAAGATGTTGCTTTTCACAAATGGTGCATTGTCTCATCTATCCCTTTTTTTTTCATAAAATCAGGGATTTGATAAATTGAAAGAGGTAGTAGACAAGTGGGGAGAGTCTGCATCCGCCACATGATGGAGCTTTTGTTGGACAAGCTGAAATCAATTCTGACCATGGGTCAATCTGGGCGCCGTTTTCAGCTCTCCACGCACGCAAAGCAGGAGGAAATTTGTCAATTCCGTTGACAAGTAGAAGACGAAGACTCTGGTTTGGAATTGTTATGTCCGTTTGAGATGAATAATCAAAATTTCTTGCGTCCAAAAGAAATGTGCTCTGACAAAAGAAAAAAACTTCTCTGGCTGTTAACTTTGGAATAAACTGCTTGAGAAAAGGACTTGAATAAATCCGTGTCATTTGCTTATCTGTGTGTATAATTAGGCATGCCGACAGGCAACAGATACTCACTATGCGACATGTTGTTTTTCATCTGCGGGCATTCATGGATATGGCCAAGAATATACCTGAATTTGCTAGTAGGAAAAGGCCATGAATGTACCTGAAATTTGCTGGTACGAAAAAGCAATGCCTGTACATACAAGACCCAATTGTCACAAGTTCATCAGTTCATGTGATGGAGGAGGACCATGGAAGAATGAAGAAGAAAGAAACCTTGGGGGGAGGCATTTTTGCCATGAAACACAAGCAGTGGCATCAGTGTTCTAAAAATCGGGATTAAGCGGGCGCCTAGGCGGGGGGCGCCAACCCAGCGCCGCGTGGAGCCTCCAGGCGGCCCAGGTGCCTAGGCGGTCAACCGCGACGTTGGGCAGTTGACCGCGGCTCTAGGCGGCGCCTGGGCAGCGTGGCGCGATGGCGTCGCGGCCAGATCCGGTGACCAGCGGCACGCACACGGCCAAATCCGGCGACCGGTGACGCGCACGTGGCCAGATCCAACGACGAGCGGCACTAGCGCGGCCAGACCCGGCGACGAGCGGGCGCGCGCAGCCAGATCCGGCGGCGTGGCGCGATGGCGTCGCTGCTAGATCCGGCGACCGACGGCACGCACGCGGCCAGATCCGGCGACCGGCGGTGCGCACGCTGCCAGATCCGGCGATGAGCTGTGCTCGCACAGCAAAACCCAACGAGGAGGAGAGGAGCTCCTGAGCTGGACGAGGAGGCAAGGGGAGGGGTCTGGAGGTGGAGGAGGAGAGGGAAGGAGGTGGAGGAGGAGAGGGAAGGGGAGTCAGCCCAAGGAAAATGAGGGAAGGGGAGCATGAAACAGAACAAAAGGAGGCAACTCTAGGCGCCGCCTAGACGCCCCTAGGCGCTAGGCGCCTGTTTCCGCCTGACTAGCGCCTTTTAGAACACTGTGTTGCATGCAGGAGGAGGAGGAGATCATGTTTAAGAAGGTAAACAGATGACAACAGCACATCCAAGCCGTCAGGAATGGTTAGCGCTACAGGAATATGAAGCATTCCATGGCCACCGAAGGGTTCTCCAGGGACTCCTTCCCGTCGCCGCCGACGCTGGCCCCGACCCCAGCGCCCGTGGCGGGGTGGTCGACCTCCTGCGCGCGCGGCGGCGAGAGCGGAGGGGGCGTGTCCTGTGCGCGCCGCGGTGACACGTGGCCGCACGGCCTCGGAAGGACAGGTGGCTTCCTCTGCGGGCACGAGGCGGCACTACCGGCGCCCGCGCGGGCGCGGCGCTGGTCATGTGTCCGCTTGGCGGCAGGAGACGGAGACCTCCGGCAGGGGCGGTCACCAGGTTCGCGCCGCGGCGGCGGCGGCGAGGGCGACGCGCGACCTCCTCCAGGGCGGTCGGCGCCGGGAGCTGCAGGACCGCTGTCCCGCCCAAGCTCACCGGACACGGTCCGCTTCCTTGTCGGCTTCCCCGGGGAATGCTCGGGTCCCGTGGCCGTGGTCGCGACCGACGACGACTCGGACGCTGCCTCTGACTTCTCGCTGGCGGCATGCTCCACTCCGACAGCCCTACGAGCTCTGCCCCTTCCACCGCCACCCTTCGTCCTGGCCGCCTTCTCCGCTTCTCTCTCCACCGACGGCGCCACAGCTCCCGCCACTCGCCTCGGCCTCGGCCTCGGCCGCGCCCCGGCGCTCGGCGTCTCCGACAGCACCTCCTTAACCTTCTCCTCCTCCGT
Source organism: Zizania palustris (assembly GCA_019279435.1). Classification (NCBI taxonomy): domain Eukaryota; kingdom Viridiplantae; phylum Streptophyta; class Magnoliopsida; order Poales; family Poaceae; genus Zizania; species Zizania palustris. Next base: position 51,613,538 of record JAAALK010000082.1, on the reverse strand, counting down.
CTGCAGCGGGTCGCGAGCCTCCACCCGCCGCCGGGGAGCTCGAGCTTCCACCTTATCCCCCGCCAGCGTCGCGGTTGTCATCTCATTCTCACCCCGCTTCTTGCTAACACAACAACCCATCCTTCCCAATCCTACCTCCTCGCTGACCTCCTGAGCTCTAGCTAGCTACGCGGCCATTTCCCGCGCGTGCTGCTGCCTGCTGGACTTGGTGACGCGGGCGAGAGAGACGAGACGGAGGAGACAAGTCAAGGAGAGACTAGATAACAATTAAAAAATAAAACCAAACCAAATAACTTTATTTTCTATTAATTTTTTATTTATTACATGCGTATTATGTTAGAAATTCTAAAAACGAGTTATGTTTAGAAAATATTAAGAATACTTATATAAAAATGGAGAAATAGATCGTAGAAGATGGAAGGATACGAGGAGCTGAGCTTTACGATAATTATTTAAATATTCAAACGAACAAGTTTAATTTAAAATATTTTTAAAACAATTCTATGGTTTTTGTATAGTTATTTTAAATATTACTCAGAGTTAAGCGGCCCGGCAGCAAGCAGTGAGCTACGGAGGACTGGGCAGCCAGCACTGAGCTAGCTCAGCTCGGGGTTGGTGATCTGATCAATGTGACATTAAAATATGATTAGTTCCAGCTGCTAATCACGGCGAGGGATTTATGAACAGTGATTATGATTATGATTTGCTCGAACCGCCGGAGGAATTTGACGTGGAGCTCGTTGCTTTCGTGTGAAAATCTAGAGGAAAATGCGGATATCTTATTAATTACATAATTGAAGAAATATATTAAAAACTAAGTTTTTGTAAGACAAAACTTAAAGCAATAAATAAAGCGTTTAATGGAGGGAGCGCTGTCCGACCCATACTTCCCATTCCGAGATTAATTTTAAAATTTGTTGGCCACGCTTCCAGAATTTTTTTTGAAATAATGTATTTTAAAATTGTAGTACATTTTAAAATTGTTTTAAAAAAGTTTTATTTAAAAAAAATCCCTCACGTCAACCTGGCTTTTACCGTTCATCGGCCCCACTCAACTGCTCATATGACCCCACCTGTCAGCCACCAGCCGTCAGCAAAAGCCATCTCGTTTCTCTTTCCCCGAAGTACCGCACGGAGAGAGAGAGCTCAGAAGGGCAGCACGGTGGTGAAGCAACGCAGCGGTTGGCCACCGCGTCCAGCGCCGTCGCCGTCGCCGTCGCCGTCGTTTGAGGAGGCAGGAGGCGGCCATGGCGGGGAAGCACGGTCGCAACGGCTTCGAGGACGAGGATGTCAACCCCTTCGCGGTGAGTGCTCCTTGCTCTACTACGCGCTCCACCGCACAGTGCCTGCGCTCGTCTTCGAGGAGGACTCCGCCATTTGCGTAGATCTCGGGGTGGACTTCCCTGATCTGACCACCTCCAGACGTGGTCGCATTCAGGATCCGTCGTTGCTTGGTTCCGGGCGCGCTGGATCTGGGCGTGCGAGGAGGATTGCCATGGCGACGTGCGGTTTCGTGTGGTTGGCTGGCGATTACACTGTTTAGGTATCGTAGGTTGATTGCCCTTGGAGTGGTTGCTCAAATGTGGATCTGTGTTTGGGGTGACTCGGAGGGATATATGTTGCAATAGTACAGTCGCTTATTTGCTGGAACTTGGAATTCGGTTTTGTAGCATACTAGATCAATGTGGTAACTTTGATATGCTGCACGAACAACTTGAAAATTGTTTGGTACAAACAGAATCGTGTTGGAGCTCGGTACCATGCTTTGTGTAGCTTCTTAGTGAGTTCGAAATTACGCATGAAGGATCTCCAATTTTGCTGTCGTATGTTTTTTTTGTAACTAGTGGTTGTCACGCAAAGGATGTTCCATTTACTGCTGTTTCAAGAAATGCAATCAAATGATAAGTGTTTTACCTCTTGTGTGAGTTGTGTCATTTTAAGACAGAACTAATATAAGACCCACGAGATTGCTGTATTTACTTTGTTGTTTGAATAAGCCATGAGCTGTTAGCTTCAGGTCAAGCATTAGGATCTGGCCATGCAGAAACATCAGGCGTTTTATTGCTGGTTATTAGCAGAAACAGCAGGAGTTTAGTGCTGGTTATTAGCAGTGTTTTATTAGCATTAGAATCCGGCTGTTAGAAGTGTTTATTAGCATCTTAACTGTGTAATTGCATTGTTTTTGAATGGAGTTCAATACAAAACAGCCGGCTGCTCATTTGCAAAGCACGGCACCAAATTTCTGTCTCCTCTCTTCACTCCTGTGCGCAAGATTTGGGCAGTGAGCAAGCTGTGCGTGTGTGTTCTCTTGCTGAAGAAGATACATTGCACCCAGGCTGTGTTCTTGCCAGAACAACTACAGTGCGTGTGGTAGAGTGAATAGGCTGAGGTTGAGAGAGATCTAGAGAGGGCTGTGCGCTGACAGTGACATTACTCGTTGCCATCTCCAATCAAAACTTTGATTTGCATTAGTTAGTTCTTCCATGTGCCTTTTGTATAATAATATATGTTGATACTTGTTGTTATGTGGAAAATTTTTACTGAGCTGTATCATAAAAAACATGTGTTTACTGGGTCGCACAGAAGCTTCTACTTTTGAAGTTATTTTCCACTAACTTTGTGATTTATTTACTTTTCCAATACCTCCTTTATTGCAGGGAGGAAGAGTTCCTCCTGCCTCCAATTCTGGACTCTCGCCTCTCTCTCATGAACCAGCTGGTTTTTATAACGTGGACATTCCTCTGGACTCAAATAAGGTACCTGCAGTTCCATTTAATGTTAATATTATATCAAATTTTAGTTTTGATATTTTTTATCCACTAAACACTAGTTTAACTCACCCTCTTTGCTGTAACGTGGTGATGCTCACAGCCTCACACCATGAATTATCTCATCCTGGTTAATATTTGATGTGTTATAATGTAGAGTTAGAACTGTATGAAAAAATATATTGTTCCTTTGTTATTGTTTACATCATGTACCAAGTTAGTTTTCGTTATTCTTATTTTGTCTTTAGATGATTCCTTATGTTCCATTTCCATTTCTTTGCAATTAGGATTTGAAGAAAAAGGAGAAAGAACTCCAGGCAATGGAAGCTGAGCTAAACAAACGAGAAAGGGTGTGTGCTACAACTGTTGAGTGATATCATTTACCTGTGGTACTTGTGGCATTACTTATTCATTTTATATCCAATCAAACCATGTTTATATGGATCTCCACTGTATTTAATAGCTAAGTACTTATCCTAGCTCTAGAATTCTTTTTTAAGAATAGCCCTATAATCCTGACAATTTCCTAGATGCTATCAGATGATTTGACCATAACATTGTGGTAAGTTTGTAGCTGTATACTTGATCGGTAATCTACAACTACAAATGTGTTGTGCCTCAGCTTGCCAAAACTAACTAAAATAGTTGACCACAACCAGCTATTGGACTTACTGGAGAGGTAGTGTGTGTTGACCAAAGGTACCAAAGCAACTACTAGAATTCCCTAAGTGTTGGTGATGTAATCAGTCCTAAAACATATGAGCAGAAACATTTCTGCTATTGCCTATTGCATAAAGATTGTTTTTGCATCTCTAGAAAGATAGGAAATGTTAGGTCAACCTTTGAATAAAGTGGGTTAGTTAATATGTGGTATATGAAAAAAATCATGGATTTTTTTAATGATGTATTCACATATCATATTTGCTCTATGCACTGTTCCTTCTCTAAATGCTGATCCAGTTCTGCCTTTGTCTCCCTGTGGCAGGAGCTGAAAAGGAAGGAAGAGGCTGCATCCCAAGGTACAGTTGCATTCTTTTTTTTTGCTGGTCAGCTTTAGTAGTTTATTTTGGGTGCATCACTAGCATGAAGATTTCAATGCACAAGCAGGTTTGGTAAAAGCAACTAAGCAAGAAACTTTTGCTTGCCAATTCAACTTGAGTTATTGCTAATACTTTATACTTTATTCTTTTGCAGCTGGAATTGTCATTGAAGATAAAAATTGGCCACCCTTTTTCCCTCTCATTCACCATAACATTTCAAACGAGATACCTATACATCTACAGAGAATGCAATACCTTGCATTTTCATCGTTTTTGGGTAAGCTCTTGTGATGTTCAACACTTACATTCAATATCAATGTCGGTTGAGCTACCTTTGTTTTTTTGTTGAACACATTACATTCATTTTTCCTTTCATATTATGCACTTGTAATATATTATCAACATGAAAAAGGCAAAAGTCTAGATTTGGATTCCTTGGCTATTGCCAAGGAGTTTATCATTCTCATTGAGTAGTGAACTGATAAGTTATTTATGAAAGCATCTTGGTATATAGAGGTTATTCATGGATTTTGTATAGAATTGCTCAACTGATAGGTCTTTTGTCAAAACTGCGATCTCATGCAGGATTGACAGCCTGCCTATTTTGGAATATCATAGCAACCACAACAGCATGGGTTAAAGGGGAAGGTAAAGCTGAAGTGTACCTAATTGTCTACATATGATGTATTGTCTGACATATGCCATCAACACTGACACTTGAAACTAATAGGACTGATGTGCTTTGACAGGTGTTATTATTTGGCTGCTTGCCATCATCTACTTCATATCTGGTGTACCTGGGGCTTATGTGTTATGGTATCGCCCTCTTTATAATGCGATGAGGTTGGGTATATTAAATGAGCGTTGTTGGCTACACAAAAATTTCACCTTTCAAAATATCTCACATGCCAGTGTCTTGGTTCTTTTTTCAATGCCTGTCACAGAACGGAGAGCGCTTTGAAGTTTGGGTGGTTTTTTCTGTTTTACATGGTAAGGCTACACTAGAGGTTTTGCACATCCACAAAATGTTGAATTGAATGAGCCAAGCATGAACAAAATCATCAATTGATCATACTTACTGATAATCTTTGTCCGTTTCCAGATTCATATAATCTTCTGTGTGTGGGCAGCTGTGGCTCCTCCTTTTCCTTTCAAAGGAAAATCTTTGGCGTAAGTCTCCTATTCATTGTCTTCTGTACATACTGCCTGGGATCTCATGTAGGTTGTAAGTTGGAAACAACATTAGATACTTAGATATGAGGAGCTATAAATTTATTTCATCCCTAAAATGCTATTCCATAAAATTTTAAAAGCAGTTCCATTGACGAATTAGCCTGAAGCTGGTACATACTTGTCAAGCAATGAAGCAACAAGTTCCTGAAACAATTATTGCCATCTTCATGAGCTGTTGTCAATATTGTCCTCCACAACCCAACCATTGCAGAAACTATAGTATCTTCTAAGGCACATGGTTTGTGGTCCTAGTACTGGATTTATAGGGAAAGAAGTGTAAAATCAGCATCGTCCAAACAAATACAAAGATGTTCATGTTTGTCTGTGAACATGTCAACAAAGTTTGATGACATTGGTTTACAAGAACTGCAATCCCATCAGTGCTGAACTGCTGTTGCTGTTAGAGCTCTCATAAATCTTGGTATTGCAACTTACCAAATCTTGGTTTTCTTCCTCTGAACTACTCAGTAAAAACAAAAAAAAAAATCAATTCTTCATATTGTCCAGGATATATTATCTGGGTTTTAGAACATCCTATTGTAGTATATTCCTGTTTTTTTAAAAAAAAACTAACTGAACTTTTCTGTTGTTTTTCGTGCTAGTGGGATTTTGCCTGCCATTGATGTCATAGGCAAGAGCGCCATTGTGGGGGTAAGTCTGTATTGCAACATTTATCCTTATTATGGGGCTATCAAGTTTATTGCCAGGATTATAATTCCTTATGAAGTTACATATTTGTTTTACTCAATTCATGTGCTAAGAATTTATTTGCGAGTGGATGAGTTGCATGTTGCCAACTTGCCATATACCACCTCCCCCTCCCTATCTTTCACTTGTGAGCACACAGCTTTCTGCCTGGATTGGTCAACCTTTGAAAGCCATATACTGGATTTCAAATCCTGTATAATACTTAGTAACTTTTTTTGGCATTTTCACTTGGCAGATATTTTACTTTGTCGGCTTTGGATTATTCTGCCTTGAGTCACTGCTGAGTATTGGTGTCATCCAGGTGGGTACTGTCCCCTCTTGTTATCTGTTTGGTTTTACCATAGGCTAGTTTTGTTTGAAAATCTTAGTCTAACAATGCTTTACTGTGTATCGATCACTTAACTAGTTAGTATTTATATCTTAAAACCAAATGAATTCTTCCGATGACGAGTTTGTGGCTATAGAGTATGGGCTGTGCTATTGATGAGCGTCTTCACTTGGACATTCTTACACTTCAATCGTTTCTTGTCAAAATTCCAATTTACCTTGAAAGGAGAATTACATTACCTACCATGTTTCTGTCTCATGATCATTGATTTCTCACTCAACATGCAGCAAGTGTACATGTACTTCCGTGGAAGTGGAAAAGCCGCAGAGATGAAACGTGACGCAGCACGTGGTGTTCTGAGTTCTGCATTCTGATGAAAATGTTTTAAGCAAAATTACAGCCAGACTGATGACTGGGGAGTAAACAGGATCCAATTGAGCATCGCACAGTGTACATCCCTGCAGGCTGCAGCGTCCGTGTCTGGATCATTGAAAGCATGCTGCCATTATCTTTTTTGCTCTCATGTGATATGAGAAAACCATTATTGTGTGGTTGCTTTAAGGTGTTCATTCCGTTGGGAAAAAAAATGTGCCTCGCCGTTGCCGGGGATCGAACCCGGGTCACCCGCGTGACAGGCGGGAATACTCACCACTATACTACAACGACTTCTATATGCTCTACTTTTGTCTATGGTACTAATCACATAAGATTTTTTTTTGTTTGAAGATGCTGATATATGTAATCAATTAAACGTAGTAATCAACCCATTACACTCTAACATGTCTGATATTAGGTTACGTTACCATAATATGTTATACTTATCAACCAAACACTATAATATAAACATAATATATTATATTTATTAACTAAACAAATTTAGTAATCAAATACATTGTTATCACTTGACATGGTATTCCATTATCATTTTAGGGTCTGATATCAGATTATGTTACCATAATACATTATACTCCCTTCTTTCCATTATCTCCATCATCTAACAATTTGACACGATGAACAAGACGAGAGATATGGAGCTTAAATTCTCTTCGTATGTTGTGTTTCTTGTTTTGTTTTTCCGCACTCTCAACCTACATGTGCATGTGACAATGTGAAGTACTAGTAAAATAAGAAACAAAGCGGAAGTCAAAGCTATGCATGTAGACTCTAAATCAATTCACACATAATACGATGTACTACTTTAATGACTCAACTATTAGATGATGTAGATTGTGGGAAATCTGAAAAACGCTTAGATGATGGAGATAATGGGAAAGAGGGAGTACTTATCAACCAAACACTATAATATAAACATAATATATTATATTTATTAACTAAACAAATTTAGTAATCAAATACATTGGTATTCCATTATCATTTACGTTTTACGTTACCTTAGTAAAACAAAGGTCACTTGTCCTGGCTGACGATGGTACCAGCTACTAGGGAACACGGTTGCAAACGTACGGTAATGTGGAGCTAAAAGCTACGGAATTGTTGAACCAGACGGATGGGAAAATGGTTAGGTACATGTGGTTGTGGACGCTCGTTGTGGTTAGGTACATGACGGGCGCGGCCCATAAGAGACCTGGTCGATCGGATAGCGAGCCCGGCCCGTCTTTGGTGGTCGCGACCGGTCCGGTCCGGTCCGCACGCAGCTCGCCTCTCTCCGACTGAAAAAAAAAAACACTCGTCTCCAGTTTAAGGCCCTTCCCGTAGACCGTAGACACACCCACTAGCTGCATCAATCTAATCTTCCGTGATTTAATAGTGTGATTAACCGAGCGTCCTAGCCTACATATCTGCGTGCATTTCACTCCATGCAGATCGAGCTATATATTGCCGGCTGCACTGCATGGCTATTCCTCCATGCATCCTACTACTTACTACACAGATCAGTGTCAGTGTATCATCTAACACAATTACAGTTACAGACAGTCTCTACTGATAAAAGAGAGAGAGAGAGAGAGAAGGTGGTGGCGAATTGTGTTGTGTATCGGATCGATGAACCGATCAGAACCACGTACGTACGAGCTGCAACCAACAGTGCCTGCCTTTCGATGAATGCAGGCACAAAAGCAACAAGTCTTTTGCCACCTCCCTTGCAGCCTCTGCATTTGCAGGTTGCATCCCGTACACAGGTAGTAGCTAGCAGCAGCCAGCAGCAGGGGACCAAGCTACACCTGCTCCTGCTTTTTTCTTCAGAGGAGAGCTGTAGAGGACTAGAGGCCCGCCTGACTGCCTGATCGAGACCAAGAGCATCTCCACGCCTGGCGCCGATCGTGATCAATGCGCGCGGCACGCCATGATATGGACGCGAACGAATCCCGCTCCAGATACATCCAATCTTCCCGGCCGGCCACACCGTACCCAGCCAGGCCACCTGCTGCACCTGCAGCTATATATCTTCGTCCTCGTTTGAGCAATCAGCACAGGCGCCATAGGTGAGCTAGCTCATGCATGGTTAGCCTAGCCGGGGCCGGCCGTAATCTCCTCTTTTGATGGGCCAAACTAGCTCTGAGTGTGTTGATGCACCGGTGCTCAATTGCTGCAGCTTAGGCTTCCAGATTCTGCGTGGAGGCATGCAATGCAGGTAGCATGCGTGTGGTCCTCCAGGGAAGTTGCAACCTGCAACTGATCGATCACTGGTCGAGCTGAGGCTGCCAAATCTGTGGCAGTGGATCAGGCTGCATGCAAAGCAGTGCCATGGCCAGTGACAGTGCCAGTTCTCACCAATGGCACTCAGAGCTTTTAACCATCTCCTCTACCTCCTCTTCTGGGGATGCATGCATGCATGCTGCCTAGTGCCTACCCATCTGCTTTTGCTAGCTGGGGGAGCCTGGGACAGATTGCAGGTAGCTTGAGTTTGATCACCTCCTCCTCCCTTTTTGCCCTCCTAGCATCTCACCATGCCTACTTGCTACTGTATGTGTTCTGTTCATCTGTTCATCTTTTTTTTTCTTGGCTTACAACGCATTTCAATTCTTGAAACATATTGGAACGCCCTTAAATTGATTGAATTTGATGTGGCTGTACATGCACATTGAAACTCTGATAGATGGTAGGGAGTAGATCTGATGTGTACATAGGATTAGAGAGTTGTGCAACCTGAATCTTGAGCATTGAATCTGAAGAAGACGAGGCATATCTTGGCTGTCTCATTGTTGTCTGCCCCTCCCACACAAAAAAGCAAGTCTTGGAGGCATCTTTGTACTGAAGAAAAGAGGCATGTGACTGCTACACAGGTTGTGAGCCATGCATGCCCTCATCTCTCTCTCTCTCTCAAATGCATGTAGGGCTATACATAAATGCATGTAGAGCCAATCATTCTCTGCAAGGTAGGATCCAAATGTGCAGACCTTGAAGTACAGGGTGTGCATGGCTCCATGTAGGAACAAAGCATCAGGCAGCCACTGAAACAGATCCTCCCCTTCAATGAATTGCTGGTCTACTCTTTCTGACAGTGAGTGTTTCTTACATGTTTTCTGAACAAAAGGAAGATCAATGCTCTGCTGAAAAAAAACAAAGGAAAAAAAACGCAGAGCTGAATAAACTGAAATATAATCTACTACCAGTATCACAGTATGGCATCACATAATCCACAAAGACCACAAGCAAGTTTCATGAATTCATGGTATGATGCAATGCAATCCATCGCATCAAAGTGAGATCGATGCATCTGTGCATTGCATGATGTCTCATCAGGAATTGATGTACTGTGCCGTTCCCGTGATCTACACATGATGCAGACTTGCACAGTGTGAAGTGTCACCTGCTCGACCGTTTCAGGTCAAAGCCTCAAAGATAGTACTCGTATTGCACACTGCAGCTACATATCGTTTTTTAGTTCTTTTCCATGTATGCTACACCATTTTTTCCCGAAATAATATTTTTAAAAAGAAATTTCAAATTTGTACAACGATTTTGAAGAATTATAAAAATAGATACCGATGGGTACTCGAGCTGACGTGGCACCAGTCGGCACTTCAAATACCAATCGGTACCTACTTCTGCAATTTTTTCGAAATCGCCGTACAAGTTGAAACTTTCTTTTTAAAAATATTGTTTTTTTTTTAAAAAAAATCTATGGTACACACATTATACAAAAGCTATCGCCATGTCTTATGAGTGATTTTTGTGATGAAATATTGGAGTCGTTTAGTGTGAGATTTGGTGATTTGAATGATTCTGGGGAGAAAAATGGACGGCTGCGATTGAACTAGGCGTTGAGCTAGGCGACACAAACAGCTGGGGCCCGTGGGTCGTGGAGCGGAGCATCGGGGCCCACTTGCAGGCACGCTGGCCCACCTGTCAGGCCGCGGGCAGATGCGTTGCATTGTCCCCTTCGTCCTGACGCTATAAAAAGCGGCATCGCCGGAGGAGACAGCGGAGCTCCCTGCTACACGCCTACACCAACCTGTTGGCTTCTTCTTCCTCCATGGCGACCACGCCCTTCTTCATATGGGCCACGCAGGGCATCGTCCTCCTCCACGGCGGTGGCTGCCGCGACTGACCGCGACATCGGCGGCCTCGGCGCGGCGGAGGAAGCGGCGGCGAAGGAGGTGGGACAGCTGTCGCCGGAGCTGGCGTCGGCGGTGGCGCGGCCGAGGCTGCGCCGGCAGTCTTCCCGCTCCGGCGAAGCAGCAGGCGGGAGGGAACAAGAAGCCGCCGCAGCGCGGTCTCGGGGTGGCGGAGCTCGAGCGACTCCGCTGCGGAGGGGACCCGCTGCGCGACCTCAACGCCGCCGTGGCCGCGGCCGCCATGGGTGACGCCGCCAACGTCCACGGCCACACCGTCATACACCACCACCACATGACGGCCCCCGCCTTCCGACGCCGAGACCGGCGGGCGCCACTACGCGCCGCTGCTGGTCCGCCCGGCTCCTCCCCCTCCCCCGCCGGCTCCCTTCTGCTACGTCCCCTCATCCTCACCCAGCGGCCAGAACGTGGCTCCGGACCAGCAGTACCCGAGGGATCTACGGGGCTGCGTGAGGGGCTTCGCCGGCGCCGGCCACCCGCCTCACCTGCTGCCGCTGGCGCCAGAGCACCCTTCAAGCCAAAGCAACACCATCTGGCGTCCGGCATCCTCCTCCTCCTCCTGCTGCCTCCATACCGGTCATCGCTGCGACCTCAGCTCCATGGTAATAAGACACTAAGTCACTAACCTTCTGGAACCTTCTAGAACCACATCATCCAATTTTCCACACGCTGTTTCATGCCAATCCTGTCTCTTTCTCGCGCATTTCTTGACGCCTCGAAAGGACAATGAGGACCATGGCAGAGAGAGGAGCCACCACCACCACCACCACCGCGCCGGACTACTCCATCTACGACCTCGCCGCCGCCATGGCCAGCGCTCGTAAGGTACATACACATGTGCACTACTTATAATAGTATAATACGTACACTAATGGAGCATTATGCAAATGCAAATTATGCAACTCGCCAAAAAGTTTCGATTTTTCACGATTCGCAGGAGAAAGGACAAGGGCTCTTGGCTCGGGAGAGGAAGACAACGACGAGGCGGCGGAGAAGGAGGTGAGGGAGATCGAGTTCTTCCCGACGAGCACCAGCCGCTCCAACGACTCGGAGTTCGCCACGACGGCGAGCCTGACGCCCAAATCCTCGTCGGCGGCCGGTGGCAGCTACGGCGGCGGGCGGCGTACCGTTGGACCTCTCTCTGAGGCTGTAGAGATCGATCCTGCCAATTGATCGCGCGTAGGGTTCTAATCAGCTTCTTCTCTTTAATTCGATCAATGAGATATACATAGATGCTTAATTTTCAGCTCGAAGAGATTTGGTGAGATCGATGAAACACTTGAGATGCATCTTGATCTCGATCGATGTTTGGACTCATGTTGGGTTAGTTTCCATTTCTGTCGAGAGTTGCTCAAGTAGTTGTAGTCTGTCAGACGATATATCATGCTAAACTTTCCTTTACGGGCAGTTTATGCTATGCTAAGTTATTTTTAATTCGAGCACCAATTTTGTAAAGAGACTACCGTTTTTCTTATGTTAAGTCAAGTTTTTCGATCATCAGATCAACGTGCATTAATTAATTGGCATGTTTATTTACTTGAGTGTGAAATAAGAAAAACATATCATTTATATTTTTGACTAATAATTAAGATAAAGATGTAAATTTAGGGTTATGTATGTTCTAGTTGGATTTATATTTTAAAAAAATTTAATACGATATTAAATTTATAATTGTTGAGGGTATATATAGTAGATAAAAATATGTGTTAAAGTTAAATGCATCTAAGCATTGAATCGCAGGTACACAGTAATCATATAGAATTATTCAGAATTGAAGCTAGACATCACAATAGACTATGTATGAAAATGAGTTTATAAAAATTATTTGAGAGTGCAAACAAACAAACAAATATTAGAAAGTTAAAATGACGATAAATTATTTTTAAGAAATATTGATGAAGATAAGTTTCTAAGAAATCGGACCGGTTAAGAAATATACCTCACAAAACTCTCCCTTACTCGATTTTTTTAAAATAATATTTTTTTAAAAAAAAATCAAATTTATATATCAAATTCAAAAAATTGTAAAAGTAACATACAGTCGGCATTTTAAAAATTTCCGCTCTCTCAAGGTCTCTACTCTGATTTTTAACGTTACCCTTCCGATAATTTAGTAAAAACTGGACTAGTATGCGTTTATTTTTCTTAACTATCATAGCTGGTTAATTACCTCTGTTTTGAGAATCTTGGCGAGGTGAGAAAATCAATTAGCTATAATCACATTGGCCAGTCGAATTGTTGAGAAAGCCTGATAACGCTTGTGCAAATATGAGTCATTTCTCTGCTAACTTTTCCATTGTTTTGAGCCATTGCTTGCTGCATATGCATGAACAAATAAAACCCTTAGGTGATATGTAAACCTAATAATATTAGAACCCACGTATCAATATAAAGACTGATTTTTCACCGTTAATTTTGATACCTCGTAATATCTTATACCAAATGTACCTCCTCAAGGACTATAAAATTTCTTCAATAAAAAGCCAATCCACTGTGCAGTTAATTATAGAGGAATCAGTTTCAATTTAGGACCCAAGTGTCCTGTCATGCCAAATGTTTTAAGCATCCAAGCAGACTGAAACAAGAAGCGGTCTCAGAGATAAAAACACAACCAGGATAGGGGAATCATGCCCCACGGAGACAAGATGAATGCACATACAACAGCTACAATTCTGCAGAAATGAAATAGATTATTCTCCTACATAATAAATATCTCAGGAAGCAAAAGGCAACCTCAACCTTGACCATAATCTACAAGTCTGATACATGCTCAAAATGCAAAGCGGGGCATAACAGAACCGCGGCCACTCAGTTACTCAGGGATCAGCATCAAGCAAAGTTTCACACTCTCCTTGTGATCTGGATGTCTCTTTCCACCTCAGTTTTCTGTAACAAAGAAAAAAAATCAGATCACAGGAGGAACTACTTCAACAGCAGTTTAACAGAGGCAGTAAAGTGGAGTAAGACCTGAAACTGGAAGATACAAACCAGTTACAATTTCAATGGAACTATAACGAATAGAAATGCAGATCTGCTACGTGTTATGAAGAATATGATAGCAGAAGAAAAGGGTATATTCGGCTAAAAGATTAGCCCCAAAGAAGGCAATCATTGTAGGTGTGGATGGATACGTTAGGACTTCTATTCTTATCTACACTTACAGAAGCAACCTAATTCTACCTGGCCCAGATTGGAGGGGATTTGAACATTGAGCATCAACATTAAATTACTGAAGGACAGCAGCTGAGGGAGTCAATATATATGTTTATGTGTCGACTAAACCCTAAACCCTAAAACTTACTCCAATCCAAATTATAAAGTGTATTTTCTTTTGAGATTTCTAACTTGATTGTTACTTGCTGCAATCCTCTACTCATAAACATGATAACCGTCCCTTGAACGTAGAAATGAAGGTGCACAATTCCTTCATGAAATAGTTAAATGTTCTATCCTACAACGTGAGTGGACTTTCGGACTTTCCCATCCAACCTGCTCACATAGAAATGTCATATGTGGAAATAGCACTTACATCCAAACTTGAGTCAATACAGAATGCCACAACATTATCAAAGATAGCTTCACAAACTGTTGTTGGCAAAGCTGTTGTTCTGGATCATAGATCCTGAGGCAACCTCTTTGGTGCTTTGGCATTTCTATCGGGTTATGGCGTGCCTTACTACGCGTATTATGCATTTATAGGGTTAGCCATTAGTTCATCGCTTTTCTTGAACTATATTATCCAGCCGAAATGAGAAAAACATGCATGACAGCTATCTAGCAAAGGGCACACATATTCAGGTTGGCAATATCGGTTGCAATAACACGACAAAAGTAAACATCATTGATGATTGACCAGAGGTCCTAACTGAATTAGATTATATGCCAGAGTTCCCAACTAAATTAGTTCAAATGAAATGTAGTCATTTGCTAGCGATTCTCGTCCTCATAAGACCCTTTGCTGTTAATACCCGACTAATTGTAACCAATTTGTTACCAACTTCATGGCAAATCATTCAAGTGATGAATGCAACAGTAAGTGCAAGGCCGATCAAAGACAATAGGGATACCTTTCTTCCCCTCTGGAGCTTCATGGTAGACGGGCTCATCCTCAGGAACCGTGCGCAGCTCATCACCCATGGCCTCTCCACCACCCGCAGCCGCAGCATCATCAGGATAGCGCACAACCACAACGGGGCAGACGCAGTGGTGCACGCAGTAGTCACTGACACTCCCGAGTCCCCCTTTGCCTGCCTTGCGCGAGGCGCCGAAGCCACGGCTGCCCATGATCATGGCGGACAGGCCAAGGCGCTCGGCCTCGAGGCAGAGGCGCTCCTTCATGTCATGGTCCTTGACGATGTGGATCTTGAAGGGGATCTGCGCGGCGACGAGCGGCTGCGCCAGGTCCTGCGCCTTGGTGGAGGTGAAGGCGTCGAAGTCCTCCTCACGCTTCTTCTTGGCCTCCTCCGGCTCGTCGCGCGAGTCGTTGGGATGGGCGTCGGCGTCCTCGTCGTCGACGGAGACGGGGATGGATCCCCAGTCGGCGCCGTAGAGAACAGAGGTCGGGCGGACATGGAGTAGCACGACGGCGTCGCCGGGGCGGAGGTAGTTCTGCACGGCCCACTTGACGGCGAAGGCGGACTCGTCGGAAAGGTCGACGGCGATGGCGATGCGGCGGTGCGGGGAGGACGCCGACGCGGAGGCGGCCGCGATGGAGGAGAAGAAGCAGCGCGGCGAGCTGGGCTGGATCGCCCCCACCCCCGACAGGCGCACCGGCGGCGGCGTGGAGGGCGGCGTGGACGACTTGTCGACGCCGCCGGCGACCGGGGAGGCCGGGTGGGTCGCCATCCGATTCGATCTGATCACTGGTCAGGCAAGCGGAGGAAAGGGGGCAGAGCCGAGGCGAGGGTTTTGGCTTCCAATGGCGCACAAGAAGGCTGGACACGCGACGCGACTGTGTTTCTCCGCGACCACAGTGTTGCTGTGACGACACGTGCACTTGTTTTTAGGAAAAATTATTTTTAAGAATTATGTACATATCACATTCAGGTATTATGTATTATGGTATACCCATTTATCATTGATATATCGATGACATATTGAAAAACCGTGATAATTATAATGGTACAGAAAAAATTAATCATTTTTAGGCCAACCATAACTATAATATGCCACTGAAATTCACCTGCATTCATATATATCATTGCCTCTGTCGCTAACATATGGATCCCGAGATAATATATTAGGAAGAGAGTCGTCGGTAGATATAGAACCGAGTGAATTTTTAGGGACACGTTTGGAACTCTCTTTTTAGAAATATTAAAAATAGATTGAATTGATTCTGTTCCACTATATTCTCATGTGAAAGTAACTTAATCTGGATGTATCTCACTTTATCTACTAATCAAACCGTTAAAAATGAGATGAGATTACAAGATTAGCTACGTTTTATAGCTTCCCATAAAATTCGGCCCAATTTAGATGGGCTCGAAATCACGTGGTACGCTGCGGCGATCGAATGAAACGGGCCTCGTCGTCGACGCCGGACGCGGAGGTGTGTAGTAGGCCTCGGTGAGGCGAGCTGGGCCATCTGCGGCGCTCGGCCCACCTCCGACGGGTTCCGGTGTCCGTTCATGCCGCGACGGCAACGGCGACGCCGGGAAGCGTCACGTCTCCGGATTGTTCGTTCGTTCGGCCGGTCGCCTCACGCGGCACGCCGGCGTGCGGCGCACCGGTCAGTGATCCCGCCTTGCATCCCTTGGTTGGGTTGGGTTTGAGCGGGCTCGCAAGGGCGCGGACGAGGCGGTCAGGGAAGCGGCGAGCCGGCGACGGAGGACATTCCCCTGCATGCACGATCCATCACGCGCACCGTCGTCGTCGCCACCCTACAATGACATGCACGGATTGCAAAGAAAAATCTTCGAGAAGAAAGTTGAGGTAGAGGGAGGAGGACGAGAACCGGAGGGGCAGCGCGCACGCGGCACGTCGAGACTCGAGAGAGGCCACAGCCAGAGCCCAGAGATGCCCACCCTGCCCCGCCATGCTGGCCTTTTCGAAAGGCGGCCGGGGCCCGAAAGCGAGAGCACGCAGGTACATACACTCATACAGGCGCTGGCGCGCTTGCTCGCGCGCCGCGCGGCGTGGCGGGGCGAGTAGTGGGCGCGGCGAGGGAATAAATGGCGGGGCGGAGCGTGGGCGCGCCGCGCGCGGCAGGTAGCTGGCAATGTGACCCAGGCGCGGGGGCGCGCGGCAGGGGAGGTGCAGGCGTGGCCGCGGCCAAAAGGAATGTCCCGACATGTCGCCGGGCGCGGACAGACGCCGCGACGTGATCGGTCGTCGCCGCCTCGTCGCCTTGTACTTTAGCCTGCTCGCCCACCCTGTCAGTCCCGCGCTCTGCCATCATTGCCGCGCTATTGCCATACAGCACCACGCGTACGTACGTACGTACGTACAGTCTCCGGAGTACTCGATGATCCAATGTCCGTGAGCGCGTGTGCGTTCATGTCTCGACAGGCCGGTTAGCTGATGCGTATAATCGTGCTAGGGTTCTACGATTGATCTTTCTTTGACGCGACGCGACGAGAGGGTGCAGTGTTTAAAGGCCACTATTTGTAGCTAGCTAGCATTCAGGTGATCTGGAAATCGCGCGCACAGACCTCGCCGCCGAGATCTTGCCGGAGATATGACCGGATATACAGCAGTGCAAATAATATTCCAAGCCGGCTGGCCATCCAGCCGGCGACGTCGCGCGCCCGAGAGCTGATCCACTGTGCACACACTGCACGTACCGGTCCGCCGCTACACGTGCGGCATGGCGCTAGTTCCGGCGAAGTGTCCGGCCGGCCGTACAAAGGCTAATGTAATTAATTACCGAGCCCTTAGCTTAATTCGATCGATCTATCATATCTAATGGTGTCCATTTGGCCTCACGACGTCGGCCTGGCTAGCTAGCTTAGCGAGCGTGCGGCGACGACGGCGACCGTGCTCCCTCTGCCGACGGCTCGGTCGCTTTCCACGGCCATGCGCCGGAGTCAAGCTCAACATGCAGATGCAGTGAGGACGAAGAAGAAAGCGACGAGAAACTCAAGATGCAATGTGCATCAAAATACGCCATGAATGCGTGGCTACACTTCCTACTTGGCTAGTAAATGCACTGATTTTTTCCGCACTATCGATCAGATCGAATCCATAATTTCACCAAGCCCTACAAAACCACAAATCGTCATGAAAAACACTGCTGTTGATAAAAAAAAATCACAAACAGTTTGCGCGCCTTGGAATGTGCGTGTGTTTTAGCATCTCGGGATCACACGAAATCGACGTGAAAGCAGCAGTACGAGTAGCTAGGAGACAAGCGAGATTAATAGCCGGATTAGTGAGTGTTGTACGAGTAATGCAGGGGGTTAGCGTCCTAGTGACGGGTTTAAGGGGGACAGAAGCCGCGGCAGCAGGGCTGGAGATGCGGAGACTGTGACTGATTGGTGCATGAAAAGCAGCAGCATTGCTTGTCGCGCTTGCATTGCCCTGCTCTCTCGTACTTCCTAGAGCTGCATGCTACTATATTCTACTGTCCCTGCAACGGTTAGGGCTCCTGAATTTCGATGTAATGGTACGGCAAAATTTCTGGCGAATTCATTCATGCTTTGCGATCGAGAACAGTTCAAGTGGGCAACTGATGTTGTGTTTGTTTCTCTGGATATATATTTGTCGTTCCATCCATCTAAACAGTTGTTTAGCAAATGAGATAGCCGATATTCTTTTAATATTTTGAATGAAGAGCTTTAGAAGAAAAAAAAAGTATGCTGGATGAAGTTGTTCAAATTTTGATGCGATGACGTGTCGACTCTGGCTGTGGGGAATTGATTTTTTTAGTTTATAAAGATTAAAATGGTTTTTTTGTCATCAATCATTTGCCCAATAATCTGTCGTCCGAAAACATAAATGTATTTATTGTAATTAAATATATACAACTAGATATCGGACGACTGTTTTTTAATTAAAAATATATGTGACAAAAAGAATCCATTAACTTTAGGTTTATCTATCAGATCGAGCAAACAAAAATTATCTTTATCTCGTATGTGGATGACAATATACCATTCACGTTTGTCCCCATGTTTTTTTGGCAAGAGCGTCACACAAGTTCGACTTTGCTTACGGTAGAGACAAGATACAAAGATTTTTTTATAAAATCATCTATTATAATCTGAGCCCACTAAACTTTAGAGTAAAGTTCTGATGATAAGATCGGATAATAAAGGGGTGTTTTGTTTACCCTAGTCTAAATTTTACTCTCGTCACATCAAATGTTTAGATACTATTTTAGAATATTAAATTTAGAATATTTACAAAACACATTCATAATCAGTCAATTATTCACGAGACGAATCTAATGGGTCTAATTATGCCATGATTTGATATTGTGATGCTACATTAAACATTTGCTAATCATGCATTAATTAGGCTTAATAAATTTGTCTCGCGAATAATTCTCCGATTCTGCAATTATTTTTAGATTTAGTTCAAGTTTAGTTCTTCAAATTGATGTCTAAATATACAATATGAAACAGACTAAATTTTAAACTTTAGTGCACGAAACCAAACACTCTTGTTCACAACTTCACATCCCTTTAATTCACACTCTTACACACATGGGTGGACCTACCATGGAGCAAGGGGGTACAGTTGTACCCCAAAAATTTTCAGAAATATATATATATGTATATATATATACATATACATGTTTTTAGGTGTATTTCATATTTGCTAAACTTTCTGCTACTTAATACCTTTATAAGTGTATTTATTTTAATCTTTATCAATAAGATGATTGTATTGGTGTTACAAATTTTCATAAAAGCAAAAGAGCGACAAAAATAAGTATGTTGGGTAAACTTGTCAGTGATGGAACGAGAAAATGGAAGATATTGTTAGTACTCTTGCATTATTATTTAATACAAAAATAGTTCCAATAAAATATATGACTAATTTATAAGTAACATGTACCTTCTTATTCTCTAGTTTGCAACTATCATAAATTTTGATACCAACTTAACATCATTCTTTAATGTTTATGATAGCCATGGAGGTTTGATTTATATTTTCATCTTCTTATATTTTTGCAATTATGATTGCCTATGTAGATTGAGTATATTTTGGCTATATTACTTCTGTAATTGTAATTGTCTAATTTTCGTTATATTATAGATGTGCTTTGTAATATTTTTTCCGTAAATTCTGGGTCCGCCACTGCTTACACACGTGGATCGGATAATGCCCGCAAGAGATGAGAAAGAAGTACAGACGCATTGGTTTCTTCTCTGTTTGGACAGGGCAAGAAGGATAACGTTTGGTGGCGACACTCCCCAAATCGCATGAGCCGCCTCCAAATGACACTCGTTTGTCGACGAGTGCACGCATTTGTAGCAGCATCATCGATCGAAACGCCTACCATATCAAATACCATCGTCCCTTTTGCTCCGCGACTTGACGACGACGACGAACGACAACGGATGGCACATCACATGGCCTGGCTGCACAAAAGCAGCAGCAGCAGCGTCGTCGCGTCGCTTTTGTTTGCATTTGCATATACTTGTGCATTTGCATTTGCATTTGCACTGTGACTGTATGTACTACCATGGGTAGCTGCAGCCTGCATGCATGCACGTCTGTTCTTGCGTGCTGACCACCCAAGCGTGGATGTATATATGTCAGGTTAAGCTATGCTGGTTATTATAGTTGTTTGTATAATAAGTAGATAAATAAACAGTCGTACGTAATAGATAGTTGTCGTTTTTGCTGCTGCTGATCGAGCGAGCTTAATCTGTCGGTTAAGTTCTTCAGTTGGCTTCACGCGATCGATCGATATCTTCTCAAAAGACTGCAGCTTTTGTAAATTTCCACGATCCCAGATTAACCGGATCGGATCGATGATCTTAGGCCGGACGATCCATATCCATCGATATGATCAATCGCCTAATTGTCTAACTGCTGCTAATTAATCTTTCACTGCTCGAGATCCACGTAGGAGGTAGGACAAACTAGATAATTAGATAGATATTTAGATGTACAATGACGACTCAGGCGAGACGCCGGCCGGCCGGAGGAGCTAGCTGCGTGCGTCGATCTGGGTGCATGGTGCGGGCGGTACGGGCAAGGACGACGTGCGCGCGGCTGCCGCGCCACCGGGAAACGGCCGGCGATGTCCCGTGCCGGCCGGCACGCACGGCGCGCGCGCCATCGCGGCCGCCGTGTCGGCCGTGCGCTGCCGACGCCACAAGACCAGCCGCGAGAGCGCACCTAATACTAAAGGCTATTCACAATGAATGTTTTATGGGGTGTTTCATGTTATTAATTACTTGACAAATTAAAATTTTTGTTGATATGATATTTAATTAATGTGGAAAGAGAACGGCAAATCAGATTTTTTGCTGATATGACATTTAATTAACGAGGGAAGAGAACGAAGTAGTGTCATCACCATGACATATGGTGCTAACCGTTTCCAAGACGGATGAAATGAAATGAAACACCCACTGAGAACCAAATCGTTTCATCATAGAGAATATTTCATGAGACCTAGTTGCATTTAATTACATCGGTTAATCTAAGAAATAGTGAAATAAAACTCCACTGAGAGAGGGTATTTCATGCAGTTGCAAAACTGATGTGGACTTCTAGAAAACAGTGTTATGAAACTCACCACTGTAAATAGCCTAATACGATCAGATTAAAGATGGCAATGGCTTTGTTCCCTGATCGGGAGAAATCTCATCCCCGTAGGGGACAAACCGTTAAAAACCTATCCCGGTGAAGCGGGGATGGGGACGTTTTTCACTCCCCATCCCCGTTAATGTACCCACGAAAATTGAACGTGGGTTCATATTATTATATATATACATATGTATGTATATGTATGTGTACGTGTGTATGTATATATATATACACGTATATGTATATATATACCTGAATGGGTATTTTCTCTTCGACGGGTGTCCGAATCTCCGACGGAGAGCGGGGACGGAAAAAATCTATCCGACGAGGAACGAGGAAATTTTGGTTTAGTAAGGACGGCCGAGGACGGGACCCCTCCTCGCCGGAGATTGTCCCCGTTGCCATCTCTATATTAGATCACCGAAGAGTCGACAGGATTAGCATTTTTCAAATGGTTAATGAGCTGACTAATAATATAAATTATATCGGATTTTATTAAGCTCATGAAAATCATGTATAAACAACTGTGTTTTTCTCCTGCTGATTTGGTTGATCATCTCAGCATCTACAACACTAGGCACGCAAGCTGGATGAGCAAGTGGCAGCAATTATTCGAGCGAGCTAGCTAGCTGCTTCGTTACATTTACCATTTTTTTTCTACATGTTTTTATTCGGCAAAATGTATATACACGCACTACTACAAATCGTTATTATAGTAGTGTTGTACAAAAACATTGTAGTGACGGACTATTAGAGGCCCCCCACTATAGTGGTTCCACGCGCTGCCGCGCCAGCGACTAGTGGCGGTCGGTACTGACGTCGGCACCGACCGCTACTAGTATAGCCACTAGTAATTGTGACGAACAGGTCCATGTAGTTAATCAAGCAATTTCTACATTTTTGTCTGCAATTAACAAATTGGAGGGGATCATGCAAATCGTATGGCCAATGGTCTCAGCAACATGGAACAAACTGTTGCCACTTGCAGCCTGCACGTCATTTATGTGACTCATATAAACCACGCCTTGCAATATATTAAACCATGAACAAATTATTGTTTTTTTGCATAAAACATGTGTGAAAGAAAACAAGGGAGATTTGCCACTTAAAAAACTATATTATTTAATTATTGAATATGTAATTGTGGATAAAATGACAAATAATTAAAATCATTTTAAGGACGAAAAATAACAGATAATATATGAATCGTGCATCTTTTACGAAAACTTCGTAAAAGATTACTCTACATGACTCCGATAAGATCCGATGCTAAATTTATACTCACTCCGGTTTACAAAATAGAAATTGTTTTGGATATGATTTCAGATACGAAGAAATATTTAATTAGTGTATATATTTTATTGTTTGCTCATATTAAATACGGTGCATCACAATCGGATTTAATAATTTCTGAAAAATATTTTATTCTCTAAAAAACGTCCAGAATATATACGAAGACGCAAAACGAAATATTTTTGACAACTTTAAATACAATCCTAAAACGAATTTATTTGAAAACCGGATGGAGTTCGTATTTTATGTGAGCTGCTGTCTTTTGTACGAAAGTGATATTCGCTTTCGTAGTTTCGTGTGAACGGGACAAGCAGTGAGGACAAAGTGGCAGGTGTGGAAAGACGACTTTGCCCCTGGATGGCTTCTATAAATAGCCTCCCACTCGCTCGCTTTCTCTAATCACTCGAGACAGCGAGCCTACCAAGCTAGGAGCTAAGAGTCGAGCTGCGCGACACGCAAACAGTCGAGAGCGCATCAGCGCAGTGCCATGCCGGAAGCCGCGGTGTCGACGATGCCGACGGCGGGGTGGCAGGACCACCGGGAGGCGCTCGAGTTCATCGAGAGGGTGACGGCCAGCGCGGGGCAGGTGCAGCGCCGGGTGCTGGTGGAGATCCTGGCGCAGAACGCGCCGGCCGAGTACTTGTGCCGCCTCGGCGTGTCGGGCGCCGCGCCGGGCGCCGACGAGGCGTTCCGCCGCCTCGCGCCGCTCGTGACGTACGAGGACATCCTCCCCTTCGTCGTCCGCATCGCTAACGGCGACACCTCGCCCATCCTCTCCGGCAAACCCATCCGGGAGTTCCTCACCAGGTTGGTACTTGGTACAGTACTCCTCCTGTGTCCTTATATGTGTGGCGTGATGATCGAGCACGTCGCCGGCATGAATGGCGTGGTGACGTTGTGTACATGGTGACAATGTGGCGCAGCTCCGGCACGTCGGGTGGGGAGAGGAAGCTGATGCCGACGATAGAAGAGGAGATGGAGCGGCGGTCCCGGCTGTACAGCTTGTTGATGCCGGTGATGAGCCGGGTGGTGCCGGGGCTGGACAAGGGCAAGGCCATGTACCTCTACTTCGTCAAGGCCGAGTCGCGCACAGCCGGGCGGGCTGCCGGCGAGGCCCGTGCTGACGAGCTTCTACCGGAGCAGGTATTTCCTCGAGCGGCCGCACGACCCGTACACCGTGTACACGAGCCCCGACGAGGCCGTGCTGTGCGTGGACGCGTACCAGAGCATGTATGCGCAGCTGCTCTGCGGCCTCGTGCACCGCGCCGACGTGCTCCGCGTCGGCGCCGTGTTCGCGTCGGGATTCCTCCGCGCGATCCGCTTCCTGGAGAAGCACTGGCCGCGTCTGTGCCGCGACATCCGCAAGGGGGAGCTCGACGGCGAGATCACCGACCGCGCCGTGCGCGGCGCCGTCGAGAAGGTGCTCCGCGCCGACCCGGTGCTCGCCGACGCGATCGAGGCCGAGTGCGCGAAGCCGTCGTGGCAGGGCATCATCCGGAGGGTGTGGCTCAACACCAAGTATATCGACGTCATCGTCACCGGCGCCATGGCGCAGTACATCCCGACGCTGGAGTTCTACGGCGGTGGGCTGCCGCTCACATGCACCATGTACGCCTCCTCCGAGTGCTACTTCGGCCTCAACCTCAACCCCATGTGCAAGCCCAGCGAGGTCGGATACACCCTCATCCCCACAATGTGCTACTTCGAGTTCCTCCCCGTCAACTCCGGCAACACCGGCGCCACCCCCGAGCCCGACCACCGCGACCTCATCGACCTCGTCGACGTCAAGCTCGGTCACGAGTACGAGCTCGTCGTCACCACCTACTCCGGGCTGTACCGATACCGCGTGGGGCGACGTTCTGAGGGTGACCGGGTTCAAGAACGAGGCGCCCATGTTCAGCTTCGTGCGGCGGAAGAACGTGGCGCTGAGCATCGACGCTGACAAGACGGACGAGGCGGAGCTACACGCGGCGGTGAGCGGGGCGGTGCAGCACCTGGCACCGTTCGGGGCTTCGCTGGTGGAGTACACGAGCTACGCCGACGCAGGCACCATCCCGGGCCACTACGTGCTGTTCTGGGAGCTCAGTGCTCCGTCTGGCGGGACTGAGATACCTGCGTCGGTGTTCGACAACTGCTGCCTCGCCGTGGAGGAGGAGCTGAACAGCGTGTACCGGCAGGGCCGCGCCTCCGACCGGTCCATCGGCCCCCTCGAGATCCGCGTGGTGTCCGACGGCACCTTCGACAAGCTCATGGACTACGCGCTCAGCCGCGGCGCGTCCATCAACCAGTACAAGGCGCCGCGCTGCGTCCGCCCCGGCCCGCTCGTCGAGCTGCTCGACGGCAGGGTGCAGGCCAGCTACTTCAGCCCCAAGTGCCCCAAGTGGAGCCCGGCAGCAAGCAGTGGATCAGCAGCTACGCCAAGAAGACGACCGATTAATCGACGGACTCACTCACCTAGCTACCTACAAAATGCTACCTGTGATAAACTGGTAATTAATTAAGGTTAAGGAGATAATCCTGTTTAATTAATCAATTAATCGGTCGGCTAATCATCAAGTGTCAGCACCCGTACGAATGATCTATTTGATATTTTCTTCTCTTTATCTTTTCACTTTTGTGATAAAGTAGTAAACTTTTCGTTTTTGTTCTTGTCTTCTTTGGGCATGTACGTATTATATATAACCTTTGATTCCTTATGGCTCTCTCGATTTGAAGGTTGTTCAAAACTTCAAATGTTATAATTTGGGAAGTATATATCAATTCAAATTTGAAAGTGTTCCAAGCCCGAATCGAATGTTCTTCAACATGGCCAAAAAGGGAAAAAGGCAAGTTAAAATAGCCCAAATTTACAGTTGAACTTCAGATCACATATCAACACACTCCTTTGTGACCTCTTGAGCAAACTGAAATGGTTTGTGATAAACAAGACAAGCTATATATATAGTGGATAACTGTCTCTTCTTCCCATGCACACCATTACCATTCACAGTTTTTTTTCTTCAGATTTTCAGATAAGGATGCTTGGGGTTGCACAAAAGTCAAGAGTAATCCTCAAACCCAGATATGAGCAGACCATTGCATGCAATAGGCAGATGGATCACCATGCAGCACCAAATAATCCATCTCTTTAATTTGTGCCTCTAGTTCTACCAACATTGGTGTCTCTTTGTCATTCCTTTTGCAGCTAAGCCAACTTTCACCTCCTTTTTTCTTGCTGTTCCTGTGTATATGTAGAGCATATATTCAGGTCATCATTCTTGCTGTGTTCTTCGTGTCCTCTCTTATCTGGAAACATGTCACAGCGGCAAAAAGTTATTTGTGTAATTGTGTGGAGGAAAACTGGAAAAAAAAGGCTCCAAGATCGGCGAGCCCGTCGTCGTCGAGTCGTCAAGAATGGCTGGTGAATTGGTGATAGCTGATAGATAGCTAGCTAGCTAGCTAGCTAGCCAGATTGTTCATGAATCATGAGACGGCATGTGAAGCACAAGCACCAAACTGCATGAAAAGGCAAAGACGAAACGCCAAGTCGTCCATGAGACCATGAATGACTCCATCCATCGATCGATCGATCGATCGATTGCGGGGGAAGAAAAGGGAGCAGATTCCTGACAGCAACAGCAACAGCTCGAAGCAGGTGCTGACTCTGATCTCTGATGAGTCCATTGTTCAAGAGGAGGACCAAGAGACCCTGATCATTCACTTCACTACTCCATTGCAGCCTAGCTAGCTTGCAGCTGGGAGCAAAGCTACAAAAGGATCATTAATTCATTTTAATTGCCGGTTTTTTCCAACACCGCTAGCTTCTGTAGTTTCTGTTCCTAGTTCGTTCCTGCTGATATGCTTCCATCTTTTTGGCCTCAGCTCAGCCCTAGCATGCATGGCTAGAACTAGCTGGACCGATCAGTGACTACTCTGACAAGATCGAGGAAAAGCTTATCCAAACACTCCATGTCGCAGTGCAAAAGAGAAGGCATATCCATATGACCATATCTTACGGATCGATCGACGCAATGCAATGCAATGCAGTGCAAACGCATCACAATTCACAAATCACAACGATGCAGCAGCCAGCAACAGAGCCTTTTTGCGCATGCAGGGAGGACGATTCGACATGATTGTTCCATTTGCTGTCGTTTTAGCCAACCGTATCTTTCTTGATTTCGCATCTGAAAAAAGTAGGCATTATCTTCCTCTGGATCTAGCTTTGTTTGCTACTGTTCCTCCGATTTATTATATAATTTAGGTGGTATTCGGTTCCATTGATTAAAATTTAGTTTGTGTCATATCATATGTTTAGATATTAATTTGAAGGATAAAATTTAAACTAATTATAAAAATAGTTATAGAATTATAGGATTATTCACGAGATAAAATTTTTAAGCCTAATTAATCCATAATTCGCAAATGTTTACTTTAGTATCATATTGTCAAATCATGACATAACTAGACTCATTGGATTCGTCTCGTGAATATCCCCGATTATGAATGTGTTTCGTAAAATATACGTGTATTAAATATTTAACAAGGAAAGAGAAGTATTAGATAAGGCTATTCACAATGAGGATTTCATGAGGGGTTTCATGGTATTAATTACCATGACGCATCATTTTTTTTGCTGACATTACCTTCAATTAATGAGGGAAAAAAGAAAATAGTGTCATCACCGTTACATGGTGCTAACCCGTTTTCAAGACGGATGAAATGAAATGAAACACTCCCTGAAAGCCAAATCGTTTCATCAGAGAGAGGGTATTTCATGAGAGCTAATTGCATTTAATTAAACCGGTTAGCCTAGAAAATAGTTAAATGAAACTATTCACTGGGAGGGGTATTTCATTCAGTTGTAAAGCTGCTATGAACTTCTCAAAACAATATTATGAAATCCGCCACCGTCAATAACTTAATATGCGTAACTAATTGTTGAATTACTTAAAATGATAAAGAATATAGAAAAAATCCATGGTATTTAGCAGTATCTGTCGTGCATTAATTGCATGCACACGTGCAGGAGAGGGGACACGTGGGGCAGCATCCCCCGTTCTGTGAGAGAGCTGGTGCTTTCTTGTCCCCGGCTGCTGCTACTGAACAATGCTCTCTGCAGTGCCCGGGAATTAAGCTGCGCATCTCCCTGCCCCATAGCCGACGATTCATGGGGGTGTCCTTGCCTCCTTGGCCAATGGCCATGGCGTTGGTGCAGGGCGTGGCCAGCGGCCAGCGGCCAGCGAGGTCAGCATGCATGAATGCATGCATGCATGCATGCAGTTGCACTGTGGCACTAGTGGCCGGCGGTGTGCATGATCGAGTCGCTTGGCAACAAGAGCAAGGTGACACGGGTGAGGAGTCGCTCCGTCGGACGAGCTGGAGACTGGATGGTTGGATGCATGCAGGTAGCTAGCTCTGGTGGATCGTCTATTCGTCTCCAGCTCCGGCCGGGGCCCTGCGGCCGGCTGGATTATCGGAGGAGCTCTGTAGCCTGTAGGTAGATAGATAGATGAAAGGATAGGACGATCGAGCGATCGACCTCAGCGACGGCACCGGCTGGCCGGGCCGCCGGGGAACATTCCGATCTCGCCAGGGATCATGGTCGCCGGTGCGGTCGCCGTCGAGCGACAGTGGCGTCGCGACCTAACAAAGGGGTGTGCAGCCTGCCCGCTCCGATGTGATTGGTCGATCCGTCGATCGATGCGACCGTGTCCGGCCGGCCGGGCCGCCGCCGTCGTCGCGACGCGGTTCGTGAAGCCGACAGGCGCACGATGGGAGGCTTGCACGGTGGCCGTCTTGTCAGCTTGCCCTAGGATTATTTAGCATGCATGCCTATAGGAGAGCGGCCCCTCTGACGTGTCTGAGGCCCATACGAATTTGAGGGTGCGAAGGCTTCGACTGTTCTGTGCAGTTATGATCAGTATAAATTAATGGTATGGAGACCTTGACGTTATTGAGGTGAGCCCCACTTCCGTATGAAACCCACCTTCAAAGTTCTATATCCGTCAGATCAAAATTAGACGGTGCATAAGGACAATTGCCCTCTTCATTATTGTCAGCTTCGATGGATCTGGAACCTCTCTGCTCTTGGCTTTTGTAAACACCGACCCATTTTGAATACGAGGATTTTCATATAAAACATTTCAATTTCAGAGAGGATTTTCACCCCCAAACAATTCTATTTTGGAGAGGATTTCCACAAGAAACAGTTAAGTTTCGGAGCCAACAGGGGATTTTTAGCACAAAACATCTCTCACCTCCCCCATTCTGTTCCTTGCTATATTTGCGATAACCTCCACCAAAGCTGTTGTCCGTTGGATTACAGATTGAAGGTGGAGATCTCACATGTACACCATGTGTATGGTCAACCGATGTGCACGGGATACTTCCCCGGATTTTTTCCCCCGTGTTGTGACTTTCAAACGGTACGCATGGCTTGAAGTTTTGTAAATCATCTTTAATCTCCAACACCTTTCAATTCAAATCAAGTTGAGCTAAGTTAGAGTTGAAACTCAAAACCGAAACTTAGGTTTCATCTCTGTTCGAGCGGATAAGTTTTTCGTTGACCAAACCTAACATAAATTTGTTTCATATTTGAGCCAACATTCTCAAAGATGAGTGGATTCTGCTATTTCTAAATATGCCAACAAGTCACCTAAATAAACATTAGCAGGAGGCGGGAGCTGAGGCCAGGCTTTCGTTGCAATATGGGCACGGCTACTAATTGTTCATCCTGATGGTACCCAAACGACATCTCATGTAGTCGGCGAAACTAAAGAGGGCAATCGCCCTTCCACACCGTTGGATTTCGATCATATAGATGTTGGAGGGGCTCTAAAGTGGACTTCGGAGGTGGTGAAGCCCACATCTACAGCACAGGGAAGGGCTCCGTACCGTCGGATCCACGCCGGACGACGCCGATCGCGACTTCAGATGAGCGCTCTCGATGGTACCATAGTAGGCTATAGACCGAAGCAAAGTCACTGGGCCTTGAGAAGTCGCCCATCAACATAGGCCGGCAAGAACAGTGCACAGACATTTGCCCCAGATTGTCAATGGGCAACAGTTTCTGAAATGACCTGAAAAAAGATCAATCGTTCTACCGTTCCACACATTTCCCAGGTGCGGATATGCATCAGGAAAGACGCAGCAAGATCAGTAGATCACCAAACCAACAGCAACAGAAGAGAACAAAACACTGTACTGTATGTCTCCTCGCCATTGTGTGTGTGTGTGTGTGTTTTGTTGAAAAGACTCCTTGCCATTGTAGATGTTAGAAATGGAGGGAGACTGGCAATCATTGGCAAAAAAATACGTCTTGATCACAATTGCATCAATATGCAAAATGAGGAATGCATGCAAAGATGATTATATAACTAAACTGATGTTGCAAGAACTTGCGTAACCAATGTCCATGGCAAGAACGATCAGATAAGACATGTAGAACTAAAACCTAGATTTTGGACTTATTCTAAAAGAAAAAAAAGATCTATACTCTCTAATTTGATCAAAATTGAGGTTGTGCTCTTCTGAACTACATATTATTGATCTGAAATGATCAAATATAAGAGATGAACCATCAATTTCTTCATACGTTCTACTCTATTATTCAAAATGCTGACCTGATGTGTAAACCAGGGCGGGAAATCAAACGAGGTCGATCCCCGTGATGTCAGTCACCCCTCGGAGTGGAGCGCGTCGACGGCATGGCTGGCGCCGGCGGCCAGAGAGAGGACACGGGAGGATCCATCCATCTGAAGGCGGAGGCCGCGGATCGGGGCAAAGGCGGAGGATGCAACGGCCGCGGCGGAGGATCGGCGGCGCCGCCAACGCGGGGAGGAACGGGGCCTGGCCAGGCGGCGTCGCAGGAAGGCGCACCCGGGAAGGAGGACGAGCGAGAGCGCGAGCGCGTGCGGCGCGGGGACGAAGGAGGCGGATACGTGGCGGAGGAGGAGGTACAGTAGCCACACCGTGGCCGCGGCGGCGGCACACGCGCTGACCAGGCGCTGGACCAGCCGATCCATCATCCCCGACGGCGACGGCGACGGCGACGGCGATACGGCAGCAGTGGAATCGCCTTGTGGAAGCAACGGGTTGAACAAGATATCTCCGAGTTCATAACGGCCAGTCAAAGTTGGGCCTTGAGAGTCTTAGATGGGCCGGGCCGTATGCAATAAATAAAGGCCATAAGCTCATTGCCATTTTAATGGGTACTAATAAGCGTGTGTGTTTTGCGGTACTTATTTTATTACTACTCCGATAAATTTTTTTAACGAATCTAATTGTGTTTACGTAAAATTTATAGGTTTTCGTGTTTTTTCAGAAATCCAAGTACATCTGCGCAAAATTCTTAGTTTATGTGTGATTTTTTCAGAAATCTAAGGGTTTTACGTAAAATTCGTACTTCTACGCAGATACAAAAATTAAATGACTGAAATGTAAAAATACATTTTTCTTTTTTCTTTTTCTTTTTTTTTTTCTTTCCGCATGCATGCGGGATGCGGCTGGGGCGGGGAGGAGCGCGGACGGAATCCGCGGACTAATTCAAAGTACTTTATACTAATAGAGATAAGTTTAAGATGATAAAACTCAATAGATATAAATCAATCGCCATTTTTATGTGAGACCACCAGGTTATAGTGAGATCTGAAAAAGAAAAAGGCCATGTAGTCGTCAGAATTCAGAATCTCGTGTGTGCAGTGCCCACTTGAGAAGTTGAGAAGAGAAGGACGAGGCGATAGCGAGACGTCTGGGCCGAAAGAAATGGAAGAATCCACCTTTGGCAAAGCCGCGACCTGGATATGTGTATTAGTTGATGTATCCCGGAATCGAATTTACGATCTCGATCGATGCCTCTTTTTATCGACGACCGAATCGACCGCGATAATGTGTATGTATATAAAAAGCCTGAAAAAACTATCCCAGACCGTTGATACGGTATACTTAGAAAATAATAGAAACTAAGCAAGTGATCCATTAGTCCTGGGGTTTTCGGCGCGGGGAGTTGGGAACGGAGCAAACAAGCGACACAGCGGCAATGGCTACGACGAGGAAGGGGATGGTGACGCCGCTTGGCGCGGTGTTCTCGCCGGAGGAGATGAGGAGGGCCGTGGCGCGGGTGGTCGAGGCAGCCGCCCGCCGTCGCGCCGAGCTCGCCCGCCTCAAGGGCTTCGCCACCAACAATGCCGTGCTCGTCTCCCTCGTCTAGAGGCTCCCCAATGAGCTTTCCCACGAGATCATGGTCCCCGCTTGTCCCTCCCCTTTTGGTCTCTTCTACGGGCAATGTGTTTGTGCATAAGGATCCATCTAAGCTAGTTTGGTGTTGTTTTTGCGTTCGAGTTTGCAGGTTCCCTTTGGTGGCGCCGTATTTTTCCCTGGCCGGTTAATCAACACGAATGAACTTCTGGTATGGCATCCATTCTGATTCTTCATACCTAGTGTGCCATGTGTAATTGTTGATTGTCTCAGGTGCTTCTAGGAGAGGGGTACTATACAGAGAGGTCTGCTAAGCAGACCACTGAGATATTGTGCAGGAGGGGGATAAAACTGGAAACTCAGTTGAAGCGATGAAGACAACTATCGCTGACCTTGAAGCTGAGGCGAAGTTATTCGAATCAACTGCTGACGAGGCTTCTGTAAGCTCTGTTTTCATTAGGCAGCGTGATATTAGTGTTAAAATAATAACGTGACTATAAACTTGCGTCTCGTGGGTCACTGGAGGAAGCAACCATGTATCGTTTATGTTTCGGCTGTTACATATTTGTATCAAACAACAACACATAGTAATTATTTGTCCTGATCTGGTAGACTATATATATGTTATATGTGAATATTTTATTTATTGTTATTTATGGTCTTGCTGTTGAGAAACCAAAGTTTTAATATAGAAACAAACCCGATACATTTTTGGTTCATACGGTACAAATTATACCAACATTTGGTATAAATTTTGTATCGTATGGTACAATGTTGTTCAATGTCAGATTACATAGTACCTGATGAGGACATCACTTCACATGATACACACATGGAGCCTCCACATACAATTCAATTACAAGGACCAATCACACGCGCCCGTGCCCGTCGCTTGAACCATGAGGTAATTCTTTCCTTAGCAACTATGTTAATATTTGTTGGATGGGATGCTACTGAATACTAGTGATATTTTGTTGCTTGGGAACATGGGAGATGAAATAGGAGAGTTGGAGTTGAAGACGGAGTCGCATGGATGATTTGAAGTCAAGAATTCGCTGGTTCGGACTAAATCAACCACCATGCACCAAAATGGGCGTAACTTCCTCATACGAAGTCCGATTGGCACGTTCTTAGACTTTCTGGAAATATAAGGAGAAGACATGATATTTTGGCATTGGTTTCACCTCATTTGGAGTCTCGAGTCATCCTGTGTGACTGAAACAGTCCTGCGTGACAGAATTGGGCCGAGTTGGACCTTGTACTGAGTTGGAGGCCGTGTTGGCCCATAGTCCGAGTCATGAGCAGTACCTGTGCTATTTTTTTATTTCATAGGGTTGTGACATTACTGAAACCCCTATATGCGGAGTGGGGGCTAACGATCAGAGTGCGGGTAATACACATCATGCAGCAAATGTGGACATTTTATCAGTTTTGCATTTTATTGTGATTGCCATATGATACGCTTATGTTTCATATGAGACAAATAGGTATTTTTTGTGTCACGGTACATACATATTTATGTGATACAAACATGTAACAGTTAATATCGTGTACGCCCCGATTTTTTAAAAATGAATAAATTAGAGAAAATAATTTTTTAAATAAATAAACTGAGTTTGAAAAATAAAATGATTGAACTCACGAAGACTTAAAAATCTCAAGAAAGGATTCAAATTTTGGATTGGGAATTTTTTATTAAATTCTCTAAGTCAAGAATATATCCTACGATTTTTCTATGAATTTTTAGAATTTTATAACTAGTATACTAATTACAAATACCAATTAAGAAATTATTAAAAATAGTAAATAAAATAAAATTTTCTTCTCCCAGTCACTCCTTCTCTTTTGTATGCATGACCGACCTGTCGGCACTCGGCATCACTTTCCGCCCTCTTTCTTTTGCGCTGCGGACCCCTGTGTGGTAGTAGGTGGAAGAGGCTATCATTATCTATAGCGACACGGTTAGCGCGGGAGCGTTCTCTATAAAGTTCATGTATTTCATGCACGCTACTAACGATCCATCTCAACAACGGTGTAATTACTGGTAATCATATTACAGTCACCGGCAGGCACGATTGATTAGGATTATATTAGACGCATATGCAACATGTGAGATGATCTTTGATCCCTTTTGGTCCCTCCATATCTTGAGAAATTCTCATGCCATGATGTTAGAAGAAGAATAACACGGCAAGGTGTCTGTTTCTCCTTCGGTCCAATCACGCGGCAAGGGGGGCTCGATCGGATTCTCAGGCGGTGGCGGTGGCGGCGGCCGGCGCTTGGCGGGCGTCGACGTTTCTTGGGCACGCCTGATCTCCAGCGACCCCTCGCCGTCGTCGAAGTAGGCTTCCAGTTTCCTCCAGTCGGCGTCGTCCGGCAGCTCCACCCGCCGACGAAGCCGTGCTCCCACCACCGGCCGGAGCGCCAGTCCGGCAGTCCGCCGGCGGCGCCCGCCACAGCCCGCTGATGTCGACCACCCTATCGCGTCTCCGCTCACCTCCACGTCGCATTTCCTCGCACCTGAATCAGAGAGCGAGAGCTACTCTAATCAGCAAGATTTGTTCTTGATTACCTCACCTACTAATTACTTATTTACTTCCACTGCTAGAACAGGGGCAAAGTGATCAGTTTCTTTAATTCTTCTAGTGTTCGGGATCGTCCTGCACACGCAGTGCCATCTTTTTCTCACCATCTGAATAAAACATCTGCTTTTTTGGACCATGGTGGATGCATGCTGAGCCACACTGAGACGCAAGGAATATATAGACGGACAGATTGCAATGTTACTGTAGTGAAAAGACTAGCAGAGGAAAAGGACATGAAGAAATGCCTAGTAATTTTCAAGTTTCCTCCTCTACCAGAATCCAGTTACTTCTGAGTTCTATGTCAAATGTTCGGTAGCCACTGGAAGTTGAAGCTCCATGGCATCTGAATCTGATTCTGACTCTGAACTTTTCTTGCCGATAGCTCTCCGGCAAGAACTCTGTTTGAGAAAATTGAAACATGGACACTAACATCTCTGCTGGTCCTATATATGTAAATCTGAAGATTGGACTGAAGTAAGCATCATCATCTCTGAATCTTGCAAGTCTGATAAATATATAGAAAGTGATGTGATTTGATGTTCCATTTCAGATTTTCACAGGAGAACTGCTCATATATGAACTAATGAACAGACAAGTTGAGGATGTAAAAACTTTAACTTTACAAGATGAAGCTCAAGTACTCTGAATTGGAAAAGGAAAATTAATACCAGACAAGACTGTACCTGGTATGTCAGCTCTCAAGTAGTACTCGGAGTCCGTCTCGGCCCAGTCGACGGTGGTCCGCGCCCCGCGGCGGAGCGCGGCGCGAGCAGCACCTCCGTCTCGAACTCCCAGAGCGGGAAGGCGTCGGCCGGGTCGAAGAACTTGCCGAATAGGAAGGGGCTGAACAGTGAGCCCTCGACGAACACGGCCCTCGCCGCCGCGGCGGCGGTCGTCTCCGACGGCGCCGGACTGCAGGAACGAGTTGAAGGCGTTCTCGAGCAGCGACATGCGCCACATCGGCTGCGCCGCGCCGTCGGCGGCCTGCCGGACATCGATCGCCCGCCGCGGCGGCATTGCTGGCAGCCTGGCAGCTGGCAGCTGTCGTCTGTCCGGCCTGGCCGAGTCAGGTCGATCTCCCGCGCGCGGAGAGGCGGTGGCCTGGGACTGGGAGGGAGAGGTTCTTGTACGCCGCGGGGGCGGTGGTGGAGTTGGCCTTTTGCGGAAAGCAGAGGATGAGAGGTGTGATTCCGTTTGGGGATGGCCGGGCGATGTGATTCCCGCCTTTTTCCGTTTTCTGGAGAGTTCCATTGCATGGGAGGGGGAGACGTGTAGACGACTAGGCTACTACTCAGTGGGCTGCTGCCTACTGGACTCCATGGAAGGAAGACGACTGTAGGATAGTCAACCGGCCCAGCTTTGAACTACTAAGAGAATCTCCGATCAATTTTCTATTTTTTCCTCCCTGTAATTGAAAGTAATTGAAAGGGTTAATTTTTTCCGTGCTATTACAATTTTCACGGTTTGCCAAATATCATGGTATGTCACTGTTAAATAGGGGCTGGGCATGTAATCATTTCTAAAAATTATAATAGCACGTGAGTAATTTTCCCTAATTGAAAATAGTGGTTTTCTATAAAAAATGCCCTCTCTATTTTTTAAAACACTATATTCAACTCCTTATATTTGGCTCCCTATATTTCATCTACCTATAGTTTATTAATATTTCATAAGACTATCACTACCAAATTTATAACTGATTCACATTTGAATAGTTAAATTTAGAACTAATATACACTGTACTATAATTTTATAATCTAGCCATATTTATCATTCAACGAATCAAAATTTCTATCAATTACATTAGGATTTACTAAAACTATATATTTGTAAACTAAAAATAGATTAAATTGATTGTGTTGATTCAATATATCAACTCTCCTCATGTTTAAATGATTGAAAATAAGATGGAAGACATATTTGGCTCCTTAGGTTTGAGAGTGAGGGAGGAAGAATACGGAACATGGTAGGATAGAGAGAGAAGTAGAGAGCTGATTTGGAGAGAATTTTAAGCGATTTTTACTAAAAAAAAAAGATAATAATAGAGGGGTATGATGACGAGTTTGATTGGAAATGCCCTAACTGGTGGTGATTAGCGAGAGTTCATCGTCCTAAAAAAAAACTTTAATGTGGAAATTCTTATAGGCCTGATGGGAGAGTATGGAGATACGAGAATATGAAAATAAATTATGTTATCTTGGTTTTTCGCTTCTAAATTCTAATTTATTAGAAATTTTACAAGCTACGAAATTCTACTAATTATTAGTACATAGCAAGTGAGAATGTAAAAAAGTAGTGTTTCAATCTTATAAATTCTACTTCATTTACAATTATTAGTTGTAATTTAGGTCTAAATTTGAACTATTTATTTTAATTTCAGATTTACAAAGTAACTGCATTAGCGGAAGCATGAAATAACATAGCATCAAAAACCTCGGTTGGATACTGACATGTGGGGCCACACACTGCAGTGATATTTGCAGATATCATTCGAGATTTTTCCCCACCAAAAGCGGTTTCCCTAATCCGGTCTCCCGATGGGGCTCTTGTCGTGGTGGAAGGGGCGCCGGAGCGGCGGCTCGGCGGCGGCGGTAGCCGCGGCCAGCACGCACGGGGCGGTGGAGGTGCGGCGGCAGGCGGCGGACGCGGCCGTCTTCGAGTTCGGGTCGGCGGCGGAGTCCGGCGCCGCCGTGACGCTAGCGGGGTACTGCCCCATCTCCGACGACCTCGAGCCGTGCCGCTGGGAGCTCGTGCCGGCCTCCTTCGAGGGCGCGCCGCAATTCCGCATCGTCTTCTGACTTCCGAGCACGAGGAGAGGGTATCGGCTCCGGTCATCTTAGGCTTGTACCAGATTTTACTTATAGGTATAAAAGTGTGATCTTTCGGCCGATATTTGGTACTCGCTACCCATGAATTTTACTGAAATAAAACTTGAGGTATTGATGTGCTTTCTGATATAAGATTTGAGATGCCATGTTTGGTTTGCTAGTCTGGGGTTTGATGAATTTACTAACAGTCTAACACTTGAATTTGTGCATCCACTAGGTTGTGTGATAGCAGACTAGCAGGTTAGCAACAGGGTTTGAGGGTACTATTGGTCTAATTTTCAGACACGCAAACTGAACTTATATAGGAAGCAAGTGCCTTCAAATTTGTTGCAGAAATATGTAGACTATCCATTGTTTTATGTAGGAAAGAAACCAATCATCGACCATATACCTTAATAGCTTGTGAGCAATGCCAAGACCTAGACTTAACCACTAATTTCATTGTTGATTACATATATTTGTTTATCTGTTATGTTAGTG